>CM069315.1:19258805-20596305 GCA_035609425.1 Epinephelus awoara | reverse complement strand
CCCCTGGTAAGTATTTTCTCCAGCTGAGACCCTCTTTAACCCAATAGTGTAAACAACAAAGAAAAACAACAGAAACCAAAGTGCACTATATACAAAGAATGAAATAATTTAAAACTGTATATACATAAAAAAAAAAAATAAAACAAGAAGGCAAAAAGTGAGGTTTAAATGGTTAGTGCTAATGTGTTTTTTGAAAATCCCCAAAGATTGCTTGTATTCTCTTTAGTGTTCCCTGTTAAAATCTAAGTGGATCGTACCATTTTTTACCATCTGTGATATGCATTCGATGGGCGGTTAGCATCAGCAAATAGTTCATGCTACTGGTGAAATATACAGAGTGCAATGCTTGTCTCTGAACTGAAACCGGAGTACATTTAGCCTACCTAAGGTTGAGTGTCTGCACATGGAGATCGAAGACAAGGTCTCGGATACGATGCTTTGCTACGGTGCTATGAGTCACAAACACGAGGCGTTCAGGTGCAGACATTCCACGTTCTAGTAAGCAGCATGCTGATTAATGTGTATCTAAATATTCTCTTTAGTGATCAATGGCGGCGGTTTGTACAGCGAAGCAGCAGCAGCGACCTGACGTTTAGTGTGATAATGCTTTTTTTCTTTTTCAGTGTTCTTTAAAAAATATGCTGCAGGTGCAAGTGTTTGATCTCGCTTTGAGCTTTTAGTGTGTTTGTTTGATCAAACCAAGCTGCAAACAGCCTCTCCTCGCCGGGCCGCTCTGTGACTCCTGAGTCCCACCCCCTGGCTCTGTCTAGCCAATCAGGGAGCTGCGTCTGGATAGGTCCACGTTGCTGGCGCTTAGTCCCCTGCAGTCTGAGAGTCCAGAGTTGGCGTCCTGAAAACAGACCAGTCAGTATTAAAACTCCTAATGGACAATATATTGTGGTTTAAGAACGTCTATCTGTTTTTACTGGGTCAGCAATCATAATTCACTGCATTTTCCCAAAACAGATATTCCCATATAGTTATTTCATCTGCAAAAGTTTCTACAACATTTTTGGTCGTACCTGTGTGGTCTCCTCAGCGCTCTTGTTCAGGAAGTTGAGGGAGCTTGCTCTCTTCATTCTGAGTGAAACAGTACAGTCAAACAGTGAGCCTGAACCATTAAAAACTCAGCATAATTATTATATTTCCATGATTTGTCTTTGTTTTCAGGTAAAAATAACCAGTGTTTTTGAAGTGCTCAAAGTCTCCTTAAAAATGCAGTAACTTACTTTAGCTCTGTATTCACTTAGCCACGACAATTTTTGAGCGGTCCAATCAAATTTGAAGGATGTGATAATTGGCGACTATTTTAGGAGTCGACTAATGGGTTTGAGTCATTTTTCATTGAAAAGTACTATAAAAGTACCCCAAAATACTCTTATTGCTGCTTCTTATGTTCAGATATTGGCAGCTTTACACACTCTCCCATGACGGTGAAACGGTGACGGTGAAAACCCTTTGGCGTGAGTACGAAACAAGACATTAGATGAAATCATTTTGGGGTTTGGGCGAGACAGACCAACATTTTTCAACATTTTCACACATTTTTAGATAAAATGATTAGTCGACTAATGGAAGAAATAATCCACATTAGTCAACAATGAAAATAATCGTTAGTTGCAGCCCTAGTAATCATACCACAATCTAATATTCAGTTATGTCATTACAGAAACTTTTATTTACATTTCCCTGGTCAGGCTTCTGTCCAAATGCAGTGCAAAATTTCACAAAATTTGCAGGAAATCTGCACAGAAAAATGAAACTTTATGCACTTTCTCATTCACTACTGTTATGCGAATAGTGAGAGTTGGTTCATTGAGATAAGCAGTGGCTGGTGCTAATTCTTCAGGCATCACTACAGGAGAGGGTGCTACAAAATGACGTAACGAGAGTGAGTCAAACTCAAACAAAGGAGCATGTTGAGCAATGGAAATAGACTTTTGAACATCTAAAATTACAGTAATGCTGTCTTGGAAGAGTTCTGGTAACAGCCCTGTGAGCACAGATAAGCATGTTGCAGTGGCCTATGAAGTGACGGTATGTCATCATGGATTACCTGAATCTGTTTCCACTGCACTTAGTCTCATATATCTTTTATTATTACACCAACTTTTCCACCTCTCCAAGCATAAAAACTTTTATACAATATTTCAAGAGTTTTCCAAATTTTTTAGGTTTTCACTCAGGTTTTTTATGCGCAAATTGAAAACCTACTGGGACTTTAAGGATGGAAAGGGCAGAGTGGGGAAGCCTAAAATGGCCAAAGTCTACATCTTTGATTTCCAACAAAAGACACAACTACTGCCGAAAAACATGGTAAATTGAGAAACAAACTAAACAACAAAAAATGTATCAGCAACAATTTTAATAATCATCATATATCAGCCCTACGCTCACCTCCAGATTGATTATCCACATTCACACACACACACTCAGTAATCTTACCCTGGGTTGCGTGGCTCCTGTGGTCCGCTCCCCTGCAGCTTCTTCACCAGCATCTCACTGCTCCTTCTCAGTGCGTCACGAATTTTCCCGAAGGAGCCACTGCGACGCAGAGACCCGTTACCATCCTGAGAGAAGTTCAAACACAAAGCCAAGTCAGCATTAACTGGAGATATTAAATATTAAGGAGAGACTACAAAGGCTCCTTCTCATGTTTAATCACAGCTCTGGGCTCAGGTGCCTCACTGAGGGACACTTGAACTTTACTTTTTAAATTCTTCATATAATTAAATCACTGATATGATTTGAACTGCCCTGTGTGCAAAGCTGTGATGACCTTGCACCGTGTACTTTACACAGTGAACTTATTAATACTTCCATTAGTGTTGAGGAACAAGTGAAATGAATTGCCGTGCACAGACTGACCCCGTTCCACTCAGCGGAGTCGTCGCCCTCGCTCTCCCCTCGCTGTCCCCCCGGCCCGTTGATTCCTTCCCTGCTGTGTCGTCTGTCGCCACCTCCGGCTCCCCCGTCCTTCAGCAGCTCCACCACCTTACTCTGGTTAATGGCATCAATACCCTGAGAGAGAGACAGAGGACACACACACAGGCAAAGACAAAAACAAAGATCAGACAGAAGCCACCACAGGGATTGAGAAGAAAATTACAGCTTCTTCACAATAGCTCACACAGCACGTCTACGCTCTTTACTACACTTAACACACATTAGCTTCATGACTGATCTTTAAATCATAGTTTATGGGCTAATAAATCACAGCTGGAAAGCCTGTCGAACTAATCAGGCCTCTTAACTGAACAAGCCGTTGAAAAAAGAGCCCAGGCGTCTAATCTAACGGCGGTATTTCAACCACTCTGTGTGTTTGTGCAGCACCTGTTTACGTGACTTGCTGGCGCACTCCTCCAGTGTTTCTGCTGCCTCCAGTTTGCCCTGGCGACGGTACAAAGCTCCCAGGCTTTTCAGGGTTGTGTTCACTGTGGGGCTGCAAAAAAAAACAAAACAGGTCTCATGTTAGGCTGATTTCAGGTCCAAACTTGTATTTTGGGTTTTTACTAGAACATGTTTATGTACTTTAATATTCAAAAGAACACATTTTTCGTCATGCTGTCCGCCTGAATATTCATCACTCTATTTTAGTGCCTGTCTCTTTAAGCCCCCCTCCCAAAAAAGCCCACTCTGCTCTGATTGGTCAGAGTTTCCAGGTCTTCCAAATCTGCGTCTCTGCACTGTCGCTGCAGCAACACTGTCTATCTTTATAGACCATTTTGCTCGATCTGCATCGCTAGGCAACAGCTTAAGTCCATGTTTGCTTCCTGTCAGCTGATGTCATCCACAAACACTGCCAAACATTCCAACAGGAAATACAAAGGGACCCATTTAGAGTGTTTTTGTAATGCTATGACATCACAACTTCACACAGGTCGTGACGTCTCGTACAAAGGCACAGTTTCTGAATACGGAATACTTTATTTTTCTGAGGATTAGGAGCTCTGATACTTTCCCAGTATTTATAAAGCACGTATACCTGCTTTATAATGAAAAAAAAAAACACACAAAAATCTGACTGACATATGGGACCTTTAAGTATTTCTTAAGTAAATCATTCTTCACTTCACCTTCAATGAAACAAAGATGAATTGAGCTGTAACACAGTTGGAAATTGCAGCAGTAATACACCATAACTGCAATATATAGTTTAGCCAAGGTTAAACTAATACATCAGTTTGCCTGAGCATCAGAGCCTGCTCCCTTTATTAGAATTGGATATTGGCCAATGTGCATTTTTCAAAGACAAACTGAACGGAGGTGAGAACAACCGATGAACTCTCTCCCTAATGACCCAATTAAATCTGTCACAGTGACTTTTACTGTCACATGGTTTAATTTGTGTCCTGGGACAAACTGAGAAATGGTAGATCTGTGTTATACTGGCATCCTTAAACTGATTCAGAATTTAAAAAATAAATAATAAAAGAATTCAGCAATATTTCTGATCAGAGCCCTACCGCTGAGTGTTTTAAGTGTTAACTGACTGCAGCACATAAATGGTCAAAATATTGTGATTTTATTTGCAAAAACTGTGGCAGTTTGCAGTTTTATCATGAAATATTTCATCTGCTTCCAGATTTCTATTGCCTGGGAACACACCTTCAAATCAGCCCACTCCACGAGTTCAAGTTGACTGATTTGTCTGGTATCGTGACATGAAACAACAGTTTCTTGGTTTAAATAAAAAAATGATCCAGGGTTGATCTATTCAGCGCAACAGGTGGGACTATCACCATTGTCAAGCTGTTGTCAAATGGAAGCAGTGGGGTATAATAAACAATGGCAAGCACCACAGACAACATAGACACTGTTCGAGGCTGTTCTAAAGCAACGTCTTCTCATAAGGAATAAAGGAATTAAAGAGGGAGGCTATGCTCACACAGTCGAACAAGTCCGCCACTTGTGGGAAACTTTGAAAAAATCCTGGCACAAGCATCTCCAGCTGTTCCACTTTTCCTCATTATGACGTGATAAAGGACTTGTTAGGCCACATTAATCTGTGCATGCACAGCTGCATGTAAATGGGAAAGTTGGTGGAATATTCATTTTCATTAGCCATGTAAACAGCTCAGTTGGCATATTCTCTTTTGAAATATGGGCAAAAAACAGGATATTTTCTGCATGTTAACAGTCACTTCTGTCTGATATCAGCCAATGATTCCTGCATGTGTCGGTGCATTCACATGTCTGACTCACCTGTCCACCTTGCAGGCTTTATACCAGCTTCCATACTCTACATACGGGCCAGAGTCCTTGCGCTTACCCTAAGGAAGACAGCGATAGAAAGAGATGCAGAGAGAGGAGACAGGGGGAGAGCAGGAAGAGCCAAGTATGAAGCATTGGCCTATTAAAGAGGCTATTAAAATGTCCCTGTTGTCATTTGTATAGTCCACTATCCTCCATCATTCTCATCTTACTGCCCAGTCCATTTCCATAATAAGCTGCCTGCCAGCCAGTAACATCAATGGAAAAAAGGCCAACCTAAATCACTGACCTTACTCTCCTCTCTCTCCTCTGCGTGCATCCAGATTGGCTTGTTGTCATCTGCAAAATGAGGACAAAGAAATCATATTTGACATACACAAACAATACCATGAGTGGACAACAGCACTATAAATAAGTGGCAGAAACCAAACTGACCAAGAAAAGAATAAACAAATGAATCTCTAAGAAAATAAAAGGATCCCTGGACTGACCCTAGAGTAAAGCCTCTCTGTCCGTAAATAAAAACACACAGCCTTTCATCAAACCCGTGCAATGCCAAATTCCTGCCGAGGCCCTCTCTCGTGCTGGGCATGTGAGCACATAAGGGTTTGATGGGCTTAGCAGCAGCGGGAGGGAAACATCGACATTAAGCCGCTCCGCACCGCACGCTTCGATGGCACGAAATAATCCTCTGACCTGCCGAGAGTACTGGGAGCGACAGGAGGGATCAGGGTGTGGCCGAATCAAAACCTAAATCCCAAAAAAGCAGCAGTCAGAAGAACTGAAAAATGGATTGAGTGCTGGATATTTTGTAAAAACAATCACTGTTCACGCCAAATTTCACCAGAAAGGAAAGATTGAGGGTTCTCAGATGGACAGTTAAGCACAAATATTCTGACAGAGCCGGAAATAATAATAGTTTTGATGACATAAATGTTCTTTCCTTCACTTCCTGCACTGTATACACAAGTCTGCAACACAATTCTAACATGAAAGTGCACTTTCTTATCCAAGCCTTGTCCACATCAACCAGTGCCAGATACTTGGAGGTCGGCTCCATCTGCGTTCTTCTCCAGGGAGCTGGAGCTGTTACATTGCTTTCGTCAAAGTCAGACCTCACTGACAAGAACAGTAATTTTACCTCATTGAACACAGGAGTTCCTGGTCTATCGCTGCCTCAACTGACTGTTGAGCTCAGTCACAAAGGCTCCACTGCAGACTTATTAGATCTGTTTCTAAAATCAGATCTTACGGACAGACATATCAGATATGTATGCCCAGACATCATCAGCCTATCTGCATGGGTTGCTGTGGTAACAACGTAGGCGTCAGTTACTACGTCGCAATGCCGGTGACACCACTTTTCAATGTGGCAGCATTAGAAATGGTGGTCCATCACTTTGCCGTCCAATATATTTCAGCATGTGTCCACAGACTGTTGTTCCTCATGTCCTCTTAAGCGCTCTATTGTGTTCAAAGCCATGTTAAAATCTCATCTGAGAGTCCAGAGCGTCCAGACTGAGACCCATCTGTCGAAATCCAATTGGAAATTGCATTTGAATCAACCACCAAATGTGTTTTGGATCTTATTTTATCAGTCTAGATGTACCAAAATGTGGTTATGTCATTGTGCAGAAAGCTTCTGACACTAAAACATACACATTTTGATGATATAAAAACCTAAACATAAATAAATAAACATGAAGGGGCTGCCCTTTATAATGACTGTCATTATGTCGACATCAGTGTGACTCTGCAGTTTAAGAGTTGACTCTACTCACTGTTGACAGATCCAAACTCCTTCTCGTGTGCCCTGGTCAGGATCTCTTTGTACAGAGCCTCAGCATCTTTGAACTTCCCCTGCTTCAGGTAGCACGTAGCCTGAAGACAAGCAATACCAACAATCTTTTATTAATGTCTCTAGACTAGTAATGCTTGTAAAATTAGGAATAACATGTCATCACGGGATAAGATTAAAATACACAAGAACAGAAGACACAGAGCATTTTCAGTATTGTTTGTTAAATGTATGACTATGTGTACTATCTTGATGGTGTCCTTACCAGGTTATTTTTGGTCTTGGCCACATTGGGGTCATCAGCTCCCAGTTTGGACTCGTAGATCTCCAGGGCTCGTCTGTAGTAGTACTCCACCTCATCGTACTTGCCCTGGTTCTGACACAGCAGGGCCAAGTTGTTCAGCTGCTTGGCTACATCTGGGTGGTATTTCCCCAACACCTGAAGACAAAGTTATGAGCACACAGTCTTTCATTATTAATAGGAGACTTGGTGGTTAAAAACAAACACAAACAAAACTGTTTAAATATGTACAGAAAACATTTGTGGGTTTTTACCTTCTCTCTGATCTCCAGTGCTCTCTTGCAGAGAGGTTCAGCCTCCTTGTACTTTCCCCTCTTGCCGTACAGAACAGCCAGGTTGTTGAGGGTTGCGGCCACAGCTGGATGATCCTTCCCCAGCGTCTTCTCTCTGATGGCCAGGGCATCATTCAGGAGGTGGGCTGCCTCTTTGTACTTGTTCTGATCCCTGGAGGACAAAACAGAACGACAGCAGTTAAAAGTCTGAAAAATCTTATATAAATCTTTACTGAACAACCTCATTTCCATTCCTCACCTGTACACCAGAGCCAGGATGTTGAGCATGGTGGCTACGTCAGGGTGGTCGTGTCCAGACGTCTTCTCCAGGTCCTCCAGGGCTTGTTTGCACAGCGGCACGGCCACCTCGTACCTCCCCTGCGAGGCGTACTGGATGACCAGGTTGTGGAGCGTCCTGAGACGAGCCGGGATCTCGTAGCCTCCCTGCTGTGCCGCCACCTCTCCGCTGGGCTGGGCTGTGGAACAGAGGGGAGGATATCAAAATGTCTTCTAGCTTTTACCGCTGTGTTCCAAAACTATCCCACAATGTCTGTCATAAGAGTGCAGTATTTGTTTTATTACATTTATACGAGAAGCTCAGAGAGCTGTTGAAAATGGAGGACTCAATAAAGCTGAATGCCAGATCCAAGCAGGGCAAGTGGAGGATTAAAAACATTGAGTCAAACCTGCTCCAGGGATCACCACTTATCCAGCAGCACATGGTTGCCCAGGGAAATCCAGCTGCCACTCTATTTCTTCTTCTGTATTTTACTACTTTAATTTCAAAGTGTTAAAGTCAACAACCTGGATGAGGTCTATTTTTTTTGTACTACTCTTGCTGCTATTTTCGATTTGCCTCCATGCTTCCTTTGTTTGTTTTCCCCCTCCCCCGCTCTCACAGGTGTCTCTGATTGACCTCCTCAGTTTCCTCTCTCTGCAGGGTTTTAAAGGACTATTCTGCTTTTTCCTTTTTCATCTGCTACAACTTTTACATCAAAAACATAACATAATCTCCTCATAATAAAAGTAAATAGCTGCTCCATACAAAAATGATCAAATGAAGCAAAACTAGCAGAAAATGTTTGAGGTTGAATCTAAACTAAACCTAAAACGATCATCAGAACAGATGCTTCAACATGTTACAGCTCAATGTGCAGTACACTTTAACAGCAAACCAGCTGAGAAACAAGACTTCAGAAGCATTTAACAGTATTCAGTTATCAATAATTGAAGAGACCAAGAGACTGGAGCACTTACTGTCTGCCTAATGGGGAGGAACGCTGAGTAAGCTATACATTTTAATGCACGACATAACTGATCTTCTCCATCTGCAGTTTTTCACTTTGATGTCATGAATCTATAAATGTATCCAGCCTAAGACTTGAGCTTTGTTTAGACAGTGAATGAAGCATAGAAAATGAATGAATAAATTTCTGTTTCTATGGCATTAACTAAACCACAGCTCCTGCTTCAGATCGGTGTTGATATCCCATTTTAACAACATCACTGCTGAAGGGTTAAACTGTGTTTGCCATTTATACAAGGAGTTGCTTGAGAACAACTCCTGCCTCAGTTTAAAGTACTCTTTAAGTTCAGGCTTCAGGGGCAGTTGAGGTCTGAACATTTCCGATAGTGAAAGGCATGACTGTATTAAGTGCTGGGTGTTTTCCTATTGACACTCCTCACATTGAACACAAACTGCATTGATTCTCTTGCTGTGCATTCAGGCCTCTGCAGCCCCACTTACCCTGCAGATAACTGTGTGGAAGCAGGAGCGAATGATTCAGCTCAATATTAACACCCTTCTACAATACATAACAGCATGATGATCTCACTTTAACCTAGTGTGTGACTTTTAAATATCCAAAGCACCTAAAGATTCATGTAAATGTGATATCAACCTTCTTCAGGGGAACTATCCTTCTATGGATATCTATTTAAAGCCCAAGGAAATGACTTCTTACACCCTTCAAATCATAGCAAGACAAAAATACCGGAATACCTACAAAATAACTGTACCTGTGTTGTATGCACTATAATATCTACCAAATATCCAAGGACATGCACAAAATAAATACGTGCCCTCTCTTCATCTTAATGTGCATTAATGTCATCTACTTTTACAAACTACTGTGTGCTACGACACGTCTGACTTGACTCAACGTTGGTTGTTACTACTGGGGAAAATGTAAACCATGCAAAATGGCTCTGACCACTCAGAACGCAACCAATAGTATCTTCTTCCTGTAGTCTACCACAACCGGTAACTCTCCTCCAGTATCAGGCACCTGGTCCTGTAGACTGGGATGTAAATCCTTGCATGGAAAAAGTCATTTCAGGCTCTGTTGATTAGCTGATAATGAAAATTTGTTACTTGCACCCCTACTATAAAGTGTGTTAGCATCTTCCTTTCATCTACCAAAGAGCTGCTGAAGTCTAATAACCTGATGTTGCTGATGTCATACCTGGTCCCTGGTCATCATCGTTGGGGAACAAGTCATCCAGACTGTCCTTTGAAGTGTCTCCTCCACCCCCACCGCCACCAGCAGCGCTCTGGCTCTTCTCCTCCGAGGGCGAGACGTCATCGTCAAACTTCTTGATCTGATTCATGAACTCCAGGTGCTTCTTCTCCTCCTCCAGCTGGGCGACGCTCTGCTCGCTGCGCTGCAGCTTGTGCTGCGTTCCCGCCAGCTCGTCCCGCAGCCACTGGTTCTCCTGGCAGAGCCGGCGCACCTGGGCGCGCAGCTTCTGCTTCTCCGACTCCACGGCGCTCAGGTGGCTCGACAGGGCAATGATCACCTGGGGGAAAGGGAAAATAAAACTTTTACCAGCTGAAATTGGGAAGACATGGCAATGTCTTCTCACTACATTGCTGCTGGCGTCTTTGCTACTTTAAGTGCATCCCATAAATCAAAAAGGAAGATTCATTATCTTACCTGTGCCTCTCCCAGGCCCAGCTCGATGGCCTCCAGACTCTTGCGGAGCAACCCAGATTTCTCCTGGGCGGCTGGCGGCTGGGCGCAGTCCAGCAGCGAGTTGAGGAGCTGGGCGTGTTCGCCGCGCAGTGTCTCCAGGCCCTGCATGACGGCCTTAGTGTTGAGCACAATCTCATCCTGGCTCAGTCTCTCCAGGGCTTCTTCACGTGGATACACCATGGTGGACATTGCCTGGTTTCATACACACTGTGGGGAAAGGGACAGAAATAGAAAGCAAGCATGACAAGAGTGGAACTGTTTTATTTATCAGGGGGATAGGGCGTGTTTTTGCTGAGTGTGCTTTGTCTTTTCATGTCCTGTTGTGCCTGACACACTCACAATTTACCCACAAGGTGCTCAACACAACCACATCCTTTATGTGTTGGTCACTGAGGTCATGTGGAGGTGGATGAGACAAAAAGACAGAACAGACCAGATAAGGTACAAAGAAAGTTAATACCGCTAATACTTTCCCCCAGATGCCCCTTTCACTGTCATACTCAATTTCAAAGAGGTCATCGGAGAAATAATAGTTTCCCATTTCACAGTTGCATAACGTGCCCCTTGGGTGAAAAGCCATAATGTGTGTGTGAGTAGTGTATGTATAGTTAAAACCCACAGATTACTACAAGAGGATTCCTCTGAGCTTGAAAGTGACTCAGCAGCTGCCACTGACCAGTAAAGCAAATTAAAATGAGACGTCACTCGACAGAGCTGCTGTTACACTAAAGAGACTGATTCAGGGTGAGGTGATAATGACGAAATCTAACAACGTAGGAGGATATGAACCAGACCCTGACTGTTGAATCTGCATGGACAATGTTAACTCAGATAGTTTAAACATATCTTTGGCGTGTCTGTACTGAAACTTCAAGTTCCTTATCAGCTGACATATAAACCAATATTGACATAATACAGAAAATTGACACCATTATGTAGTTTACCTGTTTAATGTCCTACTCAACACACGCCTTACATTAATAACCAAATACAAAGGATGCTTGTGAAAAATGTTGATGTTTCATGTTTATGCTGAACAATAAATGCTGCTCCAATGTTCAGGCTCATGACATTAGGGTTAGGGTTGGCCTACATCCCTAGATAAAGCTGAATAAATATATACTCCTATTGTCCACTCACTATCTTAAAGGTCCAGTGTGTAGGATTTAGGGGGATATGCTGGCAGAAATTTAATATAACACAATATGTATGTTTTATTTTCGATACCTTAGAGTGAGCCTAGTTAGAAGCCCCTCCACAAGAGCGTCCGAAAAACACTGATTCTTAACATGAATTTGCTTTCTTCAGTGTTTTTAGCCGATTCAATCACTGGGTCTGTCTGTTTTGACAGGAGGAGACCTCTATGGATAATTCAGCTCCTGAACGCCTAAATCTTAAGTTATCAGAGAATGAGCACACATTAGGAGATGCTAGATTAAAAGACCGTGTCCGACATGCCAAAAAGTGATGGAGAAACATTGATTTATAATGTGAAACTGCTCTATTCTGTGTTTTTACTGGTTTTAATCACCTGGTATGTTTGTTTGAAGAGGAAGAGACCTCTGTGAATAGCTCTGCTCACATTAAAAACCTCCTAAACAATGAACACTGAAGAATCTCTAACCAGGAGAAGTTTTAGCTTTGTGCAATCTGCAGTCCTCACTGCTACGTAGATGCCACTAAATCCGCCTACACTTTCACTTTAATAATTATTGTGTCATTAGTACCGCAACTAATAATTATATTCTATATCAATTAATCTTACCTTTATTGTCCAAAACCCACAGATTTTTAATTTACTGTTACAAAAAAACATGGAGAAAAGCAGTCGATCTTCATGTCTGAGAAGGTGGATCGAGCAAATGTTTGTAATTTCTGCTTGATACATTACTTTATCAGTTATTCAAAAATGTTGATTAATCATAGGATATTTCTTCTAAGCAGTGGGTGACGTGGTCCCTAAAAAGAAATTATTAGTCATGTTATTGGTCATCATGAGTCATGGACAGAAACAGAGGCATTCATTGTTCCTTTCCTCTGCTATGACATGCAGATAATTTCAGAACGTACTCCTCATGTCGCCTTTGGGAGAAGACTACATTCAAGCTGTATCTTAATACATGGAAAACCAAAATCAAAACACATCTCCCAGTTGTGGACAGATCCAGGCAGAGAGATCAGGCACAGTAAATCTCCTATCCTGAGCATGCGGCCTGCGGGTCTACATATTGACCAGCTGTAAATGAAGCCGTTGCAGCAGCAGCATAAAGGACAGAGGACCCAATTGTGCAACATCGTGACTTTCTCTCCTCTCCTGCTTTGATGGAGGTGCACCTGTTCTCCTCTCCTGCTCCCACCCTCCCTCCCTCCTCTTTCTCTCTGTCTGTCTCGCTCTCTCCCTCACCCATCTCCATCCTCCTCTCCCCCCCTCCCATCCGCCTCACACACTGACTGCAATGCACCAATATTCACATTTCCTTTCAAATACACCGTGTGCCAATGCAGAGAGGGAAGCTGCGAAACATTTAAAGTGGCATCTTGGTAATTAACGTCACCATTTATCCTCGCATCTTTAATATGGCTATTTTAAGCCACAGATAAACAAATAAGCCGGTGGATGGTCGAGGCCTGTGGCCGGGAGGGGCGGCAGTGTTTGGCTTGGCTGCATATCAACCAAGGTGACCGACAATGGAGAGCAGTGTTCAAATAGGACAAAGCTGGAGCAGATGTTAGATGAAATAATTGCCCTTCACTAAAAACGCGTTAAAATGTCTGGTTACGACATGTAAGCTGTTTGTAAACAGTGCAGGCCCGAGCACCAAGATGTTACACAACACACACTGATGCATATTATTGTAAACGACCGTATAATATTTACACTCTTTATCATATACAAAGATCAGAATACAATATGGAAGGAATTAAAAAGTGCTGTTTCATAGGTAAAGCACCGGCGAGTGGTGCCTGCAGATGACACATTCACGGACCTCGCCGAGGATGCAGCGTTTTATTTGACAGCCTATTCATAATACATCTATTTAAACTACATAACTGTTACTTCATGCTCGTTAAAATATCACGTATCCGTATATTTACCTTCATCGAAGACAAGTGCGATGCTTTCTGTCCCTCGAACAAAGCAGCAGGACAATGTTGTGATGCTCCAGACGGACCACTGTCAAGCCTCGTAATGTAAATCAAACTACTTCCGGATGTGTTTTTCAAAATACAAACCTCACTTTAGCTACGCAATTTGGGCTCTCAAACACGATAATGCGGCTTTAAATAAGTGAGGGAATTACACTACTGAATGAAAGCGCTGTGCTTTTATTTTAAATGCGTCATTTAGCACAGCAACGGATGCTAACGTTTGTTTGTAATTAGCGCTAACGCTAACCGTTACGTTTACGCTAGCTTACTTTGAAGGAAGCCAGGCGCTGTGAAGTAGCTACACACACCTGTTTTGTTAATTTGACGCTTCTCACGTTAACCTGGCAGCACAAGGCACACCGAAACAGCTCACACACACCTCTCACTGTAGTTTAATACGATTACAAACACAGTCGGTAAGTTAGCTAACAGCCGCCCCGGCGAAGCTCCCAACGGTTAACGGTTAACGGTTCCCTCCTGCTTCACCTTAACTTACCCAGACTGTCACTTGACGATGGAGGACAGCGAGAAAGCTCTTAAACGTGCCGCTACTGACTGTTCATCCCCTTCAAAAGTTTTATTTAGCAAAAAAACAGGTGATGTTCTCGAGGATGTTCCTCAGATGTCACAGCTGGGACGCGAAAAATGGCTGTTCTCCCAGAATCCAACAACCAAAGACGAAGTAAAATGACAAGATGATTCACTTTGGCCACTTTCCAAGCGGGGCGGGAAATGATCCTGCGCATGCGCACAGCGGAAGTCGCTACCAGTCAGCCTCTGATTCACAAACACCCTCCAGATTTGCTCATTCATGTTGTTAAAAATGACAGCGGGTTAATTTGGCTTTGAAATAGGATGTTATTATCGACTGACTCCGAGTGAAAAGGTAGACAAGATAATGCGATAATTAAATAGTTTCTTTTAACATAACAGGATGTAGTTGGAAGTGAATTATCTTGCTTTACTAACGCTCTTTGTGCTCTGATGTCAGCAGAGGCCCCATCCACAGAGACCAAAGAGGGCATCAGGGTAATGAGAGGCCCGCTGTGTGCCACTGACCTGCTTCACAAGCATCATGTGCACTATTTATTTACACCGTCACTCCCTACCTCACCTCCTGAAATACAGTGTTTTTATTTTAGTCATTTATTCTAAACAAAAAGCACTTTTGTAAATCAATGACTTTATTCATTTATTTATTGTTTGCTATCTTTCCTTTTATTTCTACTTTTCGAGCCCCAATTTCCCTTTCTTAGGGAAAGACGTGTACGTTGGTGCTCCGGCAGCATAAGCCAGTCATGTCCAGAGTCCACCTCGGGGGCCAGTTGTGGCCCTCGGTCCTCGCCTGGGCTTTCAAAATATACTATATGACTGGGGCGTTGGACAAGGCTGTTGCCGCAGCTGCCTGGGTTCAACTCCAGCCTGTGGCCCTTTGCTGCATGTCACTCCCCCTCTCTCTCTCTCTGACTGAGATTGTTTTATTCTTAATTTGGAAACACCAGCTGTTAAAATTAATGTTATATATTGCCACCTTACCACCATTTTTAGTAAGCATAAAAAGGTTATATAAAGCTACAAACACATGCACATACTAAACATACAGTATAGGCTTGGGCGGTGTTTCCTTTTTAACACCTTCATAACATAACACAATCATATCTCTCTGGCCGCACTCAGTTGGTTCAACTGAAAACATTTACATCCCAACCAGTCCCCTCTGGTGTACCCCAAGGCTCTGTGCTCGGACCTCTCCTGTTTATCATCTACCTCCTCCCTCTTGGCAGTATTTTCCACAAATATTACATTCTATTTCATTGCTACGCAGATGATACAGCGCTCTACCTGTCCACCTTCACATTAACATACTCAGCCGTACTCTCCTCCATTCAAGTCACCCTCCCACCTGCTTGCCTTATGTATTGCGTTTTTTTGACTGTCATGTTTTATTGTTTTATTATTGTCTTTTGTACGGTGACCTTGGGTGTCCTGAAAGGTGCCTATAAATAAAATTTATTATTATTATTATTATTATCATAAAAGTATATGATGGTATTTGTCAAAATAAATATATAAATAAACAAATTTAAAAAAGCTAGGCTGCTGGTGATAGATGTCACTGTCGCATGTATATCATTGTCTGGCCTAGAATGCTGCATTTCTATTGTGCAATTAGCCTACTTAGACAAGTCTTGCCCGGTATAAATACTTAAGGCCCATTGAAGAGAGATGATGTCATGAAACAAAACAACTGTTTTAGTTAAAAGAAGTCATCTCAAGATAAAGTTATTCGTGGCAATTCTCACAAATAGAAGCAGAGCCATTATTCTTCTTTACTAGTCCTGTAACGTTATCCCCACCACTCGCAGTTGCCATCTATCTCAGCTGACTTGCCTGTCTCATGAGCAGAGACTGTCCTCTGCTGGCGAATGCTGTGCACTACATCACCTCAACACAGCATCTCTGTATCAGTTTATTAGTAAGAAGAGCATCTGTATTTCCAGAATACCTTTTTTTTTTTAAGTTTACCTTAATACTTTGATACCACCCAAGCGTATTACAGTATACTGTATTTAAAAAAAACAAAAGACTGAGTTACAAATCAAGAATATTTTTATTTTAAAAAACAAATGAAACAATGAACACTTCCACTTTTCATCCCACATCTGTTTGATTGACAAACGTAATCATGAAAAAGCAGTACTACAAAACATGTCAAATTAAGAAAAGAAAAAAAAAACAGAACTAGAATACAATATAACAAGTACTATCTGATATGTACAAGCATTATAGTTTATTATTGTTATAGGCAAAAGGCAAAAAAGCTGAAGACTGCTGCTGAAGAAACAATGGCATGTGCAAAAATACTCTCCACAAGTCCACAAGCTTAGGACGCTCTGCTCTGAGCACAACCTCGTCAGGCAGAAATCTACTGCTTCATAGGCAAATCCCGTTCCCATGTGGACAGACGGCAAAATTTACAAGCTGCTGGGGAATGGGGGACAATATCATTTAGAAAGCTAAGCTTGTGGAAGCCTGGTAAAGAAGACTCTCTCATCATCAGAGGTATATCTGAGGACGGTGGAGAGAAAAGACACTGCTGATCACTGACAGAGATTATTGATGGACCAAACAGCTCCTAATCTCTAACCACGACTAGTCAAGGACAGAGGAACCATCGTTAACACCGTCACAAAAACACACAGGTCGACACAGGTACAGAGGTACGGGTAAAAACACACAGGAACAAGTTCAAGACTTAGGTACAGAACAACCAGCATTGTTAAACAGACTTTAAGAAAATGTGTGAACTGTAAGGACGATGGGAAAGATGGCTGATGAAACATGAAGCTGCAGAATGTGACTATGATTAAAAGAAGTTCCTCCAAACATTGAAATGATGACTTCAGAATAAAGATTGTTGTTAATGTGTTTTCAGTAATCGGCAACCCAAAAAACCCACCAAACTATTTGAATATAATCACTATTTCTTCACATTTTAGTTTTGGCAGTGATTTAGTTTTTAATGCCTCGCTTTCAGTGGAATATTTCCAAGTTCAGTTCAATCGGTGACCAGGGAGCCGGAGAGTCAGCTGATCTGACGTTGACCTTCCCTGTGGAGGCTGCGAGTGAGAGAGGCATCAATAAACTAGGACTACATACGATATAGGAAAGTTTGGATTCACATTGTTGCAATAATATTTAGGCAACAACACTACAAGGCAGAGAGCATTCTGAGTTAGGCAAGGTCGTCTCTAACAGCAGATACAAGTTTACTGACGCTCCGTTTTTACAGTTAAAGTAGAAAAAAAGTCAATTTCATTCCAAAAAATTATATAAATTTTGGAAAAAAATTTCCTTTTAGAAATCCGAGTTTCAAATTTAAAAATGTGGCACCCTTTCATGGTAAAGAACACTTAAAAAAAAACTTCTTAAGTTGTCACCAATGACTTTATTAAAGGTTAAAACAGATCAGAAGGAAGTTATTGCAATGCGTTAAGTGAATTGAATTTTGGATTTCGGTATTTTAGTGAAGCTTCCCTTTGGTTTATCTACAGTATATTCTGTACGACAGATCTTAAAAAAACCTTCTATAATTACCTGCAAACATTTAAAGATAAAGCAACCTTATCCAGCAGACCCAGAAAGACATTATTAATCATTTGGAGTCATGTTTCTGACCACCTGATGACTGTAAGCCCAATATGAACCCTCACATTGGCTCAGTTTGAGTCTCCACCGACTCCTGAGGGAAATATCAGGCCCTTAAGCTGCTACATGCTCCACTGTGTTGCTAGCTGCTAACTGCATCTGTCTGCTGTTTGTTGCTGGACAGGTGGTGTATAGTTGGGTTTTGGAGACTTTTTCTGACATATAATCTGGCTAGAAAAGATGCTGGTGAGAGCCGAGAGAGTGAACCATAACAGTAAAAATTGTCGGCATTTATCGTGTGTTCATCCAAACGCGAACTGAGCATTTCGCATGGCGCCATAACATACAAAGTCAATGCAAAGACTTGAACTTGAAGAGGGTTTGCTGGGTGACATGAATGACGCAAAGATGCAAAATTTGTGCTATTTGTGTAATAGCACAAGTTGAAATATCTGAATTTGAAGCCTATTAGCGTTGAGATCTGGTTGACATACTCCTGACCTCACCGAGAATCAGAAACAGAGGTCAAATAATGATGCTGTCTGCGGGCACCAAGCCCCCAGGAGAGCTGCTCAGCCTTGCTCCCAAGTTTTCCCAGTGGCCACTATTACAGTGATAAAATCCCCTGCAGCCCAATTTGTCCCCAAAGGCCACCATTATAAGGAGACGTCTGTAAAACTGTTGACGTTGCAAACACGTTCAGTTATGACTCTAAATTTTAAACCGTGGTGGTTTTATATTTGTTAAACTGTCTTCTAGCTGAGAAAAACAATTTAGAAATCTGTGACGTTGTCACAAAGTCTACGAGCAGTGCTGGGACATGTAGGTGGGGCAAGTGGGAGAAACATATTCAGTAGGCCACATACTGGGGAAGTAAACCCAAAAGTTAGAATTTCTTTTTTGGCATATGCACCAGGTGAGCCATTACATTGAAATCAATAGGCACCATCTTGGGCTGGTATGTAGTTAGTGTTATAAACCTACGGTGGGCACCCAGAGCTCTACAACTCAACATCAGTACAGTACAGAGACAGAGCAAAAAATGAGAGTCACAGGACTACACAATACGTTCTGTAAATCTGTGACTTGTCTGAGGCATTTTGTCGAGTCACTTCTTCGCAAAAAGCTGCGTCGTTAAAGTTGGTCTTTCATTGTGGAATGTAAAGCGTGAATGTGAAGCGGTGACAGTTTGAAAGATAATAAAGAGTTTTGCTGTGTTGGTTCACGCTGGTTCGGAGAACGGAGCTTCCATGTTTACCATATTCACATTACTTGATTCCAGCTATAAATTGTATCTTACACAAACTAAGTTAGTTGTTAGCTACCTTTCACAGTTAGTTAGCACAACCGTTAGCACAGTTAAGGGTGCCAGTTGCGAAATACTCCCAAAACACAACAGAGCAGCTGTATTCCTGCGACTTATAGACAAGAAAATTCACCTTGTGTTCAATTAACGCACCATTACACCAAAACAATGAGCTAAAAGACACTTAAACGCTCCATAGACCGGATAGGAAGTTGAGTTGGATGCTAATTTTCGGTAGTTTGTCAGTATGAACTGCATCCTTCACATTACATGTAGTAATTTATCCCATTGTTACTATAAAATATTTATAAGTGCACCTTTAAAAGCTTTACTGTTTTATATTGATACATTGCAAACTAACCAAAGGGATACTTCACTAAAACTGGCAACACAATTAGTGCATAGCAGCTCAATCCTGAACTTTAATGCATTCTTTAATTATTCATTAACTTTAATGAAGTCATTAGTGCCAACATATAAATCCTCTCTACATAAAGGTTATTTTAAAGTGGTACCAAGATGAGTGTTTTTTTTCTTCCTAAGAGCAAATTATGTTTACTTATGCGCCAAAAAGACTTTTTAAGAGCAAGTGCCAGGATTCAAATGTTATTAATTTTGGAATGAAATGATGTCAAACTACCTGATAATCGTTCACTGATAATCGGGAATAATTAAACTCAGCCCCCCGTGTGGAGGCTATCAGTCAGTCAGTCTGTCTGTAAAGCCCTTAACTGGTTGTCAGCAACACGAGTGAAGAAAAAGTACAGGTTTCAAGAGGGGTGCTTTCACGAGCCCACTGGCTGTTTGCTTTTTATAGGTTGTTTGCACAAAAAAGTTGAAGAGAAGTAACCAGACTGGCTCCTAAATGACCTCACTGGACCATTTCTTTAGTCTAGTTAAAGCTAAATAACACAGAAGTGATTATACTACAGCAACATCTGCGTGTGCCTTAAAACTGCACATGTAAACTAAATTCAATACATTCAAATATTTGGCAATACCAATTATCAATCAACACCAAACAAACTGAGCGTCTGTTGGGTGGTGACGGACGAGCTGTTAGCCAAACAGTGAGTGAACAAACAAGCAAACCCTTCAGAGTGAAACCTGTATGTAACAGGTGCTGTCGGACAGAAAAATGAGCCGAGTTTGAGACGTGCTGCTGACATCACGACTGTAACACTGTAACATCGAAACGGGAAAATGTGATTTCAACCAAAAACAGCATTTAAATCAAGACATTGGCATTAACACTTTTTAAAAAACCTAATACTTTACTGGAGATGGAGAGTGTTACAATGTAGGTGACACAAGGCTTTAAAAAGCTGCTTTCAGAGGAATCACGATAAACCATGATTTGAATTTCAATCGAATTATGTCAAGAAAACTGAATTCAATTATGTGATTCTGATTTTGCTTTTCTTTTTTCCAAAGTGTTTTGATATTGGTGGAAAAATCCGCATTCGCCTTGTGCCAGGCCACAAAGTAACCACGGCAGCTTTTGCAGCCCTAATCTGTTACCCAATGATATCGATAATGACCACACCACCAACACATAGTGCCAACACACACACAGACACACATACACACACACACACACACACTAACTGCATGCCCTCTGTCACACGGTAGAAAAAGTATTCCTCCTAATTTAGTGATTTTTTTTTTTCCTCAAAGTTTCTGACCACGTTACATTAAATTCACCACATACACGCACACTTGTTACCAGTTACTGTACACTCACTAATCACCTCACGACAGCCTAGAGAAAGCTTTAAGCAGACCTGTGCCAAAATAACTCAACATCAACCCAAATACATCTGTTATTTCCTGATAAAATGGTGGTTATTAAAGGGACAATTCGCCCCAAAATCATAAATTACCTGTAGTGCTATTCATCAGTCCAGATTGTTTTGGTGTGAGTTGCTAAGTGTTGGACATATCAGCTGTAGCGATGTCCTTCTTCTCTTTGATATAATGGAACTAGATGGCACTTGGCTTGTGGTGCTCAAATCACCCAAAAAATACATTTAAAAATCTTACTATGACCCAGGTCATGATTTCTGGAAAGAGACACTGATGTTGAGTTTTATAAATGTATTTTTTCGACACTTTGAGCACCACAAGCTGAGTGCCATCTAGTTCCATTATATTGTAGAGAAGGCAGACATCTCTACGGCTGATATCTCCAACACTCTGCAACTCACACCAAAACAATCTAGACTGATAAATATCACTACAAGTAAGAAGAAAAATATGTCTTTATGATTTTAGGGTGAACTGTCCCTTTAAGGATTCCGATAAGAAAAGGAAAATGCTTAAAAAAAAATTCTTTTTCAACAGGTCTGCTGTTTTCACTGAAGAGAAAGCTGCCAATCTGTTGCCAATAAAGAAAAAATTATCAAGGGGACAACTGCAAACAACATTGTGCTTTATTGCAGGTCTTTAACTCCCATTTCTGTGGTGTATTGAAAAGCAGATTTTATTCATTTTATTCCCATCAATGCTGCAGAGTTTAGGACCGTTTAAATATCCGTTTGTTTGTTGTTGCATGTTTCCTTGGGATAATTGTTTTTTTTTTTTTTTACCAGCTGTACTCTGCAAACACCCAGATGTGTCTTCGGAAGTGCATAGCAAATAAGGAGATAAAGAAAACTGCACGTTACAGTGGCCCCTGCCCTGAAATCCTGGAACTCTTCACAAAAACGTACACTATGCATCACAAAACAGCGTTAAAGGGAAGGTATTACTATTTTTCACAAGAGCACAATTTAAAAAAAAAAAAGACACTTCCCCTTTATATATATATAGATATATATATTCTTTTTTGTTTTTTGAAAGGAATCATTTGGCATTAGACACCCAAATGACTTATTGTGGTACAGAAAAAATATTTTAAATTATATGGAAGCCCTTGAAATAAAATCAATAAATAATGGGCCTGTTTTGAAGGGCGTCTGTTGAAGAAATTCATCACATGCAAGCCTTTTATTTGACTGCATTTTGTGAGCAGAGGAGACTTTTATTTGTGTTTTCACTGGCTCATGCAAACACTGAAGCCCTGTTACGATACTTTTTTTTTTTGTTTTGTTTTTAATTCTGAGTTACTGTTTTCCGGCACATGAGTGGTGTATCTGTTAGTTCGGAGCATGCACGTGTGGATCGGGTGGTGAGGTGAGTGGGACCTTGTAGGAATCGAAAGTTGAGGGTCGGACTTTAAGGGCTTGAAATCGGTGAGCTGTCGCATGCTATTGCATTCCATAGAACGGAAACGTAAATGGCAGTTAGCTAATAAACTTGTGCTGTAAGCCCCCTGTAAACACACACACACACACACACACACACACACACACACACACACGCACACACATACTGTACATTCACGTGTGCATGCACACTCGCCACACACACAAAAAAAGGGGCATTAAAGTGACTAGTAACAACGCTGCACCCCTACAACACCCTCCTCCTTCTCTTCCTCCTCTCCAAAGAGAAATAAGACGACTGTAGCCAAAATGAAACTACATAAAGAAAATAGTCCAGCCACTCGACGTCTTCTTTCAGACCTGCAGGTGCTGTGAGGCGGGGTCTTTGCACGAAGATGTTTCAGGATCGAGGAGAGTTGAAGGTTTAGTCAGGGTCAGAGGAGCTGGCCGGTGCTCACCCCTAGGAGGGGGGCTTGCTGTAGCCGAAAAGTCCGACAGGCAGGTATTTGACGTGAGTGGGCCACTGGGCGGCCAGCTGGAAGAACTTAACCTCGTTCCACTCCACGCCGTCTATGGACACTGGTAGGAAACAGAAATAAGACGTTAAAAAACTCAGCTGAATAACAGAATGATGAAATAAAACTAAAGCAAGCAACCTCTGGGGCTGAAAAATGAAGCCCACGCAGGAGTGCCAAAAACTGCATTTAATTTAATGGCCACTTGGGGCTGACTCCAAGAGCAAGTCAACTTTACAGCTGTAATAAACATGTTCACAGTCAAATGCAAAAAACGATTTTGGTCTCTTTAGCTAATTTCAACATTCATGCCAACCTGTTTAAATGTTATTAAGGCTTAAATTTACGAATAATTAAGGGCTTGGCACCTTGAGTGACAGGTGGGTGCAGCAACTGCGGAGACAATGTTGGTTAGGTAACCACGGTGTAACCCCAGATTCACAGAGTACAGGAATAGGCATACTGTAGTTGTTGCTATTTCAATGTGTTTTCAGATCATAAAAGTCAGCTATAACTTTTTTGTCGCCTAAAAAATTCTTGTCCAGGGTTTGGTTGACGCTCTTAGAAGATGAATGTTTCATTTTTTGGAAAGTATGTTTTGTTTTAACTGTTTTAAGACTGTTTCTCGCAAGTGACAATTAGCATCAGCATTACCATAGTTAAACACAGCTGTAAACAAACTGTGCTAACCAAGCTAGCAGCTAGCGTTAGCATTAGCTCCACCCGATTGTCCAAATATGGTGACTTCCGGTTCCAGAAATCCAAGATGTCAATGGCATAAATGCCAAACTTGACCTTCTCTCTTCTCTACTAGTTTGGGAATCTCAACATCAGGTTAAAAAATGCACAAGTAGCAAGATCTTGGGAGCTCAGCGGAGTACGCTATGCTAAAGCCATCCTTTCTGACATTACGTTCCCCTCTCCTCCCCCCGATTGTTGAGTTCTTACATTCTTATGTGTTCTCTCGTGTCTTTTTTATGTATGTTTTCACTTGCTGTGCAACTAATGCCTTCTAGGGACAAAACAAAGTTAAAGTTGAGGCTTCAGTACAGGAGTCCACAAACCAATGGGTGATGTCACTGTGGCTACTTCCATTATTTTTGTACAGATGATGAATTGAACAAACACATATTGAGGAAACAGAGACAACGATCCGTCCTAATTCTTCAGGTTACCTTTCAGGATGGTCTGTTGCTGCTTGGCAGAGCAGATGAGTCGGCTGATGCCTTCAATGACCTGGCTTTTTGAGTCTACATCCTTCTCCTTTGGCTTCTTTCCCAGGAAGATGGTTGGAACTGAAGAGAGGTAGAGAGAGAAATTGTAGAAATACTTGGACCTTGAACACGAATTGAATAATTCCTCAACACATCCCCCATCTGATGATATTCACTCTTTCGATTCCTCATCTCACCTTTCTTGTTCTTCTCCTTGGTGACCACGGTCATGGCCATGGTGCTGACCTGTGCCTGTGGATCGCTGCTGCCCCCGCCTGGTAGCCTGCTGACCTGCAGTGAGCGGAAGGCGCTCTTCAGCGTGTTTTTGCAGCCTGTATCGCGCCGCTCTCCCTCCCGCCGCTTCTCAGCCAGAGAGGCCAGCCAGTAGTCGACCTGCAGGCCGATGGCGTCCACACCGTGAGACATGCTGGGACTCCTGCGGACAGAAAATGGTTATGAATGTATTTTAAAACAACTAAAACTGAAACCACAGTTCCTATTTTCAGCAGCACTTAGAGAGATGTTTTCTTCAGTCTTAGGCTCCAAATGAACAAATTTAAGACGGAAATATAAAATTAGGAGACGTTCTGCTGAGCAGGCAACCTCTGCAGCACCTGATCTGCCCCAGTTCACTTACATTCAAAACTAGTTAAACAATAAAAAAAGAAAAGAAAGTGTGATAGTTGAACACTTGCACTAAATGTGTTCTGTAGAGGGGGAAATAGAAAGATTATATCAGACACTGCTGCAGTCTGTCAGGATCTTTAGAGATGGACTGCAGCAGCAAGCAGAGCAAAAATCACCTGTCTCAAACAGATGAAAACACGACTGAAGTCCTGTTTGTCTTTTGTCTGGAAACTGGTTCCCAGTTAAGCTAAACTGCTTGACAAAACTGGTGCCGGAAGCAAAACACACAACTCCTTGCTTACAGAACAAACATAGATGGATTGTTTAAAGGTGTTAAAAGCTGTGTTACAACTCAGTGTTGACAATAACATCAATATTTTAGACAGGAATATTCGACCTCTCACTGCACCACTGTTTTCTGATAGCTACCTTTTTATAATATGAAGCATAAATTGTGGATAACTATACCCAACATTGTGTGATGCAGTCACACTGAGCGCTACCTGCTTACACACTAACAATTAAGATAATTTAACAAGATACATGGCTAATTTTTAACCAGCTTTGTATCATAACAATGCAGACAGTATGTATAAGAGAACTATGGTACTTCCCTCCATCTTACCAGCGCCCAAATCTCCCTGCTCAAATCTCATGAATGATTGATTTGTTGATGGCGTTGTCAGTCGGCCTTGTGTCAGAATATATTTACGTACTTATATATTGCATTGTGTTTTTGTCTACTGATGCTTCCTGTTTGCACTATCGCTCTGCTGCGTAATGTTGCAAATTTCCCAGCTGTGGGATGAACAAAGGATTATCTTGTCTTGTCTTACATTTTAGACCAAAAATTAAGATTAAGAACAAAAATTATTGTAAGAACTGAGGCTGAAAATACTGAGATGAAATCATAAAACTAAGAAGTGCCGATCAAATATAAACCAAGATTCTGTTACAGCGTTGCCTAATTTTCACTTCACATTTTCAGAAACATATTTAGGCTAACCGCTTAACTGTGATTGCATACTTTTTTTTATAGAGTTTCATACCAATAATACTTCTTAATCTTTTTTTATACTTTTTATTTATGAAGAAAACAAAAGAAAAATGAAAAGCAGTGCACAGGAAAGAAAAAGACGTACAAATGTGAGGTGAAGAGATGTTTAGGAGGGATACAGGACTCTTATGCAAAATGGTGATTCAGAGAGGACAGGCATATGGGGATAAAAAAAAAGAAAAGGAGAAAGAAAGTAGGACGTCAGAATTACCCTTGTACTGTCAGGACGCTGCCCATGGAGGGGGAGGAGGGAGGCGTGGCTGCCTCTTTAATCATCCCTGTGGGCGAGCCGTGGGAGGGCGGAGACGTGGAGGGGACGGCCAAGCTCACCGCCACACCCTCTTCTGTGTCTCCTTGAAAACCACATAACAAAATGAACATCATCACATGAGCAGATAAATCAGTGAGTGACGTGTGTTAAAACTGTTTACAAACACTCACCTGTTGGAGAAGGACCAGACTCGATAAGACCGACCTTCACTACCTGGTGACAAGAGTAAAGTGTCAGCAAAATGTCAAAATGCAATACAGCAATAATCAATCAATTCAGATTTTCTTTGACAATCTAATGCAACAGGAGTAAAATCTTACCCCTATAAAAGGAATAAATTTCTGGTAGGAGTCCTCATCTCGCCTGAAAAGAGAGAAAGGACAGAGAATATTAAAGAAATGAACAAAAATTAAATGCTGTGGTTTGTATGTGTTTGGCGTCTGTACTTACGTCCTGTGTTTGCAGGTGAGCATGGCCTCAGCGATTGGCAGCTGGTGTGTGACTGTGGCTCCGCTGATGTACTGGGAGATTCTTGCCGCGACATCCAACTGATCTGGAGACGACAGGGAGAAATTTGTGTTTGTGTTGAGCGACTATCACCAACAGGGGTGTCGTGTTTATCTGTGTGTCAGGTTTGTACCTGTCTGTGGTGGCTCAGAGCGGCTAAACACGTCTCTCCATGCTCCGTCCAGGAAGGAGGAGCTGTAGCGGTTGTCGAGGGCACCAAGATGCTTGGCAACTGGGTGGGAGCCTGATAAAGAAGATGGAATAAAAGTGAAGGGAATGGCAAGGAAAAAGTCACAGTGACCTTGACCTTTAAGTCATAAATAAAATGATTAGAATTTGGTGGTCGAAGGTCAAAGTGAACATTTGGGCCAAATTTTAAAACATTCCCTCAAGGTGTTTTTTAAGGAAACACATTAATCGGAATGAGACAGATGCAGGGTCACAGTGACCGTGACATTTGACCACCAAAATCCAATCAGTTTATCGTGGAGTCAAGTAGACGTTGGTGCCAAATTTGAAGAAATTCCCTAAAGACGTTCTTGAGACATTACGTTCAAGAGAATGGGACGCACCAATATATGGATGAACCCAAAAACATCTTGCCTCCGGGTGTGACTATCTTTGGCGTGGAGGCATAAAAAAAATATTTAAAAAAGAGAAAAAATTAAAAAAGGGAACTTAAATTAAAAACAAAGAGGTGTAATTTTGATCTTGAGACGGCGGCGAGATACAGTATTCCCAAAACAGAATTTGGGTGTGTGTGAAGGAAGACCAGAGGTTTGTCACTCCCCACACAGTTTCCCCCCCAAAATAATAAACCCTGCTGCAGCATGACTCTGCAAGAGTTTCTTTGTCACCATGGAAACACGAGCGGACTCTCTTACCCAGAGGCACAACCAGGAAGCGCATATGGTTGAGCCAGTCTGACGTCTTGTTGGCGAGCTGAGTGACAAAGAACTGCAGGATGGCTCCCAGGTAACTCTGGCTGCCCACCGCCGCCACCTTCACCGCTCTGGGCATGGACGAGTTACAGTTACAGCTGCGGGGACAAAGAGGGAGACAGTGAGGAGGGGTGTTATCAGTGCTGTGCTGGAGGTGGATCCGCTGGACTTTGATCACACTGTCTCATCCATCAAAGCCTTTGGAAAACAGATTACAGTAAACAGTGGAGACAAGAACACAAATCACACAACAAACTGACCTGCTGCAAAACCCTCAGCAGAGAAAATTCAAACAGTCTAAAAGACATCTAAAAATAAATATCTCTCCTTATATATGAAATTACAAAAGCATTATGGACTCACTAAAGAAATCTGCTCTTGTTTTTCTGAATAACCAGATAATAATCTTGTTAATTCAGAAAAAAATGAATTTACAAGACTTTTATATCGTTTATTAGGAGGAGAGAAGCAGAATTTCTTTTACTTGGAAACTTTTCTCGGAATTCCAAGACAACAATTTTGTTAAATCAGAAAAAATTAATTTATGGGATTATTATTTTGTGAATTCAGAAGATTCAGAGCAGAATTTTTTCTCAGATTTCTGAGACAATCTTGTCATTCAGGAAAAACAAGGACAGATTTTTCCCATGAATTTTTTTCCCACATAAATCTGATATAATACTTCTGTTAATTAGAAAAAGGAGCAGATTTTTAAATACTTTAATTTTTAGCAGTAATAATCCTGTTAATTTAAAAGAGAGAGAGAGAGAGAATTTATGAGATACTGTCTCGTGAATTCAGAAAAACAGCACAATTTTTAGCGTCTCTAAATTATTATTATTATTTTTATCTATTTATTTATTTTTTTGTCTTACCAATTGCCCAAAACCCAAAGATATTCCATTCAAAGTCATAAAACAGTGGAAATGAGCAAGTCATCACAATAAATAAGATTTAAAAAATTCACATTTTTGGCATTTATTACGATAAAGTAACGGATTATAAAACTTTTGGTGCTGACGTTTCTGTTTTAGAGTGTGTGTTTAATCAATAAATTAGAGATAAATATAACCAGAGTTCCAGGTTTTATGACCCTGACCGAAAAACTTTTCTGTATAAAAATAAAACACATGGACATTAATGTGGAAAAACAGGAAGTGCTACACTGGGTTAAGGCACTATGTAGTTACCTGTAGTAAAAAAAAAAAAAAAAAAAAATATATCAGGTCCTCTTAAGAATGGGGCAAACATTCACATTAAGAAAATGGCACAGGTAGGCAGTCCAATAACGCATTTGGGTGAAGCTAAAAATCCTTTATTAATACATGGAAATTAATTATTAGAGAAAAATATTATCAGAGTTCAAGGTTTTATGACCCTGATCTTTCCCCCCCTTTATATGCCTTAGCAAAGTGCAGTGAAGTAAACTCAAACTGAATATTGTCTGAGAAGAGAGAAAGAGAGGGTGACGGGATGGAGCAAGAAAAAACAGGCTGAGGAGAAGAAAAGGGAGGGATATATAAAGTATTGTTTGGGCATAAAGAGAAGTAAAGTTCTAGATGTGGAGTCGTGAAGGCGAAGATGAGGAGGAGGAGGGTGAAATGTGGAGGATGGAGGAGAAGAAAAGGGTCAAAAAGAGGACAGGAAACAGAAAAATAAGGCTCAGAGCGGGAAAAAAGACTAAGAGGATGAGTCATCCTGCAAACTAAGGCACGCTATAACTCAGATAATATGTCTCCATGTGTGTGTGTGTGTGTGTGTGTGTGTGTGTGTGTGTGTGTGAATGGTGGCTTGTCACAAAAGCACTCACAATTTCTGGATGCGAGTGAGCACAGCAGACAGCACCGCCTGGATTTCAGCCGACGAACACGTGCAGACCACCGGGTGTCTTTGTACCTGGAGCTGCTCTGCAACATACTGCAACACACACACACACACACACACACACAGAAAGGGTGAGATGCATGATGAAAAACACCATACAAATGTTGCTGGCTTTACACACACACACAGACTTACCTGCCCCTGCCAGTCAGTGCCGTTGACCAAGATTAGACTCTCTGGGAGCGCCGAGTCTGACAACAAAATCTGGTTCAGCTGGTCGTACACTGCCTTCCTCAGGAGCTACACACACACACACACACACACACACACACACACACACACACACACACACACACACACACACACACACACACACACACACACACACACACACACGCTGAGTACATAAACCCCCCTACAGCGCCACATTTACTCTTCAGATGACTCATCAGCACATACATAATTCATATCTGAGCTCCAGGCGAGCCATAGATTATCAGGGCACATTTGTGTTCTTTAGCAGAGGAGTAGAGGAGATACAGAACAAAGTGTTAATCTCTGTTGGAACTGTTAGAACACCACAACATAAAGATTCATGTCTGCTCGCAAGGTTAAAATGAAGCTACGGGAAGGATGCTATCTCACCGGCGTGCTGTGTCCCAGCTCCGGGGATCTCTCTGAGTCAGAGCTGTTGGTCCGTTCACTCAGAGGTTTGGACAGCTGTCGCTCCTTCATGGGAGTGCTGATGCGCTTCTGTCTGGGCGTGTGGCCGCCATCCAACCTGGGGGGGAAAACGGGATGGCACGGTTAAAAAACAAATGACATCATGTATTGGAAACATTCACATTATTCTCTGAGATGCTGGCTGTGTTAGAGTGCTGCCGGAGTCCTGAAAAAAACACATTTTGTCGAGGAAACCAGGGCGATACAACACACAAAATAGTCTCACTTAAAAATCTAAGTGGTAATAAGGTGTGGGGGTAACAACAATAAAAAAGATAAGTGGTGGATTTGTTACCTTGGCGATGGCATTGCCTGGGTTTCACTTTTGCTGCTCTTCAGAGGGGTACGGGGTTTCTCTGCCACTGATACCATGATGCAGGGGCCCACCTCAGCAAACAGCTCCTGATCTGTTAGCTCCTACACACACACACACACACACACACACACACACACACACACACACACACACACACACACACACACACACACACACACACAACCGCACACACACACAATGACAGACTGTCAGTGTCAGCGAAACGAGATACTGGCAATCCTGAATCTATCTTCTCCGACGCTTCATCACTTTTTTGTTTCACCCTTTCTTCTGTTCTCTCCGTTTCTCTCAATCTGTCTCACTTACAGCACAGATGGCAGCGAATCCCCCCTCGGAGTGATATTAACAAAGACACACCATTTATTCTCTCTCCCACACACACACAAACACACACGCACTATGTTAGAGTCATACCAGCGTGTCGGTCTCAGACAGGGCCTCCTCCAGGTTGCGGCTGCGAGAGAGTTTCATCTTCTCTATAGGAGGCTGCTCCCCCTGCTGGAAGGACGAGGGAGCGACAGTCAGTCTACAGGCTGAAAGATACACTGTGCAGGATTTTCCTAAAAAACAATGTATGGATTTATACAAAAGTAATCCCTCTCAATCATCACTTATGACCCAGTAGAGGTGTGTGGTGGTGTATTTATCTGCCCTCTGCCTGTATTTCCTTATTTTCTTTTTATTTTGCTTTGTTCAAAACATTCCTAAGGTCAACTTTGTTCAATGTTGTCGTTGTCCCTGGCTTCATATGAGTAGAGGAAAAGTCTGCTAGCTGCTAGGCTAATTTATACAATGTAAAATGCCATAGGCTTGTGCTAATAACGTTAGCATTTTATATTTGTTTGGAAAACATTTTTAGTATAAGACAGTTGTTTTGTCAGTGAACCTTGTGAGTTGTAATGGAGCCAAATTGTGTTAAATGTTGCTGTTGTCCCTGGCTTCATATGAGTAGAGGAAAAGTCTGCTAGCTGCTAGGCTAGTATTTGTGGGGAAAATGTGTCCAGGTAAAGACGTAAAGTGTTTGTCTGTGAATGCTGCGACTTATAGTGAAGTCAATTTGTCTACTTGTGTTTGAAATTGTCTCTATTAAGCCATGTTTAATGTGTTTAATGAATCAACTGAACGACTAGTGTTTTGGAGGTGTAACTGCAGAGTGACACAGACACACCACTGCACAAGTATAAATGCTCACAACAGCGTAGGCTAAGGTGTAGGCTCTGCGTAGAGCAGAAAAGTCGCGAACACAGCGCTGAAAAAATGCAAATATGACTACGCAAAATGGAAAGCAGCAAAGCTTGTTCCAAAATGAGAGTGAATCCGGGGTTGGTCTTCACTTTTGCTGGCAGGCACTTTAAGGAGAGGATGAAGAGTTAGACAGAGTTGGCCTGTTTTCTTTTGGACAGGTGGGTGGTGGCACCTAGCTTGGTTGGCTTGCTAATGTATCCGCTTTTCCATCATTACAACAAATGTCACATTCCTGCAGAAGCAGCTTGCAATACAAAGGGTGAAGAGAGGTGCAGCCAAGTTTGTATACCTTTAATTAGACTGAGAAATCTCAGCAGTGGCAGATGCCTTTGAGATCCTCCTTTTGTCTACTATTTCACGCAGCATGCAGTGATTCATTTTACGTCACACAACTAAATTGGATTCAGAACCAATGAACTGAAATGAAAGCAGACTTTTCCACTGAAAAACCTGGTTTTAGGAAGTGTGGCGCAGACACTAGTCACAACACTAAAAGGCTTACTTCAGTACCACTATGAAAGGAGGAACTGCAGCTGTTTGAATGCGGCCAAGACATCCAGTGAAATCCATTCAGCTCGGCGAGATTAAACACACTTTTTATTGAGCAGATGGCGACCGTCAAAGAGCTATTGGATTTCTGCTCCATTAAGGAAACGTTTTCTGAAATTTTATATTTGCACACTGGCTCCCTGCTGGGCGATTTTCATTGGCTTCAGACTCTGGATGTTTACCTCATCAATGCAGAGTGGCATGTTGTTTTCAAGCTTGCGCTGCTTCAATTTATGGTGAATTGTTTGACTGTTTCATGGTGCTGTGTGCTATTATGAGGCCTATATTAACTTGCCATGGGTGAACTGTGAGTGTGAAGGACTTTTTTTACAATTAGCATTAACTTAGCGCTGTGTGAATAAAGTTTACTGTGTACTTATTTTGAAAACATGCTCAATAAGTGGAAAGGATTTGTAAACCGCAGCACAAGGCATGAAATTACAGCAACAGCTGCCATGATGCATAAAACAAAATTAATTGGAGGCTAAAGCAGCAAAAGATTAAGTTCATTTTTCTTTTTTAAGGAAATTGGTCCAGTATTGAGTGAGAGCACTGCAGCTGGTGATGGCGAGGAGGGCTGCAATGGAGCCACTTTACACCTACTGGCAAAAACAAGCACTTTAAATGGATGTAAACTGACAGTTTAACAAAATAGGGTCCAGGTTGAAAAATATAAAAGCTACCGTTTAAATTCGATGATCTAAAATACTTTTTTGGTTGAAAAGTGTTGACAGGTTGTGACCAGTTCAACCAAAGAGCATTTAATCCTTCCCAGATTGTTAAATTTATAACTTTTTAAAGGCCTTTTAAAGGGTGTCACAAGATAAATCAGCTTGAGAGATAGCCATAGGTGTGTATGAGTGCTTTACACCTGTAACATGTTTGGGTTTTTTTTGCACACAGTTTAAACGAGGTTTTGTCTGAATTCAGACGCCCCTTGGCAATAAAGATTTACTGCACTCAGCTCCTGGTGAGACCGGGGAAAAACAAACGGTTCAGGTTTTCTTGAGCACCACATGAACGCCCCACAGCTCCCATAAGTGAAACTCCTGCTGATGCTGCAGCTGCTGCTTCTTCACTCACCGGGCTGAAAGTGTCTCGGCCCAGGCTGCCTTTGCTGTTCAGGCTGCCGATCTCCGTCTGGGAGCTGGACTGAGACATCCCCTCAAAGAACGGCCTGAGTGCACAGAGATAGAAACATAAGAGAACAAATTATGCCTTTTGAGCTCAACCCTTTTTCACAGCACTTTGACTGTGATAGCAGGAAAAGCACAGGTGTTACTCATGATATCAACTATGACTCAGCTCTACTTAGCATCCCAATAAGTCACGACAGTGTGACAGTGAGCCAGCATGCACCAGAAACTGAGGAAGCTACAGGCAATTCAGCCACTTTTGATTTTATTATTTAGAGCCCTGCGTGGTGCTGTTTTATTAATCCTGCTCCTGCCTGCTTCCGCTGACCACTATCATCCGCTCCCGCAGTGTGTGTGTTGTACTACCGCATGTTACTGCAGCCTAGGGAGCAAGGTAAGGGTTGATTACATATGTACAGCATATGTGTTTATTGGAAGCCTGTCTATCACATTCTGTGTCATTGTGGCCCTTTTAACGATTTATTCACCGCTTTACAGCTGCAACAGTAGCAAAGGAAGAGGCTATGACGTAAGCACAAGTTTAACTGAACTGTAACTGGCCAGTGACACCGTAGACCCTTATGTGCACCCCTATTGACAAGCAGACACCTATGTTTTTCCTCCTGTGACGAATCAAAATGTCTTCAGTGAAAAAGATCTATCGTCTTTAAGAGATGGCTTCCAAAATAACCATGCACTTGTATGTTTGCTATCCAAAAAGAGATAAAACCTTACCAGAACTTGACAGAGAGAAAAGAAACATCTATTATATTTATTTCTATTGCTCCTTTGCTTTCCAGGTTACATAACACCCCATTATAACACCATCAAATAGCTCTATTTTGGGTACGTTGTCATATTTTTGAGGCTGATAATGTCACAAGAAAGGACTAAAAATAAGTTTGAAAGGCCTTTAAAAATGGTTTATCTGCTACTTTTTGACAAGTTACTGACCTCTTAAGAACAAGCCTTTCTAGGTCGGGAGAAAGAAATTCATTTTTATTTAGACTTGCAAAAATAGGATTACAGCAACCCGCAGCTGTGAGTTTAACTCACTCTGAGATGTTGGCTTTCTTTCTTAAATATATGTTTTAAAGAAATCATTTAGAATTATATTTCTTTATCAAAAATATTCTTTGTATTCTAAAGTTTTGGTTTACATTTTCACTGCAATGGATTCAAAGTTAACTGATCCAGTTCTGGTTCATGTAAACCTCAAATAAACTTCCATATGTAGCTGCAGTGAGCAGTTTTCACCAACAGAGGGAGCTGTGAATTGTCAGAGGGAGGACAGTGAGTCCTATCAGTGATTGTATTGTCAAGCCTGCAGCACCAAAGTGTTTGTAGATGAAGCAGCGGATATCAGGTAGGCAACTATGTGGTGTATTGCAGGTGTGTGATAAGTGATACTGCAGCTACCTTAGCTTAGGTTTGGGTGTGCTGAGGATGCTGTCGGTCTCCTCCATTTCCGGCCCGCTGTCGCTGGGGTTGTACATCTCCAGACTGTCGTAGAGCTCGTCCAGGTCCTCCTCCACCTCCTGGATCTGCTCCCTCGACACATGCTCCAGGCCAAACCCAACCTGTGAGAGACACAGACGAGACAAGTGACCAACAGACACATGCACAGTCTGAGTCCGTGCAAACTGGTCCTGCTGCTTGAAAGAGTTGTTGTCACACTTATATTTAAAATGTGTCAGAAACCTGCTCTCCTGAGCAGCAATAACCTCCCTACAGAGAGAGATAAGTTGATCCTAAACAGTGATACTAACAGCCAGTTTTTCCTGTTGGCAACAACATATACCCACGAGGCTTTGCAAGGCTGAGATTTCAGACGCCAAAAAGGGAACGAAGTGAGATGTTTGCAGGCCACAGTGACCTGTTTTACATCAACGTAGTCAGGATTCTCATAATCAGAGCACACATTAAACCAGGATACTGTAGCCTTGTTATGAGACTTACATACACTGCACTACAGATGCACCAATCCTACTTTTTCCAGCTGACACTCTAAAGAACAAGGACAAGGAGCAATTACAGATTCAGAATCAATGCTATATTAATCTTTGCTTCATTCAAAACCTGTTAGTGATTAATTGTAGAGGCACAAACTCATGTACATGTAAGAATGTATGAATCAATATACTGTAGATTTTTATCTACCTTTTTCCGACAAGAGCAAATGCAGTACAACTAAGAATGTTTCTGATGACTAATATCCAAAACGTTTAAAGAGAAGTTTGGGACTTTCGGTGAGCACACACATGATGCAAGACGTGATTTACAGGAGCTCCTCAGGAATGTGTTAATATAAATATGCTTTAACTCCCCCTATCTGTCCATAACCCGTCTTCTGTACATCTTTGGGCTGCTTTTGATTACATTCCACTCTTTGGGAGCCACAAGCCTGATAAATTGGAAGTTTTAGAGCAAAAAAACGAGTCTGCCAAGTCTGGCCACGGTAGGCTACGTCAATCTCCTGAGCCTGATTCCCTGGAGAAGTCAGATGCTAACAATGTTAAGCCAGGCTGGATTAAGGACATGATGGACGAATTACTGGCTGAAATTATCGCCAAGTTTGAGTCTATAATATCAGAGGTTGTAAATAAAGAACTGAAAACCGCTTTAAGGCCGCTGGAGGAAAAAGCTGCTGCACAAGGTGAGACTACTTTGAACCTGGAGCGCTTAGCTACCGAGCATGATGACCAGCTAACTAGCCTACAAAATCGTATTTTATTTGTAGCCAAAACAATTTTGGAGGAAATTCTTTAGAAAAATCAATTTTAAGCAAACATGTTTGATTATTACAACAGCATTTTCAATGGATGAACACAATCGTTTTAAAACAATAATAAGTTAAATAATAAGTTTCATAAACTAGTATTTCTAGTCGAGTCGCGGCCCACATCCCTAGCTCCAACGACCCAAAATATTTCCTTTAAAAGAAGCGTGCTGCAGCCTGAGAAAAGATGGCATTTAAAAAATGTATGAAAGTCCAAAACAAATATGACAGTGGAAACATGCTACAGAAAGCCAAAACAAATACATTAACAGGAAGTATGCGGCTTATACAGAACACTGCAAAGTCAAAAACACACAAACAAATGCAACAGAAATATGTTGCATATCCAGTCAACGCAAGGGAAGTTCTCGAGGCCTCCATGGGGAGCGCTGATAGGAACAGCTTGATTTTTGACCCAAGAGAGAAACCAGACGAGTGTTTGTTTTTCAAGCGGAAAGAAAAGGGGAGTACAGAGACAACATAAAAATGTATGTATTCTTTTTTACATTTGGTCTGAGTCCATCCATCCATTTTCATCTGCTTATTCGGGGCAGGCCAAGCGAAGCACACCAGACGTCCCTTTCCTCTCTCTTCCAGCTCCTCCTGGGGGACCCCAAGGTGTTGTTTCTGACTTTGAGTCATTTCTGTATCTTGTTGTTTTTTTTTAACTTTCTGCAACATGTTTTTTTTTTTTAATTTGCAGCGTTGTTGTATTGGTTTTGGGTTTTCATGTGTTTTTGAAATGGTATCATTTCTGAAGCTGCAGCATTTTTCTCCTTATAGAAATGCACATATGCTCACTCACTGTCTCTACATGTCATTCTCTGGGTAGGTCAACTGAGTCATCAGCTGATTCACAATCGACCAATAGCACGGCGACACTCCTATGTCAGTCTATCATCTCACTGCTCCTTTTTAAATATGGTTCTTTCTCTGCTGTAGTTCTGCTGTTGTGTGCGCCCTTTAAGGATTCATCAGCCTCATACGCCTCATCAGGCAGCAGCCTCAGAGTCATCAGCCCCCACCAGCGTCTGGACTCCATGGGGGGATTTATCCTGCTGCTGCTCAGATGTCCCTCGATCACAAACTATCTCCCTCTGGTGTCCAAGCGCCAAAGACTTCTGTTAAATCTTCATCAGCACAAATCATCTCTTAATCTGTATACTCATATTCTGTATGAAATATTATCTTCACTTCATTCTCTGTCTCTCCTGAATGAACTGTATTCATGATCATATCATAAGTTTTCAAGCAAGAGACTGACACATTGTCAACCTCAGATACCACAAAGTGCAGAGGGTGAGGCTGACACACCTTGCCATGCTACAACTGCAGCTGACCTGGCAGCTGCGGGCAAGCGAAAAACATTGAAAACCCCTAACTTAGGGTTTTTGCTTTGCTCTCCTATACAGCAGCATATAACCAGATTTGAAACAAAACTGATGTGACAGGAGAGGTCAAGAAGCTACATGCTTATATAACGGACCTCCCCTCAACTCAACCCCCTTAAATAAAATGATGATGAAAAGTCCTCAAGGACCCCACTGTGACGCCCCTCCCACTGTCCTTGAGGATGCTCTGGCCAACCTCATCAGGTAGCTGGCTGACATGGGAGGGTCGCTGCCTTGAATAAGCTCACCTGGGCCTTCCAGGCTATAAAAGCTGCCTCATGTTTTCACTCACTCTCTCCCCTCCTGCAGCAAACATCCACGTGGCATCATTGCTTTTTAGTTTTACACCTTCAACACCTCCACAGCACACCTGACACACACCCGTGCATGGCTTTTATTACTGACTTTGCTGTCCTACACGCTCCATTGGTTATTTACCTCCCTTCTTGTCACATTGACTGAGCCAGTTTGTGACACCACAAAAACACAGATATACAGGCAATAAAAGTTAAGGTTAAGAAAGACTAACGCAAGAAAAGCAACCACACAAACACCTGTGCTGTGTTTGTGAGATCAAACACACACATCTTGATGGACTCGCTCCAGAAGTACACATGAAACACCTCTCTGCTCTATTTTAATCGACAATATAGTGTTTCAGCTGAATCTCAGTTGTTCTGCCACATCTCTCCCACACACCTCTCCGTGTCTTTAAAGCCGAAACTGAAATACACGCCGGCTTCAGCGGCAACACCTCTGGAGCTAATACACGCATGAAGTGGACATGTGAGGGCAAAAGCCGAAGCACCTACCTCATCAGTGACTTTAAACCTTTTCAGCAAGGCAACAAACTTCTGCTTGATGTTGGGTTGCTGTGGAGAGAGGAAACAGAAGAAGAAAGAGGACAACATGAGACGCTCAGGAGATGGATTTTCATATATCTGAGGGAAGAGATTCATGGCGTGGAAAGAGATGACAGGATCTTTTCATGCTTGATGGCTCAAAACAGCAGCAGTTAATGGAAACACCAGCAGGACATATTTCTGCATGTCACATAAAGCAGGAGTGTTATCTATGCAGATATTTCTGTGCGCTGCATCTTAAGTTATTAAAATAAAATACGTGGGTTTATTGAGGTTGAAGTTGACGCCTCCCATTGCAGATGTTTTTCTGAGTAAGAACAAAAGGCTGTTTATTTATTCAACAAGCCGGGTTATTTGAGAAGGAAGGTAAAGTGCATGTAGAGTTTATTAATAGTGACTCAGCAGCTTAGGGTTTTCTTCAAATGGGGTTTGAAGTTTGAGCAAGACAGGAAAATATGAGCGGTGGCGAGACTGTATTGTTCTATAAAAGGCAGCGGGTCTTCAGCTGCTTGAATTATTTTTGGCCCACACTTTTTCAGACTTTTTTTTAACCCCGCAATAACTGACTTTTTGGAGACTCACTGGCCAGGGGAAGACGTTGTGAACACATCGGTATTGGCCCTCGAAATTTTACTACTTCCTACCAGTTGGACGTGCCCAGAACACCTCTAAAGGGAGGCGTCCCAGCCACCTATCGGAGAAAATTCATTTAAGCCGCTTGTATCCGCAATCTCATTCTTGCTTTATATCTCTTGCATCTCTGGAAATATTAAGCCATTGGGAGCAGTTGATTTGTTGGATATTTTATTTGCTGGATTAGTCGAAAGGTTATTTGATCCATAAACAGCTTGACTGATTCTGCAGAAAACTGACTATATGGTGATATCTATAATTCAATTCAATTCAATAGAACTTTATTTATCCCGAAGGAAATTCTTGTGCCAGAGAATCACAATCACAATTTTAACAATTCATAACCAGCACCAACCACACAACCAATTGGATCCCCAGGTCAGGGTCACTCACTGGGCCCAGTTTTATAACAATAGAATATTAATATCTGGCAAAATATACAAGATAGAAGTGTTTTCAAGAAGCAAAAGCAAAAACCAGTGTCTAATAGAATAACAATAGGAGTATAATAAGTCCAAGAGTAACTAAAAATGAACTAAAATGGTGGAAAAAACAGACTGCGCCTGATAATCAATGTTACATTGAATTTGATACAACATTGAGAAGTAGCATTACACATGACTGAGAAAATAATATTGCACTATATTGGCAAGTGATCGTGATATTGAAGAATATTGCACATGATGTTGTGAAAAATATTGCTAAAGATATAAGCAGTAATGTGCATCGCATGAAGTATTCTTATGGTGTTTACATGGGCTCCACCTCCACTGACATTACTGCCCTCCCTGCGTTATGATAAGATGATCAGCACGCTTGCAATTGTAGCTGATGAGAGTGACGTTTACTAATTTACAAACAGCCAGAGAGGTTTGTGGGAATCCTGATTGTTGGTGACAGAATGACACCTGAATTCCTTGATACCATATAACTGAACATCGACATTTTTTTTCAGGAAAATACCTGCAAGTAAAGGGGTATATGTGAGTAAAAGGTGGATGGGTAGAGCTTTTATAGGGGACATTATGAATACTTCTTCAAGTTAGAGACGAAATCAGATTTTATTTTGATTCTTGAAATCATACTTAAAAAGAATAATACAACAAATACAAAAACTGCAGTCTACCTGTTTATTCATTTGTATTTAAAGAGACTCTAGTGCCAAATCAGAAGCTCATTTCTTTCAATTTTTTTCGCTTCATTTTCTTTGATCTGAAGCATTTTACTGAAAACTGTGATCTTCTTACACAAAAAAACCCAACAATATTTGCATGCATGGGAACACAGGAGCTGAAACGTGACACTCCTTTAGTAACATTGGGGTGTTTTCATTTGCAACATAAGTGGACGTCTGAGTGGCTGCAGAGAGCTGTCGTGTTTCAGAGGTCGTGTCCTAATTTTCTGCTAAAAAGTGGAGAGGGTTGACTTCATGCTGGACTCTGGGGATGTAAATGTTTCTCTGTGTGTGCCGAATACCGAACATGGCACAGGGACGGCTGTAATGGCTTTTGAGCGTGTGCTTATGTTCAACATGTGTGTGTCCTTCAACTCAGGCAGTGCAGAAATTATGGTGTCGTGTGTGTGTGTGTTGTCCACAGGCGGTTGTGTTGGGGAGCAGCAGTGACAATCTCACCGAGACCTCCACGGGAGCGCTCCATTAACAACCTGCTGAGACAATCTCCTGCTGCTACACACAGGCACACACAGGTAACACGAACACACCGCTTTCCTTCTGTCAAATTGCAGGTCCATTGTAATTTTCCGTGTTGCCGACAATTTTATGTGTTAATCTGCGTTCCAGCTGAGTGTTTGTGTGTTTATATGTGCGTGTGTGAGGGAAGCATCCCAGGAAGCGGTTAATGCTGCTGCGGGAGCTTGTGGTGACTCAATGTTTTCCTCTCCGAAAAATAGGAGTGAATTACATGTATTGAAAATAAGAGGTAGAAAATGGATTTATAGGAAAGCCAACAACAGAAAAAGCGAGGGAGGAGAGGAAGATAGAGGAGCAGATAAGGAGGAGAGGTTGAGTGAGGTGAGGCAAGAGGCAGATGAGGGGGGTAGGATTGGGGAGGCCAGTCGAATCAAATTTATTTGAAAGGGCTTTTTTTCACGAAGCAGGTTCACCCGCAAATTGCTTCACAGACAAAACAAGCAGGTACAGATAGGAAACCAGAGAGACAGAGGGAGGGAGGGATGGAGGTGTTTTTCTTACTCTGGTGATGGCAGCATTGGAAGGGAGCTTGCGGCGCGGCTTCTTCTTCCTCACTTCCTCTTCTTCATCATATAGATACTAAAAGAAGGAGACAGAAATGGAGGCAGAGGAAAAGTGGCAGGGCGGGAAAGAGGAAAAGAAAGAGGACGAGAAAGAGGAGAGGTTAATTCTGGGTTATTACAACTTGGGTTTTAAAGGCTAAAGCTGCCAATATCCTACATTTTTCTCTCTGTCAACAAATCCCATTAAAACACCAAAAACAACAATGAGCTGATCCCACTAACAAGTAAAGTCTGTGAGCCTCCGTTGTTGCACTTGGTGACACGGGCACTGTATATTTTGTAATCCATTCCACAAACAGCACGCTGTCCAGGCGCTGCAGATAAGCACGAGTGCAAATGTAATATATTAATCCACAGCTTCAAATAGTCCCCAACAAATTGAGTAACACTTGATAACTATATCAGTGCCCAGCTGTTTTGAGAAACGTTTGTGAGACAAACGGACAGGTCAGGGAAGTCAGAGATCCAGACTAAGGCGTTGTTGGTTTTGATCTTTTCATGAGATTTATTAGCAATATTAAAAATAGCCTTATCTTCATATATCTGGCCACAGTTTCTATCAGTTACAATAACACTGAGGTCTGGTATCAGTGACATTGCTTCATCAAGGTCAAACAGCGAGAAACATGAGCAGTTGGACGATTTAGTAGGCTACGAACACACTGACTGTTTATTTAAATTATCTGAACCATTTTATTTCGAGGTCTCAGCCAACTCACTGCCTGTTCATCCAGTGATGACCTTCATTATGAGTTTCAGTGTGGCAAGCACTCTACCATAACTGCACTTAAACCTTTTTTCCAACAAAGTTAGAGTGTATGAAGGTTTTTTATACACAGGAAACCCCGTTAAAAATAGGCAATGGACTATGTAACCATTGCCCGTAGACCAAAGCCAGAGAGAAGATGAGTAGGCATTTCTGTTTTTTTACTAGGGTGTCACATTTAATGTCATGGACACGTTGGAAAAGAGTCAAGTAAACAGTAGAAAGCAGCATGGAGGCCAGTGAAAATGTTAACATGCTCACCTTTTTTTTCATATCTCATGCTTAAGTCTCTCTCTCAAACTTGCTAATGACTACATTCGGATGTTTGAGCGCTGTTCCCGACATTATGTTGGGGCAAAGGGACTAAAATTAGCAACCCAACCCAGGTATCATATTTCCATCACTGCCATTCAAAGCCCATCTGAGCTGGAGCCGATAAATACTCATGACTACTGCTGACTCATCTGCAGTGTTGGACAAAAGCAACACTACAAGTAGCAACAGTACGAATTTAACAGCAAAGCATGTATACGACAGGAAGCACTTTCGCATGACATCCGATACTAAACCTTTAGTATATTCTGCTTGCTGCTCCGCTATTGGCTACTGGCAACGGACTCTGATATGGCATCTGTCTTGCTGTTGCTAGGTCAAGTGCCCCCTTTGAAGCTGTGTGGACCATGACATCCTCCTACAATGTCTTGAGAATTTTAGTCTCCAAGGGTTGGTGCCTTATTTGGTTCTGTTCATACCTGAGTCATAGAACACAAAGTACTGCATACAATAACTCTATGTCTTCCTTCGCCAAGGTCAAATACGGTGTTCCACAGGAATCAGCACTTGGTCCCCTCTTATTTTGGTTTTACTTGCTGCCTTTGGGTCAAATTTAAAAAAAAACATAATGATTGCTATGTTGATGACACACAAATCTATCTTACTGTACCAGTCAATCATCCCTCCCAGCTTGTTAAATTAGAAGCGTGCTTGTTACAAGTGCATCATTGGTTGTACAATAATTTCCTGTATTTGAATGCACACAAGACTGAAATGTTGCTTGCTGTTTCTTCAAGATGCACATTTGGGAGGTAAGTGCTGTTAATACTTTCAAATTCATTCTTTTCATGATGATCTCTCCTGATTTCACCTGCTGGGAATCCAATCAACTGACTGGAGGAGCCGGGGACTGAACTGTTGATGTTCCGATTAGTGGACGAACCGCTCTACCTCTGAGCCACAGGAATTACAAACCTCAACCTTGTTGTCATATTAACATTATTACCTGAGTAGCTAAGTCTCTGGGGCGTGCATGTTAAATGAACTAAAGTTGAAGTTCTGGTAAAGCCATAAGTAAATACCTGAAATGTCAATAATGATCCCTGATTACCAAAGAAAACTGTGTGTGTGTTTAAATTTGTCTGAATAACCTTGGTGAGTGTTTAAAACTTGTATGGTTGTCTGACCTCTCATGTTTCCTCACCACTATCTTCTTTTTAGGGATGTTGCCATGGTTCCAGATTTCAGCAATTAACTTGATGACTATAATGTTATTATGGCCAGAACTACCAAAAAAAAACCTAATTATAAACCAGCCGTGACCGATTTGCTCTTTTCTCCTTTATTCTTTCACGACTCACTGCTCCAGTCCTGCAGTGGCTTTCCTCACCCCCGTACCATCACCCCCCCTCCTCTCAGCTTCCCTCCATCCCTCCTTTCAGCCTTTTCAATCCAGCCTCCAAAGCCTTGTTGCTCCCCTCTTATCTCTCTCCGCTGTCTGTTTGCTCCTTTCAAGCTCTCCTCCAATCTCCTCGCACCAATGGGCGCAGATTCCCCTCGCATCCCCTCAGCACCGTCACCCTTTCTCTCTCATAAGCCGAGCGAGGGAGAGAAGGTGACACAATAAAACCACAAGCTTTCTGTGTGTTTGTGAACTCATCCCTCTGTCATTCAACCTCTGTGACAGGAACGAATGAAGATGTCATTGGGGTGGCCGCAGACAGAGACAAAATTCACTTTGGATGAGAAAAACACACATTTCCAGGATTTTCCTGTACTTTAAAAATGTATTTTTTGTTTATATGGTGAAAATATTTGCCAAGAAAAACATTATTTGGTACAGCTGATAGGTTGGGTTATACTTCACCACTAACCCTGCTCTGAAACTGATGTCTTACTACATGCTGTATTATTAAGATAGTAATGAATATGGGAATTCAACAAAATTCTGGGTATTAAACACGGAAAAATAACTTGTAGCTCATTGCTTATATACCTTAAAAGGCAAATACTGAGGACATCTTGAAAAATGACCTTAATATGTAAAGTGTAACCAGTATTTTTCCACCTGGACCCGATTTCCCATGTTTACTTTTGAAACTGCTCCAGTAAATCTTCAATGCCAAACCCACCAAACCCCATTTAAAAAAACATTAATTTTATTATTATCATAAAATGCACTTTATTTTAAGTCGACAGAAACAAAATAAATCTCACAAAAGCCTTCTTGGTACGACTCCCCACTGTTCTTACACCATACATCACAGGACGCATTTCGGACAACTGTGACAACATTATTTATACTTAGCCAAACACACCTGTCCATGAATAGGGTCGTCACTGCCTTCCTGTTCTGATGAGTAACTCTCTTCCTCCTCTTCAGAGTAATTGTCGATGTCTGGAGAGCGATCTGAAGAGACAGAGGACATTAGAGGAGAGGACAGACACAGGCAGACAGAGAGACAGAGAGAGTTGTGGCAGGATGATGTGCTTACCAGACATCTTCGCTTTGGGTCCCTCGTGGTCGATGGGCTGGCTGGACAGGGAGTAAACTCTGATCTCAGCGACGGGCACCGAGGCGTCCTTCAGCTGGCTGTGGAGCCCCAGGACCTGGGCGCCCTCACTGGGGTGCTGCATCACCTGGACGCAGAAAAAAGAGGCGACATTGGAATAATACAGCAATGTTAATGCTATTTGTTATTGATAGCAAGTAAACACTAGCTGGTAACTAGTCTCTAATAAAAAGAGAACACTGTTTCTTTTTTAACACTTTATTTTTTGTGTTTTTACAAAATGTTATAAAACAGAATACAAACAGAAATAAATGTACAAAATAATAATAATAATAATAATAATAATAATAAAAAGGTCCGGACTGCCCTGTCTCTAAAAAGCTATTCATCCCTGTGACACCACACCAACTGTCTTCTCTTAACACAATTCCTTCTGTCATATTGCCTAACCACAATGCCATGCATCATCTAGGTATATCATGACCCCAAATTCTAATGAAAACCAAATGAACATTTACCCAAAACGGCACAATTTCAGGACAGAGTCAAAAGAGAATACTGTTTCATTACTTCTACCATGCTCTTTATGTTCTCAGGACTGCTTGTGCTTTGTGCTTCAAATGTCTGTATGGCAACTGGATAAAAAGCATTTGTGTATTCTGCACACTCCGCACAGAAGTTGTTGCAGAACGACTTGAAACTGAATTATTTTCCATTCTTCTTTAAAAAGACTTTCAAATCACTCTGCAGGCCTGGGAGGCAGCACACAAGTTGGTTAAAGAAAGGGTGCAGCACAGCCGACCTTAATTTCGCTTTATTTTTATTTATTTATTTTTATTTTTATTGGGGGAGAGATCCTGGGTGGGAGTTCATAGGGAGTTGCCTCAGGGAGGGGGGTGGGGGGTGATGATGGGGGACATACTGGTTCTTATATTGTTACCTCCTGCAAATGTACAATTGACTTTGTCTCTGTTATTGCGCATTATATGGGTAAGAAGGAAAAAAAAGGGAAAAGAGAAACCTTTGTATATGATGTGATTAATTTGTAAATTTTTTCAATAAAAAATTGTTCACAAAACAAAAAAAAGACTTTCAAATCTAAAATGAAAGAATCAGTGTCAGATTCCTTACTATTTCAATGTTTTTTAATTTACCTGGTTACAAAACTAGCTCTTGTAAAGAAATAACATAATATGTTCACTTTCTTTAGTATTTAATCACCTGAAAATAGGCATCATTGTGTTTTCAGTGCCTCAGAATGAGCTGTTTATATCAGTATAGGGAGTGGGTTCTCGTCCACGGAGATTGCCATGTTGCACTGCCATGTTTCTGCAGTAGCCCAGAATGGACGAACCAAACACTGGCTCTAGATAGGGCCATTTGCGCCAGAAAAACACTTATTTTTTTAACATGGAACTGCTTTATTTAGTGATTTACCAGTTTTAGTCACTGGGTCTGTTTGTTTTAGAGAGGAAGAGACCTCTTTGAAAAATTTGGCTCCTGGTTAATATCTCCTGAAAATCGGGATCTTAGGGAATGGTGTGCACACATTAGCAGGTGCTGAGCAAGTGGTCCATCGCCAACATGCCAAACAGCATGGGTGAAACACTGATTCGTAACATGAAACTGCTTTATTCAACATTTTTTTGTAGTTTAAATCACCTGGTCTGTTTGTTTTGGAGAGGAAGAGACCTCTGCTGATAATTAAGCTCCTGGTAAAAACCTCCTAAACAAAGAAGAGTGAAGGAATTCTAACCGGGAGAAGCTTCAGCTGGTTGCAATCTGTAATCCTCAGCCCTAGATGCCACTAAATCACCCTAAATTTTACACACTGTTTCTTTAAATGTCTCATTTGAAATGCAACCTTCCTTTGCTTGACTTTTAATTCATTTTAATTTTGTCCCTTTTTGTGTCTCCTGTTTCATAGTTTCAATGGTATTCTCCTGGTCAAATAAAAGTCAATAAAGTAACATTTATTGAGACTACAAACATGCATTCAATGTCACTGATGGACATTGATTTTCAATGTGTTGAATAAGAAAGATACAGGTTTCTATCCACATTTTTACTGACATTTTCTTCTAACTCTGAATGTGCCCCGATGTAGTTTGAATTAACTACTGATTTTTTTACTTATATAAGATCCATCTGAATGCTAAAATATTAGCATGCATGTGGAAAGGAGATGACTTTCAAAGGAAAGACAGTCAAATGCATAAACTACTACTAGAAATATTTTGGAAAAGAGGCTTTTTTGAACCGTGGTCCCTTAATACACACAGCAGGGATAAACACAGGACATGATTTAAATGCCATTAGAGAAAGAGGAGGAAGAGGAAGAGAGACAGACGAGACAGACTGACACAGAGGCTCTGTGGAAACAGAGAAAATGTGGGGGGACGGGTGAGAGAAGAAATGAGGACAGACGTGAGGCAGATGTTGAGAGGAGGATGATAATGGAACAAGGAGAAAACAGGAGGCAGAAGATGATAAACAAAAATAGCAGCGAGGGATTAACAAAACCAGAAGCTGTTGCAGACGACACAGAAAACACAAACATGTGAGGCATTTAAAAAAAAAAAATTCTCTGTGCAGCAAACAGCAGCATCACGTCTCCTGTATGTGTGCACCGGTGTGTGTGTTTGTGCATCTAACTGAGTGACATCCAGCCTCTCTCAGCAGTCTGGTCACACTCGGAGAGTTAATGAAGTCTGAGCAGCTTATTATGGAGACAGCCTGAGCACACATTAAAGAGAGACGTTACTGCTGTACATCCTTTCGCTTGGCCGAGGTTCAGCTAACCTGCTTCAGATGCTACAGATGCTGCCGGTCGCTTCACGCAGCTGCTAATTTTAACCAGTCAGAAAGACAATTATGCAAATCTGACAAGGCAAAAATCAAAACGATGCAACATACATATTCAATGAGAAACACTGCTATAAATGTGAAGCGTCTAAATTCACTGCAGGTTCATCTTTTCAAATGCTGCCACTCCTTTTTGAAATCCATTGAAAAGAGCCCACAGAGTTAAACTACTGCGGCGACTAATGTAATCCATTATGCTCAACAACATGCAGTGAGTTCTTTTTAGAAATATATTTTTCATCACGCAGGTACTGTGATTACAGCGTTCAAATGTGACTTTTTTTCCCCCACTTTCCATTACTGCACAGCCTTATGTGCTTGTGCTGGCAGCAAGGAAGCAAAATGAAATTGAAGCAGAGCGAGCTGAACTTCTGCAAATGCTAGTTCAATGGATAAACTCAATTATACTGCATGACTCTGCTTATGTAAAGGGTAACTTTGGTGTTTTTCAACCTGGACCATATTTTCCCGTGTTTTTGCGCTTGACTAATGGGAAAAAAAATTGGTCCAGTACTGAGCGAGAGAACTGGAGCCAGCAGGAAATAGCAAAATATAACTCACAAAAGCCGTCCTAGTTTGTCTTTCCACTGTGTCAACAATCACCAACTCTGGTTTGGTTATATAAAACCCTTAATTCACCCAGTTAGATGTGAAAATATGCTGGTTCTACACATGCTAAAATTCCAGTTTATCTTAATGGAGTCTGGTGGGCTATCTCTGTAGGGATCCTTTCCTGACACTTGGAATAACAATCTGAGCCTGTCAGTGGCAAAAAAAGCACTTTGGAAGTAAAATTAACAATGCACATAACATTGCAGCCCTCTCGCTCAGTGGACAGGACTTACCCTTTTAGTCATGTTCAGGAAAATATACAATAAAGTAACAAACAAAAGCTAAAGACTATAGTTACCAGTTATAACATAAGCTTTGACAACCTCTCTCCAACAATGACAGGTTTCACAGTGACACTTCAGTGTACAGAGTTTGCACCCCATTTCCTCTCCTTGCTCTTAAAGTGAGAATATGTAACTTCAAAAAGAAGAAATCTCACTGTCTCTCTCTCACAAATGACATGTGAATTCATAAGCGATAAAACACACCTTTGCTCAGTTGAGATGAGGCAGGGTTGTTCAGGTGTGACCAGTAGTTTAAGATAGTTAATGTTAGAAAACTCTCAGTGGATGATGTGTAATTGATGTTAATGAGTAAATATGGCCATTGTCTGCTTGTGTTACTCAAACTTCAGCCCTGCTCAGAAAAGGCTGTTTCTGTGTCTGTTGCTTTAAACGAAAATTAAATTTATACAATGTAAAATACCATAGGCTTGTGCTAATAACGTTAGAATGTTATATTTGTTTAAAAAATGTGTCTAGCTTAAGACAGTGATTTGGTCAGTGACCCTTGTGAGTTGTAATGGAGCTGAATTTAATAACCTTACCTTTGTTAAATGTTGCTGTTGTCCCTGGCTTCATATGAGTAGAGTAAAAGTTTGCTAGCCGCTAGGCTAATTTATACAATGTAAAATGGCATAGGCTTGTGCTAATAATATCAGCAGCTTATATCTGTTTGGAAAACGTGTTTAGTATGGCAGTTGTTTTGTCAGTGAACCTTGAGAGTTGTGACGAAGCCAAATTGTGTGCCGTTACCTTGTTAAATGTTGCTGTTGTCCCTGGTTTTACATAAGAAGAGGAAAAGGTCGCTAGCTGCACGTATATATTTTTACATGCATCCACATATTTATGTATAATGCTCTTTCTCTGTTGTTTTCCCTCTGTCCTTGCTCCCTTTGTCCTGTCTTGCTGTAGTTAGCTGTGATTTTTTGACTTGTGCTGTGTTTTATTGGTTGTTTGTTTGAAAAATCAATAAAAAAGAAAATTACAAAAAAGAAAAATAATCGTTTGTTGCCGCTTTAACCTTAAAACAATACAGATCATGGTTTATACTATGACTGCAGATAAACACGACGATGTCTAAAAGCAACTGACTCAAGAGCATCATGAGAAATCAGGGCAAATTTAAAAATCTGAGGTTACCATTTGTAGCTGTGCTTTGCAGTGTTGATATAACCTGGGTCACTGAGTAACACATAAATACTGTAAGAAGATTGTATTCCCTTGGTTTTCATTTTGAAAACTCAAGTAAGACCTCAAGTTCAGAAGCAAAGCATTTTTTATTTTCGAGCAGGTTCAGCAGTTCATCCTCTCAATACCTGCTGGGTCAGTGGAAACTGCACGTCGTATTAAAGCAGCACCATCAAAATGGCATGTCTTTGTGACTTCTGATAGGAATGTTTGAACTGGAAACCTGAGTGTGTCCCCTACAGCATATTATTTTTCTGACACACACACAGTGCTGGGCAGAGTTCAGACTTTTACTGTGCCTGTGAAGGAAATGAGTTTGAACCTATCATGCGTAAGAGTCTGCATTTGTGTCCTTTGCCCTCTGTGAAGCGCAACCTGTCTGCTGAAAGAGCCTCATGAATAAAATTTAAAGTTGTTTGAAATGCAGAGGCAGCCGCAGATAGCCAGCAGGCACCACGAAAGACTGGAGCAACACATTATTTTAGATAAAAAAGCCTTTTCTGAGCAGAGGTGGAATTCACAAGAAGGGTTTCTTTATTCATGCGCTCTATCAGCTCATTGTACTGTTGTTTGTGGTGTAATTTCCTCTTGATAAAAGCCTCAGCTGACTGTCGAGAGTGTAAACATCCCCGAGACAAAACCTACTTCTTCATTGAGTCTGTATTTATGTCCTTTTCTGTCTATTTTACTGCGAGCCGGTTTGTTCAAGGTGTTTTACACTGTAAATAAACCCAACTTCACTACGAAAGCCACCAGACATTCATAAAGTCCACGGACCATCCACATGTGCACGCACACACATACCATAAATCACACGGCTTTTATAAAGGTTTCATATTGTGAGAGACGGAGAGTTGTGAGGAGCTTTTGGCAGAAGAGGCTGAAATTTAATTGGGAGTTTGATTTATGGCGACATTTATGGTGGCCGAGAAGAGAACGCCGGGACAAAGATCGAGAAATCTGAGGTGGATTTTAAAAGTGCACTCTGAATTGAGTTTGGATGAAGGTTAAATGAAGGTTAGCGCTGAAGAAGTTTTGAAAGGCGCTGCTGCGAATAAAAGTTTCCGAATGATTACAGAGGAATATGGAAGAATAGATTTACATTCTGGTTGATATTAGGTTACAAATCATTTTGTGACGACAGTGAAACGAAGTTAAACAGAGAGTGGACTGGAGCAGGAGGCAGAGGCTGCATGTTTCAGGAAATGAGCCTGTGACCGGTTGTTTGTTGGGTCAACAGCTCAGATCAGCTGGGACGCTTATGTCGCTGAAGAGGACGAGACTCTGCTGACTCAACAACTCGCAGCCTTCAAACACACAGCTTAACCTCCATCTGCTGCTGTGGAGGAGCTGAAAATGCACATAATGTACTGAGCAGCTATAAAGCGGAGCCATTTCTCCACCTATCCTGCAACAGGGTGCAAATGAACTGCCTGTTGGTTGTTTTTTTCTTGTTATAGATTTTAACCAAATGAAACAATAGCAGTATCTTGTGTACCTATGAAATCCAAAGTTATGTTTGCAGCTGCAATTCCGCTTTATGGTAATTTGGATCCTCTTGAAATGAGGACAGTTAAGTCAAGTTTAAAACTTAAATAATTAGTCGCTAATACTCAATAGGCATGTGACCACAACAGAAATTTAGTAGCTGATTCTGCGGCTGCCCCCTGATAGTCAACCAAACGTTCGTCGACCAGAAAGGTCATTAGTCGGCAAGATTTCATTGGTCGCTTAGTCGCAGAAATAGAAAAAAGTGAAACTCTATCAGTAGCTGCGCCTCGTCAAAATAAATCAAAAGCTACATGACTGGACCATGTGGGAATTTAATTTGAAAGGACAGACACAGGAAGTGTCCACGCTCAGCAGTCAGACAGGAGTCAGGTTAATTTCCAGGGCTGGTACTATTCCACAGGCTAGTTAATAACATGTCAGGCAGGAAATGCAAAGAGTGGGATCATTTTGAGAAGGTGAAGGACGAACCCAAGGTGATATGTAAACTCATCTTCATTGGTCGACTACAAACATGATGTATCATCTGAAACATGGAAGTAGCTACATGCCCATTAGCCCACAGCGTCATTAACAGGCGGCTCGCTCAGTGTGTGACGTGCACTTGTAGATAAAATATAGGCCTATAGTAATGAAGGTTCATTAGTACGGTTTTGTATTTCTCTGTAATGTAGCACAGTGTTAACAATGTTACTGATACTATTCTTTCTCACACCTTCTGACTAGGAGAATTCTTAGTCAGGGGCAGCCACAGTTAATACCAATATCAGTGGTGTTTCTTTACGGTGTAAAGCTTTGAAGGCATTCTGGGGGAAAGAAGTGATACCATCTGAAACTTACGTAAATAAGAAGGGAACAGGGAAAGACTTCTGGAAGGCACTGAACAGTGCGAGGTTCAATAAGAACATTTTCATTCAAACCTCCATGTTGGATTTCAGTGTAACATCACTTAAAAGCTGAATGGAGTTGTGATACCTCGGCCATGTTGATGAGTCCCAGAGCCAGGGTCTTGTAGCCCAGGATGGTTCGGTTCTTGTACCGCTTCCGTCGCTGCAGCATGATCTGAAGCTTGTTGGCGTCCCTCTTCAGGAAGTGTGGGTACTGTGGGCACAAAATACACACATGAGCAAACATATGCACTGAACAGCTGACAGGTGGGTGACTTACTAAACGGGTTCAGATGCAAACTGATAAAGCGATGACATTTGTGTTTCCCAGGTCATGATAATCAGGCCAATCGTTGCATAAAGCACTCACACCCGCTGACCTGTCTTTGACGTCCTGAAGTGTCGAACCACTTAGTCACATCCTTGCTATGACATAACCCTTCATTAAGAATCTCACCGGCTGCACTATAAATGGAACAAAAACCAACTCCTGTAACAATGTTCAAAGCCATGAAATCACTCTGCTGCTTGGTTTTAATAGGCTTCCTCTCCACAGTGCCGCTGCTGTAGAAAGTTAAATGTATAATGTATAATGTCTGGCTCACTGCACTCGCTAAGATCCAGAGAGAAGAACTCCCTGACCTTTTAGCAGCATTTAGAAACATGGAAATTGGAAAGGATGATTTAGAGCAGAAGAAACCCTGCTGGGAATTACATTAACCATGCTCGGCCTGAAAGCACAGAGGTACTGAACGTTAAACGCTGTATGAGTGTTGATGAATGTCTGGGTCTGATGTTTATTACATGCACAGTTTCATCTCTGCACCTCTGCAACCAAAATAAACATCCTTCATGTTTATGGATCAAGACTGTAGAAACTAAAAGTTGGAAAATTAAAAGGGGTACTATTTTGCTTTTCATATTTTCTGTCATATACATTTAAATGTTACAATGCCGGAAATGTATATTAAACATGGAAAGTTTCTACTAATGAAATAAACATGCATAAAAATATTCCTTATGGGCAAAAAAAATTTTGCTTCAAACCTTTCTGAATGCTGTTTCATTTTTTTTCCTCTACTTCCAAGACAAGCTGACATCAGTTCGTGACAGATTTCTTTATATGGTCATCTGTCTCAGGCACTCTACAGCCTACACTGCTACATGAAGCTACAAGCTAACGTCGGGGAAACATGTAATCTTGGCTGTCAGTGTTTTAAATTTCTTCCTAATTTCTGGCCACATTCCTACCAGAACATGTCCAGTTGAGTTTAGAAGCTTTTATTGTTGATTTTATCAGAATAGATTGCTGCTATACAGTTATTTCTTGGCAGCCAGGACACTGCTACATGTAGCTACATGCTAACATCATGGAAATATATAATTTTGGTTGTCAGTGTTGTTAATTTCTTCCCAATTTCGGATGATATTCCTATTCGAACATTTCCAGTTGTGTTTAAGAGCATTTATTGTAAGTTTTTTTTAATGAAAAACTGCCACTACACAGTCATTCCCTGGGAGCCAGCACACTGCTACATGTAGCTACATGCTTACATCAAAGAAACATGTAATCTTAGTTGTTGATATTCATTTCTCCCTGATTTTGGATTATGTTCCCATTGGTGCATTACTGGTTGTTTAGAAGCTTTCATTATTGATTTGTAACAAGAAAGATGGTTTCACTGTCACTATAATGCTACATGTAGCTGCATGTAGCTACATGCTAATATGCGGAAATCAATCTTGGTTGCCAATGTTGTTAATTTCTCATGCATCACAAATTCATATCATATTCCTGCTGGACCATGTATGGTTGTGTTTAGAAGGGTGTTTTTGGTTATTTTTAACTGCGGAAAGTATCGCTAAACTCTGTTACAGTTATTCCCTGGTTGCAATGACAAAGACGTCAAGATGAGTGAGATCCAGAAACCCTGATCAATCACAGAGTGAATACATCTGTTCCAGCACAGAAAGTATGAGGAAACTAAAATGAGTAAAATACAGTGTTGTTTTTGTTTGTTGTTTTTAAACAATTAAAGCATGTAAACATGGGTTTGGGGTTCTACTACAACAAGAATGACCCTGAAAAATGAGCATAGCAGGTCCTCTTTAAATACATCATTACAGGGTCAAGCCAAAAATTTCATTACTGAAACATATTATGAAAAACTAATTTGCGTTCCTTTTACCTAATTGGAAAACAGGCCCTCCAGGGCCTCATGGCATTTCTGTTTCATTATTATGGCCCAAAATTCATTTGTGGCGGCTTGTGACAATTCAATTTGTTCTTTTGTGATAAATTGCACCAACATTTCACAAAACGAAGGACATTGAAAACAGCACAAAAGACATGCACATTCCAATGTCCAATGGAGTGGATGCTGGACCAAAGAAACTGGTAAAGTAGAAAACAATAAGCCTGTACACCAAGCAGCTTCCGTTTAGAGGGATTTTAATGCAGAGTGACGTTTCGAGCCTACAGCTCTAACTCAGACCTAATGACATTCCTATCAGCGTCAGTGGTTTTTAGTGCTAATTAGCAAATGCTAACATGTTAAGAAGATGATACACATTGTAAATATTATACCTGCATACAAGTAAAACCCCTGTCCCTATGCTGCTAGCATGGTTCTTCACTCTTCTTCTTTTTTTGTTAAAATAAAATCTAAAAGGACATTATTCCAAAAAACAAGTGGTTAGTTTTAGCTTAAAGATGGTGCTGAGCACTACATGAGAAGATTAAAACTAAGCTACTGTAATAACAAGGACATTTTTGTGAAAAACAAGACTTTATTTGACTTCTGTTCATCAAGTTGTTTATGTATCTGTATCCGCCAATATTCGCATTGTTGACTGCCATTGGCTTACTGGCAATAAGATGATATTCGCCGATGGCAGTGGCTGATGTTTTTTCTGTTGTATCGCATCGGTTTTACTCCGGGCTAACAGCTTCCCGCCATCTTGTGAACACCAAATGTGTTTGGGATGGGCAGATATCTTTCCCCGGACGCCTTCGGGACAAAAGGATGCAGTAAAATCATTATTGACCCATCAGAGGACACACTATATTGTTTCAGAAGAAGAAGAGAAGAAGAAGATATACTTTATTAATCCCTGAGGGGAAATTCAATTTTTTTCTCGGTCATCATATACACACAGGCCTGAAAAACACACACGCAGGACCTATACGTGCATTACATGGAGAGCTGCCGCGGCCACCCGAGTGCCCTTTGGTTGGGGATTCATTGCCTTGCTCAAGGGCACTGGAGTCGGGACTTATCCTGATGACCCTCCAGTTCCCACCCCAAGGCCCCATGGGCTGAGCTACTGCCCCCCCAAACAATGCTACATTGTGAGCAACAAATCTGTGTTGAAATCAGCAGAAGAGCTAAGTTGCCAGGTTGTTATTTTAAACATTGGTATCAGCCCAGAATTTCACAATCGGTGTCTCCCTATTATGTATTTTATTATTTATGTCAGAAAACAGTGGCGATTTCATCGGCATGCATTCATCCACTTTAACTACTTTGCTCAGAAGACTCGATTTTGGAAGAAAAAAAAAACCAACTGCCCCCAACAATTTAAAATAGTTCAGCTTGACGTCATCATTTATCTGTTGTGACATTTCCACCTTTATTGAAGTTATGTTTGGCAATGTCTGTTGGGTAAAAAAAAAAATGCATGATAAAGTTTTTGTTATCTTTTGACAGACAGGCACCTGACCTCTCTGAACTTTTGTCTTTACCTGCAGGGAGAAGGTGAGCTGCAGGTCGGTCTCCGTCAGCCCCGCTGAGGACAGCAGGATCTCGTTGGAGCGCAGGATCCGCTTGGAGCCCTGAGTAGGCGACAGGAAGAGGAGAGAGAGAGAGAAAAGACAAAAGAGAGAACGTCATGAGAGCAGGGGAAAGATGACGAGATTATTGTTAGCATGCCCCGGCTAACTCCAGCAGAGTTGAAACAACGAACTCTCATCAACCACATGCAGAGAAGAGAAGCGTAGGAGGGAAAGGAGGTTGAGACAGGGGGAGGTGAAGACGAGGAAACTGATGGATAGGAGGGAGCCGGAAGGGAAGATTGAGCAAGTGGTGGCAGCAGCAGTGTGGAAAAATAATTAAAACTGCTTAGATTGTATTATTTGCCAGAAACAGCAGAGAATTTATTGGTTTACTTAGATAGAAAACAAGATGGAGATGGTGAAGAGTGAAAACAAGCCAAGGAAACTGGGAGTGGAGCCACAGCATTAAAAGGGAATTTAGACATCTTAAATTGGATTGTGTTGAAAACTACAAGGAATCTGTTGTTCTTCTTCAATTATAGACAAGATGGAGACGATGTAGAGAGCACGAAAAGTGCAACAGAGCAGGGGAAGTGAAGAAATACATATGAATACACTAAATATGGGTGAAGTGAGTTGATACACTCTTAATTTCTGCATCCTAACTGTATTTGTGGAATGACAACATAATAAATCCGACAACAAACACCATATTTTTTAAGGTTATTCATGTCAAAGGGACGGTTCAGATCATTTAAAGATGGGTTGTATGAGGCACTTATCCATAGTCAGTATATTACCTACAGTAGATGTCAGTCAGTGCGACCCCAGTTTGGAGAAGCAGGCTTAAATACCAACACAGAAGCTAAGCAATTTCCTGCTGTAAAAAGGTCAGCAGCAACATGTGTTTTAGCCAAAATCCTTATCAGTGTAAGTGCATGCTATTTTTAGAATATTTTCACTGCTTTACCTTGCCGTCAGACAGCGATTTCTGACAGGGAACTGAAGTTGTGACATCGCTCTCTTCAAAGAGACTCCATTGAGAAAAACAGTACTTTAACATCACTGAACACAGGTGTTTCTAGAATACCACTGCTTTGATTGGTTAGTTAGTTTGTTATGTTTGTTTTGTTTGTGTGACTTTGCCTTTAAGAAGGTTAGTTCAGGTTCACCACAGTCACACAGTTACACAAACTAAATGACTGATTGAAGCAGTGGTCGATCAGTGACTACTGTGTTCAGCAAGACAAAATTACTGTTTTTGTCAGTGGAGTCTGGTAGCTTTGGCAAGAGCGCTGATGGAGAATTGAAGCAGATTGGGCTGTCTGACTGAGTGAAAATAGTCAGTTGGACTCCAGCCTGCTTCAAACTGGGGGGTGCCAACTGACATCTCTATCCATCCATTTTCAACCTCTTATCTAAAGCCGGGTCGCAGGGGCAGCAGACCAAGCAAAGCATTCCAGACGTCCCTATCCTCAGGGACGCTTTCCAACTCCTCCTGGAAGACCCTGACGCGTTCCCAGGCCAGACTAGATATACAATCCCTACAGCATGTTCTGGGTCTGCCCCTGGGCCTCCTACCAGTGAGACGTGCTAGGAATATCTCCAACGGGAGGCGACCAGGAGGATCCTGATCAAATGCCCGAACCACCTCAACTGACCCCTTTCAACGTGAAGGAGCAGCGGCTCTACTCCGAGCTCCCTCCAGATGTCCGAGCTCCTTATCCCTAAGGAGACCAGCCACCTTTCTGAGGAAACTAATTTCAGCCGCTTGTATCCACGACCTCATTCTGTCTGTCACTACCCAGAGTTCATGACCATAGGAGAGGGTTGGAACGTAGATGGACCAGTAAATCGAAAGCTTCGCCACAGTCTGTGCCAAACCGCCAATCCATCTGACCCTCCATTCTACCCTCACTCATGACCAAGACCCTGACATACTCGAACTTGAACTGACTGACATCTGCCACACATTATACCCTGTCTATGGATAGGTACCTTATACGACCCCACTTCAAAAAATCCAAGCTATCCCTTTAACTTGGCTCCATCTGCTGTTAGAAAGACATCACATGATAACAAATTCAATACTGGACTTCTAATAATCAGAAACCGAAGCTGCAACATTGCTGATCCTCTCAAGTGAAGGAAAGAAGTCATTTAGAGTACAACGCTGTGGAGGAGTTGCACAAGTATTTTGGCTGTAAACAGAGAGGAGGAAGTGTGTCCAGATCCAATAACCTGACTCAACAAAACAATGAACGACTCCTACAAAAACGGAAACTTCGAAGAAAAAAAAAGCTAATTTTGTGGTGTATTCAGCAGCATTTCAAAATCTACTGCTCTTCTGGTTTGGCTCACTTAGAGTAAGGGAATTTCTTTGAGTCCTTAAATACAATTTTGCTGATTTAAGCTAAAGAAATAAGTTCTTTAATTAAAGCTGCTGACTAAGTCACTGATGAGGCTTTTTTTTATTTCCTGGAAAGTTTAATCAGACATTAAAAACATTAACTTTGACCTATACTATGTTCTACACTCATTCAGGTGTATTCATTGGCTTCTAGATATATTTAAACAACATTATATTTCTGATTGGATTATATTTCCATGTTCAAAAGTCTGGTTTGGTGAATGAGATTTAATCAATTTTTGCAGCTCGGGTTTTACGGTTACCATTTTGAACCTATCCCTTCCACTGCTGCTGCCCTTTTCATTGCCTGACTGTAGAGATATCACATACCTGCAGTTTGACGGCGATGACCACAGAGGTGAGGTCTTTATCCAGCTCCTTCAGCATGATCAGCTTCTTCAGAGTCAGGTTGAACAGCCTGTTGACAAAACACAAGGAGAACTTAGACTGAATGACATCATCGTCCCCTGCACCTAAATGGTAAGATGCACATGTTCGCAATGGTCTTTGGTTACTCCTAATGGTTTTGATATTTTAGTAATTTATAAGCTTTTCACATATGTAATTGCTCATTGTTCCAGTATTGACTGAGAGTGCTGCAGCCGGTAGAACGTTTGCACTGTCAATTTATGTCCACTAAAAGTGCTTGATTAGCCACTGACAGGCTCAGATTGTTATGGAAAGGATCCCAACAGAGATAGACCTTTTTGATTAACCAGAAACAGCCCCAAAATCTGCATCACCAAACCCACCAGACTCCATTCAAATAAACAGTTATTTTAGCGTGTTTAGAGCCAGCATATTTAACATCTAATTGGGTTAGTTAAGTATTTATTTCAACCAAACCAGACAGCGGAAACTAGACAAACCAAGACAGGTTTATTTTGTTTCTGTGGACTTTAAATGAAGTGTGTGTACGATAATAAAATTACCGTTTATTTAAATGGAGTCTGGTGGGTTTGGGAGACACAAAAAAAGAGTCCAGGTTGAAAATACAAAACTTAAACTTTAATGAGCTGTAAGCCAAAAAAGGCGCTCGACGTCTTTGCACGCAATAGAAACCGACACCTACTCAGATTTTTGAGCTCTTTATTTCCCTACTTATACAATTCCCTGTCAAAAACATTAACTCTGCCTGGAAAGTGCAAAACGGATGAGAAGCTGTCAAGAGGTGGGGAAAGCTTCCCGGTGAACTTTTAATTCAAAGACAACGGAAACAAACATCTCTACAACGAGGTGCGGATTGATGACAAGCTCTGAAAACATTTGTCTTTTAATTGGTGTTTGTCTTTGATTGATGATGCATGAGCAGAGCTTTGCTGGAGAGTTAGTGCATATTTATAGCTATATTTTTACCTATTTTAATATTATATTACATTTTCTATTGTGAATTTTTCAATTTTATATTATGGCTCTTGACTTATGCATTGTATTCATCGTTATGCAACAAAACACAAGACAAATGCCTTGTACATGCAAACCTACTTGGCACTTAAACTATTTTTGTGCCTTAAAAACTGTGTTAAAGACAAAAAATAAAGGAGCAGCATGTGTCATCCTCTTTCTACTTCATTTTCATTTCCTGACTCTCCAGTGAAGCATCAAATAAAAGCAAAACCAAAATGAAAAGTGACACCTGAAGAGGATTTTAGTGCAACTTTGTGTTTTTTCTGATGAAAAACTGTTAAAAAAAAGATTCAATTACGCCCCCCGACGGGACTGAAAGTGGTTTGCTATTTTTGTATAAGCGTCCTTTTTTCTAACTGACGCCGACACTTACATCAGCACACACAAAACGTACAAAATCACGCTGAATGTCTTCAATTTGAGAAAAAAAAAACCTTGTGTAAGTACAATTTGCGGCTCAGCTACAAGTTCCCAACTGTTTCACACACATAAAAATGCACAACAGTTACACACACAGATAGACAATGGACAAAAACACAGAGACACATACAAGACGCACTCAAAGAACTGAAATGAAATTGGAGAAAAGACACACACACACACACACACACACACACCCAAACAGGAGCCGTGCAGCCAGGGGTCAGTCTGTTCAATAATTCACCTCCAGTGCTTTAGAGACAGAAAGTAAACCACTAAAATAGACCCGCAGGGGCCGCCGGGAGGGATTCAGAGAGGTAGCAAGAAAACAAAGGAAAAATGCAGAGATACAGATAGCATATTATATGAAAGAATGGCATGCAGGAAAACATGAAAAGACAGACAGGCTGACAAAGAGAAGAAAGAGACAGAGAGGGGAGATAGAGGAAAATGACAAACACAAAAGTGATGAATACAGACAAGAAAAAAAACAAGCAAGCAGTCAGACAATGAAGGAAAAAAAGAGACATGAAAATTGAGGGACAAATCGAGAGGGAGAATAGAGATGTGAGGATGAAAGAGGCTGACACAAAGAGATGAACTGTCTGACATTGCAAATGTAAAAAGAAAAAGTGACTTCTTTTACAGGACAAGATTATTTTATTCAGAGGAGAGGAGAGAAAAATGTAACACTGATTCTACAGTGTTCCTATTATGCTTCTAATACTGTGCGATAACGCGCAATAGGACATTTAACTGCACGGCTCATGCAACCAGTAACAGCTGGAGAAAAGCAATGAATTTGCAAAAGCAAAAAAAAACTGAACATAGGGACAAAAATTAGTACATTTCTAATTGTTTAAAGTGATTTACAAAATGAATAAAAAATGAAATACATAAATAAATCTATAGCCATATCCCCTATCAATGCCTCTGCACAGGATCAGGAAGAGGAGAAATAATAGAGGAAAATAGGAAGACATTACATTAGACAGAAGGTTAGGGATACATAGGACAAATATGTATGACAGCTGACAGTGCTTCAAATATAGATGTTGTTGCAAAGAAGCTACAAATTCTAAAACATGGGACGCTTCACTCACAACTTCCCCCTGAGAGAAAATCTATACAATCAGCACAGTTTCAAGATGGGGACCCAAGATGAGTGTCACCAACTCAGTATCTGATCAAATGTCTCCCCTTCTGTTCAGATATGATGTTGAAAATGGCCAGAAAGTGTATTTGCACGTGATGATGTCACAGTGATGCTGACTTAGACATTTGTGTGAAATTTTGTCGTAACTAATTCTTGAATTACGGCCAAAAAAATGTCTTTGAGGTCACAGTAATCTTGACCTTTGACCACCAAATTCTAATCCATTCATTGTTGAATCCAAGTTGACATTTGTGCTAAATTTGAAGAAATTCCCTTTAGGTGTTCTTGAGATATCGGGTTCATTAGATTAGAGGAGGAGCTGCTGCTGAGGCGAGTGACGGCAAACTTTTAGACCCAGCGCTAGGCAATGGGATGCATGGTTTCCGAGGTAACGCAGTTTTATCTAAAATAGGGCTGCAACTTACAATTATTTTCATAAAACGAATCTGTCCATCATTTTTTTGATTTATGAATTAATCAGTCTGTAAAATGATAAAATTTGTAAAGAAAGGTTGATCACAATATCCCAGAACCCAAAGTGACATCTTTAGTTTGCTCCTTTTGTCAAACCAGTAGTCCAGAACCTGATTGAAACTTTCAAATATGACTTAGAAAAGCAACAGGTTCTGACATTTCAGACGAAATGTTTGATATTTTCATTTTCTAAAAAATGGCTGAAATTATTGATCAGTTATTAAACTAATTCAATTTTCTTTCAATCAGCTACTTGATGAATCAACTAATCATTGCAGCTGTAATTCAAAGTACACTCATGAGAGTTTTGTTGTTCTATTTCTGCGCCTGGCTTATGCTGCTCCGTCTGTGTTTGTGTACACCCGGCACTCCAACGATGTGATGCTCTGAATAACTTAATGGTATATATATATTCAAAAATGCTCTGAATAATTGGTCCATCTCCAGAAATAGGAAATCAATATGTGGCAGCAAATGCCAATGTCCTGGTGGGCGGCCACAAATAAATGAATGTGTAGGAACCCTGATTTTTTTAGACTTAAAATCACTAATACATGAAGCAAATGCGATGAGGTGGTTTATAGCATGTATTCAGCAAGTTTCCCAGGGTTCAGATACTATCTACTATCACTTCCCAACCCTACTCTGTTTACAGCCTGCATCCACTTTATAATCCATTTCAGGTGATTTGGACGACTGAAACAATAGAGAAAAGTAATCAACACAATCAATGAGAAAACAATCATCTGAGCTCTACACAGAGCAGATCAATAGTCCGAACAGGCCTGTGGGGAGAAAAAGAAGTGCTGATACACAAACACACACACTCCAACTTCTAGAGAAAAGATTAAAGGCAGAAAAATTGCACCCCTGATCCAAACACACCTCTCCACACTCGGCTCCCTCTCAAGTCACCTGGGCCTTCCTCCAAATCCACCCCACTTTACCGCCTTTCATCTTTCTTACAGCGCTCCCATCCCAACACTTAAAAACGGAGTGGCCCAACTGCTGACGCAACCGCTGTAACACTCAGCCACAAAACACCGAGAGCCTCCCTCCTCGGTCCCGAGGCTTTCCACGCGAGATCAAAGTGGCCAGGAGAGGCTAAATCCATGAATAAAAACAAATCAATTTTTTTCCTCTGATAGAAAGGGCAGCTAAGTGCAGCTTCTGCTTACACCTGCTGGATGTGAGTGCAGTGAATAAAGGTGGAGAGGAGGCAGGAGAGGACGGGTGCCAGGGGTCGATTTGGGATGGGACTAAAGCACCTGAGGTAAGCCATTAGGGAGACGGGGGGGGCAGTCAGACTGGAAGATGGATAGGCGTGTAGCGCTGGAAGAGTCACAGATGAACTGGAAGTTGTGGCTTTGGCGCTGGTGCCTTTCAAAATGAAGACCATGTCTCACGTTGTTTTAAAGAGAAAGGCCAAAATCTCCACTCAAAACCTGAGCACATATCCGTCCAGATTATATAGATGTCTTTAACCATAACACGTCATTCGGAGAGTCTAAAAGGACGTTTTGTACGATGTCAATCTTGCCAGTTGGCGCACATCAGAAGGACATCATTGGTTTGTGCCTGCTCAGTTGCGTTTCTCTCCCAGAGTGTGATCAATCACAGAGCTGACGAGACGAGTAAATGTTTATGAAACCGCTGGGGCCTTCACCGCCGGACATCATAGCTGTGGGTTATAGCTTCTGGAGGGTCTTAAAACTCCTCGAAAGCCCGGGCATTATTAATCAAAACTCAAATAAGATGTCATACTGATAGTGCTCGTTAAGCAGTGACACAAATATGCACAGGATCGAGACTGAAGAAATGTTAGAACCTCTGCATGAGGTTGGTTAATGTCGAGTAAATGTGTGGAAAATGCCTGGAGATTTTCAATGGGAAGTTAAAGAAATACTTAACCAATAAAATCATCATTTGTATATCAATTCCTCAGCCAGTGTTACCTTGAATTCATGAAGAAAACTTTTGCCAGCATGCCTCCAGTAAACACAAATGTCACAAACACAAATCTTGATGAATTGTAGACATGGGGGAATGCGTTTAACAGCTAAACTACACCAAAACACCAAGTTTTGCTGCTGTTAAACGCTGCATTTCATCAAGAATTTTCTCAGTTTTTCTTGATTCAACATGGAGACATGGAAGAAAAACAGTTTTCGCTGGAAATTCAGTGTATCACAGGCTGAGTAATTGATGTACCAATAATCTATTTGTGGGTGAAGTATTCTTTTAAGCTCAAGAATTGTGAGAAACAAACTGTTTCCATATTTTCAATATTATTGTCTTATGGCATACTATGGTTACAAGTATGCCAGGGTTGCAAATTTCTAGAAATTTTCCAAGTACAGTTAAGCTCTAAAAAATTTTTGGGGAAAACTATAAAACTATAAAAATTGTACCTTTTGATAGTGAACTTATTTGCGGTCTTCAAAGGACGTGGCCAACGTAGACCGCAAAGGCCGCGTCCTTCAAAGGCCGTAGACACAGCTAGTGTACTACACTACACCTGTGGTGTCTGGCGGCAGCTAAATGCTTCTGTTCATATGATGGTTATCAAATAGAGTAGAAACTAAGGTGCCAAATAAAGCAATGTATTGGTATGGATATCACTTTTAGGCTAAGGGTATGGGTACTGGTATCGCATTTTTTTTTAAATGGCAACCAACTCAACTTAACTGCTAAGTTTTTCCATTTCCATTAAAAGGGTTTACAATTTCGTCTGTTTATGATCTGACAAAGGTTTGTTTCTAACTGCATATGACAAGCTATAAACAGCCTGAGCAAATAATGGTAATAAAATAGAAATTTAGGGGTTTTGTCCAACAATACCCTTGTAAAGTTCCTACCTTAAATATTCCCAGAATTTTGCCACTCTAGCACAGTAGCACAAAACTCTCAATCAACTGCTCAGTGGATTTCTACTTCCATGATACAACAAAGTCTAAATTCCCCTTGAGAACTTACAGTAAATATCCAAGCTGTACTTCATTGTTGCTCTGTAAATGGATACGGGCACCAGTGGGACTTCTGCATTACTACAGCTGTACTCGGCTGACACACGAGCCTTCCATTAAAGCACAATGCTGAATATTAGCTGTATAACATCTTCTTAACACAGCCGACAACAGAAGCACTTTTAGCTGCACAATGAAAAACCATTCAAGTGATTTGTACAAAAATGAAAAGGGGAATGGAAATACAGTCCATAGCGGCTGTTTTTATTAATTTTCTGACACTTCTCTTACAGGAAAAATTACCACAGCACCTCGGCGGTGACCCCTGCACTCTTAACTTAACTACTGTAAAAAATCCCCCTGGATAAGACAATCAGCCAATTGTTTAAAAAAAACCCAGCTCAAGTCCCAACTACCACACAGTTACAGCACTTGTCACCACAGCTGACGAGAGGATTCACATTGTAAAGGTCACAACAGTCCGCCTGCCACAAACGCTTCCTCTCCGGTCCAGTTCTCACTTCTCTGGGCCGTCTCCCCGACAGCCTGTCACTACACCTCGACAGTCATTACACATTATTATCAATCTGGACAAAAGACCAGACAAGAGGGACTCAAAGGAAAACACACCAGGGTGCGACGGCAAGGGGCAGTGCAGCCACTAGGAAACACTGAGGCTTTTGATTGTACAGATAAGAATGGAAATATGGGAGCACAGCGTCGTGTTTCTTGCACAAATAATTACAAACCTGCTTCTACACCGCAGCAGCTGGGATATAATTATAGGCTGCAATATATAATGGGGAAAAAAACAACCAACCAATTTGTCTTTCAGGGAGTCAAGCTAAGCCAGGATTTTGATTAATTCCCAATAGGATTTAAATCTCTAAGACCCGAAACTGGTTTTTATACTAATACTAGGGTTCTGGCTGTGCAAACACTTCATGTATTCATCCACTGAATGTCAAAAAGTTGTTTTGACAGCTTTGTTGTAAATACATTAATTAATGAAGCTGCACCTGCTCTGTTTCCACCTTTCTTAATGCTCTTTCTCTGCGATTTACATATGGCTTTTTTTTTAACACAGACATAAACAGGTAAACAGGAAAAAGGATATACTGTTTGTTTAATTCATTGGTAATTAAGCTGCCAATTCTTTTCTCAATTGATCATCAGGATTTTCCACTATCACAATTTCAAAATACAATATAAAATATAATATAAAATATAAAAAATAAGTAGAATGACGTATAAGGTCAAGTAAACCCAATACATAATGTCCTCATATGAAGACACAGTAGTTTTAGAATGCATGAAGTTAATATCAATGTATGAATCATATTATATAGGTCACCTTTCCTTGTAGTCTCCTTCGGAAAACGTGAAAATATGATAAGCATACTAACAGAAAACAATCACCTATTAAATGTCCCTGCACCACACATCACACCACAGTTTACTATCCTAAACTAGTTGGGCACTGTCGTTTTGAACGGAAACGTTACTGAAACGGGAGTAGTGTATTTAATAGTGCATTTGTTGGGGACTATTTTCAGTGGCGGATCAATACACATTTTCTAATATCGTGAGTATTTCTGGAACAGCGTGTGTTGGACTGAGGCTGCAAATAACAATTTGTATTTGTTTTATTTTTATATCTGATAATAATTTTCTTGATTCATTGTTCGTGATCTGTGAAAAGTGTCCATCAAAGTATCCTAAAGCACACGGTGACATTTAAAGAGCCTTTAAAGGTGAACACCACCTTAATTAAGGATTCCAGTGTTATTCCCATGGCCTAGGAAAGCTCAATCAATATTTGTGGATATGAGCGACTCTCTCTTACTCTCGTTTCTATGTACTGAATTGTTTATTGTCAATACTTTAATCACCTTGGGTGGCTTAGATGGTTAATCACAATATGTATTTAAATATAGTTGTAGTTTCCACCTCTCAAACATCTTCACTTGACAAGATCCAAGTGTGATCATAACAATATGTCAATTAAACTTTTGTGGCATGGAGCAGTTTTGCAGGTTGGAATCGTTCGGACTATAAACTTAAAAGCAGCTCTTAGTAAAGTTTGTCTCTAGCTTGTTAGGACATTTGCCTCAGAGGCTCGAGTTCAGTTAAAGTGCTAGTCTAGTCGTTATTACTCAAACAAGTACTCAACTGACTTTGAAAGGCTTTCCTGTGGTGGTTTAAACTTCCTGACAGTAGCCCCACCCTTCTGACACCTACTAAGGATTAAACAAACTGTAAAAAAAAAAAAAAAAAGTATCAGCAGATGCTGTTTGTGCGAGGGCTGCTACTCTGCATATCTGAAAGTCGATACCCTGTCTGTGTGTCCTTGTCTGGTAATGTGCCTCGGGAACTGTTTGTAAAACAGCATATCATCTGGAGAATGTCACATCAGAGGAGCAGCCTTCCAGTTATAGTGCGCTTCACATCACATAATCAATAAAACAGAGAGATGCACACAGATTCCCCCCCCACTGTTTTAACTGCACCATCAATAACGTCTGGACCAAGCCGCAGCCACCACAAGTGAACGTTGAAGCCGATGTGGAAGTGCATCAAGCTGCAGTTCCTCTAATGGTTGCTGGATACAAAATGTAAAAACGAAAAAACTAGGACAACACATGACTTCTCTTGAAAAACATATGTCGACACATTTTTCCTTGCAACACACCAGTTTCACTTCTTCTAACTTTACCCACTATAGTTCTAGTGAAGAGGATTTTAGGCATGTACACTATTGGTTGAGTGTGTTTGCTTTACTAACAGGTGTCTCAGCCAAACCCTTTAGCTGAATTTGGGGATTTTTTTTTCCTTTTGGCATGAAACTCCTAGGAAAATTATGAGGAAACCAAGCTTCAGAAACTCCCTTCGCAAACATACTGATGACATCACGAATTATGCATTTATGTCTTTCGAGAACATGATGAGGATGTGGTGAATATTCCTACAATAAATCTTGAGTATCCCATTTCTGCTTGACATCTTTTTAGCACCTGATACAACAATCAACGACAACATTGAAACCACTGGCAGGTGAAGTGATTAACATTGATTGTCTTGTTACAATGCAACATTCTTCTGATAGTCATATGGATGCACTCCATCCACCCACACATCGTTACAGACCAAGTACATCTCGTCATAGCATGAGCACTCCCTTATGGCATGGTCCTGTGTCCATGCCTCAACAGGTAAGAGCCAAGTCTGATCCACAGTGGGGTCTCTGACCTGTCGAGGCATGGACTCAGGACCTCTGGGAGTGTCCTGTGGTGTATGGAACCAGGTTGTTAGCAGGGATCCTTTGAGTCTTGTGTGTGGGGTAAGGCACGTCCAATGAATGCTTAATCAGATTGGGATCTTGGAAATTTGGAGGCCAGGTTGACGTCTTGAGCTCTTTGTCACGTCCCTTTGGCCATTCCGGAGCAGTTTTTGCGGTGTGGCATGGTGCATTGCCCTGCCTGGGGGGGGCACTGCCATCTGGGAGTGCCATTGCGTCGTGTGTGTCAAGTAGCATCCACATGAATGCCAGGACCAAAGGTTTTTTCAGCATTCTCTCTGACTGATTAGCTGGTGCTGGTTTCTAATATTACTGTGGCATATTTATTATGAATACAGTCCATGTGATGCTCATTTTGTTCATGTTTTTCGCCGTTTCATCACTACTACAAACACAGCTGTTGCCAGTATCTCACTATGACTATCCTCATTCATATCTTAAGAAGCTATAAATCATATTCAGCCACAAAATAAACCTGAAAAGCTGCAAATCAGAATAGAAGTACAGAGAGTTGTTGCATAGAGATGATACACCATCTCATCTAGTTGTATTGGCATGAACCGGCAGGTTTTTAGAACGTGCATTGCAAGGAGTTGCATGTTTCAACTCATCTTGTCGCAAATCTTTGCTCTGAACTGGGCTCAAGTTTGATTCATTAGCTTACTTGGGAGCTTTTAACCATGTCACATGGTCTTCAGCAGCAGTTGCAGCCCCTTCAGCCGTCATGAGAGTGTTGAAAGGTAATGAAAATCTTAATCAGTCTGATGCATCCTAGGCCATCAAGTCCACATGCAGGATCTTTATCATGCCCCTGTCCTGTGTTGTGAAACTGTGCTACGATCGTTGGACATTACATCATAAAAGACAGGAAAGACCTTCGTCTGCAGGGTGTGTGAGTGTTGGTGTATTGACCAAGAACAGTGTTTTTGTGTGTGTCCTCTGTGGGTTACTGAGTGCATCAATTTGTCACAGAGAGCCTTCATGCTTCTACAGGACAAACTGGAGAAGACCTCCCTGTCTGATTCACCACCGCTAAATAAATGTTTAATGCCCCTCTGGCTGACAACGCCTCGTGTTTTCCCAGCAGTCGCTGCTATTTGTTTGTTTATTAGTTGAAGAGAGGAAGGCATGGGTGGATGAAAGGAGGGGAGCTGGCGGAGGCAGAGAATCGTTCAATAATGTCTGTGGGAAGATTGACCCCTGACATTCTGGAAAGGCCAGTCTCTGAAGAAAAGACAGCACGTCTGCCAAAGATGACAAATGTAGTCGCCGACACACACAGATACACAAATTAAGCCACAGAACAATATCAAATATCAAACCACTGGAAGGAAAAGCAAGTTGAAGCAAGATGTACAAAAACGAGCTTGACTCATTTCAGGCTCACTGAAAGAAATACTTCACCCACAAAATGATGATTTTTTGTGTGGCTTTTCTGTCAGTTACAGTATTTTTTTTCCAATTGATTAAATAATCTTTGGTCTATAAAATGTCACAAAAAAGAAAGTTGGAAATGCCGTTCAGAATTTCCCAGAGCCAAGGGTGACCTCTCCAAACTGCTGGTTATGTCAAAAGGTTTACATTCTTGAATGTAGGCTTCTCAAGAAGTAGCATCCGTGTGCTGAGCCAAGGTAAACAGTCTCTAAGAACAAAGAAAAAAACCCCGCACACTAAGGGTGCTTTCACACCTGCTCTGTTTCGTTAAGTTCAATCAAACTGAAATTCATTTGCCCCCTACATGCGGTTCGTTTGGGCAGGTGTGAACACAGCAATCACACTTGGGTGTGCACCAAAGCAACCGGACCAAGACCTTTTTGAAGAGGTGGTCTTGGTCCAATTTTGATCAATATTTTGAGAAAGTATATTGCTGTACATATCTACAAAGGTGATGAAGCGTAAAAACTGTAACAGAAAATCCAAACATTTCAGAGCACAGAACCAGAAAATGTTTGGCATCTTTGCTCGATGTCTGACTCGACTGATTAAGAGATTATCGAGATGTCAATTAATTTCCTGCCAAGCAACTAATCCATTAATTGACTCATCGTTTCAGCGACATATTAAACTACAGCAGGAGGCTAAAATAGACAGTGACATGCCAACAATACAAAGGCAACCATGATTTCGTCAGGATGGAAATGAATATGGATGAGGAATTTAAGCATAAAGAAGTCAGAATGTAATTTTCAAGAGGATTACAGACGACTATGTCTAAAAATGTGACTGTGTGCAAATGCCTGTGGCTTTAAGAGTTAAGTGCCTATAGTTTCCCTGACGACAGTCTGTCACGGGAGGTGTGACCTTGCCGTGTCATACAGGCAAAATAACATGCTAAGTACACAGCACAGAGGGAAAACAGTCCTCCCACCGACCTTCACGCTATACCTTCTCATTTGTTTTCTTCCCTCAGCCTTGCAACCACAATAATCTTTACTTTCCTCTTGTCCAGCCTTCCTCCCATCTGACCCCCAACACTTCCCTTACTTTCCTTTTTTATCCTTCCTCTCACCCCACATCACCGTCCTCTCCTCCTACTCTGCTCATTTTCCCCTTCTCATGTCATGAATGCTTCGTCTCCTCCCTTACTTCAGGACAACTCCTGCCATCGTCCCCAGCGTAACTCCTCTCTCGACGCCTGCTCCGCCCCATCTCCTCTCTTAAATAACGTGGCATCCCTCCTCCCTTCAGTAATTGTGATCAATGGCGGCACCCATTCTGTCGCTGACAGAAAGAGTAAGAGTCCTACCCTCCTTCTTTATTAGCTTCCACAGCTTCTCTCCTCCAAACTCATTATCATTCCATTACATGCATTAGTCTTTCCGCGACACACACAGCTGGCCCAAACACACACACACTCAGTGTGATCCAATATCTTACAGATGAGTTGAGTTGACACCAATCTCAGGCCAATGAATCTGAAATATTCCGCTGAATAAAATAGAAATTAAGAGCATTAAAAGTCAGGCTGACATGAGTAAACCTACGTCAACGAAAACACAACAACTTAATGAATCTTTTATCAACTAAAATCAAATCTAAAGATAGAAACCTGTTAATAATTGTGATGGAATTACAATGAATGAGGAAGATACAACATTTGTAGCTGGTGAAATGGCCTGCTGATATACATTAAAAACAAATTTCCAATGTATATGTAACACATTACATATAATAATTTCTTCATAATTGTATACACACTAGGGCTGGACCTGAATATTCGATATTCGGTAGGTATTCGGTTTTTGAATTTTGAGATTTGGTTATTTGTTGGGGATTTATTTTTTCTTTAAATGGCAATACAGAATTAAAGTGTTTAGCCTCAATTTATTTATTTGTGGTGAATATACAGTAACAGGGCTAACTGTTAGCATCACAAGGCTAATGTTACCTAACGGTTACTAATGGGTTTAGAGACTGGAACAGATAACGGCTCAGTGTTAAATGTTAGCCACTTCTGCCATGTCAGCTCGTGCTAACCAAACAGACACTGGAACTGACCATTTGCTTGGAGGACGGAAGCACCAAAGAGTCAGTTATTGCGCCGTCTGACCTGTTTAACAGAGACACTGAATCTTACAAACATAAATCTCAAATCTTAAATGTGTTGGTGCTAGTATGCTGTTTCTGCACCTCTGTTTTACAGCGCTATGTTAGGCGTCTCAGATTCAAGCCTATCATGAGCATTCATGTCCACTCCATCTGCCCTTGAAGCTCCAAATATTTGCTGTTGTTTGCTACCGAAGCTTCGGAGCCACATCACAGCCCTAATTACATACATATGAAATCATCTAAATCAGTCGTCCCCAACTGGTGTGTTGGAGTACAAAAGTGGGTTGTGCGTCTATTCTGAATGAACTTTAAGTGACTCGAAAACGTGTCAAGTTTGTCAAAAACTCACTTTTATTTTGAAGTACATTGAATTTCTGGCACAGAGCTTTTATTCTGAAATACCGTTTCCTGCTGTGGAAAATGGACAACTACTTGTCAGAGACGGCGAACTAGCTCAACAACATGGCGCAAGTATGACGCTAAAAAACCTTAACAACGCATTTTATTTTAACTACAATTTGCTTCAGGTATCTGTGATTAGGAAAACTGAATTTTGTAAAATGATATCCACTCATAGATATGAGGTTTAAAATTCTCAAACAATACAGTGACAAATTTTACTGGGACACTTAAGCAGCACTGTTTGCTACAAAGGACACATTTATTGCTGTACCCAACCTGAATTACAACAATGTGGAATGACAACTCAGTGTAGATATTTTCCACATTATAAGCATGCCAGAGTCCACTTTTCCTACACTTCCCACAAGTACTCAAATGCACCTTCAAAGCAGACTTTCCAAAGAAGTGCCTGCTCTTAACCACAACACCACAAAACAATTACTGAAAACAAAAGAGGACACACCACTTAATGTACGATGGATTACTGACAGTGTATCGACCTGAGTTTCAAGACTAGACCAGATGTGTGAAACTTTGTAGATTAAAGCTAGAAAAATAACGGCTCAGTGATTGCACAGCAGAGCTAGCACTCATGGTGTGTTGTCAGTCTAAACCTTCATCATGTGTTGTTCTGAGGACAATGATGCAGAGGGAACAAAAAAGCCTATTTGACAGTCAAACTGAAGGAGTGACAGTGTGACTGAGGGCTCTCTGACAGGTGATTTCAAAGCACTCAGTTTTAGCTTTTATTGACAGTGACGACTGAAAATATAGGAAGTGAGAAAGAGAGAGGATAAGCAACAAACGACCCTGGCCTGAACCCAACTGGCAACACTGCATTTTCATAGTATAAAAGGGACCTATTATGCTTTTCCTTATTTTCTGTCATACACATAATGTCATAGTGTCAGTGGCCAAAGTTTCAAAGAATGACATGACGTACAATAATCCCTGTAAGCAAAAACCTCAGACTCTGTTTCCAATTTTTTTTCTGCTTTCGAGACAAGCTGACGACAGCTAGTGATGGATTTCTTTATATGGTCATCTTATATGTCTCCCCAATTTCTGGTCATATTCCTGCTGGAACATGTCTGATTGTGAAGACCTTGATTTAGTTGCTTTTATTGGTGATTAGTGCCGCTATACTGTGTCTCAATAATTTCCTGGCTACTAGTAGCCTACACAGTTACATGTAGCTACATGCAAACGTCAAGAAAACATGCAATCTTGGTTGCAAATTTTGTAAATTTCTTCATGTTACTGGATCCTATTCCAGCTGGAAGATGTCCAGTTTTGGTTTAGAAGCTTTTATTGGTATTTTTTCATGGTAGAATGTGCCGTTATACTCTGTTACAGTAGCTTAAAGAGACAGGTGCATAGACAGTATACGGAAGATAAAATGTTTTTGACAATCACAGCACATAATAATGTTCTAAACAAAACCCAAAATACAAGTATGAACCTAAAAATGAGCACAATAAGTCCCATTTAGCCACCAGACTACCTCTAGCATTTAATATGTAAATCCAATATGGCAAAGTTTGCGAAAATTGTTTTACTGGAGGCCTTCAGGCAATGCAGGCAAATGTGCACAAACAGACACTCGCTCAACAGTTAATAAAACATGCTACAGGCATAGCTAAGAGGTAAACACACAGGGATATCACAAACAGCTGAATGTGATCAGTGTGTGTTTGTGTGCGTTTTAGTGTTAAGCACTTGAAGTAAAGTCAGCCAAACCCTATTTCAAACCCTTCATCCACTTATTTGCCACCTTTCAAGAGTCACTTTGATCCTGCTAGATTTATGGGCGAGCTTTAAGTGGCCGTCACACAAGGGTACACACACATGCATGCACACACACACATTTAAGAGAGGGAAAAAATAACCCACTGACATACAGAGGAAGGGTTTCACCATGTTAAACCAGGTGATCCAATACTGATGATAAACAAACTTTAGACTTTGTTCTTTCACTGATTATGTTTGTGTGCATGTCTGTGTTTTTCAAATGAAGAAGTGGGAGCTGATATGGCTTTAAACGTCACATGGAGAGGTCCCGAGGTCCTCAGTAAGCTTATCGGCACTCTCCACACACTAACCTCTGACACGCTAATGAACAAACACACACAAAACACACGCCACAGAGGCACAAAAGACAAATATACTCTTACAAATTAGCTTGTGCATGAAATCCAGAGCACACAAAGGAGACGCAGGCAAACACTGTGTAAAGACAGAATGAGATACAACGACAGAATGGAAGGAAAGGAGGGAGAGAATCAACATTGTCTAGTAGTGTGGACCCTCACACGCAGCGAAAATAACAAGCATTTGGTTCCTCACTAACAACAGGCTTAAAATAGCTCTCGGCTGAGTGCAGACAGCCTGTAAAGATGTCAACAGTTTGGCAGAGCAGCGCTGAATCTTTTTTTTTTTTTTCTCCTCCTGCTTTTATATTAAGATGCAAACAGAATAATTCATCTGAAACAGATCTCTAGCTCTCAGTGTGCATTATTACAAGAGAGGATGAGTGACAGCGCAGCAGGAGCACAAAATTAGTGAGGTGCAACAAACGATGTGACTCAGCATGTGGTTTATATTTGGATTTGTCGGCCATGTAGAAAAATTTGAATGGTTCTAATAGATAAACATTGGAGAATGTGTTGAGTAACTGTGGGTCCACAACTACATGAGATATAATCCCAATACAGGAAAAAGCTGTTTTATATAATTTAAAATATATATCATTGTACTTGTTAGTCATTTAGTCAGAGTCACAAAAGCATGCATACATTAAAGTCTGCAGGCATGAAAGGCTAGAGACGGCTCTGGAGGAGCAGAAATTAGGTTTCAGTTAACTTCTGCTATGGTCAACACAGTCACACTGTCAGACCTGATTTCATTTCGGTGTTGACTGAAGCAAGAGATGCTGGAAACAAACATGGTAAGGGCTGCAGCTCATGACTATTTCCACTGCTGATCAATCTCTTAATTAGCTGTTAAGCCTCTAACAGACTGTGTGATTTTGGCAATCTTTTAAAGTTTAGAGCAAGCTACACTGTGCGACATGGTTCTAATTAACTTGGGTACGACATCAAGTTTGATGTATGCAGACTGTGTGATGACAACAGCTACTGTATTGCAGGCTATAACGGTGTCAGTACACAAGAGCAAAACGTCATCAGCAAGCGTCATCCCTCTACGCCGCTGTAATGGTAAAAGTAAAATGAAAACAAACATGAATCAAGCCCTTGCTATAATGGTATTTTTGTGCTTTGGGGTTTCGACTCGATAGCAAACAGATTTTGACGTTGGACAGAAGCCCCTAGTATCACTATAATAATGCTGGGGCAGCCTTTTACATCTTATCTTGACGCATCTTGATGCAGAAGGCGGCAGCGTTAGATCACGTTAGTCAATTCTCACTGGTTAGATTTAGGCACTTAGTTCGGGTTAGGAAAAGATTGTGGTTGACGAGATGACAACAACTGACTAACAAGTGACTACTGACTCAAGAGACATATTGATTTGACACTGACTTTTGGTTTCACACAGGACACAAACACTGATCTCCTGGGTCAAAGTCCTGGAAGTGGCCACGCTCAGCAGTCAGACAGGAGTCGGGTTAATTTCCAGGGCTGGTGCCTGCGGTTATTCCACAGGATAGTTAATAACATGTCAGGCAGGAAATCCAAAGTGTGGGATCATTTTGAGAAGGTGAAGGACGAACCCAAGGTGATATGTAAACTCATCTTCATTGGTCGACTACAAACATGACGTATCATCTGAAACATGGAAGTAGCTACATGCCCATTAGCCCACAGCGTCATTAACAGGCGGCTCGCTCAGTGTGTGACGTGCACTTGTAGATAAAATATAGGCCTATATTAATGAAGGTTCATTAGTACGGTTTTGTATTTCTCTGTAATGTAGCACAGTGTTAACAATGTTACTGATACTATTCTTTCTCACACCTTCAACTCAAACCATTGTGTTGCCCCGCCCAAAATATATAATCTAATAATTAAATTAATATCGTAAACATGGGGCGCCTAGTCGACTACTGGCCCTAAATAACGACTACTGGTTGACTCGGAGAATTCTTAGTCGGGGGCAGCCCTACTAGTTCGGATACATTTCAGTCAGTACCCAAAAAGTAGTAAATCCCCAGCCCCTACATGTTGCACAGGTATACATAATAAGGCTAGTCATCAATCTGGTGATGACTCAAGGACTAGCACTGGGCTTAATATGCGGACATTTCGAGTTCTTTCCATTCTGAGAAAATGAAACAACACAGCATTATACTGCAGAGTCTAGGAAGATACTTATGTTGCCACAATCATTGGTGAAAAGCCATTTTCCAAGGTCACATTGTCTTAACAACGATGCACTGGAGATCTGGCTACGCGAGATCACCACAGTGCTGAACACCTAAGGTTGTCTTCATGACAACTGAACCCCCCTTTATAGGAGCACCACCTGCCCGCAGAGCAGAATGAGTCATAAAGCTCTGCAGTCTGCTCTGCTTCTCATCCACGACCCTCTGACAGCTCTGTGGCAGCCAATGAGCTGCTGGATGAGGCGGGGCTTACTGAGTGACGAGAGGAGGGCTGAGGCGTGGCTTTGGGTGGCCGTGGCATCAATCATTGAGGAGAGGAAGAAATTGAGTTAAGTGTGGAGATGGGGTGGGAGCAAAACTGAGACCTAGAGCAGTGTGCATGTGTACTGTAGGTGTATGTGTGTGTATATAGGCTATACTCCCTAGCCCGGTCTTACATATGATTAGCATGCGGGTCACATCGGCAGTCAGATCCCAGTGAGGCTGAGGCTTCCTCGCCCACAGTGGTGCAGCAGACTAATGCTCCACTAACATGAGTATGAATAGGCAATATGGCAGAGCAGTCTGGCAAACACTATTATTAAGGGAGAAACAAGACTACCTGTGGTCGTGCTTATGCATGAAGGAGAAAATGTGTGTCTGTCAGAGAGAGTGCATGCAAATATCTTCACAAAGACAAGCAGCATTTTTGCCTGTTTATGTTATTTTTAAAGGGCAACCCAACTGATTTTACACAACAAAGCATGTTTACAGGCCTTGGGAGGAATTGCTGCATTCGTGAAACATGGCTGTATAAAGCCTTGTGGCTCAAGAGGGAGCTGTGTGAGGTCTGATAAATGTCCTCAAGTGATGACACTTGAGTCAGCTGGGGCTGAAAACTGTAAGTTATATCAATAATACAAATTTGGGTGAAGGTAGAAAGAAGTGAGCTTACCAGACCTCTGCAGCCTGCTCCTTGTATTTGCTTGAGGCTAGGAGCTCGAGGCAACATTAAGGGCCGTACACATGCTGCGTTTTTTGCCCCCTCAAATTCATTATTTTCAATGTAGACGCATGGCAGGTGTGCTCAAACTCCAGAGCGACACCGACAGCCCCTGGAAGAAGATCAGCTCTGCACTCAGGATTTCAGGTAAATAAACTATGATACGGTGATTGTTAGTGTTGCTTAGCAACCTCAGATGCAACCTGCCGCAGCGCTCTTGAAGGCTGGCTCAAAAAAGGCACAAAAGTAGCGGCCAGCGCCCGACCTCGTGTTTCTCAGGTGGTTAAAGACATGGCATGTGTACGGCCCATTAGGCCCCAATCAGACAGAGTTTTGCAGTCTGCAGAATGCAAGGTTTTAGCCTGCTCTCATCAGACCGATCGCTTCTAGCAGCTTGCTGCGTCTTTTTTTATTAAACCACCGAAGCACCTGTCCTTTGCTTAACCACTTTTGCCGTTAAGGAAAACTTGCTGATCTTTAGATTAAAGTATGGCGGCTGGCATTGACTCTAAATGAGGGTGAGAAGCTGTTCCAAAATAGTACAGTGGTCACAGGGAAACAAAGATCCATGTGGGTATATGAGACCCTTAGAAGGAGGAGAAATCACAGCAAGTACCAGCTGATCTGGGAGCTTCGCCAAAATAATGGTCAGTTCAAGGCTTATTTTAAAATGTTAGAAAGTTCTTTTGACTACAGTTTGTTCAGATACTTGGTCTTGCAGCTTGGGCGATGATGAAAGTGAGCTTACGTTAGCTTTACACAAACCATGAACTTAACGCTACACTTGTTATCATCGCCACGAAAGATGGCCCACTGTTCAGTTCATCTGATAAGACAATGGGAAAAAACAGCAATGACGTCAGGCACCTTTTCTGCTCTGAGTTTTAGTTTCTCAACTTGAGGCATTCAGTGCACTTCTGCAAAAATGCGAGGCGCTCAACAACACAAGCAAGTGAAACGCTTCACTCATATTGAAAACAATTACAAAAAGCTGCCCCAGGCTGATAAAACATGCTCTGACTGATCGGGGCCTTAGCCTCTACTAGCATAAACCCACTCAAATCTTCTCCCAAGTCTCTCTGGTCAAGTCGCATTGTGGGTAATGTAGGCACAATGTTGACCAGTGGACCTTGCCTTTTGTGTGTACCCCAGGAAGAGTAGTCATAACTGTAGTAACCAACTTATGGGGATTCTGAATAAAAAATAAAGAGGAAATTTGTCTTGCAGCCAGGTGAACTACAGAGCACACACAAACGTGAACCTAAGATACATTAAACGTGATAAAACTATGTAAAACGTGCTAAAACCTCCCACTCAAGCTCACTTTAAATTCAAGGCACAGCTCATCAAGTGACAGTGAGACATAAAAATTGCATCATTATTATCATCCAACCCAACAATCAGAGGTTAAGACATCATCAAACACCAATTGTTATGTAGAAGAATTCTCATCATGAGCATAAACAGCTTCAGGCTACACTCTGGTTGATCCGAGGTGACGTTTCAAGATGAGTTCAAAAGTTGAGCACTACAACTTGGGTTTCCTGTTAAGATTAAGGACTTGATTTATGTTAGGCTCACGCTGAGGTTCGTCAGCCATCTGTCACACCCACAGAGGTTGAGCGCTGCATTCTCAAATGATTTTTTGGCTGGCATATCTCTTAAAGGTCTTACTTGCTAAAAATAAAATAAGTTATATCCACAGAGGCAAATATCAGCTGCTTGTGGGAGGAATCGCATTTACCATCGTCTGAGTCATGGAGCAGGAGATGCCACGGTTTCATTTGATGAATAATTTGGTTTCCAAAGGAGAGACAGCTGCACCTGTGCAGCAGTATTTGGGATTTTTATTGAGTCATTTAAGAGACGTGCCAAACAAAATCTGCCATTTTAGTATCAAAGACTCACTAAACCAAATCTGCATATCGTAATAGTAAACCAAAGCTGCTGCATTTAACAGCGCAGCCTGAATTCAACCCTAACTTGTGATTTGTACAGATTTAAGATGGCTTCGCAAAAAGGCAAGTATTTGTGAGGAAATTAAAATTTTTAAGGTCTGTGCGAGGGCGTCACTTTGTGTTGACAAGTGGAAAACTTGGACAAGAAGAAACTGTGTCAAGAATTTTTAAAGTTACTGATCGGCTCAGGTTTCCAAGTTCCCATTTTATTTTATGAAGGTATGAAGGTGTTTTTATTTATTTTACTGACTGACTATTTTTAGTCCATTCTGGTACAAAATAAAAAGTCTTAAAACATGATTAACTCACTTGCTTTTTACCAAGCTTTTGACCACATTTCACGTTTTCATCAGCAGGTAGTCTGCTCAGACAGGTGAGCTCTAGAGCTGCAACGATTAACCAATAAATCATTTTTGTCAACTATTAAATTAAGTGCCATCTGATTTGATAATCGTTAAATGAGTTATCATTTTTAAGGTTGGTTTCAGCTTCCATAATGTGATTATTCCCTGTTTTTTTTCTCCTCTATGACAGTAAACTGAATATCTTTGAGTTGTAGACAAAAGCAACATTTGAGGACAACATCTCAGATTTTTTGAGACACTGATCAATATATTCTACCAATTTCTTTCAGACCAAACAACTCATCCATTGATTGAGAAAATAATCGACAGACTTAGTACTGTCTTACATTCTACATGTTAAATGTTTGTTTGTGTGTCAACAGCACCACTATTTAGCTGCTGTTTTGGGTGACCTACATCAGAGTGAAAAATCATCTGACATCAAGTTCAGCGTTGTAAAAACTTACAGAGGTGTTTGGGAAATTAATGGAAATTAAATCATGTCCTGGGGTATTGTTAAGTCTGTAAAATAATTCAAATTTGAGTGTGCGTGACTACGCAGCTTCTGAATACACTAAAACCCCACTGTGGTGATATTAGTATTCTGATTGAGAAGTCGCTCAGTGGCAACGGTTTCTAATCAGAGTCATGGGGAAACCTCTGGATGATGTGCTGTGAGCTTTGAGTGCACACACACACATTCAATACACAGCAACAGCATACTGGCATACAATCTCTCCAGTTCCAGTCAGCACAGACTCATCCAGATTCATCTTATCAGTGTTTGTCTGAACGAAGCTCTGCATCCAACCCTGCTGATACACATTGGAAAACTGATGGTACCGTCTGCTCATGACTGATCGCTGGAGGGGAAGCAAGCAAACGCGTACACAGAGGAAGCTAATTGTGGTTCGGCTAATCAATATGCATGAATGCTTTACTATTAGCTCAGAGACAGAGAGATTGAGGGAGGTGAAGAAACAGGGGCTGAGAATAAGAAGAAGGAGGAAGAGCAGCAGGAGGCAACAGGACACTAATCCAGTAGCTTTTAATATAGTGCGTATTGATCCATGCTGCATCCCTGCAGCTAGTTTAGGGAGCCACAGCCTGTCTGCCAATTGGGTCCATGTCGATATTACAGATGCATAACATTGAAATGCCTACCAGTACCCCAGAATTTTAAATCTACAGTCACTTTGGCTGAGATTGTTGCAGATATTTTGCATCCACTGACTTCCCAAGTCCATTCACTAGGTCTTCCCATTAGCTCAAGTGGGCCGTTTGAGTGCATTTACCATGAGTATCAAGGTACACTTCAGTTAAAGCGTCGGCTGATTTGACCACAAAGATGCGAATGACTGCCTGCTTCACCACAGTTATTTATAGACCGTGCCCTGCAGGGGACTTATTGGCTCCCTGTGGTCGACCAGGCTACCCCTGATAAGGCACGTAATTTTTGATAGCCAGCCAAGCAATAAAAATGATTTGTCAAATACTCAGTTTAAAATATAATGGGCTTTGCATGATTGTGTGGTGTGAATATAGTGAGCTCCCGTGGTTAGAGACTAGAGCTGTGATTCTCTACCCGAGCTTGATTGGGCCTGATCCGACCTGCGAGGTTCAGGCCAGGCCAGGCTGTAATTTGTTGTTATTCCCCCAGGCCTGAATTGGGTTGGGTTCTCGCCAATCTACCAGCATCCCCCCCCCCATCAAACTGGCAGCTCTCATGTGTAATTGACAGGAGTTTTCATAGACTGAATCAACTCGAGAGAAGAGTAATTTAAGAAATGTGGAAAACCGAGGGAGACAGATGGAGCACGCACAAAAGCAGGACGGAAAACAAGAGGAAGAGCAACTTCTGCCTCCCCAGCAGTGGGAGAGATGTGCGTACTACGCAGTGGAAAGTGGTGATTATCAATTGTGGACCGCCATGTGCGCGAGCTGCACGGAGGGGCGTAGCCCACTTTGTCGAATTTGTCGTACATGAGACGACTATTGAAATAAGAGAAGAAGTGGAAGGTTTTTTTCAGGCCTGGGCCAAGAACCGCTGCCTTGGGTCAGGCACAGGTCAAGCTCGGAGAGCAACTGTGTGGGTAATGTAGGGTCGGGCCTGATTTTTTGGAGCCCAATCTGAGCTCTAATAGCGTGTGCTGGTTCTAACTGAGTTCTGTGTTTAAACACTGTTGGTTGTCGTCATTGTTATTAATTCAGCTTTGAATTGCTGCTTTCTGTACACACAAACATGGGGTTGGAAAACCTTGGATAACTCGTTTCATCGTTTTACATATTAGCCTAACACAAACAATTCAAATTAATAGATTGTATTTATTTTTTTCAATTAAAGAAGCAATTCACCTGTGGAAAGATGGCCTTTTAATAAAACTAGGGTGTCTATGCAGTAGAAAGACGCAAATACTTATGAAATTGGTGCTACAGACCCAGAACTAAGAAACCCACAACTACCAGAATGCACTGCAACGCACAAGACCAATAAACACTCCTGATGATCTTGACCTTTTTCAGCTGCAACATGTTTCTGAAAACATCTGAGGCGAAAAATAGGCAACTCAGTAACAGAATTTTGGTTTAGATTTGATCAGCTCTGCCTAGTTTTACCATCTGATCTGAGGGGTTTTTTTGGCCTCCCTTTTCATTGTGCAGGAAACAGTATGGCGCCCACTTCCTGTTTACTAACTCTTGCTATAACAGCTAAACACGGCACTAAAACAGAAATAGGCAATCCAGTAACATAATCTTGATATATAGTCGATCGGCACTGCCTAGTTTTATCATTTGATCAGATTTTGGTTTGAGAAAGACAAAGAGATCAGGGCATGTCTGTCTCTTTATCTGATCCTATACTATTTGTGTCAATGGTGGCGGCATGGCTGACGGGCAATGCAAACATGCAGAAGTTCAGCATGTAGTTCAAGCAACAGGCAGCGAAACTCGTTACACTGGGGGGGTAGAGGGCTATCTAGGCCGTGGTTAAATGGGCTCATTTACACATACTGCCCACATTGTTTTGATACAAAGCTGGTTGAAAATTGGCAAAGTATCCATTTAATGACTTGCTGATCGACAAACATGCTGTGTCAGTTTGAATACGGTCTAAAAATAAGGTCACTTGGCAAACTTCTCATTACCGTGAGGCCAAAAACATCCAGCAAGGACCAGCTTAATTAATAGTAGAGAAAGCCGTGCTCAGGTGTTCATGTTATCATACCCCAGCTATCATATTCGGATGTTAGACAGGGTTAACTGGGATTAATTGGGGTTAACTGTTCATTTAGAGTCATTAATGTAAGCAGGCTTTCCTTTCCTGCTAAATGGGTCCACTGGTGCATCCTTGAAGAGTTACCAACCTCATTAGGTTTTTAACGGTTATAATTTTAATGTTGCAAAATGTTGTCTCCGAGTAGTTTAAATGCCAGCAAGGAAATTATTTTTAGCAGCTTATAAATACAGAAATATCTCCAAGTCGTTGCAAATGCAGATCCAGTCTGCAGCTCATTCATTCCCCCGTGAACACGTACTAAAGCCCAGACTGTCAGTTTTCCTGTCTTTTAGTAGCTGTTGGAGGGAGATGAGCGAGCAGCACCTCAAAGGCAGCATAAGTCGTAAGAAATAAACAGCGCTAAAAAATAATGTTTTTCTGAAAATGTGCTTCTGGCTTCCTGCTCCTCTGATGATCTGCACAAAAAGGCAGCACAATAATAGCTCCAAAGCTCACCTTGACACGCACAAGGTGAGCTTTAACAAACAAAGAGCAACAATAAACTACCTTTCATCAGCTAATGGCTTTGCGAGACGCTGGCCTGCTGTTTTCCTAATCTTCCCATCCACGTCTGCTTTTGTTGTTTTGGTTTTGGTACGTGGGAGCTTTCACGGCAATCTAGGAGAAGTGCTTTGTAAGTTAGCGGCTATGATTAAATGAACGGCGAGACATGAGTGTAGTGTGGCTACTGAGGCTGTGCGATAAAAGAGATGTTTGGGTTTTCCACCAGAATATTCTGTTCAGGAAGATTAGACGTGAAATGAAGCCGACAGTCAATCCTGCCAGTCTCTGTTCCTCCTCTGTGACATTCCCCTTTTCCACGGTGTGTGTGCGGCATTTGCAAACTGATTCTATTAATAATTTAGAGCCTGACTCTTGATTGTGTGTGTAAGTGTGTTTCGGTAAATGTCTAAATAGATCTAATATCAATTTCGAAGGTGTGTCACCTGCATCAGGCTCTTACAACAGGGTCACGGTCACACTGACACAATGCATTACGACAAAATGTGTGTGTTTGTGTGTGTGTGTGTGCCTCAGGCTCTTCATTTCTTATCTCTCCCAGTAACACAAGCTGTCCACCACTGTCCGCCAACAAAAAGTAGCACTATCTCTCCTCCTGCCTCTCATCTCCTGCCCACTACCTTCCCTTCATTCAAGGCTTTTTCCAATTCTCCTCTGGCGATCCACAGATCTCCATCCTCTCCATCTGTCTCATCTGATAGCTGCCTCCCTCCACCCCATCACCCTGCTCCTCACCAACACGTCCCTCTCTGCAGAACTTGTCTAATTGCTATGCTCGTCATAGCTTTAAAAAAAATAATAAAAAAAATCTCTTCTCACTTCGATCTCCATCTCTGCTTACCTCCATCTTTCCCCAACACAGCATTTGGATTGATTTTGTGTTATTCCAGTCCAGTCTGCCCTCTATGTGTTCTGTCTCTCTCCTTCACATCTATCTTCACTTTATGACGCTTGCCTGGTCCCCTCTGCTAACAGTCTTTTGGCAGCTGACTGTCTTTTATACCTTTTTAAATATGAGCTATAAAAGGAACATACAGTCTGTGGAATCTAGATAATAACTAGCATCATTAATATGATATTTGATGACATGTCTACTAAAGCAATGGTTTGACCTGTAGCTAAGTAAATGTAGTAGTATCAGGGGTGTATTCATACAACCCTGGTTTTGGATCTCCATGACATTATCCCATTGCCATCTCCATGTTTCCTCTCTGTCTCTATGATAAATAACTGAATAAAGACAAAAGTCTAAACTAAGCTTAAAAATAGGGACCGGATACTATGGATATCCAGAATATCCAACAATGAACACATCACACTGTCTTCAACTCTGTTCCCACTGGACAAAAAACCCACCAACACCCACTAACATCTGGCTTTTGTCTTTAGTGGGAAAGGTTTCTATCGGCATTTATTCCCAGGAATACTGACTTTGCAGTAGTCACGGGAAATGATTGGCTCCAGCTCCACTCAGCAGTGATGGAAGCAGGACGCTAGTAAATAAGGTCACCTTTAAGGTATCAACCAAAATAACTAGATCCCTAATAGTGTCGAGCTGTCTCCAGTCAAACTATATGTGCATTCAATTCTTTTTGCAGCATATCCCAGACTGTCCTGTCTCCTTGCCAGATCAGCAGACTTTTTTTACAGCCATCTCCAGAGCCGCTAGCCTCCCAGCGACAATCAGTTCAACGTCTGCCCAGTAAGCGCGAGCTATACAGCTGCGACAACATCCAACACCATGCCGTTAAACAGTCCCAACAAACACACCGACACTGAAAAGGCTCAACTCATTGGGCTCGGCTAAACCTGTTGCTGAGAAGCCGTGTGATGCTAACAGTTAGCCTTGTTAATGTGTGTGTGCAGTGGGCGGACTCTCACAACTTAACCAAAGCCTTGGTTATTAATTTTTGCCCCATTCACATTATGGGTATCGAATGAAGTACTCGTTATCAGTATCACTTTAAAAAGGTACTGGTATCGCAATTTTTTTATATGGTAACCAGCCTTAAATGACAGACAAACTGAATTAAGCTTATTGCAGATCACTATCAGTGTACATGTTAGCTGATCAGTAACAGGCTTTTAACCAGAACCAAGAAACATGATCACATCACTCTAGTTTTAGCCTCTTTACACTGGCTCCCAGTGTGTTTTAGAATAGATTTTAAGATTTTACTGATTACTTTTAAGGTCTCTCTCCCAGCTATATCTCCGACCTCTTAGTGCCGCACACACACGGACGTACTTTGAGGTCCTCGGGCAGAGGTCTTTTGTCTGCTCCAGAGAAACTACAGGGGACATAGTGTTGCTGTCAGGGCCCCGAGGCTCTGGAACAATCTGCCCAAAAAAATCAGGTCCGCCGAGTCAGTGATCTCTTTTAAGTCCCTCCTTAATAAATCTTTCCTGGTTTTACTTGAGTTTTAAGTTCATTTAGGCTGTCATTTATTTCCTCTGTTTTTACACACTAAAGTGTTTTCATCAGTTGCTTTACAAGTTGTCGTTTTCATGTCTTGTCTGTAAAGCACAAGAAATCTCAAAGTATGCTTGAACTAATTTAAAATCAGTTCTGCAATTAAGTAGTTTATCCATCAAAGAGCGCTGACAAGCTTATTGTTACACTGTTAAATATCCTGCTCAATATCTATCTTAGTCACACACACAAAAAAAACAAATATAAGAAATATGAATCAAGATTGCTGGTTTATCTTGGGTGATAAAATTATAGTGGCCGATTAACTCCCAAAGATCCATTTCAGTATCAGCCTCACAAAGTCAGTCTTGGTCGGGCTATTATTTCTATGAAATAAAACAACCTTCAGGAACACAGTGCAGATATGCTGTGTTACTCAGCAAATGGGTGGGGCAACTGTTTCGACCATCATTCAGAAGCTAAATCGATCATGAGATGAGATGCGTCAGGATCTGTCTGACTCACCCAGGAGAAAACAATGACTTGATCGAGACCTAACCACCACCGCTAACTGATTTCCTGGGGTGGTACCGCTGCAAGTAACCTCTGGGGCGGTAAAAGAGCACCACATTGAGATCTGAAAGCAACAAAACTTTAGCAAAGATTTATCATATTTAAAGTTATCAAAGAAACTGGGGTCAAGTCTGAAAGTTCTGTGACCTTTACTTTGAAAGATCTCAAGCGAATCTCGAGAAGCTGCCAAATATCAGCACAATCAGCTTATGAAATCACCGAGACTTCTGACCTCTGTGCTGCTCAGCATGCTTTTGGCTGGCAAACACACACACACACCCTTCTGCTCTCCCTCTCCACCCTGCCTGTACCATGTCTGCTAATGATGTGATGATCTCCCACGCATGCATGTCCGTTTGCATTGATGAATAAGCTCATCAGTCTGGCAGCACATGAGTGTGTGTGTGTGTGTGTGTGTGTGTGTGTGTGTGTGTGTGTGTGTGTGTGTGTGTGTGTGTGTGAATGTATGTGTCAGTCTGAGTGTGTGGGAAAAACAGTCACAGAAACAGAGTGGGTGAGTGTACATTGGCATAAGTAGGTTACAGGTAATACGTAACATGGTCATGGTGTGTGTATGTGTGTGTGTGTGTGTGTCACACGGACGATATGTACTATACGCACCACTGAGCGTGCACTAAGTGGCTTTCCCATACAGCTATAAGGCAGTTAGTGTTTGTGTCAATCAGTGTGTGTTTTCTTGCGCTGTGACTCATATTTAATCTGAAAGCAGAGCAGAAGTGATTCCTCCATAACAGCCAATGTATGTGTGTGTTTGTATGAGAGTGTGTGTATGTGTGGGGACCTATTGCTCACCACAGTGCTCATCAAGACCGAATCCAGGCAGTGCTCTCCACTGTGTGCTTTTGCCCACAGCAGGGGAGCTATTTGAGCGTGTGACTGCATGTAGGTGGGTGGGCACTTCATTTTTTGATGTCGTTATACGAGGCTATCTAGTATGCGTATTGGTACGTGGGTGGCAGCTGCCTCGTTTTGGAAGGCATAACAGTGCAGGGCAAGTGTGCACACGAATGTGAGTTTGAGATGTTAGCCATTAATCAAATCCCCCGGAGGAACTCAAAATTGAGAAGGATGGGGGGGTTGGTAGAGGAGAGAAGTAAACAACATCGACCAGAAACAGTTTTGGACAGTTCAGTAGTTCAGCGTCTCTGTGCCTAACGTGACATGACAGGCAGAAGAAGACAGAAAGTGAAACCTCAAGCCAGAGTCCCTGGATGCAGTGAAATGAAAAAGAAAGATAGGGAGGTTTAAGACAGCAACACAGAGCAAACACAAGTGAGAGAAAGTGAAGGTGAACGCGTTGAGTCATAGAGTATGAACATAACAGAGGTGTGCTGGGGAGGAAGTAAGGAGCGGCAAGTCACTCACGGAGCTCAATAAATATATGAATGTGTGTGTGTTTCCCCGGGGGATAGCGTTGCCATCTGCACAATAACATGTAGATCCGCTCTACATCTGTACCGGAACAAATAAAGAAAGAAATTTAAAAAAACAAGGCTCTCTGATCACATCCGATCTCCGCTACAAACTCACACACAACACCCACAGAGCAATACAATTATCAGTCTGTTATGTAAGCCTTTGAACAAATGGCTCGCAGAAATACATAAGCAGAGAGTGTTTTTCTCCACAATAGTGACAAATGGCAGCCTATGGTCTGAATACAATCTGTGAAACGTAGAAACCAAGAAGACAAATTGATCTTATGGTGCCTTTAAGAGGTGTTGGTGTTTTCTCAGAGAGGCGCACACAAACCAAACAGTGCTCAATAGCTCAGACTTAATTTAAAGTAAAATTTCTATTGTGTTTTTACCTGACCCAACCGGACATGTTTGAAATCAGGGACAAATTAACAACCTCAGCATCCAAGATTACACTCTCCTCTTACGTTAGCATGTAGCTACATGTAGCAGGGTAGGCTATGGAAGTTACTGCTCAAAAACATTAAGAGAACGCTTTATTCAAGTTGAAAATCTTTACTGATGATAATTTGTTGAGGACAAGACGGAATAGTGACGGTGTCCTGGGAGATCTCCTCCCAGACCTGGATCAGGGCATCAATGAGCTCCTGGACAGTCTGTGGCGTGTCGGATGCACCGATACATAACATCCCATAGGTGCTCAACTGGATTTAGGTCGGGTGAAGGAGAGGGCCAGTCAGTGGCATCAATGCCTTCATCATCCAGGAACTGCCTATATACACTGACCACATGAAGCCGGGCATTGTCCTGTACCAGGAGGAACCCAGGGCCCACTGCACCAGCGTAAGGTCTGACAGTCGCTCTGAGGATGTCATCCCAGTACCTAACAGCAGTCAGGGTACCGTTGGCTATGACATGGAGGTCTGTGTGACCCTTCAAACATATGCCTCCCCAGACCATCACTGCTGGATGATGTTACAGGCAGCATAACTTTCACCACAGTGTCTCCAGCCTCTTTCACACCTGTCACATGTGCTCAGTGTGAACCTGCTCTCATCTGTGAAGAGAAAGGGGCGCCAATGGTGGACCTGCCACGTCTGGTGTCTCTGGCAAATGCCAATCAAGCTGCATGGTGCTGGGCTGTGAGTGCAGGTCCCACGAGAGGATGTCGGGCCCTCATGCCACCCTCATGGAGTCTGTTTCTGACAGTTTGGCTAGAAACATGCACACCAGTAGCCTGCTGGAGGTCATTTTGTAGGGCTCTGGCAGTGCTCCTGTTCCTCCTCACACAAAGGAGCAGATACCGGTCCTGCTGCTGGGTTGATGCCCATCTACAGCCCTGTCCAACTGTCACACTGCTTGCATTTAATATGACCGCATGGTTATTATTGTAATTGCGGTTTCAGGTTAGGCGGCAGATCTTGCGCTGGCAGGTGAAGTTGCAGAGCTAATTGGTTATATGTAAGTGTGGCAGGGTGGATGCGGCACAACGTGGTGCCAGGGCGGGAGTGCATCTTAAAAATGAGGGTTTTGCTGGAGTTTCATTTTTGGCAGCAGCATGTGACAAAAATACATCACAGACAAAGGTGAACAAAAACATCAAAGATTTAAAACCAGCTATTCTGTATCCTGCTGCTATATTTAATTTAAGGCCAATGTGAGCATTATATCTGCTTGTGTTTTGTTTTCCCTTCTGCTTAGCTCTTTCATTACATGTCTATTCATGCCTTGGCACTGTAAAGGACGCAGATTAAATTGCAAAGACTTCCAGCCAAAACGGGGCTTAAAATGTGTTTTATATTTGCATTTACTTGAGCATGACGCACATATGTGACACAGCAGGACTGAAATAGAGCCCATGACAGTGACGTTGGTACAAAATCATTGACAGCGGGCAAATCTGCAGCCATAATGGCACCTTGGGTGTCGACTGCTCCAGAAACAATGGCGGCAGAGGTGAGACTGCACTTGGTGGCAGATCCATCACAGCTGCTCCTGAGGAGGAGGAGGAGGGGGAGGAGGAGGAGGATGTGACTGTGGGGTAGATGTGACTGTGGGGCTGTAATGGTGGCACTGGGAGGAAGAAGGCCAGCAGGGGACAGCAAATCAGAAGGCCGAGTTATGGACAAGACTAAACTAGTACCCAAGACAAAAGAGATTAAGCTGCATGCTGGCATCATGAGAGAAGTATCACTCTGCGGGGAGAGGTGGATAAAGGAGAGACAGATGGACAGGTGAGAACACAAGGAAACAGGAAGGAGAGAAGGAGTCTAATTCCTCCATCAGCTCCCATCTCACATCTCCTCCTCGTGCCCCAGCTGCTCCCTTCCCATTCACCAAATCACCGTTGCTTTGATGTCGTCCTTGTCTGAAAAAGCCGTCCCTTTCTTCCCCCCTCTCATCAGCCTCTCCTCCTCCCCCATCTTCTCACCTTCACCCGCTCGAGCCCATTTTCTCTCCTTCACAGCCTAATCCTTTTTTTTTTTCCATGCTCTCATCTCACCCCCGGCTTCACACTCCCTCCCCCTTGACTTCTCACAATGGGGCTCTCCTCTTCGTGCTCTCATCGACCTCTTCTCGCCAGCCTGTCTCTCTTGTTTCATGAGCATGATGTACAAGGTTTCTCTCTGCCGTACCTTAGCCTGACATTCAGACTGGTAATCATTATTATCAGTTATAATGACCATTAAAGGAAAAAAAACTGATTTTTTTTGATACTCAAGATCATTTAACAATGGAAGTATTTATAAAAAGTCTGACAGGCAGTCGATGGAAAAAAGGACATGCACATGCTCAGGTGAGATTCTCTTTGTGGTTGCATTTTGTGTGCCATATCATCTCTATATGATAATACTGGCATTATTTTTTATATGATATAAAAAATTCATATTGTGATACCTGTTGACGTCATACTGTTACAAGCATGGCTGAAAGCGAAATTATTAGCGACTAACAACTCAGTCATTTAGGATTTTGCTAAAAGGGAAGGAAATCATTATCGCAAAAATACTCTGAAATATCGTGATATTATTTTAGGGCCATATTGCCCACCCCTACCCAATATTATAGAAAAGTACACAGTATGATCTAACTGGCAATTTTTATACCACGGTATACGATTTCACGGTATACTACTGCAAACATGAGACTTCACGTCAGTCAGCCTTTCTGACTTCAATGTCAGCAGCATTATACACTGCATAGAAAGTGGTAATTCAACTATTTCTATGGTCTTTAATAACTGTATTCCAGTTAAGCACTTTGTGACCTGTGAAAGGTGCTATAATAAATACGTACTTTCTTACTTGCTAAAATATACGTTACATGTGCAAAAGAATAAAAAATATATACTTGTTGAAGTAAACTTAAACCGCTACATTTAGCCAAGCTGTCCCTGCTCATCGAGTGTTTCCCATACACTGATTTAAATGTGTCTGCTGTCACAATATCAATGTTGACCATCACCTATTGATTTTTTAAGGTATTTAAAATGCATTGTACAGCTGCGCACAGTGCGTCCATTCGCTCAGCCCCTCACCCCACTGTTCATAAATGAGACAACAATTACCTAGCTCATGCACCCTGCAGTCGCTCTGCTTCAACCCCTGCTTGGAGACTATTCGCCAGGAGGAGAGGGGGGAAGAAACACCTGAGACGGGCTTGGTAGCAATTCAACTTCAGGTGGCGCAAACCCCAGCACCAGGGTTCACGGGGAGCTGTGTAATGGCAGCAACAGAAAGTTTGCTGGTCTGGTGTTGAGTTTGCACACAGCTGGCTTAATTTGGGTTGCTGTTCATGCAGCTGAGGTCCGTGACTTTGGACAGTCTTTTTCTGCTTTCTTTCTTCTGTTTTTCTTGGTATGATGTCATATTACTCATAGACTACTACAATAAAAGTGGTAACATCTTTCCACCACCGTATTTGAATTATATATATTCAAGCATAAAATAGCGATACTTAAGTGAATCGATTATTATATTTTCCCCTAATAGTAAAGACGCCACGTTGGTCTCGGACAAACTGATTTTATCACAACTGTTGGACATTTTGTTTGGCTAACTGTTCAATAGATTAAAACTCATTTATATGAGCAACACCAGATCGTCTTGTAAAAACTGACAATATCAAGATGTGAGCGACAGTGTGGAGGTCTGCAACCAGGCTAACGTCACCCCTCGCTTCATCATTTTCTCCTCTGTGGTGCCTCTCTCCTCTTTTCTCATGTCTTTCCTCCTCTAGTCTTTCTTTGCTGTTCCTCTGCAGAGAGCAACAGTCACCCTGCTGACATGAGCCGACACTTGCCCCAAAGCAAGAACACCCTGCCAGGACATACACACACGTGCACACCATAAAGCCTTATTTGATGTAAGCTGCAAGGTGAGGCAAGACGATTTCCATTGCGTGAAGCATACAAGGATATTGCAAGGCACGAATACGAGAAGAACACACTGAAAAACACACACGCACACAAGCACCATTTAACTGCAAGGTCAGCCCGGACACTTATTCGAGCGCTGCCAAACACATATTGAAAATGACACTGCTGAAGGCTGCATTCAATGTGAAAGCACAGCATGAACAAACAATAACAACTCACACAAATCAACGCACATACTCAACCACTATGTGATGTGATGTGCAGGTGAGACAGGTCAGACTTGAGCGCAGCGAGGAATGCAGTGACGATGATACTTGAAAGCAGCAGCCGATGTAAAAAGACAAAACAAACACACTTGCATACCATTTACTGGAAAGGCAAGGTGAGCCAAGAAGCATCTGCAATGTAAATCACACCATGAAAGGCAGCATGTAGAGTGGACGCATAAATATTGTACACATACACACACGATCATCCTTTGAATGAGGTGCTGCGACACATGGAAACATGACAACGAGAGCATCAATACAGCCATATGTGACAGAAGATCTAAGCTGAGGCTGGCTGCAGGTTCAAGTGATGGTGTGAATTAAATGCAACACTCTGAGAACAGGCACCTAATATGAGAACACACAATAACACAACACCTCCATCTGATGAAAGGTTCAAAGTGAGACAATAGGCAGATTCAAGAGGAGCGAAAGGTGAGGAAAAAGCACCACCATCCTCCTGTATGAGCTATAAGTCTTTGTACAGAGAGGTGGCTGGCTGCCCTGAATATACAGTACAGGACACAATGAGCAGAAATGAATGGGAGCTGTTTCAATAGACTGACTCTGAGGTGTGACAGCAGGACGGATTGAAAACCCAGCTAGTGCATTTTTCCCTTTTTTAGTTTTCAACTCGGCCCCTGCCTGAAACTATGATGTATACTTCAAGGAAATGTTAACACATAAGCAGAAAAACAGAAGTTTCATGGGGTTGTTCAAACACACAAACTTGTTTTTGTCACTTAGGGGGACACTGTGTTGACACTGAATTCACAAACATAAACCCTTGGGTGTGGGTGTGGGTGAGAAAGTAACACATCCATTTAGAACACTGCACATAACATCAGTTTTTAGTATCATGAGAAAAGATTTTGGAACTCAACAAGCAAGACCAGAGGTCAAATACTTTCTGTCACTGACTGATTTTTTTTCAGCAATGACATAAAAATCAAAAAGCTGTCCATCATTTTCACAGATTAGAACACTGAAGGCGATCTACCGTCACTTTAAGATATTCACACCCCCGTCCATTAATTAGCTATTGCCTGGTCTAGTCTTTGCTCTCACATACATGACCTTGTTGTCTAATTGCGATGGTGTTGATCTGCCCAGTTAGCATGAGTTAAACGCCCTTGACACTCATTGGTCAAAGTTGGGCCATCGGTTAGCTTCCTTAGCCCTTGTCAATGCGGTGTATGCCACACCGTTGGCCCTTGTCTGCGCTAGTTGGCCTTTTTCTGGCACAGCAGCGCCCATTGGCAAATGAAATCACTCTATCTGCAATTCAGCTCAGCGCACCAGAAGAAAAATGTCACTGTGGTAGCAACTTTTCAATGGATGGCAACCATCTGTCACTCAAAACAGCCACGCCCTTAATTATACATAACCATAAGCATTAATAACATTTTAACGGGTGAGTTATATAAAAACTCACCCCCTTCATTTGTCATACATTGGGAAATTAGCAAGAAAACCAAAACCAATTCTTGTACGAGGCTTTATTTCTCAGCTCTGGAGGTTGCCGCTTGGTTGAAACAGCACAGGAACATGGAACACATTCCTCTGGTCTGCATGAAGGAAAGCGTGCACATGGATGGTTAAGATACCTAAGCATGGCTGTTTCTTTTAGACTTTTATACTGCACCCCCTGACAGGGGTAATCTTGAGCAGTAAGTTTCCTTGGTACTCATGTCTGCACAATGCTTTTTTGAGACTTCGGGAGGTGTTTACATCTGACCTAGCCTAACTGTACATTCAAACCAGAAGCTTCCAAAGAGGCAAAGTCGAGGCTGATGACCAGTCGCCCAAGTCGCCAGTCTCTCACTGAAAAAAAATGACCTCAGCCGTTTTGGAAGCTCTGGTCGCTGTTGGTTTGAATGTACAGTAACCCTAACCCTTGTTCCAAACAAGTCTTTAACCTAAAATTCAATAGCTGGGGATCCACTTATTGCCCCTTTTAATAGGAGGAGAGTCCCCATAATGTGACAGTATGAATACAGTCCTCACAATGTCAGTAATATACTGTAGGTACATACTCACATGTGTGAGTTTGTACCTTCCCACACAGGCATCGGCTGAGGTGTCTTGTGTGCTAAAAAAAAAAAAGTGACCTCTTGTTCTTCCTCTCACTTTTTTTTGGTTTCCATCGTATTTCTCTCTCTATCTCTCCATTCTGTGCCAACCTCTCTACCTCCCTGCCTCCCTCCATCTCTTTCCGTCTTGCTCTACTTCCCACAGCCACAGGCAAGGACGCACTGAGGCCCGTTACTTCCTAAGGAGGGCAGAATCAACCTTTACACACACGCACACATTTACACTCAAACACACAGATACAGCAAACTCAACACTGTCAGAGTCTATCACATATGTTTACAACTAAAAAAAAAACATGTGTGACAAATTGAGGTTAGCACGTGTTGCAGTGTTCAGCGGCCGAATAGAAAACAAAACACCCTGAGCAGAAGTTATCGTTGTTGGCAAGTTTGCTAATCATGTTTTTGCTGGTTTGCACTTTGTTATCCAGAGCACAGGACTGTTGTCTGGCCTCGACCCCCTCGTCTAGGCCTGCAAGACTGAGCATGTGACCTGCAGCGTGTGTGAGTGTGTGTGTGAGACGAGATTAAATAGCGCTGGTGCTGAGAGAAAGCGGGAAATGCTTGCAGGCCTATTTTGTGCATTTACAATGAAAATTAAGATCTCACACAATCAGAAGGAATCCTCTTTTTGTTGTCACACACACACACACAAAACGCAAGCACACACACGCACACACACACACACACACAACATAATTGACCCTTCGTTAAAGCGATTACAGATTAATGAGCAGAGCACCCGCCTAATCCAGTTTAGCTCCAGCGCAGGCAGACAATGCCATCGGAGCTCACTGTCCGCCGCCCCTGCACAACCGTGGAACAGGAAACCTTTATCTGAATGGGCAATCGTTTCAGCTTCCTGGTTATCAACCAATCAGAGCTGCTCCTGCCTCAATGCAGCGATCATAACAGGGTAAGTGTATCAGAGTGACAGCGCGAGTCAAGGAGCAACTGCTGAGCCAAGAGGAATACTGAGGACATGTTTGTTTTCTTGTTGTATCTCTCTTTATATAGTCGTACCTTTGTTTCTGGACTGGTTAACATCTATTACCTGAACTGATAGCTCAACATTATGGTACATTTTGGATATTTGGCCAAGAGTTAAATGAGGCGCATGTCTGTATACTTAACATGACGCTAAAGCCGGGAGACGTTTACCTTAGCTTAAGGTAAAAATAATACACCCACCTAACAAACTAAGTCATTTTTGTACAGATTAAACAAACAAGCCATAAGATGTTAATTAGCAAGAAGATTTTGGTACCTGTGGACGCAGCCAGGCTAGCCGTTTCCCTCTACTTCCAGTGTTCATGCTAAGCTAACCGTCTCCTCGATGTAGCTTCATATTGACTGCACAGATGTAACAGTGGTATGAATCTCATCCAGCTCTTGGCAAGAATGTCCAAAAATTCAGTTAACTGCAGACTATTACAAAGCAAGACTTAATTTTCATTTAAAGGGAGACACAACAGGTAAATAGGGTAAAAGTTCTAACTACCAGGTTTCACCTTGAAACTAAGACAGCTCTTTTTGAATAACTAGGTTTTGAAATTTCAAATTTTACGTTTAAATATTCAAATGTGGCATTATCTAATTAAATATCTGCTAATTTGCAAACATTTCCACATCAGAAATCTCAACATTGGATAAAGCCAGGTTCAAAGTTCTTGTTTTATGACATAATAAGAGTCAAAAGGTTTTTAATGAGGGTATTTCGACATCTCTTTGATTCATTCCATAAATCAGAAAATACTGTCAGCAGCTATTTTCACCAAGTTTTTAAGAATAAAATGTTCCATAAATCAGGCTCTGAATGATATATGAACAAACCCCTATGAAAAAACCTTAAGAATATAGAAAGAAATAAAACTGGAAAGTCTGGTGTATGTAAGTGCGACTGAACAAAAAATATGACACAAATGGTGAATAGGTTTTAAAAAAAAAATTAACTTATAAATATCACCATGAAATTCTCTGATTGATTACTTACATTAAGAAAAAAAAAATTGTATTACAAGTTTTCTAAAATTCTATGTTTAAATATAAAAATGAAGACTCAAAATGTCAATATTAAAATTTGGTATTTCTCATTGAGTATCACTACTTTTTGTAGTATTACAGCCACCTCTTTAAAAAAATGATACGATTAAAATTTCCAAACAGAGCCGTTTCTTATGTGTTCACCTGTTTTTGTATTTTTGCAATTAAATATAAAAATGAATCATTATATAAGCAAATCTGTACTTTTGCATGAATTTTCAGAACCGAAATCTGATCCAAAATAAACCCCTAAATGTGTATTTTGGACATTAATATTCTTTTATCTATAACCCCCGCCAAGAAGGTTACGTTTTTAGTCTAGTTTGTTTGTCTTTGTTTGTCAGCAGGATTACAGAAAAACTACTGGCCCAATATTCATGAAACTGTTTTTTTTTTCCACTATTGTTAACACTGCTAGATCGGCCATTTGACCTTGGCTGAAGTCTGCACTCTCCAAGTGCCCTCCGAGATTAATTCTAATTGAGCAATTAGTGTCATTTTAGAACTGAATTGCTATGTTATTAAGGTAATGCATTAGTGCTTATGTAACACAGCTCAAAAGTGTAAGTGTTTATTAAAAGGTTTCTGGTCGCTATCAGTCTTTGAACACTATGTTCCCATTAATGTCAATGGAAAAATCCCTGCACACTGTCTTGCTTACTTACTATCAGATATATGAGCACACATCACAATGCATGCTGGGTAAAAACATTGAAACACCTTGAGAAGACACACACTGCCATCTACGTAATAAGGTATCGAAGGCTTGTCAATATCGAAAAAAAAGTGCCAAAAGTACTGACAATCATCATACATAACTAGAGCACTACAACATGTATGCAAGGACCCCAAAAATTGGAGAAATGTCAATAAATTATCGTCCGTAATCCCGACAGGCGCCGTGTCAAGGTCAATCTGTGTTAAGTGCATTACAAGCTTGTGTTATCACCCAGGAGAAACAGTCTGCAACCTGAGCAGGAGAGGATTACAGGCATGTGCACACATTATTTGCATGTATCGTGCAGACAAAGACAGTCACTGCACAGAGGCACAAATGTAGGTAGTGCTGAGTTGTCTACATCCCGTGTGTGTGCAAATAAACCGCAGCAATATCCAAAACAACAGTATGATTGTGTTGTTAGAAAGAGAAATGTTCCAGACAGCTTTGTCCCCTAGATACTTTAGAGATGTGCACAATATAAACAAACTCAGTACGCACTGGATGAGAAATTATTTTCCCAGCTCATATTTCCAGCTTATGTTTCAACAGGCTGAAAATGAGATTATGTAGAAACCGCTTTGTCATAACATTATCCAGTGTGAAGGTGTGTGCGATTATGTACCTGTTGTCAGCGTGATTTGTGTTTCCCCCTCACAGCGCGTCCTTTAATGTAACTGGAAGCCACTGTGTCCTTGTTTATAACACATTAGATAAAAGCGAAGCAGATGTCAGTGACATTGTCCGTGAAGAGGTGTCACTGCACCTTGGAAATGGAAATCTGTGTGTGCGTGTGTGTGTGTGTGTGTGTGTGTGTGTGTGTGTGTGTGCCAGAAGGGAGTCTGTGATTCTGCAGCAGGGGGATCACTGTCGCTCTCAAAAACACAAACCTGCACCGCAACAACGTCCTCCTCAGCATTATAGCCTCAATCAACCACAACATCTACACTGCAGCAGCAGCAGCAGGAGGAGGAGGAGGACAGCTCATCTCCACTACATATACCCTCCTCTCTTCTGTCTCTCCTTAACACTGTGAGAGAAATGAAAACCAGCCACCAGTCACATGATTTCTGTTTGTCTACACTCTTTGTCACATAGGGACTCATTACTGGGACGCTCCTTTCTCTTCCAAAATCCAAACTGGCTTCAAAGATACAGACAGTGGAAGTCAGATTAAAGGTAATAGCCTGAATATGATTTTTTTTCTGGAAATTAAAATGGGGTTTGTATAAGAAGATACAACTTACACAACTAGACAAATTACCTCTCAATGAGTGTGATTACATGGACATTAATAACGGACAATGGCTTCTCCCAGTCATGATCTTATTTCGGATATGGTGTTTACATGAGCACAGAGAAACCGGGTTATTCTTATTTCTCATTTACATCTTGGTTTCTTTTGGAGCACTCCAGCTAGCATATTCGGGTTTCTCATAAATGAAATGTTTTGTTAACATGCACATAAATGGGATACTCCAAAAACCTGATCGTAAACAGGTTATTAATGTCATGTAAACACACTCAGTGTAGTGTACATCTTGAGGACAGGACTGGAATGGAATACTTTTTGTCTGATTCTCTGGCCCAGTCCCATTTCTTAGTTTTACCCAACGTCTCGTTTTCGCATATGATCTTGCTCCTCAGAACAGAGTTACATGAGGAGGTGGTTGAATTCTTCCCCGATGAAATTGGACAACCCTTCATGACCCTGATATGTCATCAGATGCCAGCATTTACGTAAACAAACGCAACAAGTGTTGACGGATATTTGCGAATACGCCTTTTCCTGCTGTGGTGATTTCTTTTGTATACTATAGGCATCCTATTGTGGTTGTGAGGACGCTCACGACGTAAAATTTCACGTTATCAATCGATCAAATGGGTCCTCAAATTAAAAAATAACACTGCTAGCAACCCTAGCTCCTTCACTACCTGAAGCCGTATCAGGTGCAGCAACTTCAGTTCGAGACCAGTTAAATTTTGGGCATCAAAGGCAGGGGGGGTGCGACATGGAGATGTGTCAAAATGTGGAGCTGTTACACACAAATCGGCAATAACAATGTAACGTTAGCTAGTTAGCTAGTTAGCTATCGAGACCTCTGCATACTACAGATTTTTTTTGTTATGCTTATTGTAAAGAAAAGGTACATTTCAACAACATAAAACTAAGATAATGTGATAGTTATTGTAATTCTTGAATTTTTATTACCCAATAAAAACAGTTGTGGGTTTCTTTTGTTACTCGTACAGCTATCTTCAATCAAGACACCCTATACCCTAGACGTGAACGCAGAAAACATAGGGGTAAGGGCTAAGTGGTAGGGGCAAGGGATGTATTGGGATTGGGCTTCTGTCTATATACAAAATGAGACTCAAAAGTGTTTGGTATCAAAAAGATTTTGTATTATTGAATAATCTCAATTTTGTTTTCAACCTTTTTTGCCTTCATCAACAGCAGCCTAACTTAAACAAATATGATGTGATTATTCACGTCCATTATTTATATCCAGAATCTCAAAATGATTAATTTGATTTTGGTTTGTTTTCAACATGGTGCTGTTTTTTCCCCATTAGCAGCTAATCACAATTTACAGTTTGATTAAGAATGTAAAAGATATGCATGTTGCATTTTTCTTTTTTAAATCATATATTTTTCATCTCTTTCAGGTAAAGCCCACGGCGGGTTTCTACCTCACCTGCACATGTATTTAATCTCTATTCACTTCATGTTGGTCTGACCTTTCTTTTTAAAAACGTGCAAATAAAACCTAAAAAATCTATTCAGTATTTTTTGTTTCACTTGGACTAAAAGGATGAGGACCATCTTTTCCTTGGACGAACCATATCTTGCAGAAACAGAATTAACTCTAAAAGTGCTTTGTGTCTTCAAAATGTCTTTTTCCAAAAAAAAAAAAAACTGATGGAAAGGGTAGTAAATAATTTGTTTGAGCAGCAACCAAAGCAGTAAGACAGTTTTTTTTTTAATCAGCCCTGAAAAGAGATGAAACGGTATGACAATTTCCTTTCACAAAAGACAATCAGGGTATTGTTAAAATGTACTGAAAATGTTCATAAAGTGCTGATACACACACCTAAGTCATTAGGTTTTAGTCAAGTTATATTTTACAATGTTGCATAAGCTGCCTGTCTTTGAAATACTTGATCAAGTGTCTGTGTCACGGTGGATGAGGACAAGGGACCAGTAGCTTCACTGGGTTTGCCTGCCGTATGCCTACTCTGTAAACAATAAGGCTAGTGCTGTCACTGCCTTCTGCCATGTTTTCATTGACGCAAAACAAACCCACGTTGCATGCTGAGCCTGCGTGCCTGTGTCTGGGAGACTGTTGCTAACTTTGGTTGATGCTGGACAGTACTTACTGCGAGTTTTTTAAAGTGCGGTAATCAAACATGGTTTTCTGATGATTGAAATTTGAGAAGGTAATACTAAACGTGAAACCGGTAACTGTTTGCTGGCGTTAAACCACTGAGGGCTTTAAATCTGATACCAATACTGATACTTTTCTCTTGACTCATGTTCAAGCCCCCAAACTGACACTGTTATCCTGCAAATCTTACTCTCAGAGGGTCTATAAAAGAGCATTTATGCCACTATTTGGGCATCACAGCACTGAGAGGCATACCAGTGAAAACTCTTTTGAGTGGGTTGGCAGCTTTTTAAAGCTTTGGTGAGAGGTTTCACTGCAGGTTTTTAACAGCCTGCCAGCCTTCAAGCTGCTGAGAAAAACATGAAAATACCCTCTTCACTGCAACGATTTTACTGGTCTCAACTGCAATATGATTCCAATGAATAACACAGATTAAAACACATTCCTGAGTCGTTCCAAAGCCACTGGTTAAAAAGATCATTAAAGGCACGATGGCCATGTATGTCGCTATCTCCCATCTCTCCCTGAGGCCTCAGGTTGGACAGCTTGTATCAGAAATAGTAAGCAATCGTGGAAAGTCAGGGTGAGGAGGAGGAGGAGGAGGTTTGCACTCTATCACCCTTCATCTCCAACGGGCGAGATGAGCCGCAGAGGAAACTTCAGACCTCTCGGCCACTCAGCTGTGCGGAAGAGCGAGCAGCGCCAAGGCAAGTGGCAAAGCTTCTTAATGAACACTACGACCGCGTCTGCATGTGTGCATGTGTGTGTGCACGTATACGATATCTCCATTTCTTTCCGTGTGTGTGCGTGTTCAGCAGCAGGGGTTTAGGGGGCAGGGTGGATAATGTAATGCTGACACTCGAGGAACGACTGTCGTCCCACTATTGTGTTGCAGGGCAATTATAGCAAACCGGCCTAACAAATGCACAATGTATAATTCAGTACATCCTGGATTTCTGCACCGCGCTTCTTCATGCCAGCAGTATTCATTTCTAGGCCAGTAGATAAGCCTTTCTTTTTAATTCCCTGCTGTTTTCATTTATTTACATTACATTTGCTGAATTGCAAACACTATAAACAGCTAAAAACAACATTTTGAGGGTTCCTGGCAAAATATATTTCACTTTTTTGTGTCTTTGATAAAGATACTGGCATGACTAATGTTTAAATGAAGATTACTATGAATGTGCTTGCCTCAGCTACTCAGAATCTATTGGTGTCTTGGATCATGGTTCACATTTTTGGGCTCATGATTGTTTATAATGAAGCAACCACAACTTTCGCTTTCTTTAGATTTAGTGGTGAAGTATTCGACCAAAACAGGAAAGGAGAGTTCTCTTTTCAGGGTTGTTTCTTTGATTACAAGAGGAAACCCAGTGGCTGATAATCATCATTCACAAGTGCTAAGGCCAGACAAACTTCAAAAAAATGCATGTTCTTCTAATCATTTTATATGACCATTGAAATTAGCTCATAATCCCCCTGGAGGGTCACTGATCTAGCAGATTAAACATATTCTAACACTGAAGTCTCAGTGATTTGCTCTGAGTGAAAGCATATCAAAGGGAAATTCTTAAAGAAACAGTTTGGCAACTGACAAGCCTATTTAGTTTCTTTCCAAGAGTTAGTTGAGAAGATGGATACCACACTCATGTCTGTTCGCTGAATATAAAGCTAGAGGCAGTGGGTAATTAGCTTAGTTTAGCACAAAGACAGGAAGCAGGCAGGCTCTGTCAAAGTCAAAGTTTAAAAATCCACCTGCCAGCACCCTCTACTCAGCAATTGCCATGTTATACACACAAACTGAATTGTAAAAACAACGAGAAGCTAGCTCCAGAGCTCCTAACTCTAACACACCTCCTCCGTGGGACCTTTTTTTGTCTTTAGGATGAGATAGCTTGTGTTCATTAGCTTTAATAGGCCACACGATCTCTCCTGAGAACATCAACGTAAACAACACAACCTAATATTTAAATATAACTTTGAAGTTAACTCATTAAGTTAGGTAACATTATGTTAAGTGGCAGCTTGTACTTAACATAGGAGTTTGCTAACATTAGCTAGCTATGCTAATTAACATTAACATTAGCTGAAATGACGTTAATTTGCAAATTACTATATCAATTAACTATTAAAGCTGTATTAATGTCGTTAACAAAATAACTAGCATTTGCTGAGATGCGATAGTTTGCAAATAACTTGTGCTAACCTTATGAATTTGCTAAAATTAAGTAGCTATTCCAAAGTCATTACCAAACTAACATTATTATTGTCATTATTATTAGCTGAAATGCCATTATTATCCAATATTAATGTTGTTAGCAAACTAATACCAACGTTAGCGGAGATGCCGTCGTTCACAAACTAGCATTAACAAGAGCTGAAATGAACCTAGTTCGCAAATAACTTGTAAGTTTGCTGAAGTTAAGTAACATTCGCTATATTAAGGTTGTTAATAAACTAACATTAACATTAGCAGAGATGCAATACTTTGTAAATAACTTGAACTGACCGTATGAGTTTGCTAACATTAAGGAGCTATGCTAATATCGTTAACAAACTAACATTAACATTACAAGTTAGCTGAAATGACATTTGTTTGCAAATAACTTATACTAACTGTATGAGTTTTCTAACGTTAAGTAACTATGCTAATGTCATTAACAACCAACTAATGAATGCATGCTATCACATCCTGATGATATAACTTATATAACTGAGTTAGGTAACATAATATTAAGCAGCAAATAGCGTGTATTAACCTTATGAGTTTGCTAACGTTAAGTAGCTATGCTAATATCGTTAAAAAGCTAACATTAACATTGGCTGAAATGACACTGTTTGCAAATAACTTGTACTAACTTTAGTTTAGAGTTTGCTCATGTTAAGTATCTATGCTAATGTTAACAAACTATCATTAATGTTTGCTTAACTGACGTTATTGAAACCTGCCTGATACAAGTTATTTGCTTCTCAACGTTATGTTACCTAAGATTTTAACGTAGTTATATAGAAATATTAGGTGGTATTGTTAACCTTGGTGTTACTGGTGGAAAGCGTGCGGCTTATGCAAACTAACCAGCGCATTTTGTTGTATCCTGATAACATTCTTCTTGATGTTCGTCTTCTAAAACATATAATACACAGTAGCATCTACACATATAATACACTTATTTAGCAATGATAAGCACAACAAATGACAATGTAGCCTAAACGTGGAACCAAATGTGCGGCATGGACGTCATACGGTGTAATTAATATACGCTCGGTAGGCTATTTATTAACGATGCGTGAGGTGCTACATAACAATACACTGTGCAATATAGTTAAGTGGTACATAAACGTTTATTAGTGATAAGTGCGATAAACACGTAATTTCCACCTTAACACATGTAACAATACACTAAGGGTCCAAGAGGTGGGCTGGCCCTAGAGCTCTGCAGTGGTATCATATTGAAAACAACTGGCTGATTTTTTTAATTTGACGTCAGAAAGACAGGATCAGGCTGTTCTTTGTCCAACACTGGTCCCAAGTAGTACAGCTTCCTTCAAAGGGGTCATAAGCCAAAACGCTTAAACCTCTCCTACTCTCTATGGTTGAGTTTTTACCCACTTTCCTATAGCTCTGTGGTCGCACTGGAAAAAGACTCCCCCACTACCTCGTGGCTTAGAAGCCACATTGAAGCACAGGCCCAGCATCCATCTATGGAGCTGAGTCATGGGACATTCCCCCTCAGCTCTTGTAAGGAGACCTTCGTTAATAATGCAAGGCGAGGAGCTCTGCGACGGGGCCCATTCCTGGAATACCTGACGCAGAGCAGCTACACCGGGAGGCCTTAACTGGATGCTGGAATCCTAACCATTTGTGGTGTGAAATACTGGCAGGCAACATCCACATTCCACATGGCAGTAAATACACCTGAGAACTGCTAATCTTTACTCACTACAGGCAGCGAGGTGAGCTGAGCAGCAGCCACTGTACTCATCAGTAGGATTATTTGGCTGCAGAAAATGAAGGTTTCACCCCCCGAGGTGAGGGAGAGGAACCAATGAACTGAGCAGAAGGGATAGTGCCAAGCACCTGTTCATGTGTGTGTGCTGGTGGCACTGCAGAGAGAGGAATCACCCACTTCAACCGTGCTAAAAGAGCTGGTTTAGAGCCAGTGAAATGATTTATTCCTCCTTGGTAAACAATAGAATAGAAGGTCAGGAAGGCTGAACACAGAAATGACCTCAGAAGCACTCGCACCGTGTTGATGGATGCGAGGAAGGGTGGAGCTGATTTCAGATAGCTGTGCTTCTGTGCCCTTCAAAACAAATATTCTCTGTGACCTGGTCGCTAAAACGGATACTTGCAGAATTTGACTCGTGCCTGCTTAAACAAGTGATATCATCTCTCGCTCTTGAATATTTCCTGTTACTCCCAACTGACCAAAATATGCAACAAAACATACTTGTGGTTCATGTGTTGAGCACTGTTTCTGCAGGTTTTGCTACAAGTTTGTTTGCATGTTTGTGCCTGCATGGGCAAACTCAATCCACAGCGCTGCACAAACAACATATCAAGTGGCATTTTGGGTAGACAGGAAGAGGTTAGAGCAACAACACCTCTGCTATGGGGGGGAAGTTCGAGTCCTTCTTGCAGCAACAAAGATTGAGCAACAAGAAGTAAACATTCAGCTGACTGCAAAACATCACCAGGGCTGAATTTCAGTCTATAGTAGACGCAGGATCTTCTAGCTCTGGAACACAGTGCCACAGATTAGCTGTCGGCACTGTTTCTGAAGACTTTCCTGCTGCTTGTGTCTGTGAGAAATCCCATTTAAATGTAGATGACAGAGCCACCGCTTCTTCTCCCATCTCCCACTCTCATCCTCTTGTTTCTCTCCATCCCCGCTTATTTCCCCGGCTCTGCGAGTGTCTCTCCGTTGCTGCAACTGCAGTGAAATCGAAGATATTTGACGGACCGTGGCGCCTGCTAAAAAAAAAGGCCCCCTAAAAAAAAGTACACAATCACATTTTGAAGCAAGACGCAGAAACATTAGAAATCTTCTTTGGATACGAGCAGGCAAAGACAAAGGAGGTAATAATCTGCATCTCAAAAGGAAACATATTTAAAATGTAGGCTAACAATGGATGTTTTATTCATAGTAGCTGTTCCAAAACATAGATCCAGGACTGCATCATTTATTCACAAGCGCATGGTGCACACACACGCTGCCAAAATGTTACAAGGCAAAACATACCCTTGAGGCTTTGCTTCTTAACCAGTAAAGCCCAAAAGCATTTTTAGAAAGCAGCATTAAGATGTCAGTGTGTGAGCTTCGCATGACGCTTTCACCCGCACGCTTTATTCCCACTAATTGCTTTCAGTAACCTGAACATCTGGGAGGATGCAGCTCGGCGTGCTGACTGAGAAACAACAACACAATTTATGTGCAAATTCACAAGCGAAGTTTAACAGGTGAAAACTGCAATATGAGTTGTAAAGCCTGACAAATAACTATACATCAAGAGATTTCCCTTTACTACATTCTCTTATCAGTTTAATTTGCTGTAAAATCCATCACCAGCTCTCACACTGTAGGCTTTTCTAAGATTGTGAATCACATGAGCGGCACTTCAGTCACAGAGGTTAACCTTTGACCTTGAGTCTAACTCATGACCATGGTTATTTCCGCAGCATCATAAACACAGGGGGATAGCCTCATGCTGGAGCACACACTATACAGACATTATATCCAGTATGTGTCTTTTCATGCACAAAAAACCGCCACAGGTCGCATGAGTGAGTGCATCTGCCTCTGTCAGCAGGGTGACATATGCCAGCCAGCTGCATCCCTTCACAGCCTGCCTGTCGCCGAGTCAAACAAAGGAGCCTACCTGAACGCCTTTGTTGGGGGCTGAGCTAAGGTGGATAAGGTGTCTCGCCTACTGTGACCTTGCTGCATTGTCCACATGGACGTGCACAACTTTCACTGCATCACAGCCTGCGATGAGCAACATGTCAGGGGATTCAGATGATTCATTTTGGCCTGAAACATGTTCCCCAGCATTCCTCCTCTTCTGCAAACCAATACATCGCAGCGCCTGGTGTCATACATGGCAACAAAATACCCCTCTGTAGTTGCAGTGACAGCCTGCAGACCATCATCAATCTTTGTGTCTGCACTGATCCGGTGGGCAACAGCTGAGGCTATCTGCTGGGGAAAGGCTGCAGCTGGCCCAATACAAACAGTCTTTATTAGTATGAAAGATAGCCAGGAGGCATGTGTGTATGTGTGTGTGTGTTGTCTAACATTAGGGTTGTAAAGCTGCCGGGTAATGAGTATTTGGGTGAAGTGGTGCAGATCAAACTGGGGTCTCCAGGAGCTAAAAATGGTGCAATCAAGGAAAGATAATGTGCAAATATATCCCCATTAAAGCAAATAAATGGGTAATTATAGATTTGATGTGACCTCCCTGCATTAGCAGCAGCAATCCTGTGAAACGAGGTGCTAATCTTTTCCAACAGGCACCCATGGGTGTTTGAAATTCCCCAACGTAAACACACAGACAGGGTGATTCCCCATTCACAACCACCCAGCAAAAATGATAAGTCACGCCGGGCCCCCTTCACATACCTCGGCACACAGCTGGGCGAGGAGCGGTCCACCTCCCAGGTAGCGTACAGGTTCATTTGCACCGGCCGGTTGGAGGTGATGCTGACCGGCTTGGAGGGCTGCATGTGCGGCGATGGGACGCCCCCAGTCCGCGGGAGCCCTCCTCGCTCCGACATCCTGGAGGCTGTGAAGGCGCTTTCAGGCGGAGCTGAGAGGAGGAATTACCCGTAGTAGCCTGGCTGCTTCTCCGTCTGTGTGTCGGTGTTGTCTCGCTTTAAGGTCCTCCTCCTTTCTTTGCCTTGTTTTTCAGGCTCCTGCTGCTGCAAACGCGCAAAACGCTCGCGCGGTACGTTACGGTGTCAACGGAAAGTTGATCCGTTTAAAAGCTAGTCGCCGCCGGAGAGTGAAAACATCGCAGTGGTCGCGGGGGTTTGAACCCGAAGGCAGGCGGCGAGTCCCCGCGTCGGTGTGTGTGTCCTCTCGGTGTCCCAACTTGGTGCTGTTGGGGGTGTTTATCGATGCAGGAAGCGGAAATTTCTCTCGCACAATGAGCAGAAAGCGACGAGCTACGCCTCTTGAGCTGGAGGACGCGAGGCACGAGAGAGAGAGAGAGAGCGCGAGACAGAGAGGGGCTGGCCAATAGTGAGCCGCGCTGATGTTACTGTGCTCTTTGAAATCCTGTGTGTCCTGCTGTCACAGTGAATTATTGTTAGTAGAGTTATTAAAGGTTATTATTTATTCTGAAATTCATGTATTTGATTACTTTTATTTTCAGGATTACTCTTCATTATTATTATCGGGGTTTTTTTGATTACTTTTACATTTCTTAAAATTACATTTTATCATATATTTTTTATTATATTTTAATTATGTATTTTATTGTATCATTATTATTATTATTTTAAACCTTTTAGAAAATAATATGAACTTTTATGAATAGCATTGAGGAAAATCATTTATTATATTGTTGTATTATTTAAATTGTATCTTTTCTTTTATTACTTTATTTATTTTCAGGATTTTCCATTATAATTATTACTACTACTTATGCTTTGACTACTTTTACATTTTTATTGTATTATTATTATTATTATTTTTATTATTACACATTTTATAAAAAAAACATGCCATTTTTATAAATAGTAATATTGTTTAAGAAAATATATATATTTTTATTATTGTTCGTAGAGTTATTTAAGTTTAATGTTAGTTCTGAAATTCATGTATTTGATTACTTTCATTTTTCAGTATTATTTTTCATTGTAATTATTAATTTTTTTGACTACTTTTATAATGTTTGACTACTTTTGTAATATTTTTTTCAAAATACAATATTTTTATTTTATTATTCTATCATGTTTTTATTATAGTATTCTTATTGTTATTATATTTATTATTAACAATTTATAAAATAATATAAAATATTATATGAAATATTATAAATAGTATTATTGTTTAAGAAAATTATTTGATATATATCATATTGTTATATGAATATATATTTATGTATTATTTCAATACCAAACCTTTTTCTTTCAGTTTGGATTATTGTGCTTACTCTGTAAACATTGTTTACAGCATATGCAAAGCACAGTATACCCTCTGTACTAATGTAACCATGGTCATGCAAATAAAACTAATTTGAACTCAAAAGTCGCCCTGTGAACTTTGACCTAACTGATAAGCCAGCGCATAGCACTTTCACCTCTGAATATATTCTCAGATGTGAGTGCAGAATAAATATCGTGGACACTGTGATATGTTCTTAGATATGCTGCTATTACCAAACTATAACACTAATAACAAGTATCTAATACAGTATAGTTGAATTCCTGCAGGTGCTGCAGCTGCACTGAAGGTGTGGTCAGTTTGAAACCTTTATCAAGTTGGTATAAATAAATACATACTTCAATCATTTAGGCCTGTGAGTTGAGTATCTCCTGGTTATCAATAGAAAAGCAAATCAAATAAATGATTAACACCATGAACTCACAGTAGATTGTCATGTTTTCCTCCTTATAATGGCATTGATTGGAACCATAGATAAACCAATAACAATATTGACCCATCATTGCACACTTGTATTTGTATGATGCAGTATGACTTCCAAACTGGAAAACAATAGGCATTCTGTTGTTTTCCTGAGGCTCAGTGGGGGTAGATTTGTGAATTGCTCTACGTCAGGCCCATATGGCTCACCGTTTGGAGTCTCAGGTGCTGCTGAAATTATTCCCATTAGTCATACACACATGCAAGCTCACACACACACACACACTTACACACCTTCTTTCAGCCGTTGTAACCAAGCAAATACGCAAAGGTGCAAAACCGGTTACAGTGAGAATTCAGCTTGCTTTCCTTTCATACTATGAACGTGCTGATGTGTTTCTTGCACTGTCACATAGACCCATAGAGGGAAAACCCATCTTTCAGTGCTGAGTGCTTGCTTTCACAGGGCTGATTATGCGGTAAAAATGTACTATGTGTGTGTTTTCAAGCTGTAATTTGTCAGAAAACACACACGAGTGCTTGTATTTTTCCACTTCTGTTCACCTCGTAATCAGCAGCTGGAGGCACTTCACCCTTTTCCCCCCTCTGAAACAAACACAATGCTGCTGCTCTCCTCCCCCAGGACTTGGCTGCTGGTCAGTGCAGCGTGAAACAGGTGCAGTGTTTGCACCCTCAGGTGACAAAGGCAGGGCTGTGATTACAATCTCTGCATCTGAATATGAATCACAGGGTGACCTAATCACTCCGCCGACGTCACAGCGCGGCTGGCTGCCATCCGCTTGACGTTTCTCTATTGGCAGATTATCACAGCTGTGAGCGTGGGGCTTACAAAATACATTATGTGCTTGAAGTGTCCGTGGAGGGTTTTACACAGTGAAAAATTACAGCATGTTATTTAAAATCAGCTAAAGTCTGAAACATGAGGGGTTGTTGGAAATAACAGAATTCTATAAATGATCCAAAACTGACTGGAAAATAAATAACGCTGTGCTGCCCTTACAGGGCGCGAACACCTGGTTGAAGGTCGGTGTTTGTTGGACCTACCCAGCACCACTCCCACCCGCCCTACTCGGATAGGTCATTAAACACAAGACTTTTCCCTGGAGACCTGTGTTGAGAACCATGAGAACTTTGAGTCATTTTAAGGGATGTCCTAACCTTGTTTTTTTTCCCTAAACCTGACCACAGTAACGTTACTTGCTTAGCCTTACGTTAATTACATAACTTTACGTGAAGGACATAATATCATTCGTGGGCCACTAATTTGTAGGATATCAGACAAACTGTTGTATGAGGATACACTATCAGTTTAAGTCAACGCCATACTTATAATATTTTCTTTTGCTTTCCCTCACAGACTAACCAACTGCAGAAGTGCTCTACCAGCAACTCCTGTGTTCTGCAAAGTAAAATTACTGTTTTTGTCAATGGAGTCAGGTGACTTTGAGATAATGGCTTCAGTCGCCATTCTATACATTGTTTACACTTCAACTGATATCAAATTATTCTCAGGTGGCTATAAACTAACCAACTGAGGTAGCGTTTGCTCATCCTATTTTCATTTTGTGTTTGGGCAATCCTGTCTCACTCCGAAGTCGACAAAATCCGATGCTTGGGCAGTAATTTGTGGTGCCAGACACCGATGAAAAAAGCTGTCTTTAATATCGGCGTGATACATGGATGCTCGCCGATATATACGGTTAAATGCTATAGTTTGGCAGCATCAGGGGGAAACACGGCAGGACAAGAACAAAAGTTAAGGTGAGTGAAAGCTCCAAGTGGGGTTGGAGGGGTGGTGGATGGGTCCAACAATCACCACACAATCACCGACCTTCATCTGAGAGAGACACGGCGTCCCAGAACGTCAAAAACCAACGCACCCAGAGTAACTCTGATGTCGTATCTGGACGAGGAAAGTCCATGACCAAACGTTGATATAGGACGAGGTTGGAGTGAGAATGTGTTTGTGTCTTTGGAGTGCAGTGCTAATAGGTGGAACACTCTTACATTGCTTACACATGTAATAAATCAGTGTAGGTGATAAACGGGCTTGTTAGGTCAATGTAATCACAGCAGGACTCCCTATTTGCACTTAGCAGCAGTTCTGTTTTTAGTGGTGTGTAGCCAGTGTATTAGAATTGTTTCAGGCCCTGTGGATCACAGGAAACATCCTGGGAGAAGACAGCAAAACCTCTTCCAGATTCTAGTCAAGGATGACCATGCATGGACCATAGAGTAAAGCTGGCTGATGTCACTGCCAGCTCTCAGATTAAAAGTGTGACAATCGGAGAAATCAGCTGGCTCACTGATGAGCTAGAGTTAAAACCATGCAGCCTCTCCGCTCGGCTGCCGATCTGCGTCTCTCGCTCTGGTTAATCAGCCGAATGACTTAAACGCAGTGCAAAACCCCTGCTCTTTTTAACATGCTTTTCTCACCACCGGCCTCTGCCATTGATAAAGAGATTAGAGTCTAGCAGATTAAAACACAGTCACGAGATAATCCTGGGTGCTCCTAATCTGCCAGGTCATCAAGTGACACTGCGTCGTGCTCCAAAGCCAATGTCAAAATCAATTAAGTTTAAACTGGCTCTTATGTAACACAAATATACTTCTCACATGGAGCGACACTATGCTGAGTTTCGGTTTATAAAGTACTTAAAATAGAATAGTTTGGGATTATTTGATAATACGCCTGGGTTTTACCAGCTCCCCAGTCAACTATACTGATGTGCAGAGGATTTCTTCTTCCTCATACCGAGTGAGATACTCTTTCCCGAATGTGCCATTTCATCAAGGTCCTCTTGAACCGCTCTTAGTCTGGCCCTTCCCCTGGAGCCACTTTGCCTTGGGGGACCCTACCAGGGGCTATTATCCCCGAACAACACAGCTACAAGGATCATGATACACAAACCCCTCCACCACGTTAAGGTGGCGATTCCAGAGCAACTTCTGTCAGAGGTGTTTCAGGAAAGTCAAACTGGTAGGAGGCCCCGGGGTGGACCCAGAACACACTGGAGGGGTTACATATCTCGTCTAGAGTATCACAGTAGTGATACCCTCGATGGATGGATGGATGAATGATGGGTAAATGACTCTGTTGGCAAAATCATTTCAGCCTGTGTCCCTAACTGAACCACTGGCAAACAGCCACAGCAGTGAGGACATGCTTTTATGCCAAGAGACGATGTTATGTACTCCGGAACGGGGCTCAGTCTGTGGGGACTTGGCCCGGGGACTGAAGGGTGGCCGAGTAAAATGCTGTCTGGTAGCTGTAGAGGTGCCAGTTCATCTCCTGGGCACTCAAGGGCTGAGCTGTCCGTGAGCAAGGCAACGAACAAGCACTGACTATGTGGCATCTTTCCATTAATGCATGTCTATATTAATAATAATACACCAGAAATTATTCACATGATGAGTTTTAACGAGTGATTTGAACTGGGAAAAGTCGGTGCAGTCTCCAGTGTGTTTGGGGAGAGAGTTCCAGAGGAGAAGGCTCTGTCGCCCTAGGTTCGGTCGATGTTGTTTCAGGGGTGGATGGATGGAGGGATGGATTAGGACTTTGGATGATGTAGCATAAAGAACGCTGTTACAGTGGTCAGATCTGGGTGCGATGAAGGCGTGGATGAGAGCGGGTCGTGTTTGTGTTGTGGGCCTGTGTATGGAATGTAACTGTAACTGTAACTGAGGGCTTCTTTTTCTTCTTCTCCTGTCATATGACAAACAGCAGAGGCAGCTCTACAGTATTGGCAGTGTGGGCACTGTTGTATTTTAAGACAGTACAAGTCTTTGATTTCGCTCAGGCTGTTGCTCCCAGTGTGTGTATGTGTGTGTACCAGTGACCGAGTCAACACACGGCTGCTGCAGCTATTTAGGTCACTGTGCTTCCCAGACGGTCAGGTGACTGTCACGTTCAGGGTCCTCCGCTGCCATCCAGCGGCAGAAAGGTGAACTGCAGCTCGTTGTACTGCAGTACTACACACAAGGGGGATTTCATGTTTGTGGGAATTAATGAGTCATTACTTAAAAGGAATTTACCCTACAGTCCCTCGTGCATGTTGGGCTCCCCATGACATCGTGGTTTGAGTGTTAGTGACGTCAGCGTCAACTTAGCAACCAAGTAGTTAAGACATGTGTAAAAGCATTTTATTTGCATTGAAAATGTTTTGAGATGCTTAAAGAGGAAAAAAAAGAATATTTGTGGAACTCAAATTTTTGTGACTGCGTCCAGTCTAGTCCAGTTTAATTTAACTTGTTTTTCTTCTGCTGGATCCCCTCAGGTGAGTGTTCTTTCTCCTCTTTAATGTTGTTCGTACACAAATGAATGTCAGAATAATCACGCATCAAGATTTGTCCTTTAGTACGTGGACAACTCTGTTATTGTAAGTCTTCTCTGACACACAGTCACTAGTACTATGCGTGTAATTATACACTGTCAACTCTTCCAAGTTCCCAAAACAATTCTAGAGAACATACTTTGTTACTGTACCAGTAAATAAGATGCAGAGTGAGAGCAGTTTTTCCTCCTTGTTGCCAGTGACTGGACCAGCTGACTCAGACTTGGCACCTACCTTGCATTTTACCAGCAGCACATGATTGTCTAATGTACGTGATCACTTACAGTACTTCCCCACAAAGTGATACAACACAATCTACTGAAACGGAAACCGGGCTGTGACCTTGTCGTCACTTCATTTATTTACAAAAAACAGAAAAAAACACATGGTTACAATGAAAAAATAACCAAGACGTAAAATGTCAAACAGAGGAAAAATATGTCACTGTTTTAATGTGACACTGATCACGTCACAGGAGCATCATCTATTTATAGTTCTAAAAAAGGAACAAAACCGTGTTTCGGCTTTCTGCTCTAACGGGTGATTGATGTTGCAGTCTGCGTCCTCTGGGGTTCAAATCTGAGTACAGCTCTTCCTCTTTCATTTCCTGTTGTGGCTCATTCTTCTGCAGCACCTTGTCTCTGTCGGTGTTTCTGCTCTAGAACTTGAACTCTTTGTATTTCTTGGCGCCGCCTCTCGTGTCCTGTGGCTGGGCCTTCCTCTTTTTTTGCTGTGTGGTGACAAGTGAAGCAGGAAGGAAGGAGAGAATGGAGGGTATTAATATTCAAATATCACCACAAAGGGAAAACTGAAATGGCAGTAAACCACACTGCATTAACAGCCCAACACTTTCCTTTAGTCTATCAATAACACCTGTAGAGTCACGCTTTTTTCCTGCGTGTGCAGGGTGGTAGTGACGGCCAAATGAGGCCTCATGAACCACTGTCTTTATTTTCTGAAGCCATTAGATGGCGCTGTCTGTTCAACAAAGGTTTGAAAGCACTCTTCATTGAAAGTCCTACAGCCTTAACCTTTAAACCAAGAGCGCCATCTGGTGGCGTAGGAAAATAAAGAAATCGGTTCATGAGGCTTCATTTGGCCATCACCAGTGATCGATTTATCATGTGGGGTTAAACTGTGACCAGCTGTTTAATTTTTAATGAAGCCGGTCTTCTGTTTTTTTTCCTTCGCTTCCTTCTCTTACATATGTCTATATTTATGACAGTTTCTGCTCCAGTTGCCTGGAAACAACTGCTCTGTCTGAAATACCAATCAGACTTGACAACAGCAAACGTAAACACTTCCATGAACTGGGCATAAACTGAATTACTAGACTGTTTTATTTATCAGTTAAGTAAATTTGTCTGCATGAAGTAGAACTATGACTCGTCTCTGTACCTTCTGTTTGGCAGCGTGCTCAGCCACCATGTCGCTGAAGTCCTCTTTCTCCACCTGGGCCTGCTGTTCTCTGACGTGCTCCTCGTACTTCTGCGTCATGGCCATGGGGTCCAGCTCCAACTCCTCCGGAGCCAGGGCCACCTCTACGCCCTGCGACTCCTGCCCTCCGCCCGCCTTACGCCCGACCATGGCCTGAAGATGGCAGAGAGAGAAGGAAAGCGACAAAGGAAGAGATTTAAGGATTGGCTACACACAGAGCATCCTAGAATTTGACTTCACTTGAGATATTTACGCTGCTACACAAACATCAACTCAAGCTCATGCGGAGTCGTCTTACCCCTGACACGTCGTAGATGTGTGTCGAGGCCATCATGGCAGCTCCTACGGGGCCAGTTCGTCTCTCTGGGAGCACCGTGAACAGCTGAGGCGTCTCGTTTCTATGAACACAACAGAAAGGTCACACCAAGAAAACAGATTTCCAGCTTATAGAAGTCATTTCTCATTTTTAGGGCTGTCATAGTACATGTATTGAACGTAAAGTTAAGTAAGTAAAAGTCAAACGCAAATATGATACTGAATATATTAAACTGTGTGGACCTTGAACTAATGACTGAGGAGAAATCTGGACCCCATGGCTGGACCAGTTGGGAACCACTGACATAAGAGGTGCTTTTCAGTTTTATAACTGGTTGTGACTTGTTTCCTTTTGGGAAGGTATTTTGTTCAGTGTAATACAGAAGAAGAAAATAGTTTACCAAAGTCACCAGCAGGGGGGTTGTGTCTGTTTTTGACTCTGCTGTCCTTGTGCCGAGGTCGCACTCAACCATGATTTCTGTGTACTGTCACACCCCTACTCATTTTCTATCCAATTTGTAAAGGTTTTAAAACAGGATATTATCTCTAAATACTTGTTAGTTGCAGACTAATGTGGCTGTTTGTCACTTCCAGCTTTTACATCAGCAGTTATCTGATGAAGACAAAGACTCACACCATACGAAAACCTTGGAACAATAATAATAATAATTCATAATAAAACAGAGATTTTCTGATGAACACAGAGCAAATTGCATTTGAGCTATTACCACTTATGAAGATTTACAGCGGGTGTAAAGACTTATTCCACAATGGGCGATAAAAAGTCGGGGGTTTTTTAGACAGAGGTTTATGTTAATGTTGCATAACTTGTTTTTATTTCAACTTTCAATAAACCCATTAAGTGGGAATGAAATGTCAGATGCTTCCTCTGCTTCTCGCCTGCGGTGCAACCAAACAGCAGGAGCTCTGCTGCGGGAGAAAATGGGAAATTAAAACAGCGTCACCGCGGTGACAAGACAACACAGAGCGACACTCACCCGTCCATGGCCTCCTCAATTTTCTTCTTCCTCAGCTCAATCAGCTCTGGCGTCTCCATGCCGGCGGGTACTGATGAGAAGCCTCCGGGGGTGATCAGCCCACTGAGACACACAGAATGAGATACTTGATGAGTTCTGTCCATCGCGTGTCAATTTCTGTGAATACATCCTGGTGTGCTTGTATGAGTGTTAAACACCTGGAGCTGTGAGAGTGATCTGACACACATAGGCATATGGCCTCACTCATCTGTGCATACACCCCCCACGAGAGCAAGCAAATGACACAGAAGAGCAAAGACATGCACACACCGAGAGATGAGACCTGGTGCTTTAATCTGAAAGGTCAGGGGCCAGTTGATTTAATAACTACATGGTAAATTATGGTCTGTGTGTGCACTGATAAGGCTGTAATGAATAACTGACATTTAACTGGCAGCTCAATGCAAAGACTGAAATAAGATGAGGAAGCTCTTAGTTTGGAATGAGACTGCTCAAGATTTGTATTTCATAGCGTCTTGATTGAAGTGTACCTGTCTGCTGGTGTGAAGAATCCAGTTTCGTCTGGTTTCTCCTCGTCGCTCTCCTCCTCTTCCTCCTCTTCCGATGACTCCTCATCTGACGGTTCCAGTTCTCCCCACGGTGCGTGGTCCACCTCCTCCTCCTCTGCTTTGGCCTGGTCACATATTCAACAAATTATTACACACATATCCAACTATAGGTCAGGAAGTGACAATCTGAGTATATATAAACCTGATTTAAAAAGCAAACACTTGTTTACCAAATATAATAGTAGACTGGAAACATTTGTTAATATAATTCTGATTAAATTAAAGTTTTCAGTTTCGTCATTCATTTGTTTTGTAGCTGAAACTTCAAAGAAGACACACAGCCACACAATGATTGTGACGATGTAGCGTACACATTTCCAAACCTTTCCAGGAGGAGGAGACACATCTTTCTTATTCTATGATATTTACACTTTCTTCAAAGAACATATGTGTGTGTGTGTGTTTGTAAGAGGCTGTGTAGTCCTGACCTGGAAGTCTGCAGCGTTGGTCCCAAACACATCACCATAAAGAGGTTTGCCCATTTCATCTACTGGCGGCTTCCCCCAGCCTCCAGCGTGATAACCAAACGTGCAGTTCTGACAGGCGGAGAGACAAGAGCAAAAATCTAATTAAACACTCTGACACAATAACAGATATAAAAACTGAATTAGGTTTACACACTGGAGCCATTGAGATAAACATTTTAAATGTAATAACAAAGTGTAAAGTGAATTATTATTACACAGAAGTAGAAGTAGTAGTCTCACCTCTGGGATGGGGGAGTTGAGTCCGGGGATCTTGAGATTGGGGTAGGAGGGAGGCGGGCCGTACCTCTGCATGGCTATCAACCAGGGAGGAGGCACCTTGTGGGCGTTCTGGAGAAGAAGAGACACGTAAGGAACATAAGTTCACTAATTCTCTGTGGGTTTAAAGAGCTAAAAATATGTTAAGCATTCATGACAACTGTTATTTTACTGCATCTGAAGTTTTAAAAAACACAAGACAAACTGCCCGGGTGTATTTTTGATAACTCAGCTGTCATGTTCCTCTGCTCGGTACGGAGACTCTGAACAAACATTTTGTCTTGTCATGTCTCGTCTTACAGGAGGAGATTCATTTTCACAGCCTGTGCCTTCATGCATTTAACAGCAGGACCAAGGAGAGCGACGCGACACAACGGGATAATAGGGGAAGTGACAGAACAGCAGGGAAAGAAAGAAATGGCACGTTTTTTCAACTTTTTGTTTTCCTGCAGTAGTTGTGCTTTTATTGTTTGTTTGCTCAGTAACGTCACATGGAATAATAATGTTAGTGGATCTTACAGGTCCGACTGGCATGCCCAGAGCGATCCGCAGCTCATCAGACAGATCACCCGGCTTCTTCTCTTTCAGACGAGTTTCAAACTCTTTACCCTGCAGAGACACAAAGGCACAGAGCAGGTCACTTGTTGGGCCTTTTTAAAGCAGCACAGAGCGCTGACGATTCATTCCCAGCAAGAGTGATTGACACAGAGCAATAATTCTCAAGGATCTAGTACCTCGTAGTAAAGGTCTCCGTGGATGGTGAGTTTGGGCTTGATCTGCCATTTGAAGAAGGCGTCGTGGAGCTTCTGGTAGTCGATGTCGATCTTCCCCATCTTGGGACGAACCTTCTCCCTCATTTTGGTTTTCATTGTTTTGGCGTCCTCCTGTAAACAGAGAATTAAATGCTTAAAAATTAAGAAGCTGTATCTTGATATTCTTAGAAATAAAAAAAAAGTTGAAAGGAGCAGCTTGAGAATGAGTGAGTATCAGTCTGGTCTCCCACCTTCTCCTGCAGGGCCTCCCTCATCTCCTGGATACCCGTTTTCTTGATGAACTCCGGCAGCTCAAACGGAGGCTTCTCTATTCCTCTCTTGCCCTGCAGATACTTTCGTTTGAAGCACCAGTGGCGGGGCACCGGCACCGTGTTCCTGGTGGCCTTTAGGTGGACCAGCAGCTTGGGCTCCTGGGCCGTCACGTCGTGCATCTCCACGACATCTGGACGAGCCACCAGCTGGGGCAAAGAGACAGGAAGAGAGATGAGATGGAGAGTCATTGAGAGTATTGGAACTCTTTTAAGCCTCTGATAAAGATCCAGACATCCAAATACCAAAAATGAATAACCAAGATCTAAGAAGTGATGGTGACGTGACTTGAAACAGTAAAAAGCAGTCGGCTGGAGATGTTTTAATGTCTGGCCATCCAGCCGACGCTTATGGAAAAATCCGTTTACCTGTTTGAGTTCAGCCACAGTCAGCCTGTTCATCCTCCTCAGCTTCTTCTTTGACAGCTTAGGTACGTCTGGTCTGATTTCCTGCATAACAATTTAAATGTTTTACATGTGAACCAACAAAGATTTTTTTCCTTTCTGTTTGACTGTTTTATCCAAGGGAAGAAATCAAACCTCATCGCTGTCATCGCTGTCTTTCTTCTCATCCTCAAAGCCCTTTTTCCGCAGCACGGCTGTCTCCTGCTTCTCTGCCTTCTCGGGCTCCTTCTCCTTCTCTTTCTTCACATCGTCCGTCAGCTACGACAGCCAAACAAAACAAAACACCATGATGCACCTGAAAGCAACATATATGCAGTAAAGAAGTCAACAGTGCTCTGCAGTCACCTTGAACGCCTCAAAGATCCTCTTGAAGAAGATGTAGTTGGGGTCGTAGATCTCCGGCTCCTCTGTGACGTACTCGATCTCCACCTCGGGCTCCTTCTCCTTCTCTTTCTCTTTATCCTTCTCTTTCTCTTTGTCGCTGCCCTCCTTCTTCTTCTGCTGCTCCTGCTGCTCCGCCTGCTCCTTCTTCTCCAGGGCTCTCTTCTTCTTGCTCTTCTTCTTGCGGTTTCTGCGCCTGCGGTTTTTCTAAAAGAGAGGGTCGATTCATGAATTCTAAAATGACGGTCTTTCGCGATGACGTGCAAATGTGAAAACACAAACTGTGGCGGTGGTGTGAAAATGTGCAGTGAGTGTGACTCAAATATCCAAGATGATTTTATGCTTAATCAGTGAACTGGCCTCTTAATTACCATAATACAATGAGTGCTATAGTAGCAACAGCTGAAATATCACAAGTACAGAGGCCTAGTGTTTCTGGAAAGATGGTGTGAGAGAAGACTTACATCTTTCTTAGATATCTGACTGTCATCGTCTTCTGTCTCAGACATCACTGGTCCAGAGGAGTTGTTCATGTCCATCTCTGCCCCCTCATCGTCATCTTCTTCCTCTTCTTGTGACAGACAGAGAACATACACATAATTCAGATCATAAACCTGAATGGTACCACATCCAAACTGCACCCCGGTGTCTAACGTAGTTCCAGTAAAACACTGAGCAACAGCTGTACTGACCTGCGGGGTCGGTGAGCTGCTCCTGTCTGATCTCCTTCAGCTGGAGGATCTTCTCCAGAGCTTGAGGGATCTTGGGCCCACTGACGCTTACCTCCTCGCTCTGCCACATCTGGAACAGAAGCCAAAAAAACCCCCAAACAAAACCCTTGAGACTACGAATCTACGAATTTGAGTTGAAATAAACCCTCAATTCTCCCACTTAGGTGTAAAAACATGCTGGCTCTACACACTCACAAATGACCGTTCAATTAGAGTCCGGTGGGTTTGGGGCTGTTTCTGGCTCAACTAAAACGATCTTACTCTTTAACAAAAAGGTCTATCTCTGTAGAGATCCTTTCCAAAACACTGTCAGACATTGAGCCTGTCAGTGGCAAAAACAAGCACTTTAAGTGCATGTAAATTGACGGTGTGAACATGTCCTTAACGGCTACTTAGCAGCCTGTTTTGCTGCTGCCAGCTGCAGTGCTCTCATTTAATACTGGACCCCATTTGTCGCTTGGACACAAACACATAGGAAAATGGGGTCATGGTTGAAAAATACCAAACTTGGCCTTTAATACAGTTTGCACGTCTAAAACTAAGCATCAGTTGTCAGGGTTTTCCACACATTCATTTATTTGTAGCAGCCCGCCACTATTAAAACATCAGCTGCCCCATTTTGATTTCCGTCCTGTTATTTATGGCTCCACATTTTCACGGTGCAGAGCGTACTATGGTCTCTGCTTCGAATTATAGACAGCTGCTCGTCTTATTGACTTAATCTGATTAGCTCTGACGGGATCGACTGATCAATTATCCTCCCTGCTACTCAAAACTCCTCAAACTGTTGTAGATTCTTATACTGTGGGAATCACTGGTAGTTTTATCTTTCTTAATAAATACATACTGTGTTCACTCCGGTGTGAATGGGGCTGCTGTACAAGCTTTAAATATGGAGTAAGCAAGAAGGAGGAACCTCAACTGTAATCTTTGGAAGAACCACTACTGAACTGAAGTCAGGTGCACAGGTTGCATTTGCCTCCCACCTTAAGACACCTAAAGAAAAACACATGTGCTTACCTCTCTGTTATCTTCTCCTGGAGGAGGCGGCACTCTCTGTTTCTGGGTCGGCATCATACTGACACCAGGAGGCAGTGGCCCACGAGGATCTAAAGTTGCTAGAAGATGATTTAATAAAACTTTATTTACAATGTGATCATTTACACCACACGTTTGATTATAAAAGGTCAGCCTTAGAGGCCCTGCCTCAGAGTCCAGATGAAACCACTGTCATGTGCATTTATCTATTTCTAAAATCTTACTGCATCATCAACATACCTCTCACTGCGGTGACAGGGGGACCGGCTCTGGGCCCAGGACCTTGCTGCAGCTTAACCATCTCGTGCTGACGCTCCTGTTCCAGCAGCACTGCAGCCTGATGCACAAGAAGGGAGGAGATGGGACTTTAAATCATGGTTAAAGAAAAGGAGTAAAATTGAATCGGGGGTAAAAAAAAAAGAGAAGAAAAGATGCGCCCTAACTGTTAGGAGGTAATTATTTTTAAACTATCATAAAAGTGGAAATGTTGGAGTGTTTGCAACATTTTCTTTAATTTCTAAATCTGAAGTGAAGCTCTCTCTGACGAGGTGGACTATCTCTATCGTCTCACCCTTCTCTGCTGCTCCAGGAGATCTTGTTCATCCATGACATGGGAATCACCCTGTGATACACAGAATCAATGAATGACCGAGCAACAGTCAAACAAAAATTCTCCCTGCTCCATAGTGACTGAAACTTTTATCTGCAGCTGTTAGACACAAGCGTGGCAGTTCAGTTCTACTATTCAAAGCAGATATTTTGGGTTGTGTACTACAGCTTGTGTTTTAAGATGTTTAAAGGTTAAAGTTTTTTTCTCAATCCTGCAATTCCACAGACTGATTGCATCTCAGCGTTATGTTTGTGTTTGAAAGGGAAAGCTGAAAGCAACACGTGGATTACATAGTCGGTAAAGTTCACCTGCTGCTTGGCTCTCTCCTCCTGCTGCAACACCATGGCTGCTCTGTGCTGGGCCATCTTCAGCTGATCGTCCTGCGATAAGCCCGGTGGGGGCAAACTTGGGGGCTCCATGCCCATGTGGATGCCGGGTGGAGGGGGCCCTCCTGGCATCATCGTCATAGCCTGGAGCATACCCATACCAGGGGGCATGGGTGGCATGGGCATCGGGGGCATGGGGGGGATACCTGGCATCTGGGGAGGAGGAAACATAACAGACTGTGAGGAGAATGAGCGGTATGAGAGTGTAAAATTAACTCACACTGAGGCTGCATTCTAGATATTCATTTAATTACAGCAACACTTCTGTCCCCAAAACCCAGGACTGATGCTCCCAATAAAATGTAAGATTTGGACATTCAGGAATAAAGAGCAGAAACTGCTCTTTCTAAAGTAACAAAAACAGAATGATTCTTATTTTCAGGTGATTATCCACCAAAGAAAAAATACTCAGGGTCTGCCCCAATACTCACACTTCCCCTAAAAGTGGCCCTAGCCCCCCAGGGCTATGGTGACCCAAACTTTAAGGAAGTGCTTTTCAGCCCTTAAAATCCCCACTTAATTTTAAGTAGCTGTGTGATGAAAACTTACAAACCCATCTCAACTGAGGGGAAGACTGAATTACCTAGGATGCATTGCTAAACTATCCAGCCATGCGAGTTTTCCAGGAAGATGGTAGCCTCCATGAGAAAGCCACCGCACAACTGTAAGTACTATTTTCGCAAATAAGCATGCAACAATTCCAAAATACGTCTTAATGTGTTATGTTTCTGCATATGCATTGTTATCTGTAAGCGTTGAGTGAGAATGTGAATGCTTGAAAATCGCTAATTCACGATGTAGGATGCAGACAGACAGTGAAATAGGCAATACAACCACTGGAGCCGGCATTTTGGAAATGGGTGCAAGAAGCCTATGTCGACGATACGCGTGACAAAGGTGAACACGCTAATTTGCATAAAGTGGTGTCCCAATTCATAGGTAAAATTCCCTACCCCTTCCTCATTGAGGGGAATCTATCTGGCGGGTGCAATTGAAACCAAGGGGTACGGTTAAGAAAAGAGAATTGGGATTAGCCCTTAATCAAGTTCCTTTTCTGCCAATACATCCCCCTTAATCCGACACACTGGACTTTGAAACGTGGGAGCATGGTGCCAAACCATTCTGTTTATGGGAGTGTGTAAAAAACCTCCCCCTTGAAAATAACTAAAATCAAGTGGAGATCATCCATCAAGTTGCATTTCTTTTTCAATATCATACATAGGCAAATACACATGGTATGATAACCCTCAACTTTTATGTTATAGTATTCAGTAAAAGTATATTGCAACAACCCTACAGATAACATAATCATATCCTCAAACTATATTTCCACCCATAAACAAATACAAGAGCAACACATTCACAATGTTCCACACGTGTTCTGCTGTTTCCATCACACATGAAACACTTACCTGGGAGCTCATCGGTTTGTCGTCATTGGGTTTGCTGAGGAGGATCCCAGTCTGCAGAGAGAAACACGCACAAATGAGTGAACACTTTGAGCTCAAGACTTTATGACCAACATGGCACTACTCTATCCTGATTCAATCACGGATAGCTGCATGGTCAAAAAGTACTGTACCACTCTAATATGCAGTTGTATGGTAGATCTGTAGGAGTGTTGCTAATGCTTAGTATGTGCTTTTGCTAGCAAGATGTCAACGCTTACAGGCACAAACACTCATGACGCTCAACATAACACATAGGAAACGCTATTACATGGTTAACTAAATTTACCTGAATCATGTAGCCCTTCAGTCTGTCAATCAGCTCCTCTCTGGGACCTGCAGAATGACAGAAAACTTAATTCAAAGAAGAAACGTATGCTCCACTGTTAACTACAATCTTCATATAACACAGCACTAACACTTCTGTGAACGCAAGCTGAGTTTTCCACTCTAGTAACGTCCTCTTCAACACTAAACGGACTAATTCAATAGAGAAGCTAGCCAACTTTAACCTGCAAGCTAACAGCTAAATCAACAGGCTACTTATAAACTTGAACAGATAACTGCTGTTAATGTTGCTTTCAACACATGCTGTTGGTAAATGTTATAACAGAATACTGAATGGACATTTCAAATAGTGTAAACACACCACAGGCCTAGCTTTAGCCAGATCATTGCAACGGCGGTGCTGCGTTTTGCTAGCTAGCGTTAGCAACTAGCTAGCTCCTGTTAGCTAAACACAGTCCGTCTCCCAGCTCGCTGTCCGTCTTTCCCGGTCTTTTCTTACCCATATTGGGCGCCCCCAGCTCCGCCAGCTTGCCCTGAAGCTCCGGGTGGCTCCATGTGTTCAATGCAGCGATAGCACTGCCTAAATCGGACGGGAGGGACTCGGTGCCCGGTGGTCCGTCGGATGCCATGTTCAGGTTCTCTCAATGGGACAACGGCGGCTGCGGAGAGCACGAGCGGCGCAGGACCGGGACTTCCGCAAAGCATGACGGGAAACCGCGCTGCCTGCTGGGACGTGAAGTCCCACACCAGGAACATCGCATTTACTAATTATAGCCTCGAGATGTCAGTGTTGGCATCTTGAATCTTGCTTTAACGGGTCAGTATAAAAGTATAAAACACTATATTTCTATGAAACATTCTGTTTTACACAGTTATTAAAGTTCTTAAGTTTAATATTAAATGGATTTGTCTTGTTAGAATTCTTCAAAGTTATTCATAAATGTTCAACTTTTTTAAAACAATGCTGCACAAAAATCTCAAGACAAAACTTTATTTTGTCCTTTGGCTTCTGTTTTAGGGTAGTTTAGATATCCAACACAAAATCTAGGCTATTAGTGGTAGGAAAAAATAATAATAATGAGGCATTATCTGCAAAATATGCTTTAAGTTTCAAAGGTAGGTAGACATTATGCAGCAAAATGGTGCCTGTCAGTGTTATGATATCACATGGATGGATTACTGGACGGGCTCACTGGGCACAAGTCCAGAGGCCCAAAGTGTCGCTGAACCTTCACTTGGAAAATGTCAAATTAACATGTCATGACCAGGAAGAGACTCAAAATGACTGCAAGGAGACACAAAACAACCAGAAAGAGACACAAAACAACCACAAAGAGACACAAAACAACCACAAAGAGACACAAATGACTACAAAGAGACACAAACTGACCACAAAGAGACACAAAACAACCACAAAGAGACACAAAGTGACCACAAAGAGACACAAAACAACCACAAAGAGACACATATCTTTGCCCAGGGGCCCACTGTCTAATAATCTGCCCATGTGATATTAGCCTTTATATCATTAGAGTATTATCATTATTAGTGCATTAATAAATGTCCATGCAACCTTTTGGCATTGCATCTGGTCGAGATTGGCGAACTATTTATTTCACCTTCTGTTGGGAAGCCTAACAATATTATGGACACGTGTTGTGTTACAGTTAAAACTTTATCTGATGTCGTTATAATTCCGTGCAATGCGGAAAAATGTGAAACCTGACAAGACTGTGCTGTTTTATCAGGCACTGTCCGCTCTGTGCAAAACAACCACATGAGCGCAGAGTGTGTGGAGCCCTCCCTCTCACTGTAGTGTGGTTTATTACCAGCGGGCACTGCGCAGGCGCAGTGTGAAGGGCGCACATTAGATCTATAGATCAGGGGCAGAGACAGCAAGCAGGGCGTTTCTGAATAATACGCGTTGGTGGAGAGCAGGGGAGGGGTTGAACCTTCACTGAACATGGAAGGAAAGCCAAGTTGCGTATTGCATGTCTAAATAACTGCCTTTTTAAAGGAACCACCCGACAAGGTAAATATAAAACTCCTTCACCGACTGATTTCACTGCACGGGTACATTGTGTCGCGCTGCAGGGGGGATACAAATCTTAAAATGCTCGTGACATCTAAGTCTGAACTTTTTTTTTACGCTTGGTTGTGAAAGCTGTAACCAATCATGTACAGCGAACTCCTTGCAACTTTCACGACGCTGTAAAACTGAAATGTGCCATTAGTGCGCGGTAAGTTGCGCGAAATCTCTGGTTGTGATGTTTTGCATTTCTCTCTGATCACTGTGCACGGATACTTGTCTTTGGCGAGGGTGAGGAGGAACCAGCTGTTAGTGTTGGTCAACTTCAGAAAGTTTTAGTCTGACAGCTGGACACCGTGTCTTCTCCCAGGGACCACACCTACCCACCATCAGGACTACATGCTTGTGGGAGCCAAGCACCAGGATGTGCCTTATATTAAAAAACAAGTTGCTTGAAATTCACTTTAATGTAATACGCTTGTTTTTAAGCCATTTTCTACATCCTCCTTTGATACAGATCAGCCCAAGAGTCAGCATTTATCCTCCTCACTGGACACTGTGCGTGTCTAGTTCCTCTGCAGGTCTATTTTCTCCATGGCTTTAAAGCAAACACTTTGGATATTTCATTTCACTGTGTTTGGAATATGAACCCTGCATGCAGAAATACACCAGAGGCGCGTCAGAAAGCTTACTCACAGCACAAACACTGGACCTCACACACCCCTCAGGCATTACTTGGTTACAAACAGCATGTGTATAAGCAGTCTGCTGTGTGGTGAGGCCACACATCAGCAGGAGTGACACATACTGTAATGTGACGTTTGGGTTTCAAAATCCTCATGTGACCCCCTGCGTGTGTCACATCATCATACACTGTACATTTTCCACTCATAGCTGCATGACATGTCTCTTCTCCAACAGTTTATAATAACATCAAATGTATAATGGATTTAACTACATGGTGTGTTATGGAGGAAACACATACACTATGTCATGGTCCGTGTGCATTTCCTCATTTATAGTATTTGCTTTGTTCTTCAGCTCTGTGCTGTTAGACCGGTGGAAAAAAAGTGTGGTGGCTTTTCTTTATGTGTCTAGCCTGCGTGTCACATCTCATCGATGTCACCACCTGCACTGAGGTGGAGGATATCTCTGTATCTGTGTGTGTGTGTGTGTGTGTAAAGGGGGGTATGTACAGTAAGTGTATTTCACATGCGCGGGGAGAGATGAAATATTCATTACAGTCAGATTGAACTCACGTTGGGCCGAGTGAGCCCCGATAACACGCAGCACAGATGAAAACCACTAAATGGTTGTGATGCTGGTGGAGCATGTTATACTGTAGAACTTCAATTAGTCGCCTGGGGTATTGTTTGCTTAAACTGAAATCAACAAGCCTATATTTGGGACAGGCCTTGAATCGCTTTCACTTAAAACTGTTGCTTGGCAAGTATGAATTTCACTTCCAGACCAGGCCTCTAATTGAGATCGGCCTTTATTTATTGATATGTGTAGCTACTATGCTAATGCTAATGCTAGTACATCTCCACTAACTGTTATGAAAGTAGCTTAAACCCTCCCAAACATCTGGATCTAAAGGTATCGTAGAAAAAAGGTGAGGACACATAAGCAGGTGCTGGGCAAATGGCTAGTCTCCGACATGCCAGATAGCGTTGGAGAAAAGCTAATTTGTAATGTGAAATTATTTTATTCTGTGTGTTTTACCGGTTTAAATGACCTTGTTCATTTGTTTTGGAGAATAAGAGACCTATATAATAATTCGTCTCCTGGTAAAAACCGTCTGAACTATGAGCACTGAAGGAATTCTAACCAGGAGATGTTTCAGCTGGATGCAATCTGCAATCCTCACCACTAGATGCCACCAAATCCCCCTAAATCTTACACATGGCTCCTTTAAATCAGAAACTGTCTGATCAAACAATACGTAAAAAAAAATGAAATTCAGAGCACTCAAGGATCGGGCTCATATATAAAAATAAGTAATAAAATAGTAATAAAAATACGCCTCCAATCCACTCACATTCTGCACAATTGTAGATACCATACATGTGTTAACACTGGATGCAGTTACAATGGGATAAAAAAGTGCTTATGCATATTATTGCGCATAAAAGAAGAGATTTCACTGAAGAAAAAGAACTGTAATGTGCTTTAGTGAGTTCGCTTCAGTGCAGAGTTCAGTATAACAAAGGTGTCTTTGGTAGCAGTGGTGGTTCTAGTACTGTGAACCAGCAGCTGTAGTAGCCTTGTAGCAGTAATAATAATTGCAGTAGTGCTACCTTTGTTTGTAGTCGTGGAAATGGTAGTAAAAGCATGTATTCTCACACACTTTCTGATTATAAAACAATTCTTCAGTCTGTAAAATTGGACCTGTAAACCTGAAGCTGTTGCTACATGTTCTATTCTCTGACTCTGTTAGCTGGAACACTTTCCAGTTAGTGAACTGGGATGTTTTCAATGGGTGTGGTTCACAGTAAGCTGGAATGAAAATGGAACGGAGTTCCTCTGAGCCAATAAGAGCCAAACAGCTCTTGTCGTGCCTGACAGCCGATTGTTGAAACAGGAAGAGTGTTCGATTTGGATAGTGGAGAGTTGAGGTCGTAAAAAAGAGATGAAGCTGATGAGAGACGTGAAAAAAAAAGGGAGAGCTGTTAAAAATAAACCATCTGTTTGTCTGTGTTAGGAAGAAATAAAGAGACAGGAAGAAGCAACGTGAGGACAGCAAAGACAGATGGACTGAGATGAACTGTTTCAAAGCTCCAGTTCTGTCAAAAGCTTCGGTGGCACTAATGACAGTTTACACTTCCTCCTTCCTGCGTCTGCTTAATTAAAGAGTCAGAGAGAGCTTTTGCTTGTTCTGGGCCTCGTGCAGGCGTCATTGTGCATCAAGATTCACACAAAACTGCACCCTCTGTTAGTCCTGTGCAGAAGTAGAAGAAGTAACCCCACCCCACCCTACACACACACAAAGCTACCATCCACCACTTTGATAACACACCTCATTGGATTAAACATTGACTTTGCTACTTTTCTGACTGACACTGTGTACAGCACATAGTAAAAGTAGCACGGATGTGCCTATTGTGACTAATCCCTTTGCTATGCACAGTGAGCATGTGTATATGGTCAACTGAAAAGAAGAAGGCAGGGCTTGTTTGCCTTTTAAATCCTGAATCTATGGAGGGTGTATGTAACTGCTGCTTTTGTTTGTGTAGCACAGAGGTATAGAGCTATGTATGGACTTGCACCTCTGCATACCTTCCCATTTCAGCACCTCATTTTTAACTTTTGTCTTTCAGGGATTGAGCTGCTGGTGGGACAAGGAAGGACTGCACTCGTGTTGGACTAAAAAATAGCAACAACCTGCGACTGGTGCTCATTGAGACAACATCTGCCGTCACTGTGAAGAGGACATCCCTCTCCAGACAGAGCCTGTAAAACATTTTGAGCCCCTTTACTTTTACTTGTTACTGCATTTGAAGCATCCCGCAGCAGAACCACAAGTATCGCTTTGTCAATATTTAATGACTGCTTAATGGTCACTGATGTTTCATTCTGATTCATGATTGAGCCTTGAAGCCATTACCACCTTATATCAGATATACATCAGCACTGCCGCAGCTCTTTGCATCAGATCTGTAGCTACAACAGGTCACAGCTGTCCCATTAATTATTGACACATCCTGTTGTAGTGCCACACATACAAACATCCAACAGAGACTGACAGCTGACCCTACAGTTAACTCCACAAGCTGAGGATGGAGGCGCCCATTTATGCCTCAGGCATGGCCTATAAGCTGAGGAGCCAGTGGGATCGTGATGATGGTCTGGGACAGAATCATAAGGCTGTGAAGTTTCTGGGTCAGGATTATGAGAGTCTGAAAGCCCAGTCCCTCCAGAGCAGGAGGTTGTTTGAGGATAGTTACTTCCCCTGTTCCGCATCGTCTCTAGGATTCAACGAGCTTGGCCCGAGATCTTCCAAGACTGCTGGAGTCCGCTGGATGAGGCCCACGGTAAGAAAAGGAGGGGAGGGTTAGAATAAATATTATATTATTTACTATTCTGACTTTTGAAAAAAGCAACTAAACAATCAGGTTTGTTCGGAGCAATTCATTATAAAATTATTAACTGCTCACTCTTGTGTCAGCAAAAGCTTCTTCAAAGTTCGTAGGACCTTCAGGTTTCATCTCAGCCTTCTCCCAAACTATTTGAACTCTGTCCCAGCTGGCCACCGGTGTTGTTGGATATTTCGATAAAATATATGTTGTAACGTCAGTTGACCAGAATTTAAACGACAACGTCTAATGGTGACTTCACTCCTTGAAAAACATGTTTGTGAACCATGATTGTTGTGGGTTGCTCTGGACCACATCAGCCCCGGGGCCTTGAGAGCCTCATAAAGGCCAAGGCTTCTGAAAGTGGTCCCCAGGCTCACCTAGTACACTAAACCATGATTAGTGGAATATAAAAGGGCACTCCTTAGACCCAACTGGAACCAAAACAGTGCAGTGGTCTCATAACAGTTGGTCCTTTCTTGTCTTTGGATAAAAACAAATATCTGTAACAGAGGGTAGGTAGTCAATGTGATCCGCCATCTTGCTATTACCGTTTACTTCCCTTGTGCATTGTTTAGTGTCCTCGGTTGATTAAATATCTTTAATTACAATGCTTCTGCCCAAAACTGGTGGAAACGTGGGTTGGATCGCTAAGGCTCCAAGACTCCTGAACGGCACCAGTTCAAGAACCAGAGCTCATTTGGTGGAAAAAGGGTATCAGATGGTTGAATGGTTCTGGATAGAACCCCCAGATGCCCCTTTTCCACCTAATGAGCTCTGGTTCTCGAACTGGTGCCGTTCAGGAGTCTTGGAACCTTGGTGCAATCGAGCGAACCAGCCCGTGTCTTCCCCAGTTATGATCAGAACCATTGTAATCAAGGATGCAGAGGGTAAACAGAGGGCATTGCACAGTACACACCAAAAGTAAACAGCAGGAGCAAGATGGTGGATCATTCTGATTACAGATAGCCGTTTTATTTATGTTCGGAACAACTATAAAAGAGACCACTGCAAGCTCTTTTTTCCCATGATTTCTCACCTAACATCTCTTTTGCTGCCTTCTTAATCCTCCCTTTCCAACCAGTAGAATATGACTATACGCCCACTGATGTCATCACGGTTCAAACTTCACGGTCAAGGAACACCTGCTATTTTGGGGTTTCAGCAAGGGACAAACTTTTCTGGTTTAGAACCAATTTAATTTGGTCAAAATGGTCAGAGTGGTTTAAAATGATGTCCAGGAACTGAAACGGACCCCGTTCTTTATTGGTGGAAAAGGGGTAAGAGAGGGTTCTGGGTCTACACCATAGAAAGGTTTTCTGTGGAACCTGTCACAGAGGGTTCTGGGTGAAACCTTTCACAGATGGTATAACACGCCAAATGGGGTCCATGTGGAACCTTCACTAAAGGTCCTACCAGGAACCAAAAAGGGTTCTCCTATGGGGACAAACTGATGGACCCTCTATGGTTCCAGTTAGGTACCTTTATTTCTAAGACTGCGTTCTGTTTTAGCTTTTTTTTATTACCTGCTATAATATTATTTTATCTCCTAAGCAGCCTTGAACTTCATCTGCTGCTTGGCAACTAAACTTTCGTAAGAAGTGATTATGGGATATCATTTAAACGTTCCCACAGTGTCTCCAAGAGGTTTATTTCTCCTCTTCCTGCTTTTTATTTGTCCATGTATCTCTTAAACCTCCAATCGTTCATCACCTGTCTCTGTGGTTCTTCAGTGCTCCTGCATTATGAAAACCTCACAGTGCTCCCTGTAGCCAAATATGACACTGGAGAACAAAGTGGAAGTGTCTTTATTGGGTGTTATCACGGCAACCTTTAAGACGGCACACTCTCATTACTATTGAATTCGCACATACCATGACAGGTCACTGCTGTCAGTCCCGTAATAGAGCAGCAAGACGAGTCGTGATCTTAAAAGCTCTCAGGGTCGTGATCACCAGCGTGACTGCAGCCTGTTAGCTCCTCCTGCAGCTTCCATTTGAGTTTGTGAGAGTCGCTGAGGGCTTGTGTGCAGACCACACTGTGTGCTGTTGTGTGTCCTGGCGGCTCGAAGGCTTCCCGGGATCTCGTTTCTCCAAAAAGTCTGATGTTTTATAATGCGTGCGCCTTGTCTGCAACACAGGATCTGTAATATGCACGCCACATAAGAGGGTTCATTGTGTCCGCATTTCCCCAAAAATCTGTGCTCTGTGAAAAAGAGAATTTACGCCTGTGTGTGTGTATGTGTGTGTGTCACAGTAACTGTTTCTGTGAATTCAACCATGTGCCTGATGGTGTGTGTCTGTGCAGCTGTGTGTTTGTGGGGCAGGAGGATAAATGGAATATTTCTTTTTATAGCTTCATGCGAGGTTTCTCACGCTCAACATGCTGAGTCGAAGATGGTTTGTGGAGCAGGGAAATACTCGGGAACAAGACGTGGACAAGAAACATTCGAATGCAACATTGTTTTCCCGAAATGTTAATTTCGTGATGTCTGCTGGTCCTCAAATAGTCTGGTGTTAATTTTAGCCGGGCATTTTTAAAGGAGCAGCTTCACGTTTGGAGAAATATACTTGATATTCAATTTACTACACTTTAAAGACATAGTGAATGAGAGAATTATTTTGAGCATTTTAAATTAAATTTACTTAAAGCTTGTGTATGCAACATAGAGCATTAAAGATGTAGCAGTGTAATTGCGTCTTGAGGAGAGAATGATGTCACGCTACGCAACATCTTTATGGTTTGTGGTAGCCGGTTCCTGCTAGTTCATTGTCACCGCTTTGCATTGCGCTCATACGGTCATGCGGTAAATGATGACACTGGAATGGCGTTGTCCTCTACTTCTCGGGTAAAACTGTTTGCTCTGTCAGCACTGTTGCCGTTGTTTATTGCTGTTTATGGAGTTAGCACGGTTAGCAGCTAGCTGTGGGCTTATCCGCCGCCATGTTGAGAACTGTTTCCAGACAACTAATATGCTCTGAATTTTGCATAGAGACACTTTAAATATTAGATTATCAAAAATGTCGCCATTTAATAATGTTAGTCGACTAATAGATTTAGCTTTTTACTTGTTTGCTAAGATTGATATCAGGTTGTTTTTTTCCAGAACAGAGACACTTTTGTGATGTTAGCCTAGTGCAAATGCTGAAAACAAGCAAAGGTAGCTAGCCTAGCTAGCTCAAAAGTTAAAAAATACCCCTTTGAACAACGTTAAAGCTTGTGTGCAACAAGTGGGGAACATAGAACCTGGGAAACGATACGCTCCCATAACAAAGGCTTACTTTCTTGACATACTGTAGATCAGGTACAGTTACATTGACTGCTAAATCTAAAATGTTTTGTTTTCACATTTTTAACCACATATTTTGAATGAAATGAAACAGCGTTTGCACGTGGGCTTGGCTAGCTGTGTTGCCTTTGCTTAAAGTTCTTTGTCCAAAACACATAGGGCTGCAACTGAGGCAGCGATCACACAGAAATGAGACGCTAGAGATGCGGACGCTTCAGAGACGCTTGAAATCACGCTTGCTGGAAGCGCTTATTCAATGTGCGCTAGCTACTGGCGTCTGGCGCTCAAAAAGTTGACAATATTTTAACTTTTCAGCATCTATGCGTTTCTGGCACTTCATCTCGGCGTGATCGCTCCCTAACAAATATTTTCATTGTCAGTTAATCTGTTGATTATTTTCTTATATAATAAATTAGTAATTTGGTCTATAAATGTCAGAAAATGATGAAATATGTTTCAAGGCCCAAGAGTGTCTTGCTTTGTCCATAACTACAAGATATTACATTTACTACTAAAAAGAGGAGCAAAGAAACCAGAAAAAAAATCACGCTTACAGAGCTTACATTTTTTTTAGCATTCTGAATTTTTGAAATCTGTCCACACCATGTATGGTGTGCTTTCTCTGGATAAGACCCTTCGCACTACTCAGTACTGTCAGCATGAGAGAGACAGCAAATGTAACATGCTGATAGAATAGGTATCCAAAGGCAAGCATTGCAATAATTTGTTTGTTTGTGTGTGTTTACACTCGACAGGAGTTCTGCAAGCGTCCCGAGTTCATCGTAGATGGAGCGACTCGCACTGACATCTGTCAGGGAGCTCTGGGTAAGTCCATCCGGCAGAGATCCCATCTGTTTCACTCTTACTACTGCATGATTCAGCAATTAGAGGAGAGAAAAAGCTTCGATTTAATCTGGTAGAAGGTCAAAGTGAGAAATGCCGGCAGATGCCAAAATAAACAGGTGATTGACTGGAGGCTTGCCAGGTTGAAATCCCAAGTGTAACTGTGTAAGACATTTAACATTGTCAGGGACATTTTGATTTGTCAGAGTAGACAAAGCTCTGGTGTAAATAATGATATTAAAGAGGGTTGAATTTGCGATCCTGTTCGTAGACACTGGATACAATAAATTGAATCCACTGTTAATGTTTTAAGTGACACCTGCGCAGCTAAACTACAAACTGATTTAACTGTATATCTTAAAGTATTAGTTTAAAATTTTGGAAAACACGCTTTGCTTTTTTTGTCGAGCTAGATGAGTAGATTAATACTACTCATGTGAAGAAGCCAAGAGAAGATTTAGCAGACTGAAAGCAAGGGGAAACAGATACCCAGTTCACCAGCACCTCTGATTTACATGTTATATCTCATTTGTTTCATTTATACATAAACCAAACTGTGTAAACTATTTTTTTTTGGCTCTGAGCTTATATGACTTGACATACTCACAGTGATGATAAGAATCCAGAAGGTCCCTTTGCCTGGCCAGGAAATAGTCTCTCACCTAATCTGCTGCTATAAAATCAATCAAACAAATCAATCAATCAGAATATTAAACCAAACTTTTCCTTTAGTTAAAAAACATGTTATCAGAATGTCACAGAAATAAATGACAGGTTATGGTGAGTTTAGGAGGAAAAAAATATGAAGTGATACTTTGATGTGAATGTGAGACAATTTGGTAGCAAATAAGCACTTGTTGAGCAAAGTAAGAGCCCCTACAACCTTTAAGGCAGTTGCCTATAAACAGAATGAGAAATTAAAGCCATTGAACATTGCACTACAGTAAAGGTTGAGGACTTGGAAGAGACAGGTTTTTAAAAGAAAACATTAAATTGCTTTACTCAATTGCGACACTTTCCATAATGCAACTTGATATCATTTCTAAGCCCTGTTGCCTGAGGAAAATTTTAGCATTGTATGTTTGTGCAAATGACAGGCTACATTTCATATGTATCCTATAAACGTACAGCAGGAGTTGTTTTTTAGTGAGTCACTGCTGCCTTTCCAGCTGTTTTTAAATGGTCCTAACTGACCTCAGTGTGTAAAAATGGTTGAATTTCCTTTAAATATTGAATATCATAAGTTTAGCTAAGATGACTGAATTTGAATGTTTCTACAGAAACATTATTTCTACCATTAACCGGCTTCCATTACATACATGTCCTAAATCCTCCCTCCGTGTGTAAATAAGACTGAGCTCTATAGTCAACACGTCTGGTAACAAAATGAGCAGCCAAAGTCAACAGAGCAAACTGAACGAGGAAAAGAGTGCCAGATGGGGATTGACATCCTGAAGGAGCGAGAGACGGAGGGCAGTCAACAGTCAGGTCGGAATAACCAGTGACATTTTATTGCCTGAGACGTTTCCCGCTCGACACAGAGCTGCATCTATTATTCAGGCTTTGTTTCTCTGCCTCACATCTGTAAACAAGGCCACCCTCCCTCTGTTAGCGTAGCTCTGGCAGGGGAGGAAGCGACTTCCCCCATTGCCGAATGCAATTCTTTACCCAACCTCCCCCCTCACAGCTCCCGGAGGAGCTGAGCTGAATTGCAAAACAATAACCCCCCAAAAATGATGAGCCAGGAAACATGATGCTTCGCTTTGTTTTACAGGCAAAATGCAACATGACTGAGTCTTTATCTGTACGCTATCTGTGTCGGCAGCTGTCAGGGGCTGTTTATGGATTATATGATGGATAAAGTAAAAGTGAAACAGCCTTACTTTATAAATACTGTAATCATTAACTAGCATGAATAGATGAAACATTAGCAACAGTGAAAGAGAAAGTATCAAGAAAAGTCATGACCTTTAGTATTAACATAGAGATATCAGATTAGACCAATCAAAATGCTCAGCTACTCCAAGATAACACAACAAACACCACTGTTTTTGTTTGTGATGACATTACCACAGATCACATACCACAGCCTGCGTGCATAAAAAGCAAGATGGTAAAAACTACGTCAGTCAGGGTGTTCCTGTCCTCCAACCGAGACCGTTTTGCAACACAATATATCATAACAGAAACACAGTGTGATTCCTAAAAACAATGTTGGTGACTTATTGTGGAGCCGTGGTAGTTTCAGTCCCTTTCTGTAAGTCCAATGGAACAAGTGCCTCTCCCATTTCCCAGAGGGCATAGCTTGTTCAAACATAGTCCCTTCCTCTTGTCTTTGCTGAGCTGTAAATGGGAAAATTCCAGTTTCATGAGTGTCTTCCCACTAAGCCTCCGAGTCTTTACCTCAGCGAATGAGTGAATTATGGAAAATAGTTAGGATTCTTTTTAGATCTCAGCTAATATGGGAGTGGATGAAGTCTGTGCTCAACACCTGCTTCACATAAACAACCTGCTGTCATTCTTGTTAACATTATGGCAGGTTGATCCCAGGTAATAAAACTGTGTGCATGTGTCCTCAGGGGACTGCTGGCTGCTGGCAGCCATCGCCTCGCTGACCTTAAACGACAACCTCCTCCACAGGGTGGTTCCTCACGGACAGGGCTTCGGGCAGGGATATGCCGGCATCTTTCACTTTCAGGTAATGAAATCTTTACTTCCTGCATTTCCAGACGCCCCAGCTGACACCTCCACCACAACTGTGTGCCCCACTTTCCAAATGTAGTTCACTGGGACTTCCACTGTTGTTGCCTCTAAGATTCACAGTTAAAGGGTAACGGACCACTTCCTTACTGTTCTCAAACAGCTGGCCATCTTATAATGTTCCTAATGAAGGACTTGAGAACTCATAAGCCCTTTTTAGATTGGAATTGTGCAAATTTGCAGGAAAGCCCAATCCGTCTTTTTTCAGCATTGGCAGTATAAAAACAAAATCGGGGAGCTCAGCGTGTGATGTAACCAGTGACGTGGGAGGGAAGCTGCGGCTGGTCAAACGGCGATTCTCTCATAAATCGGTCCATTCTTTACCGTCCCCGTCATCGGATGGTTAATGGCCTCTTCGTTTGCGAGGGCAAGGAGGGAGTGCAATTCCTTGTCTCCCCAGTTGCTCATCTTTACAGTGTCTGTCAGGTTTGCGTCTCCCTCTTGCTACTAGCTGCTTGCTATCAGCTGTTTCCTGTTTATCCACCGCCAGTGGCTTGCACGTGTGGCAACATTAACAGCCCCTCCCGTTGCGGAAGGCTGCCTCGGTCTGTTAAAGGGTTCCGCCAATATGACTACCCTACGAGGCGGAAAATTGGGCACCTCGGATCAACTCGCCTTTCCGCCTCTGCGTGGATCAATGCTCGCAGCTGGCCGGCAAATCGGCCCAACATTCGCAGAAAATCTGGCAGAGTAGTTTAGTTTAAATTCCTGAACATGTACTTGATCTTAATTCTTTTTGCCCAAACAGTTCCTAATATTTCTGACATTTACAATTTATGCAACATACAGTATGTGCAGTCTGCTGCTTTAAGTATAGCAGAGTACATGAGCTGCGGCAGTTTTTGTGAGCTCATTTCATTTGCTGTGTTTCTACTCTAACTCCTTCCTGTTGTGTCATTTCCTGTCAGGTGCACCACTGGTTGTGCAAACTGTAAAAGTGAAATCAAGACGAAGAGTTTGTTTCTTTGGTTCAAACTGAAGTGGAAACGTTTTTTTTGTTGTTGTATTTTTCGATGTAGTTGTGTTTGACTCCGCACTGATCACGCACACTCATTTCATAATGCATTTTTTTTTTTTTGACACACTAACAGCTCCTTTGTTTATCTCTTGCTGTGGTTAGATGCATGTGGTTAGATGCAAGGTCTTATTTGTGTTTTAAAACTGAGTCACAGGAAGATCCCCGATGGTATCGGTTGTCAGTGTCTTTCACATTTGTTTTTGGCAGCAGCAGAGAACACAGAGAAGCTTATTGATTAATAGAAATACAGTTGCAGGTATTCATGCTACAGGCCACCAAACAGTGTGTGTGAAACAGTGCTGAAAGGATAAGTGGATTAATCATTTATATGGCTGGCAGACAGTCAATAAGGCAATAATTTTACTACACAGATAATAATTTTAAATATGGTTCCAAACTGATGGGTGACTCGGGAATGTGTCGAGTTTGTCAAAAACACACTTTATTTTGAAGTACAGTGAATTTCCGGCACAGAGCTTTTATTTTGAAGTGCGGTTCCCTGCTGTAGAGTGAGTGACTAACTGACAGCTTGTTAACAGAGACAGCAAACTAGCTCAACGACATGGCCAAACGCAAGTATGACGCTGAATGTATTAAACTGTGTGGACCTTAAAGTAATGACTGAGGAGAAGTCTGGACCCCGTGGCTGGACCAGTTAGGAACCACTGACCTAGACTATATAATGAAAGCATTAACCAAAAAAAAAAATAGCTTAAAGAAAATCAGTAGTCGTAGTCTTAATGTGAAGTTTCTTGCTCTTAAAGGTCCAGTGTGTAAGATTTAGGGGGATTTAGTGGCATCTAGTGGTGAGGATTGCAGATTACAACCAGTTCCTTCATAATCGTTAATCATTACGCACAGAAAACTTGCACACTGATTCTGATGTGTTTTATTGTTCTATTCGTTGTGAAAATTCGCAATTCAAGACAAAATAAAAAGACAAATTCCCTCCTTTGCCTCTCTCCGCTGGAGTTACCTATCTGGCTGTCACCACTCCTTGTGTCTTTCATTTGGCACCACAGCTGCATGAAGGGGCGGAGCTGTCCTCAGTCTCTGTCTCTGTAGTCCACACCCTCCTCCTCTGCATCATCATCCTCCTATATTACTATCTGACCTGTGGAAACCACATTGGCTTCACTGATTCTTGGTCAGACGTCTCTAAAGGCTTCTGACGCAGAAAATCGAACCAGTGAGTCAGTGAAGAGTTTAACTCGTGTGTCTCTTTCCAGAATTTCCCAGAAAGGAAGAGGAATTTCAGCCACAATATTTCTGTCATAATCTGCGTATTTACTTGTCAAAAGTCACTGAGTCATCCGAGATAACTGACCTCTCAAATCCACACCCAGTCGGCCAGACGATAAACTTAACCAGGGATGATTTGAGTCACTATCAAACTGATTTAAGCGACCAACACCCATTTCTTTATCACACATACAGTGTTTATAATCTGTCAGTCACGTCTGCCCGTTGACAGTCAAACACTGATGTGTCTAATGTTTCACTTCACCCGCCTGAAGGACCAGTCCTGCTGCTTTGTGACATCAAACAATTTGTTCTTTTTGTTCTGTCTCTATGGAGCGAGCCGATGGCAGACACCCGCGCCTTATCAGCTGAACTTTGTACACAAAACCAAACACTCCAAACACACACACACATGAACACACACACCCAAAAGCAGGAGGCAAATTTGAGACCACACAGTAGCTGCTGCACACTGAACAGCGCATGCATTCAGTCCATGATGAGATAGGGAAATCTTTGCAGCAGTGGTTTATTATTATGCAGAGCTCAATTTGAATGTAATATATTTGTACAACCAAAATGAGTGCAATAGAAAGGTATCCACACGCTGGAATCAGTACTCACATAAACGTTTACAGGCAATATTTCTACGCAGCGCAGGTCTGCATGAGGATGTAATCCCACTGAGGTTTTGTGGACATGCACGCAGCAACACTTGCCATAAATCATAGCCTATCCTTGTAGTATTTAAAAACTTCCTACCTCTCAGGCTACCCTTCCTCTTTTCTCATTTCTTTCAACTTCCTGCATATTAGACTGCAGTTAAGGCTATTTTTACTTACTGTTACTATTCCAGGCAGTGTTATTGTTTTTATGTCGCCCAATATCACAAGCTATTCTGGTTTATTCGTGACATCAGGAAGTGCCGTGAAAGAGTGTGTCTGTCTGTGTGTCTGTGATCTCATATGCCTCGTTATCTGTGCCTGAGTGTGAGTCCTCTGATCTTAGACAGCCATGTCTCTGGTGCTTTCATTAGCTTGTGTTCATAGCTGGAAGGGGGCCGTGAACCTCTTTGCCAAAATGTGTTGCCAAGCAGCCTCGCATGTTCCTCTCATGTTCTCAAGAGTCTGCAAAAAAAAAAAAAAAAGAGCTGCAGAAATCGGCGAGAGAGGATTTTAAACTGAGCGCGCACGAAATCTGGATTTGAATATTTAATGATTGATGTTTTATTCTTAAGTGCAACCTTAAATTTTTCCACCATTTCAACCTGCTTTGTCACGGAGCACTTTGAGCAGAGTCGGCTGCCGGCTGCTGATGCAGTGAAGGGTTTTTTGCCAACCAGACTGTCAGCCTGCCAAGTGTTGTGAGAAAGAGAGAGAAAAAGGAGGTGAGACAGGGAACAGGGGGAAAGCTCTCACAGATCAAAGACACATAATACATGCATAGGAACCGACCTACTATGTACAACAGGCATGGATGGATTACTGAGCGGGCTTACTAGGCACGGGCCCAGGGGTCCAAAATGTACGGGGGATCCCTGAACCATCACTGCAAATGTCAGATGTCAAATTAACACGTACAGACCAGGAGGAGAATCAAAATGAACGCAAAGAAACATAGAAGGATCACAAAGAGATGCAAAGGAACTGCAAAGAGTTACAAGTGAACTACAAAACAGGCAAAATAACCACAAAGAAAAGCAAGGGGACTACAACGAGACACAAAACAACCACAAAACTATCTTAATAAGACAAACATCTACAAAAAGACACAAAGGAACCACAAAGGGACAAAAAACAAACACAAGGAGACACAAATGACTACAAAGAAACATACAAGGATAACTGAGATGCAAAACAACTTCAAGGAGAGACAAAACAATCTCAAGGGGACACAAAACAATTAAAAGGACAAATAAAACTACCACAAAGCCACACAAAACAACCAAAAAAGACACAAAATTATCTCAATACGATGAAAATGTAACTCAGTAAGACATTAACATCTACAAAATGACAAAAAAAAACAACACAAAGAGACATGACTACAAGAAGACACAAAAGGACTACAAAGACATGGAAAGGAACTACAAAGAGACGTAAAATAACTACCAAACAGGCGAAATAACCACAAAGAGACAAAAAACACCACAAGGACACACAAAACATCCAAAAAAGACACAAAATTATCTCAGTAAGACAAAAATGTAACTCAGTGAGACCCAAACATTTTCAAAAAAACACAAAAGGACTAAAAAAGGATGGAAGAGAACTACAAAGAGACACAAAGTAACTACAAAAACGGGCAAAACAACACAAAATGACAAGATGACTCCAAAGAGTCGCAAAGGAACTGCAAAAAGATACAAAATAACTACAAAAACAGGCAACGCAACCACAAAGAGGCACAAAATGACTACAAAGACACACATAACAACAAAAAAGACATCATAGAGACACAAAACAACCTCAAGGAGACACAAAAGGACTACAAAGAGATGGAAAGGAACTGCAAAGAGACACAAATGACCACAAAGACACACAAAATGACCACAAAGACACACAAAATGACTACAAAGAAGCACAAAATGACTACAAAGAAGCACAAAATAACAAAAAAGACCTCAAAGAGAAAATAAACAACCTCAAGAAGAAACAAAAGGACTACAGAGAGCTGCAAAAAGACATAAAATAACTACAAAAACAGGCAAAACAACCACAAAGAGGCACAAAACAACTACAAAGAGACACTAAATAAATGCAAGGAGACACAAAATGACTACAAAGAAACACAAAACATCTAAAAAAAAAGACAGAAACAAAAAGCAACTTTAAGAGGACTACAAAGAGATATGAAAGAACTGCAAAGAGACACAAAATAATTACAAAACAGGGTAAAACCACCATAAAGTCAAACGAAATGACCCCAAGGAGACACAAAACGACTACAAAGAGACACATAACAAACCTAAGGAGACACAAAAGGACTACAAAGAGATGCCAAGGAACTGCAAAGAGACATAAAAGAACTACAAAACAGGCAAAACAACCACAAAGAGAAACAAAATGACTACAAGGAGAAATTAAATGACTGCAAAGAGACACAATACCACCAGTAAGTCTGTGTGTCTTGCTCCTGTGTAGGAGAGGTGGTGGGGCCCTTTGTATATCGGCGCCCATGGGCCCATTGTGTCATCATCCACCCATGGGAACATGCACATATATACACACAGACTGACAACCCTGGATCACTCGTATTATGCTAGTCTCACTGCTCAGTCATGGAAGCTGTTACACCACAAATGGGCACACTGACAAATCAGACTGGTTGCTGTCAGCTGCCAACAGATGCACACACACACACACACAGGCACACACACACACAGACGCAGGTTAGGCTGTAGCATAGTGGAGAAATCCATCCGTCAACCCCTGAAGACAAAGAGTGGAGCATCTGTGTCGGTAATTGTCCACTTTTATGAAGCGTCCTTGAGAAATTCAGCTGTGGGGCTGCTGCACTGACTCATCTGGTATCGAAGGATCGATAAATACCATTGCACACACACACACACACACACGCACGCGCAGAGCTCCCATTTACTCATGTCTGTCGGGGCTGGTGACTCAATTACAGAGAAGTCAGCCGAGGGAAAGCAGAATGTTTGACCTGCTTTTCACTGATTATTTCCAGAGATGCTGTGTACATTTTTATATATAGATACAGTCGTTCTCCGTGTACATACACAGTATATTTATACACTACGTGTTCCCTCTGCCAGGATGAGTGGAAATAATACTTCCATTTCCTCTGAAGGCTTGTAAATGCATGCATGTGTTTAACGTACATGCATGAAAGCTAAATGGCTCGTAAATACACACGGCTGCTTTCCATTTAGTGAAGAGTTGCCCTACTTCCACCGTCCTCTTTTTCCGTTATGCCTGCATGGGTTTTTGTTTTAGCCTCTCTTCTTAGTGTTTGTATCACTGCCAATAAATGTTGCGCGTGTTTCCATGATTTGCAGTTTCTCTTTTTTCTTTCTCTGCCCGAGCATGTTTCCACTTTCTGTTCCCCTTTTGTGTGCTGTTGAGTCTTCTTCCAGGGATTCCCCGTTGTATGACTTTGGATCCTTTAAGCCTCTGGATAAGTTTGCCAGACCTGAATGAGTCATCCCAAAATGTAATTACGAGCACCGACTGTGGGAATCTTAATTGAAGCAGAGCAGAAAAGCAGGGCGTCTGTGCGAAGGAGCGAGGCAGGCAAACAAAAGGAGGGAGGATAAATTATGAACCAGGCAATCTCAGCCATCTCAGTCGGAAACAAACAAAACTTAACTGGGGCAGAATCTTTTATCGTATTCTTATAATAGCTCGTATTTCACGCAGAGAGCCTGCACTGTTTGTTGAAATGTGTTGAGGAGTTCTCTCGCTAACCGAAAGCCGTGCCACAGATGTGGTAAGAGTTCACATCCCTCAGTGACGCAGCGTGTTGCTCCCACATTGCTGCGAGATAAACGCTCAGCCGCGCCAGAGTAAAATTAGGAAGTTGTGCGTGCCAGGGGCGAGTGTGTGTGTGTGTGTGTGTGTGTGTGTGTGCTTTGTGCGGTCTTCAGTCAGCCGTGTTGTGACACAGCTCCTCCCAGAGGTAGATTCAGCTCTGCAGAGCATGCAGAATTCATCCATCCATCCGTCTATCTTCCTGCTGTTAACACACATGCTGACATGAAGTGCAATCTGTAAATTCACATACACATGCACACACAGCTGTGGCTTTTATTTGCAACTTCTTCCCCCAACACTTTCTTTGTTCTACATACCTAATTACTTTGACAAAGAAATATTTCTTTCACGGCACTGTGACTTCTTTTACAGAAGGTTTACTGTAGTACTTCCTCAACTGGTTTCTCAGATGACCAAAAGAAAAAAGATCCACCCTCTTTTTTAGGGTCTCATGTACCCACACAGATCTCTGTTTCCCTGTGCCCAGCAAACTATTTCCTGACAACCTCTCACCCTCAACCAGAGCTACAGCAAGTGTAAAGGGGGTAAAAACTTTTACCCCCTTTACACTTGGCATTAATGTGCGTTTTCTGTGACTGGATTGCAATCGGATAGCGCTTGACCACATACATTTATACCTGGTATTAATATGCGTCTCTGGTGTCCACATGTAGATCCGTTTGCTATCTGATCACGATCCTACCCGCTGACCTCACATCCTCCTCTTCTTCTGCAAACATTTCCAGCAGCAGACTACAACATCATATCTTGTGCGTCGCAATAACAACAACAAGAAGATGTTAGCCGCCCGTGAAGTCGCGTTATTGTATGGACACTTTTGTTGGTTTTCTTTTTCATGGTAGTCGCTACCCGGTGAGGGTTGTTGTTGTGGTTGTTGTTGGTGTTCTTCCTGTGTCCAGCTGGCACACCTCACTTATGTATTTCCGACCACGGAGTTGTTGCACATGGATTGGAGACACATTTGCATTTACACTTGTGTTTGATGTGGTCACAATGCGTCTCTGACCACCTCTCCTGCTCTGAACCATTCCCTCCTCCTTCATGAGTCACAAACACTCCCTTAAAACTAGAGACTGAAATTGTCACCAGTGATTATTTCTATGTGGTAACTAACTAAACAATAACTAGCAACGTATATCAGCTGCTAAAATGGCAAGTATTGAATCCAAGTGTTGAAACTTGAATCTTCAAAACTTTCAGTAACACCCAGAACTCTAAGGTTTTTCAATTGTAAAGCATGTTGTTTGTTAACATTGCTGAGAAATAGCAGGTGTCAACAGCAGAAACTCTGACACTTAATTCACTTCAACCTTTTTGAACCTGTTCTTCTTGTAAATGAGCTCCAGCTTCAGGTCATATTGCCCCCACTCCTTCCTTCCATACATCTTTTCATAAGTGTGTCGATCTCTTCTGCTCCCTGCTGGCCGACAGGCACACTGCCACGTGTGTGAAGGCCAAATAACAATTCAGAGAACAATTCTCCCTGCTCTTATTTACCTCTGTTTACATGCTGCACTGCAAAGCTGTTCTGCCTCCTTATTCTTCGTCTTTTCACAGAGATTTTAGAGAAATTTCGAAACCCTCAGATATATTTTTTAGGTTCTCTCATTTATAATGCAACTGACTTGACATATTGGATATAAGTTGACTTGTTTTGGTTGAAACAAGGTGCAGCTACTTTGGCTTGTAAACCAATAATTTGCTTGCAGGACTGGTTTGGAGATATTTAAATGATCAGCGAGGGCACCTAAGTTTAACAATTCCCATTTAGCCACTGTATTTATTTCAGGGTTGAAACACAGAAGCAGGCTGAGGATCACAGCTTTTCTCAGATGTCTCCTCGGCGTCACGCGTTTGTCTCTTTCTGTGTGGTAAAACGTGATAAGCTGCTGATTCTTCTTTGTCTTCTGTTGCTGTGCCCTACATTTCAAACCAATGAAAATATGAGCTGAGAGAAGTGTCAGTAAATCCAACCAGCGGCGTGATAAATTTGGCAGCACCAGACATAAGACAGGGCTGACTGATGGTTGATAGTTTGTGTATCTTAATAAATTTTGCCTGTTAGGTCTGTGAGTCGAAATATTGATGTTTCCCTCTGTCTCTCTGCAGTTCTGGCAGTTTGGCGAGTGGGTGGAGGTCGTGATCGATGACCGGCTGCCAGTGAAGGATGGAAAGCTGCTGTTCGTCCACTCAGCAGAGGGAACTGAGTTCTGGAGCGCTCTGCTGGAAAAGGCCTACGCTAAGTGAGACTGACAGATCATAATGAACTCTTAATGAACTCTCAGTCGAGGCTAATGATGTATTAATGTCACATCATCATCAAAATGCATGATGTTGTCGCTGCTGCACCTTTAGCTGTTCAGAACGGATGATAAATACACATGAATAGGGGTCTGCTCAAGTTCCAGTCCCAGTCTCAACTATTGAAGCCGGAAGCTGGTGGCTCCATTTTATACAAAGACGCCTATGACCAGAGTTTCTAGATTCAGAAAATCTGTGTTAAAAAGCACGATTGACAAATACTTGAAGCCCTTACGGACGTATTGAGCAACTTGAGACCACAGCTGCTCCACTGGACAGCTGTGGTCTCAAGTTGTAAATTTGCTTAGCTGTAAAAGAGAACCAGAGCATTGTTTGTGCGTGCCAAGTTAAGCGGGCCTCCCAGTTGGGAGAGCAGAGAAGAAACGGGAAGTGCATGACGTAAAGTGAGATTTATGCATTGTTAGATTTGCTCTGCTGAGGATGTGACAGAGAACATACTCTGAACTTTTCCCCTCTAACAACAACTCAAGTCTTTGGACTCCATCTAAGGCCTGCTCTCATACCTAACACACTGTTTGAATGATTTTAAATCTTCATTAATCTCCTCCTGTGTCCCAGGTTGAACGGCTGTTATGAGGCCCTGTCAGGGGGCAGCACGTCAGAGGGCTTTGAGGACTTTACAGGCGGCGTGACGGAGATGTACGAGCTGAGGAAAGCACCCGCCGACCTCTTCAGCATCATCAGCAGGGCCGTAGACAGAGGATCACTGCTGGGCTGCTCCATTGACGTCAGTACTGCATCACTTATGCATCCTTTGTTTTAGTTTTAGCAGTGCTGGTAGGAGAATTTTGGATAGAGCCAGGCTAGCTGTTCCCCTCTGTTTCCTGTCTTTATGCTAAGCTAAGCTAATGCTAGCTTTATATTTACCGCACAGGCATGAGGATGGTATCTTCCTTCTCATCTTACCTTTGGGGAAAACACAAATAAGCATTTATCTACATTTTAAAAAAGAAAAGAAAGAAAAAACAAGCTAAGCCCTAATAAGGGTTTATTTATTTGTGACCCATGGTTGTTTATCAAGACACTTTTCAGCTCCTCAAATGTGGCTGTTTTTTAGCAACCTGTGGCTGTTTTTCTAGCAGTTTTCAAGGCACCAGATGTGGATGTTGTTTAGTGACCCGTAGCGGTTTATCCATTTGCTTTTTCGGCACCCAAATGTGGGTGCTTTTAAGAGATTAATCGTGGTCTTTTCAGCAGCTTTTCAGCCCTAAAATGTGGGTATTTTTTCGTAACCTGTAGCTGTTTTTCCTGCGGGGATAGTGCCAAGAAGGGCAGGTATTTTAAGCAAAAATATGATCTTTTCCTCACCATAACCAAGTGGTTTTTGTGCCTAAACCTAACCAGTTGTTACCCACAGCGTTGTTGGAACATTAAGTTCATGTGCTACATGATAATGTGCAAATGTGTCGATTTGTGGTTTGCAGAAACACACAATGGTTTGGTTTACACTGTAGTAATGCAACATGAATTATTAGCTGAACAATCAATCCATTAAATTACAAATGTAACATAAAATAAGTATTTCTTTACTTAATTTTCTGGCCTCCCAAATGTTAAGCTTTGCTTTGCTTTGCTCTGCCTTATATCACTGTAAATTGTGTCTGGGACAATAAGTTGGTAAGCGTTTTATAAACGAAAGGAGAAATGGACAAAATACTATCGTTAATAATGAAAACAGTAGATTGCAGTGTTTTAACGCCTCTTGCAAATCCAACAGGTGTTTCTAAAGTTTGGCTCACTGAGATATACTTTAGTTTGACCCCTGTAGGGGCAGGTCAAAGGTCAAAGGGCTGTACATGCCGACCTGGGATTCCAAAAGTTGGGAGGATTTTCACAGGGGGTGAGGATCAGGGAAACCGGATGCATTCAATTACACCAACAGCACAGAGTGTACTGTTACATTAATGTTCAGTGTACTAATATGTATTTGCTAGAAAAGAGAGTTGTTGTCTGACTGAGCAGGGGTGAACTGAGGAGACTGTAAATAGGGCAGTTTGAGTGAGTGGGTGCTGTAATGGCAGAAAAATGTGGGAAATTTGATCTGGGACCAGAAGAGGGCAGTGAAGATTGAGAGCTCAGGGTGAAAGGGTTGGAGCTGGCATGGATTCAGTGTAATTCTCAAGGACAGTGGGTGTTTGCAGACAGAGGGGATTGAACTCTTCCGTCTGTCTTGGTGAAGGTCGTGCTCTGTAATAAGTGCTGATCAGTTTGGTTAGGAACAACTGCAAATGTGACTCATGTGGTTGGAAAACATGAAGACAGAGATGGAAAAAAACAGCAACAAAGGGAGGTAAACGAGGAGGTAGAACATCTCCAGTAACAAACACTGTAACCTTTGCATTTTCTGACTACAGATAAGTACCTCGCACAACCCCACTTTGAAAAACTGAAAAACTGAACTGTCCCTTCAGTGTTGTAAAAATTAAAAAAGAGTATGGCATGCACACGAGTCATGTCTCCAATTTTGTACGTTAAAGAAACATTTCACCCCCCAAAATTATCATTTGTATAACCATCGCTCACCCTGTGTTACGTTTAATTTATGTAGAAAACTTTGTTTTTCTTGTATGCCTTCACAGCGAACGAAGAATCCAAAAAAAAAAGGCGGCCAGTCCACATGTCACAACAGCAAAACATCTGTTTATAAGTGTTTTATACGGTATTGTTTTAGCAAAAGTGCACGTTTGAGAAGTACTGAGCATACAACGAGACTTTTTGGATTCTTTGTTCACTGTGGAGGTATGCGAGAAAAACAAAGTGGTGAGTAATTGTTATACAAAGTCATTTTGCAGGTGACTATTCTTTTAATATATGTGGAATTCAGTTTAATCGTGAAGATCTCTCAGCAGTCTTTGAATGTCATTGCATTTGCCGCTTACATAGGGTGACACACACGTAACCCCTATTGTGTCACTGTGTTTGAATTAGTTTAAACAGCCAGTAATCGTCACCACGTTAATGGATTCCTCGCTCTGTAAAGTCTGCTGACGTTATGAATGACTGTAGATATCACACACCCTGTCACATGTTGAGCATCCTCCGTCATTGACCTCTGTTCCCGTCCTCAGATCACCAACTCAACGGACATGGAGGCCGTCACGTTCAAGAAGCTGGTGAAGGGACACGCCTACTCTGTGACTGGTGTGGACGAGGTGAGCGGCGACAAAGCAAATCTCCTGGCTGAAAACGGCAGTAGAGTTATTTTGTGGTGCTCAAAACAGATCCAACAATTTTAGAAATGCAGTGTGAAATCTTAGGAAACACAAAATTACTGGTTAATTCTCAAGTGGTAAATTGTCTCGAACCCTAATCACAATTTGCCAACTGTATCACCACACAGAGGGAAACGTGCATCTCATGACATAATGGCGTCCTCATGAGCTGAGCTGTAACGTTAGCTAGCTCAGTGGTGCTAGGTGAGCTAGCAGTAGATGCACACTTCCTTCTGTGCAGTGATACAGTTCGCAGGAGTAGTTGGGTAGAAAGAAAATAGTTCCCACATGAAACTGCTCATAGCAAGGTCTGTGGATTATCGTGAGTAACCAGGTCATGATTTCTGCATCTGTTATTTTGTTTTTTTGTAACAGATGTTGATTTGATTTAACCTGATTCGGGCTTATTTCTCTATTTAATATTGTGTGTTGTACTGTAACAGTCTCAGACAGTAAATACACACGACTGTGTGCCAGACATTTGTGCAACACACAAACACCACATGACGTAAACAGTAAATAAGTGTGACTGTTTCTTCGCCCTCAGGTGGTGTACAGAGGAAATCCGACCAAACTGGTTCGCATCAGGAACCCCTGGGGGGAAGTGGAGTGGACTGGACCCTGGAGCGACAAGTAAGATTTTACTTTACTCTTTCTACACTGAAACTGCGGTGTTAAATGGCAACACATGTTTCCCGATTTCTTAAAAGTGAATGAGACAAACAGATACTGTGCAGGGTTTAAATGCTGTTTCTGTTTTGTTGGTCATTTTTAAATCATATGAATCTTGTACACAAATTGACAAAAGGTTTTTACAGGCATTTATTAAATTTAATTACCAAACACACTCTGATCCCAGAAATAAAAAAAAGAAAGACAAACAGTAGGGGAGTGGGGTTAACTGGGCTGTCCAGTTGCCCTCAGCACTGGGAAGAAGAGTCAGTCAGAGTTGAGAAATGGGTCCAATTACATAAAGTCATTTCACTGTAGTTATGAAATTAAAAAATACCAGACATTCTCCCCCATAGCTGAAATAATGTCACAATCCAGTTGAGCATCTTTTCTAATAATAATAATGCACATGGAAGTCAGCGCTCGTTGGCGTGTATTAGCTGTAGAATTGCCACAGTTATCCAAGTAACGTTGGATTGAACACTGGAACCATAACTGACTCAATGAGCCATTTGCAGTGTTCAATCCAAGTAACGTTGGATTGAACACTGGAACCATAACTGACTCAATGAGCCATTTGCAGTTTCACTGTGCTGTGTATTGTGTGTACTTAGACTTGCATGGTTTAGTCTTTGAGACAAGCATGTGCTACCTGATCAACCAGGTAGCGCTCTTGCGGGACAGCCGGGTGCTTCAGTTTCAGGTGCTACTGTTGTCAGTGCTACAGTTGTTAGCTTAGCAGTTGTTGGCGCTGTTGTCGTGGGTGTGGCTGTTGTAGGTGCAGCAGTGGAGGGCATAGCAGTTGTAGGTGCCACTGTTGTCGGTGCAGTAGTAGTGGGTGCAGCTGTGGTAGGTGCCAAAGTTGTTGGTGCAACAGTTTTAACAGCGGCAGTTTTTGGCGCTGATGTCAGATGTCAGTACAGATGAGAAAAATATGCTGGTGTAGTTATTTATTTGTACATTCACCTCTTTTCTTTGTGACATCCTCAGCTCCAGAGAGTGGGACAGTGTGGATCGCTCCATCAGAAGTCGGCTACAAAACCGCAGCGAGGACGGTGAATTCTGGTGAGTCGTCTTGTGCGAATGGGATCCTTTCATTACTTGTGTGAAAGAAGGAAAATCAGCTGATGTGACATCACCGATGAAGGCAATGTAACTAAAGCTTTGATTGGGTGCAAAAAATATGCCCAATAACCACTGGTTACAACCAAGGTCTGCAGAAGACCATCTCTGAACCAACAACACGTCCAACCTTGAAGCAGATGGGCTACAGCAGCAGAAGACCACACCAGGTGCCACTCCTGTCAGCTAACAACAGGAAACTGAGGCTACACTTCACACAGGCTCACCAAAACTGGACAATAGAAGATTGGAAAAATGTTGCCTGGTCTGATGAGTCTGGATTTCTGCTGCCACATTCAGATGGTTTTCTTGGCACACTTTGGCCCCTTAGTACCAACTGAGCATGGTTTAAACACCACAGCCTACCTGAGTATTGTTGCAGACCGTGTCCATCCCTTTATGACCACAGTGTACCCATCTTCTGATGGCTACTTCCAGCAGGATAACGCACCATGTCACAAAGCTCAAATCATCTCAAACTGGTTTCTTGAACATGACAATGAGTTCACTGTACTCCAATGGCCTCCACAGTCACCAGATCTCAGTCCAATAGAGCACCTTTGGGATGTGGTGGAACGGGAGATTCACATCATGGATGTGCAGCCGACAAATCTGCAGCAACTGTGTGATGCTATCATGTCATTATGGACCAAAATCTCTGAGGAATGTTTCCAGCTCCTTGTTGAATCTATGAGACAAAGAATTAAGGCAGGTCTGAAGGCAAAAGGGGTCCAACCTGGTACCAGCAAGGTGTCCCTAATAAAGTTGCCAGTGAGTGTACTGTGCTTTTTGGTATGCTTCTGTTTCCCTTTGTAATGTCTGTTTGATTTGTTACAGCAAACAGTTTATGTTTTATCTGTACTGAAACAAGGTTCAACTCTTGGACATCGTACTGGAAAAAATAACTCTGTCCTAACAGTGTATCTATTTATGTCCCTCAGGATGTCGTTCAGCGACTTCTTGCGCGAGTTCACTCGTCTGGAGCTGTGCAACCTGACGGCTGACGCCCTGCAGAACAGCCAGCTGAAGAAATGGAGCTCCTCGCTGTATCAGGGCGAGTGGAGGAGGGGCAGCACTGCTGGAGGCTGCAGGAACTACCCAGGTATGAAGCGATGAGAAGGAGGAAAGAGGAGGGAAACTCTTAGATGAGAGAAAGAAACTGTTAGGAAATGTTTAAATGAAAGGAGAGAAGGATGATGTTTCCTAGAACATAGTATAGTTTTATTTTCTTTGTACATTTTGGAGATTAACTCAGAGTTTCTCCCACTGCTGACTGTTGTAGGATCACACAATGGTTATACTGTATTCCATAGACATTGAATAAACGTTAATTTTAGGGGATAAAGAATGTTAAAAAACAAAAACAAGGAGAAGGAGAGAGGGAGGATTTGGATGAATTTACCAAAGGAATGTGACCCAGTGACTCCCATTTAAACACTAAGTAACTCAACAATGGCCTGCTTTAAAATACATTTTGGGAATGCCCCATCATGATTGAACACATGCGTGGAATTTGATTGTTTCCTCGATTCACTGTGACCTAGATAACAGAATCACAAAAGTGTAACAATCTGACCTTTACGACTCTTCCTCCCAGCAACCTTTTGGCTCAATCCTCAGTTCAAGATTGCCCTGCAGCACCCGGACACCCCCGGCAAATCAGAATGCAGCTTCCTGGTAGGCCTCATGCAGAAGGACCGCAGGAAGAAACGGAGGGAGGGCAAAGACATGGAGACCATCGGGTTTGCCGTCTATGAGGTTAGCTGCCGTCCAACAAACGCTGCTTGTTAAAGTTCCAGTCTAGGAGCTTAACCTGGGGGTCCTCAAGACTTCTAAGGATGCTTTCACACCTCAGCTGTTGGAAGCATTTGGTGATTTAAGAGCCTATCAATCAAAATATCATGTAGTATTTCTTCATCAACCATCAGAGCCTATAATCCCCAACGGGCACAGACTCACCAACAGACACTGATTAACCGAATGTCTTAAGAGTTAACGTCACTACGGGTGTTGTCTGTGCCGGTACGACCCACAGCTGCCCAGAATCTACTACCACCCAGTTGTTGAACTGTGGATCAGACAAACATGGATGTAGTGTTTGGGATTTATAGTTGTGCGGTAGACCTTACGCCACGCAGCCTACGCTGTTGTGAGCATTTATACTTGTGTTTCTGTGTCACTCTGCAGTTACACCTCCAAAACACTAGCTGGCGACGGAGGTTTCTGTGAAGTGCTGTGAAGTTTAGTTGATTCAAAACACACATTAAACACACATTAAACATGGCTTAATAGAGACAATTTCAAACACAAGTACACAAATCAGCTTCACTTTAACTCGCAGCATTCACAGACAAACACTTGTCTTTATCTGGACACATTTTCCCCACAAATACAACATGCTAATGTTTTTAGCACAAGCCTATGGCATTTTACATTGTATAAATTAGCCTAGCAACTAGTGGAGATTTCCTCTGCTCACATGAAGCCAGGATAAATTACACACAAGACTTAAAATGTTATTTTTGTGGAGGCTTTATTGTCTTCACAAATTATTGTTTCTTATCTTGAAATTAAAGCAAAAGCTTCGTTTCCACTGAGGGAAATGATTTCAGCTTACAGAAATAGACAGGAGCTCTGCGTCGCTCTGACATGTTGTAACATTTCTGGGGAAGGTTCAAATTAGGTCACGACGTAGGAGCCGCACAGAAGTATGAATTCTGCAACTTGCCGTGATTCTAGTTTTCCGTGGTCTGAGCCAAATGAAGCAAACTACAGCTGTGAACGCACCCCAAGAACATTATTTGCTGCTTGATTCCTCCTCCTGTTTTCACTGTATTTCAGAATCCAGTACATTTCTGAGTAATACTATATCACTGCCATTTGGGCAATGCTGAGATTTAGTTCCAGTAACTTTTACCCAAAGCAAGCAAAGAAAAGTGGAAACAAAAGCAGCACACATGACAACTTTTGTTAGTTAAATTCCTGGCTATACTTACCTCAGTTTTGAGTGACTGTTTTTAATTTCTCATCCCTGACAGATCTCTACATTCTAGTTTATTCTCTGTCTTTATGTTGTTCCAGATCACGTCCATCATTGTAATAATCTGATTTCTCTCTCTCTCTCTTTCCTTTTCAGATTCCAAGAGAGGTATGTGTTTTATTTCTTTCCACTTCTCTCTTGTGACTCAAGAACAACCTTTGAGCAACGTTAGGGCATTTCAAAGTGCTTTACACACAAAGTGCAAAAGAGATGCTACAGAAGCACGTTTAAATACATTTAAAAACAGTAATTAAAGAGCCCAAAGATAAGAAAATAGAAGCAATCTAAAACAGTAAGACAGGAATAAAATACAAGAAGAAAAGAAATGAATAATTCTTTGCTTTAATAAAAGGCAGCGGCAAACAGAAATGTCTCTAAGTCTTGATTTTAAAGAACATAGAGTTGCAGCAGACTTGCAGAGGATCAGAAATGTAACTTTAACAAAACAATGTCAAACCTTTTAAAGGATTTATTGAACGCTGACCAACTTTCTCCCGTCTCAGTTTGCAGGCAAGTCAGGAGTCCACCTGAAGCGTGACTTTTTCCTCACCCACGCCTCCAGCGCTCGCTCAGAGCTCTTCATCAACCTGAGGGAGGTCAGCTCGCGGTTGCGACTGCCGGCCGGAGAATACATCGTTGTCCCCTCTACCTTTGAGCCGCACAAAGAGGCCGACTTTGTCCTCAGAGTTTTCTCTGAGAAGCCAGCTGACTCAGAGTGAGTGGGGGCAGAGGATACTTTGGGCATGATATGATGTCGAAGATTACTGTTACTGAAAGGTTCTGTATGTAACCGGAGTCGGCATCCTGTTGCTCACGCTCGCACGCTGCAGGCTAGGGTTGAGCCAAGTACTTGGATAAAACCAGTATCCTGTACAGATAATGTGCTTTTTATGAGTATCAATCAGGTACAAATGTGTCAATAGCTGTACTGACAAAACTGATCTGAAGCTGAGATTGTTCTGTAAGTAGTTTTTTAATAGATAATAAATATAGCAACTCCGGTCCCGCCCATTTTCAGTGTAGCCCCACCCACTTCTGGTTCAAACTCCACCTATCCCTAGTGTTTTTACAGATACAGATAATTCAGTTGGTTAAACAGGTACAGACATAGATAATGGTGTACTTGCTCATGCCTACGTTTGCTCATTGGCCGACCAGCTAGCTGTGACTTAGCTATGCAAGGATCTGTTTTCTGTTGCCTTGGAGCGGACCTAATTTAGCAGCTGTAACAGCTCAAATTCAGCTACAACAAACCTTAACGTTAAATGTCCATCATGGAAACATCACCGGTGTCTTTTTGTCCGGTTCCATTTCTAATCTAATGTTAGCTAGTATTACACGCTCTGAGCACTGAAGTTGAGCTGAAATTCAAGGCACTTGGAAACGCGCATAACGTAACATCCTTTGAATTTTCCCACAGTCCTTTTTACAGAAGTCAGTCCAACAGGTTGTTACGGGCAACCAAGAAAGTTGGGGAAGGTCTCAGATTACGTTAAAATCTGTTCACCTGTTGGCAACAAAAAGCGATTAATACATGTAAAAAGTTACATGCAGAACCTCTCAAAACAAAAAAAGACAAGTTTTTAAAAAGTAATTTCTTATAAATACTCAAGGAACATCATGATAAAAGAAATCATGCATTTTAAAATAACCAACCATGTAACTTTACATTTATCTTCTTTCCATGTCAGGGAGCTTGATGATAACGTCGAAGCAAAACTTCCAACAGAGGTGAGAGGATGCAACTGAACTTCAACACCTGGCTGTTAATGAAGCGTAGGAAGGAGCTAAACTAACTGAAAACGTCTCTGTTTGTGTTTCAGACTGAGCTAGACGAGAGCCAGATCGACGCCAGCTTCAAGAATCTCTTCAGACAGCTGGCCGGGCCGGTAAGCGCGCTCAGCGGGAAGCTCAGCAGCAGTTTAGCAGCTCGGAGAAATATTGTTTATGATACGTAAAATGATTTGCTCTTCTCTGTTTGTGCCTTCAGGACATGGAGATCAGCATCTCAGAGCTGCAAACCATATTGAACAGGATCATCAGCAAACGTTAGTAACAGATGAAATCACTCTGGAATTACAATTACTCGTAACGTTATGGAATTAGGAACAAGCATTTAAGCTGTTACAGTATAAAAAGGCGAATTCACAAAGAATGGATCATGACTGGTGATAGCGTCGTGAATCACGCATCACTTGTAACTGCTATCTGTGAGGTCCCATTCACAAAAGACATCACGCCAATGACATTACAGTGCAAACATGCCGATAAAGTTTGCAGCTCAGTTCCCTTTTTTGCATCTGTTTGCAATAATTAAAGTAGCAAAGTATAAATGTTGCCTTTGCGTCAAGAACAGAGCAGGCAGAAAAATGGCAAAGACATATTTAGACTGCAAGCGGCAGCTCCAGACCGATAAGATGCAAAGGTGTTCCCCAGAAGGGGCCAGTTTTGTTCCAAATATATATGACCTAATTTAGATATGTGCAAATACGTAGTACAGGCACATTGAGATGCTATCTGCTTGGCAGCACAGTTAGGGGTGCATTTCACATTTTGCAAATTGCTTTTGAGAATTTTGTGGTTTCTTCTTGTCTTATGTGTGCAGGATTAGTGGCCGCAAAAGCCAATCCTCCAGATTGTTAAATGTGTTCTTCTTCTCTCTTTTTGTCTTACTTTCTCATGCCAACAGATAAAGACCTGAAGACGGACGGCTTCTCGAAAGAAGCTTGTCGCAGTATGATAAGCCTAATGGACGTATCCTTGTTATGGCACTGAAGTCTCAATTCCTAAACATTAACTGAACATAAATATGATAAGGGGAACAAGCATGTTGGATTCTTTGGATTCCTTAACAGAGTACTCCACTGATGTAGCATTGCACCTCTATAACATTGTTCAACTTATGATGAAAGAACTTCTATAAAAATGAAGTGCTTGGCTTTTAATTAAAGTTTCACGGTACCTATCTAGCTACCTAAATAAAACTTAACTTTAGTGGATCATCAGACATAAAGGATAGAATTAATCAGCAGATGCTCCGGTTCAAAGTGAGACAAAACTTTTTCATGGATGTCAATTTTGAGCCACAGTGACGGCCAAAATGTGGCCTGCAACAGACAGTAAGGCTTGTTGTTCATAGCCGAGCTGATTTCTGCAAAACTGGAGTAAGGAGTCAACAGAGACCAGACTTTGATGTGTAAAATCGGTGGAGCTCCCCCTTTAAATTGACTGCTCAAAGTAGTATCAAAATTTGATTGTGTTGTCGCACTCATTGATCAGATGAACTTCACTGTTGTTCCTTGACTTCGTGGCTCAGACGGACGGCAGCGGCAAGCTTGGCCTGACAGAGTTCCATGTCCTCTGGGAAAAGATTAAACGATACCTGGTGAGATTAAACACTGACGGGTCAGACGGGGAAGGCAGGATAAAGTAATATTGATCCTGCTTCATGGTACTTGCGTCAGCCTGTTGTTTGTTTTGATGTCTGGCCAGTGGACTGGTTTTTCAGATTCTCGTTTGCTTGTCTCAAAGCTTGTTTCTTTCCGTTATTAATTTCCTGTTTCTTTTCTTTCTGTCCGTTCTCCATCTGTCTGTCACCATGCCAGACCATATTCAGGCAGTTTGACTTGGACAAATCAGGCACCATGAGCTCCTATGAGATGAGAATGGCTCTTGAATCTGCAGGTACATGTCCTTTTTGTTTCAATTACAAGACAAAGGAAAGAAGGCATTTTCTCTTTTCGTCACACATTTAGAGAGTGTTCCCTGCTCGATTGTAGTTTTGGGAATCTTTTTGTTCTTGTCTGACTTTCCTGTTTGTCTTCTTCTTCAGGTTTCAAGCTGACAAACCAACTGTTCCAGCTGATCATCCTGCGCTACACAGAGGCCGACATGTCTGTTGACTTTGACAACTTTGTCACCTGTCTGGTCCGACTGGAGACCATGTTCAGTGAGTCCCATTACTGCATACCTTTGATATTGTTAAAGGAACAGTTCACCCACTTGTCAGGTGTTTTGTTAAAAAAGGCAACATGGAGCTTATCACCTTACTTTATCACAAAACAGTCAGACCCAGATCAAATAATACAATTGGTAATTGAAATAAATAGCATATAATACATGTGTGTGGGTTGCTGGGGTTCATACTCAACTAAACACAGCATATTTGAGGAGCAGTGTGAAAGATTTAGGGAGATTTAGTGGCATCTAGTGGTGAGGATTGCAGATTGCAACCAGCTGAAACTTCTCCCAGTTAGAATTCCTTCAGCCAGGGACAACAGCAACATTTAACAAAGGTAACGTTACAAAATTCAGCTCCATTACAACTGACAAAGTTTACCAACAAAACAGCTGTCTTATACTAAACATGTTTTCCAAACAAATATAACATGCTAACATTATTAGCACAGGCCTATGGGATTTTACATTGTATAAATTACGCTAGCGACGATGAAGCCAGGATAAATCACACACAAGACTTAAAATGTTATTTTTGTGGAGGCTTTATTGTCTTCACAATTTATTGTTTCTTTTCTGTGAAATTAAAGTAAATAAAAGCTTTGTTTCCACTGAGGGAAATGGTTTCGCCCCCTTGCTTTGGATTCCCTCCCCTCCAAACATTTATTGGGTTCTTCTTCGGCCATGTTACACTTCCACAAAGTGTCATGAAAATCAGGCCAGCGGTTTTTAATCCTGCTGACAAACAACAAACTACGCAAAAACATAACCTCCTTGGTGTATGTATTAAGAGACTATATTTGTTTTTGTCTCTGCAGAAACCTTCCAGACGATGGACGCAGATAAAGATGGTTTAATGTCCCTCAACTTCACTCAGGTATGGCCACATGTCCATGTGAACAGAAATACTGCCATACACCCAAACACAATCTTTGCTTTACAGATTTTATCTACTGAAACATTTTGTGTTAGATATTTACTCACCATTTCTGTGCATGAAATACCTATCATTATTTATAATTAGCACCCCTTAATTCACACACTCTCCGTGTCCCACAGTGGATCACCCTGACCATGTTTGCCTAGAGATGAGTGGACTCCTCTGTAAATGTTGCACTGCATCCTGCTGCAGCTCCAGGCCCAGTATGTGTTGTTTCAGAAGTGCCTTTTCCTCCACCTGTTCTTCCTCTCGCTGCTGAGGCCCTACGAAGCTTTAAGACTGTAAATTCATCTTTACAGTGCCTACATTGGAAAAATGTGCCAATTCCTTTATTTGCCACCTGTTTTGCCAACAGAAGGAAGCTCACGTCTTTGAGCCTGGCGGTCAACTCTGCAGTAGCACTGACTGTGAGCGAGAACGTTTTTAGCTGTATAAACATTTATTGGATGCAGAAGACGGACATAAACATATTGGCTAAATTTCAGTTGGTGGAGACAAAAAAGTTGTATTGATTTATAGCTTGTTTGTTTGGAAAAAAAGGCATCTAGACATATGTTTTCTTAAAAGTTACCTCCTTAGTGTAGGTTTAGAGAAAGTGGAAGAAGTAGAAGTAAATTTCTAAATTAAATATTCAAATAAATTGATAGTAGGAGTGTCACTATAACGACTTTGGTTGGATGATACTTTGTCCCAGAAATAATTGCGATAAATTATATTATTGTCATTTGAGACCATTTCATGCCACTTATATAAATAATAATAAATAGCATAATAACACAAGTACGGTGTTTTCAAAAAGAAACAAATGTTTAATTCTTAATGATATTCAGTCATTGGATTTAGGATATGAGAAAAAATATGAGCATATTTTATAGAAAAGTAATTAACACCTGGTAATATATACAAAAAAGTACATATAGAATTGTAGTACCTTTATTGGAGTAGTCCAGAATTACTCCAATTTGGCCAACAAAAACAAAACAAACACTGCCTCTTGCAGCTAACGGACAATCTTAGCGAAGCTCTGCGAGCACTTCGCAGTTATCTCCATAATCTGGGCCAGTGTGCTGCAGTCTGCTCCCGGGGATGTTCGGCCTGCGAGCCAGGTGGTTTGCTCGTGGATTTCGGAAATGGAGGATGAAGTTGTTGAATAGTAAAACCTCAAACGACGAAATGTTTTAGCACGTTGCCATGAGTTGCCAAGCTAACAACTATCAGGACTGTGCATGTTTTTCTCCAAAAGTGCAGCTGCAGGCTAGCGGTAAGCTACACTGTGTCATCTTTTAGCTGTTTTATTTTTCTTCAAGCATGCGGCGATAAGGAGACAAAAAAAAGGCGAAACCCTGCTGTTTATTCTGGCATCGTGTTGGCTAAAATTTTACATTCTTTTGTAAACAAATATGCATGTAAACACGGGTGATATGTCCAATGTCCTTATACTGAAGGATAAGTCTACAACGCAACTATAGTGACAGGCCTAATTGATATAATTGACTAATAAACACAATAAACATGATATGTCTTGATGCTGCATTTGGCTACTTTTAACAGGTTTTAGCTTAGCATATTTTTAGCAGATTTCCTGAGCTGGATTTTTCAACTTAAATATGTAAACCATTTTCCTTTCTCCTAAAATGTCTTGTTAGGTTGTCTATATTGGCGGCTGGCATCAGCCAAGCTAGGCTAATTTAGCCTGAGCTAAGCTAAGCTCAGATAATGAAGGAAATGGAGGGAAAAAAGTTGCTAACTAGCATTTCGAAAAGGTGTTTTTAGCTGTCTACATTTGCTGAAACTCAACCAATATGTTTATGTTTGCTCCATTTAATCAGTCGGCGAGTTTTGCCCTTTTAAAACAAATTAAGTCAATTAGTGGTTTGGTTTTAATGGTGTTTTTTGGGGGGATTAGCTATCAACAATTACTTATTAATGATAATAAAATGAGCTCTAGATTGTTCGAGATACTCCTGCATCGCTACACTTTTTGATAGATTTTGGATTAAATCATTAATGTGAAACAATCCTGTGGCGAGTCCACTAAGGGTTAATGTGCGGACAATCTTCAAAACCCTCCTCTCAGAGCTTATTTTTTGTCAAAGATATTTGACGATGAGCCTGCTGTCAGTTATCACAATCTCGGTGCCAGCGATACGGAGAGCTGCCGAGCGTGCCAGCTTGTTCTTCAGCTTACTCTTTAACGCCACACATTCAGCACATATGAATGTGAGGATTATTTATCTCTGCTCTGCCTTTGTAGCGACGCTGCCGGCCGGGCATTTTGTGTTTACATCTTGTGCCAAACTTTGCTTTCACCTCAGCATCAAGAGTCCGCTCATGACGCTTTACTGGGCCCTGCAGTGCAAAGACAATGGTGGTTTGTTGTATCATAGAGAATGTGTTGGGTTGTATTTCTTTAAAAGTAATTCTGTTTAGCTTTTAGACAGATGTATTATGCATGGCACTTTTTACTGACTGTTTTGGAAAATATGGAAAAAATTTTATACCATGGTTGGAACTGGATGTCACAGTGGTTTAAAAAAGGGATGCGTCAGCCTTGTTTAATCTTGCCTTTCAACGGGAACAAGAACACATCAATACTTTAGGTGAAGGTAAACTATTATGCAAGATGGACAGATATGTTGGGTGCATGCATGTGTGAAATGTGATATGTCGTCTGCCTGCCTAATTTCTGTTCAACCAGGGGAGCAAGTGTTTTATTTTAAAGAATTGTATGCCAAAATAATGTGTCACATTTGGGGGGGGGGAAGACTTGAAAGTGTTTAGGTATGGAAGAAATACATGTAAAGTGTTATCATTTTCTTATCAAGCGAAGAGTTTCAATTGTTTCAAATACCCAAAATGTTTGTTCTGCCAATTATTTCTTGTCTTTCTGTAAATGTCAAGAGCTGATTTTGAAACATTTCAAAAAGTGACAGCCAAACTCTTAAATTTATACGATACTCCGACAATGCCAGCATTCATCTTTCAGTTTTAGCAGCGTAATGCTTATGTAACGTTATCTAATGTTTACAGTGGTAGCATTCTGGGTCCCTTTGGACCCATTCGTCATGCAATACATTGGTTTACTGTGTAGCGTCTCTGTAAAACTTCAATACACACTTTGAAAATAAACATTGGGATTTCATGAGTCTGTGAATTAATTATCAATTTATATTAAAGCGGGGGAGGGTGTTTTTCTCAACGTGAACTCTGTTTTCTGATGTTTAATCGTGATCAACTGAGACAACAGTGTTTGAAAGTGGTCCAGTATTGAGTGTGAGGGCCGCAGACGGCAGCAGAGTAACAGGCTGCAATGTAACGGTAATGGGCAAATGTGCACCATCAATTTATGTTGCAAAATCAAATACTTAAAAAAAAAGTATTTCATTTTGCCACAGGCTCAGATTAAGTGTGTGACAAAGTTATGGAAAGGATCCCTACAGAGATAGACCTTTTGGTTTAAGAGTAAGATCCTTTTTGTTCAACCCATTTGTTGTTCCCATTAGTCACTTATGCCGGGTTAAAACTACATGACATTTCTGTCTGTTCCAACAGTCACTATGTCAGATTAGGAGATTGTGGAGTCATAAAATCGTGCCGTGACTTGGCCGACAGACATGACACACGACACGATGGTCCACACCAATTATCCCCGGTCGTGTTTTACGATATGTGTGGTGTCATCAGGTTATTCTTGTCCTATTTTTATTACTTTTACTATATTTCAGTCACTGTGTGTGTTCATGTGCCAGCCGAAATGTTATTGTAGTACATACAAAGTGCCACATTTGAAGTACTGTATGGAAACTATGCAAGTCATTGAATCCTCCACAGCAAGTTCCTGCAAATGATCCACAATAAAAGTCTGCTTAGAAAATGAAGGGATTCTCTCAACCAAAATTATAATTAGCTTTTAATTTGAAACAGATACAGGAAGTGTTGAGTTTGAAATGACGGCGCGATGCATTAACTTCATCGAGGCAAACGGGAGCCTCTGCAGTTGTGTTAAGTAAATGTAAGTATTTATCATTTTATTACTTCATATCCTCCTTTCTGAAGAAATAACATTGTTTGCTAGCATGATGCTAACCGGGTTTGCTAAAGGGCGTCTTCTGTTTCACACCATCATTTTACCTTTTTTCGCTCTGTGTGGTAAAGGCGCTAGAGGAAATATCAAAAAGGCGGGGCTGTTGTCGTGCAGTTGTCTACGGCAGCAGATCGCTCTGTGTTCCTATCCGTCAGTGGTACGGCGATAACGGGAGAAGTCGTAACCATCAAAAAGAAAATCAAACATGCTAGGCTTAATGTCGCAATGTCGTGAGGCGTCCCAGACGTGGCGCCAGTTGTCGTCTGCTATGACACAAAGGACAACATGAAGCAATGGATTATTGCACACAACACTCATTATCGTTCACGATACCTATCGATATTATTTGTTTGGTTGTGATGGGTAAATCAGTTAAAATTTTAAAAAAGAGGTTCCCCTCCACACCCCGAAGAACGACACAAACAAACTTAATATAGTAATAAATAGTACCTTTAGTAACAACATTCATATTAAAAAAACAGCACAGTAAAATACATTAAGTCCACTAATGTACACATTTCAACAACATCATAATATTAAGATCTTTACAGCAAATTTTTTGCTCATTGTTAAGTTAAATTGCAGACATTTATACAAGCTGATCACATGTTTTAAGTTAGAACAAATACATCTCATTTAAAATGATACAAAAAAAAAGTTTTCGTCAGGTAGAGGAATGTAAGATGTCGTAAGGTACAGTGACATGAAAACAAACGATGTGTGCGTTCTGTATTTCTGTGTATATATTCTGTATATATCTATGTGAGATTTCTGAAAGGACTTCTGTTTTAGCATCTTTTGACCTAAGACTAAAAACAGCCCGACTGTTCATCCAAATACTAAACTAAGTGGGCTTTTCTTCGGCAGAATAGCATTAAATATAAACCACTTTCAGTCTCCGTCATAGCCTCTGACTATCATGGCGTCTCTTAGGCGTAGTTGTTGTGCTCGATCCTGGTCACCATGGTGGAAACCAGCCGCTCCAGCTGCTCTGCTCGCTGCTTGCCCGTCTGAAGGACCTCCTCGTGATTGGCCTTCTCCTCGCTGTCGTAGTCCATCACTGCCTGGTTGGTGATCAACGAGAGGGCGAAGACGCGCATGCCGCAGTGACGTGCGACGATCACCTCGTGGGCTGTGCTCATGCCTGACGAGGAAATTAAAACACATTAAAGTTTCAGCTGGTCGCAAGTTTCATCACCTCACAATATTATATTGATTATTTGCACAATGATACAATATTTCCTGATATCTCAAAGTCTGGCACAATGCTTTTACATATGTTATATGTAAATACATATGTTACAATAGGAGACAAATTCAGTAAATATCTTTTTCTTGGCTGCTTGTCATCGTCTGCCTGGCGCGAGACTGCCAGCATTGTTTGAATGTTTGGGAAGGAGGTGTGCTTGGACAAAAATGGTGTCACTAACATGCTATGGGAATTTCAAAATAAATTCGTATCTGGAAGACGATAACATGTATCAACGTTCTCAGTTTGCGTTGATAAGATCAGATCGTTGGTAATGGAATTGGTGCATCAATGAATCGTCACACCCGTAACTGCTAGATGCCACTAAATCCCCCGAATCTTACACACTGCGCCTTTAAGGGTCGCAATATGTCATTGCTGTACAGAAACTGCAGCTGTGAAATATTCTGTATTTTTGGCTATGATGTCCATGAAACACTACTCACCAACAGCATCAGCGCCCAGTTTGTGCAGCATACGGCACTCAGCAATGGTCTCGAACGAAGGTCCGCCCAGCACGCAGTAGACGCCCTCCTTCAAGAAGTCTCCGAAGCCGAGCTCCTGTCCCACATCCATGGCCATTTGCTGCAGCTCGCGATCATAGGCATCGGACATGCAGGGGAAACGCACACCGAACCTGTGAGAGGAAGGTTGGAAGGTTTAGTGTGTGTAGAAGCCACAGGAGAACTAAGTATCTGCAAACATGTTAAATAAGCCTAGTGAGGGTGCAGGAAACACATCCTACCTCTCATCGTTGGGTCCAGACAGCGGATTGTTGCCAGCGAAGCCAGGCATGTTGATGTGGTCTTTGATGATCATGACGTCTCCCACCTTATAGTCCTGATTGAGGCCTCCGGCTGCGTTGGTCAGCATCACCGTCTCCACGCCGAGCAGCTTGAAGATGCGTATAGGCAGTGTAATCTGGAAGCACACACACACATACAGTACATAAGATATTATGTAACCACTCAGCGGGGACTTTGCTCTTTCAGCAGCATTCTTTAAAGGCCACACATTTCATGGCAATTTTCTCCTCAAGCGTTCGAACACAGTCTGTTACAGTGCACACACACACCTTCCAGATTGGGTAGCCCTCGTACAGGTGGAAGCGCCCCTGCATGCAAACACATGGCCTCCCCTTTAAGGTGCCGAACACCAGCCGACCAGCATGTCCGTGCACTGCAGGAAGGAAACACAAACCAGTCAGTAAATATCAACAGCGTATAGAAACCAGTCAAGACGTTCTTTGTAGTTAAACTCAGAGGTAGGAACAAGTCATTGTTTTGCAAGTCACAAGTAAGTCTCAAGTCTTTGCACTCAAGTCCCAAGACCTAAACGAGCAAGCCTCAGCAAGATCTCTTCAACACATGCAAGTCCAATTTCATAAAAATCACAATTTTTAAAATGTTCGTTCATTTGTTAAGCAATTTTGTTTAAAAGCTCCTTAGCTGTTAAGCTAACCATTAGCTTGCTAACTATGTTAATATTCATCTCAACTTACTGCTCTTTGTGCAACCTTAATTTTCTCCTGAATTCGGGTCCACACATTGTGCATACTGCAGTTTGTTTTTATGTTAACGACTGTGTAGTTTTTGTACGTAAACAAAATTATTATTATTACTGTATTTTTCCATCTAGGGCTCAGTAATATAATGTTAGTTCTTAATTGTTCTCTCTTGCTACTTGATTGGATGTTGGTTCAAACTAGGGGACTGTTCGGCATGTCAAATATTTTTTTAAGCACGAGGGAGGCACTTATGTTTTTTATTTTGTCGTAGGGGAAGGGCATACAACTTTAAATGGTTGTATTTCGTATTTGTTGTACTGCAGATTTTAAAAGAAAAAATGCCTTTCAAACCTGCCGTGGCAAGTTTCCTTTAAAGATCACCAAAAGTACACTATTTCTAACTGTAAAAACACAATTTATCATTGGATTTTTAAATTTTTAACAGTCCTTGGACACATTTTGTATGACAAATGCTTCTGTCAGAAAAAAAACAGAACCAGATCTGAGCGTAAAATATTAATATTTCAGTTTAAGTTTTAAAAATGGATCTGGAAGTGTCAACTTGCTGGGAATTAATAGCTGATTCAAGTAATGAAGGGAAAGTTATTTAATTTGTGTTATACTTTTAAATAATTTAATTTAAAGTCCTTGGACTTGGGGGAAGGTATTTTCAAGTCAAAAGGCTTGAGTCGTTAAGTCACGAGTCATTGGTTGAGTTGCAAGTCTTTTGATTTTTTTTTTTTTAAGGCAAAACTTAAGTCATCAAATCTGAGACTTGAATCAGACTCGATTCCGACTCATGTGACTCGAGTCCACGCCTCAGGTTAAACTCACCAGTGCTCTGTGGAAAGTTTGGGATGTCCTTGTAGTTAAAGGCAACCTGGTCCTTCAACATGTCAGCCAGCCCTCCGAGCCCTGAGCCGCACACGATGCCCACTGTGGGTCGCACGTCAGTCTGGGCCAGCAGCCAATCAGCAGTGGCCTTGCATTCATCGTAGGTGTAGCTGGATGACATAAAAAAAAGGTCCAGGGTCAGGGTGACTGCAAAACTTTTTTCAGACTCACCTCTCTTTGCCTCCTGATTCTTAAAGTATCACGTAATGCGGTCATTATAATCAGATTACAGGATGAGAGAGTTCTTCTGGGCAGCAGGCCTGACCGCAGAACTGCTACTAATAAGGAGATGACTTGAAGGGACACACACATTCCTGTAGTATCACGCCTCATGCTCTTCAGCAGTGACACACACACCTTTTTAATTGTCTGCTGAGTTGAGAGATTACTCTCACTCATCCACTGTGATTTGTGTAATTCCTTTCATGTGACAAACTGCTGGTTTCACCCCCACTCAAGCATGGATTAATGGATATACATGGCTTTGCTCCTAAAGACTTTGCTATAGATTAAGATTTCCTTTTCATTTTACTTTATTAACACCTAAAAAACATCAGAAAGTTAAATAAAGTTAAAGTTAAAGTCGAGAATATTGATGTTACTAATTGTCTGATCAGTAAAAATGTGATATAAAGTGTAAGAGACACAGTTAAATTCCATGTCTGACTCCCTAAGGAATAACCGAATGGTTTTTCATTTAAGACTCGCCGCCCACAGAGCATGTGCGCATTTCTTTTGGCCCCAAGCCAAACATATTTTTTACCCACAGCCCCGACCTGCCCATGAAGGGTGCATGTGTTCAGCAGCATGGGAAGAGGAAAGCTGAAAGTACAGCCTGTTCAAAAGTATCAAAAGTGTACTCACCCTTTGGTAGCCTCTGGAAACATTGCAGACGTTTAAATAAGTGTTAAGAGTTGGTAAAAAGAGGAACTTTTAGTGCAGAAAATCAAGTTCCAGTGCGGGAAAAAGTGTTGAATCAGAGCCCAGCTGTTGAAATATAACTTATTTCAGAAAAGCTGAGGGAGGAAAAAAGTTTTAAAAATGTAATCTCAAGTTTTTCAGATGTTGAGTCCTGTTAAAGTCTTCTGTCTTGTGTGTGGAGAAGAGGCGCAGTCGCCGGGTTTATTATAGGCAAAGAGCCACCCCCCAACCCCCCTTCTGCTCAAAGTGACGCATGTGTGTGCAGCAGCCTCATTGGCTGAGTGGACACACCTTCATAATAGAGAAGAGGAAATATACGTGTATGTCCCGCTGGACAGACCCCACCCCTTTCATCCCCCTCCTTCCCAGCAGCAGCAGCAGCAGCAGCAGCAGCAGTGTTCACATAAACCTCTTTACATCCTGTTCTCCACATCACGGTAACAGGAAATGATTGCAACATCCCCTTAGCAATGATCAGCTTTTTGTTGATCAATACTGCAGGTATTCTCCCGGACATGATGTGCATTTTCAGCATGACTCAGGTTTTGTTTTGAACATCACGTGTCTGATGTGTCCATGTGATTGTTGCCCCTTTTCTCGCCATCAGTAAGTGTTTACATGGAATATGTCTTCACATGACTTTTAACCTCCACACACCTGAGCCTGAGTACTATGCTGGAGCACTGGCTGGGAATTGATAGTTGATTAAGGAAATGAAGGGAAATTAACTGATTTGTGTTACACACATTTAAACCTTTGGACTTGAGGGAAGGTATCAAGTATTTTCCAATCAAATGGCTCATGTCCAAGTAAAGTCACGAGTCACTGGTGTTAAAGACGAGTTGCAAGTCTTTTGTGACTTTGTCAGGTTGGGACTTAAGTCATCAAATTTGTGACTCGAGTCAGACCCGATACTAAGAAAACTCATGGTTGGTCCAAATGTTCAGTGAATTTCTAGCACAGAGCTTTTATTTTGAAGTGTTTTTTCCTGCTGTGGAGTGAGTAAATAAAGGACAGCCACCTCACAGAGACGGCAAACTAGCTTGATGACAAACGTAGGTATGACGCAGAGTACATTGAACTGTGTAGGCCTTGGACAAATGACCAAAGAGAAATCTGGACTCCATGGCTGGACCAGTTGCAGACCACTGCTGTAACTGAGCGTCAGAATTGCGTATTTGACAAAGTATGTAATAAAATCTACATTAGACTGTTCCCATAAATGATGGTCCTCTAAGAATCCTTTGAGAAGTAGAAGTCATAGGTGTTTTCACCCACTTTGAATTCAGCAGAGGGAGCTTTTAAATGTGAAGTGCCTTGTTGAGGTCTGGCTTTCAACACTTTGATATAACATGAGCTCCAAAAGGAAAATCATCTGTGTGTTGAGCTGCAGATGCCTTGATTTCTTTAAAGGCAAAACAAAGTGATAAAAAATGTTGACATATAACAAAAAGACTCACTAACAAGGACGTGGGTGGCTGGGTGGAAACCATTTCCCTCAGTAGAAACAAAGCTTTTATTTACTTTAATTTCACCGACAAAAAACAATAAATTGTGGAGACACTAAATCCTCCACAAAAATAGCATTTTAAATCTTGTGTGTGATTTATCCTGACTTCATATGAGAAGAGGAAAAGTGCGCTAGCTGCTAGGCTAATTTATACAATGTAAAATGCCATAGGCTTGTGCTAATAACGTTAGCATGTAATATTTGTTTGGAAAATGAGTTTAGTATAAGACAGTTGTTTTGTCAGTGAACCTTGTGAGTTGTAATAGAGCCGAATTTTGCAACGTTACCTTTGTTAAATGTTCTGAAGTTGTTAGGTCTCCAACAGGATAAGCAGTTACAGAAAATGAATGAATGAATGAATAACAAGAATGTGAAGGGATGCATACAGAATAGAAGGGATTGCTAAACGACACCGTCCATGATGTACCTTTGAAACGATTTTTCCAGTCCATTCATCAAGTGTTCAGGACATTTTATCATTAGATTGCAACACATGACCACCATGTGTGTTTTTGTTATTGTTGCCAGTAAGACTTAACTGTACACTGACACACCTCTTTTGGAGCATGTGTGTGTTGTAAATGAGGAAGATTACAACCTGGAATTCATAAATAAACACTTCATTCTTTTCATGGGCTCATTTATGGCCTCACATTGAACTCGTGGGATATTTTCCAGTTGTACACACACAAACACACACGCACACACACACTCATAATCACGAGGAATGTCACCTGGACTCAATGTCCTGTAACTGATGGGCCGCAATAAATGTGAGACATTTTGGACACGCATTCAAGGAGCAAGCCAAGTGCGAAAGAAAACACATAAGAACCTTCGGTCAGTGGTAAAATCTGTTAACTTAACTCTTAGTATCAATACCACATTGTGAAAATACTCCATTACAAGTACAAGATATCGGCCGTAGAGATGTCTGCCTTCTCTCCAGTATAATGGAACTAGATGACACTCAGCTTGTGGTGCTCAAAGTGCCAAAAAATACATTTGAAAAGCACAACAGCAATGTCTCTTTCCAGAAATCATGATCCAATTACTCAAAATAATCCACAGACCTTGTTGTGAGCAGTTTCATGTAGGAACTATTTTCTCTCTCCTGAACTACACCTACCAACCAAACCACCCTGCAGAGAGAAGTGTGCATCTGCTGCCAGCTCACCTAGCACCACTGAGCCAGCTAATGTAACAGCTCAGCCGAGGGGGACTCCATTAATGAGCACGAGCCTCTTGTCCATGAGTAAATGCTTGTATTTTTGATTTGGGGGTGAACTGTCCCTTTAAAGATTTGCAGCAGTAAAAGAACATAAAGTGCCACCGGCTAAATGTAATCAATACTGCCAGGACAGAGTATTCAGGACAGCTCTTTTATTTGACTTTTATCAAGCATGCTGTTACGTCCACTCTGCCCTGCAGGGCAAACAGAACTCCACCGTTGACCCAAAATAACCACATAAACACCTTTTAAACAAATCCATGGGATTTATTGCAAATAAAACAAGCAAACAAGACAACAACAATGCCATGGTGAGAGGCAGCAGCACCAGCAGTCCCCACACCAGAGGCCTCTCTCCTCTGCTGCTGGCACAGGAGCTCGATAGCACCTCCTCCATGCCAGGTGTGATGCACCTCGTTGGGCAGCGGAGCACACCTGGAGGGAAAAGGGACAGCAGCACAGAACACATACAGCTGTAGCACATGCTTTAGAGGAATAGTGTGGAAGATTTAGGGGGATTTACGCCTTGTTTCCACTTACGTATGTGTACAGAGACGAGGCAGTCCATTCATCTCTATGAGAATCTCCATGTATCCGATGTGCCTGCAAAACTCGTCCCCTCCGAAATATTTCAGTCTGGAAGAGCTGGAAAGCGTTGCTGGGGAGAGGGACGTCTGAGGTGCTTTGCTCGGCCTGCAGCTGTTTACATGCAGTCTCTTTCAAAATAAATGCACTACGTCAGTACAACATAATTTTTCCTTCAACAACGTACACACACGGTTGGGTTTAGACAACAAAAGCATGTGGTTAGGTTTAGGAAAAAAGAACAGGGTGAAAGTCCTGGTTTGTTGGACCCATCCAGCACCACTCCCACCCACCCTTCCAGGCCGCCGTAACTGTCATCCATGTTCCTGCTGCGTTGACGATATTTTGCGCAATGTTCAACGTCTTTAAATCTGACCTGAACAGTATTCTGGTCAAAGTGAAAAAGCCTCTGCTGGAAAAGCAGCATTTTACATGAAGTATCTACTCACTATTTAAATTGCTCTTGAAACCTCTCAGCCTTCACATGTGCATCAATATTAGGTGTGCAAAGTCATCTAGTTGGCCGGATTGGCCCCTGAGCTATATGTTTGACACCCCTGGGCAACAGAACTTGTTTTTGTGTTTCTGGCCTAGTTCTGCATCATCGATCTACTGTACATCTCATGCATTTAAGGACACATGGCAGGTGTCCTCAGAAATATGACGTTGGTGGAGGTTACGGCTGATAACCACTTGGTGCACTCCAAACTGTCCTTTTCCTGTTTCCCTGTGTTAATCTGTCAATATATTTTACTGCTATCTCTCTTTGTTTCTGACGTTTTCTTGTCTCTGTTGTTTATGGGCCACCCAACACCCCGACGAGGAAGAGATAAAGGAACAATGTCAGGACAGGACTCCCAGTCTGAACTTATGTGTGTATTGACATAACAGCTTCTCAGAAAATCATTCAGACGAAAATACAAACCATTAGACCGTTTAATGCTCATGTCAGTTACAGGACACCACAGACTGCGGGGTCACAAAAACTGCGAGCACAGGGTGTCAGACTTACGTAAGAAGAAAACTATTTAACAATGATTACATAACACCCCATCCCCCTTTTTGGGACGGGGGTTATTTGTAAAAGAAATAGAGGAAAAAATGAAATGACACAATGATGATGAAGAATGGCATGTTCTCAAATGGCCAACAGTGAAACACGTCTAGTGAAGAGCAAACTGTAATCATTACACAAGTAGGCCCATAATTTACCTTTGCCTTGGTTTACTTCTTTTGGATCACACAGGTAAACACAGACCCAAGAGGGTCCCACCAAGGGCTTGTCAAACACCAGCCAAAACACGGGGAGAGCCTGACGTCGATGGACCTTGAGTTGTTTTTCGGTGTTGACACATAAGGGGGCAGTCAACCTTGCTGCGTATTATGATTTCCTTGCAAGTCAGCCAACCTTCTGTTTGGGTTCTGTCGTCTTCATATCGCTTGTTCTTTATAAGGACAGCTGTTAACTTTGTCTGATAACACGGTGGCAGTCGTTGACCCGCTGATCTCTTTACTTGTCCCCTCGGTTACAGCCGACACGCCTTTGGCTCAGCCAATGAGTGGGGGCCATCTGACTGCAGAATGACGGCCCCCAGTAACCTGTTTACATGTTCCTCTGATTTTACAGGACTGTCAATAAAAAGGTTCATAAAGATTCTCCTTGACATTGACGCTGATGGCAGCAGGAAATGTACACAGATAAACTCTTACTTTTATCTGACATTTATTGAAAGATTTTTCATGTCATTGTACTTGATGAAAACAGACACTGGAAAGACATGAGATACGATGTCAGCAGACCCTACGAGTTTGTCATGTCATATGCATCCCGACATGCATTCCACACCAACTATCTGCCGTGTTTGATGTGATTTGCAAAGCTGCCAGAGCTAATGCAAGCTGAGATTTCTCACACGGTGAAGTTCTGACCTGAAATGACTGGCTTTAGAGATGAAATGAGACAGCTTTAGTGATGGACATGCCACACCTGCTGAAAGGTCCTGTCCTTCATCCTTAAGTCTTAAACCCCAGTCTTGTACAGTTAGGAAATTCTGGAAAAGGTTGTTCTGATGCAACTTGGAAAGCCTCTCTTTGGCAATACCATCTTGTGAAGTGCCAGATGGGTTTTTAGAACTGAAACTGCTGACTCGACCTTAAGGGTACACTCACACATTACCAAAATTAACACTAATATTCATCACTCATTCACTTCTGTTCAGCTGAAGGGCGGATGAAACATTCGCATTCCGTGGAATTCAACTTTGATGAACTTTCACTGGCGAAATCGCAGCCTCAAACAAATCCAAGGAAGTATATGGAGGATACATTGATTATTGTATTTAACCAGCTGATATTGTTTGATATCATCCATGAAAAATAAAAACTATTTTTTCTCAGACCTTGAACTCAAACCACTGTGTTGCACCTACCAAAATATAGAATTTAATAATTAAATTAATATCGTAAACATGCGGGCGAATTTATCTATTTTTTTGGCATCATTATTTTTCCTATCAAACATAAAATAGTTTGGACGTGTATTCCTGGGAATACTGTGTCCCGGTGTAAATCCTAGTTCACCAACACCACTAAACAGACTCTGATGTTTAAAATTGTTGGCGTTAAAGGCCTAACACACCCTCATGTGATTAAATATATTTTGATGTCTCTAAGGGCTGTGTGGGTGAGTACAGACTTTTGTTGATTGACATCTTCATCACCCTCCGCTTAGCTTTATAGCATAGATGTGTTCTACATGCCTCTCTCTGGTTTATTGCCGGAAAGGTCCTTTATAAATACAGATAACCTCGATTGTACCGGCTGATAACAGCATGTTACAGACAGTGATTACTAAACTGTGTGACCCTCAGAAGAGCAGCTTGGTGTTTTGGGTGCGTGGTGACATGAGAAGTGGTTGAAACGTCAGAACACAGACCCAAATGCAGTTCCCATACCCCTACTCTTTTCTCTCAGTCTGTAGCAGGTTCTTATCTTTCACCTTGTCCCATATTATTCTTCATGTTTGCTCTTTAAGTGCAGACACATAAAGCACAGTGTGCATTTAAGGTTGTGCAACAAAAGACCTAAGTTATCCTTTTGCTTGGCCTTGACACTTCTCGGAGCTGTACAAAATTGTTATTGTGTTCCCAGTGTCCTTCAAGCAAACATCCGCAGTCGCCGTAACAAACCTACATAACTTGAACTAAATATTGATCTTCTGGGACAAATTGTGTGCAAGAGTCAGACTTTTTGGGGACAATGGATGTCCTGTGGGGCAAAGGTATCCACATTTGTAGCGATGCAAACAACAACAACTCTGAAACTAATAGAGTCCTTTATAAAACTAAGGGAGCTTTCACACCTGCCCTGTTTGGTTTGGTTCAATCAAAGGTTTGTTTGCCCCCTAAGTGTGGTTCATTTGGGCAGGTGTGAACACGTCAATCACACTCGGGTGCACGTGGTGTAACTCGCAAGGGAATACTGTTTGGGTTAAATGCAAGATCTGGGCAAGGACACCGTCAGAATCTCTGGATGGCACACACTGTGTTACGTTCTGTATGTTGAGATGTGACTGCTTGATTGTGTCTTCATTTAATTCTGTGTGTGATCCGTCAAAGTCTCCTGATGTCAGCCATTAAATCATCAGCTCTGAAAATTCACTGCAAGACGCAACTAAATCTTTCTAAGTCTTACACACCAGCTGTTTAAACTATACCCAACCCTACAAACAACTCTGGTTATACGTCGAATATTTAGACTGTAGAATTCACCTGTGGTGTAGTGGAGCGTATACACAGGTAAACAATGTATACTCACCTCTTTTTCTGGTTGTTTTACAGTATAGTATACCCACCTATCAGCCCAAAAGCCTTTGGAATATACAGGAGAGTTTACCTACTTCTTCCCTGGCAACCTACCCATCTACCTAAATACACACCCATCTCATCAACAACCACTACTGCTGAGCAAGGCGCTGAACTTTGTGGGCAATTCATTCCAGTCAAAGCTCCAAGCTGCACGATAGCGTGACCATACGAACTCAGCAAAAATCTGAAAAGCGTTGCTCACCTGATGTAACTTTCAGGTGCAGTTTATAGATGACCGCTTGCTGCTTGCATGTGCAGAAATGTGTTTAAATTGGATTTCGTGTATTGACTGAACTCTGCTGCCGTAAGTACATTGACAGAGCTGTTTGTGAGGTCATGTTTGGTCATTGTATTTGGGTGAAATGACAACTGTCTGCTTTAACATTTTTGTATCTCACAAGTCATGCAATGGAGCAGCTGAGAAACCATGTCAAAGGTAAAACATGAGCCGTGCCAAATGGTTTAAAACAAGTTGTGAAATGTGTCCGGAAATGGGCTCTGCAGCAAATGCAAAGCATAACACGTTTTTGAAGTGTCGATAAAGGACAATTAATCTAAATTCTACAATGCCTTTTCTGTCTTTTCTTTTTGCGGTGAAAGACACAAAAAGAACCACAGGAAGTGCAATGATTTCAGTGTCAGCTGAAGTGTCACTTCTGAGGGGAGCTGTTTGGCCTCATCTTCACTTTGATGTGGATTTATGGTGTGACATGTTGTCAGCAGTCATATGAGCTGGTGGAGCTGGTGGTTGTCTGCCAGGTGTGTAAATGAAGAGTTGGTTGTGAAGGCTCTACTCTGAGCTCCCTCCAGATGTCTGAGCTCCTCACCCAATCTCTACGGCTGAGCCCAGACACCCCACGGAGGAAACTCAATTCAGCCACTTGTATCTGCGATCTCATCTTTTCAGTCACTACCCAGAGCTCATGACCATAGGTGAAGGTTTGAACGTAGGTGGACCAGTAAATCAGAAGCTTCACCTTCCAACTCATAACATATATGATGATGCTTTTTGGAAAACTACCTAATTAAATCTTAATTAATATACATGTAAATATATCTGTGACATGGATGGATAGATACAGCTCTAACACACACGAATGTCAGACTTTACTCTGCAGTCTTGACACTGTGACCTCCTGAGCAATTACACAGAAGTATGACTTCACATAAAAGTAGAATCACTTGGTCTCCTTATGTCAGTCCTGCAGTAAAACACTTGTTACATAAACCTCAAACACTGACTGTGGATCAGCACTAAACCATGACAACTGCTTGTACATTTATGGTGTGTGCCAAATGCCATCAGTATATGACAGTCATTGTTATGAGGATACATTCCTTTAACACTCCCACTATTACATAAACAGCATTGCTCGAAAGGTGCATGTTAGTGACTCTCCAGACAGACTTGGACCTGCTGTCCAGGTTTTAAAACGTACAATGCAGGATTTATACTTACTGATGCAGACCTCTTTTCTATTTTTATAAGCTCAAACTATTTCCCTCAGTGGAAACAAAGCTTTTATCTACTTTAATTTCACAGATAAGAGGCAATAAATTGTGAAGACTCATAACAAAATAGCATTTTAAGTCTTGTGTGTGACTTATCCTGGCTTCATAAGAGAAGAGGAAATCTCTGCTCACCTCTAGGCTAATTTATACAATGTAAAATGCCATAGGCTTGTGCTAAGAACATTAGCATCTTGTCGGAAAACATGTTCAGTATAAAACAGTTGTTTTGTCTGTGAACCTTGTGAGTTGTAATGGAGCCGAATTTTGTGACGTTACCTTTGTTAAATGTTGCTGTTGTCCCTGGCTTCATATGAGTAGGGGAAAAGTCTGCTAGCTGCTAGGCTAATTAATACAATGTAAAATGCCATAGGCTTGTGCTAATAACATTAGCATGTTGTATTTGTGGGGAAAATGTGTCCAGATAAAGACAAGTGTTTGTCTGTGAATGCTGTGAGTTATAGTGAAGCTGATTTGTGTACTTGTGTTTCTATTAAGTCATGTTTAATGTATGTTTTGAATCAACTAAACTTTACAGCACTTCACAGAAACCCTGCTGCCAACTCGTGTTGTGGAGGTTTAACTGCAGAGTGACACAGACACACCACAAGTATAAATGGGATTACTTCTGTATGAGTCTAAAAATCATTGTTTGCATCATATATCTTTATGTAATTAACAAGAACACAACACAACGAACACCAGAAATGTATCTGTGGCAGATGTTTGCATTTTAGTAAGAAATGTGAAACAAAACTATCCTCTCTACATGCTCTTTTGACAATATTTCTAGACATGAGGGAAAAATGTTTTACGTAACCTACAGATGGCTAATCTCAAAGGAGATAACACTTGGAAAACAACCATGTGACCAAAGACTGGATACAAACAAACAGCTTGGGTTTTTACAGTGGCGGTGATGTTCAACTTACTCATGAGTACTGTAAATACATAAATGCCTGCATGGATATTTGCTCACATACATTTGCACCATCATACATGTGTTTGTTTTTCCCTCCTCTGAAGAACAGGTGGGGGTTTTAGCTGTTGTAAAAGGGAGCTACACATGTTTGTCTTTTTTTTGTCGCTGTTTATGGTGAAAATGAATTTCTAAAATCATCTGATGGAGCTCCTTGGTGATAATATTATGGATATGGTACTAAATATACTCGTTGCTCCTTTGAGGTTGCAATACACATAGAGCTCAGGATATATTACACATTCCTCATGCATGTATGCAGCTGTAAAAGTTTGCATCAGTGGAACATTGTGGCCACATGTGAAAACTGAATCATGTGCTCTCATTTTCAAGGACTCTTGAAACGCTACACACTGACCTTATTCACACAGGCGAAGTAAGGGTGGGAAACTCTACCTAGAAGATTATTTTCTGAGACTTCGTACTGCAAAACTGGGTTTCAGATTAAATTCACCAGCAAAGTTAGCTGCTATTCCTGCTCAGCTTAGACTCCATGATAGTAAAATGTCTACCGTTTGTTTCTTTCAAAATATGTGAATAAAATACAAGCTATCAACAGTGGGCTGGAGGGTGATGATGATTCAAGGGGCACACATGTGGAGAAGGTCCACAGACATTTCCAGATTTTTTTATTAAAAAAAAAAAGGTTATAAAGGTTAAAAAGTTATGCATGGTCATTTCAATTAAATGCCAAAGTGACTGATGACACACTAATAATGTGGGTGTGTAGTGGCACAGAAGGTCATTTGTGTGGTCAGAGTTATGTAACAGTTGGCCTACGTGACCTGTTTGTCTTTTCAGGCCTCTGTGCCAAGAGTCAGATTTGGCTGATCTGGCTGCTTTCAGCAATGATCGGATGAGGCATGGAGGTGACAGAGGGAGCCAAAGCTGGGAAGCAAATAATGGAGCTCCGGAAAGTGTCTTACCTGAGACTGAATAAGTATTAACACTGCAGATATAAGTAAAAACTAGTAAAATAGAACATAATCAGAATCATAATTAGAGCTTAACAATATAAGACTATGTCATCAGCGTAGAGACCTCATTATTAAATCTGAAATCCTCTGAAAGTCTGAAATCCTATCTCATTTCAGTGTAGGATGACATTTAGGGTTTTTGGTTCTTTCAGAAACATGTCTCCTCACTGCATTTAGGAGAAAAAAATCTTATCTTATAATGGAGATGTAGCTATTACAGAACCAACGTATGTTGTCAACAAGTACGAATAAAACAATCCGTGCAGGTGAGTTACATGTAAATTCAATGTAAAGACACAATTAGATGTGAATTCCTGCCGGGCAATGCAATGGACGAGACACAAATGACGCAAAATACAAAAGTTAACCAGTGTGAATAAGGTGAGTAGCGGGATTTTGATCATCACACGCTTATTTGCAAGAGCTAAAAAATCTGAACTTTAGTGACCAATTCACGCTGCGATAGCCAATCTGCACTGAGATCCTCTGGGGATGCATGACGCAGAGGAGGCACCAGTGGAAGTTCATTCATTGATTCAGCGATTTCATGTGTGTATGACACGAAATGTGTGCACATATGAAGTTAACAAAAAATATTCTAGAGTCCAAACTCGTGCGAGTAACACAACGCTAAAATAAAAGACTTCTCAAACCCCATGATGATGCTTTAATAATTCCCAGGCCATGTATTAAAGAGTGTTTCAATTTTTTTTTCTTTGTGTCACTCTTTTTTTCAGCGTTTTTATTTAATTTTTCATTATTTATTTATTTATCTTACGTTGAGTCTTTTTTCACTTTTTGCATATAATCTGCGTACTAAGGAGAGACCCACAGTCCGTCAACAGTGACATGAAGAAAAAAAAATCAAAAGACTGACAAAAAAATCCCACATAAATAGAAACAAACAAACAAAAAAAAAAACAATTCAATGCATGTTTTATTTTATTTTTCTATGGAACCTGTTTTAGTTGTAATGTTTCCTCTTCAGTGCTAAATTATACTTTTAATGCCAAAACTTACCGTCTCTCTATATCAACTGCCAAGAAGATTAATTAATTAATTAATTAATTAGATATTAATAATTCAAATAAATAATTTAAAATTATGATCAACCTCAACTGTGCCTTTGACTCCTTAGACAAAACTGATTTCTGCAGGGGTCGGCGGAATTTGTTGTTACGACTTGGACAAAAACTTCATGCAACTCGAAGATTAACACGGGAACTGTTTCTCAAGATCTTTGACTGAACGCACTTTATTTGGAAAATCAGCAAGAACATAAACAAACCAGTCATTAACATGGTTCAGAAGCTATTTGGCTGCACGGACCACTAATGAATCCAAAGGAAATCTAAGTGACTGAAAGAGAAACTCTGAAAGGCAAAAATAATTTGCTTAACAGGGCACAAACTGCTTTGGATTATCTGACACAGGTTTCGAGACACTGACCTGTTAAACCTGGTTTATCTTTAACGAGCAGCAGCACAGGAATAACAGCTTCTGTTCTGAGGTTAATGTGGCATCCTGTCACATCCTGAGCAGCAGTGTAAAAAACACATTTTCTCACAGTTATGCAACTGATAGGAAGCGAGGCGAATGGTGATCAGAGTGGAGAAAGCAGGGAAATCAGGGATATAAGATACAAGATATTATCATCTGTATTATCATCTGAAGGAGAAACGTGATACAAACTTTAATAGAATAACTTTTCGGTGCCTTTCTGTCTGCAGTGATAATGTGCTGACAGACAGAACAGATCAGGTTGTCTTCATTGTGAAAACTTGACTCGACCTCGTGAAGGCAGAAATTAGATGAGCTATTTGCAGCCTGCCATGCTGCAGCGCATTAGATAAAACCAATGGAGAAGGAATCGCTTATTTGTATGTATGTGTATGCGTGTTCCCTTTAGATTAAGATAACTGCTTCCTCCTGCAGGCTCTTTAGCAACACTGGTTTACAAGATTAAGATCTTGATCTCAGGGGCAAAGAAAAAACACTTTACAAGTTTGAAAGCCGGAGTTCACTGCACGTATTGAGACAAGTGCTGCCTGACAGATCATAATTAGATACTCTCGAAAACACCCATGCTACACGTCGTGTATTAATGATACTCCTTACCTGGAGAGGTGTGTAGAGTTACCTAGCTACTGAAGATATAGCCTGCTGAATGTATACACATGCTGCTCAGTGCACCCTTATACCCTCTATATAAGCATCTGCACCCATTATGGTTCTGACTTAAACTTTATCCTCAGGTTTTCCTGTAATTTGTGACCCATCGCTGTGTCACATGACTAGAAATAAGGTTTGAAGTCATACGATAAAGGCTACATTTTCTTTTTCTTCAAGCAGAACATTGTTTAAACTGCTCATAATTCAATAACAATTAAAAAACACATGATTAAGTCTAAAGTAGGACCAGCCCCCTGTGATTAAAAAAAGACCAACGTGGCACAGACCCGCTCTACCGCTGAGCTACAGCCGAATACATCCCCACTACTGATATCGCCACTGTCATCTTGAGTGTAAGGGAGCCAGGAAGGTCAGTAAGACCAGTGACCTGGATTGTTCTGTCCTCCGCACGCTGTCGGACCACACCAGTAAAATTTGCAGATTTTCTTTTGTTTTGTGTTTTAATTGGATTTATTGTTGTCACTTCCCTCCTTGTTGCGCTGGAGCCTGCAGACAAACTTAACATTGTTAAAAGTCCAGTTATGAACAACAGGGATCAAAGACTTCTGGCTGTGTTTTAGTCGTTAGAAATACTCATATCGTAGGCCACTGGCCTTGCTTCAGAACTAAGGGAAGGAAGCCTCTTGGATGAGAGGATACTGTACCTCTGATGAGTGTGTGTATGACGGATAGCCACCAGATGGAGTTAGAGAGCAATGCTGAACATATCTACCATGTCTTCTGCAACTTCACAGCTATTTTATTTTGGTCTTCAATGTAAAATCTATCACATTAACGACATTGAAGTGTGTTTAAGTATGTTAAATTCAACGGTTATGCATAAACGTCATGTTTTCCTCACTAATTTTCATTGTCTCAGCTTCCTCTCTCTGATGGTCTGTGCAGATAATGGGATGAATGGGGATTAAAAATGAGCTTTTGATGCAGTTTTATCATCAGGAATAATTTGCAGTGTTCTTGTTTTTCTGTCTGTGTGTGTATCTGTGTTTAATGTGGTTTTTGGCTTGTTTGCATTTGTGTGTGGATTTTCACACTTTTATGTTTTATGTAGTTTCACAAACTAGGTTCAGGAGCAAAGACGACGCCTCGAACACATCCCATTTCTGTCCAAAAGTATTCAAGCACTCTTGATACATTCTCTGTTTCTTCAACGCATTTCTCACATCCCACCTTCCCAATCCCTTCTCGTCTCTTACTTTTTTTTTCTCTGGTCCTTTCTGCATACAGGAACCAGTGGGAGCTCTGTCCGGAGCTGAGTCCACAGGGAGACAACCCCCCCACTCAGTCTCAACTTCCTGGATCCCTCCTGCGTTCCTGCCTTCAAGCAACACATCCATCATCGCACCGCCCATGACCCAGAGACTCAGCCTACATACCTCAGTCTTCATCCCTTGATCCGCATCCTGTGATCCCTAATCTTTCATCCATTCATCCCTTGACCCTCATCCTTTCATCCCTTCGATCGTCATCCCTTCATCCCTCATCCATTTGACCCTCAACCCACTTTTATTCATTCCTTACCCTTCACCCCATCCCTCCATCTTCATCCTTCCACCCTGCGCCCTTCGTCTCTCGACCCTCATACCTTCATCCCCCACCGTTCATCCCCTCATCCCTTCATCTTTCAACCCTTAGACCTTGGCCCTCATCCATTCATCCCTCACCCTTCCCCCATCCCTCCATCTTCATCCTTTCATCATGCTCCCTTCATCCCTTGACCCTCAATCTTCCATCCCATGATCCTTATCCTTTTAGGCTCTAATCCCTTGATCCTCATACCTTCATTCCTCTACCCTTATCCCTTCGTCCTTCATCTCCTACCCTCATCCCTTCATCCCTCACCCTTCATCGTACATCCTATTATCTCTCCATCCCTCAATCCTTATCGACTCATTCTCTAATTCCTTGATCCTCATCCTTTTATCCCTCACTCTTCATCTATCCGTCCTTCAACCTGCATCCCTCAACCCTTTGACCCTCATCCCTTCACTCCCTCATCCTTTCATCTTCATCCTTTCATCCTGCACCCTTCATCCCTCGACACTTATCCCTTCATCCCTCACCCTTCATTGAACATCCTATAATCCCTTCATCCCTCGACCCTCAATCTTCCATCCCTCGACCCTTATCCTTTTAGTCGGTAATCCCTTGATCCTCATCCCTTCATTCCTCACTCTTCATCCCTTGATCCTCATCCTGTCATCCCCAACCCTTCATCTATTTGTCCTTCAAACCTCATCCCTCAACCCTTCGACCCTCGTCCCTCCTTCCCTCACCCCTCCGTCTTCATCCTTTCATCCTGCACCCTTATCCCTTTGTCATCCATCTCCGACCCTCATCCCCTTATTCCTCGACCCTCATCCCTTCATCCTTTACCCTTCATCAAACATCCTACCATCCCTCCATCCCCCGATCCTTATCCTTTCATTCTCTAATCCCTCGATCCTCATCCTTTCATGCTTTCCTCCGAACCCTTCATCTATCATATGCAATAAACCATTTGAAATCTGTATCGTGTGTGTGTGTGTGTGTGTGTGTGTGTGTGTGTGTGTGTGTGTGTGTGTGTGTGTGTGTGTGTGTGAAAGTGACAGAATAAAAGCAGAAACAATGGGGGAGGGCATCATGTGTGACATGTGATGGAAACACAAACCTTGTCCTGGGCCATGGAGGCACATCAACAAAGAGAGGGGTGGAGAAGAGGAAGATGGAGGTGAATAAAGGAGGGAGCCTTCCGACCGGTCCACCACATTACACCAACATGTGCTCCTTTCTCTTCTTCCTCCATACCTCCTCTTACAATGTCTCTCCACTCCACAAACTCCTCCTGTCTGCTTGTCATCCTTCCTCCCGTGTCTCATTCTCTCCTTCCCTTCCTCCTCTCCTCCCTTCTTCTCCCTCCTCTCCTGACTCCCTCTCAGTGACAGCTGACCTCTGTGACACAGTTTTCCTAAAACTCTCGCCGCTCTGAAAACAGGGGAGCAACGTCTTGGTTCGTGTTGGTTTAGAGAGGTCACATTCTTTCATACATGACGTGGCTTGAATATGAAGCGGAGCAATATTAGGCCTTTACACTGATGGCATTTGATGCAGCCATGTTTATTTTTGGAGGCTGGAGCTCCTTTGAACGACAAAATAAGGTTTTTTTGTTACCAAATAAATGGTTAATCTTGGGTCAAAGACACTGAGGCCACGTCCTTTGTATTGGAGGGTGATGTGATGGTTTTGGCAATGTGTTACTGTGTGCAACTTACATTTAAAAAAAAAAAAAAAAAAAATAGGAGTTGAGATAGTCTTGTGTTTGGCAATGATCAGAGACTGCATTAATTTAGTCTGACTCAACAGACATACAATATTTGGGCTGCCATTCTTGTTTAAAGAAACAAAAACAAGCCACAGCGTCTTTTCCCCTGTTGCAGAATGATAATACAATGATTTGATGATCCAGCTAGCAAAAAGCTTCATCATCTTTAAAAACAATTACAAAAAGCTGCCTCCAACTGCCAAAATGCTTCCTGTGTGATCTGGGCCTAAATCAGTTTGTGAGATGTGTGAAATTACAGCTCACCATCTCTCTTTGCTTTGCTTCTGTGCACGTTGTTACATCCTGTTCCAGCTGTTCAATGTTCTTGTTTTCAGTTTTTCCAGTTAGCATTTCCCGTTTTATTTTGTTACTCACCTGTGGCTCTGGTTTCAGATGCAACACTTCCTGCCCTTGTGTGTTTCCCACCTTCTGTGATTACCTTCCCCACCCTGATTAAATTCACCTGTCCCTTATTACCCTGCCTCCCTTCTGTATTTAATCTGTGAGCTCCTTTTGGTCTGTGCCAGGTCATCTCTACTGTGTATGTGTCACATGTGCGTCCCCAGTACTATTCACCCTGTCTTTCGACTACTTGGAGCTAACACACTGGTGTTAGCATGTTAAGGTAAGGTATATCATTTACCATGTTCATAACCTTAGCTTAGCCTCCGTGTGATGGGGAGGGTTATTTCAGGTCAGTATAGGCAAAGTAAGTTCAGAAAGCTGTCGACATGTCTTCACCCAGAAGGTAAACACACTCATATAATCGGGGCCCCTGTGAATGCAGGGCCCCATTGCCTGGAATAGGGGAGCCCCACACTCTGCAGGGCAGGAGAGGGTGCTGCGGAGGAACAACACCGGCTGGCAGCTCGGAGGGGCCCCCCAGATTGATGTGCGTGTGAAACCAGCCGGGCCCAATATTGCGCAGTGCTGAGTTTATTGTGCGGTGCGTCCCAGCTGCAGATTCATGCGTCTGCGCCCCGCCTGGAGACTCTCATCTGAACTTTCGGTAAATTTAACTCTGGTCAAAACAAAGTTAAAAGGCAAGCTTTGAATGGTAGGCAGACAAGTTGCCCTTTGAAATAAAAAAAAAACTCCTTTAGAGACATACACTAACTCTGTGGGGAGTAAGACAACAAATAATACAACTTTAAGCATTTAAAACTGTAGCCTATAATCAAATAGTCGAAATTGCTTTCTATTCACACGTGAGACAAAGTCAGAGTTAACTTAAAATCATTAAAATCAAACACATATTCCAAAAATTGAGCCTTCCTTTTAAAACTGGGGTGGTTTTTGTATTTTAAAAGGTAACTTTTTCCACTCTGGCCAACTTAATTGTTTCAAAATGATAACAAAAAAGTCATTCACTATTTTTATTCCAGGATTTTTTGCATGTTGCGGACGTATAAGCAACAAAATATCAAAATATAATAATATGAACATATTCTACTCTGCCTTCACAGTCCCTGATGGTACTGCTTCTTTTCATCCATATCCGTACGCTTTCAGAAAACGTGAGCAAATACGAAAGATATCAACACAGAGTACAGACCGAAGGCTCCATCCGTCCCATTCTCTGTACCTGACGTTGAGTAAAAACGAGCCCTTAGGTCCAGTTCAGACTAAAGATTTGCGACGTAACAAAACCATTGCAGTGGTATGAACTGGCCATAGGAGCTTGACTCATGCCGGGTGATGGTGTCACCTGCAACTCAGCTGGTTAAATCACCAGCGGCTGTTTCCATCCATGCCAGTGTCGGACTGTAGGTTGCGGCTGCTGCTCGCTGTATGTGCGTATGCCTCCCCACACACACGTTCTCATTCTCTGTTTAATTGGCGCTGGTTTTTATCTTATTGTGGTGTATTCATTGTAAATACAGTCCATCTGATGTTCATTTTGTTTCGGTTTTTCGCCGTTTCATCTCAACTACAAATGCAACTGTAGCCAGTATCTCACTATCACTATCCTCATTCATATTACTACAACTACAAATTATATCCAGCCACAAAATAAGTCTGAAAAGCTGGAAAACTGAACAAAAGTATGGAGAGCTGTTGCATAGCGATGATACACCATCTCATCTACAGTAGTTGCATTGGTGTGAACTGGCAGGCTTTTAGAATGTTGCAGAACGGCTCAATGCAGGTAGTTGCTTGTTTCAACTCATCTTATCGCAAATCTTTGGTCTAAACTGGGCTTTACTTTCAATAACAGCTGGAAAAGCGCCAAAAAAATCTTTAAAAAACAGTAAAACGCACAAATTTCCCCCTGAAATGTAGTGCAGTACAAGTATAGTGAAGTATAAAATGAAATGCTCACGTAAAGTAGGTAGGTAGGTACAGTACTTGGTTGAATGTGCTTTCTACCAGTTTTCCTTTCCATCAGAGGTGAAAGTTATAACACACTCAACCATTGGGCCAGTGTTTCAACATACTTGTTGCTCTGGTGAATTAATTCATCCTGGTCATCCCGTGCTGCTGTCCATTCACAGCAGGACCACGTGTACTCGCCTATACAACCACCGAGTCCCCCCTCCTTGCAGGCGGACATGGCACAGCCTCACAGAGATGCACCGACATTATTCATTCACTGCACGCTGGCCAACGCAAAACCGCAAGGAGCCAAGTGCACAAGAAAAGAGCCCTGTTTTTTTTCCTCACGTCTTTGATTTGTAAATACCTCCGTTTCTGTGCAACAACTTCCAGGCTTGTATCTTATAACCATCAAACGTTTACATGAGAAAGTTGACAAAGGCTGAAACAGCGGAGGAGGCCTCGCAACAAAGAGGCCCATTTATAGAGTACAGTCGGGGAGCGATACAGAGAGGGAGGGTAGGAGGAGAAGCTGGGAGGAGAGTTGAATTAATGAATTAAAAATGTTGTGAAACAGCGGCTGTCTGAATACTTTTGGGTTTATATAGAGAGGCGTGCAGGGGGGTCCTGGAGGAGTGGACAGCACAGGCGTCTTTAACTTCTCTCTGTCCGGACACACAGGGCTCCCTCTCAGCTTAACATGCAGGAAGAAGTGCAAACTGTGCTCATCTGATTACATAATGACCCAGTAACAGTGAGCCAGAACCGGTACTGCCAGTACCAGTGTGCTGGGAGACACTGACTGACTGGTTAATCCTCACCCAGGCCTCTCGCCTGGTTTCATGTTTTTTCTCTTTCTTCTTAGAAGCTTTTATTTTTCTAAATATAGGATGACAACGACGTAGAGGGACTGCAAAAGAAAACAAACAATGTGATGTCAAAGTGAGAGGTGATGTAAAACATGCTCGAGCTGTCAACAAGTGCGCGCCGCTCAAAACCGTGAATTTTCTCATCTTTTTTTCAGTCTTTTTCCGCCGAAGACAGATCGAATGCCGTCTGCCTTTTTCACATGTCTGCCGGACAGTGAAATTAATTAAAGCTTCAGGTTTCAAAGCTGTGGCGCAAGTGAACTTCTGTTACAAGTCAGCAGGAAGGTAAGAGACGCAGAAACATACTTTACTCGTCATATTTTGCAGCTATTTCTTCTTTTTCATCTGACACCAAAGCAACATTTGATCAAAATCTAAAAACAATGTGTGGATCTGAGTTTATTTGACTTGTGTGCAGGCCAATGTCATCAAATATACCCAAATAAAAATATCTGCAACATCCCTTTAAGTACTTATAGTGTGTTTTAGTGGACTTTAAAGATTTATCTAATCTTTTATTTATATTTTTTTGTCATTTTTTTCTACAATCCTGCCCTGTAATATTCCTCTAACATCCAAGAATACGCTTATTTTTCGCTGTGATTGTTTATTTTAGTTCTCATGATGTATACTAGTTTTCCTATAACTGTTGTGATGTGGAGAATAACCCAAGGAAACACGCTGCATGATCTGAAACTGTTTGATGCAAAGCTTGAGGTTAACAGGTGTTCAGTGTCGCTGCATCCACTGCCTTGTGTTTACAGCGCGGAGGGATATTAGCAGTAACAATAGAGACGGTCAAATCTGTAGCACTATCTGACTGCTACACAGGATTATTTGAGGTTTTAGCATTAAATTATTAGCATTAGTAGCAAAAGTAGTCCCAAAAATCCGACAGTAGTTGTATTGTAGTGGATGTACCAATGCTTTTCTAGTCAAAAATAATTTAGTGTTAAATGAAAAGTTTAGCTAACTTAAGCCTCCACACCCTGCACGTGTACTGGGTAGATATCCATGATTAATAAATATGGTTTTCCTCACAGTTTGGAGTAAACATCTAGATGCAACACAGAGGAGAATACATTTGGGCTTCTGCTGCAGAACAACAGAAGCACCAAACATACTGATTTACTGACTGTAGGGCTGCCACCGACTAAGAATTTTCCAATTGACCAATAGTCGTCATTTAGGGTCATTAGTCGACTAGTCACCTCCATGTTTAGGATATTAATTAAATTATTAAGTCATATATTTTGGTGGTTTGAGTTGAAGGTGTGAGAAAGAATAGTATCAGTAACATTGTTAACACTGTGCTACATTACAGAGAAATACAAAACCGTACTAATGAACCTTCATTAATATAGGCCTATATTTTATCTACAAGTGCACGTCACACACTGAGCGAGCCGCCTGTTAATGACGCTGTGGGCTAATGGGCATGTAGCTACTTCCATGTTTCAGATGATACGTCATGTTTGTAGTCGACCAATGAAGATGAGTTTATATATCACCTTGGGTTCGCCCTTCACCTTCTCAAAATGATCCCACACTTTGGATTTCCTGCCCGACATGTTATTAACTAGCCTGTGGAATAACTGCAGGTACCAGCCCTGGAAATTAGGGGGCGTACACATGCCAGGTCTTTAACCACCTGAATAATGCGAGGTCGGGTGCTGGGTGCTACTTTTGTGGCTTTTTTGTGTTAGTTTCAATCCTTTAAAGCGTTTGTATCAAAGAGAGTGGGAAGAACAGGTGTGATAGTGTTTTGATACCAAGTCTACAGAAAGTCTCGACTCAAAACAAATCCCACCTTCTCATTGAGGAATCCCCATCGGCACCACAACAGTAGTACACTGGCCAGATTTACAGCAGAGAGACACAACGTTGGCCACTACTAACTCGGAAGACGATGGTAAAAGTCAGTCCTAAATTACAGCCCGGTGGCCCACAGCTGCTCTCCATTGTTTAATTTGGGTCAATGTCGTAATTCCTCAGCTTCTAATTCTGGGCTGAGGAAGTGGAGGGGCGAAGGGTTTATGGAAGTGTTTAGATTTAGATGGAGGTTTGGACAGACTGCTGGACACAGACACATTGAGACAAATGTCGGATCACCATGGCGACTGGTCACATTTACTTCCTGTTGTTAAATTGCACGTGAACGTAATTATGTTAACATGGAGTACTCACATATACAGGCCACAATACAAATACACTGAGTGTGGATGTAAGTCAAAGTTGCAGTGGTGGAGAATTGTGTTTTCATACAACTATGACATGAGCTGTTATATTTATGGCTTGATCCCAGTTTTTTCCTTGAAGCATGAGCCGGAACATAGGAGGAAGGCATAGTTTGGATCTTTTGCTTGTATGAGGTACTTATCCATAATCAGTGTATTACCTACAGTAGATGTCAGTCAGCACGCCCCCAATTTGGAGAAGCGCTCAGGACTACTGACATGGAAGCTAAACAATGTTCTGCTGTGGATGGGTGGCAGCGGCAAAATGTATTTAAGCCCCTTAAAAAATCAGTTTAATTATATGCTAATGAGAATATTTTCACTGCTTTATCTTCAGTTCCCCATATATCTATGTTCTCATCAAAGCCACCAGACTCCATTGGCAAAAACAGCAATTTTAGCAGAAATTGGAGACAGTTCTGCCCAGTGAAGCCAGATGTGCAGAGGTGAGAATGTGGGCAGGATTTGAACCCTCAGGCCCCCCCCCCCCTACTTCTCTCACATTTCTTGTGAGATGGTTGCATGACAGGATTGTTTTTGATTGTCTGAAAAGTCCCTGTCTACACTGTCTTAAAGCATGGCTATCTGGAAAGGCTCTAATCACATTTACCTTCTAGTTCTTTTCAAGCATGCTGACACCTTCATGCACTCAAAGGTTGTTAATAGTTTACCAATCTCTAAAACACAATTAAGTCCTTGATTAAACATCCAAAACGTCATTAGATACACATCGTAAACCTTCATAAAGTGTGCCTAATTAGACGAGGATTCCTATGATTGTTACCCAAACCTGCATTAAGATGCAAGTCCTATAAATAAGTCTCTTGTGAAATGTGTTGCAAGATTTGGAGCGCTGGGTTGCAAATTAGTTGGAATACCATTGTCTGGATTCGGCAATGATTTAGTGAAACAGCCTCGTTGGCCTTTTCTTCCACAAGGATCCTCCAGTTTTCAGGCCACCAGGTGTCCTCAAGTGAAAGTAAAGCGTATTTACAGTATCTATTGATATCTGTTGATGAAGATTCTCAGTCATTCAGGTCATCATAAGTGCTATATCGTAGGCAACCGGTCTTGCTTGAGTTCTCAACTTAACTTAAGGAAGTCCAGTTGCCTACGATATATCACTTAAGATAACTATTAGTATCCTTAAGGAAGCCACAATCATACCAACGAACCTCTGTTATATTTATATCTATGGGAGGATCATCACTGTGTTCAGGACAGGAATTGAATAAATATAATATGTATGTTGGTTCATTTTAAGTGCTCTAACTGAAGAATTAAGTATTTATAGATGGATCGCAAAAACTCGTCTACTTCTTCAGCTCAACAAACAATTTAAAAACTGCTTAGAAAACATGGTTATAGTGATGAAGAGTTGTGAAGGTCTTCTGCACCCGTTTTAGGGTTACACGTTTTATGAGACCCTGGGCCTCATCGTCACCTGACAGTGATGACATATGGTGTTTCTATACTGACCTTATATGTATGTGCGCTCCGTGTAGTTTCAAAGACATAGCCATTTTCTTATTGCCAATCAAGTACTTGGTATCTATGAATTGATTATAATAAATTCTTCTTTTAATTTTTTTTTTTGCCGAATTTAAAAAGACTTTACATCAGAAAGTAAGATACCCACCCAAAATATGTCCCAACTATATCTTAATGCTTTTTAAAAAATGTTATCTTAAAAAAAAAAAAAAAAAAAAAAAAGTAACATGTCTGTATTCACCGTGAGAAATGTATGCTTGCCTTTGCTGCTAAAACTAGAGCTGCGCTCCGAATTTCACACTCTTTGCTTTCACTTTCAGTGGGCACTGCAGCTCCCCTTTGCTGGTGTTGCATGCAGTATGCACGCAGTGGGGACACACTACTTAGTCATACCATTTCACCCTGAGCTTTGATCCTCTTGCTCACATATCCGTTACCTTGAAGATAAAACGCCGTTTGCTGAGCTCACCAGAGATGGAGGTCCACCCGGAGAGCTCTGCTGTTGTTAATTTGCAATGTATGGAGTTTTAACTTTTAAGTTATAATTGCATACATTGCCGATTCCTTAGAATCTTAGAGATTGTTTTGTTCACTTTAAGGTCCAATGTGTAGGACTTTGGGGGATATATTGTAAGAAATGGAATATTATACAATTTTTTCTTTAGTGTGTAATCGCCTGAAAATAAGAATCAGGTTTTTGTTACCTTATAATGAGTCGCTTATTTCTACATAGGGAGCTGGTCCTTGTCCACAGAGATCATCATGTTGCACTGCTAAGTTTCTTCAGTGAATCCCCCTAAATCTTTCTCACTGGACCTTCAAACACTAATATTCCTGTCATTATTATTTGACAGGTCATCAGTCACTTGAATGCGCTGTCATTCATCATTGTGGCTCCTGAAGTGACGTATCTTCCACCATGCAGAGGACTGTGGCTCAGAATAGCTGGAAAAGCATCTTGGCTTGCATCTGCAAAACGCAACCAGATGGATGGTAGCATGGATACTGGAACCCACAGCAAAGCAGGCAATAACGACAGGAAGTGAGGAGATGAGACAGGAAATGGAGCAAGTAAAAAAAAAGGCCAACACAAAGCACAGCTAAAGAAGATGCTCTGTCTTAATGAGACTGTCTGAAATAATTCACTGTGTATATAAAGACACAAAGGCACAACAGCAGCTCGTTTGTATGGGCACTGCTTAGTTTGGCTCCAGTAAGTTTGTGGTTTTAACATCTTGTGCTGGCTGAGTCGATGCCTTCTTGGCATGGCCTGTGTTGATGTTTAGACAGTCCTTTCAGTTGGCTGCAGAGGCTTCTGTGGCATGGACAGTGGTCACAGCTATTCAAGTTGTGTTGTATTGAGTCTTTTCAGTGTACTGGCTGCTAGGGGTTCTTTATGGCTGTGGACACTGGACAGGGGCACTGAGTGGAAGGGATTACTCTCTCCTCTGGAATACTAATGACCCTCTTTTGTCACCGATCTGTTTCCTCCACCTTTACTCCACATACCCCTTCACCATCCATTTCCCTCCCTCTTCCTCTTTCACTCCCTTTGTCACCCGATGCTCAATTCTCTCTCAATCCTCCCCTCAAAACCAATTACCCCCCCCCATCTCTGCCCCCTCACAATGTCAAGCACCGCATACTCACACACACGATCACGCACAGTCGCAAACACACACTTTAACCCTCCGTACCGCTCTCCTCTGCCTTGTCTAACTTGCTCTCGCTTTCACTCGCTCGCTCACCCAGTCGTATTTTTCAATGGTGGCTTTTGTCCCTTTCATCTCCTCGAAAACAAAGGATTCTTGTGCGCACAGGACAGAGGGAAGGAGAGGGATGGAGAGCCGGACGGAGAGGAAGAGATCCTAACCTTGAGTGTGGAAGAAGTCATTTTACAAGAGAGGGAATCCATCAGTGTTACTGTCAACCAGGCTGATACACTTCCCAAATATTGTTTTAGCTCTATTAATATTAACATAAGCAAGACTGGTGACTGTAGATACAGTGACACAAGAGTTTAGATATTCTGTATTTTTCCTTTCATTAAATAACCCCCCAAAAAGAGACCAAAACCAACAAGCAATTGAACCTTCTCACAAATAGTCAACCTCACACATAGATGAGTTGCACTCCGTGACATATGTACTGTAGGGCACTGTAGTTTATTTTGAGTCCACTGTCCTGCTGCCATCCATCCACGTCTGATTAACGGAGTGCATAGTTGTTTTAGAAGTAACTTTAAAATGAAACTAGTTATTTTAATTTGTTTGGAGAGCAGCACTAATTATTATTTTTTGGAGAAACAATGGATCAAATGATGATGTGTAGCGTGAGAATGATCGCTCGTGACAATGTACCCACAGAAAATCTTTGAATGTATTGTTTTGGTTTTTATGACCTGAAAATCTTGTGTTTTAAATTACTCTCCCCTTTCTCATCAAATTCATTTCTGATCACAGCAGACAGACAAAGTTAGCAACTAGCTGGTGGACGTACTAGAGCTGCCAAAGAGCCAGCTATGTCCATTAGGAGTTAGCGGAGACCATGGATTGATACAAAGATGGATGACATGTTCCCACTTCCTCCAACTGCACAAAAATGAAGCCACAATATCCCACAAAGTGATGCTGCCATCTTGCGCTAGTGTCATTTGGAGCCGGGGTCTGTGCAGTCGCGATTGCCACAGTATCAGGTTCCCACCCAATACACCTGTCCAACCAGTGCCATTGATGACAAGCACACTGATTGGCACACCCAGCTGTTAATTATGATGTCAAACCCTCTTTTTATTGCATCAAATAACTCATTATAACCAAATTTATCAGAAAAATGAACTCTTACATAAACGCCAGTATAATAAGATCTAACTAAAATGACTGAAATCATCTTTGGGAAAAATGTATTTACGTGTACGAGTTTTTACTTTGGCCCATGTTTCATCTGTTACCATAGAGGGGCAGGGTACACTGCTGTTAGCCACTACAGGGTGATTGAGATGTTTTGGCTTCACTTTTGGGAAGCTGTCATGTTGTCCGACTTTATTAGACCAGAGTGTAGACTTTATAAAACTAATGAAAGTTGCCACTGTGATGTCACACATCGGTTCGTGGACTCCTGTTCTGAAGCCTGAAGCCATTTTGGCTGCCGCCATCTTGGATTTTTGTAGCCAGAAGTGACCATGCTGCATCTTACTTAGGGCCCGAGGACATTGTCTGCAGATAGCTTATCACTCAAAGGGATCGCACCCTTAATTGTACGGAACTGCAAATCTTAATAAAATATAAACAGTTGAGCAATATAAGAGTTATATAAAAGTTCGTACACTTGTCATGAACGTGGAAATTAGCTTTAGAGACCAAATCCGTTTTTGTACTAGGCTGCAAATATGTTTATTTTTGTTGTGAAGTTGAGCATTTCAACATAGACACTGTGGGGATTGACTAACTTTTGGAGCCAGCCTCAAGTGGCCATTCAAGGAACTGCAACTTTTGGCACTTTTCGCACATTTCCGGAAGGGCGTCTCCTTTTAAAAAATGCAAGAGGTGTTGCTTTGTTGCCGGCCGTTTTCTCCAGTGTGTTAAACACACTTTGGAAAGAAGTGTCCCCAGACTATCAGAAGGCGGAGATCTCTGATTGTCTGGTGGCGAGACTACTTCCACATTGGCTTCATTTATCAGCTTCTGAGGACGCTGCTTGGTGGAGACCAAAACAGAGGTAGAAGGATGTTAAATATTGGACCCACATTCATCAGGTGGACAGAAACATGACCCAAAAGAAAGGCTAATGTTGCTCTTTGTCTGCTGGATGTGTAAATAGGCAATGAGTTTGCCATTGCAACTTTATGTTGTGTTTGCCCCTTATTGTGTACCCAACAGATAAGTTAATACTACATAACAGACTTGTGTGTTCATTAGGATCAAACAGACTGAATGCCATACGCAGGGTAGGGTTGGTATACATGTACATACATAAATACATTGCTAGTTGCTGAATGTACATGCAGTTGCTAGTTGCTGTGTTGTTGTGTGTAAGGTCCTGACTTTGCAAACCAAACATTCCTTCATACAATCAATGGCATTGTATTGCCTTCTAACTGTAAAGGTCTATATGTCCAATACACGAGTGTGTGTTTACTGTATGTGTAGGCAGGAGCTCCACAGGGTTCAGAGTTCAGCTGGAGATGGACACGGCCAATCACATGGGCCTCCTCTTGACCCCGCCTCCCTCCCCTCTCTCCCCCTCCACATCTTAGTATTCAGAGCACAGACATCAACACAGATCTCTATTCATTCACTCAGTGTGAGCTCCAGCGTGGAGAGAGGAGAGAGAAGGGTCAGAAAGGACAGGAAAGGACAGAGCGTATCAGATCGTCGTGTTTCTTAGGCTTTTGTGTGTGTTGTTTTGTTTTTGGGTTTGTTGTATTCGCTCCGGAAGGCAGAGGCAGTTTGAGACAAAAGGGCCATTTAGTGAACAGTGAGTGTGAGCGAGGGAGAAGGAAAGAAGTAGAAGGATGTGGAGAAACGGCAGCTCAGACCAGGGTAAAACTGTTGAGTGTATGCAGTGGACGACCCATACAGTGACAATAAGTGTCCATGGCACCCGGGGGTGGTGTGGGGGACTCATTCTGTCAATATACTGTTGACACTTTGAGACCCACAGACACTTAGAATCCACCCCAGCACATTACACCACCATTGTCTGACAACAAGCACTTAGCTTGAGTAACAAGTGATGAGAGTTTACTTGTATGGGAAATAGGGATGTCAGTGATGGTTACTTTTGCTGTCGATAGCCTGACACCCATTAACCAGTAACTAACTAGCTCATTTTAGAGAGGAAGAAGAGCAAAATGATGTGAAATACAAGAGGCCTTTCCTTTCAGCCCAGCGCTCTGTAGGGCCACACTTTATACTGCTTTCCATTTAAAGGTGGTGAATTTGAATGTTTTGTGATGAAAAGCCCTGTTTTGTGCCAAACACTTTCGGTAAGGTACCTTCGGAACCAAAAGTAGCTCTAAACTAAAGCAATGGTCAGAGTTGTCATACAAGTTGATGTGCCACCTTAAAAGTCGCCGGCAGTCGGCCCAGTGAAGTTACTTTTTTTCCGCCTCGTTCGAACAATTTAAAAAACAGCCCCATACTAAACCTTTACAAAGCCAGCTTTTTCTACAGTTCTCTGCAGCTGACATCGTCTCAAAACCTAGATCTGATCCCAAAGTAATGCACATCTCCCTGTCAGATCTGCTGCATAAATGGGGTCTTTATTTAAGGAAAAACAGGCCACAAAGTGAAGGGAAGAGTATGAAAACAGCTTTCAGCAAAATGGAAGAGGGTGGTCCAGCAGAAGACCTCAGCGTCCTTGATTCAAACTGAAAGACTCTTAATCTTTTTCATGTGGAATAACAGTCACTGGTGTCTCCTCATCTCAATTCAGTGGCCGTCTTGTGCAACCAACACGTGAATGGGCCTGCACTATCACGCTTTTAATGTGAAAGAGCAGCTGTGCCTTCATGCTGAAAGGAGGCTTTTATTTTGACAAGGCCAGCTGCCTCCATTGAAAGGAGAAAGGGGGCTTAAATGGACCACCATGGATAGCCACAACGCTGTCCAGCTGAAAAATGTGCTTCTAATCCCCTTCCTCTTCTTCTTCTTCTCCTCATCGTCATCTCCCTCTCCTCCCAAATGTTCCACTCTGTCATTTCTCTCATTCATGTGGTCGTCAAATGTTCTCTCTTTTCTCCTTATTCACACACCCTGCACCTTTTCATTTGGTCTCACCTGCTGTTCACTTGATTTTACTGCCCATACAACCTATGCACTATTTCCCCGCTGTCTTACCTCGCTTTGTCTTTTCATGTACACGCCCTCTATCGACTTTTCTTCTTTACCTTACCTCCTGTTGTCTCTGTCTCCAACCAACTGTAGCACCAGCCATGACCTCAGCCACTCCCCCCTCCTCTGAAGGCTCCTCCCCTCAGAAAGTATGCCACTCCCAGACACAGACTGACATCACCAAGCCCCTGCTGGGCTCCACAGGGGGGACTGGAGGTGCTGGTGCAGGTGGAGGAGCCACGGCAGCTGGAGGAGCCAATGCTCTGCGGAGGAGGCGTCGCGTCCTCTCCAAAGATGGCCGAAGCAATGTACGCATCGAGCATGTAAGCGGGCGAGGGGCACTGTACCTCCGCGATCTCTGGACGACTTTCCTGGACATGCAATGGCGCTACAAGTTCTTCCTCTTCTCTGCCACCTTTGCTGGGACCTGGTTCGTGTTTGGAGTGCTTTGGTACCTGGTGGCAATGGTGCATGGAGATCTACTGGGTAAGGAGGAGGGGATGGAGGGGGGCGGAGCTTTTTAGTGGAGAATAAGATCAGAAAAGCATAACTTAAGATGTGTAAGGGGCTGTACAGATGCAAGGTCTTTAACTGCCTGGAAAATGTGAGGTCGGGCACTACTTTTGTGCCTTTTTTTGAGGCAGCTTTCAAGGACAGCAGGTTGCATCTGAAGTTGCTGAGCAACTGTAACAAGCACCGTATCGTAGCCTATTTACCTGAAATCGTGAGTGCAGATAAGTAAGTAAGTGTGTAGGCATATCGTCCATGGAACAGATGTAAAGCTCTGGGCAGCCCTGCACTAAAAAGATCAACTCCATCATATTTATCTCGGGGCACAGCCATCGTGCCCTGAAAAATAGGCGCTCGGGAAGGCGTGTGCATTGGGGTGGCGTCGCTCTGGCGTTGCTCTGGCGTTGCTCAGGTGTTTGAGCATGCCTGCCACATGTCTACATTGAAAACAAAACAATGTTGGATGAATGTGGATGAATAATACGAACTTCGGTCATCCCTGACTTATCATTTAGTACCATCATCAAAACAAGAGTCAGTGTTGACCAAACAGTGGAAAACTATTACTGAAAACAACATGAGTTATTGGTAGGTAATAGTTAACCTTATCAGTCAACACAGAAAAGTCATGTAAAATCTTGCTTGTCCGTTTCATCACTTATGTACTTCTGAAATAAAAAAGTCTTTATCCATGTCCTCTGGCCTTCTGTAAAAAAAGGACCTAAGAAGTACAAGTACTTTTTTGTGAATGTGTTAACAATAAAGAAAGACACACGGAATACAGTTTTATGGCAGAAAGAGCATGAGAAAGATCCGACAGAGCACTGAGAGAGGGAACAAAATGTTCCTTTATAATTAGTTTATTCCCTCAAACCCAAGATCTTCTGCTCTCCCTCCCTTCCTCCAGAGTTCGACCCCCCCTCCAACCATACTCCATGTGTAATGGAGGTGAAGACCCTGACGGGAGCCTTCCTCTTCTCTCTGGAGTCTCAGACCACAATTGGCTACGGTTTCCGGTGCATCACCGAGGAGTGTCCTGCCGCCATTGTGCTGCTCATCTTTCAGCTGGTCATCACCATGGTGATGGAGATCTTCATCACCGGCACGTTCCTTGCGAAGGTAGTGAGATACAGTTACAGTGTTAGATACTGTTGTCATGATAGGCTATTGGTATTTCTAACTTTCATACAATACCTTGACAAATATCAACAGTTGATACCATTACGATACGACGATACCATGGGGAGGTATGACACGGCTGTAACATGATGATGCTAACATTTCTTTTCTTGTTAGTAATAGAGTACAACAGAATGACTGCAGTAAACATTGACAGTATGTGAGGATACTGCAGAAAATGAGTATTGAAACCATTTCAAATAATCAGAATCCATCTGTACTGATAAATAGACGTTTGTATTTACAAGTTTTTTATCTACAAGTGCACGTCACACACTGAGCGAGCCGTCTGTTTATGATACCTGAGGTTTCACACGGACTTGTCCGACTGTGAAGTGCAAAACTGAGTGCTTCTTGTAGAGCCTCCATGCTTAAAAATCCACGAAAAACCACTTGTAAACAGGATATGACGAAATATCTACACACATATTTACTGCTGGTCTATTTGCACGGGATTAGTATTACCTGAGGTAATTTTCCGGGAGACTTTTACAGAAGATAAATGTCGCGGTAATCTTTACTGACATCGTGCGGTAATGATTACTGACATGGCACATTTGGACGGGACTAAAATCTCTGGTAATTATTACTTCACCCTACGAACCTATGTAAAACTAATCCCGTCCGAATAGGGCCTGTAACTGTGCCAACAGTTTTACTTCATACTTACCAGGCCACCTTGGGCTGTAGTAAACATTGTATTGCCCTTCTGTGTTCTGCATTTAACAACAAACAAGTGTTAAATTTAGTTTAAAACTGTCATCTTTGTCATTTAAACAGAAAGGATACACTTAATAATAGCTTAATGACAATAAAGCTTATTTACAAAGCTCTAAAATCAGGATGTAGTTTGCAAGAACAACAAAAAGAATAGAAAAAAGAGCAACTTATATCATGCTGTTGAGCCACCCTTAATCACCACGTCAGTTTTAATTCATTCAGCTTTGTTTCACTCCATATTATTCCCCTGCTCATCCATGTCCCATAAGCAGTAACTCTATGGCCTCCCACAGTTTGAGAACCATTGGGCTAGTATGTCCTTCCTTTGCCCTGTATTAGTGCAGCTATCAGTATGTGTAGCAATCAGCTTTGAGCTTATCAGTTATGTTTAGAGATTATTACCATGTTGATTATTACCACTCTAAACTATCAAAGCACAGTTATCTGAACAGTTTCCTCTAAACAGTCTAACAACCTTTCTTTTATCTATACATCCCGGTGATGTTACTCTTCCACATGTCACATATCTTTCTGTAGGCCAGGTTTATCTCGAAGACAGAAAAAGGAAATCAGAGGCCCTGTTTACATGATCACTAGAAGTAACAGGAATCATTATATATCCATTTTTACCAACTGTGACACGTTTTCATCCTGTTGTAGGTTGCTCGTCCCAAGAAGAGAGGCGAGACAGTGAAGTTCAGTCAGCACGCTGTCGTGTCAAACCATGAGGGTCGACCCTGCCTCATGATCCGAGTGGCCAACATGCGCAAAAGCCTGCTGCTGGGATGCCAGGTACGCAAGTCGCTTTTGAATTAATAGCAACCCCCAATAGGCTACCTATGGATTTTAATGCACCTGAGGTTTGCCTTGTATCTCTGTGTACGCTTTTGAAGAGCTTTTCTATTGATTTCATCGGCTCTGCACAGCATTTGATTGGATGCAATGCCGTAATGGACATGAACTTACTGACCCTGACATACAGTTTTACCTGGAGGCCCATACAGAGAAGAAAAAGAAAAGCTTTCATGACAACCACAAGCTTTTTAAAGTAAAGTGCTTCATGAACAGTAGGGATGTCAGTTTTGATTATTTTTTCTTTTGATAGCCCGACACCCTTTTATCAGTAACTAACCAGTTTATTTATATATATTAATATATTTAACGACGCATTCAGTGACTGACGATGCCATGCTTAAGGACACATCGCCTATGATGAAGACACTGGCCGTTGCAGGTATTAAACCTGGGGCCTTTTGGTTACAGGATGCCTTCTGCAACCTCTTGGCTACATTTACTGACTCCATCTTGGCTCCCAGGTGACGGGGAAGTTGCTTCAGACGTCCCTGACAAAGGAGGGTGAGACGGTGCGGCTGGACCAGCGCAATGTGCCTTTCCAGGTGGACACGTCTAGCGACAGCCCCTTCCTCATCATTCCTCTGACTTTCTACCACATCATAGATGACAACAGCCCCCTCAGGGCCTGGGCAGCAAAAGGTACGTCAGGGCTCTAATGTCAAGTTGTGTGGCAGGTCTGACACACAATATCAAGAAGGGTGGGGAGAGAATTTTACATCAACACTGAGACATAAAGTGGAGATTTTTCTCTCAAAACAGTAGCAGTATTACTAATATAAATATTATTGTTAATGTTTAACTGGATCTTGGTAATTTAAAGTATATTTCAGTAACAGCAACCACTTAATGAGAGGATTGAATTTGAAATCAAAGTTTATTGAGAACAACTATATGCACATGCAGCATGTATGTGTATGTAGGTGTATTGGTATTTACGGTCATGTGCTGCGTGCTTGGCTGCCTCTAACTGTCCAGAGTTGGGCTGGTTTGGCACTGGAGGAGAGGGTTTCTTCGGCTGGAATGTGTGTGAGAGAGATCTGCCGAGACACCCCTCATTAGAGCACAATGCAGTACAGTCTGGGGTGCTGACACGAAGCCTGCACAGATCCACTTACAGCAGCGCAGATCTCTCAGCACTGGGAGCAACAAAGGCATCAGTACGAAGTCTCTGACCGCGGCGTTATTTACACTCACACCAATCGTTCACTGTAGACGGCCTCTGTCATTTCTTTACTTGGCCTCACTTGACACCAGTGATTTTTCTGATATGTTATTATCATGTCGTCTAATTGCTGCTCCTTTGTGCTCTGCCCTTTAACTTCTGCTTTCATTTCCACCTGTTTTCTTGTAGCTATTCTTGCCTTCCCTTCAGCAGTTATTTTAACTGTCACCATATTTAAGGGATTATATTACAGCACACACTGTACTGTCCATAATACTACTGTAATCCCTGGTTCAGGTGCCCACTGTACCAGCAGCCAGTCTCGACATTTCCCCAGTGTTGCTTCATCTGTGTTTTCTTTCATAAATCCAGTGATGCCTAAAGTGCACTCAAAATATATCATATGTGTTCACAGGGGTGTAACACCAAATTTTGGGCCCATGTGTACGTTAGTGCTCAAGCAATGTGTGCACTCACTCACTCGGCTCTAGCAGTATGCAGAGATAAATACTCGAGCAGTGGCAGACCAAATCATCTTGTGGGCCCCAGCGTAAGTAAAAAGTAAAGTAAAAGCAGTAAGTAAGTAAAAAGTATAATTACCATTTGAGAAACCTACTCAAGTACAGGTTGAAAAAAAAAGCTTAATATATTACCCAAAGTACAAGTTACATTATATTTTGAATATTTTTAGAGTGTGCTAGCCCATGAAAAATCATGAAAAAACAGCACTTACTGCTTGCAGAGGTGAGGAGGAAAGTTTTCTCAGTGCACTTCATCATGTAACTGCTGTCTTCTTCAGAATTTGGGATAAAAAGCATTGCCAGATGTGGCCAGGGATTGCAGGGTGTCCTCCAGAAATGCTGTTAAGCCAAGTGGCAGATATCTTTTGACAGGGCCGGCGACCAGCTGTGGCCCAAGGGACAAATGCCCTTTTTTGACAGGGAACAAACAGAATATGTTTCAACCTTGAAGTTGTCAGTGCAGCCAAAATTATGTTCTTTTTGTGTCATAAGTAACATCTGGTCTCACATGCATGTGTAATATGATGCAGATCTGGTGTGTATTCATAAGAGATAGGGGGACAAATCAAGATTTTGCATAGGGCCCCCAAAAAGCTAGAAACGGCCTTGCTAGCTGATGTGACTAGACAAGGTGAAGCTGTCATTTTGAGAGGAGCAGCATGTTGCAAAGGACAAAATGTGATGGCGAGGTCTCGCTGTAGCCTCAAGTCCCACGGAGATGACGAGTAGTGAGAGTCAGTAAATTAGTAATTGATCATTTGAGCTGTTCAGGGTCAAACGTTGGCTTTGACTCATTAGAGTTAACACTAACTTTATCATTAACATCTAGCGGTCTAACACATTCATAGCAAGCTAATCTCACTGACCTGGGTTAAATTCCACGTCATGTGCAGGTGTGTGTGGTGTTTGGGTGTTAGTTTCACTTTCCTTTCTGTTCAAGGTTTCAACATCCAGAGGGTGTTTTTCTTACTCCTTGCTCTGTGCTTTCCCCTTCTACACTCAAAAATATACTTGAGTTAAGACTTGAAGTACAGTACATCTATCTATCTATCTATCTGGCCTAATGGCCACTTGAGGCTGGTTTCAAAAGCAATCACTCCCCATAGACCCCCATGTTAAAATACCCCACTTTACAGCCAAAATAAATGTGTTTACAGTCTGATACACAACATGGTTTTGGTCTTCATCGCTAATTCACCTATTCATGACAACTGTAAACCCCTGTTTAACAGTTGTTAAGGCATTCAAGTCATGTATAATTAAAGGCGTGGTAACTTTGAGTGTTGGTCACCATTGTCTGTGAGTCAGATCCACCCCTCGCTCCTCTACAGCTCCTTTTATCCAGATATGGTCACTTCTGGCTCCAAAAATCCAAGATGGCGACAGCCAAAATGCCCAACTGAAGGCTTCAAAACAGGAATTCAAAAACCAGCGGCTGGCATCACTACAGCTTTGTCCAGTATTGTTACAGTCTATGGCAAAAACATAACCTATCTAGTGTCATTAACATCCCAATTGGTGAATGAGAGTGTGGATGGTTTTCTACTTCTACGTATTATCCCTGTGATGCACTGGAGCCTGTCCAGAGTGTGTAGATCAGTCACAGTTGGATAGTTGGATGGCTGTCTCGAATGGAATTTAACAAGCCTGCAGTTCTTGGACATACATTCATGGTAACACTCATGACTGATTCTTTGAACAGAGTTTCAGAGTTCCCTGCAAAGCTTTCTTTATATCCTCAATGTGTGCTTAATTTACAGCACCTCCAGCATGGACCTGCTCTGATAGGAACATTGAAAACTGGCTTCCTGTGCAACAGTGTGTGAATCTTGTTGGCATTATGCGACCATGAGTCACTGAATCAGAAGTGCAAGACACTGTGGAGATGGTCTGTTAAGAGAGGTGCCATGGCTGTCCAAACCACTGAGCTAGAATATTGAAGCATTTCTCTTAAGGCTGATTGTGAAACTGTGTGTGAGTGTGCACACTGTGGAAAACTCCGTCAATGACTCACTCAAAGACTAAACATTTCCTATAGAACTGAGTGATCAGGAAACTCTGCCGTGGCTGATGACAAATAAAGTGAGAAAGGTGAGATGCAGTCGCTACATGCTAACATAGGTAATGCTAACATGCTGATGTTTAGCAGGTATACTGCTGTGTTCACCCTCTCAGTTTCACATTTTAGCATGTTAATATTTGATTAGCACAAAACAAAGTACAACTGAAACTAAAGTGTGATCAGTTTTGCAAATATATGGTCATAAACGAAAGTACTGGACAAAAGTACTCAACAAAATTTTGACTTGTCAGTGGCGCTACATGTAAATTTAGAGAATCACCAACCCAGTCTCACATGTCTCACAGTGACTTGTGGCGTCAGACACTGACAAAAAAAGCCGTCCTTTAACGTCGCCATTGTAGTTTAACCGTGCTCGGCCGTGTCAGGGGGAAACGCCTTGGAACAAGAGCTAAAGTTAAGGCAGCGAAGTCCAAGTAGGGTGGATGGGCGAGATGGTGGATGGGTCCAAGAATCTCCAACTTTCACCAGGGAGAACGGTGTTTGCATCCCGTGAGATTCTAAAGCCAAACCCTGTCCTTTTTCCTAACCTTAACCATTTGCGTTATTGATTCAAGGAAAGAAAACAAAAGACGAAAGAAGAGAATGCATGTAACAGGCAGGACTTGACATGGTGTCCCAGAACGTCAACAACCAACGCACCCAGGGTATCGTGCACGTCACATCTGGACGTGGAAAGTCCATGACCAAACTTGATATGTGACGAGATCGGAGTGAGAATGTGTTGGAACCCCCATAGTTATCACAATTTATCCTGACTGGGACCATGAATATCTGTATTGAAGTTTATGGCCACCCATGCAGCAGTAGCATCCCGAGCCATGCTGCTAAGATCGCTCCATAAATGCAGACGGAGCCCTTTGCGCCGCCCACAAAAGGCCAGAATAGAGAATCCCTCAACCAAGTTTGTCGCAGTGAGCACAAGCGGTTGCGAAACCTGGTGTTTTTGCTCTGGTTGGAGCGGGACTGGGTCTGGGTTAGGGTAAGGACTGTTTAGACAGATGACAGAGTCTGCATTCTGAGTGAGGCCTGTTGACGCAGGTGTGTGCTTGTTTGAGTGCATATGACTTCCAGTGTGTCCTTTGTGTTATTGAAGTTGTGTGTCAATGAATGACAAGTCTGCATGTGTTCTTAAAATGTATTAAACATTTCTGATTGGAACGTTGCCATCATGCTGCAGCCTTATCTTTGTGTGTGTGTGTGTGTGTGTGTGTGTGTGTGTGTGTGTTCAAATTTCAGGAATGAGTTCTGACAGTGTTTGTGTATTTGTGTGTGTGTGTGTGTGAGAGAGAGATCCGGTCAAGTGTTTTTGGAATCAGTCAGTGAGTGGGGAGTTTTTATGTTTTGGAAATTTCAGGATGTGCGTGTATGTGTGTGTGCATGCATGTGTGTGTCTTTCCTTAGCCACATACATGACTGCGTTTACTAAATGAATGAATCTGTGACCCAGGTCTGCGTGCTTTTAAAAAATGAGCTGCCATTTTAGGGGTTGTACTGTCAGAAATATATTTTCATATATATGTTTTATTGAGTGTATAATCACCTGAAAATAAAAATTGTTATGTTTCTGGCCCTAAATAAGCCGTTTAAATCTACATAAGGAGCAGATCCTTGCCTAAGGTGGTCGCTATGTTACACCACCATGTTTCTACAGCAGCCCAGGAGTTATAAGATATTATATAAGATAATTAAGTATCACATATATAAAAACCAATGAAGAAGAGTTTACATATCACCTTGGGTTCGTCCTTCACCTTCTCAAAATGATCCCACACTTTGGATTTCCTGCCTGACGTGTTATTAACTAGCCTGTGGAATAACCGCAGGTACCAGCCCTGGAAAGTAGAGGCCGTACACATGCTGCGTCTTTAACCGCCTGGAAAACGCGATGTTAGGCGCTGGGTGCTACTCTTGTGCCTTTTTTGTGCCAGCCAACGCCACAACCCAGGTGTGAACGTGAATGCAAGCATGCAACCAGGGTGACATATGTATGTGGGAATGTTTGTATATGAATCATCACTTTACTTTTTTCTGTTTCTTTTCCTCACACAGTAACATCTGTAAATCTTAGTTTGTTTTTGTATCTGTTGTTCAACGTGTCTTGACACTAATTAGAGAATAAATGGATTAAAAATAAAAGTAAGTTCAAAATTCAGTATGTTGTGTTTTTAGCTTGATATGCTGCCCCCAAGTGGCCAAAAGTGCAGCTTTGAATTCCTCTTGAGTGAATTCTTACTACTGTGATAATCATTTTCCTTTTCTGTGATTTGTTTTTTAATATGTTACTATATTAAAACTGTAAGGGGATAAAGTGAAATGCCTGCCTTGAAAGGAGGAAACTGATATGAAAACACATGGCTTGCTTTGTAAATGGTAGTTTGTTAGTTTGTTGTTTAACCTCAGGCCTGCTCCATCCTCCAGGTGGTGGCTGGACAGACCCGGAGCTGGCTGACTTTGAGCTGCTGGTGATCATGAGCGCCACAGTTGAGCCGACCTCCGCCACCTGTCAGGTTCGAACATCCTACCTTCCGGACGAGATCCTCTGGGGCTACGAGTTCCCCCCTGTTGTCTCCTTGTCTCCCTCAGGAAAATATGTGGCCGATTTCGCCTTCTTTGACAAAGTGGCCAAAACCAAAACCCCACCCCTCTTCAAGCAGGCCCTGCCACCAAGCCCGCCATCACGGGCGTCTCGTTACCACGGTGGCAAGGAGGCTGGGACGGACCCAGAGAAGATGCGACTGGAGGAGAACTACAGGGGGGAAGAGAAGGGGCGAGAAAGGGGGCGCATTAGAGATAGCAGCCCGCTGAGTGTGCGTATTAGTAATGTGTGAGAGAAAAGAGAGAAACAAGAAGTGGTTACAGAAAGAAGATGTGAAACAGAGGTGAGGTGACAGGAAGGAAAAACAAACAAGCTGCTCATAGCGTCAGATGAAAACATCTCACCCACTCGTACACAAAACACCCCGCCTACGCATATGAGAGGAACACCTGGGTGCCCTATCACCTCGCCCACCAACCGCACACAGACACACTGCCGGTGTGTCACTGTCGGCAATACACTGAGGAAATCTGTGTCTACAAACCCAACATGTACAAATGTACAGCACAACATCAAGTCATCCATAGAGACATTTTCTACACAAAAGACTTGTTTTAATGCAACTGGAGGATGCTCAAACACTGCAAAATAATCTTCATCTTGTCAGGTCATTTCTGTCTGTGTTTTATTCCCAGGGGTGTCAGAATAACTTAATCTGATTCCAGTAGAAATCAACTTGTTTCAAGAATTTTCTAGAAATTAGTAGGATATTTTTGAACCAAGAAAGAATAAGAAAAGTGGCCTTGATTTCAGAAAAAAAAAAAAAAAAGTTGATTTCTGTTTCTGTTTTAAGAAAATAAGAACTCAGCTACAGAAACATGTACTTGATAGGAGGATATTTGCAGTGTGGTTGAACATCTGACTGAATCACTGTACTGTTTTTTCCCCATTTTTTAAAATGAACAAAATACCTGCAAAAGCAGCCCGTTCTCATTCCCAGGTCATCAAAAATATTAACGCTTCGTCACACCCATTGGTCATGGGTGTATTACTGAATGAGCCTACCGAGCCCAGGCCAAGGGGCCCCTAAGCTAGTGTCTCTGACAAAAAATTAGCAACAGCAACTTCACATAAAGGGCTTCTTCATCATGTCCATAAGAAAGCCTCAAAAAAGAAAACTAAAGAATTAGCCTAAACATTCACCTCTAAAATGTCGCAAGAAAGAAACCATTACGATACATTTTCCACCCCCTCAGTTTATCTACAGGACTTTAGATGTGCTGAGTGCTTTTAGCAATTTTGGAGAAACAACAGCATGCTGTACCTGCCCAAGAGAGGGCGAGGGAGCCTTTTACACCAGGTCCAGGGGCCCATTGTGTCATAATCTGACCATGCCCTCGGTGTCTGCTAATTCTAATGTAAACCCATCCGCTGCAGTATTTGATGCTGAGGGCATCTGGCGTGGTGAGAAGAGTGAGAAAGTCTGTGTCTGGTGTGAGGGAGGGTTGGTGGATTGGTCAAACAAACACAGGACTTTGACCCAGGAGACCAGTTTGTGTCCTGTGTGAAACCAAGTCAACAATGTTAAATGTAACATTACATAATTTACAAATGATTGCCACGCACTTACATGACGTGTTTACATCACAACATGTTGCGTACTTATTTTAACCCAAAACATAATCTTATTTCCCAACATATCCTCATACAGTTTGTATGATTTCCTACGAATAAGCACCCCAAGAATGATGTTACGTGCTTAATGTAAAGTTACATAATTAATGTGAAGTTATGAATGTTAGGTTTAGGCAGGTAAAGTTACTGTGCTTGAGTATAGTAAAAGAAACTTGGTGTTGATGTACCTTAAAATGACTCAAAGTTCACACGTTTCCAAACACTGATCTCCTGGGGAAAGTCCTGGGGAAAGTTCTGAGTTTGGTGACGCATCCACCGCCCAAACCTGTCTCATTACTGGCTCGCTCAGGACCGCTTTCTTCTTTACTCCCATCAGCGCATTAGTTGCTGATCACAGCCATACATAATATGTTGGTTTAACAGGTATGACTGGCCAATGATTATGTGAGATACATACAAATTTTGGTGCATAAATGTACACATAGTGCACAAGAAAAGCCGGTGTTTGTAAACGAAAGTTTCAAAACATTAACCATGTGTTTCAGCTGGGCGTCACCTAGAGATGCTAAAGGGTGCCCTGTGCATCGCTATCAGGCGCCAAGAGCGTTGGTATTTGACAGCCGGGGAATGGGAACAGGTTAGCAAAAGGTGGCGAAAATACTGGAACCATATTATTTTTTTAACGAAGGATTTTAAAGGAATGTATCATATTTTATGTACACAATAGTTTCTAACATCGTTACTTGTTGCACCTGAAATATTGTGCTCTGTCATATGAATGTCTTCTCATGTTTATGGGGGTAAATCTGTTTAGTTTTATTACTAAAAGCACTTTAACTTGAAAGAAAAGTGGCATTTTACACAAGGGGAATAACTGAACTAACTCTGAAACCTAATGCACTGTAATAAATGATTAAAATTTGGGGGCATGTTTGGGGTTTGTGAGCGTGCGATATTTGCTCTGTCAGCGTTCGTACGAACCCTTTGGTGAGCTATCCTAAATTTTATGTGTGTTAATGTACCTCTGTACAGTGTATAAAATATTTTTTCTTACATTTTTCACATCTGTATGTCCTGACATTTGATACATAACTCCACATTTTCCATATATCACATTATCAATACAAAAATGTAAGAGTGGGCCCATCGTTACTGCTGTCATTTTTTCCATCCATTGGCTACGAAGGAGCCCGTGGATTCGGCCAGTATGTGCTAATCATCTGCCTTTTTGGATTTGAAAAGAATATATATATCTAAATAAAAATGTACCCCTTTTTAAAATATTTACTCTACATGAAAATGGTGACGGATGAATTAAAAAAATCAAATTAAGGTACTCTTATTTAAATTTCTTGGCAACAAAAAACATTTGAATTTTTACATAAAAAATGTTTTCACTAAATTTCATTACTAGAAATTTAATCAATTCTTGAAATTATTTTGTTTGAATGGCCAAGCATTTTATGAAAAAAAAAATCAGTAATATATTATGATATATACGTTATGATCTGTGGAAATTTGTGCTCTTTACAGAGATTAAATGCCACTATTCAGATGAAATCCACTGCTGCTTCAGACCAAGCCCAATGATAAGAATATTTTTGAAATGTGAAAATATTTCAGTATCCATGTGTGGTGAGGGGTTGTGCTTGTTTATACTGTAAAGCCTACTGTATACTGTATATGGATCACTCACATTGATCTAACTTTTTCAGTAAGCACTTTTAAGTGGCTCTTTTAATAAATTTATTATTTACAACATGTCTATGTGTGTGCATGAAACAAAATAATTCCTGCTTGATTTGCCTTCATGGGTGAAAATAGTACACTATGAAAGATAAAGCATTTTATCTTCTGAAGCTTTTAATCGCATTCATACTTTAAAAAAACAATGAAATTATCTTCAGAACATCAATTTTTCTGAGCTTTCGCACTGCAAATAAAAGCATCAACCAGTCAAGTCGCGCGGAACGTCACATCACAACACCGCGACAATGGCGGGCCTGTTGCAACTGTTGCATTGCTGCTGGTATGAATAACAATATAGTATTTTGTCTTTTTGTGTTGCTTTTTATGTGCAATTAATTTGCACGTAGGTCAATTTCTTTGAACTGCTGTTTGTGTCAAGTAGGTCACTGTCACACTGACACTTTTTTTGATTTTTTTGAGCCTTCGCACTGCAATTAAAAGCATCAACCAGTCATGCAGTTGATGCCGGCTGTACAATAATTTACCTCAAACTTCCAGATGATGCTCTGGGTTAATAGAATCCTAGTTGTTGGTCCTCTGCCTCCTGATGCGGTGCTAGCATCCTCGGAGGGACCCCAAGCTGCCCCACCGTCAACCAAAAATGTGTCAAGAGCTTTGGCCCCTGTATGAGGAAGTGGACCCCTCCTTCTTTTTCTAAATAATTTTGATGAAAATTGGTGCTGGGTGTCAGTTTCCTCCTCAGGCTTTCTGAAGTGTGGTTAAAATTGAAAAGAAGAAAGTTCCACTGTCCCCCACAAAGGACATGTGTTAAAATGTGTATTTTGTGATGCTTGAAATTAACATAGACTTTTGAAATCCTTATACAATATAGTTAAAACTCATAAATAAATAAATAAATCAAAATGAAGAACTGAAACAATATATCTTTACAAATCTGCCATAAAACGTGCAGTTCCCCCTTTTGGAAAAGACAAAAGATATGTTTTGTTGGTCACACTGCCATGTGTGTTACATCTCTGGAAACCCAGGATGTTCTTTCCAAAGCATGTCAGGAGACACATAGACTGCATGCATAGTGTGTATAATGAAGGCCTCAGTGTCATGTCCACACAAAGGACAAATATGAGGACAAATGAGGATATAACTGAAAAATAGTAAACAATTATAATAAAATAACATCTATAAATATTAATACTAATGAAACAAATACTTATGAGCATGACTCAAATAAATAATGATTCGGTTTTAAATAGTAGCAGTTAAATAAATAAGGTTAATTGAAATAAAAACCACGAAAAGCACCTTTAATTTCGCCTCCTTTCATTTCATTGGTCATTGCAGCGGGCGGTGAGTGATCGCTGTTCTGATTGGCGGCAGGTGAGGAAGTCAAACATGGCGGGCGGGCTGACGCGCCGTTAGAGAACAAAGGAGCAAAGGAGAAAGACAGCTGACGTCTTACATTGAAAAAAGAAACTAGTAGCGACAGGTAACGATTAAAACACCAACTAACAAGGTCGGTTGATGAAGCTGGACGTTAATACTTCGGTGTGTGTCTGCACAAGACCGAACTGTTAAAAGGTTTAGCCGTTAGCCGCTAAGCTAGCGGGAGTAACGATGCTAACTGCTAAGCTAGCTTGAACGTTGGCTGCGAATTAGTAGCATCAGCTAGCAGTGTTTTAATTTAGCTTGTGTTACTAGAAAAAAAATGAACGAGTGGAGTTTGTATTCAAGGTCAGACCGATCCCACGGTGACCGGAGAGGCAGTGTGGGTCTCCTGAGGAAGACATGGACGGTTCAGGTGTTAATTGTGCTAATCAGTTAGCGCCAGTGACCGGAAATGGACCTGGTGCCTCTGACAAAGATTTCAGCTTCAGCTGCCAACTACTGCTCCTCTGCCTCTTCAGGATGGAAACATACCTGTAAGTTAAACTTCCTTTACCTGTATCTTGGCCTGTTTCACTGAAGAGCTTTACATTACTTTTTTATTGTTAATTTGTGTTGTTTTGACTGTGAGTGTGAGTGTGAGGGGAAGTGGGCGCCCATTTGTTTAGCTGATGTAGTTATAGTGTTTAGTCCTATTTTGTTAAAAGTTGTGGGAATTTTATGTAAGGAAGTGGAGAGTGATCTAAACATAGTGAATGATACTTTGAGAATTTAGTCATAGTTTTAAGGTTTGCTTTATAGGTACAAATAGTTTGTCTAATCTGCATTTGTGGTGTGTATTGGAAGTTATTTTATTGTGACAGTTGGAGAATTTTATTGATATACTGAGTAATATTTAGTTTAAGGAGGTCTACTTTTCTTCTAAGTGGACCTTGTTTGTATTTTCTTATTTTTAGTTTTGTTTAAATGAAAATTTGCACGGCAAAGTATTTTTCGTTATTAACAATTTGCATGAATTTAGGTTGTACTGTATTTTTTTTTGTAAGCAAATTGCAATAATTCCAATTGAATCAAATTTATTACATGAAAACAAAACGAGACATTGATGCCTGAGATTTATTGGGACTGGACAGTACCTGTAATTTAATTTAAGTATCTTACTCCGATGTTATTTGCAGATGCAGATGTTATTTCTCCTCTGTCAGATGTGTTTTCCACTTCATGGTAATTTTTGAGGATATAGTTTCTATTGGAAATTTATTATACTACAGTCTGTTTTGACAAGTTACTCACTGATTACACTGTCATCTTTGCTGTTGTGAAAATGTGCAGGAAGTAACAGATTGCAACATAGGAGTGAGACTGCGGACCTGTCTATTTGATGTTTTTGTAAATGGAAACTTTTCCCCTGAACTTAAAATAGAAATCCATCCACACGACCTCATGGACGAGACGTGGAAAGTTGGTGAGCCACGAGAATCCTTTTCTCTAGATGTTCAGCGGGGTTGGCTGTAAATCTGTACAGGCTAATGTTGCCCATTTCAAAACACTTACTGCAGATCTCGTCATCGCTGATTTCCGTTCAATTTAAGGACGAAGAAGCTTACTTACAAATATGAGTGACGCTCTGGACAAGTTTTTCTTTCACTCCCACTCAGGAGAGTGTTAGACCAAGGCTGTCGGTTATAGTGGACTTTAAACTCAGGATGCTGAGGTGAAGCAAAACACTGGGGGCAGCACATGTCTCTGTTTGTCCATGAAGTGGTGATTGTAAGTGTAAAGTAGGCATTAAGGCCCTGACACACCAAGCCGACGGTCGGCCATCGGTGAGGGTCTTTCAGCCTAGTTTTTGCAGTGTGTCCCGCACCGTCGGCCCTCACTCTGATTGGCTGTTTAGGTTTTATTCCCACGCCCCTGTAGCGAGTGAATCTGCCTGTAGTGAAAATGGGGCTAACCGGTGCTTCCTCCTCAGGCTCCACTTCACTCAGCTGCCTGACAGATCTGCTGCTTCTTAGGGTCATCTATTGTTAAAACTAGCTAACACAGCCAGGTGTCACTAAATCCTGCACACTAGATGTTTAATTATTAGACACCATATCAGAGGGTTGCATTAATTGAACTTAGATTTACACAATGTTAGTAAAGTGATCTTTTTTTTTTTGCTATTTGTCTGGGCTACTCCTAGAAAAATGGCTGGTGGGGATGCTAAAGTCAGTAGATCAGGTGAGGTAAATAGTGTTTTCTTTTTTTGTTCTGGTACATTTTCATTTTCTTTGGTAGTTGAATGCCGCTGGGACAGGCCCAGTAATGGCAACCCACTGGATTTGTTGCGTGTCCGATCCAGCCGAGGTGCGGGTACCGGAGCTAATCACGGCCAGTCAGGTCAGAGCTGCTCCACCGCGGCCGATAAGCGGCTTGGCGCGCCGCTCTGCTAAAAATACGCGCCAGGTCTGTTTTTTGACGGATGCTGTGCGACGGCGCGTCAATTTGCACAGACCAAATGAGTCAAACAGGAAGTCAGGTGCAGAAAAGACGAGAGTATCCGGTCAATTTTCAAAATAAAACGGCCATGAAAACCCAGGGGGGAGCCAAAGAATTCTCAGTAGGTGCTCCGGAGTCTCGTCAATTTATGGGAAGCACTGTATTGTACTTTTGTACTTTTACTGTATCCCATTTTATGGTATTGCCAAGGTGCATTTTTCTATCAGGTAAAAAGCGTGGCTGTAGTTTCCATAAGTTTGAAATTTCCGCCGATAACATCATGACTCATAATGCAGTCGTTATAGTTCACTTCAGTATACACTGGCATGCTCTTTGTGCATAGATGAAGGTGACAGGCAATTAAGGCAAGATGTTTATACTTCAAGGTATGTTGTAGTTACAAAACAAATGTCACTGCTGTCTCTGACAGACTGATGATGACTTTAATCTGATTTAAAACCTGCTCTATTTCCTGCACAAACAACAGGAAGAAGCTGAGGTCACATTGCTTGGTTACACAGTGCATTCTAAACCCAAATAAACCTACAGGTAATTTACTCACATGCATGCATAAAAACAAATGCAGAAATAAAGGAAGTGTCAGGGCAAATTGCAGGAGACAGACAGAAGTGAAGTCTTCCATTTATACAGACTTGCATAAATCCAGCTGTGTTGACCATTCAACCATGATGCCAGACATCTGAGAAGTAATGCATGGAAGCTTTTTGGTTTTGAACAATGTAGATAAACACTTGGATAAAGATAAGGCTGTATGCTGGCTTTGAAAGATATAACTACCTTATGGTAATATTACTGCAAAAAAAAAGGTTTACTGAATAGCTTGTCTCACAAATGAGGCAAATAAAGAACTGAATAAACAGACTGTTACTTTTCCAGTGTAGTTTGGGGTTAGGCTGTGTGGGTTGCATTCAAATGAATTAAAACAAATGATGTGCTTGTTTTCTTCTTTGGAATTTGACTTTCTGAAAAAATTGACAGCTACGCAGTGCACTCCTTCCTGCCTTTCATCTGATACATTGTTGCTGTGCTTCACTGCGCTCATGAAACCCGTGTAAAACTTAGTTTCCTGTTAACAATTTCCTGCACATTGACTGTGTGCAAAGGATTTTGAGTGGACTGAAAATGTTTCTTCTTCTGAGTTGTTGGATTATTGCAGGTAAGAAATAAATATTTCCATATGCATGTTAAATGTCAAGACGAGAGGATCTTTTTTTTTTTTTTTTTTTTTAACTAGATAAGGTTTCGTGAAGTCAAACTCTGTGACACTGTGTTTAATGCAGTCTTGTTTGCCATATGCAGAAGATATTTTTTATAAAGTTATTTCAAGGAATTTATTTTGAGTTAAGTAGACTTTGTGCTTCTGGTTCTTATGGTTTTGAAATCTGTAAGTTCATCAAAGGCATCCTTCCTAATGCTTTGTTACAGTTGCATTTTACATTTTCTATTGGTTAAAGAAGGCAAAACAGACCTAATATCAGTGTCTGTCCTGCAAACACTAAATAAGTAAATAAAAAATAAAACAAGGGAAAGGATTATGTTTTTGTTTTTTTTAAATGATTTCATCTAATGTTTCCTGTCAGGTGTTTCAGCAGAGGACCCACCAACGATGCACTACAGGGAGAGAAACAGCTCTTTATGTCTAAAAGTCAGAAAACCACCACCACATGAAGACATCAGGTGGCGTTTTAATGAGAAAGTCATTGTTATGCAGATGAGCGTCACACCCAGTTACACAAGTAAAGTGAATTATAATCCAAAGGACAACTCCGTGTGTATCAACAACCTCACAGAGACAGACAGTGGCAGCTATCAAGTTTCAGTCACTGATGGGACTTATGTTGAATCAGTGGAGAAACACATACTGATTGTTGAAGGTAAGATCTGAATGCTTCTTTGTCTTTAGCCAGTGTATGGGTCTTGGTCTGCAGATTTCATTGTTAAGGTTATTATGGCAGTCCTTATGATACACGTTTCTTTAACTTGCAGTATTTAGCGCAAGACCGCCTTCAAGATTTTCTCAAACCTTTCATTACATGAACATAATACATCAGACACCCCTTTAATACATAAACCATGTTTTTTTTCTACATTGTTACATAGTTGGCATCCACCAGTGTTAGTCCCTGTTTATGTTCATGATAGTATTTCAAACAATAAGTGGAAATTAAAGGCTCAGTCTTAATTTCAGATCTTTCATTTGCCTATGAATCTTTGATAAAGACCATGTGGCTCGAACCTTCATGAAAATTTTGTGTTACCAGAACTGGCTGCTGGCATTGAAAGTATAGACAAAGCCTAGGTATGCTGGGATACTTTAAGGGCACTCAATGGCCAGGGAAATAAAGAAAAAAAAAAACTTAAAACATGCATGCATGTATGTATAGTGAAGGCTTTATCTGAGTCTTGTGTTGGTACAAATTTATTGATGTTGTTATTCCTACTGGTTGCCACCAGAGGGTGCCACCAAATCACCCAATGCCTCAATCTCTCTGTTTGGGTGGGTGTTGCAGAAACTGTTCCCAAACCTGTCATTAGGGTGTCAGGGCAGCACTCCAACCTATCTGCTGGATTCTGCAACATCACAGTCAACTGCTCCATCCAGGACGACTGGGTGTGGTCTGTCTGCGATGAAGACAGTTGCACAACATCTCAGAGATCACTGAGGAGGGTCAACATCACCATCTCAACCGACAACAGATCTATTGTGTGTCGTGGCAACAACCATGTCAGCACAAGATATGTTTCTGAAAGCATAGAGGCAAGATGTAAGTATTTTTTATTTCTTTATTTAAGGCTCACTCAATGACTGTCAAACTCTAAATCAAGAGAGTAATATTCAGTCCTTTTTTCCTGGTCTCATCATTTTTAAAATTCTATTTGCTAATATGTGTTTCCATGTCTTGACAGGTTCAAGAAAATCTAATTCTAAAGACAAGGAGCCATCAGAACCACCCCCTACAAAAATAATAGTTATTGCAGTGTGTGTGTTCTTCTGTGTATCTCTCTTCTGTGCTGTCTGTGTGGCCAAGGGACGTTTTTCAACGGGCTGTAACTCCTTTCAGGTAAGCAGGATTTATCAAGCAATACATCTTCATCTTTGAAATGTAACTTTGAGTATGTAAAATCAAAAGAACTGGGTGACAAAATGTTGTATTCCTTTCTGAACAAAAAAAAAAAAAAAATATATATATATTGTTTTGTGATTGCAACTGAAACAATTATTCAAGATGTGAAATTGAGTTTTACCTCAATGTTGGATAGTCACAGTAGTTTTTTTTTTTTTTTTTTTTTCAATACTAAAAACATATTGTGCTTCATTATTTCTAGGGTCAGACATCTTCTGCTCAGTTAATAGAAAACCAGCCAGTGGATGCACAGCCACAGCCTGCGCAGAGAGTCTCTACCTCTTCCTCCAGTCAAGCTGAGGCCTCTTATGAAAACGTGGATACGACACAGCCCTGCCAGACCAGCAGCCCAACCATCAGCCCAAGAGAGGGCTTTGGATCTGCGCAAAGTCAGAAAGTAGATACTGTGTACAGCATTTTACAGGCACCAAATGTGACTTCCTCGCTAGGCAAGGTTGACGGCAGTGAAGATACGAAAGGACCCAAGGAGGTACAAGAGGCATCGGCGTCTCAGTATGTCATCCTGGACGAGGCACAGCACCCTGCAAAAATTGACACAGTGTACAGTGTGTTGCAAAAGCCAAAAATCTGAAGTCACAGCACCACCAATACATCAGACAAGATTTTCAGAAGACATGAGAAGATGAATATGACAAGTTAGACTCTGTTAGTTGAGCAGGTTAGACTCTGTGAAAGCCAGAATTATGATATTGACGTTCATTCAGTATTCACTTGAAACTGGAGGACACTTCTTTTGTGATTTTCCAATTATTATTTTTTTTTTTTACAGTTTTTTAGTATTGTGGTATTTGTATTTTTCCAGAAGAGATGAGAAGCTCATTTATATTTTTTCTTTACATGAAAAAGCAAACAAACAAACAAAAAAAAACCTCATTCATTCGTGAATGACCCACCACTATAACATGTTTTTTAACAGGCTTCTTTGGATTGTTGCACCCTAAAATGCCTGATTTCAAAGGCAGCTTTTAAAAAAAAAAAAAAAAAAATGCACTGCATGTTGTTGTCTTTGGGCATTTCTGTCTTTTTTTCCCAGTAAAATTGCGAGAGCAAGGGAAATTGGCAAAAACTTTTTTTTTTAAAAATTTATAATTCATTAAAAATTAAAGGCAACTTGTTCCAGTCCGAAAAAAACACGGCTAACCATGCATATTTAGCCTAACTCACCTTGATTCTTTTAGCATGTTTTGATGATTTGTCTTGTCAGTTGTCCATGCACTCAGCCATTCTCTACATGTGTTTTGTGGTAGAAAAATCCACACACAGTGCAAAATAGTTAACCCCTGTTTTCCATAAGAATATCAGGGATTTGCCTTGCATGATCTTTACCAGTGGTATTTGTCGGTAAATGTGAGACGTTTGTGTTGCACGTCTGCATCTTCACAACTGGAAAGAAGGAAATGAGTTTGGTGATGATATGCAGGGTACTGCTATGATTCGTAAAACTAATGGAGGACTACAATGGTTGGGAACATTTGCGTTAAAGTTGCAGTGATTGGACAAAATTGCAACGTTGGGCAGAGTTCTCAGGGATTGGTTGAATTTGCATGAATTGTTGCAGTCGCATCCTCGCAATAATCCTGAAAGGCTGTGTAAGGTCCAGTATTATCAACTGCAGCAGCAGTATGCTACAGACCTTCAGCTGAACAGAGAGTTTGCCACAAATACTAAATGCATAACTCAACCAGGACTCAATGAAAATCTTACACAGTAGTAGTATCATTTCTAGGTGCTCGCAATGCAAACCAAGCCTTAAAGCCCGAACAGGAAAAAACAGCAGAGGTTATGGTATTTCAAGCAGATTTTTCAATGTGACATACATACAAAGCAGTGACCCAGAGCTTAATGGGGCCAGTAGAATTTAAATTAAAATTGATCACTAAAACATTTTTAGACTTGGTGAAAATCTTAGGTTGTTTCTACTTGTTTCTGTACAGGCTAGAATCTAGGATCTTTGCTGATTCAAATAAGGCTATTACATTGAAGGACTTGCATTATAGCATCTTGTGTGATTTCAAAAGTTGAATATACTGTACAGGATTACTATTTTGTTAATGGGCTGACACAAAGCAATATACTGCATGTATGGAGATGTAAGAGGAGACACTGTATTGCACTTATTGAGGCTTACCAAAGTTTGTCTGATTTGTTGGTGAGGATTTTTTATTGTTTTACTTGACAGACCCCAATCACTGTGCAGTTAAAATAGGAGTACCTATAAATGACCACATGGGGTGCCAAATTACCTTAAATGATACCTACACAAGGTAAGTGCTCCTTTGCAGGTCTGAGACTGTTGGAGGTACTTATGTCCCGGGATGCTATGTCAAGGTGACTAATGAGCCACATTCTCAAAATGTTTTAGTACGTAATAATATCTTCTTGAAATTACTTACATTAAACTCAGGGTTTAATTCCTGGCAGTGTTGTGTTCCTGCAAACACAACTGACTGCTCAGGGGTCACATCCTTAGCACTGTACTAATGTATGGGACTGATGGTTCTGAGCGAGTTAGCAAGCTGCAGGCCTTTCTGTACCATCTCTTTACTGAAAACAAATGACTCCATCGTTTTGCTTGGACCTGCAGTACTAAACATTAGAGACGAACAGAGTGGGAACCTTTGTGTCTAATTTTTTCAGACTCAGCCCTCTTGCGTTGCCTGTTATCTTCTTCTGATGTTTCTGATTGAGAACCATTGACCGCACACTTCCTCATGTCACCATCAGTCGTCATTGTTTTCAAAATATTCTGTTAAAAACTGTGCCTTAATTACTATATTATTTACCACTGATGCAGTGCGTTTGACTAAATCTCTGCCACTCACACAAAAATCTTATTGTATATGATCCCTCCTCTTTTTCAGTGTACAGATATATAAGCTCTGGTGTGAATGTGGTGATGACATTGACTGATTATTATCACTACAGCAACACGTCTAATGTGTGAGGAACTGGAAACAGTTTTTTTCATGCCTGCTAAGAAACGTTGGCTTAGCTTGTTTTTTTCAGGCTTTAGTTGTAATCTTTAAAGCACAATAAAACAAAATCCACGCAACACTTTGATTCAGTATTTTGTTAATTTGATCAGTTTTCCCTTTTATGCATGTTTTGTGTAAAGTTATGTTAGCAACATGAGCTAAAAGTGAAGGCATCTCAAATTAGAGCTATGTTTACTCCATGGTAGAAGGCTGCAGCCCACAGGCCACATAAAGTCTAGAAAATTAAAGGTTGAAAATCTTAATTATGTTTTATTCGTTGTGGTATTGTTTTAGATCCATGCTTTGTAGTGCATTAGGCCACAAAACAAGAACAGCATAGAGGACAACATTTAACACTGCTAAACTAATGAGGTGTTGTGGTATCTATTCATTCAGTTTTTATTCTACATTTATTAATTAATAAATTAAATTAATTAATTTTCAAAAGTGCAATTGCCTTTGTGCAGCTGTTCTGATCCAATTTGCAGCAAGATAAATCATTTATTATTGAGGTGATTGCTTTGTCATTCATGGTATAGATCTGAAGTATGGCCCTGTGTTAGCGTCTAAAACGTTTTAATATGTGTTGGATTTATCTTAAGATTTAATTTTAAATTTAATTCAGACATTTAAAGTCATATGATGTCTTAGATTTAAACAAAGCTTTTAATAGAGCAAGTGGCCAATCGGACGATACCAAGTTCCTTCCTATAGTTAAGATATTTAAACTAACCTCTGAAACCTTTCAGTCACAAGGCTACACACTCCTCTGGGAGCTGAGTTGTAGCACACTGCACAATGCACAATCCCCTGTTGTTCAAAAACACTCACCTAAAATGCTGATGGTAACAATTTCCGACTCAATATTACACTTTATCTACTACAGACTGAATCACAATGTTTGTTCACAACAACTTCCTGGTAGGAAACCCCTGTGTCATTTAAATGAAAAAAGATGTCGCAGAGCAACCACTGCCTCAGTTGTTAAAGTTTTAGCCACCTGAGAAAAGGCCCACCTAAAATAAATCAATATCAGTTTAAGTCTAAGCAAAATGTAACATTTTTACTGCTTTACCTCGCTGTTCTCTCATAGCCACCAGACTCCATTGACAGAAACAGCTGTTTCAGAACAGGGGAGTTGCTGGTCGACCACTGCGAAAATAGCGTACACTTAAACTGATACTGACTTTCTTAGGTGGTTTAAGTACATAGTGCTGCAGCCCTTGTGTAAAGCAGTGCATTACTTAGCTTCCGTGCAGGTGGATTTGGTTCATCAAGACGCTAGCAAAGCCACACAGTACATAAAATAAGTACGGCAAAAACGTCAGGTCAGATCACTGTGTTAAACTATTTATCTTGAAACATTCCAGTTATGGCTGAAAGTGCTGCTCCTGGGGGAAAGAGTTTTGTGACCCATCCACGACTCCAACCTGCCTCCTCATGGGCATACTTCCTTCTTTCCCTCTGTCAGCACATTGGTCACATGATCGCAATGTTTATAAATACATGGTTTATACACAAATTACTGGCTCATGATTACGTGGGTTATATACAGTATTTTGTTACTTTACGTAGCTATATGTACAAACAATACATGAGAACAGCCTGCAGGATGCTTTAGTTACAAGAAACGAAGCAACCAATGGGAAAGATTTCAACATTTAATTCAAAAATGAACCAGAAAACATGAACCTTTAATTGATCTGCCCATCAATGATCAGACTTTCAAACCTTACATCAAAATGTTGCTGATTCATTTGCCTATTAACTAGAAGTAACACATTTCCAATATTTTCATCTAAACCGTTAAGTCACTTTTTATTTTCGAAACTACAAAACTGAAATGTACCTGCACCAGAAAAGTTAGTGCCTTTCAGATGTTTGGTCATAGTAGATGACTGCTGGGCAGGCAAACTATTCAGTGTTACATTTTTGTTTCTGAGAACGTCCAAGCACTAGGAAATAGCTGTAAGCCAACCAACCCTTGTTGCCAACCAACCGCAGTTTCCTCAGCACACAACACAAACATCATCAAAATACAGGCAGTATATGTCCACAAAATACACTAAATAAACACACAATAAAATAGTTAGGTATGTGTATGATTTTATAGGGTTAAATGGTCTTAAGTTGCAGGGATGTGGAATAATTGCTGACTGTTTATACCACTTTTTAATTTACTGAGTTTAGGCACCATGCACAAACCTTTGCACATGAAACAAGCTAATACATTTTCACCTGTGGGCAGGAAGTGCAAACATGTCAGTACGCTGTGGTCAGAGTCCCTGCAGTTGCCTTGGCTTTGTGTGAAAGAGAAGTAAGAACAGACAGGCCACACTGAGAGACGTTAGAGAAAAAGTCTGCTGTTATATTCACATGAAAGGATACTTCTCTCCTCTCATTTTCCATTGCATCACTATTAATAGAAGTATTTGAATTTCTGACAAGCAGAGCAGCAGAGTGTGTCAGCACTGGAGGTGAAGATGGGGCACACTTTGCTCTGTGTGCTGGCGTTATTCTGTGAGTACATCAGCGACTTTTCAATTTTGTGACTTTCAGAGGCAGACTCATGTTTTTATATAGATGGCAAAGCTGTTGGATATCGAACAAGATTATTAGTATTTTTTTGCACACATATTTGCATAATGCATGTACTGTATATAATCTAAGGTATTGTTACAGTTATAGTTTTTGAATTGATTTCATTGGGTATTTTATATATTTGATATTAAGAGTTTCTCACCTCTTTACAGACTTAAAGAAAATCAGAAATGCATAATACTGTTGACTGATAAGCTACAGTTGCCACTGTTGTTGTCTAATGAAGTTTTTATCTTTATTGTAGTGCTGAGCACGCTCCTCTATGGACAAGATGATGGTGAGCAGTTGTCTATTTCTTTTGTTTTTAATCATTCAGTATTGAGCTGTCATTTTACTTAATGTGTGAAAAACAAATTATGAAAGTATTATTTTATATGCATGTTTATGTAGGGAGACCTGATGCTGTGCTGACCTTGATGTCAAAGTGTAGTAGTTTTTCTGCAGAGGTTGTTGCCTTCATACAGACACATCTTCTTTTAATACATATATCTAATCATCTTAACAGGGCAGAATGAGGAACAAGATAGACACACTGAGGGCCCTGATGTTAGGAAGGGCTAACAGGTGCTACAGTCAGTTACAACAGCCCCAATAGTTCAATAACAATGACTTGTTGTTAATACTACTACTACTACTACTAATAGTAATTGTAATATTTAATTACCCCATGCCGTGCCTCTTGCCCAGTGTCAGCTGGGATCAGCCTCTCTGCAACCCTGAATAGCATAAGAAGTTTTGGATAATAAATTAACAAATTAATAATTACACTTATGATGCAGTTCAAATCTAATTTTTTATTGTGACATGGTGTGCTTGGTGCCACAGTTATCAAACATTGTGAAGAGCTTCACACAGATGGGTGACAACTTATAAACCAACCTAAAATTTCTTTATTTTTAGGATACTATTATTAATAGCACTACTTGGGGTGAGATGAAGTTACTGTGAAAGTCCATGTGTATAATGTTACAAAATCTTTAAAAGTACTTGTGGAGTACTTCTGGTTTGTTTTAGGCCATCAGCCCAGTGCAGGAAGGGTTTAAATTTCCATTACATCAGGGTTACCCACTTGAGGGTGTGTCTTTAATTGATGATGGCTTGCCTTGAGTGATGACATTTAAAAGCTGATCCACGGCTTAAGTCCCCTGTTATTGTAGCTGCATAGGTTTTTCCACAGCAGGGCAGGTAAAAAGAAATTTACCTGTTGGAGGTGAGCTGTTTGCAGAGGTGCAGTCAGAGCCTGTTGTCTGCAGCTCTTGATTTTCATCTCACAGTGGCTGTTTCTGCTTTTACTCTTCCTCCTTGTGATATTGTAGGACTTGCCCTTATTAAAGACAGGCGCTTCATACAACCTCAAACACAGCTGATAGCGAACATGAAACAGTAGAATAAAGCAGATATCTAAAATAAAAACAGGACGCAGGAGAGAAACTGAACTCCAAACCACATAGATTCAGTTGAAAGCCACAACAGTACTGAGAGCTGAACACACAGAGACTTTCAAAAATGCTTTTCTCTCTGGTCTCCTGCACAAAGAGGTGAGTGGAGTTGCCACAGACAGGGTTCATTTGAGGAGTAGAAGAGGGGTCATTGAGGGTTGGCTGCGGTCGGCATGACGTCACTGCTACCTGCTTGAGGGCAGGCAGCCTATCTTTTGGACTTACTCCAGAAAGGGTCCATCTCCAGACAACTTGGATCTTAGACGTTCATTTGTCCTTTCCGTTATGTTGTCGGATAATGACACTAACAATCCGAGCCTATCTGTGTGAAAAAAAATCACTTTTAGTGGACGTATTTTGACGTTGTTTGACGTTGTCTGAGTGCCCTATTATTTAATATAGCACGTGCTCACGGGCTGCAGGCAGGTCAGCACTAGCTTTGTACTGGAGAAATGTCAAATAGTGAACATCCTATCACTCATTTAGACAAAAGTAGATCAGAAAATAGGGCCCAGGTTGAAAAAAACATTAGTTCCCCTTTAATGAAGTTTGTCAATGTCAATGTCAGCTTTAGTTATATAGCACCTTTTAAAACAGCCAACGGCCAACCAAAGTGGTTTACAGTTAAAATAAGCAAGAACAACAACACAGAAAAACATTTATACAGTGAAATATAACAAAGGTAAAAGACCAAATAGAGGTGACTGTACTCAACCAAAGGCCAAGGTGGACAAGTGAGTCTTAAGCAGTGATTTAAAAGTGGAGAGGCAATTCACAGTCCTCACAGTCAATGGTACAGTAATGCGTTCCACAGAGTGGGAGCCGCGACTGCAAAGGCTCAGTCTCCTCTAGTTTTTAATAGTGATTGAGGAACATCCAAGACCATCTGATTCACTGATCTGAGGGCCCTGGAGGGCCGATGCAACTCAACAAGGTCAGATAGGTTTTCCAGAGCTAGCCCATTCAGAGACTTAGACACAATTAAAAGAATCTTGAAATCAATCCTGTACCTAACTGGAAGCCAGTGAAGTGAAGAGAGCACCAGAGTTATATGCTCGCGTTTCTTTGATTTGACAAGTTTGACAAATGCATAACATTCTGTGTCATGGCAAGAAATGGCTTTTTGTTTGAACTTATTCAGTTTGTATGTAGACACATTGTAGAACAACATGCATTAACACAAGTACAGTAAAGATTGTAGCGAATAATAACATGTTACGTGTGTAGTTTTTAATCCTGTTTGTATCCTAACTGTGTATTTTTGATGTGAACAGTTTCCAACAAAGCCACTGTGACCCTTCATCCTGACTGGCCTCAGATATTCAGTGGTGAGAAGATGACTCTGAGATGTGAGATCCAGGGAGGTAGACACACTGGGTGGACATATGAATGGAGCACAACCAGCCGATACGCACATCCAACGGGAAAAGATTACATTATTAGCAATGCTGCTTGGTACCACAGTGGAGAATACAGATGTATGGGTAGAACAGACTCCTATTCCTCAACACAGTGGAGTGATGTCATGACATTGACAGTCTTGTGTAAGTTGGACCATCTTTCATCCATATTGAAAATGTTATTCTAAGAAGTCAACAGAAAACACTTTTTCATTAACAGTTATGTCGCTCACTTTAAGTCATGCAATAAGAAATTATATTTGTTTTTTTAGTGTGGGATCAGAGTATCACAGTTTTTGAAATGCAATAATTAACTGGGAAATGCACAGGACAGAACAAAGAATATCAAGTAACTTACAGGGTGAAACCATGATGCAGTTTAACACTGTTCCCCCACAGGGAGAAGGCTCTAAGTGTGAACATAGTTAACTAACAGGTTAGATTAACTGGCAGTTAGAATAGTTTAGATTGACCTTTTAATTGGCTCGTCTACATTGAGTGTAGGTGTTGGTGTGAATGGTCAAACAGATTTAAATAAAAAAAATAATGACTATTACTACTACTGTTTTCTGTGGCCAGGCAACAGTTAGTTTCACAGTTCATCGAGGTATTTTAATTGGGTTCATTCACAGGAACAGTAATCACCTTTAGGTGTCTCTGTTCTCAACTTAACAGCACATAAACAAATGCTAGAAAAATGACGACTTCCATTTTTATTTCTTTGTTCTAAATGAAAACAGCATACAGACCACGGGCCAGACTGAGTGCTGACAAGGGAAACATTCCAGCAGGGGGCAGTGTGACGCTGACCTGCTCTGTGGACCCATCATCATCATCATCATCATCATCATCATCATCAACATCTGGTTGGAAATACTTCTGGTACAGAGGAGAGAAAACCTCTGAACCTCTGACCACACAAGATGTTGTCTTCCTCTCAGATGGAGAAATCCGTGTCTCACAGGGAGGACTCTACTGGTGCAGAGGAGGAAGAGGAGACCCTGTTTACTACACAGAGTACAGTGATTCAATCGTTATCAACAAAATACGTGAGTTTGGCATTTGTCTAAAACAGTTAAAGACATTGGGCCTTATCTTACACCAGGTGCAAAGCAGGGCACAGTGCAAATATCACTGCTAGTTTCAGACCAACACAGATGTCATTTTCACAGCCAGTTACCACGATGTATCAGTTTCTTTCTTTTTTTTTGTGACCAATTTTTTATTTGACATTTTCTAAAATAAAACAGGTCAGTCCACTTCATATGCAATATACATATCATCATCACTGACATGCCATAACAATTTTCAGCAATTACATATGTAGGGTAGTTCTCCTGAACCGTTTCCTTCTTTCCCCCTCCAGCTCATCCCCATTGCCCCCCCCACCCCCCCTTTCCCCAGTTTGCTTCTCCAATTGACCAAATCTGCCATGTAGATAACATCACAGGGCCCTGAGCAGCAGCTGCTGGTGTTACAGTGACACTACATGGCACTTTACTGGCCTCTGAGTATTTTAGTATTTGCAAGATTACTGTTATAGATGTTGAGTTTGTATGTTATTATATTTTTAATTTTGCTACCACATAAAACAAAATGCATTAACATAAGAACCATAACTGTTGTAGTTGAAAACAATAACATGTTATCTGTGTAGTTTTTAATCCTGTTTGTATCCTAACTGTGTATTTTTGATGTGAACAGTTTCCAACAAAGCCACTGTGACCCTTCAACCTGACTGGCCTCAGATATTCAGTGGTGAGAAAATGACTCTGAGATGTGAGATCCAGGGAGGTAGACACACTGGGTGGACATATGAATGGAGCACACCCAGCCCAAACACACTTCCAGCTCAAAAAGAATACACCATTGACAGAGCTACTGAGAGCCACAGAGGACAGTACGAATGTATGGGTAGAAGAGACGCCTATTCTTCAACACAGTGGAGTGATACCATTGCACTTGAAGTCTTGTGTAAGTTGGATCATCTTTCATCCATATTGGAAATGTTATTTAAAGGAGTCAACAGAAAACACTTTTTCATTAACAATTATGTAGTTCACTTTAAGTCATGCAGTAAGAAATTATATTTGTTTTCTAGTGTGGGAGCCAAATGACTGAAAATGAGCCAGTAATCAGAGTACTGCAGCTTTTTAGATGCAATACAGTTACAGGGAAATGTGCAAGAATGAATGAAGAATATCAAGTAACTTACAGGGTGAAATCGTGATGCAGTTAGATTCGTTTAGATTGATTTTAATTGGTTCGTCTACATTGAGTGTAGGTGTTGGTGTGAATGGTTAAACAGATTGAAATAAAAAAAAAAAAGACTATTTTCTGTGGCCAGGCAACAGTTAGTTTCACCTCCAAGAATGGGTGAAGTATATTGGTATTTTTCATCAAGGTATTTTAATTGGGTTCATTCACAGGAACAGTAATCACCTTTAGGTGTCTCTGTTCTCAACTGAACAGCACATAAACAAATGCTAGAAAAATGACGACCTCCATTTTTACTTCTTTGTTCTAAATGAAAATAGCATACAGACCACGGGCCGGACTGAGTGCTGTCCCCAGAGACATTCCAGCAGGGGGCAGAGTGACACTGACCTGCTCTGTGGACCCATCATCATCATCATCATCATCATCTTCATCATCTGGTTGGAAATACTTCTGGTACAGAGGAGAGAAAACCTCTAAACCCCTGACCACACAGGATGATGTCTTCCTCTCAGATGGAAAAATCAGTGTCTCACAGGGAGGACTCTACTGGTGCAGAGGAGGAAGAGGAGACTCTGTTTACTACACAGAGTACAGTGATTCAGTCCATATCAATGAAACAAGTGAGTTTGTTTATCTTAAAAAGCTAAAGGCATTGGGCCTTATCTTACACCAGGTGCAAAACAGTGCACAGCTCAGTACAGCGCTAATGTCATTGATAGTTTAAAAATAACAACACTGTTGTTTTCATGGTCAGTTACCACATTTTGTAAGAAGCACATGCACTTGCACCCAGGGCCATGTAGGTCTTAGAATAAGGTGTGGTCAGGCACATGGCTGGAGTTTTGCTCTTTTGAGGCTGCAGAAAAAGATTGCGACACAGACCAACAAGAACCTGGTCTAAAGTCAGAATGGCGCAGTATTTTCCCACTATTTAAAGGGCACCTACACAGTTGGGTTTACAACGTCCATACACTCACATACACACTAGGACCAGTGACATTACTGCTTTTACTGCATTACTCTCAGCAGCAGTGTGCTGAATCTGCCATGTAAATAGCACGTAAACAGAAAAAGAGATGGCACTCTGATTGAATTAATGTTACACCCATACCACACCTATGACTGATTAGGAAATTAAAAACAACCCCTTTTCCCTTTGAGCCTTATTTTGCACACAGATTATGCACTGTTTAACTTGCAAAAGTCTGGCTGGACACGTCATAAATGCCTCACGCCATAAACTTTATACCATGTGCATTAGGTTGCTTAAATATGTTCCCTGTTGTTTGTATGTAGATTTAACGTTTTGTCATTTTTGTGTCCTTGTTGGAATTCTTCAATCCTGAACAGTCACAAACAGAGCTGTTGTGACTCTGCATCCAAACTGGCCTGAGATATACTCTGGAGAGATGATCACACTGACATGTGAAATTAAGAACAGAGGAGACAATGAGTGGGAGTATGAGTGGATACCCAGCTCAAACACACTTCGAAAACAAAGCGAATACATGATTGGATCTGCATCGACATCAGACAGAGGAGACTACAAGTGCAGGGGCAGAGTGAAAGGTGAAATGTCTTCAACAGGGTGGAGTGATGCTTTCACATTGAGTGTATCTTCCAGTAAGTCACACATCATCAGTCATTTTTATTTTGCTGAATGTTTAAAAATATTTTGAATGTAGTTTTGGTAACTGTTATGAATTTGCATCCTCACATTTGTCTTATTTATTTCAAGAAATCATGTAGCATACAAGCAGTGCATGTCACCGTCAGTACATCACAACAGTGTTTCTTCTGTTAAATAACTTTCCAACAGAACCTCAGCCTGTCCTCACTGTGTCTCCATTATGGCTGAATCCTGGAGCCTCAGTAACTCTGAACTGCAGTGTTGAACATCCATCTGCAGGATGGAGGTTCTTCTGGTATAAGGCTGTTCCCAAACTGTCAGACACGTCCTACAGCTATGAGCTGATACCTGGCAGCATCAATGGGACTGAACAGGATATCTACATTGTTGATGGACAGACACACACAGCAGGATATGTGTGCAGAGCTGGAAGAGGAGATCCAGTGTATTATACTCATTACAGTGAACCTAAGTTTGTCTGGTCTGGAGGTAGGTTTGTTTCTGTTGGTCCTTATCTAAAGAAGCATTATGTTATGTATTTGCCTTGATTCATGTTTTTTTTTTCTGTAACCTACGTACAGTATCTTGAAAAGTAACACCCACGTTGACAACTAATTAACTGTGGTGACCTTATGATCTTTCCTCTCTCGCTTGCATCAAGCCAGACTTTATGCTTTCCTTCTCACTGGGTGATTTTACTTATGGGCTCAGGTGAAATTACCTTGTTTCTTTCAGTCCTGACCTCCGTTTCCTTTTGTAATTAATCTGATGGCATAAAAACACCAAAGAGTTAGAGATTACATTTTAGCTGTAACTTTTACTTTGGATATTTAAGCTCATCTTATAGTTATTATTTTCCTTACACAACAGGCAGGACATGTGTACTTGAGGAACTCGCAAATTCAGGCAAAGAAAAACCAAAAAAGTCAGCACGCTAAATGGACAGGGTAAACAAACAGAGAGAGACAGCAAAGACAAAAGAGAATGCAGCAACACATTTGATTATGAAATACTTGCTCCCTGTATCTTTGTAGAGTGGGAAACGGCTTATTTTTACCTGCCATCTTTTAGACAGCAGCTGCTGTTGAGACTTAATTTTCTAGCATTCAAAATATGTTCAAATGGTAATGTAATTTTCCCCCAACAATAAAAATGCAGCAAAGGAATATTTACATAATAGGATCTTAATCTTTAAATCACTGTGCATGGTTTGACCCCTTGTTACATGTTTTTCAGATGTTCATTCACCTGCGTCTCTCACAGTGAGTCCAGACAGAGTTCAGCACTTCATCACTGACTCTGTCTCACTGAACTGTGAAGGAAACTCTACTGAGTGGAGAGTGAAGTTAACTGAATCTGGCAACATATTATTCTGCCAAAAGTGGGGGACAATGACTGGATCCACATGCAGCATAGAGCGTTACCAGCCCAGTAATGCAGTGTACTGGTGTGAGTCTGGATCAGGAGAGTTCAGCAACGCAGTCAACATCACTATGTCAAGTATGGTTTTTAAACATCCCATTCTGTTCTTCTGGCGTGGATCTTTGAGGATGACTAACGACCTGCAGCTTTTACTAGTGATGGCTTTAGTGATGGATTTCTTTTTTTTCTGACTCCACCAGATGGCGCCCTTGGTTTAAAGATAAAGGCTGAAAGACTTGCAATGAAGTGTGCTTTCAAACCTTTGTTGAACAGACAGCGCCATCTGGTGGCTTCACAAAGACAGTGGTTCATGAGGCCTCATTTAGCCATCACTAGCTTTTTACTATAGTCACATGTCATGTAACTGTTTTCAGCACAAAATGATTTGTCATCAGATATTTGGTGAACAGTGTTGTTAATCAACATCAACAGGAAATGACTGAGAAAAATATGAAATATAAAAATGTGACAATACACTGCAGGGGGAGATTTCATGTTAATGAATGACACCTGTAGTTTAACCTCATTCTGTGTCTGTTTTACAGGTAGAGATATCATCCTGGTGAGCCCTGTCCATCCTGTGACCGAGGGAGATGCTGTTAGTCTTAGCTGCAGAATAAGAAGCCAAACATTTGCTTCTAAAGTGTTTTTCTATCAAAATGACAAACTCATTCAAAATGACATCAGAAGGGAGCTAAATATCTCTGCAGTGTCAAAGTCAGATGAAGGCTTTTACAAGTGTAAATATTCAACAGGAGAGTCAGCACAGAGTTGGATGTCGGTTAAAGGTCAGTATGTTTGAAACATGTACTGCACTTTCACTGATTTCACCTGTTGGATTCAGTTCTTTGTGAGCTGAAGAAAGTCTGCATCAGTTGTTGTGACAGTCTTGAGTTACTGTGAATGGCTAAGTTCACACTGTATTCTGGCATGTCTCTTGTATATAGTGCTGTTAGTGTTTACTTGTATATCAAAATATGAGTGACATTGACATTAATGTTGTGTGTGTACGTGCATGTGTGTTGTTTATACTTCTGGATTAGTAAATGTATTTTTCGTCTTTACTGGCGTCATGTGACATGACTCATCTTTATGAAAATGTATGTAAATTCAGAAGCTGCTATTTACATCTATTAACAGTCTTTATTTATTACAGGAGCCTCCAGGGCTGGAAGCTCTTCATTTCCTGTACCAGTGATTATTGGGCTGGTTTTTGGAATTGTACTTGTAATTCTTCTGCTCCTTTTGTATCGCTACAGACGGTCCAAAGGTGAGACCTTTATTACATGAGTTATGGTTTAATTGTTCAAATACACAAATGTATTCTGATGCAGCCTAGTCGCCAGAAGAAAATGTTGGCATTGTACATTTTTACAAACCTCTGATACATTGCATTTCACATGAATCAAATCAACATTTCCAAAGTGACTGTGTATGTGAGCTGGCTTTGTCATTGGGAGGTGGAAGGAATGGTGGATGGTGTGATACCTACTGTAGGCGAGATGGCTGCCAAGCTGCAGACCTCTGCCGGAGATGAACGAACAGTGGTTGGTTATAGTTAAACATGGGTGTTTTTTGGTGACCCAAGGCCATGTTTCCAGCAGCTTTTGTGCCACAGAACATGGGTAATCTTTTCTTACCGTACCGTAGTGGGTTGTGTGCCTAAACAAAACCACACATCAACCACAGCATTGTAAGATACTTAAAGGTTTAATGTATTTGCTACATAATAACATACAGGTGTATGTGTGGTTTTCAGAAACATACAATGCCATTCTTGTGATTGGGTTGTCTGATCTCATGACAGAATGACAGTATGACAACTTAAAATACAAAATCATCTAACAACAACTGTCTTTTTACAGATTCATGCTTTATCAGGTTGGTACAACATTATCTTATTTTGATTATAACAGGAAATACATGCCATGTTCCTCTGTAAATTTATTATCTACATGTTGTAGGCCAGTCCAGTCTGAGAGCACCAATCGGGGCTCTGCTGCAGGTCACATGGTCAACCAGAATGAGGCTCAACAGAATGAAGATTCCTCTCCTCTCCATGGTAAGGACACATCTTGATTTGATAAACACGTTTCAAAGACACATTTTCATCCTGAGACACATCTCAGGATGTTTAATTATATTTTCATGAAATTAAACTAGTTAACTTGACTTCAACTTGATTTTCACTGCTCTGTAGGTGACTCTCATCTCTATCAATCAATTAAAGGCTCTGACGACACTGATAATGGTACAGTATATATGTATTTTATTAACATGCACTGCAAAAATGCCCTATTAGATTTAGGTAGAAATATTTTAGATATGAGCTGTGTTTTGCCTAATTTGGCTGCCAGTGCAGCAACTGATTTTTCACTGATAACAAGTCTTGGAAGAAGTCAGGATGTCCAGCTACCAGGAGTGCCAAAACAACATCAGATTACTGAAATGAGATTTGAATCACAATTCTTGTTTGTAGACGAAATAACGTCACATTAGATCCAGTGGTTTATGAAGACAAGGCAAATGACACTTACTTACTTACTACTTACTGGATTGCTTGTCAGATGAAATGGAGCAATGTGGATAATTCACACCAGCCTGGTGTGAATAGCTGTCATGTGGATTTTTGCATCGTTCTTGTAGGAAATGGCTTTTTTAGGGGATTAATTGTAAGTGACTGATAGAGAATCCTGTGAGGTGACCATAAAAAATAGCTGAACTGTTTGAAAGTAATTAAGGCTTCCATTACACTGCCTGTGAATGAGCACATGTTCAATCATACAAAATTATGAAACACATTTTAATATAGCTTTTTACTTGAAAAATTTATTTTTTTGAAAAAAATAAACATCCTTTTAAATAAAGTTAACATATCATTATACCATCTTGTATATCTATTTTATATTCCTGTGTGAACATCATCAAATTTCTGTCAAATGAACACAGTCACTGTATGTCTGTGTCTATTATAGCGGTTGTTTTTGCCACAGAGAGACTCAGATTGTTACTGTAAGTGGTTTAAGTGTCTCTTTACCTTTCACTTCATCTGGTTTGTTTGTCATTAAGAAGAAATCTCTCTGAAATATCACAAGATGTCACTTGTTGCAATGAGACGACAGTGGAAACATGAGTGAGATTTGGAGAGAGTATATTAACCACAGTAATTTATAGAATTTTTTTCAGTCAATGCAGCTCATCCCACTTTCATCTCCCTCAATACTGGACCAGTTTCAAAAATTGTTGTTCACATCAGTGACCAAATTACACAGGCAAACAGGGTCCAGGTTGAAAAAATGTTGAAGTGATCCTTTATAAGGTTTATATGCATACAGAAATTCTGTTAAAACTTATCATTATTATGACACTATATAATGTATATATTATTAATTAGGATTAACCCTCTCCATTCACAGGAAAATCAACTGCATCAGCAACTGATGGAACTTCTCTCTGAAGTTAAACCAGGAACAGCTCTTGGTAATAATGCACCACATGATGTGCACACTTAAATGATTCATTCTACAGATCATTAAATGATTATAAGTCAGATTAACATGTCAGAAAGCAACCTTACATCTTGAATAATGATTTGTTTTGTTGTTTTGCTTCTCTTCCAGTTTTTCAATTCAAAATTTATTTGTCACATGGGATTGTACAACACACCACTCATTGTTCACTGTAAAACACAAGTCTTCTTTTCTTCTCCTCCACTCTGTCAGACTTTGCATATACTGTAGAGACAGAGTCACCTGGTGAAATGGCACTAGCCAAGTTTCAGTGAACATCCTGATATCCTGTTGAAAACTGATGCATCACAGAGGGCGAGCACTAGACTATTGATGCATATTCTCATTTAGTATTAATGCACTCCGTTATCTTTTTCATTTTGTACATTCATTTTGTCATTTACTTTTTGTAGGAAACTTTGAATCCAAGCTATTCCAAAGAGCAGCACAAATATATTTGAGCTTCTGGTAGTGCAGCTTTAAAGTCAGCACCTTTTATAGAGTTAGATAAGATAGATCCAGGATGGACATTACAAACTACTTTTATATACAGTATGTAATAATCTTCTATCAGACAACAAATCCTATTACATGTACATGTTTTCCTCTGTCTTAAAAATATATTTATAACTACTGTGCATATTTTATTTTCACCTGATTGAATTTGATATTTTTTGTTTTTATTTTTTTTGTATTCTATGCTTCAATAAAGTTGATTTTTTCAGGAGTAAGCTGCCAGTTGTATTTTTTGGTGATGATATGCAGGGTACTGCTATGATTGGTAAAACTCACGGAGAGCTACAGTGATTGGGAAAATTTGTGTAAAAGTTGCAGTGATTGGACAAAATTGCAAGGTTCCACAAAATTCTCAGTGATTGGTTGAATTTGCGTGAATTGTTGTCGTCGCGTCATCGCAACAATCCTGAAAGGGCTGTGTAAGGTCCAGTGTTTTCAACTGCAGCAGCAGTATGCTACAGACCTTCAGCTGAACAGAGAGTTTGCCACAGATATTTGAGACATGCATAACTCAACCAGGACTCAATGAAAATCAGACGAGAGGTGCATCTGTGCCGATTCAAATGAGCCTATTACATTGAAGGACTTGTGTTCTAGCATCTTGTGTGATTTCAAAAGTTGAATATACTGTACAGGATTCCTATTGTGTTAATGGGCTGACACAGAGCAATATACTTCATGTATGGAGATGTAAGAGGAGACACTGTATTGCACTTATTGAGGCTTACCAAAGTTTGTCTGATTTGTTGGTGAGGATGTTTTATTGTTTTACTTGACAGACCCCAATCACTGTGCAGTTAAAATAGGAGTACCTATAAATGACCACATGGGGGTGCCAAATTACCTTAAATGATACCTACACAAGGTAAGTGCTCCTTTGCAGGTCTGAGACTGTTGGAGGTAGTTATGTCCCGGGATGCTATGTCAAGGTGACTAATGAGCCACATTCTCAAAATGCTTTAGTACTTCATAATATCTTCTTGAACTCACTCAAATTAAACTCAGGGTTTAATTCCTGGCAGTGTTGTGTTCCTGCAAACACAACTGACTGCTCAGGGGTCACATCCTTAGCACTGTACTAATGTATGGGACTGATGGTTCTGAGCGAGTTAGCAAGCTGCAGGCCTTTCTGTACCATCTCTTTACTGAAAACAAATGACCCCATCGTTTTGCTTGGACCTGCAGTATTAAAAATGAATGCAGAACAGAGTGGGAACCTTTGTGTCCGATTTTCTCAGACTCAGCCATCTGGTGTTGCCTGTTATCGTCTTCTGATGTTTCTGATTAAAAACCATTGACCGCACACTTCCTCATATCCATAGTCGTCATTGTTTTAAAAAAAAAAATTCTGTTGAAAATTGTGCTTTAATTACTATATTATTTACCACTGATGCAGTGCGTTTGATGAAATTTCTGCCACTTACAAAAAAAATCTTATTGTATATGACCCCTCTTGTTTTTCAGTGTACAGACATATGAGCTCTGGTGTGAATGTGGTGATGACATTGACTGATTCTTGTTTCTACAGCAACATGTCTTAATGTGTGAAGAGGAACTGGAAACAGTTTTTTTCATGCCTGCTAAGAAACGTTGGCATGGCTTGTGTTTTCTCAGGCTTTAGTTGAAATCTTGAAAGCACAATGAAACAAAACCCACGCAATGGTTTGATTCAGTGTTTTATTTGATCAGTTTTTCCCTTTATGCATGTATTATCTAAAGTTATATTAGCAACATGAGCTAAAAGTGAAGGCGTCTCAAATTAAAGGTTGGAAAACTTAATAAACTTGGATGTACTGTACAAACCTACGCACAATAATCATACATGGATACATACAGTATTAAAGGGAGACCACTGATTGGTTGCAACACTTTTCACTCTGCCGTATTTATTTGGCACAATTTCTGTTAGAATGTTCTAACCAGCAGCAAATGAAAGGTAAAGGTCTCGGTTATGAATAAATATGTTTTAATGTACACAAAGGTTTTCCAAAGTTAGGTGATTTGTGATTAAAGTCATGTTGTGCGTTCGTGCCAACGAGCCCTATCATGGGGTAGGCTGGCACACCGTTAGAATGCAACGTATCCTCATACAACGGCCGTGTGATATCTTACAAAACGAATTGGCGTCCCATAAAAGATGTAATTAACGTAAAGTTACTCAGGTTAGGTTAACAGCCTGCAGAATGCTGTCAATATTTTCATCTAAACGGTTTAGTCAGTTTTTATTTTCGAAAGTACAAAACTGAAATGTTACCTGCACCAGAAAAGTTAATGCCTTTCAGATGTTTGGTCATAGTAGATGACTGCAGGGCAGGCAAACTATTCAGTGTTACATTTTTGTTTCTGAGAACGTCCAAGCACCAGGAAATGGCTGTAAGCCAACCAACCCTTGTTGCCAACCAACCGCAGTTTCCCCAGCACACAACACATACCTCATCACAATACAGGCAGTATATGTTCAGAACATACACAAATAAACACACAAAATGTTAGGTGTGTGTATGATGTTATAGTGTTAAATGGTCTTATGTTGCAGGGATGTGCAATGATTGATTATTATTTATACCACTTCTTAATTTACTGAGTTTAGGCACCATGCACAAACCTTTGCACATGAATCAAGCTAATACATTTTCACCTGTGGGCAGGAAGTGCAAACATGTCAGTACGCTGTGGTCAAAGCCCCTGCAGTTGCCTTGGCTTTGTGTGAAAGAGAAGTAAGAACAGACAGGCCACACTGAGAGACGTTAGAGGAAAAGTCTGCTGTTATGTTCACATGAAAGGATACTTCTCTCTTCTCATTTTCCGTTGCATCACTATTAATACAAAGTATTTGAATTTCTGACAAGCAGAGCAGCAGAGTGTGTCAGCGCTGGAGGTGAAGATGGGGCACACTTTGCTCTGTGTGCTGGCGTTATTCTGTGAGTACATCAGCGACTTTTCAATTTTGTGACTTTCAGAGGCAGACTCATGTTTTTATATAGACTGCAAAGCTGTTGGATATATATTTGTACTAGCTTTTTGTGCACACATTTGCATAATGCATGTACTGTATATAATCTAAGGTATTGTTACAGTTATAGTTTTTGAATTGATTTCATTGGGTATTTTATATATTTTATATCAGGAGTTTCTCACCTCGTTACAGACTTAAAGAACATCATCACAGAAATGCATAATACTGTTGACTGATAAGCTACAGTTGCCACTGTTGTTGTCTAATGAAGTTTTTATCTTTATTGTAGTGCTGAGCACGCTCCTCTATGGACAAGATGATGGTGAGCAGTTGTCTATTTCTTTTGTTTTTAATCATTCAGTATTGAGCTGTCATTTTACTTCATGTGTGAAAAACAAATTATGAAAGTATTATTTTATATGCATGTTTATGTAGGGAGACCTGATGCTGTGCTGACCTTGATGTCAAAGTGTAGTAGTTTTTCTGCAGAGGTTGTTGCCTTCATACAGACACATCTTCTTTTAATACATTTATCTCATCATCTTAACAGGGCAGAATGCGGAAGAAGATGGACACGCTGAGGGCCCTGATGTAGAGGACGGGCCAACAGGTGCTACAGTCAGTTACAACAGCCCCAATAGTTCATTAACAATGAGTTATTGTTACTACTAATAGTAATTGTAATATTTAAATTACCTCATGCCGTGCCTCTTGCCCAGTGTTAGCTGGGATCAACCCTGAATAGGGTAAACACTTTCAGATAATGAATGAACAAATTAATAATTCCACTTATGATGCAGTTCAAATGTCATTTTTGATATTGACATAGTGTGCTCAGTGCCACAGTTATCAAACATTGTGAAGTGCTTCACATACAGATGGGTGACAACTTATAAACCAACCTAAAGTTTCTTAGTGACTTTTAGGATACTATTACTAATAGCACTACTTGGGGTGAGATGAAGTTACTGTGAAGGTGGCAGTATATGCAGGGTGTCTGCAGGTCCCTATGAAGTCTTGAAGTGTAATAAATTAAATTTTCTAAATATTAAGCCATAAAATTAAATAGTCCTAAATGTGAATTTGTGAGGTCTTAATTGCCAAAAACATTTTATCCAATTTCATCTTTAGCTTTCTTTTGGTCAAAATGAGTTAAGGTCTTTTGCGTGAAAGTCCAAAATCTTTAAAAGTACTTATGGAGTACTTCTGGTTTGTTTTAGGTCATGTAGTAAGAGCCTGTTGTCTGCAGCTCTTGATTTTCATCTCACAGTAGCTGTTTCTGCTTTTACTCTTCCTCCTTGTGATATTGTAGGACTTGCCCTTATTAAAGACAGGCGCTTCATACAACCTCAAACACAGCTGATAGCAAACATGAAACAGTAAAATAAAGCAGATTTCTAAAGTAAAAACAGGACGCAGGAGAGAAACTGAACTCCAAACCACATAGATTCAGTTGAAAGCCACAACAGTACTGAGAGCTGAACACACAGAGACTTTCAAAAACGCTTTTCTCTCTGGTCTCCTGCACACAGAGGTGAGTGGAGTTGCCACAGACAGGGTTCATTTGAGGAGTAGAAGAGGGGTCATTGAGGGTTGGCTGCGGTCGGCATGACGTCACTGCTACCTGCTTGAGGGCAGGCTGCCTGGCTTTTGGACCTACTCTAGAAAGGGTCCATCTCTGGCCCAGCTAAACTGACAATGGAAATGCAAATGGGCGCAAGAGTGACAGTGGAAAAGCTCCAATATACTGCTTACCTTTATACTTACCTGCAATGCTTAGATAAGAAAAAACACAAATGAATGAAATATGTTGAAAGATTTTAAATTTGGTTAAAAGTGATCATGAAAATGTTTTCAAAAGTATTCAGTGTAAGTTTTTAGTACCAGTAGACTTGCTGGTTTGGGTCACATCATTTTCATGTTCATGTTCATCAAATCATCCAGTGAGCCTGTCTGCCCTGTGTGGAAACATCTGCATTGTTTACACGTTATTGTCAGAGCCACCCAGTAGCCATGTTGATATGATCATCCTGTTGACACTATGCTTATATTATTTACATTAAATCTTATTTTAAGGTTCAGAGAATTTAAACCATGATAATCTGGAGTGATGTGCTTTAAATGACTGACTGTCACAACCATTATCACTTGATGGAAAATAAAAACCAGGAAGAAGAGAAGGGCAGAGTTACGCTGTTCAAACCAAGAGCTTCATATAAACTATAGGCGGCCTATTAAAGCATCTGATAAATGTTTCCTTGTGAAAGATGAATACAGTAAGATATGTAACTGCTGAATCACTCATGAGTTGTAAGATGAGGAAGATGTTTGTTTGATTGAGCTTATTAATAAACTAACACTCTACATCTGTTACATAGGTGGTGGTGCAGTCCTGGAGAGTCCTGCATTCACTGTGTTTGAAGGAGACTCAGTGACTATGCGCTGCAAGAAGCTTAATCCAAGCAATGACATGGACGCTACCTTTTTCAAAGACGGATCACCTCTTGTAACTGACACAAACCATCAGTCACGAGGAGCAAAAATGACCATTTCTTCAGTCTCCAAGTCAGATGAGGGCAAATACACGTGTGAGTTTGAAGATAGGGCAGAATCTGAGGCAAAAGACCTGACAGTGGAAGGTACGTAGCTGTCACACTGTGATAAATAGACATTGTTTGAAATGCTACAAGAGTCCAAGAAATAGGTCACAAAATAATCACAAACATCTGCTCAGTGAGTTTTGTAACCTTTCAATCACAATTCACATTTTCATTCAGCAAAGACTCTTTTAAATGCTTGATAAAGTACTCATATGTCTCAAAAAACTCTCAAGCAAGTACCGAAGAAGTAAATCTTTACTCTGCCTTCACCTAACTAATCAGTGAACAGACTGAAGTCTTCAGTTTTACGTAGATTTTGTCACGGACGAGAGAGCTCAATGCTCGCACACTTAAGAAAATGCTGCGATTAAATAAGATTTGAGCAAATTCAAAAACACATTCACCAATTTGAAAATACAGAAAACATAAGTAAACAGAGACACGCTGCAAGCTGGAGACAACACTGTGTGTTGAAAACTGACTGCTGATGAATACCATGACCACATTTTACATTCTGATGGTGTGATTTAATTATCAAAGATAGTGGGCACATCCAGCATCAGCATTTAACTGCTAGCGTGTCCTGGAGACATTTGTTTTGCATTTCGACCTTATTTAGTTGTTGTGCAGGACTTATCTCTGTTTTCTCCTCATATCTGAATTTGCAGCTGTGAATGTGGCATCAGACTGTTGAAAATGTTTCTTCACTTGTGTTCTGTCTGTTTGTGTTTTCTTAAGCTGCATTGTGTTGAACTGTCTGCCACCACTCAAGAGGCTTTAGACGTGTAGAAAGTGTCAGGATGGATTATGTGCACTACCAGCTGAAAACAAATCAGTTCATTTAAACAAGTTTTATGTAATATGAAACAGAAGTGTTAAAATGTAAGTACAGTTTGGTGGCATGTTCATTGCAGTAATTTCCTTGTTTTACTGTTTTTCTTTTTGTTTTTTACTAAACAGCACACAGACGTAGTGTCACACTGACAGCAGATGAGACCACCATACCAGTGGGGGGCCGTGTGACTCTGACCTGTGATGTGGAGGATGCTACTGGCTTGGAATATCTATGGTTCAGATATACTTCGGACTCTTCAAAAAACCCTGTTGATATTGAAAAAAGTTATCAGTATGTCATCACACATGGAGGCGAATACACCTGCCAAGGATGGAGAAGGGAACCAGATTTCTTCACACCTCAAAGTAATGCAGTCATCATTAATGAAACTGGTAAGTTTAGTCATTTGCTCTGGAATAAAACAACCCACTGTCTTTAAGTAAACAGTGCCTAACTCAGAAAAGCCTTAGACAAGGTGCCAAGTATCTTTTGATGGGGCTGGTGCAGGCCGGAGTCCGAGGGGCCCTGTGACAGACTTTGTTTTGATTTTGATGTTCATAGCGCAGTCATGTTAAATTAAAATAAGTTATTTTTTGTGTGTAAAAAGTAGCATGTGGTCTCATACACATATAGAATATGATGTAGATTTGGGGTGTATCTGTGAGTGAGTGACATAGACCCCAAAAAGTGCTAGAAATGACCTTGTTAGCTGGTGCATCCACTGGACAAGGTGCAGCTGTCATAGGAAGAGGAGCAGCATGTTGCTAAGGACACAATGTGATGGAAATGTATCACGAAAGTCAATTGTCAGCTCACTCACTGTAAATACAAACTTTGGTTGCTGACGCGTTAGTTACGTAACCATTGACTTCAAAATGCCTAATGTTAGTTAGTCTGACTCAGCAGATGTAGACTGTGGCTATGAGCCTGTCATCTGGGTGCTGATTTCAGCAGGTGCTCTCCCTTCCTTCTGCTATCTGCATGCCTCAGCCAGCCGGAGTTGATTTGCTGCATTTTTCTAACCGTGGCAGTGGCAGGAGCTAATGTACTGATGTGTCTCACTTTACACAAGCTTGTGTGATATGGTCGTAATAATGTTCTGCATGAGCCACATACAGCCAGCAAACCGTCTGTAACAGGTCCAGTGAGCTCCTCCAGAGCTTAAGTACAGTCAGGCTTCACCTCTAGGACACGATTATCAAAAGTTGAATGACACAGTGACGTGCAACGTAATGTTTTTGTGGCATTTTCTTTTGTGGGGCCATCGTAAAGATAGTGCTGGCCTTTCCCCCACAGCAGAAAGATTATCAGTGATTCCAGACCTTTCTCTGGCCCTGGAGATAGTTATCATTACAGCAGCAAGCTTATACCTCTCTGACTTGAGTTGTGACCTGGCTTAGTTGGGTTTTATCGCCATTCATTGTAATGCTAGCAGGGTGTTTTCTTTACTCTTCAGGCTCCTGCAATTTAAAAAACATCTTAAAAATTCATGTTAATAAAATTCTGAAATGCTTAGGCTGGACGGGCTGTCTGCCATGCAGCACACTGGCAGAAACCCTGGTGTGTAAGAAAGCTATTTTTAGTTTGAAGAAAAAGAGGAACCCTAATGAATAAGTGATGTTACTGTAAAAGGGGAACTAACATTTTTTCTGATCTACTTTTGTCTAAATGAGTGACAGGATGTTCAATATGTGACATTCCTCCAGTACGAAGCTCGAGCTGACCTGCCTGCAGCCCGTGAGCGTGCGCTGTATAAATAATAGGGCACTCAGAAAGGAGAAATGAACGTCTGTGTTTACCTTTAGCTGGATTCAGACATGTTCCTTTGCCTGTTGCAATTTTAGTATATGTGCTACTGAAGTAACACTGCTCCCTCTCTCTCTACATCCGCTCTTCAGTTTCAATGAGCTCTGCATCCGTGTACGTCTGTGTTCAAATAAATACGTTCCATCCAGATCCAGTTGGTCAAAACAGACGTTCATTTCTCCTTTCCATTATGTTGTCAGATAATTATACTAACAATCCGAGCCTATCTGTGTGAAAAAAAATGCACTTTTAGTGGACGTATTTTAACGGTGTTTGACGTTGCAGGCAGGTCAGCACTAGCTTCGTACTGGAGAAATGTCACATATTGAACATCCTATCACTCATTTAGACAAAAGTAGATCGGAAAATAGGGCCCAGGAAAAACATTTATACAGTGAAATATAACAAAGGTAAAAGACCAAATAGAGGTGACTGTACTCAACCAAAGGCCAAGGTGAACAAGTGAGTCTTAAGCAGTGATCTAAAAGTGGAGAGGCTATTCACAGTCCTCACAGTCAATGGTAATGCGTTCCACAGAGTGGGAGCTGCGACTGCAAAGGCTCAGTCTCCTCTAGTTTTTAATAGTGATTGAGGAACATCCAAAGCCATCTGATTCGCTGATCTGAGGGCCCTGGAGGGCCGATGCAACTCAACCAGGTCAGATAGGTTTTCCAGAGCTAGCCCATTCAGAGACTTAGACACAATTAAAAGAATCTTGAAATCAATCCTGTACCTAACTGGAAGCCAGTGAAGTGAAGAGAGCACCAGAGTTATATGCTCGCGTTTCTTTGATTTGACAAGTTTGACAAATGCATAACATTCTGTGTCATGGCAAGAAATAGCTTTTTGTTTGAACTTATTCAGTTTGTATGTAGACACATTGTAGAACAACATGCATTAACACAAGTACAGTAAAGATTGTAGCGAATAAAAACATGTTATCTGTGTAGTTTTTAATCCTGTTTGTATCCTAACTGTGTGTTTTTGATGTGAACAGTTACCAACAAAGCCACTGTGACCCTTCATCCTGACTGGCCTCAGATATTCAGTGGTGAGAAGAAGAAGATGACTCTGAGATGTAAGATCCAGGGAGGTGGAGACACTGGGTGGACATATGAATGGAGCACAACCAGCCCAAACACACTTCCAGCTCAAAAAGAATACACCATTGACAGAGCTACTGAGAGCCACAGGGGACAGTACAAATGTAGAGGTAGAAGAGACGCCTATTTCTTAACACAGTGGAGTGATGTCATCACATTGGAAGTCTCGTGTAAGTTGGATCATCTTTCATCCATATTGGAAATGTTATTTAAAGGAGTCAACAGAAAACACTTTTTCATTAACAATTATGTGGCTCACTTTAAGTCATGCAGTAAGAAATTATATTTGATTTCTAGTGTGGGAGCCAAATGACTGAAAAGGAGCCAGTAATCAGAGTACTGCAGCTTTTTAGATGCAATAATTCACAGAGAAATGTGCAAGAATAAACAAATAAATATCAAGTAACTTACAGGGTGAAACCATGATGCAGTTTAACACTGTTCCCCCACAGGGAGAAGGTTCTGGGTGTGAACATAGTTAACTCACAGGTTAGATTAACTGGCAGTTAGATTAGTTTACATTGATCTTTTAATTGGCTCGTCTACATTGAGTGTAGGTGTTGGTGTGAATGGTTAAACAGATTGAAATAAAAAAATAATGACTATTTTCTGTGGCCAGGCTACAGTTAGTTTCACCTCCAAGAATGGGTGAAGTTCATTATGTATATTGGTATTTTTCATCAAGTATATTAATTGGGTTCATTCACAGGAACAGTGATCACCTTTAGGTGTCTCTGTTCTCAACTGAACAGCACATAAACAAATGCTAGAAAAATGACGACTTCCATTTTTATTTCTTTGTTCTAAATGAAAACAGCATCCAGACCACGGGCCATACTGAGTGCTGACAACAGAGACATTCCAGCAGAGGGCAGTGTGACGCTGACCTGCTCTGTGGACCCATCATCATCATCATCATCATCATCATCATCATCATCTGGTTGGAAATACTTCTGGTACAGAGGAGAGAAAACCTCTAAACCTCTGACCACAAAAGATGTTGTCTTCCTCTCAGATGGAGAAATCAGTATCTCACAGGGAGGACTCTACTGGTGCAGAGGAGGAAGAGGAGACCCTGTTTACTACACAGAGGACAGTGATTCAGTCCATATCAACAAAATATGTGAGTTTGGCATTTGTCTAAAACAGTTAAAGACATTGGGCCTTATCTTACACCAGGTGCAAAGCAGGGCACAGTGCAAATGTCACTGCTAGTTTCAGACCAACACAGATGTCATTTTCACAGCCAGTTACCACGATGTATCAGTTTCTTTTTTTTTTTTTTTGTGACCAATTTTTTATTTGACATTTTCTAAAATAAAACAGGTCAGTCCACTTCATATGCAATATACATATCATCATCATTGAAATCCCAGAACAACTTTCAGCAATTACATATATAGGGTAGTTCTCCTGAACCGTTTCCCTCTTTCCCCCTCCAGCTCATCCCCACCCCCAGTTCGCTTCTCACCAAATCTGCCATGTAGATAACATCACAGGGCCCTGAGCAGCAGCTGCTGGTGTTACAGTGACACTACATGGCACTTTACTGGCCTCTGAATATTTTAGTATTTGCAAGATTACTGTTATAGATGTTGAGTTTGTATGTTATTATATTTTTAATTTTGCTGCCACATAAAACAAAATGCATTAACATAAGAACCATAACAGTTGTAGTTGAAAACAATAACATGTTATCTGTTTAGTTTTTAATTCTGTTTGTATCCTAACTGTGTGTTTTTGATGTGAACAGTTTCCAGCAAAGCCACTGTGACCCTTCATCCCTCGTCTCAGATATTCAGTGGTGAGAAGATGACTCTGAGATGTGAGATCCAGGGAGGTAGACACACTGGGTGGACATATGAATGGAGCACAACCAGCCCAAAGACACTTCCAGCTCAAAAAGAATACACCATTGACAGGGCTACTGAGTACCACAGGGGACAGTACAAATGTATGGGTAGAAGAGACTCTTATTCTTCAACACAGTGGAGTGATGTCATCACATTGGAAGTCTCGTGTAAGTTGGACCATCTTTCATCCATATTGGAAATGTTATTGAAAGGAGTCAACAGAAAACACTTTATCATTTTTTCATTAACAATTATGTAGCTCACTTTAAGTCATGCAGTAAGAAATTATATTTGATTTCTAGTGTGGGAGCCAAATGACTGAAAAGGAGCCAGTAATCAGAGTACTGCAGCTTTTTAGATGCAATAATTCACAGCGAAATGTGCAAGAATAAACAAATAAATATCAAGTAACTTACAGGGTGAAACCATGATGCAGTTTAACACTGTTCCCCCACAGGGAGAAGGTTCTGGGTGTGAACATAGTTAACTCACAGGTTAGATTAACTGGCAGTTAGATTAGTTTAGATTGATCTTTTAATTGGCTCATCTACATTGAGTGTAGGTGTTGGTGTGAATGGTTAAACAGATTGAAATAAAAAAATAATGACTATTTTCTGTGGTCAGGCTACAGTTAGTTTCACCTCCAAGAATGGGTGAAGTTCATTATGTATTTTGGTATTTTTCATCAAGGTATTTTAATTGGGTTCATTCACAGGAACAGTGATCACCTTTAGGTGTCTGTGTTCTCAACTGAACAGCACATAAACAAATGCTAGAAAAATGACGACTTCCATTTTTATTTCTTTGTTCTAAATGAAAACAGCATCCAGACCACGGGCCAGACTGAGTGCTGACAATGGAAACATTCCTGTAGGGGGCAGAGTGACGCTGACCTGCTCTGTGGACCCATCATCATCATCATCATCATCATCTGGTTGGAAATACTTCTGGTACAGAGGAGAGAAAACCTCTGAACTCCTGGCCTCACGAGATGGTTCCTTCCGCTCAGATGGACAAATCCGTGTCTCACAGGGAGGACTCTACTGGTGCAGAGGAGGAAGAGGAGACTCTGTTTACTACACAGAGTACAGTGATTCAGTCCATATCAACAAAATACGTGAGTTTGGCATTTGTCTAAAACAGTGAAAGACATTGGGCCTTGTCTTACACCAGGTGCAATGCAGGGCACAGTGCAAATGTCACTGCTAGTTTCAGACCGATGCAGATGTCATTTTCACAGCCAGTTACCACGTTGTAGAAGTTGTGCCCATCTGTGTGTGTGTGTGTGTGTGTGTGTGTGTGTGTGTGTGTGTGTGTGTGTGTTAAAGGAGCAGTAAGCGAAATTCATCATCTCTAGATTGAAGGAATTAAAAAATTGCTATGTGAAGAACTAGAGGTGTCATTTCATCTGGAATATAGCATGACCTCACACACCGTCTCTCCAGCCCCTTGTTCACAAGCCGGTTCGGCTGTGCGTTCATGTATGTTCATGTGAATCCCCACCACCCCCCTCCCTCTCGGAGCCCTTGGCCCTCCCTCCCTATAAAAGGTAAAGGTAAAGTCCTGCTGATTGTCACACACCTGAGTGTGTGAAATTTGTTCTCCACATTTGACCCATCCCCTCAGGGAGCGGTGAGCAGCAGCAGTGCCGCGTTCGGGAATCATTTGATTTAACCCCCCAATTTTTATAGTCTTTGGTATGACCCGGCCGGGGATCGAACCCACGACCTCCCAGTCTCAGTGCGGACACTCTACCACTAGGCCACTGAGCTGGTTGTCCAGCCAGTGAGCAATGCAGAACTGATCAGCTGTGAGAGTCCAAAGACAGAGGGATATCGTATGTTGTAAAGCCCTGTGAGGCAAATTGTGATTTGTGATATTGGGCTTTATAAATAAAATTAAATTGATTGAGGCAGACTGACAGGTCTGATGTCTTATTCACTCAGCAGCTGACTTTGTGAATGATGGCGAGTGGATTTAATAATAGTGATAATGATGATGATGATGATAATACTAATGATAATGATGAATAGCAGGGCTACAGATTGTTCTTTAATTGCTACAAACTTCGGCAGATGACTCAATAACAATGGTGACACATGCAAAACTGTGTGACCAAAGTCATGACGCGGGGGAGGGGGTTACGGCTTTGATCAGCGAATATAATGGGACTTGGGATATACGCCAAACGCTGGCTCAGTTGCAGCAGATCCAGCGGCGTCATCAGGAATGGACGTCGCTTCATGTGACGCTTCAGAGTAAGGCCGTCTCATGTCTCTTAAACTGACAATGCTCGCTCCTCACATTTTTTCCTAGGTGGGAGGGGCTAAACAGCTAGCAAAGTCAGCTAGCAGTAGCACTAGCAGTAATTTAAGAGACTTGGGACGGACCCTGAGACATTGCTCAGTGCTAGATGAGGGGGGCGGGGTGTAGAGCAGAGGTAGAGGGAGGAGTGTCTCATGACACACTTTGTTTTGGTCTACAGGCAGTGCACAACAGCAAACCTAGCGGTGAAACGATTTTGCTTATTGCTCCTTTAAGATAAGATACACAACAAGCAGCTTGGAGTATTTTAATTTAAACAATTTGTAAGATTACTGTTATAGATGTTGAGTTGTATTAGTATGTTATTATATTTTGAATTTTGCCGCAAAATAGAACAAAATGCATTAACATAAGAACCATAACAGTTGTAGTGGAAAACAGTTACATGTTATCTGTGTAGTTTTTAATCCTGTTTGTATCCTAACTGTGTGTTTTTGATGTGAACAGTTTCCAACAAAGCCACTGTGACCCTTCATCCCTCGTCTCAGATATTCAGTGGTGAGAAGATGACTCTGAGATGTGAGATCCAGGGAGGTGGAGACACTGGGTGGACATATGAATGGAGAACAACCAGCCAATACGCACGTCCAACAGGAAAAGATTACAGTATTAGCAGTGCTGCTTGGTACCACAGTGGAGAATACAGATGTATGAGCAGAAGAGACTCCTATTCCTCAACACAGTGGAGTGATGTCATCACATTGGAAGTCTTGTGTAAGTTGAACCATCAATAATTTACAGGGAAATGTACAAGAATAAACAAAGAATATCAAGTAACTTACAGGGTGAAACCATGATGCAGTTTAACACTGTTCCCCCACAGGGAGAAGGTTCTGGGTGTGAACATAGTTAACTCACAGGTTAGATTAACTGGCAGATAGATTAGTTTAGATTTATCACTTTAATTGGCTCCTCTTCATTGCCTGTAGGTGTTGGTGTGAATGGTTATTTGTGTGATGTGTTAGACCTGTGATAGACTGGCAACCTGTCCAGGGTGAACCCTTGCTCTCACCTAATATCAGCTTGGATCAGCTCCAGCTCACTGAGACCCTGCAGAAGGATAAATGGGTACAGGTGATGGATAAATAGATAGTATCCATTATACAGATGTCTTTGAAAAAACAAAAAACGAAGTGAAAGTGTTCAACTTGGCCCTTCATCACAACTGTTATGTGTGTATAAAAACAGCTTAAAAGGAATGTTCATTCACTGTGAGATATGGCACTCGAAATGTGCAAAATCAATGACTTTTTCCTGTGGCCATGCTACAGTTAGTTTTTCATCTCTAACAATGGGTGGAATTCATGATGTACACATTTTCATTAAGGTATTTTCATTGGGTTCATTCACAGGAACAGTAATCACCTTTATATATCTCTGTTCTCAACTGAACAGCACAAATGCCAGAAATAACTACCATTTTTATTTCTTTGTTCTAAATTACAACAGCATCCAGACCACAGGCCAGACTGAGTGCTGTCAACAGAGACATTCCAGCAGGGCGCAGTGTGACGCTGACCTGCTCTGTGGACCCATCATCATCATCATCTCGTTGGAAATACTTCTGGTACAGAGGAGAGAAAACCTCTGAAATCCTGGCCTCACCAGATGTTGTCTTCCTCTCAAATGGACAAATCCGTGTCTCACAGGGAGGACTCTACTGGTGCAGAGGAGGAAGAGGAGACCCTGTTTACTACACAGAGTACAGTGATTCAGTCCGTATCAACAAAATACGTGAGTTTGATATTTATCTAAAAAGCTAAAGGCATTGGGCCTTATCTTACACCAGGTTCAAAACAGTGCACAGCTCAGTACAGCGCTAATGTCATTGATAGATTAAAAATAACAACACTGTTATTTTCATGGCCAGTTACCACATTTTGTTAGTAGCAGATGCACTTGCACCCAGGGCCATGTAGGTCTTAGAATAAGCTGTGGTCAGGCACATGGCTGGAGTTTTGCTCTTTTGAGGCTGCAGGAAAAGACTGCAACACAGACCAACAGGAACCTGGTCTAAAGTCAGAATGGTGCAGTATTTTCCCACTATTTAAAGGGCACCTACACAGTTGAGTTTACAACGTGCATACACTCTGTGGTGCACATTTACACACTAGGACCAGTGACATTACTGCTTTTACTGCATTACTCTCAGCAGCAGTGTGCTGAATCTGCCATGTAAATAGCACGTAAACAGAATAAGAGATGGCACTCTGATTGAATTAATGTTACACCCATACCACACCTATGACTGATTAGGAAATTAAAAACAACCCCTCTTCCCTTTGAGCCTTATTTTGCACACAGATTATGCACTGTTTAACTTGCAGAAGTCTGGCTGGACACGTCATAAATGCCTCACGCCATAAACTTTATACCATGTGCATTAGGTTGCTTAAATATGTTCCCTGTTGTTTGTATGGAAATTTAACGTTTTGTTATTTTTGTGTCCTTGTTGGAATTCTTTAATCCTGAACAGTCACAAACAGGCCTGTTGTGACGCTGCATCAAAACTGGCCTGAGATATACTCTGGAGAGATGATCACACTGACATGTGAAATTAAGAACAGAGGAGACAATGAGTGGGAGTATGAGTGGAAACCCAGCTCAAACACACTTCAAAAACAAAGCGAATACATGATTGGATCTGCATCGACATCAGACAGAGGAGACTACAAGTGCAGGGGCAGAGTGAGAGGTGAAATGTCTTCAACAGAGTGGAGTGATGCTTTCACATTGAGTGTTTCTTCCAGTAAGTCACACATCATCAGTCATTTTTATTTTACTGAATGTTTAAAAATATTTTAAATGTAATTTTGTTTACTGTTATGATGGTGCATCCTCACATTTGTGTTATCTATTTCAAGAGAAAATGTAGGATACAAGCAGTGCATGTCACCGTCAGTACATCACAACAGTTTGTTTTTTTCTGTTAAATCACTTTCCAACAGAACCTCAGCCTGTCCTCACTGTGTCTCCATTATGGCTGAGTCCTGGAGCCTCAGTAACTCTGAACTGCAGTGTTGAACATCCATCTGCAGGATGGAGGTTCTTCTGGTATAAGGCTGTTCCCAAACTGTCAGACACGTCCTACAGCTATGAGCTGATACCTGGCAGCATCAATGGGACTGAACAGGATTCCTACATAGTTGATGGACAGACACACACAGCAGGATATGTGTGCAGAGCTGGAAGAGGAGATCCAGTGTGTTATACTCATTACAGTGAACCTACGTTTGTCTGGTCTGGAGGTAGGTTTGTTTCTGTTGGTCCTTATCTAAAGAAGCATAATGTTATGTATTTGCCTTGGTTCATCTTTTTCTTGTAACTTACATACAGTATCTTGAAAAGTAACACCTTTATTGACAACTAATTAACTGTGGTGACCTTATGATCTTTCCTCTCTCGCTTGCATCAAGCCAGACTTTATGCTTTCCTTCTCACTGGGTGATTTTACTTATGGGCTCAGGTGAAATTACCTTGTTTCCTTCAGTCCTGACCTCCGTTTACTTTTGTAATTAATCTGATAAATAAAAGCATAAAAACACCAAAGAGTTAGAGATGAGATTTTTGCAGTTAACTTTTACTTTGGATATTTAAGCTCATCTTATAGTTATTATTTTCCTTACACAACAGGCAGGACATGTTGAGGAACTCGCAAATTCAGGCAAAGAAAAACCAAAAAAGTCAGCATGTTAAATGGACAGGGTAAACAAACACAGAGAGAGACAGCTAAGACAAAAGAGAATGCAGCAACATGTTTTATTATGAAATACTTGCTCCCTGTATCTTTGTAGAGTGGGAAACTGCCTATTTTTACCTGCCATCTTTTAGACAGCAGCTGCATTCAAAATATGTTCAAATGGTAATGTTTGAATTTATCCCCAACAATAAAAATACAGCAAAGGAATATTTACATAATAGGATCTTAATCTTTAAATCACTGTGCATGGTTTGACCCCTTATTACATGTTTTTCAGATGTTCATTCATCTGCGTCTATCACAGTGAGTCCAGACAGAGTTCAGCACTTCACCACTGACTCTGTGTCACTGACCTGTGAAGGAAACTCTACTGAGTGGAGAGTGAAGAAGTTAACTGAATCTGGCAACATATTACTCTGCCAAAACTGGGGGACAATGACTGGATCCACATGCAGCATAAAGCGTTCCTGGTCCAGTAATGCAGTGTACTGGTGTGAGTCTGGATCAGGAGAGTTCAGCAACGCAGTCAACATCACTTTATCAAGTATGGTTTTGTTACATTTTCTTTATTAAGTAATTTAAACATCCCACTCTGTTCTTCTTGCTTGGATCTTTGAGGATGACTAACAACCTGCAGCTTTTACTAGTGATGGCTTTAGTGATGGATTTCTTTATTTTCTGACTCCACCAGATGGCGCTCTTGGTTTAAAGATAAAGGCTGAAGGACTTGCAATGAAGTGTGCTTTCAAACCTTTGTTGAACAGACAGCGCCATCTGGTGGCTTCACAAAGACAGTGGTTCATGAGGCCTCATTTAGCCATCACTAGCTTTTACTATAGCCATACGTCATGTACCTGTTTTCAGCACAAAATGATTTGTCATCAGATACCTGGTGAACAATGTTGCTAAACAACATCAACAGGAAATGACTGAGAAAAATATGAAATATATAAATGTGACAATACACTGCAGGGGGAGTTTTCATGTTAATGAATGACACCTGTTGTTTAACCTCATTCTGTGTCTGTTTTACAGCTAAAGATATTATCCTGGTGAGCCCTGTCCATCCTGTGACCGAGGGAGATGCTGTTAGTCTTAGCTGCAGAATAAGAAGCCAAACATTTGCTTCCAAGGTGTTTTTCTATCGAAATGACAAACTCCTTCAAAATGACACCAGAAGGGAGCTAAATATCTCTGCAGTGTCAAAGTCAGATGAAGGCTTTTACAAGTGTGAATACTCAACAGGAGAGTCAGCACAGAGTTGGATGTCAGTTAAAGGTGAGTATGTTTGAAGCATGTACTGCACTTTCACTGATTTCACCTGTTGGATTCAGTTCTTTGTGAGCTGAAGAAAGTGCATCAGTTGTGACAGTCTTGAGTTACTGTGTATGGCTAAGTTCACACTGTATTCTGGCATGTCTCTTGTATATAGTGCTGTTAGTGTTTACTTGTATATCAAAATGTGAGTGACATTGACATTAACGTGTGTACGTGCATGTGTGTTGTTTATACTTCTGGATTAGTAAATGTATGTTTCGTCTTTACTTTGGCGTCATGTGACATGACTCATCTTTATGAAAATGTATGTAAATTCAGAAGCTGCTATTTACATCTATTAACAGTCTTTATTTATTACAGGAGCCTCCAAGGCTGAAAGCTCTTCATTTCCTGTACCAGTGATTATTGGGCTGATTTTTGGAATTGTACTTGTAATTCTTCTGCTCCTTTTGTATCGCTACAGACGGTCCAAAGGTGAGACCTTTATTACATGAGTTATGGTTTAATTGTTCAAATGCACAAATGTATTCTGATCCAGCCCAGTCGCCAGAAGAAAATGTTGGCATTGTACATTTTTACAAACCTCTGATACATTGCATTTCACATGAATCAAATCAACATTTCCAAAGTGACTGTGTATGTGAGCTGGCTTTGTCATTGGGAGGTGGTAGGAATGGTGGATGATGTGATACCTACTGTAGGCGAGATGGCTGCCAAGCTGCAGACCTCTGCCGGAGATGAACAAACAGTGGTTGGTTATGGTTAAACATGGGTGTTTTTTGGCGACCCAAGGCCATGTTTCCAGCAGCTTTTGTGCCACAGAACATGGGTAATCTTTTCTTACCGTACCGTAGTGGGTTGTGTGCCTAAACAAAACCACACATCAACCACAGCATTGTAAGATACTTAAAGTTTTAATGTATCTGCTACATAGTAACATACAGGTGTAATGTGTGGTTTTCAGAAACATACAATGCCATTCTTGCGATTGGGCTGTCCGATCTCATGACAGAATGGCAGTATGACAACTTAAAATACAAAACCATCTAACAACAACTGTCTTTTTACAGATTCATGCTTTATCAGGTTGGTACAACATTATCTTATTTTGATTATAACAGGAAATACATGCCATGTTCCTCTGTAAATTTATTATCTACATGTTGTAGGCCAGTCCAGTCTGAGAGCACCAATCGGGGCTCTGCTGCAGGTCACATGGTCAACCAGAATGAGGCTCAACAGAATGAAGATCCCTCTCCTCTCCATGGTAAGGACACATCTTGATTTGATACACACATTTTAAAAACATTTAAGGAGGTTTAATTATAGTATCATGCAATGAAAATAGACGCTCATCTCTATGAATCAATTAAAGGGTCTGAAGACATTGAAAATGGTACAGCATACACTGATCAGTCAAAATATTAAAACCACTGGCAGGTGAAGTGAAGAACATTGATCATCTTGTTACAATGCGGTGTTATGCGGGGAAACTTTTGGCTCCTGACATTCATGTGGATACCACTAGATACGCAGCACCCACCCAAACACCACTGTAGACCTAGTACACCCCTCAAATGGCAACAATGGAGTTGGAGTCTGGCACTGGGGCATTGGCGGTGGATCCTTTGAGACCTGTCAGTTGTGAGGCACGTCCCACGGATGCTCGATCAGATTTGGATCTGGGGGATATGGAGGCCCTGTTTATGCCTTGCACTCTTTGTCATGTTATTTAGTAACACTGCAAAAATGCCCTATCACATTTAGGTGAAAACATTTTAGACATGAGCTTTTCTTTTGCTTAAAATCTTGCTGCTGGTGCAGTAACTGATTTTTCACAGATAAAATTTCTTTGAATAAGTCAGGATGTCCAGCTACCAGGAGAATCAAAACAAGATCAAATTACTTAATTAAGATTTGTATGAGAATTCCCAATGTTATAACATCAACCCCAAATAAGATACAGTTGTTAATTAAGACAAGACACTTACTTGAATTAAGTCTTGACAGCCTTGTGTAGTGAGCACTAGATAATCCAAGTCATACTCAAAGCAAGTCAGACTAGGTTTGAAACCTAAATGTAAGAAGATTATAGCACTTACTTAGAAATAGAGTTGTCCCAGTGGCAGTAAGAAATGCAGTAATTGCATGATTTAAAGCTGTTTCACACCAAGCATGGATTTTCGTCTATAGAATTTGCATGGAAATTTACAAAAAATGATCTTTGTAACAATGAGTGGGGACAAAAACTATTCAGACAGATCTCAAATGGGTATTTTTCAGACACAGCTGAATCCCAGGATGTCACCTATTCATCAATTGAACTTAAAAACTTTGGAAGGAAGGGTGAGTACCCCAGATACACAGAATAACTAGAATATAGTTTATGTTTTGACCTGAAGTGAAATATTTTATTTAATGGATGAATGTGATCATCTTAACAGGGAAACGCCATGAACCAGAGGAGAGTTGTCTTTACTCTGATGTGAAAATAGGAACTGCAGGTCAGTCATTTACAACAGTCATGCTCAAAGTTTGTATTGAAATGCTTCCTATCATTATGCTGAAGCTCAATTTATCCAAGTCACCATGGGTAGTTACTACACATTACCACTGGGTGTCACCAGAGTTTAAAATTATTAAATCTTAAAGACATCTATGACCTTTTAAACTCTGGCATATGTCTAAGTTTAAGTTTTTCATATGTAGTACATGAATATCAATCAATATGGTGTGTCATTTCTGTATAACACACTTCCATCTCACAGATGTGGCAATAACTGAGTTGTGCTGTTACACATTATGAAATACTGTGGATTCTACATGGAAATTCCCCCTCCACTTTCTCCTTTTTTTCTTAATGAGGTTGCACCATAGTACAGACATACAGAGAGCTGTGTTCATTACTGACATGGTTATTTTGTCTTTTGATGTGTTGTAAAATTTGTGCTGCCAGTTTCTTCTTTCTCCAAAGTTATGGTTTATTGTTATTATTTTATTTGTATTGTTTTATTTGGCCTTACTGAATCACAACATCAAAGGATTTTTTTTGGGGTCATTTTTGCCTTTATTTATTGTCGGGATGCACCGATTTTGAAGCCTATATTTAAAATGACAATTTATTCAGTAGCCAATATCAGTGTTTTTATATTGCTGTTTATTTTGTTTTTGTTGTTATTTATTCCCCCTCTTTGTGCCAGGGAAACACAGAAATCTACACTATAAAAAAAAACCACTTTTTAAGTAATATTCAATGAAACAAAATTATGACACCACCACTGAACATATCATGAGAATGTTATAACTTACCTTTCATCCAATACTCATTTTTACTGAATTGAGCTCGAACACATCACAGTGTAACTCAGTGCAACCTCCGTGAGCTGTTAGTTGCTCGTCTCTTGCTGGTTTTAACATGGATTATCCGTCCCTGCATACATTTTCACCCGCTTACCCCAGGCTGGGTCGCTGGGGCAGTGGGCCAAGCAAAGCACCCCAGACGTCCCTCTCCCCAGCGACGCTTTACAGCTCCTCCTCCTCCCCCCCCGAAGCGTTAGCAGGCCAGATGAGGTACGTGTTCTGGGTCTGCCCCAGGGCCTCCTACCAGTGGAACATGCCAAAACAGTTCTAACTGGAGGCGCCCAGGAGGCATCCTGATCAGATGCCTGAACCACCTCAACTGACCCCTTTAGATGCAAAGGAGCAGCGGCTCTACTCTGAGCTCCTCACCCTATTTGTAAGGCTGCCACCCTTCAGAGGAAACTCATTTTGGCTGCTTGTAACCGCAGTCTCATTTTTTCAGTCATGATTAGTTGCTCATGATGTAGCGTTATTATGGAAAGAATTGGGTGCTTCCTCTGAGGCGTTTCATGCTGAAGGTGTCCTGAGGAAGATCATGCTTAACAAGTTTTCTATTGTGTCCTGGGTGCTGGGAGTGAGATTCCCAGAGCCCATTTGCCAAACAGTCATTGTATTTAAGTTTTTGGCTGCTAATTTCAAACCTTGCTTTTTAGCCTGTGCAAAACTGATGCCGCTGCAAAGGACTCGGCCTGTTTGGGGTGGACAATCTTAGTGAGCTAGAGGTCACCCCAGCACTAAAGGGTTTTTAACCAAACCAAACTTAAAGAAGGCCAAGCTAAAAAACAAAAGATATATTAACTGAAAAAATACACACATTTCTTTTATTTCCATTCTACCCGTCCATTCATCCATTTAGCTGTACGGCACAGAATATCTTGGCTGAGCAAACAAATCCTGAAATCTAGCTTGTGTTTTAGATGTGATGTATGCCCAAGTCACCCGGCACAACAAAGGTAAAGGTGAGAAAAGTCTGCTTTCACCTTCAGTTGTTATTGTCCAACATGTTGGTCTTGTGCAGAGAGCAGTGTACAGTATGAGTTTAGTCTGTTTAAAATCATAGATGTTTATATTATCTATTCTCTATATTTCTTATTAAGCATCTTATTAGTAATGTACATTTCATTTACTTTTTACATGTATGCATGGTTTAAGAACAGCTTAAATATGAGTAAATTCTGTAAAACCATTATTACACTACATACTGTACATATTATTAATTAAACTGAACCTCTCCATTCACAGGAAAATCAACTGTGCCAGCAACTGATGAAACTGTTTATTCTGAAGTTAAACCAGGAACTGCTCTTGGTAATAATGCACCACATGATGTGCACACTTAAATGATTATTCAGCAGATTGTTAAATGGATATAAAGTCAGATTAACATGTCAGAGAGCACTATTGCATCTTGAATAATGATTTGTTTTGTTGTTTTGCTTCTCTTCCAGGTCTGTAAGGAGAGGTCATTCTTCATTTCCATATTTTTTTTATCCTGTTGGGGGTCCCGGGGGGGGGGCTGGAGCCTATCCCAGCTGACACTGGGCGAGAGGCAGGGTGCACCCTGGACAGGTCACCAGACTATCACAGGGCTGACACATAGAGACACACACTCACACACTCACACTCACATTCACACCTACAGACAATCTAGACTCACCAATTAACCTGCATGTAATTGGACTGTGGGAGGAAACCAGAGCATCCGGAGAAAACCCACGCTGACACAGGGAGAACATGCAAACTCCACACAGAAGGGCTCCCCCACCCCAGGTTCAAACCCTTCACCCTGGAACCTTTTGGCTGTGAGGCAACAGGGCCAACCACTGCGACACCGTGCCGCCTGTATAATGCTCTCAAGCATTTTAGAAAATTATTGTGGGCACACTGCTATCCACATATTACACATGCTCAGTATTTTGTGCCGTTAATTTGTTGGTAGATAAAAAAAATCCCATCATTCCATTCAAAATTAGTACATCTCCAGGGAAACGTGATCCCATCAGCTTCTTTACCTTGTGCACTGTAATTTAGTCCTTTTTGCATCTTCTTACATTGTTGGCTGCTGCTTTATAATTGTGCATGTTTCCGGATGGTTCTGGTAATCCATGGTTTCTGGTTGTGGAATAATTTCACCGTCCACACATCCTGGCCTCAACAAGACAGCCACATGGTCACTCCTCCCGAACACGGTCGGCAGTGATCCACAGCAGGATCGGGACAGCAGCTCACAGTCCCACTGACACACCAGTCCTTGTTCACCATGGAACACACGCCTCCTCTCCTTCTCTTGCCTGAGTCCTCTGCTCTGTCACAATTGGCGTACAGAATAAGAGTCACCTGGTGAAATGGCGCTGTCAGGGATCAACCTAGTTTTGGTGATATCCTGATATCCTGTTGAAAACTGATGAGGCACAGAGGGCGTCCAGTTTATTTCCAGCATCTGTACAGTGGCTAGCAGGATGCTAGTTCAGCTGGTGCTCATCCTTCTCCATCTTTTCCTCAGTGTTTACTGATGTTTACATTTGAGAACCTTGACCTAGCAGCTAGCTAGCAGAGGAGAGTTTACAGACTGCTGAGTCGATGCTCACCATCCTGATGAGAGACTCGCAGCCACACGCCATCATCGTCCAAAGCCCACCACAAAAAGCACCACCAACATGCTGAGACGACAGAGAGGCGACTGGAAGCGTCCGTGCTTAACTTGTGGATTTAATTAGTCTGAGCTCGAGCACAAGACTATTGATGCATATTCTCATTTAATATTAATGCACTGCAACCAATTTTGTCATTTATTTTTTTGTATGAAACTTTGAATCCAAGTTATTCCAAAGAGCAGCATAAGTATATTTGAGCTTCTGATAGTGCAGCTTTAAAGTCAGCATCTTTTATAGAGTTAGATAAGATAGATGCAGGATGGTCATTAAAAATTATTTTAATATACAGTATGTAACAACTTGCTATCAAACGACATACATGTCCATGTTTTCCTTTTGTCTTAAAAGTATATTTATAACTGCTGTACATATTTTATTTTCACCTTAATGGATTTGATATTTTTTGGGTTTAATTTTATTTTTTTTTAGCATTCTGTGCATCAATAAAGTTAAAAGCTAATTTATTTTTCATTTTTTATTTTTTTTAACTGGACATCTGAACTGGATAGAGATCCCATATTAGCCTTCTGGCACTATCAATCTTGGCAAAAGCCATAAAGTGGACTTGGTGTTGGTTTTCAGGGAGTATTTCTTTGGTTAAAAGTCTGTGGATCCAGAGTAACTGAGACTTCTTCTCAGCAAAGACATGTTGCTGTGTGGCTCCATTTATTCAAATTCAGTTCACCTACATCGCATTAAGGTAAAGGCAGATATCAGACACAGAACAAACAAAAGTATCTTCATGATGAGATACCACTGTGTTCATTGTGGTATATTTTAGCTGTCAGCCCAGCGGCCACAGAAAAGCCTGGAATTTGACAATTACAAAATGATGAATGAATGAAAACATTAGTTAAAGCTATTACAGTTTAATGAGGCTGTGTTGCACAAGTCCTGACATGTATCCTCTGTTTTTGTGTCACATTACCCGCCAGAATAAAGGTCAAGCTAAAAATGGTAGAGAAAAATTGCCCTGCATCCTGTTGGAGGTAAATGTGACTTTGATGCTTGAACAAATTTGATGCTTATTATAGAGTAAATGACATGTTGCTTGTTATATTACAGTTCAACTGAAATTCAGTTGAATTGTAAGTTCAGTTGTACATTGCCCTGTGGGTCTATGTCTACATTTTAAAGGGGTCTCAGACAGTCCAGAAATATGAATAAACAAACAACTCTCCTGAATCCAAAAACTGGATTGCTGAAACTCAGATTTTTGATATAAAGTACAAAGTCTGAAGCTGCTCCATAGACAATGAACAGGTAAAGGTGTTCTAGATGACACTGAGGGCACAGATACAGAGCAATGTTCTGAGTATATGGGTACATTTTCTATTTCACCACTGAGAACATTACAATTTAATAAACCTCATTTAAGTATAAAAAAGAAAAACATTCTGTGGGTCCACAAAAGCAGACTCCCATTCATTGTCTATGGAGCAGTTTCAGACTTTACATTTGATGACATCACAAGTTCAGGACTTGTGTCACTGATTTATAGCTTCGAGAGAAAGTAGCTCATGTTCACAAATATTCATTGAACTTTCCTAGGCCTTGGAAGTAACATATTGGAGTTATTAATTAAGGGGTGCTCCCCTTTAAACTGAACATACATGTGTTGCTGCACAAGAGAGTACAATTTGAACAATTATCTTAAACAGGACAAAATAATTTTTGTTTTTTGAAGCATTCAACAATGTCTCATATGAGTCCTATAGCTACTGGCACACAGTTAACTGTCAGGGGGGGGCAGGGCTTTGGCTCTCTTCATGTCGACTTCCAATGATGAGACTATTTCTGTTCTGCTCGAGCACATCACTTCCTGTGGGTGATGTCGTGACCAAAGTTGAAACCAGAATTTCACCATAAAGGGAGGCCATTTAAAGTTTCTGTACTAGTGCGAGGGAATGCTTTTCTCTGCAGTACTGCCGTTCAACTTTCTGATTTGAGCTGAAGAATGAACATTTTTTGAAGAAGGAATTTTCCCAGCATGGTGAGAGAACCCATGGATTAAAGACGTAAGTATAACACCTGTAATGTCATCTGTCCAGTTGAAACTGTGTGCTGTAGAAAGGTAGGCAGTTTATTCATTCTAGCAGGAAACTCTTGACTTTAGCTATTTTATACAGCAGCAGGCGTCATAGTAGCACTAAGAATTATTGACCCTGTGAGAGGCAGCAGTAGCCCACAGGATGATCATATCTATATCAGGAAGGAAATTTAAATGTTTATCTCTTTCCATTATGAGATGATATAATTCTATTTAATTAAACATATATACATATATGGGCAAAAATATGCCTCAGTCAAACCAGTGCAGTTGTGTGAGCGTCGTGTAAAAGGGAAGGAAGTACAAACCACATAAACTCAGAAGAAGAAGTTAGAGAAAACTTCCGATCCAGTATTTAAATGTAATGCATCTTGTGTTTCTTCACAGTTTCTCATTTTTCTTCATATGTTGCAAGCTTCTTTTTTTTTTTTTGTCTTTACGCAGTGTAGAAGCATTTCTAAGAAGCAGAGTAACTGAGTAACAGCACTGGATGTGAGGATGGGACACACTCTGCTCTGTGGGCTGGGGCTTTTCTGTGAGTACATACAGTAGATACAACTTTTTAAATGCCTGAGTGTATTTTATATTTGATAGTGTCTGTCAGTCTGATAATCTCTGATGAAGTTTCAAACTTTATTTTAGCCCTGAGTCTACTTCTCTACTGTGGACATGCTCAAGGTAATTATATAGTTCTCTATTTCTTTCTCTTTATATGTTCATTTAAGACAAATATCCACCAAATGTATCATTTTTCATCTCATCCTAATTCTGTGTGTTCTGTTTTGTCAAGACAAAACATTAACATTTTACGTCTTATGTTGGTTTATAGATGCTGTGCTGACCATTGAACCAAACTGGTCCTATTTATTTACTGGAGAGTCTGTTACCTTCATATGTGACATGAGGGAAGGAGAAGACACTGACTGGTATTATAAAACCGAGAGAGATCATCAAGAATTTCTCCCCTATGGCTCAGTTAAGAGATCTACAGTACAATTGCCATATACAGGCCACAGGGGTGAATACCAGTGCATTGGTAGTCTCAAGCGCTCACCATATTCAAGAAAAGAAAGTAATAAAGTCTCTCTAACTGTATCAGGTGAGTGATAAGTTTTACCACCATGACCAAGTTCACTTTAAGCATTTATTTATATATTTATTTATTTTTATCAGCCATATTGATATGATCACCCTGTTTGGCATAGTGCTAATACATAGTGTATAAATATTAATCTTGTTTATAAACTAGTTTTAGATTCAGAAACCTTAAAATGGAGATAAAACACTTAACGACGTATAGGCATTTCCCATTTACGGATTTTTTGCCTCCTCGGCCCTTCGCTTTGTGACCTGGAAATCAATCTTCGTGTTCCATCTCGCAGGGCGTCCCAATTCCTAAAACGCATCTTAAGAAGCTAGGAGTGAGGAGGGTTGCTGAAAAAGCTAAATAGAAATATTTGTATAAAAAGTAGCCTTATCTATCTGTCTATCTCTCTATCTACCGATCTACCTACCCACCCCAACAACATTTGCAAGTCAAAGCTACAAGCAGTTTTATAAAAACAGACTGTGATCAAAATAAAATTCAAACACAGGGATTTTATTCCCGTTTGAAAATTTGCAGCTGCACAACACTTACACCTCCAAAACACTAGTGGGCATTGGGGTTTCTGTGAAGTGCTGTAAAGTTTAGTTGATTCAAAACACACATTTAACAGACATTAAACATGGCTTAATAGAGACAATTCCAAACACAAGTACACAAATCAGCTTCACTATAAATCACAGCATTCACAAACAAAGCACTTGTCTTTATCTGGACACATTTTCCCCACAAATACAACATGTTAATGTTTTAGCACAAGCCTATGGCATTTTACATTGTATAAATTAGCCTTGTGGCTAGCGGACTTTTATCTAGTGATGGCCAAATGAAGCCTCATGAGCCACTTTCTTTATTTTCTGACCCCACCAGATGGCGCTCTTGGCTTAAAGATAAAGGCTGAAGGACTGGCAATGAAGTGTGCTTTTAAACCTTTGTTGAACAGACAGCGCCATCTTGTGGCTTCAGAAAATAAAGGCAGTGGTTCATGAGGCCTCATTTGGCCATCACTACTTTTATCCTCTTCATATAAAACCAGGGTCAACAACATTTAACAAGGGAAATGTTACAAAATTCGGCTCCATTACAACTCACAAGGTTCACTGACAAAACAACTGTTTTATACTAAACACGTTTTCCAAACAAATACAACGTGTTAACATTATTAGCACAAGCCTCTTGCATTTTACATTGTATTTAGCCTAGAAATGAGCGGAGATTTCCTCTGCTCATATGAAGCCAGGATAAATTACACACAAGATTGAAAATGCTATTTTTGTGGAGGCTTTATTGTCTTCACAATTTACTGTTTCTTATCTGTGAAATTAAAGTAAATAAAAGTTTTGTTTCCACTGAGGGAAATGGTTTCAGCTTACAATAATAGACAAGAGGTCTGCGTTGCCACGACATCTAGTTACATTTCTGGGGAGGTGCACATCAGGCTACGGCTCTAAAAAGTGTTGCTGGAGTGTGTGAGTGAGGCGGAGCTGTGCCGAGGAGAGACACACACTGGTATGCGTCATGTAACACGACTTGACACTATATCAATATAAACAGCGTTGTCTTAATTTTTATCTTGCTTGAAAATAAATCGATTTCTTGTACATAGTTGTTGTATCGCCCAGCCCTAGGTTCATATAGTGATTGGCATAAATTACAGCTGTGTTAGAAACTTCTCTGATTGGTTGTTGCTGCCACTCTGTGGTCTGATTCGCAATTGCCATTCGTGACAGTAGAAAGAGGAACAGGGACATGAGTTATTTCTCAGATTATCTGTCTCATGTACTTGTTATAGAACAGTGTGATAATTTCAGCAAATATGATGCCAAAGTATTTTCATGAAAGTTTCCAAGTGCAGCTTTAAATTCAGAATGTTACAACATAAATCAGTTATAATTTTTTACATTTTTTTTTTTTAAATGACATGTTTATTTAATTGAGCTGATTTACCACAGACAAAGATGTGATCCTGCAAAGTCCTGCATCCACTGTGTTTGAAGGAGAATCAGTGACCCTGCGCTGTCGACATCGTAATCAGACAAAGGAGAAGAATGCTGTTTTCTACAAAGACGGATCACCTATTGAAACAGACACAAACCATCAGTCAGCGATGTCTTCAGAAAACACAGTTCAAGTCATTTCAGATGGGAGCTCTTACATGTGTAAATATGAGGATGAAGAATCTGAACCAGTAAAACTCAAAACGGAACGTAAGTAGTTTTCATACTAGAGTCTCAAAATTTAAAGAGCAGCAGGCAGCAGTACTTTAGCATTTCCAGAGTGAAGTGGAGTGATGATTTCTCTGCATTATCTTAGAGACAGTGGACACTTAACAAAGGGAAAAAGAGAAAGCTGTGTGTAAATTGACTTTCATTCTTAGAAGTGTGTTTGTGCTCACTTTAATCCATGTTAGGTTAATTTAACCAACAGCTTTAGTGGTTGATAAATGTTTAACAGAAACATTGTTGCAACTGATCTCCATCAGTTTACGATACTTTAATAATATATACTGACTTAAAAGTGATTTACTATCATCTATATTTTCCACAGTAAGCTGTAACACCACGAAGAATGCTGGATGAGATTATGATATTCATTTTAATTATCTTTCAAACTGGACTGATTCACAGGGAAATAATGACCACTTGTATGTCTTTGTCTAAATTAAACAGCACAACCAAAGGCCAACCTGAGGAAATACATTCCTGTAGGGGGCAGTGTGACGCTGACCTGCTCTGTGAGGCTATCATCATCATCATCATCATCATCATCATCATCTGGTTGGAAATACTTCTGGTACAGAGGCAATAAAACCTCTGAACCTCTGACCACACAAGATGATGTCTTCCTCTCAAAAGACACAATCCGTGTCTCACAGGGAGGACTCTACTGGTGCAGAGGAGGAAGAGGAGACCCTGTTTACCACACAGAGTACAGTGATCCAGTCGGTAATATATGATATGGAACATAAAATGCAGAAAATGATACACTATGTATTTTTGGTTAATGATTACACTAAAATGCGTTTGAGGTTTAATCTTTTCTAATCTGTGTATTTGTGGCCTCTTGATCATGAACAGTTACAAACAGAGCTGTTGTGACCCTGCGACCCAACTGGCCTGAGATATACTATCTGGAGACGATCGCACTGACATGTGAAATTGAGGATGGAGGAGACGCTGAGTGGGAGTATGAATGGACGATATCCAGCTCATACAGACCTGAAAAACAAAAGGAAAACACGATTAGAAATGCTTTGTCATCATATAACGGAAACTACAGGTGTATGGGCACACTGAAACATGAAAAGTCTTCAACAGAGTGGAGTGATACTTTCACACTGAGAGTATCTGATTGTAAGTCACGTGTCATCAGTCGTCATTTTTATTTTGCTGAATGTAAAAAAGAAATTATTGTTCCCTGTATTTTCAGACAGTGCACCTTTATATTTGAGGACAAGTCGTGGATGTCATCTACCAACAACAAATTATAGCATGTCTTCATTCTGTGAAATCACTTTCCAACAGATATACCTCAGCCTGTCCTCACTGTGTCTCCATTATGGCTGAGTCCTGGAGCCTCAGTAACTCTGAACTGCAGTGTTAAACATCCATCTGCAGGATGGAGGTTCTTCTGGTATAAGGCTGTTCCCAAACTGTCAGACAACTCCTACAGCTATGAGCTGATACCTGGCAGCATCAATGGGACTGAACAGGATATCTACATTGTTGATGGACAGACACACACAGCAGGATATGTGTGCAGAGCTGGAAGAGGAGATCCAGTGTATTATACTCATTACAGTGAACCTAAGTTTGTCTGGTCTGGAGGTAGGTTGGAGTTTTTTTATGCTGACACAATAGTAGACATGCACTTGTTATGACTATTCCCTCACACAAACATCAAGGGCCGTATTAAACAACATTCTGAAAACACTCTCAGAGCTCCTAACTTAGTCTTAATGCTTTTAGTAAGGAGTCCTAGCTTAGCAGTGATTTAGAAAAGTTCTCAGAGCAACTTTGAGCGAGGAAGGGACAGGAACTTTTACCTTAGTGAGAAGGTGTGATTGACATGGTTGCTAGGTATGATGCATTCTTTTAACAGATGTGATTTGAGCCTGCAACGTGTGGACACCCAGTGGAAATGAAATGATCCACTGACTGTGAAAGTGTTGTTAGTGTGATCACTCTGCTGATTGAAGGTTGAGACAGACTCAAGTCATCACTGCTGCACTGCTTCATTTTTCTAGTGCTTCAAATATCTTGCTATTGTGATCATTTTATGTCTGACGTTATAGCATTAATGTGTTGGATGGAAAATGTGTGCGTACCCCGAGTGAGATCAACCACAAACATAATTCCTGCGCAATCTAATCTGTAGCACTTCATTAACTCACTGTCATCCAGTGTTTGGAGAATATTTCTCCTACGTCTTTGTGTTTCTGCCATTTTCTCCTCTGATTAAGAAACTCTTAAGTCTCTTAAAAGTCCTCCGCTTTACTCCTAACAGTTTTTCATCTTAGGAGCTCTTTGAAGCTCTACGATGATTTGTGAATAACTCTAATCTTTATGAGGACCTAGTCTTACCGTTAAGGACGTTCTATGAAAACATCAGATACTGTCTTTTTATTCTTTCCTTCCATCCATTTCTTCAGCTTCCCTTTCCTCTGTTCTTTTTTCCATTTTTATTTTGATGTACTTTCTTACTTTGCTCTATTTATGTTTGCTTGTTTCCTTCTTTCTGCTCCCCAAACCCTTCACTGCAGGGCTTTTAGGTGTAATGGGGTATTTGTCTGTTTTTGTGTTGCTGCTTTTATGTAATGGTTCCCTGTTGTACTTAAATTGTATTATATACCTGTATTGGTGTGATCCTTTGCGTCTAAACTCCAGCATTTAAACACATTAAAACACAGTTAAACCAACTGATTGTTGACAGTATGGCCTTTTTTTTTATTTTTTCATTCTTTATTTGTCTGCTTTTTATGTGTTTTTAGATTCTCATTCAGCAGCGTCTCTCACAGTGAGTCCTGACAGAATTCAACACTTCAGCGGAGAGCCTGTGTCACTGAGCTGTGAGGGAAACTCTACTGAGTGGAGAGTGAGCATGTTTTCTGAATTTGGCCACACGACACACTGTTCTTCTTCTTCCTGGGGGACCATGACTGGATCCAGATGCAACATGGACCGTTACTGGCAGAGTGGAGTCTACTGGTGTGAGTCTGAAACAGGACAGTTCAGCAATGCAGTCAACATGACTAATCATTGTGAGTCTTAATTCATTTAAAAGATTTTGTTTCTGAAGTATTTTAACATTCTGTTACATGTTTTGAAAATCTGAAGATGACTAACATTATACAAACTGATTTTCAAAATGAGTGAAACTTGATGACCTTTAAAAGAGCTCATCAGCTTTGGTTCATTCAAGTATCATTTCTTGATGTTTTCCAAGATATTGTCAGATGGATTTTATTGCTCATTGACATCTTTATGACAATAATCATCTAACATTAATATTATACTTGAAGTACCAGAGTTTTGAGGCTCTACCAGTCTGTAGCACACTGCCACAAAATCCACATTGGCTGCCAACAAATACCAATAATAATGAATGTTAATGTTTGAATACATTAAAATATTATTATAGCTGTAATTTTAACCATGTACATCACCATAGTGCCGTATTTTCCAGTCTGATGAAGGTTGGCTGCTCAGTTAAATTGGCATTTTTTGAATGTAATTTCCAAAACAGTCAAAATTTTTGCTAAAAAGTCACATCCCCAGTCACCAGCAGCTGAAATGAAAGGACTGGTTTAAAGGTCCAGTGTGAAGGATTTAGGGGCATCTATTGGCAGAAATGGTGCATAGTAGTCATAACTATGTTTTAATTGGTTTATTATCATCTGAAAAAGAGTCACTGTGTTTTCATTACCTTACAATGAGCTGTTTATGGGGCGTCGGTAGCGTAGTGGTTAGTGCCGGCGCCCCATGTGTAGAGGTGATGCCTCGCTGCAGCGGTCACAGGTTCGACTCAGGCTTGCAACCCTTTGCTGCACATAGACCCCCACTCTCTCTCTCTCTCACCCCATTTCACTCTGTCCTGTTCATTAAAGGCAAAGAGCCCAAAAAATAATCTTTAAAAGAATGAGTTGTTTATATCTACATACGGCCACGATAGTTCTCCTACAGGCTGGGTCAAAGGGAGAAGTTTCAGTTCGACAACCTCACCGCTGGATTCCACTAAATCCTACACACCAGACCTTTAAGGGTGATCTGCACTGAAATTACAGTGTTACAGTACATCAGTGAGCGACACTGAAACAAGGCTTGTTGGTTTGATGACAGAAAGATATATTTACAGTGAGACAGGGATTTCTCAGTTACTGTATGCAGCTGTAAAATTAATTCAAACATTCATTGTCATAATGTTACATCAGCTTGTTTAAGCTGCACCAGCTGATCTCTGCAACCAAATGTGTTCTTTAATCTTTTTACAGATGGTAATATTATCCTGGTGAGCCCTGTCCATCCTGTTACTGAGGGAGATTCTGTCACTCTTGGCTGCAAATTCAGGACAGAAAAAGTTCCTTATGATGTGGATTTCTATAAAAATAACAAACTCATCCCAAATGTTACTGAAGAGGAGCTGACTATCTCTGCAGTGTCAAAGTCAGACGAAGGGTTTTATAAATGTACAGGAAAAAAATCACAAGGTTGGCAGAGTGTGACGTCACCAGAGAGTTGGATGTCAGTAAAATGTGAGTATTACAACAGTTTCTTCAGCATTTTCTGTAAGCTGTGTTACGGTTCAAGACAGAAAGGTTATAACTGGATTAGACTGGCTTTGTTCAGCTTTTTTAAAAACAGTTTGTTTTAAACATTAAAAATACAAAAGTAAATACATGAATAGCAGTGAAAGGTTCAGAATTTATTATGACACTGTATGTGTTTGTGTGTTAATCTAAAGCCCCTTTTCCACCGAACACTTTTAGTGTGGTACCTTTGGAACCAAAAGTAACTCTTTAGACATGGTACCTACAGCCTTGGTCCATTTAGTGTTTCCATCGCAAACAGTACTCTTAAATGTGGGCGGGGTTGTTGTCACTCACTGTTCCATCCAGCACTCACTGTATTTCTTGATAGATGGAACGTCTGTACATTGTTTATTGTTAACAGAATAAAACAGGCTGCAGTGAGGGTCTCTCTTAATGGGATATTTAAAAACAGCGGGTTTGTGCTTTTAGTCCTTCTCAGGCAAGCTCAGGGGTTTAGTGTTGCCGGAGCCCGCAGGAACAACACTCCATGATGCTTTTTTTTCTCCAAGTGAGGATTAGAATATATGCAGTTCACATAATGTGGTTGAAAATGATATATATATATATATGTCGGTGTCATCCAAGAGAGACAGTTAAAATTAAAGTGATGGTCAAAGTTGTCATATTGAAATTTAAGATGTGTTGATGGATTCACGTCAACTCATGCACAGGGTATTATAAGTTAAAGTTCCACCTTCAAAGTCGCCAGCAGTCGGCCCAGTGAATTAAGTTTTTTTTTTTTTTTCTCAGACTGCAGCTGCTGCAAGAGGCATCCTTTATTTTTATAGTTATAGTTTACTAAGGTAAAACTTGCCATGGTATGAACAGTGGTTACATGAGCCTCAGTCTGACAGTCTTCTGTTGACCAACAGACTGCAGTGTTGACAGCTCCACCTTTTAGTACCAGGTCTGTGTGCTAGGTACTCCAACAGAGGGGGGACCAAAAATGTGGACGGTACAGAACGGTTCCATTGGTACCATCCACAACTTTTCACAGTGGAAACAGAAATAAAGCGTACCAAACTGAACTGAACTGAACTGTACGGTACTGTTGTGTGGAAACGGGGCTTAAATGTGCATTGTATCTGATCAGGGGTTTGTAAAAGTGTATTTTTGTGTATGTGGTTTCCTACTTGTGCATTTATTTATGCATAAATGTATTTTTGTATACATGCTTAGATTATTATGTTTGCATGTTAGTGTATATGTGTGCAACATATTCTTATATAGCTGTGTATGATTCCTATGAATTAGTGCCCCATAAATGGGGTTGCGTCCTTAACGCACAGCTATGTAATTAACATAAAGTTATAGAGGTTAGGTTTAGGAAGAAAACATGGTATGGACGTATCCTAAGATGCCTTAAAGTTCACATGGTTCCGAACATGTGACTCCAGGGGAAAGTAACAGGCAAATGTCTGTTTTTTGTGACCCCTCCACCACTCCAATCTGCCTCCTTACAAGCGTGCTCGGGACTGCCTCTTTGTTAACTGCTGGTCACATTATCGCAGAATTTCCAAAAAATGGTGGATATGAACGAATTTGGGTGCATTACTTTTTGTAGGAAAATGTACAAGCAGTTTGTGAGAGCAGTTTGATGTATGTTCTTATACATTTTTGGACGTCAGTCATTGTCTTTTTTACTCTTGCAGTTTATTACTTCAGCTTGACTGGACCTTGACTCTGTGTTTATGTAAAGCACTTTGGGAAATCTATTTGTGAAAAGTGTTATATGAGTAAATATTAATATAGGTTATTTATTTTAGCAGCGTCCAGGCCTGAACAAAGCTCTCCATTTCCTGTGCTGTTGATTGTTGGGCCCGTTTGTGGAGTTTTACTGATTCTTCTTCTGCTGCTGTTTCTGTATCTCTACAGAAAGTCAAAAGGTGAGAACTTTTACTTCTGATGTTAGACTGACTCTGATGTAATCACATGTACTGTAGTAACAGTTGAACAGTTCGCCATACAAAACAATGTAACAACAGATGTCTTTTGCCTCCACAGATTCATGCTTTATGAGGTTGGTTCAACACTCTTCCCTCTCTTTCTGAACCCAACAGTAGCACAGTGCATATTCTTATTAAACCCACTGTATTTACTTCATGTTTTGGGCCCACCAGGTCTCAGAGCAGCAGTCGGGGCCCTGCTACAGACCACATGATCAACCAGGATGAAACTCAGCTCAAAGAATATGCTCCTCCTCTCCATGGTCAGCCTTCATCCTGATTAATTTTTTGATTTATCATCAACTCTAAGACTAGTATTTCACATGTGATTATCTGTTTTGGTAGTGATGGCCAAATGAAGCCTCATGAACCAATTTCTTCATTTTCTGATCCCATCAGATGGCGCGCTTGGTTTAAATATAAAGCCTGAAGGACTTGCAATGCAGTGTGCTTTCAAACCTTTGTTGAACAGACAGTGCCATCTAGTGGTGTCAGAAAATAAAGACAGTAGTTTATTAGCACTCATTTGGCCATCACTATGTTTTGGAATTTTGTAGAATATTGTATAATGTGATTAAAGGTTTTAGTATGACCTTGGCTTGATTTTCACTGCTCTGTAGGCGATGCTGTTCTCTATGAATCAATCAAAGGCTTTGAAGAACCTGAACATGGTAAAGTATAGACTTTATGTTTGACACTGAGAAGTTAGATATATTAGAATAAGGTGATCAGGTGATTTATTGACAATCCCTTAAGTTTAAACAAATATCTATGTTTCAGGTGAATCCAACGATGTCACATATTCTGTGGTTGAGCACAAAAACAAAAAGGGTGAGTACTTTATTTTATGTAGTGACAATTACATATTACATTAAACACTAGAGATGCCTTTGTAGACCAGCAGTACCTAAAGAACATACAGGAAGTTGTCTTTTCATGCATTCATCTGATCCCTCAAACAGGGAAGAAAACAGAGGAGCCAGAGGAGAGTGCAGTTTATTCAGATGTGAAGATAAGATCAGCTACAGGTACAGTGACGTACAACAGTTTCACTCTAACTTTTTATTGGGTATTGACACAGGGTAATCTTTTCATACCACTTCATACCACCATTTGTCAGCAGTGTCTGCAGTGTTCAAATCCTGCAGTACATAAAGAGCTTTCAATCTCATGTACCCCCTGCAGTACTCCAGAGTACCCCTAGAGGTAGCCGTACTCCCCTTTTCGAAACACCGACCTATTCCTACTAACACTGTAACCTCTATCATATTTCCTGTTGTGTTTTGTTGTGTACACTAAGATTATTTTAGATCATGTATGGATGCATTGCTAAAGAATACAGTGTACATGTCATTATGATTGTTTGCTGGGGCCTTACTGTTTAATGCAAATCATCTCTCCATTCATAGGAAAATCACGTCCTGTAGCGGCAGATGAAACTGTTTATTCAGAGGTCAAACCAGGAAAAGCTCGTGGTAATAATACAGCATCATCAGCAGCAACACAATGTGCAGTTTTGTATAAGTCACTACAGTGAATTATTTTACAGATACAGATAGTTAAATGGGTTAGAAATGGGAGTTAAATGTCATTGAGCACCCTTAATTCTAACCATGTTTTTCTTTTGGTTTTCATCCAGATCAATAGAGATATCTGCATCGACAAGACCAGCAGAATGGATGACAACTGAATAACTACATCAGTGTTTAAACAGTATTTGCTATTTTTATTTAATTATTGTGTGCAGCTCCGCTATGCAAATATCAGACATTATTCTGTACAGTTAAACTAATGGAAAGTCATTTAAAGAAAATGGTTATATGGGTCTTAAGCTTCTGCATTGTTAAAAGTATGGTTGACCATTTCTTGTATCAATAAACTTTTGTTCCAGTCGTTTGCTATCAGCAGTGTTTTTAAGTGTTCTTGCATGATTTCCTGTACATAAGCAGTTTATTTATCCTTCTATCTTCTCTCTGATTGTAGTGATCCAGTAAAGTCATGCTTTTGTTAGACGTATGTTTCTTTGATAGAAATCTAAAAACGTGCACATTTTTATGCAGATGACATGCTTTTATGTGTCAGCGGCTCTTCTCTTATTCAGGCCATGGAAAATCTACACCCTGCTTTGATATATTTCAGTTCTCTCTCATCAAACATGAGCTTGTTTTAAATTCTGGTAACTTAAAACAAGTTTATGCTGTTCTCTAGGTCACAGGTTTCCAACCTGGGAGTCCTGACACCCACTAAGGGTCACCAAAGCTTCACAGAGCATTTGGAGGCCTTCTTGATTTTAAGGGGTGTACGACAGTTTTTTTTTAAAAAAAAGATACAAAGTAGGCCTATATCTTAGCCTTATCTTATCTCATATCTTAGAAATCAATATATACATATATATTTAAGTGTATGATTGTTAAAAATAAAAAAATAAAAAGACATAATACAGACAGAATCGTAAAGAAAGTTACTGAAAATATCAAGAAAACTCACCTCTGATGCAATAATCAGGAAATACTCTTCAAAATTTATTTTTTGTGTTCACTGTTTGGGTTAATTGCACAGTTTATCCTTCTGTGTTGTTGTTATGCATTGAACATAATATCAATAAAACACATCACTTGGTAAGGGGTCGTCAGTTTAGCAATGATAGAAAAGGGGTCTCTTAAGAAAAAAGATTGGGAACCACTGGTTACCCACAAATATCCAGCCTACTGTCCATATCCAAACCCTTCAGGGTTCTGCAATTGAAATTGTTAAATGTTATAAATCTCTGGGACTCTGACTGGATACCAGACTCACTATTAAGACCCACGTGGAACACCTATCACGCAAACTGAAGGTCAAAATTGGAATTTTGTCCAGAGACAAATCCTGTTTTCCTCCAGCTCGTCGAAAGACCATTGTTTAATCTACAGTCACATCTGCTCCTGATTATGCTGATATTGTATATATGCATGCTTCTTCCTCCACCTTTGAGCCTCTTGACTCAGTGTATCAAAGTGCTGCACTTCAACATAGGTGGTACATTTGTCACACTCCGTTGCATCTTATATGAAAAGGTGGGATGGTCGTCCTTAACCAACAGAAGGGAGCAGCATTGTATCTTGTTTGTTTACAAGGCTCTGCTGCAAAAACTGCTGTTACCTCTGCTTTCTAATTCTTACTCTTCATAGGTTTCATTTTTAGACTAACAACTTCCCTTCAATGTCAAACATTATACAGTATGTGGACACTTACTGTGGTACAGTAAGTATTTTAAATGGCCATTTTAATCATTTTCAACCTGAATCTTAATGCTGTAATGTAGTGAGGGCATGTGGAAATGTGACATGCAAATCGCAATTCATTTGCCACTCTCTGCCATCTGCTGTCCACCACCAAGATAGGGTTGTTTACATTTGATTAGCTTTTTTTAGAGAAAGAAATAGCAATTACAAAAAATGCTGACAGCTTTGTGCTGGAACAAGTTTATTGATGCATAACATGCTCAAACATAACAAAGACATGTTAAATCCATCCAGGTGAAACTAAAATACAGACAGTATCTAATCATAGCATTAAAAATGGGAGAACAGAGGGAAACTTGTATGTGTGACAGGAGAAAATAGTTTGATAACAGATCAAATGTTATAAATCTAAAGCTTTTTCATCAAAAACTGAAAAAGATGCTGACGTTAATGGCGCTCGATCACCTGAAGCTCAAATATTTCCAACTGTTACTGTCTACTGTTATTTGGAACAAACTGCATTTGAGGTTGTCTACAGGAGCTTTAAAAAACAAAGTGACAGTAAATTGTAAGAGGCAATACAAGACATAAATATTATACAGAAACATGAAAAATGTATTTGAGTGTGTACATATATATACATTTATAAGACTGTAATTATATGTGGAAAAAAAGCATTTGTGGTGATCCAGTAGAAGACAAAATAAAAACCATATGATGTATTTCTTTGAAATGATCTGTTACTAGATTAACTACAGAGTGCTGTCTGATATTTGGATAGCAGGGGTGTTCACAATAATTACATAAAAGCTGCAAATACTGTTTAAACAAAGGTTTAGTTTATCGTGTCATCCATTCTGTGGGCTTTGTTGGTGCAGATCTCTTCATTGATCTGGAAGAAAACCAAAGGAAAAGGTGATTTAAGCTTATTTAAGAATGAATGGGTGCTTTTTTGACATTTAACTCTGTTATTACACAACATGAAATGAAAAATAAAATAACAATAATAATATCAAAAAATGTAATAATCAGAAGGCACCAGGTCATAGATGTACAACGCACACTTTAGTTGATGGAATGGTAAAACTTTTTTGAATGCATAGGTTACACATTTTTACCACTGGAAAATGTAAGAGTCACTTTAGGCCTACAGCAATGAAAGATGAAAATTTAAATGTTAAAAAAAATAACATTCATTTCCATATCATTTTCCATATTGTTTGTGAGAGGCTAAAGAGCCACATGAGGCTCCAGAGCTGCAGTTGCCTACCCCTGGTGAAGGATTTGACCATTGCTGACTCCTGGTGGTGGTATTAAAAAATTACAATGTGACAGGCAGCACAGCATCTAATAAAATCTTACATTATAGAAAATAGAATTATATAGAATATTTATATTTACTACAAAGTTTATTGTACTTGACTGTACCTGCAGCTGATCCTGTCGTCACATCTGAGTAATCGTTCTCCTCTGGCTCATTATTCCCCACTGTTAAAAGAATAAGATGAATTCATGAAAAGACAAGTTACTGTACTGTATTCAGGGCACACTGGCCTACACAAGCATCTCAACTTTTGCATGTCATTCTCACCACATAAAATGAAGCACGCAGCCCTCTTAGCAATCAGTGCTTTAAAGATCAGTTAAAGAATATGTGACATCCCTAGATTTATTTCAAATATAGATATTTTTCTTTAAACATAAGGGATTGTCGATAAGTCCAGAAAGTATCTACTGTACCATGTTCAGGTTTTTCAGAGTCTCTGATTGTTTCATAGAGACAGACGTCACCTACAGAACAGAAAATCAAGGTATTAATCATTTTCAATTATCCTATTATCTATTAACTCCCTAATCCTCTAAAACAGATAATGATCTCTGTCATACTCTGCTGCTTGGTGGAAACGGGGCTTTAGATTTAATGATAAATAATTAAATGAATCAGGTTTGAGGCTGACCGTGGAGAAGAGACGCGTAGTCTCTGCCTTGAGTTTCATCCTGGGTGATCATGTGGTCTGGAGAAGGACCCTGATTGGTGCTCTGAGACCTGGTGGGTCCAAAGCATGAAGTAAATACAGTGGGTTTAATAAGGAATATGTAATGTGCTGCTGTTATGTTCAGAATGAGAGAAGAGTGTTGGACTGACCTCCTGAAGCAGGAATCTGTAACAAAAGAAAGAAAAGACATTAACTGTGACATTGTTTAGTATTGCAAATTGTTCCATTGTTACTACAGTACATGTGATTACATCACAATCTGATATCAGCAGGAAAAGATCTCACCTTTTGACTTTGTGTAGCGACACACAAACAGCAGCAGGAGAAGAATCAGTGAAACTCCACCAACCAGCCCAACAATCAACAGCACAGGAAATGGAGAGCTTTGTTCAGGCCTGGACGCTGCTGTAACAAATAATTAATCAATAAAAAAAAATCTTAATAATTATGAAGATAACACATTTCTTAAATGGATTTTTTCAAAGCACCAAAGAGTCAAGGTCACATCAAGCCTCGGTGGCAAAACTCAGGAGTAAAAACGTGAACATACTTTCTGCATTTAACCTCAGAGGACAACTGTGGTTATGAGGATGTGGTGGCACTTTCATTCATACTACAGCTGAGGGTCCGCATCAGCCCTTTTCAGGTAAATGAGGGCTGCTTAACCGTCCTCTTCCTGAAAACATGTGACTGCAGTTGGTTCAGCTTGAGGTCAGAAACCAACCGCACCAGAGTTAGTTTGTAACCGGACCAATACCACCTCTTCAAGAAGGTCTCAGTGCGGTTGTTTTGGTGCACACCTGAGTGTGATTGCTGGGTTCACACCTGCCCAAATGAACCGTACTTAGGCGGCAAACAAACTTGAGTTCGATTGAACTGAACCAAACAGGGCAGGTGTGAAAGCACCAGAAGATGCTGCTGGGTCCAGAGTGAATGTCTGTGAATGTCTACAGTGTTTTGGACTGGACTCAGATTAGAGCAGTCAACGCGCTTGCTTACAGCCCGTGTGATCACAAAAACTCTCCTGCCCGCGGACGTCTGCACATCTGGTCCGTGCAGAGCTTCACAGACATGAATGGATGACAATATTTCCATTACACATACCAGAGCAGACCCTCGTGAAACTCAGTGAAAACATTTGTCACCAATTGTAACACAGTTTACAAAAAACAATCTTTTTTAAAATCATACTCACATTTTACTGACATCCAACTCTCTGGCGATGTCAGATCTTTTCCTCTACATGAGTAAAAGCCTTCGTCTGACTTTGACACTGCAGAGATAGTCAGCTCCCCTCTGGCATCTTTAAGGATGAGTTTGCCATTTTTGTAGAAATCCACATTATAAGGAACATTTTCTGTCCTCAATTTGCAGCCAAGAGTGACAGAATCTCCCTCAGTCACAGGCTGGACAGGGCTCACCAGGATAATATCATCTGTAAAATGATCAATGAATATTAAGTTTTGGTCGCAGAGATCAGCTGATGCAGGTTAAACAAGCTGACAAATATTAAGCAGGTGTCTATAAATTAGCAAAAACATTATAGTGCTTGTGCCAAATTCTCCTGTTGACATAATTTCCGTGCAGATCAGCCTTAAACCGAGCACTTTATTTCAGCCGGTAGAGACTGAGCACAGGAAACATTGAGTTTTGGCAGATATACAGCTCATGCCAATTTACACAAACAGCCAACCTTCATTATACTCTATGCTAGCACACACAATTTGACACTATTTAAAACAATACACTCGACCCACCAAGGTTGAATCTACAGGACACAGAATAAATGACTTTGGTTTTAGCCACCTACAAATAAAACTATATAAAACAAAGTTGAAATTAGTCTGATACAAATAATGTGATTTACACTCACTGCTTTCGGTGATGTTGACTGCATTGCTGAACTGTCCTGTGTGAGATTCACACCAGTAGACTCCGTCAATGTTCTGTGAGCCACGGATGTTGCATGTGTTTCCATTCACTGTCCCCAAGGTAAAACAGTGTGTCAGGTAACCTAATTTAGAAAACCTCCTCACTCTCCACTCAGTAGAGTTTCCCTCACAGCTCAGTGACAGGGAGTCAGAGGTGAAGTGTTGCACACTGTCAGGACTCGGTGTGAGAGACCCTGCTGAATGAGAATCTGAAAACAACACACATAGGAGGTAAAGCATTAAAAGTAATGTTAGACAACAATAAAGCAAACAATCCTGTTTTTTTTTAACTGTTAGTCCATAGAAGCAATGGATCGTAGCAATAGATGTTTATAATAAGATTAAAAATACAACTAAATGTCCAGTATTCGAAGTTTCAGGGGGAAGAGAGAAGGAAATACAAAGACAAATTGAAGGAAGTACGGAGGAGGATGAGAGAAGAACAACTAAGGACAGTGAAAATGACAGAAGGAACAGTGACACTTTCCAGCTCCTCCTGGGGGACCCCAAAGTGTACCCGGGCCAAATGAGATAGGTAATACCTCCAGTGTGTTCTGGGTCTGCCCCGTGGCCTCCTACCAGTGGGACGTGTCTGGAGCACCTCTAATGGGAGGCGCCCCTGAGCCGTATTAAATCAGATCCCCGAACTACCTCAACTGACCCCTTTTGATGCAAAGGAGCAGCGGCTGTACTCTGAGCTCCCTCATGATATCTGTGCTCACCCTATCTCTAAGGCTGAGCCCAGCCACCCCACAGAGGAAACTCATTTTACCGCTTGTATCTGCGATCTCATACTTTCAGTCACTACCAAAAGCTCAAAACCATTGCAGGAGGGGAGGCAAGGAAAAAGCAAAATAAACCTACCTCCAGACCAGACAAACTTGGGTAGACTGTAAGAAGTATAATCCACCGGATCTCCTCTTCCAGCTCTGCACACATATCCTGTCGTGTGTGTCTGACCATGAACAATGTAGGAATCCTGTTCAGTCCCATGGATGCTGCCAGGTAGACGCTGAAAGCTGTAGTAGGAGTTGTTCGACGGTCTGGGAACAGCCTTATACCAGAAGAACCTCCATCCTGCAGTTGGAGGTTCAACACTGCAGTTCAGAGTTACTGAGGCTCCAGGACTCAGCCATAATGGAGACACAGTGAGGACAGGCTGAGGTTTATCTGTTGGAAAGTGATTTCACAGAATGAAGACCTGCTATAATTTATTGTTGAAGTATATGGATTGCTTGTATCTTCCATCTATGTCTTCAAATATATATTCAAAATATATTTGTTTTGCTTTCAGCAAAACAAAAAATGACTTGTATGATATACTGTCGGATACTCTCAATGTGCAGAATTGTCTCGAGTGAATATATAAAAATAGAAAGTTATATGGTTACCTTGAGCATGTCCACAGTGGAGGAGTACATTCAGGGCTAAAATAGAGTTTGAAACTCTTTCAGACATCATCAAACTGACAAACTATTAAACACTATATGATAACATCAGGCATTTAAAAAGGTTTTTATCAATAGAAACTACAAACAGAGAAATTAACTGATGTACTCACAGAAAAACCCCAGCGCACCAGGCAAAGTGTGTCTCATCCTCACATTCAGCACTGACGCTCTGTCACTCTGCCTCAGAGAAATCCTCCTACTTTGTGTTCAGCTTGAAAATGCAGCAATCTAATCTGAAGTTTTCTGTGACTTCCTCTTCTGGGTGTAGCGTGTGGTTTGACCACGGAATATTTTGGACACATATCTAAGATATAAGTCAGTTGAATTTAATCATCTCATCTTAGAGTGGTGGCACCAAAATTGATCAGAATAAAACCTTGCAATGCATGAGCAATTTTATGTAGACTGCACACACCAAACACAACCTAAATCTTTTTTTTACCATTTTCCTTTTGTGGATGTTTTATCATAACCAGAGAAGCGTCACAGTGGGCACTGTTTACCTGCCATACTTCATCTGGCTGACAGGCTCTTCCCGGTCCATGGGCGGCTTTGCGTCGGAGAGACTGTTTCCCCTGTGAGTACTCCTGGTTTTGGAATCCTGGCTTTTCTGACGTTGCTCTTTGCCTGTCCCCTCATGTTAACATTGTTGCATTTTGATTCACTATAAAGTCCTCAACAAAAACAGTGAGTTTGTAAAATATGAATAATTTTCATATAATGATCATTTTCACAGGTAAACGTGACGATCCAGTGGAGAGCTCCGACTGGTATCTGAATCCAGATTCTTGCTTCTGTAAAACACGTGCATCTCTAATTTCAAATGTATAAAACTACTTTGTGGAAACTAAAGAAGACTGTTCATTTAGGGGTCACACTGGGCACAGCCTTGGTGGCATTGTATGATTAATGCTGATTCATCAAATACATTATGAAATAATGACGTAAAATGTCAAATAGAGTGCTTACATCTTTATCTTCACACTACAAATACAGTCATTTACACAGAATTATGACTGTCCAGTCAGCTACTCACTGATTTGTATCTTTCTTGATAATTTATGACTTCATTTTTTTTTTTTTTTTAGACCTGCTGTTCCATGACTGAGGAAGTGTCATCAGACTTTTACATGCACTTCCTCAATAACAGTGATCTAAGACTTATGGTATTCAGCTACCATTAACCAACTGACAATTGACTTTAAAAACAAAAAAAAAAACAACTTTAATTAAATTGATTTATAAAAAAAAAGAAAAAAGTTTTGAGCTTCAAAAGGTTTTGAATAAAGATTTTGACAAACACATTTTACTTTTTTTTTAAAGTCAATTTTTCATGCTTATTGAAATGATATATTGCTGTACAATCTTGCAGGCGAGAAATTCAACTGTTTTCTCACAATTGTGAAATGGATGTTAGCCCAAATGCAGTCGTTTCAGATTTCGTTTCAGTATTAATGATACTCGTTACCTGGAGAGGTTGGAAAAAGATATACGTTTCTTCCCTGTTCCAAAACCAAAATCAGACCCTGCAAAGTGTAGGGTTAGCTAGTTAGCTACTGAAGATATAGCCTACTGAATGTATACACATGCTGCTTCTGCTTTTTAATTTTATTAACAGTGAATTCAGACCGACCCTGCTGTACAGGAAAAGTGAAGGGAAAACAGAGAAACTTTGCCAATATTGAACCAGCTGTGTGTCATCACAGTGTGTGCAGATGAGCAGTGTTTGGTTTTCCTCTGAGCTCCCTGCACTGGCAGCACAGGGGTGAAGCCAAACACTGCTCATCTGCACACACTGTGATGACACACAGCTGGTTCAATATCAGTGAAGTTTCCCTTTATATTCATTGTCCTGTGTGGCGATCAGCAGTGATGTGGTGGTTCACTTTTACACTGTGATCTGTAGCCTATAGTTCGGCTTTAGCTTCTAACTATCTTTGTCTTTTTAACCTGTTGTTGCTGCTGAGTCAGTTTGACATCCTGGATATATCCTTCAAACACAGACTGTAGACCCCTCTGTCTGCTTCTCTCTGGAATCACTGGTTCATTTCTCCATAAATATGATCATATTTCTTCAGGGAGTGCAGTTAGTTACAGTGTGGGCTCCATGCTAACTCTGACAGCTTGTCGGACTATCACAACGGGGCGGGGCTTAGTGAATGGTCAAATGTTTGTGTTATTGTTTGCTGGCGTAAGTTAACATACTGTAAAACTTGAATTAGTGGCCCGGGCTATTTGCTTAAATCACTGAAATCAGTGGGCCTATATTTAGGAAAGGCCTTTAATTCCTTTCACACAAAACTGTGCAGCAAAGATGGGAAATATGATCAAATTGTTTATTTAAACCAATTATGAATCATTCATTTGATTTGACTTTATCCTGTTAAAACGACGCATCCAAAGAACTTTTATAAAAATGAACTGCTTGGCAACCAGACCAGGCCTCTAATTGAGACAGGCCTGTGTTTGTCAAAATGTGTAGCTACATCAGGCTGGTAGAAGGGACTGGGTAGTAAATTGGGACTAGGCTTTTAATTGAAGTTTCACAGTATGTACGTGCTAGTTGGCCATTAGCTGTAGTCTTTGTGATGTGTTCAAGTGCAACTTTTTGGCCAAGAAGCAGCAACTGGCCTTGGTGGCCACTAGATCTTTGATGTTGGTTTGGTGTGTCTGGGCTCTCACAGTTTAACAGCACAGTATTCCAATGGCACGCATATTTTGTATATTTCTAAGTAATTTGTTGCATGCAAACAGATCTGATGTTAATGTGATGATGTCACTGTCTAAACATGTATCCTGCAACACATTTTGTAGGTGTGAAAGGAAGTTGAGCTTTTTTTTACCTTCGACTCTAGTTGGAGCAAGAAATATCAGTTTGATATTCGGGTTATTGCTGTATGTTTTCTGATTTTTAGGCAAAGTTATGAGAGAGAAAAAGATACTGTCTGAACAGAGTGCTCGCTCACTTCTCCTTTGGAGACAGTTTATATTTAGCTTAGAATTCAGTTGCAACTTCCTGTGCATGTAGTTGTGACGAAACTTCATCATAATGGAAAAATTTGCAGCCTGAGCTTCACGGACACCAGTGATATCGTAATCTTACATTACTACTTTGTTTTTATATTTATATTTTTTTCTTTTTACTTAAGGTAGAAATACATCTTTAAAATTACAACTTGCATGGGATCTTTTTTTTTTTACGTCCTTTGAGCTAAATTATGACCATATGTGACCTAAGGTGTTGACACTGATGTTTTTTCTGATGAAATCTTTCCACGAACACTTTTGAGCAACACTATTACATTGTGTTCCACGTTGAACTCACTGACCACTTGTATTGTTTTTGAAATAAGCCAACATACAAATTAGAGATGTCAGTTCGAACGGACGACACCCATAACCTGGTAACTAACAGGTTACTTTTTACGGGAAAAAAAAATCTCAATGTGAAATACAGGAGGCCTTTCCTTTTAGTCTGGTGCTTCATTGACTCATTGAGCTTTAGCACCTCATTTTAAAATGTTATCCACTTAGAGGTGGTGAAATTTTTAATATTTTGTGATATAATGTTGCCTTTTCTCTTCTTTTGGCTTTGCTTAGAGACAGCTGGCTACTAACGTTAGCCTTATAGATGCATGGTTTGTCCTGGGTTGCCAGCTTTGGGTACTTGTCCATTATTGCTGTCTGTGTGCAAACAGAATACACCACTATGATAGATATTATATAAGGCAAAATGTCCAGCACTTATTTCTAATAACTACTTAGTGCCATCCTAGTTTTGTCGCAGGGACTATTTGATGTTATCCATGCTGTCTTTATATCATCATGCAATCACAAGTGTAAACAAGTCAAAGTATATGATCAAACCCAGTGTTGTGGTGTGATTTTTACGTAGTGGAGAAAAAAAGGAAGCTACGATGGATGAAACTAAAAGCCTCTGATCTTGTGTTCAGATGTTATTTTAACTTCTCCATTTCAGAAGCAGAGTGCAGAGTTTCAGTGCTGGATGTGAGGGCGGGGGTCGAGGTATCTTTGGATAATTCGTAATTCGTTTCTAATTGACAAATGAAAAAAAACGTTATTTTGATATTTGTTTCAAAACGAAGAACAGAAAACCCATTTTTGATGTCAGAAAACCGTTTTTGATGTTATTATCAAAAAACGAAAACCCAATCAAAACCGAGCCGTTTTTCGTTATTGAATATTCCTTTTCTCCTTATTCGTTTTGGAATGAAGAATGAAACAACCCATGGAGTCACGTGGTTTTTTTGTTTCTCAATTTAAAACCAAAAAGGAAAAACGGAATCCGGTGGTCTAATTTGTAAAGGAAAAATTGGAAATCCAAACTCAAACAGGCCAATTATGGTTTTTGCTAATTCTTTTTAGTGTCTTTCTGTCAGAGGAAAGTTAAGAGGTAAAAGTAAATGTGAGACATGTGACACGTGACCCGGAAATAGATAGAAATATGAAATATGATGCTCTAGATACTTCTCCAGTGTCAGGTTAGGACACTCAGGGACGGTGTGTCAATTCACTCTCATTGCATGCAGGATCTTTTCAAAATAAGTGTCTGTTTTCACAGGAAATGTACAGTTTTCAGACCTCTGTAGATAATTTGGCTTCCTGTAAAAAACCCTTGAAAACTCTTAAAAAGCCAGATTGTTCAAAAGTAATCTGGCAAGATTAATCCAATAAAATAGCAGAGGGCTAGATTCAGACTGGATTACAATACAGTGATTACAGTTATTAAACTCCAGAAAAGAGTTATCAGAATAATAAATAAAGCTTCCTATTGTGAAACCACTAATAAACTATTTATAGAGTCTTGCACCTTAAAATTCTTAGATATTGTATACTTAAAAACATTAGAAATACTATTTCCAGTAAAGAATAAAAGTCTTCCCACCTGTATTCAACAATTTTTTAAATTAAGAGAGAAAAATTATAATTTAGGAGGGATGGGTGTCTTTGAAAGAGGTAATGTGAGAACTAATGTTAAATATAGATGTGTTTCATATTTGGGAGTTATATTATGGAATGGACTTAGTGATGATTTGAAATTGTGTAGATCTTTGTTGAGTTTTAAAAAAAATATTGAAAGGTAAAATAATTGTGGATTACAATGTAAAATGACTTGTTTTTTGTTTCTTCTTCTTTGTATTACAGATATCCTGGGTTATTTTATGGATTGTACAGGATAGGCAAAAATAAGCCTTGGCTTCAGCCTATTCCTTTTTCGGTTACAGAGCTTGTTACAAAAACTTTCTTGTGAGGAAAAAAATGTTTAGTGCAAGGATGTATAATAATTCTTTGTCAGCTGAATGCACACAATTCAAGTTTTGTACTGTAGATTGTAACCGAAATAAACCATTCATTCATTCATTCATTCATTCAGTGGTAAAATGAAATAAAAACTCAAAAAGTAGCCAAACAAGAAAACCAGAACTGATCAACAGAGAGAATGATTTGCAGGTTTACACCAGTATTTTTACAATTTGTATTAAGTATATATTTATGTTATAACATTTTCATACACTTATTTCACATGTTTATTTGTGATGCATTGTATTTCATACATGCAATACATACATACATATATATATATATATATATATATATATATATATATATATATATATATATATAAATCATAAAGAAATCATAAAGAAATGAAACATACAATAAACTGTGAGCTGTGTCGTTAAGCCGACATAAATTTAAAAAAAGGTTATGATGTGATTACAGTAGATAAAAGTTAAATCATTGAAAACTTAAATATATGCATATATTGTTTATGTTTGCTGCCATCTGCTGGTCATTTTTTAATTTCTCAGATACAGGTCATGCCCAGTGGAGTAAAGGCATAAAGACGAATAGTGCAGAAAGTGTGTTGCTGCAGGAAGCCAAAGAGGAATGTTCATGCTTTGAACCTTGTTATTTTGACCAAAATAACAACAACAACAGCAGTAGTCAACTTTTTCTCTTTTACTTGTGGCTTTTGTGGGAGTGCAGTTGTTTATTTCATGCAGTACAGTGCAGTACTTTTTTCGGTGAGACCGTAATTGTAATTTGACAGGCATCTGTCAATAGCTCTGTACTGACTTATGTTATTCTGTTTAGTGTTTCAGTTGTACAAACCAAAAGCAAAAAAGAGGGAAGCTTCAGTAAATAAATTATGTGAAGCACTGGGCATCTTTCTTTGTGTTTGTCTGTATGATGTAAGATCAAATTAATTTGTCCTCAAACAGACTACTGTTTAACCCTTTAAAGTACGATTTAAAGTAAGCAGTCACCATCAAACAGTCTCTGTACCTGGATCAGAGTGATCCTATCCATTTTTTTTTATTTTTCAACAACCGGGACAAAAGTGAGCTGGATCCATGGAAGAAAAAAAAAATTGATTATCAAAACCAGATCATTTTTATCTGGATTTCACCTTGAATAACCGGGCCCTGGATCTTAAGTTATCAGAGGAGAAAAAAGGTGAGCACACATTAGCAGGCACTAGGCTTTAACAGCTTATGACAGACACTGATTTGTAATGTGAAACTGTTTTAATCTGCTAGTCCGTTTGTTTTGGAGAGAAGGAGACCTCTGTGGATAATTCAGCTCCTGGTAAAAATCTCCTAAGCAATAGGAATTCTAATGGGAGAAGTCTCAGCTGGTTGCAATCTGCAATCTCCACCACTAGATGCCACTAAGTCCCCCTTAATCTTAGACACTGCTCCTACAAAATAACTTCTGGTCTCACATGGGTCAAGAACCCCGTTCTCCCGTTCAATCTGGGAAGAAAAGTAGTAGTAGTAGCTACTACTGATGTACCAGAATCTCTTTAAGTAAATGGGGCAGATTACTACTTATAAATATACAAACACCTTCCTCAATGTAGCCTCACTAGAATTAATCAGAAAAAAGCACAAAAGTCTCACAGACAAAGGGTTCAAAAAGTGAAAGGGTGAGACCTTTTCTGCTTTGTTTTAGATAAATTACACTCTGCTCAAACGTCACAGAGGAATTCTGATGGCACGACATGGAGCAGAAATGATTACTGTCTTTTCCACAGATACATGTTGTCACAGGTTCTCATCTGAAACAAAACATAATTATTATTATTATTATTATTATTATTATTATTATTTACTTTTACTAGTTTTTACATATTAATACTTGAATACAATTTCTTGCTACTTGTTTCAAGCTCATCCAGTCGCAGAGAACCAATCAGAGCTCTGCTACAGTCCGAACTGTCAACCAAGGTGGAAATCAAGAGCAGCTATACTCCTCCCCCACCATGGTCAGCTCACACTCTTCTTTATTCATATCCAGTTATTATTTTGATCATACTGATTAGGGCTGCCCCCGACTAAGAATTTTCCTAGTTGACCAACAGTCATCATTTAGGGTTATTAGTCAATGAGTTGCCTGCATGTTTACAATATTAATTTAATTAAAATTAAATTAAATTCAATATTTTGAGCAGAGCAACACAATCTTCATTAATATAGGCCTATATTTTATCTACAAGTGCACGTCACACACTGAGCGAGCCGCCTGTTAATGACGCTGTGGGCTAATGGGCATGTAGCTACTTCCATGTTTCAGATGATGCGTCATGTTTGTAGTCGACCAATGAAGATGAGTTTACATATCACCTTGGGTTCGTCCTTCACCTTCTCAAAATGATCCCACACTTTGGATTTCCTGCCCGACATGTTATTAACTAGCCTGTGGAATAACCGCAGGTACCAGCCCTGGAAATTAACCTGACCATTTCCTGTGTCTGTCCTTTCAAATTAAATTCCCACCTGGTCATATAGGTGTTGATTTATTTTGACAAGGCACAGCTCCTAATAGATTTAAATATAAATAACTTGCGGGGTAACTGAAGAAAGGACACATACTCTGACTTAATGTCAGCTACAGAGGAACGGAGTCACAACTTGTTTTTCGTCAAGCTGGCAAATCTGAATGGATTATAGTCTCCTCTGGTGCTCATGGTTTTGATATAATGAAATGAACCTAGCAAATGATATATAGCATTTCCTTATTGACAAAAGTTTCAACATTTATGTTTGTATGTGCGATCTACTGTTAGCTCAAGTTGGTAGTCAAGAATCCAGTTTTATACATCCAAAAAACATACATAAAAATGAACTGCTTGGCCTCTAATTGAGACAGGCCTGTATTTGTCAAATGTGTAGCGACACCAGGGTAGTAAAAAAGACTAGGTGTTTAATTCGGGCTAGGCTTTTAATTGAAGTTTTACAGTATTTTTTTTTTTTTTTTCATAGAACAAAACCTACATATCTCTTAAGCTTTTGTTACGAGAGACCACATTTCAGGCATCTAACCAAAAAGCCATTCAAAAATTCCATTGACTTCAAGAAGAGGGAACCAGGAGTGCTTCAATGCTACTTTCTGGATGGGAATAACACACATGTCTCAGCATGTAGTTTTTCAAAGGCCTTGAAATTATATAATACTTCCTCAAAGTTTTCCCTTAATGTTAAAACAGTTGGTTAAAACACCATCCTCTTCCTCATTTTTTTTTATAAACCAACACCACCAGAGATAGTTGCAGTCAAAACCACAGTGACAGCACGTTTTAATGCTAAGTTTATAATAATATGAATAATCTGTTGCTGTGTGCAGGACGTTCTGGTGTTAATGAGATGATGTCGTTGTCTAAATGTGTATGCAGCAACATGTTGTAGGTGTGAAAAGGAAGTGAAGGAGAGTTTAAAGGGCCAGTGTGTAATATTTGCCATGGTTTATTGTCAAATCTGAATCTGAATCTGAATATTCTACCCATTAATATTTTTATATAAGTGTATAATCACTATAAAATAAAATTCGTTTGGTTTTCGTAGCCTTATAATTATGCTTATATAGCAAGGGCCTTGCTTTAGAGAGGTTGTCATCTTGCGCCGCCATGTATGTAAGTCAGCCCGAGCGGGCAATCCAGCCAGCCAGAGAACACGTTTCGCGTGTATTAATGAACCAACGAAGAAGACAGCGGAAGGAAGGAAGAAGGAGGAGGAAACAGCAGAGAGTGTTAGTAGTTTGTCGATAGAGAGTGAAAAGTTTTTAGTTATAAAGTTTGCGAATGGACCACACTTACCACGCAACAGGAGAGAATGAACCCGAACCGTCATCTGTGAGGAAAAGAAGACGCAACTTCACTCCTTGTGATGCACTGTCTGCGGCGCTTTTCCTCCTGATGATATATCTCCCCAACGATGGCAGCGCCGAATCCCATTCTGTGCAGCAAAATGGGAGCGGAGGATTCATCCTCTCTCCTCGCCCACTCAGCATTTAAGTTCCTCATCTGTATGCTCAAACAGGTATGGCTCTGGGTCTGTGTCCGCGACAAGAAACTCTTCAAAATCGCGTTCAGAGTCGTCCATTGCAGCTGCTACAGTCCGGAGATATAGCTAGGCTGAATAAACAGCTGAGCGCTGTTTACAGGCTACACTGTCTGTCAGTCAGTGTGCGGGCTGGAGATTGGTGGAGCAGAGAGGGGAGGGGTTACCCGCTAGGCACTTTAAATGAGTATGTGTGTATTAAGTGTGTGTGTTACGCTAGAAGAGTTTGGGACGGAGTCTTTTACCCCCTGGAGTGTTACCAGAGTTTTTGGAGTGCTCAAACAAACTGGCCTTTTTCCCGAACGCTACTCTGGTCTCCTGCTCTTGAGGGATTCATTACAATATCGTAACACAGTTTAGATTTCTAAATAAATATTCACCTCGTCGCTAGATAGACCTACTCCTGAAAAACTTGTGTCTGCGCAAGGCTTTTTGTCCCCACGAGGCCACCATCCTTGACCCGACGGGAGGGGTGAGCGAGTGAGCCCTGCAATCTAGAATTTGACCACTGATGTCATTGTTTTCAACCCATTTTAGAGACTGTCCCTTTAATGTTCTCATAATGACAGGCGGTGCCTTGGCCTGGTTTTTCTCCGGTTCTAGTTGGAGCAAGAAATAACAGAGCGCATGCTCAGTTATGCACAGGAGTCAGCAACACTTCCTGTGTGTGTAGTCGTGACCAATGTCATCTTATCAATGGTCCTACGTTTTCACAATCATGTCATTTTATTTTAACATGCAGCCCTTGTTTTAATATCCTTCTCTGAGCTTTATTGTGACAACTATGTGATCTAAGCTGTTGAGTACCCTATGGTTTTTGTTAATTTATTTCTTAACTGTCATAAAAAAAATCTGCCAAAATATGAAATCTATAAACGTACTTTCTTAGACCAAAAACTCTGATAATACTGTAAATCGGGATTATTTCACTATAGTTTAGTTTATCATTAAGCACCATTATTGCTCTCAGAGTAATTGCACCACACACAGATAAATACATATATATATATTTTTTATAGATCTGCTGCCATAGAAACTGGACAAACAGGGGAGAAATCACAAATGTCACATGGCCCACAAACTGACAGGAAGCAATCCACAAATGTGCAAAAACCAGTCTCACATGTAAAAATGGATCCACAAATGCATAAATATAAATTCATGTGTATTTACTGTGGTGAAACTGTAGTAAGTTCTGTGTTTTTGCAAATCAGTCTGTATTTTTGTGGATGTGACTTTACTCAAAACAAATATGAAAAGACATGTTTGTGGATAGTGAAGTATTTGTGGATCATGGCACACATTTGTAGATTGTCTTGTGTGGGTCACAACAAATAAACTCCAACAAAAACTAACATTAAAATATGCCGTGGTCAGACCAGTGTGTAAAAGGGAAGGAAGTACAGACCGCGGTAACTCAGAGGAAGAAGTGAGAGAAAACTTCCTGTGCAGTATTAATATTTAATGCATCTTCTGTTTATTCAGTTTCTGATCTTTCATCATATGATTCACATGTTCTGAGCTTTTTCTTTACACAGCGTAGAAGCAATTCTCAGAGCACGACGAGTAACAGTTGTGAGTGTGAAGATGGGGCACACCCTGCTCTGTGTGCTGGGGGTTTTCTGTGAGTACACCAGTGACTTTGTTTAAAGAATTGTTGCCATTAATGAAAGAAATGTCCGAGGTTATTATAATCGATCTTTTCTGTAAGTTTGATAATGTCTGACAAAGTTCAATTTTTATCTCAGCACTGAATATACTCTTCTACTGTGGACATGCTCAAGGTAATTATACTTCTTCTTGTTTATATATTCACTCAAGACAAATATTCAACAACTGCATCACTTTTCACCATTTTCTGTGTGTTCTGTTTTGGCAATGTTTAAGTAATACAATAAAGAAAACACAATTCTTCTGTTGGTTTCTAGATGTTGTGCTGACCATTGAACCAAACTGGTCCACTTTATTTACCGGAGAGTCTGTTACCTTCATATGTGACATGAGGGTGGGAAAAGACACCGACTGGTATTACATAATCTACAAGGATGGTCGAGAATTTCGCAACAACGGCTCAGTTAAGAGACGTACAACAAAAAATCTGTCTACAGACTACAGTGGTGAATACCAGTGCATTGGTGATCACAAGCGCTCAGCACGTTCTAGAAAACAAAGTAATAAAGTCTCTCTAACTGTATCAGGTAAGTGATAAGTTTTACTACCATGACCAAGCATTTATGTATATATGAGCCATTTAGATATGATCACCCTGCTTGGGAGGATAGTAATATATAATGTATAATGAAGTTGTTTTTTAAAAGTGTTAAAGCTAGTTAGAGTTTAAGAAAGTATGACCAGCTTCACTGATGTTTTATAGATGCAATATTGTATTTGTGTATTTTGACAGTCATTATCATTGACAAGAATGGCTCAGCCCAATTTTCAATACTATTACTGGGCAGCAAATATCTGTTGTATGATGTATTGGATGTACTTTCACCATGAACCCTTGTGTCCAGCTTGGGTAGCCATGGAAGTCTGTACCAGTAGTCCAGTCTCTTTACCTGCCCCTTTATGTGCTGTGCTTCCACTTACCTCTGATACTTCTATCAGCAACCCTGTCATTAAGTATTCTCTTCAAATCTGGACTCAGTTCAGGAGACATTTTGGAATGAGGGCCTTCTCACTCCTAAGTCCTATTGCAGCTAATCATCTATTCGTTCCCTCATTGGCTGATGCCGCATTTAAGATTTGGCACAAAAAAGATTTGAGATGCTTTGGTGATCTCTTTTTTGAAAATCACTGTTTCCTTTTCCCAATTGTCAGAAATCTTTGCTATAGTAGACAGTGCACTCTTTTAGATTCTTGCAAGTCAAGCATTATGTAAAACATTTAGTATCACAATTTTCTCATGAACCTCCAGTCAATCCTATTGATGTATTTCTCTCTGTCAACCCCATTTCAAAAGGCGTCATGTCTCATCTTCACAATCTTATTTAGAAACTGCTTTGCCCCTAGATGGCGGCTACAGGAACTGCTGTGGAACAGGACCTAGGCTCGCGTGACGGCCAAATGAGGCCTCATGAACCACTGTCTTTATTTTCTGAAGCCACCAGATGGCGCTGTCTGTTCAACAAAGGTTTGAAAGTACACCTCATTGCAAGTCCTTCAGCCTTTATCTTTAAACCAAGAGCGCCATGTGGTGGGGTCAGAAAATAAAGACAGTGGTTCATGATTCCTCATTTGGCCATCACTGCTAGGCTCTCACTGATCTTAATCAAATACATTCCTTTTTGATGTGCACTTGTCATACACCCTTGCAGTTTAAAGTAATTCACCGTATTCACATATCTAAAGCCAAACTGGCATAAATATACCCAGATGTGGACCCTACATGTGATAATTATTTTATTTTATTTTATTTTATTTAGTTTATTTACTTCATTTATCTATTTTCCTTTCCTAGTATCAGATATCTCTCCTGTATTGATGATTTTTTATTTCATGACTGAGAATAGAATATCTCAGTTATGGTCAATTTTGGTTGTCTTGAGTTCTGATGTTAACGTGAGAGAATGGATATGTTGGGATTTGGGTGAATGTTGTTTGAAGGGAAAAAAGGGAAACAAATTCTTTCCTTGTACAGTGTCACTGTACTATTTTGTCCATCATTGATAAGTAATAAACAGACCTGTGAAAGAAAACGAAAGCAAATGAATAAGGGACAATACATGTGAGAAATTAACCCATCTTACAGGGGAAGTGTACTTTTTCAACACTTAACAAACCTGCCATTGTTTCTTGCAGTAACAGATATGTCAGCAGCTTCCTCCGTCTCCAACTTACTATTAAATTCTAATGTTACAAACATAAATCAGTGATTCATTGATACGTTTCTTCATATGACTGATATGTTCATTTATTGAGATGATTTAATAAAACACCTACTGACCCGTGTTCCTCAGACAAAGATGTGATCCTGCAAAGTCCTGCATCCACTGTGTTTGAAGGAGAATCAGTGACCCTGCGCTGTCGACATCGTAATCAGACAAAGGAGAAGAATGCTGTTTTCTACAAAGACGGATCACCTATTGAAACAGACACAAACCATCAGTCAGCGATGTCTTCAGAAAACACAGTTCAAGTCATTTCAGATGGGAGCTCTTACATGTGTAAATTTGAGGACGAAGAATCTGAACCAGTAAAACTCAAAATGGAACGTGAGTAGTTTTCATACTCGTGTTTACTAGAATTTAAAGAGCAGCAGGCAGCAGTACTTTAGCATTTCCAGAGTGAAGTGGAGTGATGATTTCTCTGCATTATCTTAGAGACAGTGGACACTTAACAAAGGGAAAAAGAGAAAGCTGTGTGTAAATTGTCGTTCATTCTTAGAAGTGTGATTGTGCTCACTTTAATCCATGTTAGGTTAATTTAACCAACAGCTTTAGTGGTTAATAAATGTTTAACAGAAGTATTGTTGCAATTGATCTCTATCAGTTGCAACAACGATACTTTAATAATATATACTGATTTAAAAAGGTGATCAAAATAATTTGATATCGTTTTTTACAGTAAGTTGTAGCACCACCAAGAATGCTGGATGAGATTATGTTATTCATTTTAATTATCTTTCAAACTGGACTGATTCACAGGGAAATAATGACCACTTTTATGTCTTTGTCTAAATTAAACAGCACAACCAAAGGCCAAACTGAGGAAATACATTCCTGTAGGGGGCAGTGTGACGCTGACCTGCTCTGTGAGCCCATCATCATCATCATCATCATCATCATCATCATCATCTGGTTGGAAATACTTCTGGTACAGAGGCAATAAAACCTCTGAACCTCTGACCACACAAGATGATGTCTTCCTCTCAAATGACACAATCCGTGTCTCACAGGGAGGACTCTACTGGTGCAGAGGAGGAAGAGGAGACCCTGTTTACTACACAGAGTACAGTGATTCAGTCGGTAATATGATATGGAACATAAAATGCAGAAAATAATACACTGTGTATTTTTGGTTAATGATAAAGACTAACACTAAAATGCGTTTGATGTTTAATCTTTTCTAATCTGTGTATTTGTGGCCTCTTGATCATGAACAGTTACAAACAGAGCTGTTGTGACCCTGCGACCCAACTGGCCTGAGATATACTTACTGGAGACGATCACACTGACATGTGAAATTGAGGATGGAGGAGACGCTGAGTGGGAGTATGAATGGACGACATCCAGCTCATACAGACCTGAAAAACAAAAGGAAAACATGATTAGAAATGTGTCATCATACAACGGAGACTTCTGGTGTAGGGGCAGACTGAAACATGAAAAGTCTTCAACAGACTGGAGTGATGCTTTCACACTGAGAGTATCTGATTGTAAGTCACATGTCATTAGTCGTGATTTTCATTTTGCTCAATGTGGGGAAAAAATTGATTGTGTTCCCTGTATTTTCAGACAGTGCACCTTAACATTTGATTTTTGACAAGCAGTGCATGTAATCCACCTACAATACATCATAACATGTTTTTCATTCTGTGAAATCACTTTCCAACAGATAAACCTTGGCCTGTCCTCACTGTGTCTCCATTATGGCTGAGTCCTGGAGCCTCAGTAACTCTGAACTGCAGTGTTGAACATCCATCTGCAGGATGGAGGTTCTTCTGGTATAAGGCTGTTCCCAAACTGTCAGACACGTCCTACAGCTATGAGCTGATACCTGGCAGCATCAATGGGACTGAACAGGATTCCTACATTGTTGATGGACAGACACACACAGCAGGATATGTGTGCAGAGCTGGAAGAGGAGATCCAGTGTATTATACTCATTATAGTAAACCTAAGTTTGTCTGGTCTGGAGGTAGGTTTGTTTTGACTTTTCCATGCTCAGATGATTGTATAAATGCACTTATTGTGACCTTTCCTTCACACCAGCATCAGATCAATAGTTTAGTTTTCCAAACATCCTGGCACATAATATTGTTGTATGCATCTTCTCTTTGGCGATTCACATTAAAAATTATTTACCCAGAGAGCAGTAATGTACTGTATGCACACTCGTATTTGTGCAGTCTGTGAACTGCACATTCCTTCACAATTTGCACACCTTTGCACAAATTATATAACATGCACTGTGTTACACTGGTGCATGACAAAGAATTGTTTCAGCCTCAACTGTCAAAATGATTAAATCCACTTTAAACCTGAAGGATTGTTTCCATGGTGGAATTTTAAATGTTATTATATACCTGTATTGGTGTGATCCTTTGTGTCTATACTCCAGCATTTAGACAGATTAAAACCAACAAGGAAACCAAATGATTGTTGACAGTATGGCCTTTTAAATGTTTTATTCTTTGTCTGCTTTTTATGTGTTTTTAGATTCTCATTCAGCAGCGTCTCTCACAGTGAGTCCTGACAGAATTCAACACTTCAGCAGAGAGCCTGTGTCACTGAGCTGTGAGGGAAACTCTACTGAGTGGAGAGTGAGCAGGTTTTCTGGAGATGGCTACCCGACACACTGTTCTTCTTCTTACTGGGGGATCATGACTGGATCCAGATGCAACATGGACCGTTACTGGCAGAGTGGAGTCTACTGGTGTGAGTCTGAAACAGGACAGTTCAGCAATGCAGTCAACATCACTATACAGTGTGAGTCTTAATTCATTTAAAAGATTTTGTTTCTGAAGTATTTTAACATTCTGTTACATGTTTTGAAAATCTGAAGGTGACTAACATTATACAAACTGATTTTCAAAATGAGTGAAACTTGATGACCTTTAAAAGAGCTCATCAGCTTCAGTTCATTCAAGTATCATTTCTTAATATTTTCCAAGATATTGTCAGATGGATTTTATTGCTCATTGACTTCTTTATAACAATAATCATCTAACATTAATTTTATACTTGAAGTACCAGAGTTTTGAGGCTCTACCAGTCTGTAGCACACTGCCACAAAATCCACATTGGCTGCCAACAAATACCAATAATAATGAATGTTAATGTTTGAATACATTAAAATGTTATTATAGCTGTAATTTTAACCATGTACATCACCATAGTGCCGTATTCAAACATTTATTTTCATAATTTCACATCAGCTTGTTTAAGCTGCACCAGCTGATCTCTGCAACCAAACCTTTGTGTTCTTTAATCTTTTTACAGACGATGATATTATCCTGGTGAGCCCTGTCCAGCCTGTTACTGAGGGAGATTCTGTCACTCTTGGCTGCAAATTCAGGACAGAACAAGTTCCTTATAATGTGGATTTCTATAAAAATGACAAACTCATCCAGAGTGTTACTGGAGGGGAGCTGACTATCTCTGCAGTGTCGAAGTCAGATGAAGGCTTTTATAAATGTAAAGGAAAAAATTCACCACAAGATTTGCAGAGATGGACGTCACCAGAGAGTTGGATGTCAGTAAAATGTGAGTATGATTTAAACAGTTTCTTCAGCATTTTTTTTGTAAGCTGTGTTACGGTCCAAGACAGAAAGATTATATCTGAATTAGTCTGACTTTGTCTAGCTTTTTCAAAAACAGTTTAAACTGAAGTAACCCTTCAGACATGGTACCTTGACCCTAGGTCTGTTAAGCGTTTCCACCGCAAACAGTACCCTTAAATGTGGGTGGGTTTGTTGTCACTCGCTGCTCTGTCCAGCACTCACTGTAAATGGAACAACACCTGCACCTCATTTATCGTCCACACAACAAGGTTACACAGCGACAATTTCAGAGCAAAACAGAGCAGACTGCAGTGAGAGTCTCTCTCCATGGGATATTTAAAAATAGCAGGGTTGTGCATTCAGTCCTTCTCAGGCAAGCTCAGGGGTTTAGTGTTGCTCGAACTCACAGGAACAACACTCCACAATGCTTTTTATCTCTAAGTGAGGATTCGAATATACACAATTCACATAATGTGGTCAAAAATAATATATATATTTTTAAATGGTTGAAGATCCAATCATTACTTAAAATGTATCTCATCCAAGAGAGACAGAAAAAACTAAAGTAATGGTAAAAGTTGTCACAGTGCAATTTAAGCTGTGCTGATTGATTCACATCGTCAACTCATGGATTGAGTATCATTTCAAGAAAATGTTCCACCTTTAGAAGCTGCTGGCAGCAGCTGCTTTTATGTGTCAGCAGCTCCTCTCTTTATCAGGCCATGGAAAATCTACACACTTGATACATTTCAGATCCCTCTTATCAAACATGAGCTTCTTTTAAATTCTGGTACATTTCAAACAAGTTTATGCTGTTCTCTAGGTCACAGGTTTCCAACCTGGGAGTCCTGACACCCACGAAGGGTCACCAAAGCTTCACAGTGGGTTGAGCTAAATTATGACCATATGTGACCTAAGGTGTTGACAAATGTTTTTTTCTGATGAAATCTTGCCGCCAACACTTTTGAGCAACACTATTACATTGTGTTCCATTTTGAACTTACTGACTGCTTGTATTGTTTTTGACTTAAGCCAACATACAAATTAGAGATGTCATAATGTTGCCTTGTCTTTTCTTTTGGCTTTGCTTAGAGACAGCTGGCTATCCATGTTAACATGCAGAAACATAGTGCCCACTTCCCATCTTCGTCACCACTATACCACTATGATAGATATTATATAAGGCAAAATGTCCAGCACTTATTTCTAACATAGGTTTATTTAGTTTTAGGTTTACTTTCAGTTTAGGCAACAAAAGCACATGGTAATGTTCATAAAAAAACATCATGGTTTGGCTTAAAATAAGTTCATTTGTTCCTGACTTAACTTCACATGAGCATACTACAGGACTAAAGGTAGGATTTATGGCAGAAATTGAATATAATATATTAAGTACTGTATGTTTTCTTTTGTGTATAATGTCCTAAAAAAAAAGAATCCTTGTGTTTTATAGTAAATAAATAGATAAATAAAACAAGGGAAGGGATTTTGGGTTTTTTTTAAATAATTTTCTTTAATGTTTCCTGTCAGGTGTTTCAGCAGAGGACCCACCAACGTTGCACTACAGGGAGAGAAACAGCTCTTTATGTCTAAAAGTCAGAAAACCACCACCACATGAAGACATCAGGTGGCGTTTTAATGAGAAAGTCATTGTTATGCAGATGAACGTCACACCCAGTTACACAAGTAAAGTGAATTATAATCCAAAGGACAACTCCGTGTGTATCAACAACCTCACAGAGACAGACAGTGGCAGCTATCAAGTTTCAGTCACTGATGGGAATTATGTTGAATCAGTGGAGAAACACAGACTGATTGTTGAAGGTAAGATCTGAATGCTTCTTTGTCTTTAGCCAGTGTATGGGTCTTCTTGGTCTGCAGATTTCATTGTTAAGGTTATTATGGCAGTCCTTATGATACACGTTTCTTTAACTTGCAGTATTTAGCGCAAGACCGCCTTCAAGATTTTCTCAAACCTTTCATTACATGAACATAATACATCAGACACCCCTTTAAATGCATATACTATGTTTTTTCTATGTGACTTCAAAAAAGTTCTATTGTCCAATTTACAAATATAATCACATACACTGTACATTGTTACAAAGTTGGCATCTGCCATTGTACATCCCTGTTTATTTTCAAATGATATGTGGAAATTAAAGTCTCAGTCTTAATTTCACATCTTACATTTGCCTGTGAATCTTTGATAAAGACCACGTTGCTCGAACCTTCATGTAAATTTGGTGTTACTAGAACCAGCTGCTGACATACAAAGTATAGACAAAGCCTAGGTATGCTGGGATACTGTAGGGGCACTCAGTGGCTAGGGAAATAAATTAATGAAAAAATTACTTGAAACATGCAGTTATACATGCATATGTGTGTTGTGGAGGCTTTTTCTGAGTCTTGTGTTGGTACAAGTTTATTGATGTTGTTATTCCTACTAGTTGCCAGCAGAGGGTGCCACCAAATCACCCAATGCCTCAATCTCTCTGTTTGGGTGGGTGTTGCAGAAACTGTTCCTGCACCCAGTGGCGGTTCTTGTCATAGGCGATATAGGCGGCTGCCTAGAGCACCATCCCGAGGGGGGCGCCAAAATTGCACCTGTGACAAAAACCAAAAAAAAGTTTCAGTGTGTCATCACAGTCTGTTGGCGTCTGCCACAGTCCACCCACCTTCTCCTCTGTAACCCACTCATCTACCTATAAGTGCGCCCACCTCATCAGCTATCACTGCACTACTGAGAGGAGTGTAAGTGGAGAAAAATAAAATAAAATAAAACATAACAACAACAGTAAATCCATGTTGAAATCAGGAGGAGAGCTAGTTATCATTACCTCTGAGCAGCCGGTGACCACAATGAACAGCTCCATTGATTCAAACTGCGGTGCGTTCACTCTCTCTTTTCAGTAAAAAATAGTGTTGGGCGAAGGTACATTACAACATTCTCATGATGTGTTCAGTGTAATCTTGTAAAATGTAGCTTTTGGAGAGAAACTTGACAAAATCCAGCTGTTTGAAGGAGAAATTTGTTGATGTTTTCACAGCAATATAAAGTAGAACTTAGAGAGGGAATTATGGCATATTATAAAAAGTTTTTTGTCACACTTACACTAAGCTCTGTAACAAGACCCCATACTACATTAGAGCTTTTTGCCTCTATTGATTGTTTTTGTTTTTATTCTGTACTGTAATGTGTTTTTGTTGCATAACAGGAACCTGCTGAAAAACAATTTTAACTGAGTCAGGCCAGTTTTAATTATAATACCCAATGATACTTTTAATTCCTTTCCTGTAAAAATCAATGAAATGAAAGTAATAAAAGCGTTTTTTTTTGTGTGTGTGTGTGTGTCTGTGTGTGTGTGTGTGAAAGAAGGTTATGTTAAAGGTTGTTTCATAAATGTGTATTATTGAATTTGTGCTATTTCAAAGCTAATTTAATAACTGACACATAAAAGCATGTCATCTGCATAAAAATGTGCAAGTTTTTAGATTTCTATCAAAGAAACATACGTCTAACAAAAGCATGACTTTACTGGATCACTACAGTCAGAGAGAAGACAAACAAATAAACTGCTTATGTACATGAAATAATGTAAGAACAATTAAAAACACTGCTGACAGCAAACTACTGGAACAAAAGTTTAATACATGAAAAGGTCAACCATACTTTTAAATACAGAAGCTATTTATAGTATACAGAAGATATTTTGGATGACAGTTAAGAAATAAACAAACAAAAAACACAGGATACAATGCAATGCTGATTTAATCAGAAAAACCCAACTGTCTCAGCAGCTTAGATCACATAGTTGTCACAATAAAGCTCAGAGAAGGATATTAAAAGAAGGGCTGCATGTAAAAATAAATAAATAAATAACAAATTGTGAAAACAGTGTAGGAATGAAACTTTACACCAGTGGTTCTTGTAAGACGACTACATTATATTTTGAGTTACAAAACATAAATGTCTCATGATTAATGTTTATTTATTCATATTAGTTAACATTTTAACTAAATACATGGTAAATTAAGGATGCCATCAATATACAGATCTGGAAAATGAACAGATTCCTACTTCATTTTGTACCGTAGTGAAAGCATGCATATACACAATATCACCATAATCAGGAGCGGACGTGACTGTAGATGGTGTTTTGACTAGCAGGAGAAAAACAAGATTTGTTACTACACAAAAATCCAATTTTGACCTTCAGTTTACTTGATAGTTGTTCTACATGGGTTTTAAAAGTGAGTCTAGTATCCAGGCAGAGGCCCAAATATTTATAATATTTTACAATTTCAATGGCAAATATTTCAAACTGTTACTTTCTGTGGTTCTTTGGAACAAACTGCATTTTAGGTTGTCTACAGCAGCTTTAAAAACAAAATGACAGTAACATATAAGACACAATGCAACATAACAAATTATTTGAATGTATATATTTTAGAATACTATATGTGAATATATTTATATATGTGCACAAAAGCTGCAAATACTGTTTAAACAGAGTTTTAGTTTATCGTGTCATCTGTCATCATTCTGTGGGCTTTGTTGGTGCAGATCTCTTCATTGATCTGGAAGAAAACCAAAGGAAAAGGAGATTTAAGCGTATTTAAGAATGAATGGGTGCTTTTTGACATTTAACTCTATTATTACACAACATGAAATGATGGTCAGTGACAGCGGTGACAACTAATTTGTGTGAGATGAGATGTAAATGTGCCATATATTATTCGGCGTAAAAAAACAAACATAAAAATAATAGTATCAAAAAGTGTAAAACCTCCTATAGAGTTTGTGTAGGATTTGACCATTGCTGACTCCTGGTGGTGGTATTAAAAAATTACAATGTGACAGGCAGCACAGCATCTAATCTTACATTATAGAAAATAGAATTACATAGAATATTTATATTTAGTACAATGTTTATTGTACTTGACTGTACCTGCAGCTGATCCTGTCGTCACATTTGAGTAATCGTGCTCCTCTGGCTCATTATTCCCCACTGTTAAAAGAATAAGATGAATTCATGAAAAGACAAGTTACTGTACTGTATTCAGGGCACACTGGCCTACACAAGCATCTCAACTTTTACATGTAATTCTCACCACATAAAATGACACACGCAGCCATCTTAGCACTTTATGAGTTACAGAATATGTGACATCCCTGGATTCATTTAAAATCAGTCATTTAACCATCTCTATTATTTCTGCTCCATGTTGAACAAAAAGTATCTACTGTACCATGTTCAAGTTCTTCAGAGTCTCTGATTGTTTCGTAGAGACAGACGTCACCTACAGAACAGAAAATCAAACCAAAGTATTAATCATTTTAATCCCATTATGTAGGAATTCCCTAATCTTCTAAAACAGATAATCAAAACTGAAAATGTTAGTCTTAGATTCAATGATAAATCATAAAATGAATCAGGATTAAGGCTGACCGTGGAGAAGAGAAGCATACTCTCTGCCTTGAGTTTCATCCTGGGTGATCATGTGATCTGGAGCAGGACCCTGATTGGTGCTCTGAGACCTGGTGGGTCCAAAGCATGAAGTAAATACAGTGGGTTTAATAAGGAACATGTAATGTGCTGCTGTTATGTTCAGAATGAGAGAAGAGTGTTGGACTGACCTCCTGAAGCAGGAATCTGTAACAAAAGAAAAGACATTAACTGTGACATTGTTTAGTATTGCAAATTGTTCCATTGTTACTACAGTACATGTGATTACATCACAATCTGATATCAGCAGGAAAAGATCTCACCTTTTGACTTTGTGTAGCGACACACAAACAGCAGCAGGAGAAGAATCAGTGAAACTCCACCAACCAGCCCAACAATCAACAGCACAGGAAATGGAGAGCTTTGTTCAGACCTGGACGCTGCTGTAATAAATATTATATTAATAACTACAAGTACTGACTCATAAATAAATGTGCAGATATTAGAACACATACACTCATAAACCCTGATCACACACCATGTACATTTAGATTAACACATAAACACACAGTAAAAACTTCTCAGTCTAACCTGTTATTTGATGAAAATTTTTCTTTGACTCAAAATTAATATTCCTTTGTAATATAAAGTAATATACAGTTAATTTATTAACACGTATTTACTTTTTTATTTCTGTGTTTCATCACTGAATGCCCTAGTTTATAAAACTAATATCTAACAACAAACTTGCAGGTAAAATCAGCTGAAACTTACCCATCTTCTAATTTAGTGATGACTTTTCTAACTCGTAACACACCGTAACACAGCTGACAAATAAAGATTGTGTTTTGAATCACACTCACATTTTACTGACATCCAACGCTCTGGTGACGTCAAACTCTGCCAACCTTGTGGTAAATCTTTTCCTTTACATTTATAAAAGCCTTCATCTGACTTTGACACTGCAGAGATAGTCAGCTCCCCTCCAGTAACACTCCGGATGAGTTTGTTATTTTTATAGAAATCCACATTATAAGGAACTTTTTCTGTCCTGAATTTGCAGACAAGAGTGACAGAATCTCCCTCAGTAACAGGCTGGACAGGGCTCACCAGGATAATATTACCATCTGTAAAAAGATTAAAGAATACAAAGGTTTGGTTGCAGAGATCAGCTGGTGCAGCTTAAACAAGCTGATGTGAAATTATGAAAATAAATGTTTGAATTAATTTTACAGCTGCATACAGTAACTGAGAAATCCCTGTCTCACTGTAAATGTACCTTTCTGTCATCAAACCAACAAAAAGATTATAGTGCTTGTTTCAGTGTCGCTCACTGATGTACTGTAACACTGTAATTTCAGTGCAGATCACCCTTAAAGGCCTGGTGTGTAGGATTTAGTGGAATCCAGCGGTGAGGTTGTCGAACTGAAACTTCTCCCTTTGACCCAGCCTGTAGGAGAACTATCGTGGCCGTATGTAGATAAAAACAGCTCATTCTAAGGTAACGAAAACACAATGACGCTTTTTTCAAATGATAATAAACCAATTAAAACATAGTTATGAATACTATGCACCATTTCTGCTAATAGATGCCCCTAAATCCTTCACACTGGACCTTTAAACCAGTCCTTTCATTTCAGCTGCTGGTGACTGGGGATGTGACAGTATACAATTAATGTTAGATGATTATTGTTATAAAGATGTCAATGAGCAATAAAATCCACCTGAGAATATCTCGGATAATATTAAGAAATGATACTTGAATGAACCAAAGCTGATGAGCTCTTTTAAAGGTCATCAAGTTTCACTCATTTTGAAAATCAGTTTGTATAATGTTAGTCATCTTCACATTTTCAAAACTATGTAACAGAATGTTAAAACACTTCAGAAACAAAATCTTTTAAATGAATTAAGACTCACACTGTATAGTGATGTTGACTGCATTGCTGAACTGTCCTGTTTCAGACTCACACCAGTAGACTCCACTCTGCCAGTAACGGCTCATGTTGCATCTGGATCCAGTCATGTTCCCCCAGTAAGAAGAACAGTGTGTCGTGCGGCCAAATTCAGAAAACATGCTCACTCTCCACTCAGTAGAGTTTCCCTCACAGCTCAGTGACACAGGCTCTTCGCTGAAGTGTTGAATTCTGTCAGGACTCACTGTGAGAGACGCTGCTGAATGAGAATCTAAAAACACATAAAAAAGCAGACAAAGAAAAAAATTAAAAAAGGTTATAACGACTACAATCATTTGGTTTCTTTTTTGGTTTTAATCTGTTTAAATGCTGGAGTATAGACACAAAGGATCACACCAATACATATAATAACATTTAAAATTCCAACAACCCTTCAGGTTTAATGTGGATTGAATCATTTTGTTATTTGAGGCTACAACGCACTAATGCAAGTGTGCATAAATTGAAGTACAGCTCTCTGGGTAAATAACTTCCATGTTCAGGTCATGAGATTCACTCATGCTAAAATTATTAGTACAGTAGTTTGGAAAACTCAAACTAAACCTACCTCCAGACCAGACAAACTTAGGTACACTGTAATGAGTATAATACACTGGATCTCTTCTTCCAGCTCTGCACACATATCCTGCTGTGTGTGTCTGTCCATCAACAATGTAGATATCCTGTTCAGTCCCATTGTTGCTGCCAGGTATCAGCTCATAGCTGTAGGACGTGTCTGACAGTTTGGGAACAACCTTATACCAGAAGAACCTCCATCCTGCAGATGGATGTTCAACACTGCAGTTCAGAGTTACTGAGGCTCCAGGACTCAGCCATAATGGAGACACAGTGAGGACAGGCTGAGGTATAACTGTTGGAAAGTGATTTCACAGAATGAAGACATGCTATAATTTGTTGTTGGTAGATGACATCCACGACTTGTACTCAAATATAAAAGGTGCACTGTCTGAAAATACAGGAAACAATAATTTATTTTTTACATTCAGCAAAACAAAAATGACGACTGATAACATGTGACTTACAAGCCAAAACTCTCAGTGTGAAAGCATCGCTCCATAATGTTGAAGACTTTTCATGTTTCAGTCTGCCCATACACCTGTAGTCTCCGTTGTATGATTGCAACACATTTCTAATCATGTTTTCCTTTTGTTTTTCAGGTCTGTATGAGCTGGATGTCGTCCATTCATACTCCCACTCAGCGTCTCCTCCATCCTCAATTTCACATGTCAGTGTGATCGTCTCCAGATAGTATATCTCAGGCCAGTTGGGTCGCAGGGTCACAACAGCTCTGTTTGTAACTGTTCATGATCAAGAGGCCACAAATACACAGATTAGAAAAGATTAAACATCAAACGCATTTTAGTGTTAGTCTTAATCCTCATTCAAAAACACACAGTGTATTATTTTCTGCACTTTATATTCCATATTATATTACCGACTGGATCACTGTACTCTGTGTAGTGAAGTGGGTCTCCTCTTCCTCCTCTGCACCAGTAGAGTCCTCCCTGTGAGACACTGATTGTGTCTTTTGAGAGGAAGACATCATCTTGTGTGGTCAGAGGTTCAGAGGTTTTCTCTCCTCTGTACCAGAAGTATTTCCAACCAGATGATGATGATGATGATGATGATGATGATGATGATGATGATGGGCTCACAGAGCAGGTCAGCGTCACACTGCCCCCTACAGGAAAGTGTCTCCTCAGTCTGGCCTTTGGTTGTGCTGTTTAATTTAGACAAAGACATAAAAGTGGTCATTATTTCCCTGTGAATCAGTCCAGTTCATTCTTGGTGGTGTTACAACTTACTGTAGAAAATATAGATGATAGTAAATCACTTTTAAATCAGTAATATATTATGAAAGTATCGTAAACTGATGGAGATCAGTTGCAACAATGCTTCTGTTAAACATTTATTAACCACTAAAGCTGTTGGTTAAATTAACCTAACATGGATTAAAGTGAACACAATCACACTTCTAAGAATGAACGACAATTTAAACACAGCTTTCTCTTTTTCCCTTTGTTAAGTTTCCACTGTCTCTAAGATAATGCAGAGAAATCATCACTCCACTTCACTCTGGAAATGCTGCTGCTCTTTAAATGTTGAGACTTTAGTATGAAAACTACTCACGTTCCATTTTGAGTTTTACTGGTTCAGATTCTTTGTCCTCATATTTACACATGTAAGAGCTCCCATCTGAAATGACTTGAACTGTGTTTTCTGAAGACATCGCTGACTGATGGTTTGTGTCTGTTTCAATAGGTGATCCGTCTTTGTAGAAAACAGCATTCTTCTCCTTTGTCTGATTACGATGTCGACAGCGCAGGGTCACTGATTCTCCTTCAAACACAGCGGATGCAGGACTTTGCAGGATCACATCTTTGTCTGTGGAACATAGGTCAGTAGGTGTTTTAATAAATCATCTCAATACATGAACATATCAGTCACATGAAGCTCTTGTTTGAGTCGTAGGGGACAGATTCTTGACCATCCCTGTGGATTGTGTAATAACAGTTAGAGTCTTTTTCTTAATGTAAAACCTTTTTAAACAAGAGTAACAACATTCATACATTATATATTGGCACTTTGTCAAACAGGGTGATCATATCACTATGGCTCATAAATTTAAATACATATATAAATAAATGCTTACAGTGAACTTGGTCATGGTGGTGAAACTTATCACTTACCTGATACAGTTAGAGAGACTTTATTACTTTGTTTTCTTGAATATGGTGAGCGCTTGAGACTACCAATGCACTGGTATTCACCACTGTGGCCTTTATATGGCAATTGTACTGTAGATCTCTTAACTGAGCCATAGGGGAGAAATTCTTGATGATCCCTCTCGGTTTTATAATACCAGTCAGTGTCTTCTCCTTCCCTCATGTCACATATGAAGGTAACAGACTCTCCGGTAAATAAAGTGGACCAGTTTGGTTCAATGGTCAACACAGCATCTATAAAACCAACATAAGCATTGTGTTTTCTTTATTTTATTACTTAAACATTGCCAAAACAGAACACACAGAAAATGGTGAAAAGTGATGCAGTTGTTGAATATTTGTCTTGAGTGAATATATAAACAAGAAGAAGTATAATTACCTTGAGCATGTCCACAGTAGAAGAGTATATTCAGTGCTGAGATAAAAATTGAACTTTGTCAGACATTATCAAACTTACAGAAAAGATCGATTATAATAACCTCGGACATTTCTTTCATTAATGGCAACAATTCTTTAAACAGAGTCACTGGTGTACTCACAGAAAACCCCCAGCACACAGAGCAGGGTGTGCCCCATCTTCACACTCACGACTGTTACTCGTCGTGCCTCTGAGAAATGCTTCCACGCTGTGTAAAGAAAAAGCTCAGAACATGTGAATCATATGATTGATCAAAGATTAGAAACTGTGGGATGACAGAAGATGCATTAAATAGTAATACTGGACAGGAAGTTTTCTCTCACTTCTTCCTCTGAGTTACCGCGGTCTGTACTTCCTTCCCTTTTACATGGAGCTCACACAACCAGACTGGCTTCACCACGGCATATTTTAATGTTAGTTTTTGTTGGACTGTATTTGTTGTGACCCACTCATGACAAAATGTACAAATGTGTGCCATGAGCCACAAATACTTCACTATCCACAAACATGTCTGTTTATATTTGTGTTGTGAAAAGTCACATCCACAAAAATACAGATTGATTTGCAAATACACAGAACTTACTACAGTTTCACCACAGTAAATACACATGAAGTCGTATTTATGCATTTGTGGAACCATTTTTACATGTGAGACTGGTTTTGAACATTTGTGGATTGCTTCCTGTCGGTTTGTGGGCCGTGTGACACAGCAGATCTGTAAAAAAAATATCAGTGTGAGGTGCAGTTACTCAATACATCAGCAAGTGGCGAAACACTTGAAAGGCTACCTCTGGATTGCTTCTCTGATAATGTGAGCAGTTTCATGAGACACGCTACTTGTGTTTATTCATGGCTAACATAACTAATGCTTAGTATGCTTTTATTCTGATATTGATTGGGGCAGCATTCAGTGGCTGCGCTGTAAGTGCACATCTGTGTCATCTCTTGTCATTGTAACCTGTTTGGTCCAGTGATGGTAACAGCTGGTGGTGCTGATGAGAAGACGGGAATAAAGAAAGGCATGAAACGGTCAGTGATACCTCAGAGAAATTGACAAGTAACATCATTCCCAGCACTGCACCCACCCCAAAACAGTTACAGTTCGCTAACACCTCAGTTTGACCCCCTAAGCATATTCAATCAGCGTATCAACAAAGTAGTGGTGGTGGAAATGAACAAAGAACATTACGACTTAGGTCCTGTACCTGAGTATCATTTTGATGTGCTTGTACTTTACTTGAGAATAACTCATTCATGGAGACCTGATGTGGAATTTAAGTGTGCTTTCAGATTTGCAGACTAGAGATACAAGTTTTCTCACAGTGTTTGAGATTGTGAAATGGATTGCGACCATCCTCTTCCTCATTTCTGTGTAAACCAACAACACCAGAGATAGTTGCCAGTCAACACCACAGTGACAGCAGGTTTTATTGCTATGTTTATAATAATATGCATTTTACCTTCCAGGTTAACGACATGATATTTTAAATGCACAGCTACCCTGAAGACAATATTTCTAAAGTAATCTGTTGCTGTGTGCAGAATGTTCTGTTGTTAATGGGATGATGTCGTTGTCTAAATGTGTATGCAGCAACACATTTTGTAGGTGTGAAAAGGAAGTGAAGGAGAGTTTAATGATCTCAAACTGACAGGCGGTGCTTTGGCCTGCTTTTTATCCAGCTATAGTTGGAGCAAGACATAACATTTTAAAAAAGCAACATTTGGTGATTGCTGTTTATTTTATGATGTTTATGGCAAAGTCAAAGAAAACAATGTTTACATTCTGGACAGAGTGCCCAGGAGACAATTTATAGTTAGTTAAGATTCATTTTGTCACTTTCTGTGCGTGTGTGTGTGTGTGTGGGCGACGTATTTCATCTGAACGATGCATCACAGACTCTACTGGTGCAAAAGTTCATTTTTACAATCATGTCATTTTCTATTTATGTTTACATGCGGCCCTTCTTTTAATATCCTTCTCTGAGCTTTATTGTCACAACAATCTGATCTAAGCTGTTGAGACAGTTGTATTTTCTGATTAAATTGTACCCTGTGGTTTTCGTTTGTTTATTTCTTAACTGTCATTAAAAAGCTTCCAAAATACAAAGTCATCCTGATCTAAAAGTATTTTTACACCCACAACTCTGATAATACTGCAAATAGGGATTATTTCACTATAGTTCAGTTTATCATTTCCATCATTGCTCTCTGTGTAGAAACAGAACACACAACTAATATAGATATTATATAATGCAAAATGCCCAACAATTATCTGTTATAATTATGAACTACTTAGTGCAATACTAGTGTTGTGTAAAATGCTGTGACCGTGTGGCGTCCCTGCATGCTACCTGCAGTGGTTGGGCAGGAAGTGTGGGACTGTCAACACATGTGGTCAAACCCAAAGTGTTGTGAGGCCCCAGAAAAAGAAGATGTGGGAAAGGTCTGGTTTCATGTATTATTTATACATATTAGGTATGTAAGTTCTCTTTTCTTTTGTCCAGCTCCAGTGTCAGTCCTTCTGTTTCTTGTTGAGTGCAGAGTGTCAGTGCTCGATGTGAGGATGGGGCTGACTTTGTTCTGCGTGCTGTTGTTATTCTGTGAGTACATAAGTGACTTTATTTGTTTGACAAATACAGATTAAGGAACCTGTAGTGAGAGGAACAGTGTATCATATGTTTGTCCAGCTCCAGCTGTTTTTAAATGCTTTTGTTTATTATGTATTTGACAGTTCAGCCAGTTTCTAATGTCTTAAGTATCAATCTTTATTACAGTGCTGAATACACTCCTCAACTGTGGACACACTGAAGGTGATTGAACAATTTTCTGTCTGTTCTGTTTTGGGGTTTATTCACTATTTATTCACTATATTTGATCAATATATGTATCATTTCATGTAGCAGTTGTGATGCGACTAAAGCAGTGATTAAGAGTGTGTCACTGCATATTCTTCAAACACTTTTTGAGGGTTTGAATCTTTGACAGTATCTGTTATATGTTTGCGTGCGATTCCAGACGCTGAGCTGACGGTTGAACCCAACTCACCCAATTTATTTAGTGGAGAGTCTGTTACCTTCATATGTGACATGAGAGGAGGAACAGACACTGACTGGCTTTACACATTCAGCAGGAACGGTCGGCCAGTTGTCTCCTTCAATACAAACTCATACTCGCTTAACCTGACGGCTGACTTGAGCGGTGATTATCAGTGCACTGGTCGTCACAAGGTCTCAACAAATTTGACCAAACAGAGTAACAATGTCACTCTGTCTGTATCAGGTAAGATATCTGATTTGTTGCCACTACCACCTGTAGCACAGCCATGTTGAGATAATCAGTGAACTATCACAGAGACATAATCAAGAGGAATAAAGTAGCAGCCAAAAAACATGAGGCACGAACACAGCGCATCATGTGGGCAGGGTTTAACCTGCTACACACACTCCATGTTTGCAGCATGTAGTTGCTGCAGTTTACTGTGTGTGTACTGAGTTTTGTTGAGTAATAATGCAGTTGGATATGCAGGGTTTGGAGGTGTATGCGATATTAACTGATACTGAAATAATTAACTGGATCATTTTAACAACAGGATGCATTGATTTGATTGATTATTTGAATGTAAAGGTTGCTGGGTTGCTTTGCATTGCCTCTGGTACAATGAGGTATCATTAGAATCCCTTTTAAACAGACTGAACTCATTTTTTACACAATTCACCTGTTGGAGGGAAAAGACTGAAGAAATGGTTTGTTATTTTATACTTTGTTGGATGCACAAAGTCAAATTTATTTGTATAGCACCTTTTGTATGACAAGCATAGCTCAATGTGCTTAAAATGAACACAACATACATATGAAAACAACATACATATGAAAACACATAACATCAAGGAAACTGCATTTTAAAATTAATTAAAATTAAAATTAAAATGGGAGTGATGTGCTCATATTTTTTTGTCCTGGTTATCACTCTAGCTGCAGCATTCTGAACAAGCTGCAGCCTGTAAAGTGCCTGTTTTGTTATTCCTCATCTGAGAGGGATATAAATGATCTAACTTTAGTTGTGTTTCTCATATGATAGAATGCAGTCTTGAATATGGAGGAAATATGCTTCTGAAAATTAAGATCAGTGTCAATAATAACGCCTAGATTCTTAACATGCTCACTAGGTTTCACAGAAAGAGGAGTCAGTAGGGAACTAATCTGCTGCCTTAAAGCTTTTGGACCAACGAGAAGAATTTCAGTTTTGTCCTCATTAAGTTGTAAGAAGCTTTTGGTCATCCAGCACCTAACATCATTAATGCACTGCATGAGGTCATTTACAGGACTAAGATGCTTAGCAGAGACAGATATGTATAGCTGGGTGTCGTCGGCATAGGAATGATATTATATGTTGTATTGACGGATTATGGCACCAAGTGGGAGCATGTAGCGAAAAAGAAGAGGACCAAGGATAGACCCTTGAGGCACTCCATATAAAACGCTGACCTCACCTGAAAGACAATCTCCAATTGAAACAGAAAAAGATCTACCTGTAAGGTAGGAAGAAAGCCAGTGTAGAACAGTGCCTTTTAAACCAAGACACTTTTCAAGGCAACTAAGCAGAATAGCATGATCAACTGTGTCAAAAGTGGCACTGAGATCGAGCAGGACAAAGACAGAGACTTTGATAATCAGAATCAATTGTGAGATCATTCACTGCACAGAAGTTTTTTTCTTATGCATTTCAGAGTAATTTAGTTGTCAAGCATATAGATATTTACATTAGATTGATTTTATTAACTTTAAAGTACTTTAAGTGTGCACTGAGCTGCTGTGTTATCTTAAAAAAAAGGATTACGACTTGATATTGGAGGATTGGAGGCAAAAAACTTCTTGGTACATCCCTAGAAAATAATAATGAATAATGAATGAATAATAAAAATGTATTCTAAACCAAACAGCAGGAAGACCTGTGGCCACTCTGAGAGCAGGCAGGACAACGATACCAGTAAGGGGCACTCTGACACTGACCTGTTCTGTGGAAAGCTCTGCTGGATGGAAATATGACTGGTTCAGACGTACCGCAGATTCCCATGAAACTATAATCGTTACGAATGGTGAACAAAACATCAGTATCTCACAAACCGGTATCTACCGTTGCCGGGGAGGAAGAGGAAAGCCAATTTTCCTCACAGAGTACAGTGATGAGTTTCGCGCTGAGATGACTTGTGAGTGATGAAGCTTTTTTTTCAGTAGAGCACTTTTAATGTTTTTTCAGCTGATTCTATATTTCTGTTTGAGTGTGAATTGTGCTTTTCTGGTGTGAACAGTGTCCAGCAGGATCTCTGTGACCCTGCAACACAGCTGGACTAAGGTATTCAGCGGTGAGGCGATCACTATTGTATGTCAGATCAAGACAGGTGGAGACACTGAGTGGGTGTACGAATGGAGAACAACCAGCTCACACACACCTCCAACACACCGTGAGTACAGGATCAGCAGTGTTGCTGTTTCCCACAGTGGACGCTACTGGTGTAAGGGTAGAAGGGACTCGTATTCCTCAACAGAGTGGAGTAATGCCTTCCAACTTACAGTATCATGTAAGTAAGATTGTCTTTCATTTAGTCTATGTTTTAATGTGTTTTTATCTGTCTACCTAAATGACAACAATTGCTTTTTCCTTCTCGCAAAAATGAACAGCATATAGACCCAGGCCCAAAGTGATGGCACAGAAGAGAACCATACCAGAGGGTGGCAACCAAATACTGACCTGTGATATGGAGGACTCTGCTGAGTGGAAACACTACTGGTTCAGACGTACCTCTGTCTTTTCTGAAAGTCAGATCATTGGAGATGGTAAACCAGAGGCAGTACTCAGTATCTCACAGGGAGGCATCTACCACTGCAGAGGAGGGAGAGGAAATCCAGTTGTCTTCACAGAGGACAGTGACGCAGTCACTATTGAGAAAAGAGGTGAGTGTTGGTGCTTTAGTTTGGAGCGATACAGCTTGCAGAATTAGTGGTCCAAACTAGTTTCTTCTGTTTCTACTTGTCAACAGTTTCCAACAAAGTTGTCGTGACCTTGCAACCCTACTGGCCTCTGATATTCAGTGGTGAAACCATCACTGTTAGCTGTGATATTCATGAAAGAGGAAACACTGCGTGGGAGTATGAATGGAGCACACCCAACTCAATCACAACTCTAACAGACAACCAATGCAGGATTAGCAGTGCTACGGTGTCCGACAGTGGAAACTACAGGTGCATGGGTAAAAAGAAATGGGACTTGTATTCCTCAACAGAGTGGAGCGATGTCATCACATTGGCAGTTTCATGTAAGTTGAGATGTGTTTATTGCATAGCGTTTCTTCGGCATTATCACACTCATATCACCACTTGCCAAAAGACGGCTCTACTTAAAATTTTATGCATTTTGTGAGTGTCTTTGAATTCAGTTTTCTTTTTGCCACTTCAGTTCAATCCAGTGGTTAGGAAGAGTGAAGCGCAGAAGCAGTCCTATCATTGCCTACAGCACTGTAGTATACCTTGCACACATGTTGAGAACAGTGATTAAATGAGGATTTTTATGGTTAACAAGTGTTTTAGTGTTGCAGAAGACAGAGCTAGATTCATTAGTTGCACACTGTTATGCCTCCATGTCAGCAATAACCGTGGCAGAGGGCATTGTCTTCGGATTGTCTGTCTGTCTGTCTGATTCTCATTAGTGCAATATCTTTGCCATTGGGGGAAAGATGACGTGTGTGAAACATGAATGTTTTCACAGACATGGATGTAACCTGTAACTGCAACCTGACGCATTCACTGAGGCATACGAGTGTGAGGCAGTAATTGTAGTCTTTAAGAGGCTGAAATTGGAGTCATTTACAGGGACAGTCGTGACCTTTTTTTTTTATTGTCTTTTAATCGAACTAAACAGCACACAGACCAAAAGCCAACCTGAGTGCTGACAGCAGAGCCTTTCCAGCAGGGGGCAGTGCGACCCTGACCTGCTCTGTGAACCCACCATCATTTGGTTGGAAATACTTATGGCTCAGAGAACAGACAACCTTTCAACACCTAACCACAAAAGAATTTGTCTTCCTCGAAAATGGACAAATCAGTGTCTCACAGGAAGGACTGTACATGTGTATTGGAAAAAGAGGAGATCCAATTTACTACACAGAGTACAGTGACTCAATCAGAATTTACAAAATTGGTGAGTGTTGCATTGAGATATGACTGTATCTGTGATTGCTAATTGGGCTCTGGTTGATGTTAATTTAACCTTTTTCATTTTTCATTTTTGTTCCTTTATTGGTGATTTGTGAACGTGAATAGCTACAAAAGGGGCTGTAGTGACCATCCAACCCAACTGGCCTGAGTTGTACTCTGGAGAGACGGTCACTCTTAGATGTGAGATCCAGGGAGAAGACACTAAGTTGGAGTACGAATGGATGACAACCAGTTCATTTAAACCTCCAAACCAGAATGAATACAGAATTAGTTCTGTCTCTCAATCACACAGTGGAGACTACTGGTGTAAGGCCAGACTGGAAAGGGCTCAACAGAATTCAGCAGGGTGGAGTATTTCCTTCAAACTGACAGCGTCTCATAGTAAGTCAGACTGTGTTACATTCACACTGAAAAACTCATGAAAGCCTCGAAGTTCGGGTTAAATACTTGTGGATTCTTTGCAAAGCTTTTTTACTGTATGTCTTAAATGTATAGTACCTGAGCATTTCCGTATAATCCACAAACATATCAAGACATCAAAACCTGTTTTCTGTCTGAAAAATTCTCCCCCACAGAACCTCAGCCTGTCCTCACTGTGTCTCCATTATGGCTGAGTCCTGGAGCCTCAGTAACTCTGAACTGCAGTGTTGAACATCCATCTGCAGGATGGAGGTTCTTCTGGTATAAGGCTGTTCCCAAACTGTCAGACACGTCCTACAGCTATGAGCTGATACCTGGCAGCATCAATGGGACTGAACAGGATTCCTACATTGTTGATGGACAGACACACACAGCAGGATATGTGTGCAGAGCTGGAAGAGGAGATCCAGTGTATTATACTCATTACAGTGTACCTAGGTTTGTCTGGTCTGGAGGTAGGTTTGTTTTTCTTTCTTCCCTCCCTCAGAAAGCTGATGTTGTGCTATCTCTTCAAACTATTGTCCACATTGGCATTTAATTGGATGTGCAGATTCATTCAAGAAGAAATGTATGGATTGTGAAAATATTCAGGGCTAGATTTGATATATTTGACACTTAAAAATGATCGCTCTGTGCCGCCTCCTTCTGCCTTTGAAGAAGTATTACATTAAAGAGGAACACTGTTGTCTTAAATTAAGGTGAGAGAGGAATGCTGGCAGAAAATTACTGCCACCTACTGAAGGAGACGTGGAAATCACTTTAGTTTGGTGCAGATCTAAGTGAAATAAATGCTACTAGTTGAATATTAAAAGTGTTAAATACAAATCAACTAATCTGTCTTCTATCAGCTTTAATATATCAGCAGTGTGGGACAGACTTCAACAGATCAGGACCGAGCATAAAAACAACCCAAATGGGTAATTTTATCACATGGTTTGAGGGAATTTTGCCACATATAATATGTAAATAAACATCATACCAATTCATAATTTAGTGAACTATGTATAATACCACCTGTGATTTTATGGACCAGAGAGCACGACATACATATTTCATACATAGTTTAATTTCAAACATAGATCAGTGAGAGCAAGAACAACTTTGCAAATACGGCAGACAATATTCTTGGTTTATGTAACATATTGGATAAAGTACATTTATAGCAAATTTTCTCAGCTGCAAATTTGTGTTGCTCACAGACTCACATTGACTATAGAGTGACGCTACTCTGAAGAGCTGTAAGAGATGCTTTTTAGCCTATTTCGAGCCAAAACTTGGAACAAAAACGGGTCCTGACCAGGTTAGGTCTGCAGCGTAAGTTACAGCAGCGAAACTGGCAATCTAGTTAGGTTAAAAGAGAGCCACCCTTGTAGAATAGAAAACTCTGGCTGTAGACTCAACATACCTCACTAAGCCACTACTATCGCTTCATGGTACACCCTTCTGTATTCACTGGGGGTAATAAGACTGGTTTAGTACTACTAGTCACAGACTTCTAGGGAACGTGAAAAGCTCTATTGTTGTTTTAACAAAGAAGGCAGGCAATAATTGGCATTATTCCATCATTCTGAAAGTAACTGTGATCTTGTTAAATGCTGCACGTGGCATGAATGTGTGGACGGCAGGGCACAGTGAAAGGAATTGGTTACCTTGCTAAGTTGGAGTCGCCCGCAGTTTTTCACTGTGGCTGCTCCTTCTTGTTCCATTACTTCAAAATTGTATGTTGTCCCGAAACAAGGAAATAACAGTTGCGGTAATATTTTAACAGTAACAGATTGCTTGTCATAACACACTACTCCACTGTTCATTTGGTCACTGCTGTAAAACCTCACCTTAGAGACTTTGCGACTTGCCACAGATGGCTTTGTTTATATGGAAGTAAGCCTGTTACGACGATTGCAATTTAAAATGACTGAAACAACAAGACCAAAGGTACATTGCTGTCTTTTTAACCTTATAATTTCACTTTTACTCTTCAATGTTGTTCGTCAGATGTTCGATCAGCAGCGTCTCTCACAGTGAGCCCTCACAGAGTGCAACACTTCGCAGATGACTCTGTCTCACTGAGCTGTGAGGGAAACTCTACTGAGTGGCAAGTGAAGGGGTTTTCTGAGGACGGCTACTTGTCATACTTGCCATACTGCCCTTCCAGGGGGACAATGACTGGATTCACATGCTATATAGACCCTAACCTTCTCTTGAGCCGTACTGCTGTGTACTGGTGTGAGTCTGGATCAGGGGAGTTCAGCAATGGCGTCAACATCACAGCAAATTGTAAGTTTTCATCCCATTTCGTCTTTCATGTTTTGAGCATGTAATTTCACATTTAACATTTTAGAATGATATTTTGTACATATGCATACTGAGGACCACACTTGTCTATTAGCAGCAAGAGAAATGTATACGACTAGTATTAACCCAAATAATTGTGGCATGTGACAACATGAATTTGTACACATACAAGCTGGTTTGTCAGCCCTGTCTCATTAATAATATCTATTGGTTTTACAGATGATGTTATCCTGGTGAGCCCTGTCCATCCTGTGACTGAGGGAGATTCTGTTACACTTGGCTGCAAGCTAAGGACAGAAGAATTACTTTCCAATGTTGCTTTCTACAAAAATGATGAACTGATTCAAAATAATGACAGAGTGGACCTGGATATCTCTGCGGTCTCAAAGTCAGACGAAGGCTTCTACAGCTGTAAATACTCAGGACAAGTGTCACGACAGAGTTGGATGTCAGTAAAATGTGAGTATGACTGATGCAGCCCGTCTTCATTTGTTTATGTGTGCTATGATAGCCTTAGGATCTGGAGATTTCACCCAGCAGGCCTTTTTCCCAGAAGACATTTCGACTTGATTTGCTCTGTTTAGCTGTCCCGCTAAGCCACAACAGTCTGACAGTGAGCCAAGACCAGGACCCTTAAGACGAAGCAGCTAGATGGAGTTGAGCCGTCATTCATTTTATAAACAGTTATGAGGTAGTTACATTTCACAAGAAATCAGTAGGCATGTTAAAAATGGACCTCTCTAAGTAAAGTGCATTAATCACTGTCAGCCAAATGTTGTGGTTTATTATTTTTGGCATGAGTCTACACATAACAGCAAATACAGTTATTTTTCTTTTTTGATGGTTTTCAGCAAAATATACAAAGACATTTTTTTGTAAAGCAGCTTCATTTAAAACTGGCCATTTTTTTCTGTCCCACTCTTAAAGGGACGGGTTACCCCAAAATCGAAAATACATATTATTCCTCTTACATTCAGTACAAAGAAAATAGTTGTAAATGCGAGATGGTATCACTTATGAATATGCAATCACTGATATGAACTGCTTTTGCTCGTTAAGGCAAATTAATATTTATTCTTTATAAATGCAGCATCTGGGTCTCCATTTCCTGTGCTGTTCATCGCTGGGCTGGTTTGTGGAATCACACTGATTGCTCTCCTGCTACTGCTACTGTTGTGTTGGTGCAAAAAGTCAGAGGGTGAGATTTTCTCTGATTTATTTTAGATAAATTACATTTTGCTTATTAAAAAGTCACAAAGGAATTCTGATGGCATGACACAGAGCAGTAATGATTACTGTCTTTTTTACAGATACATGTTGTTACAGGTTGGTACAACACTCTCTTGTCTCGTCTGAAACAAAACATAACTTATTATTATTATTATTATTATTTACTTTTACGTGTTTTTACATATTAATACTTGAATACAGTTTCTTGCTTCGTGTTTCAGGCTCATCCAGTCTCAGAGAACCAATCAGAGGTTGGCTACAGTCGAAACTGTCTACCAAGCTGGAAATCAACAGCAGCTATACTCCTCTCTTCTCCATGGTCAGCTCACACTCTTCTTTATTCCAACCCTGTTATTATTTTTATGATAAAAACAGCAATTCCATGTCATGCAGATTTGACACTGTTAAACTAAATCAAGTACCACTGTATCATCTATGATGTCTTTATTTTTATTGACTTGTAGGTGACATGTGTGTCTATGAAACAGTTGTTGGCTCTGGAAACACTGGTGGTGGTGGTGGTACAGTATAAAATCTGATGCATGCAACGCAGTCCAAAATGATACAACATATTCTTACTTAGGAAATAAAATTCAAGCCATTTAAAACGTTGTCATTTCAGGTGACCGTGCAGATGAATACAGAAATGCCACATCTCAGATTGAGCCTAAAGGTCTTGGAAGGAGGAGTGAGTACACAAAATATGAAACATGAAAAATAAATTCATTGATTGTTAATACCCAAATGAACACAGTGTTACATAACCAAAAGTATGTGGACAGCTGAATATTATACCCATACATGTGTGTAATTGCCAGAAGTGTGAAGAAGCTAGATTTTTTAAAATTATCTTTATTATTATTATTATGATTTTTAACATACTGTTTTAACAGGAATACAGGACGATGCAGTGGAGAGCTCTGACTACCATAATGTGAATCCAGATTCAATTGCAGGTGCAAACACAGGGTAATGCGCATTCGAATTAATATATCAAATATACTGGACAACCATGTAACTGTAGGTAAGTATGTAGTTTAAAATGTTTCACTGTAGGCATCTAAAACCATCAACTTGAAATGCATTTTAAAACAAATTGAGGAAGCTGAAGATTTCATTGACGCTTCGATTGTAACTGTCAACAGTCTTGTTAGTGTTAAAGGGTTAATGTATCATGTACTTATATTCGTTGGCATTTATTTTGATTTTGTTTCAGGTCCATAAAAAGAAGTGCATCATCAGCAAAAAAAGACGACGAAATGATAGACAACAAGGTTCCAGACTGCAACTAAATGGTCTTATTTTGCGGACATATTTGGAGTCAGTACGAGTATTTTTTTTTTTTTTTCACAACTTCTCGCTTGTGTGCAACCAGTTGTTTTAATTATGGTAGTTTAATTTATTAAAATGCTTTTCAGGCTTTCTGTAATTTATGTTCATGGTTCAACCAACCTCCATTTTACAAGAATTCTCATGTAAATCAGCATCATATCAGTTTGCTGCTGCAGACTGCAACTACACGGGCTAAAGAAACTGTATCTGACTATAAGGTTAATATTTTCAGAGGAAAAGAAAACAAGACAACAGCTTTCATCAAAGATCAGTCAGATATAGTCAGGGCTTCATGTCTGTACAGATGTTATTTTAAGAATCCTCACATCCCACTGACCACTGATCCCAAGTCTTTGTGATGCTAAATACCTTAATAACTAAAACAGTCCAATGTTTATATACTGTAGACTGCATATAGTTTATGAAAACAGTTAAAATGGCCAAAAATGTGAATATTTGTGTTGCAGGATGATTTAAGGTGTGCCCCTAAATTTTCTGCTTACAGTGCTCTGACTAAAAAAAAGTAAGTTTGGAGTCCTGTACAACATGTTTTGCTTTTGTATTTATACTTATTTTGTATACTATTATTGCAATAATGTAGTAATTGCGTAGGTTAGATATTTTAATCACACCAAACCAAAATGTGTTTACTTATTTTTGTTAAGGTGGACATACTCTTAAATCAAGCAGTGAGGTAAAACATTTTGGTGATTATGACACATGTCATTTAAATGACAAAATTATATACTCAAGACCGCTTACCTGAATTTCACATGTGCATGACTGATAAAAAGAAACGTCCAGACACTTCAGAATGTGGTAAGACAGTCACATTTTTATCATAATAAATGCACCAGGCCCGATAAAGAATTTCATGTACAGATTTATTTGCCAATTGGAAAAGGTGGTGATTAATGCTGAAAGATGCATAAGAATGTACAAAATAAACATCTGTGTTGCAAAAGTTTATATTTAGAACTTGAGAGACTTTGTGTGTTGATTGTACAAATGGTAAATTATATTTTTAAATATACATTATCAGTTTTACAGTATATTGTTTCCTTTTTATACAATGGACAATGGGGTCTATAATAAAGGCAACTGAATGTATTTTCTTGTACTTGTTTTTGTAGACTAGTGCACCCTCCCTGGCAAGCAGCCTAATTTCAAAGCCAAATGCCAGAGATGGACACCAGTGATTGCTTCTTTTTTTTTTTTTGCCTCCATGCTGGCAACAGTCGTGGCCAGAGGTACTGTGTTTTCAGGTCGCCCATCCGTCCATCCCATTCTCCAGAACACTTGTCACAACAATGACTTGATTAGATAATGGTCAAAGGTAAGACCAGGCAAAAGAGAGAATCACATCATGAACTGGAAAGAGGCCAAGGTCATTCGAAGGGAAAGCAACAAGTGCATTGCGGAGGCGGTGGAAATGCGCAAGCATGCACCCAGAACTGTAAACCGGGATGAGGGAGCATACCAACTATCTCACACCTGGGAGGCAGTGTTACAGAGGTGCTGGCTTTCGTTTGCAGGACTGTCAGACGGCGGGGGGCCCCGTCCCCCATCATCTGGAGGAACACCGGATAATGGATTGAAACACACAAGGGACAACAGACAGGAGAGGACCACTCTAACTTAACACCCATACTTAAATCATTTTGTGCAGGAAAGTTATGCAACAACCAGAATTACTGACCATTTCCGAAGCAGCAGTCGCTGACAGGGTGACGATATCTCTCTCAGGAAGGAAATCAAAATTATTTCATAATTACCGGCTGACAAATTAGGTGACCTCCCCTGCACATTTAAATGCTTTTTCGAGCATGATATCCTATGCTTTAATCTAAATTGAGCTAATGCCTGCAGTGTTAATCATCACCCATGTCTGCTCATTATCTGCTGGAGGAGTATCAAATTCACAGGCTAGATGTTTTTACCCAGAACATTTGAAACACTTAGGAACATATTCTGCTGTAGCATAGTCATGTGTCAACTGTGATAAGCAGAGATAAACTCGTGAGGAAAAAACATCTGATCCAACTGATATGAAAATGTTGCTTCAGTTATGTTTCTCAACATTTTCCTGCAGTTTCAGTGTCTCAGTGTCGGATGTGAGGATGAGGTGCGCTTTGTTCTGTGTGCTGGGGATATTCTGTGAGTACATCATTAACATTCTGTATTAGAAGGGCTCTGATTACAGAACATCATTGCACTAAAATGAACAAAGGGAGACAAATTTGACAATTTTTAAGGGCTTTTATTCATGTTTTTTGTCAACATCATTTTTGGAGTTTTAGTGGATGCATTTGAAAGTTCTTTTAATTGCTGTGAAATTAATAATAATTTGATATCTATGCACTATAAAACTATAGCTGCCAATGCCTGTGTTCATTTCTTTAATATTTCAGTCAGTTTATTCATGTCTAATTAAGTGTCAATTCTTATTTAAGTGCTGAATACACGCCTCTATGGACATGCTGAAGGTGACTGCACAATTTCTTTTCTCTATTGTTTTTCCTTGTATTTAAATAAGATTAATCTCTACCTACCAAATTACTCTAAATCACTGCAGAAACTTAATCATATATTATAAATAGCAAAAGGGATTTGCTAAACAAGGATTGGTATTATTAAAGGTGGTTTTCAGTACAAACCCTCTGATAATGTAATATAATGAGTTTTGCACTGCATCTTTGGTAATAATTACATAAACAGCATTATTAAAAAAACACTGTCAAAGATGTTGATTAAACTATTTGTCCTTTATTTTTCCTCAATGGTATTTCTTCAATGTAAACAGAGACAAAAAGGCCTGTTGTGACCTTACAACCCAACTGGCCGAAGATATACGTAGGAGAGACGATCACTCTCAGATGTGAGATAAAGAACGGAGGAGGCACCGACTGGGAGTACGAATGGAAAACAACCAGCTCGATAAAACCTCCAAATGAAAATCACTTTAACATGAGTGCTTATGTATTTCAAAATGGACAGTACAGCTGTATTGGCAGAAACAAAAACAAACAGACATCAACAAAGTGGAGTAATAACTTCAAATTGACAGTCCATGACAGTGAGTCAATTCAAATGTAATGAATATTTGTATTATAAATACATATTCTATAGTTTAGTTATAGACCTTATGAAAGCATTTAGGACAATAAATATAAAAATGCATTTCATTTTCATTCTAAAACGTCCTAACAGATATACTTCAGCCTGGCCTCACTGTGTCACCATCATGGCTGAGTCCTGGAGCCACAGTTACTCTGAACTGTGAGGCTGGATATGCATTTGCAGGATGGAGGTTCTACTGGTATAAGCTTGTTCAGTCAGAAAATGGCAACACTTACAAGCTGCTACCTGGTAGCAATAATGGGACTAAAGAGCATTTCTACATTGTCCATGGACAGACACGCACCACTAGATATTACTGTAGAGCTGGAAGAGGAGATCCAGTGTATTACACTAAGTATAGTGCACGTAGGTTTGTCTGGTCTGGAGGTCAGTATGTTTGTTTTTTGCTATGTTTCTGTCACGAAGTGGGCAAAGCATTTTTTAACCAACCACACTGAATTTTACCCTCACTCCTCTGTTGCATTTAAAAATATTTCAGGATGTAGTTAAGCTTTAAACTCAGCTGTAACTGTTCCAGATTAAAGTTTCACCAAAAACTGAGGAAGGTCTTTCAAATATTCCACTGCTTCCAAATCATCACAATTGCTGTGAACTAGTGATGGCCAAATGAGGCCTCTGTCTTTAATCTCTGTAGCCACTAGATGGCGCTGTCTGTTCAACAAAGGTTTGAAAGCACACTTCATTGCAAGTCCTTCAGCCTTTATCTTTAAACCAAGAGCGCCATCTGGTGGGGTCAGAAAATAAAGAAAGTGGTTCATTAAGCTTCATTTGGCCGTCACTACTGTAACCCATGATTAAGTCTTTATTTTTTTAGCTTGAAAACCGAGAACGCATTGCCCATGTAACATGCATACATGTCTGTAAATGTTACCCTTTCATACATAGGACAATATCTCAAACATTTTGGGTCTTGTGTTATTTTTTTAGAGTTCAACCCAGCAGCGTCTCTCATAGTGACTCCTGAGGGAGTGCAACACTTCCTCTCTGAGTCTGTCTCACTGAGCTGTGAGGGAAGCGCCACCAAGTGGAGAGTGATGAGATATACTGAAAAACGCGAGTTGTCACACTGCTCTGGCTGGGGAAGAATGACTGGATCCACATGCGACATCCACAGCTTACAATACGGTGATGGAGTGTACTGGTGTGAGTCTGCATCAGGAGAGTACAGCAACGCTGTCAATATTACTGTACAAGGTATGTTTAGTTATGCAGTTCTTAAAGTTTTCATATTTTTTTGGCGTTTCAAGTTCATCATGTGGAAATTTGAAAAGTTTCTAAATGCTCCAGGCATACACTGATACACTGATCATCTCATTACAGTGCAATGTTCTGCTAGGGGTTGTTTGGTGTTTGCATTCATGTGAATGCCCCTTGACACACTCCACCCATACAAACACCACTGCTGATCAACCTCACCCCCTCATGGCAACAGCACTCCACAATGGCAGTGGGTGCCTCAGCAGGACATTGCACCGTGCCACACTGCGGGGTTACTTGGTCTGCTGTGTTTGAGTGGGTGGTGTGTTTTAAGTGGCATCCACATAAATGTCTGGACCCAAGGTTTTCCAGCAGAACATTGCATTGTTTCAAAGTGATTGATGTCATTCCCTTGATCTGTCAGAGGTTTTACAATCGTGGCTGATTAGTGTTATATTCATAGAAGGGAATTAAGGGTTTTGCAATATTACCCTTTGAGATTACATTCACATTTATTTTTATATTTTTGTAAATGTAAATAACTGATCTCAAACTATTGCCTCTAGAAAACTTCCTGACCAAAAATGAAGTACAAGATTTAAAATCACCAAACACATTTCATGATGTAAACTCACTTTTTTCTGTTGTAGCCAGTGATATGTGTGATTTTTAAAACAAACAAAAAAAATCATTAAAAGGTTGCTGTTATGCACAGTCAAACATGTTGCACACATAGCAGTGCTGCACAGCACACATACTCAATTAGAGTGGAGTTAATAGACACGCTCGTAATCACCTGCATTGACGACTAAATCGAAATGCCTCCATACTGCCATTCTCCCTGCATGGTTTACGGCAGTTTTAAACTTTCCAAGTTTTGTCTAGCGGCCTCCATTTTCATTAGTTCAGTCTGAATATTTACCTCTTCCTGCCTGAAATGTAACTATTGGCCTGTGTTGCGTTCAGGCGTTGTCACATAAATAACAAATTCTAGCACAACACAGCAGCATGTGAAGTGGGCTGAACCTGAACCAAACCCAAGCAAAATTTCTGATTTGTTATCCAAACCCTGCTGACCCATCAGATTCTAACGGGTCCCGTGTGGCTCGGGTCTGGTATCCACACTCTAACGTTAGTAGAGTAAACCTCACATACATAACATACTTTTGTTCCCTAAACTTAAGTAAGTAAACCTAAAAATGAAGTTTTTTATCAACTTCAAACTTGTTTTTGAAATAGAGATTTCTTTTGAAAATGGAAGTTAATTTAGAGATACACAATGCGTGTAATGAGTGTAAACTGACATGTTGTTCCTGAGCATCCAAAACTGATGTCGGAGGGGTACCCACAGCATCATAGTTTAACATGAAAGTTCACTGACCAAGCGCCTGTATTTGATAAGTTGGGAGTGAGAATATGTAACTTCAAAACTGTTAAATCAGTAATTGATGTGTTGCAGTTATATGTTGTTTTAATAATACAGTGTCTTTCTGCAGCGTCTAGGCCTGAAAACCATCCATTTCCTCTGCCGCTGCTCACCGGGGTCCTCACTGGAGCTTTATTGGTTATCCTCCCGCTCTTGCTGTATCGCTTCATAAAGTCCAAGGGTGAGAGTAAAATTACTGCAGAGTTCTCATGACACTGAAGAGAATATTTTGCAATTAAAGAAAAACAAACAAAAAAAACAATAAATGTCTTTTTTTTAATTTACAGATTTACGTTGCAGCAGGTTGGTGCAAAATTCTTTTCTCTCACTTTGAACTCAGCAATACTGAGAATGAATCCTGCTAAATCTACTGCCATTTCCATATTTTAGATCCATGCAGTCTCAGACCATCAATCAGGATGAACAAGTCCACCGGGATGAAATGCAACAGCAAACATACTCTTCTCTTCTTGCAGGTCTGAATGCTTTCACAGCTGTATCTTATATAGCTGCTGGTTATAAAGGCTGCAGTCTTTAAGACTGGGCCTCATTTTTTGAAAATGTTCCTCCAAGATTACCCTCCAACAGCATCTCCTCTGCTGCAGGCTTAACACCGGTGAACTTAACTAAACCAGTGGTTAAAATGTTGCCCAGAGTCAGTCTGTGATATAAAAGTTTAATTTTGTATCACAGAGGTAAAGTGACTAATTTGACTTTGTCTTTATTTTCAATAACCTGTAGGTGACGTTTGCATCTACGAATCAGTGACTGGTTGTGAAGACACTGGAAAGGGTACAGTACAAACGATTTTAATGTGGAAATAATCTGTTTCATTTGTCTTTAATATGGACAAAATAAAGAATACAATGATGCCACATTCTATTCAATTCATCTCAAAGGTCTTGACAAGAGGAGTAAGCATGAGGAGCCAGTGGACACGAATGTACCATGAATCAGTGTTAAAATGCAGGTACGTACGCACAGCATCTATGTATTTTGTGGTGTGTAAAGATATTAGCTGTGGTTTCCTTGCTGTCTAAATTTGGCTATCAAAGCAATATATCTCTGTCAGACAAACTGTGAAGCTGAGCTGTGTATGCTCATGCTGAGCAGCAGTGTCTTGGCTTGTTTCTTCTCTGGTTCATAGTTTGGCAACTAACTATTAGAATCGTCTACAAATATTTTTCAGGGTTTAATAAGATTAACAAACTGAATTAAGTATCATCTGGGCCTCTAATTCCAGATTCTACAGTTACTCTGTCCCCTTAAAGGGATGAAAAATCATGAAAATTCAGCCATTACCCATAATGCTGAGGGAGGCTCAGGTGAAGTTTTAGAGTCCTCACAACACATACGGAGCTAAATGTTGTGCCTCTGTCTGCTTCTCCCTGAAATTTCATTTTTCCAAAAAGTTGCTAATATTTCTTCAGGGAGTGCAGTTAGTCACAGTTTGGACTCCACGCTCGCTCCGACAGCTTGATGGACCATCACAAAGGGGCGGGGCTTAGTAAATGGTCAATTTGATCTCTGGCTCCTCCAGTTTGCATGTCGAAGTATCCTTGAGCAAGACTCAACCTAGCCTCGGCCACCAGTGTGTGAATGGGTGTGGAGGGGTGGATGTGACATGTAGTGTTAAAGTGCTTTGAGAGGTCAGAAAACTAGAAAGATGCAGTCCAAGTGCAGGTCCATTTACCATTAACCAACCCGTGTTCAGTACAGTTTTGTCTATTTTTCAGCTTTTTTATTTTTAATTTTTATTGTGTCTTTGTTCCAGGTCCATAAAGTGAAGTGCATCATCAGCAAAACAAGTGAGGCACAAATGACAACTTGAAAAACGTAATGTTCATGGCGGTTTCTGCAGTAGTCCAACTGCTCCTCAGATTTCTTAGTACTATGTAGTCTCTTAGTACTTGTGGAGTTCAATAGTAGATTATATGAAATAATTTAACCTCCTGTTGGTCTCAGCTTAAATTGCAGGACAGTTGAGATGTTTTGGACTGTCTTAGACCATAGGAATGACATATAAATTGAAGCCAAAGGTTCATTTGCTACATACAGAATTTCCCAGATGATCAGCACTGTTTCCGTACCGTGTCGCCCACACAGCAAGCACACTATAGACTTCCTTAGGTCAAGCGGTTAAAAGGACAGTGCACCCAAAAATGAAAATTCAGCCATTATCTACTCACCCATATGCCGAGGGAGGCTCAGGTGAAGTTTTAGAGTCCTCACATCACTTGCGGAGATCCCAGGGGAGAGGGGGTAGCAGCATAACTCCACCTAATGGAGGCTGACGACGCCCCAGATTCAAACGTCCAAAAACTTTGAAACCACAAAATATCTCCATACTGCTCGTCCATAGTGAGCTACAGGCTACAATGAGGCTAAAAACAGAGTTCAAATGACATTTTTCCAAACAACTTTTTATGTCGGGGCTTCAGGACACTTACACTACGGACGAGCAGTATGGAGATATTCTGTGGTTTCAAATGTGTTTTTTTGGTGTTTTAATCTGGGGCGCCCAGCCTGCATTAGGTGGAGTTTTGTTGCATCTCCGCAAGGGATGTGAGGACTCTAAAACTTCACCTCCCTCGGCATATGGGTGAGTAGATAATGGCTGAATTTTCATTTTTGGGTGCACTATCCCTTTAAGTTCCAGTTTAGCCCTTCTCTGACTTGAATAACTTGGGATGAAATGATTTAATCTTGCGGTGATTTTCTGTCTTGTACAGCCCAACTTTGTGTTTGATGACGCGAGTGTATTTAAAGTTAAACATCTTTTGTAGTGCAGCTTCACTACTCAAAGTCAAGGATTGACAACTTTTTTTTCATTATAAATAAACTAATGTGTAAATAATATTTCATAAGACAAATGTAAATGCTTCTGTGCTTTAATTGCTGTACTTTGTAATGGAGGGAGAATTGACTCTTGTACATTTTTATGTCTGGTTTCTCACAATGTAATTCTTAGCCACTTGGTGGTGCCCTGCAGTTTTGCATTCAGTTTTTATAGAAATTTCTGTGAGTGCATGAATAATGCATGATGTCATGCGTGATGTTTAATTTGTGTTACTATGCAAAACTATTTTAGATTGCTTATTAATGATGTGAAAAGAAAACTTGTTTTCATTCATTTGGGCATATAGTGTTAATGTTCTCTTTATGTAAAAAAGGCAGCTATGCTTGTTTTCTTTTAATTCATGGTCAAATTATGTACTCATAAGTATCATTATTGCATCTGTAGATTTATTGTTATGTTAAGTCCTTTAAGTAGTTGTAATAGAAAGATTATTTTCAAATAAAGAAAATACACTCTCAGGAATTAATCTGGTTTGTGTTTCAGTTTTTATAAATTATATCATATAACCCTCACCAAGTGTTTCCAGTCAGCTGATATGTTGATCCTACTGAATTCACAAAGGGACTTTAAAGACATCATGGACTAATCTAAAAAATAATGTTTAAATTAGACAATAATGAAGACAGAGCATGGGCCGCTTCTGCAGCGACATGTGCTCCAGAAGAAACACCATGATAGTAATGGGCTGAACAGAATTTCAGTAATGTAGAAATATCTGCCAAGATATGATTAAGTTCTTCTTGCTCAAAGTAGACACTTACCTCAACACATATCAGTTTCTCAGTTAAGTAATTAAGTGCATTATTCAGTTTTTAAGTTATGTGGCCAGGAACAGTGGCGCCCCCGGAGGGGAGCCAGAGGGGGCCATGGCCCCTCTGATACAGTGCCTGGCCATTCCACTGCCTCCATTTCAATCCTAAAATTCAGTTATGGCTTTTGGTTTGGTGTGCTACCTGAAGATTTTTAGTGGCCGCGTTTGGCCATCCCTGTAAATAAAATGAAATTTTGGCACAAATGTCCACTTGTCACAACAATGACTTGATTAAATAGTGGTCAAAGGTAAGACCAGGCAAAAGAGAGAATCACATCATGAACTGGAAAGAGGCCAAGGTCATTCGAAGGGAAAGCAACAAGTGCATTGCGGAGGCGGTGGAAATGCGCAAGCATGCACCCAGAACTGTAAACCGGGATGAGGGAGCATACCAACTATCTCACACCTGGGAGGCAGTGTTACAGAGGTGCTCGCTTTCGTTTGCAGGACTGTCAGACGGCGGGGGGCCCCGTCCCCCATCATCTGGAGGAACACCGGATAATGGATTGAAACACACAAGGGACAACAGACAGGAGAGGACCACTCTAACTTAACACCCATACTTAAATCATTTTGTGCAGGAAAGTTATGCAACAACCAGAATTACTGACCATTTCCAAAGCAGCAGTCGCTGACAGGGTTATGATATCTCTCTCAGGAAGGAAATCAAAATTATTTCATATCTACAGGCTGACAAATTACGTGACCTCCACTGCACATTTAAATGCTTTTTCGAGCATGATATCCTATGCTTTAATCTAAACTGAGCTAATTCCTGCAGTGTTAATCATCACCCACGTCTGCTCAGTATCTGCTGGAGGAGTATCAAATTCACAGGCTAGATGTTTTTACCCAGAACATTTGAAACACGTAGGAACGTATTCTGCTGTAGCATAGTCATGTGTCAACTGTGATAAGCAGAGATAAACTGTTGTGGGGAAAAAGAATCTGATCCAAATGATATGAAAATGTTGCTTCAGTTGTGTTTCTCAACATTTGCTGCAGTTTCAGTGTCTCAGTGTCGGATGTGAGGATGAGGTGCGCTTTGTTCTGTGTGCTGGGGATATTCTGTGAGTACATCATTAACATTCTGTATTAGAAGGGCTCTGATTACAGAACATTATTGCACTAAAATGAACAAAGGGAGAGAAATTTGATAATTTTGTAAGGGCTTTTATTCATGTTTTTTGTCAGCATCATTTTTGGAGTTAGGATATTGGCTAGTGACTTTGCTTTAGAGTGGATTATTTTAGTGGATAAATTTGAAAGTTGTTTTAATTGCTATGAAAGTAATAATAATTTGACACCTATGCACTATAAAACTATAGCTGCCAATGCCTGTGTTTATTTCTTTAATATTTCAGTCAGTTTAATCATGTCTAATTAAGTGTCCATTCTTATTTAAGTGCTGAATACACGCCTCTATGGACACGCTAAAGGTGACTGCACAATTTCTTTTCTCTATTGTTTTTCCTTGTATCTAATTAAGATTAATCTCTACCTACCAAATTACTCTAAATCACTGCAGAAACTTAATCATATATTATAAATAGCAAAAGGGATTTGCTAAACAAGGATTCCTATTATTAAAGGTGGTTTTCAGTACAAACCCTCTGATAATGTAATATAATGAGTTTTGCACTGCATCTTTGGTAATAATTACATAAACAGCATTATAAAAAAACACTGTCAAAGATGTTGATTAAACTATTTGTCCTTTATTTTTCCTCATTGGTATTTCTTCAATGTAAACAGAGACAAAAAGGCCTGTTGTGACCTTACAACCCAACTGGCCGAAGATATACGAAGGAGAGACGATCACTCTCAGATGTGAGATAAAGAACGGAGGAGGCACCGACTGGGAGTACGAATGGAGAACAACCAACTCGATAAAACCTCCAAATGAAAATCCGTATAGCATGAGCGCTGATGTATTTCACAATGGACAGTACAGCTGTATTGGCAGAAACAAAAACAAACAGACATCAACAAAGTGGAGTGATAATTTCAAATTGACAGTCCATGACAGTGAGTCAATTCAAATGTAATGAATATTTGTATTATAAATACATATTATATAGTTTAGTTACAGACCTTATGAAAGCATTTAGGACAATAAATATAAAAATGCTTAAAGTATAATATCATAACATGTTCTCATTCTGAAACTTCCTAACAGATAAACCTCGGCCTGTCCTCACTGTGTCTCCATTATGGCTGAGTCCTGGAGCCACAGTAACTCTGAGATGCAGTGTTGAACATCCATCTGCAGGATGGAGGTTCTTCTGGTATAAGGGCGTTCTCAAACAGTCAGAAAATGTCTACACTTACAAGCTGCTACCTGGTAGCATTAATGGGACTAAAGAGCATTCCTACATTGTCCATGGACAGACACGCACCACTAGATATTACTGTAAAGCTGGAAGAGGAGATCCAGTGTATTACACTAAGTATAGTGAACGTAGGTTTGTCTGGTCTGGAGGTCAGTATGTTTGTTTTTTGCTATGTTTCTGTCACAAAGCAATTCATTTTTAACCAACCACTCTGCATCACTGCTTTTAGTGGAACTCCACACTAATGTTATCCTCACTCCTCTGTTGCATTTAAAAATATTTGAGGATGTAGTTAAGCTTTAAACTCAGTTGTAACTGTTCCAGATTAAAGTTTCACCAAAAACTGAAAAAAACGTTCCACCTCTTCCAAATCATCATAATTGACCTATGGCTAAGTCCCGCCGGCCTGAATAGAATAGAATATAATGTCTATAGCCTTACTGGTACAGCATTTATAGACTGAGCTGAGTAGTGATGCGCAGGTCGACCCGTAACCTGCAGGTCAGGCAGCAGTGATCGTCTGTTAAATCGGTCTGTCAATGATATTTTGACATTATTATTATAATCTATTAATCTATAATCTATTACTGTCATGGCATCTGAAGGTACTGACGCGTTGAGCAGGTGACAGTCCACGGTCGTTTTCAAAACACACTTGTGTCACACACTCCAAAAGCAACTTGTTGAAACTTTAAACAATAATTTATTGTACAAAACTGGGAAAACAAACGTTGACAAAAACGGTTCCATAATTCATATTAAATTCAAAAGATAACGAAAAAACAGCTACAAGTTAGAGGGAATAGTGATAAAGTGGTAAAACTTGGCATTGATCCACAGCAACAGACGGATGCGCACAAGCGTGCCGTGCGCACAAGCTCCGTTGGTAGGATACTATATTTTCACATTTTTAACAATGCAATTTTAAAGTTTTGATTTTTATTGATAACCTACATTTACCAACAACAACAACAAAAAAGTAAATACAAAAACGAATATTGAATACCAAATTTTCAGAACGAATACCTACCCATAGAAATGAATATTCGAATATCCGAATATTTGGGTACAGCCCTAGTGCGTATAGCCATTCCTATACACTCGCACATTCATTGAAATGCATTACAGAAAGTCAGTTTTGTCTGGTTTTATGAGCTTTTTTGGAGATTTGAAGTTTAACAATGGTCAAATGGTGTGCATGCGGTACATGCAACTCCGACACAAGGTATCCTGAGAGGCTGGGCGACGAGGTGTATTTTTTACCTTTTCCTAAACCACATCTCGACCGTGAAAAGTGTCTCCTTTGGATAAAGTTGTGTGGTAACGTTAGACCATGCCAAAATAGTCAAAAAACACGCACATCCCAAGGTCCATTTGGAGTGGGTGCTGGATACATATATATAAAAGTCATGAAAAAAGGCCGTTATCTGTTTCTCATATTCTGAGCCAAAAACCTTAACTTCAGCGGCACTTTAACTTGTTGTCTTTGATGGCGACGGCAACGAGATGCAGTTTATCACACGTACACTGTGACCTGTAAATTTTGGCTTGTAATTTAAGCTCTTCATGGACCTTCTCAACAATAAAATGATAAATATATCCCTCCAGTGCGTAGTTTAGGCCCTTTTGGTTACTTCTCAATGACGTCTGAACGTTATGTGCCCAAAAATCAAGACTGTGAAATACTGTGTACTGTGACACCTGCCATAGCGCCCAGTCACTGAATGGTGATAGTTTGTCCGAGTGAGTGGAGGGGGCGTGGCTTAGCCATAGGTCCATTGCTGTGAACTAGTGATGGCCAAATAAGGCCTCATGAACCACTGTCTTTAATCTCTGAGGCCACTAGATGGCGCTTTCTGTTCAACAAAGGTTTGAAAGGACACTTCATTGCAAGTCCTTCGGCTTTTATCTTGAAACCAAGAGCGCCATCTGGTGGGGTCAGAAAATAAAGAAAGTGGTTCATTAAGCTTCATTTGGCCGTCACTACTGTAACCCATGATTAAGTCTTTATTTTTTAGCTTGAAAACCGAGAAAGCATTGTCCATGTAACATGCATACATGTCTGTAAATGTTACTTAAAACCCTTTCATACATAGGACAATATCTCAAACATTTTGGGTTGATTCAGTATCTTGTGTGATCTTTTTAGAGTTCAACCCAGCAGCGTCTCTCATAGTGACTCCCGAGGGAGTGCAACACTTCCTCTCTGAGTCTGTCTCACTGAGCTGTGAGGGAAGCGCCACCAAGTGGAAAGTGATGAGATATACTGAGAAACGCGAGTTGTCACACTGCTCTGGCTGGGGAAGAATGACTGGATCCACATGCAACATCCACAGCTTACAACACGGTGATGGAGTGTACTGGTGTGAGTCTGCATCAGGAGAGTACAGCAACGCTGTCAATATTACTGTACAAGGTATGTTTAGTTATGCAGTTCTTAAAGTTTTCATATTTTTTGGTTTTTCAAGTTCCAGACATATTGATACACTGATCATCTCATTACAGTGCAATGTTCTGCTAGGGGTTGTTTGGTGTTTGCATTCATGTGAATGCCCCTTGACACACTCCACCCATACAAACACCACTGCTGATCAACCTCATCCCCTCATGGCAACGGCACTCCACAATGGCAGTGGGTGCCTCAGCAGGACATTGCACCGTGCCACACTGCAGAGACTGGTCTGAGGAGCGTGACAAAGAGCTCAAAGCATTGACCTGGCCTCCAAATCCCCCAGATCCCAATATGATCTAGCATCAGTGGGATGACACCCCAGAGGTCCTGTGTCCATGCCTCAACAGGTCAGAGCCAAATTCAATCCATAGTGGGCCCTCTGAACTAATGAGGCATGGACACAGCTCTCCAATGCGTGTCCTGGGTTATCTGGCACCAAGCATTGGCAATGGATCCTTTGAGTCCTGTAGGTTGTGAGGTGGGGTATCGGCATATCCAATTGATGCTTGATTGGATTGGGAACTTGACACCTTGAGCTCCTTGTCTGTTTGTACATTCCTCAGGCCATTCCTGAGCAGTTTCTGTGGTGTGGCATGGTGCATTGTCCTGCTTGGGGGACACTGCCATCAGGGAGTGCCGCAGTCATAAGGGGGAGGTTACTTGGTCTGCTGTGTTTGGGTGGGTGGTGTGTTTCAAGTGGCATCCACATAAATGTCTGGACCCCATTGCATTGTTTCAAGGTGACTGATGTCATTCCCTTGATCTGTCAGTGGTTTTACAATCGTGGCTGATTGGTGTTATATTCATAGAAGGGAATTAAGGGTTTTGCAATATTGCGCTTTGAAATGAATCAAAAACAGGGGACAACATTCACATTTACATTTTAGTAAATGTAAATAACTGATCTCAAACTATTGCCTCTAGAAAACTTCCTGACCAAAAATGAATTACAAGATTTAAAATCACCAAACACATTTCATGATGTAAACTCTCTTTTTTCTGCTGTAGCAAGTGAAATGTGTGATTGGGAAAACAAAAAAAAAATCATCAAAAGGTTGCTGTTATGCACAGTCAAACATGTTGCACACATAGCAGTGCTGCACAGCACACATACTCAATTAGAGTGGAGTTAATTGACACGCTCGTTATCACCTGCATTGATGACTAAATCGAAATGCCTCCATACCGTCAATTTCCCTGCATGGCTTACGGCAGTTTTAAACTTTCCTGATAGCAAGTTTTGTCTAGCGGCCTCCATTTTCATGAGTTCAGTCTGAATATTTACCTCTTCCTGCCTGAAATGTAACTATTGGCCTGTTTTGCGTTCAGGCGTTGTCACATAAATAACAAATTCTAGCACTTGCATAGGCCATAGCACAACACAGCAGCATATCAAGTGGGCTGAACCTGAACCAAACCCAAGCAAAATTTCTGATTTGTTATCCAAACCCTGTCCGACCCATCAGATTGTAACGGGTACCGTGTGGCTCGGGTCCTGTATCCACACTCTAACGTTAGTAACAGACGTACTTACTTTAAGCCAAACCATTATGTTTTTTTAAACATAATCACATACTGTTGTTCCCTAAACCTAAGTGAGTAAACCTAAATATGAAGGGTTTTTTGTTTTGTTTTTTCCATTCAGGCTTTTTTTTTTGAAAATGGAAGTTTATTTTAGAGATACACAATGCGTGTAATGAGTGTAAACTGATACGTCATTCCTGAGCATCCAAAACTGATGTCGGAGGGGTACCCACAGCATCATAGTTTAACATGAAAGTTCACTGACCAAGCGCCTGTATTTGATAAGTTGGGAGTGAGAATATGTAGCTTCAAAACTGTTGAATCAGTAATTGATGTGTTGCAGTTATATGTTGTATGGACACGTTAAAGGTGACTGCACAATTTCTTTTCTCTATTGTTTTTCCTTGTATTTAAATAAGATTAATCTCTAACTACCAAATTACTCTAAATCACTGCAGAAACTTTATCATATATTATAAAAAGCAAAAGGGATTTGCTAAACAAGGATTCGTATTATTAAAGGTGGTTTTTAGTACAAACCCTCTGATAATGTAATATAATGAGTTTTGCACTGCATCTTTGGTAAAAATTACATAAACAGCATTATAAAAAAACACTGTCAAAGATGTTGATTAAACTATTTGCCCTGTAAACAGAGACAAAAAGGCCTGTTGTGACCTTACAACCCAACTGGCCGAGGATATATGTAGGAGAGACGATCACTGTCAGATGTAAGATAAAGAACGGAGGAGGCACCGACTGGGCGTACGAATGGAGAACAACCAGCTTGATAAAACCTCCAAATGAAAATCCGTATAACATGAGTGCTTATGTATTTCACAATGGACAATACAGCTGTATTGGCAGAAACAAAAACAAACAGTCGTCAACAAAGTGGAGTAATAACTTCAAATTGACAGTCCATGACAGTGAGTCAATTCAAATGTAATGAATATTTATATTATAAATACATATTATATAGTTTAGTTACAGACCTTATGAAAGCATTTTAGGACAATAAATATAAAAATGCTTAAAGTATAATATCATAACATGTTCTCATTCTGAAACTTCCTAACAGATTCACCTCGGCCTGTCCTCACTGTGTCTCCATTATGGCTGAGTCCTGGAGCCACAGTAACTCTGAACTGCAGTGTTGAACATCCATCTGCAGGATGGAGGTTCTACTGGTATAAGGGCGTTCTCAAACAGTCAGAAAATGTCTACACTTACAAGCTGCGACTTGTTAGCATTAATGGGACTAAAGAGGATTCCTACATTGTCCATGGACAGACACGCACCACTAGATATTACTGTAAAGCTGGAAGAGGAGATCCAGTGTATTACACTAAGTATAGTGAACGTAGGTTTGTCTGGTCTGGAGGTCAGTATGTTTGTTTTTTGCTATGTTTCTGTCACAAAGCAATTCATTTTTAACCAACCACTCTGCATCACTGCTTTCAGTGGAACTCCACACTAATGTTATCCTCACTCCTCTGTTGCATTTAAAAATATTTGAGGATGTAGTTAAGCTTTAAACTCAGTTGTAACTGTTCCAGATTAAAGTTTCACCAAAAACTGAAAAAAACGTTCCACCTCTTCCAAATCATCATAATTGACCTATGGCTAAGTCGCGCCGGCCTGAATAGAATAGAATATAATGTCTATAGCCTTACTGGTACAGCATTTATAGACTGAGCTGAGTAGTGATGCGCAGGTCGACCCGTAACCTGCGGGTCAGGCAGCAGTGATCGTCTGTTAAATCGGTCTGTCAATGATATTTTGACATTATTATTATAATCTATTAATCTATAATCTATTACTGTCATGGCATCCGAAGGTACTGACGCGTTGAGCAGGTGACAGTCCGCGGCCGTTTTCAAAACACACTTGTGTCACGCACTCCAAAAGAAACTTGTTGAAACTTTAAACAAAAATTTATTGTACAAAACGGGGAAAACAAACGTTGACAAAAACGGTTCCATAATTCATATTAAATTCAGAAGATAACGAAAAAACAGCTACAAGTTAGAGGGAATAGTGATAAAGTGGTAAAACTTGGCATTGATCCACAGCAACAGACGGATGCGCACAAGCTCCGTTGGTAGGATACTATATTTTCACATTTTTAACAATGCAATTTTAAAGTTTTGATTTTTATTGATAACCTACATTTACCAACAACAAAAAAAAAAGTAAATACAAAAACGAATATTGAATACCAAATTTTCAGAACGAATACCTACCCATAGAAATGAATGTTCAAATATCCGAGTATTTGGGTACAGCCCTAGTGCGTATAGCCATTCCTATACACTCGGACATACATTGAAATGCATTACAGAAAGTCAGTTTTGTCTGGTTTTATGAGCTTTTTTGGAGATTTGAAGTTTAACAATGGTCAAATGGTGTGCATGCGGTACATGCAACTCCGACACAAGGTATCCTGAGAGGCTGGGCGACGAGGTGTATTTTTTACCTTTTCCTAAACCACATCTCGACCGTGAAAAGTGTCTCCTTTGGATAAAGTTGTGTGGTAACATTAGACCATGCCAAAATAGTCAAAAAACACGCACATCCCAAGGTCCATTTGGAGTGGGTGCTGGATACATATATATAAAAGTCATGAAAAAAGGCCGTTATCCTTTTCTCATATTCTGAGCCACAAACCTTAACTTCAGTGGCACTTTAACTTGTTGTCTTTGATGGCGACGGCAACGAGATGCAGTTTATCACACGTACACTGTGACCTGTAAATTTTGGCTTGTAATTTAAGCTCTTCATGGACCTTCTCAACAATAAAATGATAAATATATCCCTCCAGTGCGTAGTTTAGGCCCTTTTGGTTACTTCTTAATGACGTCTGATCGTTACGTCCCCAAAAATCAAGACTGCGAAATACTGTGTACTGTGACACCTGCCATAGCGCCCAGTCACTGAATGTTGATAGTTTGTCTCGAGTGAGTGGAGGGGGCGTGGCTTAGCCATAGGTCCATTGCTGTGAACTAGTGATGGCCAAATGAGGCCTCATGAACCACTGTCTTTAATCTCTGAGGCCACTAGATGGCGCTTTCTGTTCAACAAAGGTTTGAAAGCACACTTAATTGCAAGTCCTTCGGCTTTTATCTTGAAACCAAGAGCGCCATCTGGTGGGGTCAGAAAATAAAGAAAGTGGTTCATTAAGCTTCATTTGGCCGTCACTACTGTAACCCATGATTAAGTCCTTATTTTTTAGCTTGAAAACTGAGAAAGCATTGTCCATGTAACATGCATACATGTCTGTAAATGTTACTTAAAACCCTTTCATACATAGGACAATATCTCAAACATTTTGGGTTGATTCAGTATCTTGTGTTATCTTTTTAGAGTTCAACCCAGCAGCGTCTCTCATAGTGACTCCTGAGGGAGTGCAACACTTCCTCTCTGAGTCTGTCTCACTGAGCTGTGAGGGAAGCGCCACCAAGTGGAGAGTGATGAGATATACTGAAAAACGCCAGTTGTCAGACTGCTCTGGCTGGGGAAGAATGACTGGATCCACATGCAACATCCATAGCTTACAACACGGTGATGGAGTGTACTGGTGTGAGTCTGGATCAGGAGAGTACAGCAACGCTGTCAATATTACTGTACAAGGTATGTTTAGTTATGCAGTTCTTAAAGTTTTCATATTTTTTGGTTTTTCAAGTTCCAGACATATTGATACACTGATCATCTCATTACAGTGCAATGTTCTGCTAAGGGTTGTTTGGTGTTTGCATTCATGTGAATGCCCCTTGACACACTCCACCCATACAAACACCACTGCTGATCAACCTCATCCCCTCATGGCAACGGCACTCCACAATGGCAGTGGGTGCCTCAGCAGGACATTGCACCGTGCCACACTGCAGAGACTGGTCTGAGGAGTGTGACAAAGAGCTCAAAGCATTGACCTGGCCTCCAAATCCCCCGGATCCCAATATGATCTAGCATCTGTGGGATGAGACCCCAGAGGTCCTGTGTCCATGCCTCAACAGGTCAGAGCCAAATTCAATCCATAGTGGGCCCTCTGAACTAATGAGGCATGGACACAGCTCTCCAATGCGTGTCCTGGGTTATCTGGCACCAAGCATTGGCAATGGATCCTTTGAGTCCTGTAGGTTGTGAGGTGGGGTACCGGCATATCCAATTGATGCTTGATTGGATTGGGAACTTGACGCCATTCCTGAGCAGTTTCTGTGGTGTGGCATGGTGCATTGTCCTGCTTGGGGGGCACTGCCATCAGGGAGTGCCGCAGTCATAAGGGGGGGTTATTTGGTCTGCTGGTTTTACAATTGTGGCTGATTGGTGTTATATTCATAGAAGGGTGTTACGGGTTTTGCAATATTGCCCTTTGAAATGAATCAAAAACAGGAAACAACATTCACATTTACATTTTTGTAAATGTAAATAACTGATCTCAAACTATTGCCTCTAGAAAACTTCCTGACCAAAAATGAATTACAAGATTTAAAATCACCAAACACATTTCATGATGTAAACTCTCATTTTTCTGCTGTAGCAAGTGAAATGTGTGATTTGTAAAACAAAAAAAAATCATCAAAAGGTTGCTGTTATGCACAGTCAAACATGTTGTACACACAGCAGCGCAGCACAGCACACATACTCAATTAGAGTGGAGTTAATAGACACGCTCGTAATCACCTGCATTGACGACTAAATCGAAATGCCTCCATACTGCCATTCTCCCTGCATGGTTTACGGCAGTTTTAAACTTTCCTGATAGCAAGTTTTGTCTAGCGGCCTCCATTTTCATGAGTTCAGTCTGAATATTTACCTCTTCCTGCCTGAAATGTAACTATTGGCCTGTGTTGCGTTCAGGCGTTGTCACATAAATAACAAATTCTAGCACTTGCATAGGCCATAGCACAACACAGCAGCATATCAAGTGGGCTGAACCTGAACCAAACCCAAGCAAAATTTCTGATTTGTTATCCAAACCCTGTCCGACCCATCAGATTCTAACGGGTACTGTGTGGCTTGGGTCTGGTATCCACACTCTAACATTAGTAACAAATGTACTTATTTTAAGCCAAACCGTTATGGTTTTTTTAAAAACCTGATCACATCCTGTTGTTCCCTAAACGTAAGTGAGTAAACCTAAATATGAAGGTTTTTGTTTTGTTTGTTTTTTTACATTCAAACTTTTTTTTTGAAAATGGAAGTTTATTTTAGAGATACACAATGCGTGTAATGAGTGTAAACTGACACGTCTTTCCTGAGCGTCCAAAACTGATGTCGGAGGGGTACCCACAGCATCATAGTTTAACATGAAAGTTCACTGACCAAGCGCCTGTATTTGATAAGTTGGGAGTGAGAATATGTAACTTCAAAACTGTTAAATCAGTAATTGATGTGTTGCAGTTATATGTTGTTTTAATAATACAGTGTCTTTCTGCAGCGTCTAGGCCTGAAGACCATTCATGTCTTCTGGTGCTGCTCACCGGGGTCCTCACTGGAGCTGTATTGGTTATCCTCCCGCTCTTGCTGTATTGCTTTATGCAGTCCAAGGGTGAGAGTAAAATTACTGCAGAGTTCTCATGACACTGAAGAGAATATTTTGCAATTAAAGAAAAACAAACAAAAAAATAATAAATGTCTTTTTTTTAATTTACAGATTTACGTTTCAGCAGGTTGGTGCAAAATTCTTTTCTCTCACTTTGAACTCAGCAATACTTAGAATGATTCCTGCTAAATCTACTGCCATTTCCATATTTTAGATCCATGCAGTCTCAGACCATCAATCAGGATGAACGAGTCCACCGGGATGAAATGCAACAGCAAACATACTCTTCTCTTCTTGCAGGTCTGAATGCTTTCACAGCTGTATCTGATATAGCTGCTGGTTATAAATTCTGCAGTCTTTAAGACTGGGCCTCAGTTTTTGAAAATGTTCCTCCAACAGCATCCCCTCTGCTGCAGGCTTAACACCGGTGAACTTAACTAAACCAGTGGTTAAAATGTTGCCCAGAGTCAGTCTGTGATATAAAAGTTGAATTTTGTATCACAGAGGTAAAGTGACTAATTTGACTTTGTCTTTATTTTCAATAACCTGTAGCTGACGTTTGTATCTACGAATCAGTGACTGGTTGTGAAGACACTGGAAAGGGTACAGTACAAACGATTTTAATGTGGAAATAATCTGTTTCATTTGTCTTTAATATGGACAAAATAAAGAATACAATGATGCCACATTCTATTCAATTCATCTCAAAGGTCTTGACAAGAGGAGTAAGCATGAGGAGCCAGTGGACACGAATGTACCATGAATCAGTGTTAAAATGCAGGTACGTACGCACAGCATCTATGTATTTTGTGGTGTGTAAAGATATTAGCTGTGGTTTCCTTGCTGTCTAAATTTAGCTATCAAAGCAATATATCTCTGTCAGACAAACTGTGAAGCTGAGCTGTGTATGCTCATGCTGAGCAGCAGTGTCTTGGCTTGTTTCTTCTCTGGTTCATAGTTTGGCAACTAACTATTAGAATCGTCTACAAATATTTTTCAGGGTTTAATAAGATTAACAAACTGAATTAAGTATCATCTGGGCCTCTAATTCCAGATTCTACAGTTACTCTGTCCCCTTAAAGGGATGAAAAATCATGAAAATTCAGCCATTACCCATAATGCTGAGGGAGGCTCAGGTGAAGTTTTAGAGTCCTCACAACACATACGGAGCTAAATGTTGTGCCTCTGTCTGCTTCTCCCTGAAATCGCTTTTTCATTTTTCCAAAAAGTTGCTAATATTTCTTCAGGGAGTGCAGTTAGTCACAGTTTGAACTCCATGCTCGCTCCGACAGCTTGATGGACCATCACAAAGGGGCGGGGCTTAGTAAATGGTCAATTTGATCTCTGCCTCCTCCAGTTTGCATGTCGAAGTATCCTTGAGCAAGACTCAACCCTATTATAGACTTGCTCCTGATGCCTGTTCCATCGGAGTGTGAGTACGTTTAAGCTGAGTAGTAGGTGTCACCTTGTATGGTAGCCTCGGCCACCAGTGTGTGAATGGGTGTGAAGGGGTGGATGTGACATGTGTTAAAGTGCTTTGAGAGGTCAGAAAACTAGAAAGATGCAGTCCAAGTGCAGGTCCATTTACCATTAACCAACCCGTGTTCAGTACAGTTTTGTCTATTTTTCAGCTTTTTTATATTTTATTTTTATTGTGTCTTTGTTCCAGGTCCATAAAGTGAAGTGCATCATCAGCAAAACAAGTGAGGCACAGATGACAACTTGAAAAACGTAATGTTCATGGCGGTTTCTGCAGTAGTCCAACTGCTCCTCAGATTTCTTAGTACTATGTAGTCTCTTAGTACTTGTGGAATTCAATAGTAGATTATATGAAATAATTTAACCTCCTGTTGGTCTCAGCTTAAATTGCAGGACAGTTGAGATGTTTTGATTTTAGATTAATTGATATATCTTCTTTATTTTGTTCCCAGTGCCTGCCACTTCATGTCTCCCTTATATTTTGGACTGTCTTAGACCATAGGAATGACATATAAATTGAAGGCAAAGGTTCATTTGCTACATACAGAATTTCCCAGATGATCAGCACTGTTTCCGTACCGTGTCGCCCACACAGCAAGCACACTATAGACTTCCTTAGGTCAAGCGGTTAAAAGGAGAGTGCACCCAAAAATGAAAATTCAGCCATTATCTACTCACCCATATGCCGAGGGAGGCTCAGGTGAGGTTTTAGAGTCCTCACATCACTTGCGGAGATCCAAGGGGAGAGGGGGTAGCAGCATAACTCCACCTAATGGAGGCTGACGTTTCAAATGACGTTTTTCCAAATAACTTTTTATGTCGGGGCTTCAGGACACTTTGATCACTACGGACGAGCAGTGCACTATCCCTTTAAGTTCCGGTTTAGCCCTTCTCTAACTTGAATAACCTGGGATGAAATTATTTAATCTTGCGGCTCAATGATGATCTAAAGTCTGTAAATTCCAATGCTGATTTTCTGTCTTGTACAGCCCAACTTTGTGTTTGATGACGCGAGTGTATTTAAAGTTAAACATCTTTTGTAGTGCAGCTTCACTAGTCAAAGTCAAGGATAGGCAACATTTTTTTTCATTATAAATAAACTGATGTATAAATAATATTTCATAAGACAAATGTAAATGCTTCTGTGCTTTGATTACTGTACTTTATCATGGAGGGAGAATTGTCTCTTGTACATTTTTATGTCTGGCAATGTAATTCTTAGCCACTTGGTGGTGCCCTGCAGTTTTGCATTCAGTTCCTGTAAAAGTTTCTGTGAGTGCATGAATGATGCATGATGTCATGCGTGATGTTTAATTTGTGTTACTATGCAAAACTATTTTAGATTGCTTATTAATGATGTGAAAAGAAAACTTGTTTTCATTCATTTGGGCATATAGTGTTAATGTTCTCTTTATGTAAAAAAGGCAGCTATGCTTGTTTTCTTTTAATTCATGGTCAAATACTCATAAGTATCATTATTGCATCTGTAGATTTATTGTTATGTTAAGTCCTTTAAGTAGTTGTAATAGAAAGATTATTATCAAATAAAGAAAATACACTCTCAGGAATTAATCTGGTTTGTGTTTCACTTTTTATAAATTATATCATATAACCCTCACCAAGTGTTTCCAGTCAGCTGATATGTTGATCCTACTGAATTCACAAAGGGACTTTAAAGACATCATGGACTAATCTAAAAAATAATGTTTCAATTAGACAACAATGAAGACAGAGCATGGGCCGCTTCTGCAGCGACATGTGCTCCAGAAGAAACACCACTATAGTAATGGGCTGAACAGAATTTCAGTAGACATATCTGCCAAGATATGATTAAGTTCTTCTTGCTCAAAGCAGACACTTACCTCAACACATATCACTTTCTTAGTTAAGTAATTAAGTGCATTTTTCAGTTTTTAAGTTATGTGGCCAGGAACAGTGGTGCCCCCGGAGGGGAGCCAGAGGGGGCCATGGCCCCTCTGATACAGTGCCTGGCCATTCCACTGCCTCCATTTCAATCCTAAAATTCAGTTATGGCTTTTGGTTTGGTGTGCAACCTGAAGATTTTTAGTGGCCGCGTTTGGCCATCCCTGTAAATAAATTTCTGTTGTAGCCACTGGTCACTGCGGTAAATCTAACACCTTGTAACAGGTGTGGTTACTGCTCGTCATCACAGAATGAGCAGGCAGGTGAACAACAGTGAGAAAGTTTCTTGGTTCAGGGTCTTCCAAGACACAGGTTCAGTCACAAACAGCACACAAACAGTTTAAAGTGTGCAGTTTTACTGTGAGGTAGCAGACAGGAGGCGACAGCAGATGAACAGAAGGTCCGATACCAGGTGAACACAGGGAAGCCAACACACCTGTGAAACACCAGTTGTAGGTGTGTTGGAACCAGTGGGGAGTGGAAGAACCAGCGGTGATGAGTGGATTTTGCGGCACGCACACAAAGGCAGAATGTGCAGCCATGTGACACGGTAATCCACAGCACCGGAAATCGCAGGCAGCAGAAAAGGTAAACTCACAATGGAGAGCTGACTAGCAGTCTGTCCACACAGCTACGTGAAACAGGCAAAGAGAAACCAGGAACATGGAAACAGAGTTCCTGGTCGAGGACAGAAGGCTGAGTGGTTTACCGGGGAGCAGGCGAAGCAGAAGAGTCAGAGACAGGCGTGGTCGGCAACAAGATAGCAGTCTGGGAACTAATGCTGGAAAGACATGCATAGACATGACAAAGAACAATCTATTGTGGCAGGGGGCAATGAGGCACAGGTGAGAGAAGTTGGCTTGATGAGGTGGGTGATGTGTGGACAGGTAGGCTGAAGTGCACACTGTGACACATTTAGGTTTTGTCACCTGCCAATAAAATATAGTGTGATGACAGATTTGCAAAATTCAATCTAAAACAGCTGGCTGTAAAAAAAGAAAAAAAAAATTGCTGATGATGTCTTACTCAACTCTAATCTGTTTAACTTTTTTTTAATCAGGCATAGCCACAGTGCATGTTCTGCTTCCTGTCCCACGCTCCGGCCATCTCTAACTTGTCAGAGAAGGAAGCAGACGTTCCCCGACCCACAAAGATGGCTGGTGTTTGCGTCCGATACGCGATCTGCCTCTTGACATACTGTGCTCTGCAGCTGTTTTGGCTCTTCCTCCATGGTGTGTATGCCTCTGCTCAGTCAGACTTTGCAGTTTTACTATTACAAGATGTATTCATTGGCCTGATGCACTCTTTCATGAGTTTAGATTTGTACAGCTGAAGCATACTTTTCAAGCTCATTGTATTTCCTGGGTGTGTGTTTACAGTTACATGCAAACTACTTTCAAATATTATCCTACTGCATTTTTTTTGACTCATGTAAAATAATGTTTTACATCTGCAAATGTTTTCTCCAAGAAATCCTAATTTTTAAAAGACAAAGCCCCTGTTTCCTTGCTACTTTCCTCTCTCTCTTTGTAAACATTAAAGAACATTTATCAGTCGTAATATCAAGATCAATTTTACAGTGACAAAAAGATTATACCCCTCCTGTTGTTTGTTCATGTGTTTCAGATGTGGAGGCTTCCAGTTGTCAATGTGTCATCCATAAGAAAGTTGGAGACACCGTGGAGTTGTCATCCTGCTTACCAACTGAAGGGGTCATAGTGGCACACTGGAAATATGGATTGTCATTAATTGCAGAAAAAGGTCGAATACCTGATGAAAACCATCAGTTCAAAGGCAGATTAGACTTTAACCCCACAAACTTCAGTTTAACAGTGAGAGAACTGACTCTACAAGATTCTGGTGATTATCATTTTGCCTCAGCGGTGACTGACAAACAAAGGGCAACAGTCACCATCACTCTGCAAGTTCACGGTAGGATTCCTCTGGTTTTTTCAAACTTTATGTTGTCAAGTAAATGTTTCAAAGTGCTATTGCTGCAACATAGTGTACTCGGAACTCGGAAGCAAACGATCTCCCCCATCGACATGTGCAAGGGTCATTTAAGTCCGAATTCTAAGTCAGAAACTAGCCCGAGTTGGCCGACATACACACACCTGACATCATAGCAACATGGTGGTGCACACAGTGACATTTTCATCATTTATATTACTTTATGTTGTGTTTGTGTTGTTAAACATTCTGTAACAATGTTGTAGCATCCACGCATGCTATTGGCTTTGGTGGTTCAGGGGCTTACACTTCATTTACACTATATTGAGCTGCTGTATGCTATTTTAATGAGCAACTTTGAGAAACACTAATTTTATGTGCTGTTTCTTTTCTGTAATTGTGCCGTGGTAACTGATGTTGCTGTAGATGCTCTAGATGAAGCTCAGAGACCTTACATAAATTTGCAGCAGGTGTCCATGTTTTCCCGAGCATACACACTGGGATGCATTTAGATTCGAAGTTGGGAATGCTGAGTTCGAGTTATCACCTTTTTACTTCCAATGGATTGCAGCATTTGCTAATTTAAAAGCATTAAGGGGAATTTATTCCCAAAGCAACTCAGCCCAAACTGAAATGCCATTGTCCAGTTGTTTCAAAGAGGCACAGAATTTTTTACTCTAACATGCTAAATTCCATGAGGACAGTGCCCTCCAGAAGACATCTTCAGGATGTTTTTGTTACGCCCCCATTATTACTGTCTTTACTCTCTGTCCGCTGTCTCATTAGAGCCCATAACTGCAGAGCCCATCATCATTTCCAGTACCGCCTGGCACATCTCGAACGAATCCTGTACAGTTCTGCTGAAGTGCAGTGCAACCACTGAAAGCAATGTCACCTACAAATGGATGGTGGGGAACGAAACTATAACTGGCTCCAGGCTGGAATTCATCATGCGACCTCAGGACGGAGACACCAAATTCACCTGCACTATTTCCAGTATTGTCAGTGAGATGTCAACATCTGAAACAGTCACCTGTAGCAGCAACCCACAAGGATCAGGTACATGAGACAGTAAAATATTAATTTACTTTTGTATCTTTATCTTTTAAAGTATTTACAATGCATTACAGTGTGACTGCTTTTAAAAGTTTGCTTACATACTTAATTATTATTGCAGTGGCCGGCCCCTCATCTCATCTGCCGTTGATTATTGGGTGTGTTATTGGAATTTTACTCATTATTCCACTGCTGCTCTTGCTGGTTTTCTACACAAAGTCAAAGGGTAAGACCTCCTTCTGATATTAGATGGGTAACAGTGATTGCAACCTAGTCCACAGCAAAAATGTTGGCATCGTACGTTTCTGCAAACCACAGATACGTTACATTTGTATGTTATTATATATGTTGAAATGTTATGTTTCAACAGCACTTTGTTTAATGTGTGGTTTAGGCAAATAAACAAAAACAAAACACTTAATTATGATTTGGAAAATATCTGGTTTTGGGGCACAGTCCCAGCTGAAAATGCAGCAATGTCTTAGTAAAAAACAACCACTTTTCATCGTTCTATCCTGGCAGAAAACATGACAATGTTTCTGTAATAAACAATCATTTATAGTTCCACTATTCCAGCAGGAAACACAGCAATTGCTAGTCATTAAACAACTGCTTTCGTCCAACTATCCCAGTAGGAAATGTGGCGATGACCCCGTAAAAAATAAAACAAAAAATAAAACTGTCCCTGGTGGAAAAATGGTGATGTCTTCCTAAAACCTAACTGGTTTTGTTGTTTGTGGGTCTCAAACAGTGGACTGCAGCTTAGCAGGGGTCTCACCTAGGTGACACGTTATCTATCATCCCTTCTTCCTCCCTTTTAGAAACTTTGATAAGATACGTGTGATTGCAAATGGAACGTTTTGCAAAAACATACACTGCCATCATTTCTTCTTGCGGCTGTCCTGCTGATTATCCAGATTTTTACTGAATGTTTCTGAAGTCAGATTATTATGCAACAACAAAAAAAACTTGTAACATTTTTGTCCTCCACAGATCTATGTTGTAACAGGTCAGGACACTCTTCTCTGATTTACAACTTAAAAAAGCAATATACTATACATGCTCTACTGTCATTTTTACTTTTGCTAGTTTTTAAAAATGACTCCTAATATGGATTTTTAATTATGTGCTACAGGCTCACCCAGTCTCAAGCAGTCAACCAAGATGAAACTCAGCAGCAGGTGTACTCCTCTCTTCTCCACGGTCAGTATTCCATTCACCTCTGCTCACTTTAAATACTATTTTAAACCTTTTAACACTCTTTTTTTTTAAAGTTAACTATTTTCTTATCATACACCCATAAACATCTATTAATATGATCTTACCTTGATTATCTCTGACCTGTAGCTGATGGTTCTGTCTATGAAACGATGAGAGGCTCTCAAGATGCTGAAACAGGTACAGTACACAGTAAACTTTGATTAACGTGAAGCTTTTGACAACTCAGTGGTTAAAATTTAGACATCCTGGCAAAATATGACACTTAAAATGAATGCAAAATATGCATGTAAATAACAGCGTGCTCCCACAATATATTCATATACAATCTTTCAGAAATTGGGTGCAAAATGTTGTTAACTAAAACATATGTGTGCACAGCATTCCTCCAAACTGTGACATCTGATCATACTGTATATGCTGTGGTGTTAACAATGTCTAAATGTGGCTAAGTATGGTCAACACTTCTCAGTAAAAGGGAACTGTAAGATGAACTTACATCTCTGGCTGCTCATATTTAAAGGTGTGAAATACATATGAGATCATATCTGTCATAATTGTTTTGGGGTATTTTTGCCTTTCATGGATAGGACAGTGTAGTGTGAAATGGGGAGATACATATATATATGAGAAACATGTCAGCTAAGGGCTGATTTGTTCCCTCGCACCAAGTCTCCTTCTTTTATTTCAATGGTCTGTAATCAGCTCTGCATCTCACGCACAACAGGTTCAACCCTCCCCCCTGCGCGCAAGCAGACATTCTCTATAGCTCTTTATCAAACAAACTGAGGACATCTGTTAGATTTAGATCAGATTTTAAAGTGTAATTTAAAAAAACAAACAAATTTGATAGCATTTAATGTTGCTTAAAATGGTATCACAGATATGATGTTTAATGTAACCTTGCATTAATTATCTCTAACCTGTAGGTGATGATTGTGCCTATGAAAATACAAGAGGCTCTGCAGAAGCTGGGAAAGGTACAGTATAACTATTCCCCACCACATCTTCTGATTTCTCTAATTCATTCCTTCAGTTGTTTCCTCTAATTTGATTCCAGATTCATAAAGAGCGGTGCATCATCAGCAAAACGAGAGAAGCACAGATGAAAGCAGAAATTCATGTTAAAGCAGTTTTGACATAAAGTGAAATGTATGTGCATTCCTCTGTCCTCAACTCAACTGTATATATATATATATATATATATATATATATATATAGTTGTAGTATATAATGGACTGCTTTCATTTTTTTTACCTTTAAAGCTCTTTTACCATGTTGTAAGCTGAACACTGTCAGGTTTTTTTCCACATTTATAATTGTTCTCATGCAGGTTTACATGTTTATCCACTTGGTGGCATAATGTGCTTGTCCTTTCAGTTACTTGCTTCTCAGTGGCTCTTGTGATCAATTATCATTGCAGATGCATCAGTGAGTACATGCATGATGGATATCTTGAAGCATGCGCACATTTATTGTGTTTGATTGTGTAATATAATTGAATAAGCATGTTTTATAGATCATTTTCAACAATTTAAAATGTTACATTTAACATGGGGTTTTTTTCTCTCCATTTGAGCAAATTCCCTTTTGGGTTTTTTAAATACTATAGCTGTAGGTTGTATTTTTTTTTTTATGTCAGCAAACAAATTTTATGTCAAAATAAATGAGTAGCCATAAATAAAAAAATACATACTTTTGAACTCATGGTTCGTGTTTCAGAGTTTTTCACAAGGATTTGAGAGGACAGGGCGTGCTGTTAAATGTGTTGGCTACGACTTGGTTCTGTTTCTTTGATGACTCAGTGGCCAGTGTCATTTTACTGTCACTGTCTCACTTCTCCTTTCAAAAGAAATGTCAGCAAACATGTTCATGTTAGACTTCAGGGTTTTACCTAGTAAAAAGTCTGCTGGTACTTTTGAGAGTTCAAAGGGACGACTTAAAAATGAATGTCATCAAAATAGATAAGGATGTTTGAAATAGGAAATAGTGATATAAAGAGGAAAATGCTGTACGAAAAGTCCCTAAAATGGGAGCTGATACATTTGATCCACTTAACGATCATGACTGCTACAAAAGGAAATGACGTAATTTTGCCCATTTGCTAACAAACTTTATCTTTTCAGCAGCTGTGTTCAGTGTTTAATGCTCTGCTGTGTCATACAGACAATGAAGAATATGTGCAGAATTGTGAATACATACATACATACATAGAGTGATACCTTATTCATTCCCACGGGGGAATTCTTGTATCCAGTAGCTCACATAAAGTCACATAAAAACCACAACAATAATAAAAAAGGTGCCCATAGAAATTAATAAAGTAAAAAAGTCTTTAAGTCTTTAAATGACTATTTATCAATTGATTGGCTGGAGTGCCACAGGTTTCTGCTGAGGGGATATCAAACACTGAACTAACAGGGTAAAAGTTTAGCATGTTAACTTTAAACCAATCAAATAATTTGTCAGTCTACTATTTATTGTGTAGAAAAGGTGTGACAGGAAAAAATGCTCAAGGCTCAGCTTCATGGCATGTCCCCAGGAAGTGCAATTTTCATAGACGCCAAACAGCGTACTTTCTTTTAGTGATAACCCCCGAAACATGAATCATTTCATTATCGAGATTTGACTACAATTGAAAGTCCAAAAGAGACGCACAATTGTATCATTTTTTCGACACTGCGGAATCAGTGCCGATCATACGAGTAATTTTATATGTGGCACTTGAGCTTTTTTGGCTTTATGCGTCTCTGAGCAACGTTTAATAGGAATGAATGTGGCCCCACCTCCAATGCTGTATCCAAGTCTTTTTATACATCCATGCTTCACTGTCAGTATTAAATTCTAGATTGCACAATGTATTTAACCCATTAATTACCAGAGTCAGTAGGATTTTTCCTCTCAGTCCTATGAATATTGGTACCAAATTTCAACAAATAGTTGTTACTATTTTTTAATTTGCTAAAAACTAACAAACGTCAATGGTGGCACTAGAGTTCATAGGCTCCATCTTCTGGGTCGTTGGAGGCGGGACCCCATTCATTCCTATGGAAGCTGCTCATTGGCACATAAAGGCCAAAAGGTTTGACTTCCCAAATATAAAATTACGTGGATCTTTCACATCACTGAGCTAACAGAACAAGCACACTGGAGACGTTAGCTGGCCGAGCGACTGATTCCTGGTTTATCCCTTGGCTAGCTTGAATGGGGATAAAGTTATTTAATCATGCAGCTCTTCCAGACGTTTGGAAAGTTATCAGACTAAATGGATCAAATTTTGAAAGTGGAAGATGTCATTTTGAGGTGGTTGTGACGCTCAAAAGAATGTCTCCACTGATTTACAGACATCTCTTTCACAATGTAAAGCCCTGTTTGCACAGGACAAATATGACCTGAGGGCCACATTTGATGTAGAAGTTAGCTCCCATGCAGGGGAGTAAATATAGACAGTGCAGGCAGTGCGATTGCACTAGGGCCACTGGGGTGGAGGGGCCTGTAGAAAAAGTGGGCCCTTGCAAGCGATTCTGATTGCCACCTTGGAAATATACCTATTTAGCTACCATGTCAAAACGCTTCAACGTCTGGTGCTGTTCTTTGTGGCTTGACCATGAAGGCCTGCACAAGGTTTAATGGCAGTCCATCAGGTAGTTAGATAATAGGTAGATAATTCAGTCTGAAGCAAGGTGGTGGGCTGACTGACCGACCGGTTTTGTAAGTTCTCTATATCCATTCACTTCCCCTGGCCATTCCAATGGATTCCACTTTTCCCGGATGTCTAGATCTATGAGCGCTGTCACCTGACTCCAACCAATACACAGACCTACTTGACTGGATGTCTATAAGCCAATCACAGTGTGCCACATCATCTAAAATGGACTGCAGTAGAGCCACGCCCCCTCTTTTCAACAAGCATGGCTGTTTGTGAGCTAAGGAGGAAGCGCAAGTCACATTTAAGTGTATTTATGATATTGTTACAGTACATAATATGCGTTTAATGTAAACATGACATGTTATTTTATTTATACATGTCAAAATACCCAATGAAAAGATTTTTAGACGATCCATCCACTGGAATGGACTGGGGATCTGAATGTCACCAGAAAATGAATAGGGAGACACTGGTTTGATTTATTATGACTGTTCTGAATTGATTTTCTCATGATACAAAGCGATGATCAACTTATTTAGTATAGAGGTTTTTCTTTTTTCAGACAAAGAGATTTTCGAAACCGAAGACAGCAACAAAGACACAGTGAACTGAACGCATACAAAGGACAATGAGAAAACACAGAAAGGGGTTTTCTTTCGGGTGCTTTTCCTTAACCGCTACAAGGGTCCAAAGGACAGAGGGATGTCATATGCTGGAAAGCCCTGTGAGGAAATTGTGATTTGTGATATTGGGCTTTATAAATAAAATTGAACTGAAGTGAAATTGAAATCAACACAGCTGTCAAACCACACACAAAACTCCGACAACTACTAGTCCATCCAAAAGACAGAATAGTCACGGACAATAAATGCAATATAATCTATGAAATACCTTGCAAGACATGCGAAAAAACATACATAGGAGAAACAGGGAGGGGCTTTAACACAAGAAAAACTGAACATAAAAAAGAATGTAAAAAGGAAATGGCAGAATGACTCACAAGATCTCAAAAAGAAAAAGCAGAACAGGAAAACTTAAAATCAGCCATGTCAGATCACTACAAGAGAAGCAATCACGTTATGGTCTGGGGCAACGCAAGGGTCATAGGGTCAGAAAGCAACAAATTCAAACGTTGGCTCAAGGAGGCCATAGAGATCAGGAAGCGGGCCGGGGACCTCAACCAGGATGAGGGGGCACCAGCTGATAAAGATACGTCACGACGCATGTCAGATGACGCTTCTGAAGAAGACTGAAGTTGACAGTCGAAACATGTCAAGGTAAAGCAACATCTCTTAATCTCTTTGTCTGAAAAAAGACAAACCTCTATACTATTTAATTGAGTAGACAAACTGAACCTAATCAAGTTATTCAATGCAACTTATTGATTATGTACACAAAATGTTCATCTCAGGAGGTTTTGAACTTACTGTTTTCCAGAGATTCTTCAGAAATCTTTTTATATAATGACTATATATAGTGTCTGTGTCTCTGTTCCACATTTTTCTCCTCACTGACTTGGTCAATCCATGTGAAATGTGGCACAGTGGTAGAGGGCCATGGGAGGATGCGAATGAAGCAATATTACATCAATTGGCCAAAGGGGGGCGCTATAGCAACCGATTGAAATTGCAAACTTTGAATGGGCATATCTCATGCCCCGTATGTTGTAGAGACATGAAACTTTGCACAGAGATGCCTCTCCTCATGAGGAACACATTTGCCTCAAGAACCCTTAACTTCCGCTTATATTGATTTTCCGCCATTTTGAATGTTTTGAAAAACACTTGAAATCGATCTCTTCCTAGGAAGTTTGACCGATCTGCATGAAACACGGTGAACATAATCTAGGGACCAATATCTAAAGTTCCCTCTTGGCAAAAGTTGGAAAACTTACTGAAACTGAGCTTCTGTAAGGCAATGACTTTAACTGTCTGCCTTTCAACGTGCTACCTCAACTACTAATGTACAGTTTTAGCCCACTAACTATCCCACTATTGGCAAAACTATACTTTCAATGAAGCAGTCATACTATCAAATTCACAAAAACTCTGTCTGAATACATTGTTTTCTTAATGGGTTCAGTTGACTATTTAATCTGCAATTTCCTATGACTTGTATCCCAAACACACACCATATGAAACTGTACGTGGGCAACTGTGCACTTAATGGATATGGACTACTTGAGATTATTTTGAGTTGTGATGATGACTGGAACGCAAATGATATACGCAGTGTGTTTTAAAGCATCACTTTATTCACTGATATGTTAACCATTCATAAAATAATAAATAAATAATCTCATGTTTTGTTTTGTTTATAAAGGTCTGTTTAGACCATTTATTGTCATTTTTAAATAACGGGTGGTTACTCATGTTCAGATTATCCATCCATTAGAATGGACAGAAAAAAGTGCTTATAACTTGTAAGTGCATGTAGAGCAGTGGTTCCCAACTGGTCCAGCCATGGAGTCCAGATTTCTCCTTAGTCATTAGTTCAAGGCCCACCACTTGGGAACCACTGTTTTAGAGTAAAAAACAAAACAAAAAACAATCCACCATTACAATTCTGAAGTGTTTACAATTTGTAGATTTGAAAAAAAAAAAAGAAGTGGCAGACATGACATGAGTAATCTGAATGCAATCACTCTGTGAAGTGGCTGCTGTGCGGTGAGATTTTAGGACTGAATATCGATTACCCGTCATAAAAATCTTGTGAATTTGAAGTAACACCCGTGCATTGAAGTGACATATCAAATCATGTGAAGTATCAAACACAGTTTAGCAGGCTGCTCTTTGAGTGGGCAGCATCGCTACCACTTCTCTTTCACCCTGTGGGTTTTACATCACGGTTCAACTGTGAAAAGGCACATCACTTTAAATTCAGTGGAAGTCAAAGTGAGTAGCAGTGCACAGACCACCTCTGCAGAAGCACCATACAGCAAGGCACAGTTTCTTGCAGAGATATTTAGACAGTGGCCACCAGTACTCTATATTTGTTGTTGTTGTCAAGACTAGTGAAACCACAGTCCCAGACATTCTGTAGTAGCGTCAAAGGTTATGGCTCTTGCTGAGGAGTTACTCATGACATCATTTTCCACGCCTGCTCTCATGATCCCATCCAATCCATGCATTAGTGCTTTTTAACTTCATCTATTTTTTTAAATTCAATACCTCTCCGCCCTAATGTTAAAATTATGCGGCATGGCTATACATCCTCTTTCATAGGTGCGTCATCATTTGGTGTAGATGAGCCACAGAGACGGCCTTTATCTTGATGGTGGGTAGTTCACTTCCTTCTGTGTTCACAGGTGGTCAAGGCTGCATGAGAGACTTAGATTCTGCTAAAGATGCATGCAAGCAAAGATAGATACGCTGCAGAGTGAACAGCACAATATTTACATATTCTGTGGAGGAAATAACACTTAAGAGAATGCAGGAAGGTCAAAAATAAACAAAGAAGCTAGTTCTCTAGTTCCTATCTTCCGCCAACTGGGTTAGGGGTAGCAACAGTGGTTCTGGTACACATAACTGTCAAGTCTGTGTGCTCCAACCCGGATGTTGCTCTCATCGGGATTCTGTCGTCTTATATATAGCGCTGTGTACCACTACCTGCGTTATTCACTTGTCTCCACTGTCGACAAAGCATGTTGCGTACATTCCTGCCATCATTACAAAATAATTCAAATATGAAGAAAATAGGAAAGCCCCCTCCTGCACCAGGGTTTCCATTATCCAGTAATTAGCGTTTTTTTGTGCAGGAAAATCTGTTCAAGTCTGACATATTCAGACTTCTCCTACCTATCAGCTGTGCCTTTACGTAAATAAACCATGTACGTTTCACTGTGCACTGGAAATCGTAGCCTACTGGAGACATAACCGCTTAAAAGACGATTGTACCGTCTAAACAGAAAGCACGTTATGCTTTTGCATTCTCATCCCAACTCATCAAATATCACCTTTGTTTGTGGACTTTCACATCTGCATATGACGTGCTAGGTATCCTCCTGCGTCTGTTGTTGATGTCCTGTGACACAGCGTCAGTTTACTTTTGTTATGTGCATTGTGTCTTTTCAAAATACACGTTAGTATTCACAGGACATGTACAGTTTCTGCTCATCAGATGCATACAGTCTTTTTTGAAAATAAACTTACAATGTCAGTAAAACACCTTGCATTTACATTTATTTCCTTGTGTAACAAAAGCATGTGGTTAGGTTTAGAAAAAAACATCATGGTTTGGCTGAGCATTCACACAGGAAGTGAACAGCAGGCTGCAGTTGGGGGTTTTTCAGACCACCTCCTGTCCTCGCCCGCCACAGATGGACTTTAGTGCCTCAGATGTTACATTGTTACCCAGAGCAATACAAAATGCTGCTGGCCAGTGCGTTTCATAACACTGTGAAACATGCCTTTGTGCGTTGGTATCTTACGCAGATGTCCACTGACATAGTGCTGGCATTTGACAACTTTGGTCGGTGGTGCGTATTATACCACCTGTAGTGGCAATCCCTTGGCATATCAAGGAAGCCACTAATGATCTGACTGAAAAGTTGAAATTACCCTCAGTCACATAGTACAAAACTATCTGCTCCTGTGCCAAATGCAGCTCTCTGCTCAGCTAAACTGAAGATGAAATAAATTACAAAATAAACATGAGCGTCGTCATCAAAGTTGAAGATACATGCGTTTTGGTCAGTGTCTACAAATTAATTTTGCTTGACATTTAAATTAACTTCTACTCACACGTTGTGGCTCTTACACCACTGGTGAAAGGGGCCTTTCAGATCACTCCAGATCCCTGACAAAGCGGCGGTATATGTGTAACATACCATACCATGTGTAACATACATAAAAAATGAATTCCATGACTATCCAATCGGTAAGGTGGCATTAAAGCGTTCAGTTTGGACACACAAATCGGGACACAGCTGAGTTCCGATCTGGTGCATCGGATCACAAAAGTCACCCTGAAAGAAGTGTAACCAAGGTGTTTTACTGACGTAAGTTTATTTTCAAAAAAGACTGTATGCATCTAATGAGCAGAAACTGTACATGTACCGTGGTTCTTCTCTTGTTCTGACCCCGTGGTGCAGTCTACCTTTAAGACTACACCTCAACAATCTTCTGGGCACTTCTACTGTAGCCCTGAACATGCTCTGTGTTTTTAAACACCTTTACTCGGGGTCAGTGTGAAAGAGAAATCATTTTTTAGCATCTCCTCACTAAGGAATATCTGATGACAGGATGTGGTTAAGTCCTTCCTGCTCAGTGGTTTTCAGATGTGGACTTTATCGTAGTTGTTCACACATCTCATGCAGGTACAGCTGCGTATAGTAGTCTGTAGATGCACTGTTTTGTGCTCGAGGTGATTAAGTTTTGAAGTGAGTGGATCTAATGTGGGGTCAGGTCTATTAGAGTTTATAGCAAATAGTCGAGAAAAGCAATCTTGAACATTTGCCTTTTGTCACCTAATAGAAATAAACATTGTGATGGTAATATGGTGCAATATAATGCATCACCGCTGGCTCTCTCACCGGCAACCTCTCACTCAACTTTCATTTTTAATTCTATACAATCATGTTCCGTCTTACATGCCTACTTTTAATGTCTTCTGCTTCTCCGTTGACGGAGAACGGACCTCCCCCACTCTCCACCTTCTATTTTTTTTCAGTACTGTCATGACACAGTTTGATAGACCAGAAGAGGAAACAGAAGTTGTTCCTCTCCCCACAGAGATGGTTGGTGGTTGCCTGAGCTGCCTCTTCACATACATTTTTGTGCTACTTCTCGGGGTCTGCTTTTATGGTACGTACGCCTCTGCTTGTAAAGTTTAAGTATTGTTATGGATTTTTTTTTGTCATGAGTAATATGTATATATATTTGTCTGATTCACTTTGTCACATGCTTAAAAATTGCACATGTAGATCATGATTGCAGAATGTACTGGATGTACGCACATCAGGAAATGATGTGTATTCCTTGGGAGATGCCTGCAGTCTTTGTGTCTTGTGGTTTTGCAAATGCAAGACGCCTAAGATGCACCAACGAGAAATGCTGCTGCAGGCCTAGAAACTGTCGTAGTAATATGCTGATTTAAGAGCTGGGCGGTCCAAATTAAAGAAATGAATTCAAAGCACCAACTGTGTGTGTTTAAAAAACTGTTTAAAAACCATTAAGCTAATTGTTCTCTCCTGAAAGATAAAAATAATCCTAATATGCTCATGCTGCTCAACATGTATTGAAAATGTGAGCTTCCCACTTCTTTGTTTATAATTTCATGAATAGACAAAATATTGTATCTTGTGGTTTTATATTTGCGGATATGTTTTGCATTTTTTATGTCAGCAAATTTCCTGCTGCTTCTGGTTGGCTATGAACTGTATCATTATGCAACTCGGGGAAGGATCGTTTTTCTTTTCCTGTTTTTTTTTTCTTTCTTTAAACTTAGAGGATTGGGTATATTGTTTCACCTAATAACATAATTATATACTATATTCTGATAAACATAGTCGGTCTAACGGGAAATGCTTAGACAGGAACAAGGAGGTGTTGATCCTCTCAGAATATTTGCAGAAGTAGGGAAGTGCACGTCAATGTAAAAAAAAAAAAAAAGCACTGCTTGTTTATTTGCAGCTCACAGACACATCCATCAGTGTTTCGATGTTGTATCAGTACTTAGTTAATAGCAAGAGAAACGTAGCTTTTGGTGCGATGGAACAACTTGTGAGCTTGTTGTTAGATTCACACATAACATGACCGCAGACATGTAAGCTTTTCATCTCCAGTGTTGGGGATTAGTGACCATGTAATGTTAGTATTAGTTTAACTACATTCCTTAATAGCTTGCTGGTTGTTCAACATTTGTATTTGCATAGTGATCAAAGTGGTAAACAAAAATGTTGTGTAGTTCACTGAAACTACAAACACATTTTGATCATAAAAGGAAAGGAATCATTCAGATTTTTACTTTACCAATGCTTCTTAATAATAATAATAATAAATGTATTTAAAAAGCGCTTTCAATCAAAGTGCTGTACAGGTGAATTAAAACAAGTACAAGTACAAATAGAGACAACGTGAAACAGTTTAAAAAATAAACACTCAAACAACAATGATAAAAACACAACACACACCTAAACAGGACATCACAGGAGGAGCAAACCACCCATCACTCAAACGCAACAGTAAACAAGTGGGTCTTTAACTTTGCTTTAAAAACCTCAATTGAGCAGGCCTGTCTGATGTCAAGAGGAAGACTATTCCACAGAGTCGGTGCATGGAAAGAAAAAGCACGTCCACCGTTCGCCTCTTCTTTTTGACTTTAGGGACAAGCAGATGGCCGCTCCCCTCGGAGCACAGAGACCGTGTAGGCACATAAATATCCACAAGTTCTGTTAGATATACAGGTGCCAGACCGGTTACAGCCTTATATGTTAGTAACATCACCTTAAAGTCCGCCCTAACCTGAACAGGGAGCCAGTGAAGCGAGGCCAGCACTGGAGTAATATGATCATACCTAGATAATCCAGTTAAAATATGAGCTGCCGCATTCTGAACCAACTGCAGACCTTAAAGAAGGCCACTCGTGTCACCTCTTCTACATGCAAGTCAAATGAAAGGGTCTGATCAAAAAGTACACCAAGGTTCTTTACCTTGTCCTTGAAATGTGACTAGATTTTAACAGTCCAATAGCTATCATCTCAGTCTTAGCTGAGTTATTCCCTGCAATGACTGCCGTATATAATTGCAAATCATCAGCATAGCAATGAAAAACAATCCCGTAAGAACGCATGACACACACAGCAATGACTCATAAAATCACAACTGGTTTTGTTGGTCTTGAACAGTGGTCTGCAGAGGTCTTACACTTGGTGGGCATCTCGCCTCGGTGACGCACCATCCATCATCCCCTCCACCTACCGATGAAGAAGTTGGCTCATATACCACGTCACTTTAGAAAAGTCGATATGATGTTTATGAAACATGCAAATAAAGAATGTTTGTGGTTTGCAGAAATGTAAACATTTTCTTCTGGCGACTCGCTGAAAAGAAAGGTGTCTGACTGATGGACAGTGTATATAAAACCAAAGCAAAGTCGCTTTAGTTATATCCAAACTATACTGTTCCAGTTTTGCCATAGTTCAGCTTCCTCCAGTGTAAAGTACTTGGCAACTTATGATCTAAAAGTAGCTTCCCCAACACTGCCATTTCCTGAGTATCCTCCACTAATAGCAGCAACACTGACCGAAAATGATGAACAGCACTGAGGTCAGAGTCTGTGGTTCCACTGCAGTTTCTTTGGAAGTGATGCCATGGTAACCAAGCCAGCTCTGCTATTGTTGTGGTGAAATGTTAAAATGGCAGTCGTGTTGCTAATTAGACACCACATAACTCTGACGTTTTATTTCCAAATGTTATTTGCAGTTGGCAATCCTGAAATTGAATCTTAGTAATACTCATTTTTTCTAAACAACAGAACATGGCATTGTCAGTGCAGCTCCAATAACCTATATGACAACAGGAAACATGATTCATATGAGTGTTTTCCAACCTTAACCCCTAATATTGTGGTTTAGTCAGTAAAATAAAAATACTTGTTGAGGTCAGGGAAAGGTTACGGTCATGTTTACAGGAAACCAGTGATGACTATTGACAAGAAAGAAACAAAAGCTGTAAGAAGACATTGTGTTTTCTGGTGTGGCGTGTCATGTTATGATGTCATTATGCCATTTTGTGTTGTGTTTGTATCTGACATGTTATGTTTTATGGTATTCTATGCTCGGCTTTTCTTTGCTACTTTATATGGAGAGTTATATGAAAGTGTTGTTTGCTCTTGTGTTTCAGATGTGGAGGCTTCCAGTCAACGTGTCATCCATAAAAAAGTTGGAGACACCGTGGAGTTGTCATCCTCCTTACCAACTGAAGGGGTCACAATGGCACACTGGAAATATGGATTGTCAAGAATTGCAGAAAAAGATGGAAAACTTGATGAAAACCATCAGTTCAAGGGCAGATTAGACTTTAACCCCACAAACTTCAGTTTAACAGTGAGAGAACTGACTCTCCAAGATTCTGGTGATTATCATTTTGCCTCTTCGGTGACTGACAAACAAAGGGGAACAGTCATCATCACTCTGCAAGTTCATGGTAAGAGACCAAGTAACCAAATAACTGTTTATAGATGATAATTCACCATTATGCCTTTAATATTTTTGCTATGTTTCCTGTGATCTCTAGACCGTTTAAATGCTGGTGGTGTGTTGTACTAAAGCTAACTATGCCATTTTTTGCATGTAATGGGATGCAGCGTATTTAATATCCTGAGCTCTGTGTCTTATTCCCAGACTGTGAATCTGAAATGTTTCATTGCAATACACAGCTTCATCGTGATATATATCAACAGCTGCACAGCTGATCAGGGCCACTATAGAGAGTTATTTTAACTCCAGCAGTTACGTGCTTTATCTACTGTATATTTGAGGGAGCAACGGCATAACTGGACTTTGAATGGCATTAACTTTATCTGTAGGCTACAGCACAACAGCATAGGAAGTAACAATAATAATCACAATTAAAATAGACCAGTAAAGAAAACATTTACCTACATAGCCTGATTACTAATGGCAGAAGCAAAAATATCAAGGAAAAATGTCCAGAATCAACAAAATTGGCAAGTCTACAAAATTAAACCGGCAAAACACTTTGCTTCTGAAACGCTCCAGGTGTGGTATGATGCCGCGCAGAGGAATGTTGCCCATTTTAACAGCTGGATCAAGGAGAGCTGCGCCAGGTGGAATTGTCCCTCCTGGCTCCCTTACAGTCAAGATGGCAGAGGAGATAACAAAAATGTGGATTTCTTCATCTCCTATCATGTCTGTCTTTAGTGGATTATAACATGTTGGGTATGGAATTAACCTGCAGATGCTCCGGTTCAAATGAGAAATACAAAAATACAAAGACAGGTCCACACACCAGAAGCTGCCCTTTTTGGAAATTTTAATTGTATCACCACACAATTAAAATGTCCAAAAGAACTGTTTTTGTATTTTTGTTCTTCTGTCCAGCACCTAGTATTTATCGTTTTTGGATGTGTGGGCTGTTTTTTTGAGTCTTCTGGTTCAAAATGAAACCAAACTTTTCCATGGATGTCAGTTTTGAGCCATGACAAAGGCCAAAATGAGGCCTGCAACTGACAGGAAGTAAGGTTTGTTATTTTTATCTGAGCTGATTTCGAGAGAACTTGTGGCCCCTACGAGCTAGTTAAGAGGAGTGAGGAGTCAGCAGTCAATGAAGGGATAAAACAGTTCATGAAACAGATTCTTTAACAATCATGAATCACCACAATCACAAGAAGTCCTTGAGCATACAGTTATACATATGCACATAAAAGGCTGATTAGGTCCAGTAGTATTTGAGATTAGCTGCTGATAGACAGATTCACACAGGAACACACAGGTTTCGGATCTTTGATTTGGAATAGAGTTTGGTGGATTTCGTACTCGCATAATGGATTTACCATATTCAATCAGATCTGAAGCTGCAGTGTCTACAGTTAACTGTCCCTCTTTCTGTCTCTTCTCCAACTCTCTCATTAGAGCCCATTATGAAAGAGCCCAACGTCTTTTTCAATTCCACCTGGCACCCCACAAATGAATCCTGTACGGTTCTGCTGAAGTGCAGTGCAACCACTGAAAGCAATGTCATCTACAACTGGATGGTGGGGAACGAAACTATAACTGGCTCCAGCCTGGAACGCACCATGCGACCTCAGGACGGAGAAACCAAATTCACCTGCACTATTTCCAACATTGTCAGTGAGATGTCAACATCCACAACCAAGAGTTGCAGCAACAATACAGGTGACCCGCCTAAACCAGGTATATGCAGTGAAGTGAATATAGTTATTAGTGTTATTAGTGTCCTGAGAATGTAATTATGTTACAGATATCCATAAATGCAATGTGGCCAGTGACAATTTCTGCAATTACTATCTGACAATTACTATCTAACTGCTATTGCTGTCTGAACAGTGAGAAGGACAATGGTTGAATGGTTGAAACATTAAACTAGCTATGATATATATATATATATATATATACATATATAAATGCAATAATTCTAAGTATTTCTGATTATATTCTGTGTATTATGACTGAAGTTGCCATTACGAAGCTCTCAATCAACTTTTGAATATCTCACGTTAGTTCCAGGTGTTTCCATTCAGTCGTCAAAACCAAAATTTACCATATCGCCAAGGTAGTTCTGACTCGGCATAATTTCAAATAAAGGTGTCTTCACTTACTCACAATTAAATATATTTCAATTGATCCTTGGCTAAGCCCCGCCCCTTTATAATGGTCCGTCAAGCTGTCGGAGCTAGTATAGAGCCCACACTGTAACTAACTGCACTCCCTGAAGAGACATTATCTTTTTTTTCTGAAAAGCAGCAGCATTTTTTGACTCCAAGTAACTGTAACAGTATAAAAAGCGAAGAAAAATCCACATAGGGCTTGTAGGACTGGAGGTGGACTGGTCAGACTAACTCAGGATTTTCACCCAGGAGACTGCTGTTCATGTCCCGTGTGAAACCACATGTCAACGGAGTTATTTTCATAAGTTATTGTGTTAGTGTGTGTAGCATGATACACTAGGGATGTACGTCATATGAAACCTATTTATTTATTTTAAGTCTGGTGATTTATCTAAACCCAATCACGTGCTTTTGTGGCATAAACTTAAGAGAGTAAAGCTATAAAATTTCTACCTGCGTTCAAAGTTTAATTTGAGACTGTACACATTTATCAAGCATTAACTGTACATATCCTGTGGAAATGTATGTTTATTATGAAAAAACACAATGCATGTAATGAGTGAATTGACACACCGTCCCTGAATATCCAACACTGACAGTGGAGGTACTTCCTTGCGCATCATATATTGCGATGCTCAACGTGCTTAGCCTGGGGGCCACTTTTGCAAAACGAGAAGAGGCTGGGGGTCCGTTAACAAACAAACATTAATAATATTTATCAGATAAAATGAATAAACAAGGAAAATGCAGTTGCAGGGCCCCCCGGATCCTCCCGTGACTCTCTATTTCTTAGGAAGTTTCAATGCACTCTGCCACCTTATTCATATTCAAGGTGCGAAAAAAATCCCAGTGTGAATCAATTTATTTTCAGTGTGAATTACAAAATGTTCGGCCGGGCACCCTGCAGCCTATTGTAGACCAGATTTGGCCCACAGGCCACAACTTGAGTATCACTGTACTAGAGCCTGCACACTGAGGACAGAAATTATTAAAATATGGGTTGTCAATCTATGACAAACGAGAATTCTGAAACTCAAAATTTTGGGTGTAACCCTGTTTAATTCATTTTAGTTTGTTTTAAATGAGTATTTTTTTGCATTTGGATTGTCAACAGAAATCTTGTTAAGATGTCTCTTCATGTGGAGCTTGTCCAGCTGTTAAATGAGATAACTGAAAAGTAAATATTCTGTATTTCACCAAAGCTCATTTTTGCACTTGTAGTTTTATTCCTCATTTACAGGGTCTTAATATCTTGTGCCCTTGCACAATTGTTATAACTATACTGTTACTAAATCATATTAACAGTGGTAATATTATCATTTGCAGACTGGAGGATTCTTCCAATTGCGGCAGCAGGAGGAGGTTGTCTGGTGCTAATCATAATAGTTGGAGTAGCTGTGTGTGTTTGTCACCACAAACAAAGCCAAGCAGGTAAGAAATGCTACTCTGAATAGCTGTGTGCCTTTTTAACTTTAAGTTGTTTTCTTTTAAAAAGATGTTCACCATTTTGTTTTGGCTTTGTTTCCTCATTAAAATCCACCACCAGCTAGTGACTCAAATGACCTCACCGTCTACGCTGATATCACTGATGTTGCAATTGAGGATGTGAGTATGCTCATGTATTTCCTGTGCACACATAACTTGGCACATATCATTTGCATCCACTTTAAAGAGGAATTAAATGCTTATTTTAGAAGATGAAATGCATGTTTTTCCAACTTCTTTTGTTTCCTCTCTGTGATGCATGCACATGTAAACTCTCAGGGCACTACCATGAAGCCATGCACACTGTATGAAACCATCGATAACAGAGGCGAAACAGTCACAACTGGGGTAAGAGCAAAACTTTTATCTCTGACATTCTTGCAGATGAGATTGAATTTGAGATTTCAGTACAATAAAGCGGAAGACAACCAACCTCCTAATGGGGGTGTCAGAGTGTCTTTGATGGTAAATTACTATTTCAGTTCCAATTAGTTGTAAAAATGAAAGGGATACCTATTTCAAGCCAAGACCTTAAGCTTTCATTTAATGTAGGAAGGACTACTGAAAGATGTCTCCCCTACTTTTTCCTCCCTTATTGTGATTTGAAGACATTGTTAAAATTAACACTTGGACAATTTGGACGTGTAACTGCATTCCTGTTGCTCTACATTAACATATGATCAAGACACTATAACTTTATGTGATTAGTTCACACTTCATAGATCATCAATTAAAGAATGTTAATTTACAGTCACTTCATACATGAACTGATATGCAACCAAATTAGCTGGATTCCTATTACGTAGGAGTCCTGCTTTTTCACGTCCCTCACCAAGTGATTTGGGTGCTGAGGACACCCAGTGGTGTCTCGATGAGATGCATGAGGCTCTCAACTGATTCTCATGTTTACCAATCTGCTGTAATATTTGACACTCGGAGCAGCTGATGTAAATAAAAAGCGAGAAGGTTCGTGTGAGGTGGGCTGGAAGGGAGGTGAATGGGTCAAACAAACACAGACTTTCAGGCAGGAGATCAGGTCATGTCCGCTGTGAAACCAAAAGTCAGTGCTGTTTAAACACCAGGGTAGACCCAGTACACGCTGGAGGGGTTACATATCTAATCTGGCCTGTGAACGCCTTGGGGTCCCCCAGGAGGAGCTGGAAAGTGTGGCTGGGGAGAGGGACGTCTGGGGTGCTTTGCTCGGCCTGCTGCCCCTGCGACCCGGCCCTGGATACGCGGATGAAAATGGATGGATGGATGTTTAAACAGGAGGGTATGGGGTATACCTAGCAGATTTTAAAATTGGGTGGAGAGCAACACTGAAGTAACCAAGGACTGCAGGTTAAAAGAATAATTTGTTAGCAAATTTAAAACAGTTACAGTATTAAAACCTACTAGTGGTGTAGATACTGTAAGACCCCAAAAGACAATATGTTAAATATTATTTACCAAAAACAAAGCAATAGTCATAAAAATTTATAAAAGGCCCATGTAAAAATGTTTTTAAAAATGTCTGAGGAAGCAGCTCGAGGATTAAAACAATCAACTGTCCTTATCTCGGTCAGAGACACAGACAAGCATTCACATTCACATTCACACCTACGGACAATTTAGAGTCACCAGTTAACCTGCATGTCTTTGGACTGTGGGAGGAAACCAGAGCACCTGGAGAAAACCGTCTACCCTTTTAAGTTTTAAGATACAAACTTATTTTTTGACTAAACTTAACCAAAACCATTTGAAAAAAATGTTTCAGCTAGGGCGTGTGTCACATGAAGACATTAAAGGCTGCATCGTAAAGAGAAGCAAAAGGGTGCCTTCTGCCTTTATCACACTCGAGGGGTGTGAGCAAATGCCCGTATTTGACGACCTGGGATAAGAACGCATTGCAGCACCTGATTTCATAGAAATAAATGGCTATTTTTTCCATTTCAGCCCATTTTCCTTTACGTTGTTAATGGCACCTCTTAGAAGATTTGGGTTTTTAGTGCAACATAGTCAACAGTGCTACACTCCACTTCTTTCCGCAGCAGCAACAAACAAATATTATGATAATTGTAAGTACGAAAAAACCTTTTGGTCCTCATGAATGAATGTATGAAGTTTTTTTTTTTTTTTTACAACATAGTAAACTACAACTTTTTATGACGTTTTGACGACATACTATACAATGACTTCTAAATTATATTTCCATGATATTTCTTTTATAATATTACTATGTTAATTCATTTGTATGCTATATTATACTATTACATTTTTAATAACATACTATATTGTGCCCATCGTACGACTTATGACTATGACATACTGTGACACACCACAAAGGTGAGGGTAGAAATGCATGGATACTATTATTACAGGGTTTAATATTAGTGTTAACCTTCTCGGCCATTGTGTCCCTCTTACCCCTGCCTTACCATGTCACCATCCACAAGTCAACGCTAGTTAGGTGTGCCGTACCACACAGGTGCTAGGGGGTGTGGCCTAGAGGAACACAGGATAAGGAAACTTTTTAAAGGGATAGTGCATCCAAAAATGAAAATTCAGCCATTTTCTACTCACCCATATGCTGATGGAGGCTCAGGTGAAGTTTTAGAGTCCTCACATCCCTTGCGGAAATCCCAGGGGAGAAGCTGTAGCAACACAACTCCACGTAACGGAGGCTTATGGCGCTCCAGATTCAAACATCCAAAAACACATAATTGAAACCACAAAATATCTCCATACTGTTCGTCCGTAGTGATCCAAGTGTCCTGAAGCCCAGACATAAAACGTCATTTGAACTCTGTTTTTAGCCTCATTGTAGCCTGTTGCTCTCACTGCTAAAAACAGAGTTCAAATGATTTTTTTCCAAACAACTCTTTATGTTGGGGCTTCAGGACACTTGGATCACTACGGACGAGCAGTATTTTGTGGTTTCAGTTCTGTGTTTTTGGACGTTTGAATCTGGGGCGCCATAAGCCTCCATTAGGTGGAGTTGTGTTGCTACCCCCTCTCCCCTGGGATCTCCGCAAGTGATGTGAGGACTCTGAAACTTCACCTGAGCCTCCCTCGGCATATGGATGAGTAGATAATGGCTGAATTTTCATTTTTGGGTGCACTATCCCTTTAAGAAGGGAATTTGATTTGGTTTTGTAAGGATAGACTGAGAAGTGAGGTTGGAGCCACGCAGCCTGCCACGCAGAAAAAAACACATTTGGCTCTTTTTCATGCTGGTTCCTTGATACGCTGAAAGCAGCAGAGAAGCCAGTGCGTATGGAGGACCATAAAGATTGAGCAAGCCATCAAGCCTTTGTCTTCAAGAAGCTCCAGTTGCCTACAATATAGCACTTAAGATTCATGTATCATCAATTCATGTTGCAGCCATTATGACTTAATATTATCTCACACTTAACCATTACTTTTTTTGCACCTGCATCATTAGGTGTTGCGTTTTGGTATTAACATGAGTTTTACATTAACTTTGACTGACATCACATTAACATTGATGATTTTTTGTTTAACCTCCTTTTGTCACCAGCCCCAGACTGTGTACGACAAGATCCAGTTTAATCGCGCGAGGAAGGCCTCAGTGTCGCCCTATCAGGAAGTGTCCTGAGGGGTCACAGTATGATGTTTCCTTTGAGTAAAAAGGTATACCAAGGTACTTTGCAATATTGAGAAAATATTAATATAATAAAGAAAAGACATAAAACAAGATAAAAAAAAAAGACTTTTGTACATGATTTTGTAAATTTTCTATCTTCATCCCTGACAGACTAAAACACAACTTACGCTACATGCTTCAATTTTTTCAACAGAGCTGTAAATTCTGTACATACAGAGATTATGTTTTTATTTGTACTGTACTATGCAAATCACTATGTATTTTATTTTGCAAGCATTTTGTTTTATCTAAAGGTTTTTTGAAAATTACTTGAAATTGCTACTAATTTAACAACTATGCTTTATATGAATATATTAAACTTGTATCATTTTTGTGATCATTTTTGCCTGGTCATTTGTCACAGGTGAAAGATTAAACATTGCAACTGCCATATGTAACTGTCAAGTCACTTGTAACAGTACTGGTTTGGTTAAAAAAAAACCCATTTGTTTAATCAAATTCATATTACTGTTAATGCACCTTTGCTTATTCAGGATTTTCCAAAAACAAACAATGTATGGACTCATGCAAAAGTAATCCCCCTCAGTCATCACAAACAGACATGTGGACAGTTAGACACCAGGTGGTGCTCAAGCACCTGCTCTTTTGTCCTCTGTCTAGATAAATGCTCTTTTTGCAAAACCTGATAATTAATTTAAACATATCTGATATGGGCTTTGGTGCTGCACACAATGTGCATAAAGAGTGCAGAGAAGAAGAGAAGGAGCACTGAGCTGCAGCCCCTGCACGCGTCAGTTCTCTCTCTCAGGAGATGGATGGAATTTTAAAAAATGTAAATTACATTTTATTTACGAATCAGCAGGACATGAAGCAACATTTGACGGCATTATTCGTCCCACAGTGGGGAAATCTGCAACATTACAGCAGCAAAGGGTTAGTGCAAACAGGATGTATCCGTAGAAAGAAAAAATACAAAGCAATGTGCAAATATTTAGAGAAAGTAAACTGTACAAAAACAAAGGACAGAACAATAAGCAAACTGTATAAAAACACGAAGCAATATAATTAGTAAGTATCAAAAGAAGCAGATCATAATAAAGAGACAGACTGTAATTGACTGAAAAGTGCACCAAACTCTTTCTCTGCCTATGCTGTTACAAACCGTAACCGATATTCATGCACAGCTTAGGCTACCTTTCATTAGTATACCAGTAACACAAGGTACTCCTCCACATAAATGTATTTCCAAAACTTCCGGCAAAATAGTACAAAACATATGATAACATAATAGTTAAAATACAAAAAGTACAAACAGTAAATGTGCAAAAGTTAAAAGGTATTCTGAAAAGTTCACATGTGACAGGATAAAAAAAGAAGAAACACTAAAGTAGACAAGACATATAAAAAATCAAAACAAGATGCACCAGAGATGCAAAAGTGCACAGTACTCCATTATATTAATAGCTGTACAACAATATATTACAATGTAATTACTATTGTTGTGAATCATTCAGTGCACCTGTGTTGGTTCTCTGGATTTTGTGCAGCTGTTCATGATATTAGGTCCAAACTCTGCAGATTCTCTCAGAATACATTAATTTATTTAAGTTATATGTTCCTGCTTTCACTTTCTTATAATATCTTCTAATATGCAACATGTAGTTTTCTTAATGCTGGTCTTTTTTATCATTACACAATACAATCCTAAAGCTACACACATGGTGTAGACATCTTTTTATGGTGTCATCGGTCTTGCTTCTTCACTGTAGGAAAGAGAGAAAACATGGTCATTTTTTACAACTGTGTCGCCATTTATTGCTACAAACCTTGGACAGTTATTGCACGAACAGAAGCTTACCTTTAGACGACAGCATCTGTTTTTGGAGGAAACATTTTTCCTGAGAAAAAAAAAGGAGAATACAAATTAATTACAAGTTACAATTTATTTTAACAGCAACCATTTCAATTTGAATATAGCTATTTCAATTATTAATAGTAATGTACCTTTGAGGTGTGCAACTTTAGCTTTGATTTGTTCTGTAATTTAAAAACAACAACAAAAAACAAGGTCAATGTGTAGAATTAATTACTTTAAAGTTACAACTGGGTCATTTTATGGTAATGTTCAATCAGTTCTCAACACAGTGTGAAATCAACATCATTAGCTGTCATAAACTGTGTCAGGAAACGGTAACCTCAGGTGAAATGTTGTGTATTGTGTCTTGGTTTGATGTGTGGGCCAGAGCTCAGTGGAAAGAGGAGGGGTTATGAGACTAACTATGACTGTTAAAGGAAAGTGTTGCAAGGAAAGCAAGAGAGACCACAACCCATAGTTTCAATCTGAATAGAGTAGAGGTGGGTGGTGCAAAGCCTGTTTGGGGGCATATGCAGAATTGCCAAAAATATGCTTTAGCTCTCTCAGATCCCTACTTTGTTGTAGCGCCCCCAGTATTTGTGATCATTTCAAATCCCCAAATTTGTTATAGCACCCCAAAGTTAACAAAATTTTCTATGGAACACCTACAATTTGTCATCTCTTTTTATTACAAATTTTGTAATAATTACCCAAATTTATTTATTTTAAATCTAAAAATTTCATAGTCGCCCGTATGACTCAAAAAATATATAAATTAACATTCCTTCTAATCCCAAAATTTGTTGTAGTGCCCCCACTCTATCAAACATTAATAGTGTCACTAATATTTAACAACAATCCCTAAATGTTCTAAAATAACATTGTACCCTTGCATTTATTTTTATTTTTATTTTTTAATTTTTATTCATGTCTTCTAATCCCAATTTCTTTTAATTTTGCTTCCAAAACTGAAACGTTAACTCCCTTATTAATAGTATATTATGGTAATCATAAAATTTTCTTGCAGATCTGAAAGTGAGGTGTAAGCCTCCAATATTTGTCATAATACCTCTAAATTCCAACATTCAGCGTAGCACCCCTGAAAGGAGGTTATGTTTTCGCCGGTGTTGGTCTGTTTGTTTGTTGGTCTGTTTGTTTGTCTGCAAAATAATTCAAAAAGTTATGAATTGATTTTGATGAAATTCTCAGGAAAGGTGCATAATGGGACAAGGAACAGATGATAATTCCTTGATAATTTTGGTGGTGATTGGTTGAAGCAAAGTGGATAAAATAATAAATAAAGTCTATCGTCTGACAGCCTGAGCAGCAATTCCAATTTCTAAAGACAGTGAAAATATCGCCATCAGGTGGCCAGAAAGCACGTCTTGTTGTACTACTGTTGTATTGTTGTAATTCTAAAGTTGAAATTAATGTTCTGTGTTGGAAAAAAGAAAGTGAAAAATACAAAAAAAACATATTATATTCTGTGTTATCAAAATAAAAACGAAATAAATGCACCTCAGTGTCTCCATGGTGAAGGCATATATAACCTAATAATGATAGTGATGCAAATAACCTAATTGTGATGCAGGCTGCAAAATCTGATGCAGAGGGGGAGGGAATATCACCTACTTGGCGGAGGTCTGCACTCTCTGAGTGCTTTTCTAGTTTTTTTGGTTTTTTCTTAATGCCAGAATTTGGTGTTCTATCCCTCATTTTTTTTTAAAATCTTGCTCCTGGACCTCAAATATTAAGAAGAAGACATACTTCATTCATCATGCAGTTTTTCTTGTTATTTACATATACACAGGCCTGAAATACACACTCATGCACAAACAGGACATATACACATGTATTAAATGGAGAGATGTTAGATCAAGTGGGCATGGACAGGCACATGAGCAGGTGGGGCTGCGATTTGGACACCTGCCCAGCTATCAGTCCACACTCAATATTTGGTCCGGATGGTGGACTTGAACTGGCAGCTCTCTGGTTCCTAAGCCATATCCCTATGGCTCCCACAGTATCAATTACTTATTTTAAGTGTGAAAATTTGTTAAAGGGCCCCCACTCCAAAAATTTGCTATAGCATCCCCCCTGTATTACGTCCTTTAACTCTTGATTGGTAACCGAAAGTCAAGAAGGTAAGTGTTATCAGCACTATGAGCCTGCTGGCGCTGACATTTAAGAGAGCAGGAAGAAGACGCAAACGTAAAGCTCTGATGTAATTTTATTATCAAGAATGTTCCTATGATGATGTTCTCCTCTTACCTCCGAAAAAATATAATACAATCCCTGTCAGTGCCCCTCCTAGGGCGCCTCCAAAGAAAAACAGAGCAGCATTTCTTTCCCTGGACTGAGGAGGTGGCTGAGGCTTCTTATCTGAAACAACATGGGAGTGACAACCACACAGTTGAAAGAACATCTGAAATGTGTTTCTGAGAACGCCATTATTGTTGTTGTCAAGATGATTTTAATTGTCATCATATTGTATCTCATATCATGGTATCGTGTTTTCTCATTTAAGTCCATTGTGACCTTACCATCACACTTCCCAGTCACAAACTGTGAGGCCTTCTCTGCATTCTTGCTGGAGGTGCAGGTAAATTTGACACTCTTCTGTGTGGTGTTGAGAAATGCTAAAAGAACTGCAGAGTTGCTGTCAGGATCACTCATGTTGAAGACCGTCATGCTGGAAGGTTCACTCTGCCAGGACAAGTTAACACCCTTCTCTGCTGAGGAACAACGCAGCCTCAACCAGCAAACTCCTTCTACAGAGTCACCGGCGAAAGTCTCTATGAATGGCATCTGGAGGCGTTCTGCACATCGTTAAATCAAAACTGTTGATTAGTATGAGGATATTCTCGACATACTCTTGACATAAGACTTGAGACACGAACATTCAGTGGCAAAATAACGGTTTGTATCTATGCAAGAAAAGCATTAAAGATCAGTTGAAGAAAAAAATAAAGTTGCCTCATTTTGTTTAAGGTTGCTGTTTACAGTGGAAACATACAAGTATCAAACTGTACTTCATAAAAGTGTTGTTAAGGTAAAAACGTCTATTAAAAAATGATCGACTGTGTAAATACAATGTGTGACAATTGTTTTTTCCCCGTCAACATATTCAGCTTGATGACAAAATCTATGTTTTTGTCCGTCTTGTCTCACTTAATGTGACTATGACTACAACTATGACTTACTGTAACTTTACTGATAGCATACTATACTATGACTTTTTTTTACGTTATTTGATATTTTGACTTTTTTTTTTTTTACTATTTTCGACACACTGTGGCTTTTATTTTCTTTTTTATTACAACATACTATACTATGATGTTTTTATGATATTTTTCTGACATACTATGCTATGAACTTTTTGTAGATTTTTTATGGCATATTATACCATGACTTTTTTGATAATATTTTTTTCTTCCATGCTATCATATGGTTGTTGTTGTGTGTTTTTTTTAATTTCATATCACACTATGACTTTTTTGATTATTTTTTTCTGACGTGCTATTATATGATTTTTTTTTTTTTTAAATTTCATATCACACAAATACTTTTTATGGCAAACTATACCATTACTTTTTTTTATGGTATACTATACGATTACTTTTTATTATTGCATACTATACCATGACTTTTTTCATGATATTTTTTATGGTAAACTATACTTTGACTTTTTTAAATGATATTTTTAATGGCATATTATTTGATGACTTTTTTATAGCATACTGTATAATGACTATTTTATGGCATACCATACTTTTTTGATGATATTTTTGAGACATATTGTACTATGACTTTGTTATGGCAAACTTACGTCTCACTGTGAGCTTAATCTTGTCTCCGATGGAGTGTCCCACAGTATTGATGAGGTCCACAGTGTATTCCCTCTCATCCTCTGTGGTCAAATTACTGATCGTCAAGTCACCTTATGAAGAAAAAGAGACACTGTCAAGAGAGAAATATAAAAACTTTTTTTTTTTAACACTGACAGTTGATAGATTTGTCTTTTACCTGAGGAAGTGTTGAGGCTGAGTCTCCCTTTATACCGATCGACCCATCTGACGTTTTCATTCCCATTGTGAAAAGTGGCAATCCACGTGTTGTTTGAAAATATTGACCACACGACTGAGGAAAGTTTCCATGATGGGTCAGCTTTTGAGGGCAAGGTGATGGTATCCCCAGGGTACCCAGAGACATCACTGACGGATTTAACTAATGCCACTGTCAATAAAGTTTGAAAAAGATTCAGGGTGAAAATCGATTGCATTTCATGTCACATTCAGTGGCTACAAAATTATGTCTGAGGGCTGCCCTTGGCCTGTTGACCACACCTTAAGATACTGATTAATATACGATGACTTTTTTATTCTGAAAGATATTATGACGTTTTTTGACATACTATGGTATGACCTTTTCTTGTTTGTTTCATGCTATAAAATTACTTTTTTTTTTAAGGATTTTTTTTCTGATGTACTATACTGCAACTTTTTTATGTGGTATTGTACAATGATGTTTTCACATGAATTTTGGCAACACACTTTACGATGATTCTTTCATGATTTTTTATGACAAACTATAGTATGACTTTTTTTTAAATTCTTTTGCTATGATATTTTTATGCAATTTTGAACAACGGTCTATTCTAAGACATTTTAAGACAATATTGACCAACATAACACACTGTGACATTTTAAGCAATTTTAAACAACATGCTCTACATTGACGTTTTTATGCTATTTTGAACAACACGCTATACTTTGAAGTTTGTAAGCTATTTTGAATGACATAGTATACTAGGAACGTTTTATGCAATTTAGCACAACATACCATACTATGACATTTTTTTGCAATGTTAAACAACATATTATATTATAACATTTTTATGCAATTCTGAACGACATGTTATACTATGACTTTTGTATGCAATTTTGAACGACATGTTATACTATGACTTTTTATGCAATTTTAAGCAACATACTATACTATGAATTTTTTATGCAATTTTGAACAACATACTATACTATGACTTTTTTTTATGCAATTTTGATCGACAGACTATGCTATGACTTTTTTTTATGCAATTTGAACGACATGCTATACTATGACTTTTTAATGCATTTTTGAAAAACATCCTATATTATGAATTCTTTATGCCATTTTAAACAACATACTATGCTATGACTTTTTTTATGCAATTTGAACGACATGCTATACTATGACTTTTTTATGCATTTTTTAACGACACAATATACTCTGATTTTTTTATGCAATTTTGATCGACAGACTATGCTATGACTTTTTTTATGCAATTTAAACGACATGCTATACTATGACTTTTTTATGCATTTTTAAACAACATACTGACTTTTTTTATGCATTTTTAAACAACATACTATACTTTGACTTTTTTATGCAATTTTGATCGACATACTATACTATGACTTTTTTATGCATTTTTAAACAACATACTATACTACGACTGTTTTATGCAATTTTGAACGACATACTATACTATGACTTTTTTTTATGCAATTTTGAGCAACATACTATACTATGACTTTTTTATGCAAATTTTAACGGCATACTATACTTTGATGTTTTTTTGCAATTTTGAACGACATAGTATACTATGACTTTTTTATGAATTTTTAAACGACATACTATACTTTGATGTTTTATGCAATTTTGAACGACATACTATACTATGACTTTTTTTATGCATTTTTAAACAACATACTATACTATGACTTTTTTTATGCATTTTTAAACAACATACTATACTATGACTTTTTAATGCATTTTTGAACAACATCCTATATTATGAATTCTTTATGCCTTTTTAAACAACATACTATACTATGACTTTTTTATGCATTTTTAAGCAACATACTATACTATGACTTTTTTTATGCAATTTTGAGCAACATACTATACTATGACTTTTTTTATGCAATTTTGAGCAACATACTATACTATGACTTTTTTATGCAAATTTTAACGGCATACTATACTTTGATGTTTTTTTGCAATTTTGAACGACATAGTATACTATGACTTTTTTATGAATTTTTAAACGACACAATATACTCTGATTTTTTTATGCAATTTTGATCAACAGACTATGCTATGACTTTTTTATGCATTTTTAAACAACATACTATTCTTTGATGTTTTTATGCAATTTTGAACGACATACTATACTATGACTTTTTTTATGCTTTTTTTTAACAACATACTATACTTTGATGTTTTATGCAATTTTGAACGACATACTATACTATGACTTTTTTTATGCATTTTTAAACAACATACTATACTATGACTTTTTTTATGCATTTTTAAACAACATACTATACTATGACTTTTTAATGCATTTTTGAACAACATCCTATATTATGAATTCTTTATGCCTTTTTAAACAACATACTATACTATGACTTTTTTATGCATTTTTAAGCAACATACTATACTATGACTTTTTTTATGCAATTTTGAGCAACATACTATACTATGACTTTTTTATGCAAATTTTAACGGCATACTATACTTTGATGTTTTTTGCAATTTTGAACGACATAGTATACTATGACTTTTTAATGAATTTTTAAACGACACAATATACTCTGATTTTTTTATGCAATTTTGATCGACAGACTATGCTATGACTTTTTAATGCATTTTTAAACAACATACTATACTATGACTTTTTTTATGCATTTTTAAACAACATACTATACTATGACTTTTTAATGCATTTTTGAACAACATCCTATATTATGAATTCTTTATGCCTTTTTAAACAACATACTATACTATGACTTTTTTTATGCATTTTTAAACAACATACTACACTATGACTTTTTAATGAATTTTTAAACGACACAATATACTCTGATTTTTTTATGCAATTTTGATCGACAGACTATGCTATGACTTTTTAATGCATTTTTAAACAACATACTATACTATGACTTTTTTTATGCATTTTTAAACAACATACTATACTATGACTTTTTAATGCATTTTTGAACAACATCCTATATTATGAATTCTTTATGCCTTTTTAAACAACATACTATACTATGACTTTTTTTTTATGCATTTTTAAACAACATACTATACTATGACTTTTTAATGCATTTTTGAACAACATCCTATATTATGAATTCTTTATGCCTTTTTAAACAACATACTATACTATGACTTTTTTTATGCATTTTTAAACAACATACTACACTATGACTTTTTAATGCATTTTTGAACAACATCCTATATTATGAATTCTTTATGCCTTTTTAAACAACATACTATACTATGCCTTTTTTATGCAATTTTGATCGACTATACTATGACTTTTTTATGCATTTTTAAACAACACACTATACTATACCTTTTTTATGCATTTTTAAACAACGTACTATACTATGACTTTTTAATGCATTTTTGAACAACATCCTATATTATGAATTCTTTATGCCTTTTTAAACAACATACTATACTATGACTTTTTTATGCAATTTTTAAACAACGTACTATATTATGACTTTTTTTATGCATTTTGAACAACATGCTATACTATGTCTTTTTTATACAATTTTGATCGACATACTATACTATGCCTTTTTTATGCAATTTTGAACAACATACTATACTATGACTGTTTTATGCAATTTTGAACGACATACTATACTATGACTTTTTTATGCAATTTTTAAACAACGTACTATATTATGACTTTTTTTATGCATTTTGAACAACATGCTATACTATGTCTTTTTTATACAATTTTGAACAACATACTATACTATGACTGTTTTATGCAATTTTGAACGACATACTATACTATGACTTTTTTATGCAATTTTTAAACAACGTACTATATTATGACTTTTTTTATGCATTTTGAACAACATGCTATACTATGTCTTTTTTATACAATTTTGATCGACATACTATACTATGACTTTTTTATGCAATTTTTAAACAACGTACTATATTATGACTTTTTTTATGCATTTTGAACAACATGCTATACTATGTCTTTTTTATACAATTTTGATCGACATACTATACTATGACTGTTTTATGCAATTTTGAACGACATACTATACTATGACTTTTTTTTTTATTTTTAAACAACATACTATACTATGCCTTTTTTATGCAATTTTTAACGACATACTATACTATGACTTTTTAATGCATTTTTGAACAACATCCTATATTATGAATTCTTTATGCTTTTTTAAACAACATATTATACTATGACTTTTTTTATGCAATTTTGATCGACATACTATACTATGACTTTTTTATGCATTTTTAAACAACATACTATACTTTGACTTTTTTATGCAATTTTGATTGACATACTATACTATGACTTTTTTATGCATTTTTAAACAACATACTATACTATGACTTTTTTTATGCATTTTGAACAACATGCTATACTATGACTGTTTTATGCAATTTTGAACGACATACTATACTATGACTTTTTTATGCATTTTTAAACAACGTACTATACTATGACTTTTTTTTATGCATTTTGAACAACACGCTATACTATGACTGTTTTATGCAATTTTGATCAACATACTATACTATGACTGTTTTATGCAATTTTGATCGACATACTATACTATGACTTTTTTTATGCATTTTGAACAACATGCTATACTATGACTTTTTTATGCAATTTTGATCGACATACTATACTATGACTTTTTTATGCATTTTGAACAACATGCTATACTATGACTTTTTTATGCAATTTTGATCGACATACTATACTATGACTGTTTTATGCAATTTTGATCGACATACTATACTATGACTTTTTTTATGCAATTTTGATCAACATACTATACTATGACTTTTTTTATGCATTTTGAACAACATGCTATACTATGCCTTTTTTATGCATTTTTAAACAACGTACTATACTATGACTTTTTTTATGCATTTTGAACAACATGCTATACTATGCCTTTTTTATGCAATTGTGATCGACTATACTATGACTTTTTTATGCATTTTTAAACAACACACTATACTTTGACTTTTTTATGCAATTTTGAACAACACGCTATACTATGACTTTTTTTTTATTTTTAAACAACATACTATACTATGACTTTTTTATGCATTTTTAAACAACATACTATACTATGCCTTTTTTATGCAAATTTGATCGACATACTATACTATGACTTTTTAATGCATTTTTGAACAACATACTATACTATGACTTTTTTATGCATTTTTAAACAACATACTATACTATGACTTTTTTATGCAATTTTGATCAACATACTATACTATGACTTTTTTTATGCATTTTGAACAACACGCTATACTATGACTGTTTTATGCAATTTTGAACGACATACTATACTATGACTTTTTTATGCATTTTTAAACAACGTACTATACTATGACTTTTTGTATGCATTTTGAACAACATGCTATACTATGACTTTTTTATGCAATTTTGATCGACATACTATACTATGCCTTTTTTATGCATTTTTAAACAACGTACTATACTATGACTTTTTTATGCAATGCCTTTTTAAACAACATACTATACTATGCCTTTTTTATGCAATTTTGATCGACTATACTATGCCTTTTTTATGCATTTTTAAACAACGTACTATACTATGACTTTTTTATGCATTTTTAAAAAACATACTATACTATGCCTTTTTGTATGCAATTTAAACAACATACTATACTATGACTTTTTTAATGCATTTTTAAACAACATACTATACTATGACTTTTTAATGCATTTTTGAACAACATCCTATATTATGAATTCTTTATGCATTTTTAAACAACATACTATACTATGACTTTTTTTATGCAATTTTGATCGACATACTATACTATGACTTTTTTATGCATTTTGAACAACATGCTATACTATGACTTTTTTATGCATTTTTAAACAACGTACTATACTATGACTTATTTTATGCATTTTGAACAACACGCTATACTATGACTGTTTTATGCAATTTTGAACGACATACTATACTATGACTTTTTTTTATTTTTAAACAACATACTATACTATGACTTTTTTATGCATTTTTAAACAACATACTATACTATGCCTTTTTTATGCAAATTTAATCGACATACTATACTATGACTTTTTAATGCATTTTTGAACAACATCCTATATTATGAGTTCTTTATGCCTTTTTAAACAACATACTATACTACGACTCATTTATGCAATTTTGAACGACATACTATATTATGACTTTTTTATGCATTTTGAACGACATACTATACTATGACTTTTTTTTATTTTTAAACAACGTACTATACTATGACTTTTTTATGCATTTTTAAACAACATACTATACTTTGACTTTTTTATGCATTTTTAAACAACAAACTATACTACGACTTATTTATGCAATTTTGAACGACATACTATACTATGACTTTTTTATGCACTTTTAAACAACATACTATACTATGACTTTTTTTTATGCAGTTTTGAACGACATACTATACTATGACTTTTTAATGCATTTTTGAACAACATCCTATATTATGAGTTCTTTATGCCTTTTTAAACAACACGCTATACTATGACTTTTTAATGTATTTTTGAACAACATTCTATATTATGAATTCTTTATGCCTTTTTAACCAACATACTATACTATGACTTTTTTTATGCAATTCTGAGCAACATACTATACTATGACTTTTTTATGCAAATTTTAACGGCATACTATACTTTGATGTTTTTTGCAATTTTGAACGACATAGTATACTATGACTTTTTTATGCATTTTTAAACAACATACTATACTATGCCTTTTTTATGCAAATTTGATCGACATACTATACTATGACTTTTTTATGCATTTTTAAACAACATACTATACTATGCCTTTTTTATGCAAATTTGATCGACATACTATACTATGACTTTTTTATGCATTTTTAAACAACATACTATACTATGATTTTTTATGCAATTTTGATCGACATACTATACTATGACTTTTTTTATGCATTTTGAACAACACGCTATACTATGACTGTTTTATGCAATTTTGAACGACATACTATACTATGACTTTTTTATGCATTTTTAAACAACGTACTATACTATGACTTTTTGTATGCATTTTGAACAACATGCTATACTATGACTTTTTTATGCAATTTTGATCGACATACTATACTATGCCTTTTTTATGCATTTTTAAACAACGTACTATACTATGACTTTTTTATGCAATGCCTTTTTAAACAACATACTATACTATGCCTTTTTTATGCAATTTTGATCGACTATACTATGCCTTTTTTATGCATTTTTAAACAACGTACTATACTATGACTTTTTTATGCATTTTTAAACAACATACTATACTATGCCTTTTTGTATGCAATTTAAACAACATACTATACTATGACTTTTTTAATGCATTTTTAAACAACATACTATACTATGACTTTTTAATGCATTTTTGAACAACATCCTATATTATGAATTCTTTATGCATTTTTAAACAACATACTATACTATGACTTTTTTTATGCAATTTTGATCGACATACTATACTATGACTTTTTTATGCATTTTGAACAACATGCTATACTATGACTTTTTTATGCATTTTTAAACAACGTACTATACTATGACTTATTTTATGCATTTTGAACAACACGCTATACTATGACTGTTTTATGCAATTTTGAACGACATACTATACTATGACTTTTTTTTATTTTTAAACAACATACTATACTATGACTTTTTTATGCATTTTTAAACAACATACTATACTATGCCTTTTTTATGCAAATTTAATCGACATACTATACTATGACTTTTTAATGCATTTTTGAACAACATCCTATATTATGAGTTCTTTATGCCTTTTTAAACAACATACTATACTACGACTCATTTATGCAATTTTGAACGACATACTATATTATGACTTTTTTATGCATTTTGAACGACATACTATACTATGACTTTTTTTTATTTTTAAACAACGTACTATACTATGACTTTTTTATGCATTTTTAAACAACATACTATACTTTGACTTTTTTATGCATTTTTAAACAACAAACTATACTACGACTTATTTATGCAATTTTGAACGACATACTATACTATGACTTTTTTATGCACTTTTAAACAACATACTATACTATGACTTTTTTTTATGCAGTTTTGAACGACATACTATACTATGCCTTTTTTATGCAAATTTGATCGACATACTATACTATGACTTTTTAATGCATTTTTGAACAACATTCTATATTATGAATTCTTTATGCCTTTTTAACCAACATACTATACTATGACTTTTTTTATGCAATTTTGAGCAACATACTATACTATGACTTTTTTATGCAAATTTTAACGGCATACTATACTTTGATGTTTTTTGCAATTTTGAACGACATAGTATACTATGACTTTTTTATGAATTTTTAAACGACACAATATATTCTGATTTTTTTATGCAATTTTGATCGACAGACTATGCTATGACTTTTTAATGCATTTTTAAACAACATACTATACTATGACTTTTTAATGCATTTTTGAACAACATCCTATATTATGAATTCTTTATGCCGTTTTAAACAACATACTATACTATGACTGTTTTATGCAATTTTGAACGACATACTATACTATGACTTTTTTATGCATTTTTAAACAACACACTATACTTTGACTTTTTTATGCAATTTTGATCGACATACTATACTATGCCTTTTTTATGCATTTTTAAACAACGTACTATACTATGACTTTTTTATGCAATTTTTAAACAACGTACTATATTATGACTTTTTTTTATGCATTTTGAACAACATGCTATACTATGTCTTTTTTATACAATTTTGATCGACATACTATACTATGACTGTTTTATGCAATTTTGAACGACATACTATACTATGACTTTTTTTTTATTTTTAAACAACATACTATACTTTGACTTTTTTTTTATTTTTAAACAACATACTATACTATGACTTTTTTTTAATTTTTAAACAACATACTATACTATGCCTTTTTTATGCAATTTTGAACGACATACTATACTATGACTTTTTTATGCATTTTTAAACAACATACTATACTATGACTTTTTAATGCATTTTTGAACAACATCCTATATTATGAATTCTTTATGCCTTTTTAAACAACATACTATACTATGACTTTTTTTATGCAATTTTGATCGACATACTATACTATGACTTTTTTATGCAATTTTGATCGACATACTATACTATGACTTTTTTATGCAATTTTGATCGACATGCTATACTATGACTTTTTTATGCAATTTTGATCGACTATACTATGACTTTTTTATGCATTTTTAAACAACATACTATAGTTTGACTTTTTTATGCAATTTTGATCGACATACTATACTATGACTTTTTTATGCAATTTTGATCGACATACTATACTATGACTTTTTTATGCATTTTTAAACAACATACTATACTACGACTCATTTATGCAATTTTGATCGACATACTATACTATGACTTTTTAAACAACATACTATACTTTGACTTTTTTTATGCATTTTGAACAACATACTATACTATGACTTTTTTATGCAATTTTGATCGACATGCTATACTATGACTTTTTTTATGCATTTTGAACAACACGCTATACTATGACTGTTTTATGCAATTTTGATCAACATACTATACTATGACTTTTTTTATGCATTTTGAACAACATGCTATACTATGACAAATAATAATTCGTTTTTTAAAAAAGACATGCTACAGTATGAGCTGTTTTAATGAAATTCTATACTATGACTTTTTATGATATCCTTTATCAGGGGTTGCTCACATTTTGATAAGTGAGTGCCAATTTAGTGAGCCAGGACATGATTGATTACCACCGGAAACAAAGCATCTTCTTTAGCCACAGCCACAAGTCACAGCCACAAGCTGTGGCTCAGAGGTAGAGCGAATCATCCACCAACTGAAAGGTCAGCAGGTCGATCACAGGCTCCTCCAGTGTGCATGTCAAAGCATCCTTGAGCAAGATACTGAACCCCAAATTGCTCCCAATGGCTGTTCCATCGGTGTGTGAGTGTGTTAAAAAAAGATAACAACTGAGTAGCAGGTGGCATCTTGTATGGTAGCCTTGGCCACCAGTGTATTAATATGTGTGTGAATGGGTTACTGTGACTCGTAGTGTAAAAAGCGCTTTGATGACTAGAAAGGCGATCTACAAAATGCAGGTCCATCCATTTAATATCTCACTTACAAATGAAACTTCCGAGTTATCCACAAAAATCACCAACTTTAGCTAACAGCACTAGCATAAGGAAATCATGTAATTCCCATGTCACCTGCATGTCATGTGCCCCTAGTTGCCATGCAACAAGTAGCTTCCTCCAAGTTGTCATTCCTAACCTGACAGATGCTTGTTAGAGGCGTACAGACTGATAGACCAACACTGACATTGCTAGAGCCACAATACTACCATGACTACAAACTATCATTTGGACATTTTCTCTGGGTACAGTATATGTAAGTACACATGTAAAAAAAAGTTTATGGTATAGTGTGTGTAAACACTGAAAACTTGTTGGGGTGTAAGTACATCTTGAAGATGATTAATATACTTGTTGAGGTACAGAGAGGTATTAAACATGATGTTTATCACGTTATTTACACCATTTACTGTATATACTTCCTGCTTTTGTTTGTTGGTGCGTAAATGTACAAAATAACCACTTTACTGTTTCTTACAGAACATTGAAGCAAACCCAAGAAAGCAATTTTAAGTGATTATTGGTTAAAAATTAAGTGAATATCATTATATTTAAATCTATTTAGCTTGTTTATTTTATTTTACTGCCCCAGTCCCACAGAAGTCGTATTTCTGTCACAGGGAGTCAGGAAGTAACCTATTCTGTTCAGAACTGTCACTTTAAATATTTCAGGGTTTTGTTTTGTTTTAATTTCTGGTCATTAATTGTTTTTAGTAAAAGAAAACAGAACCTACCTTGCAGGAAAAGAGTGAACAGGAGTTGGAGGTTCATTGTTTCTGGGTTAACAGAAACGCAGAATGTGGAGACTATATGCGACTTCCTTTTTTCATGCTGACGTCAGCCACGTGCTTTTAATTTCCCATGACAGCTTGTCAGCCCAAATTTCAAAAGAGATATTCAAACAAGCATTGGTTATTTTTACGAATTTCTGATTTACACATCTTCCAGGAATGACTACCCACCACATGACCACTCACCACATTTTTCATTCTCAAACAAAAGAACCCCTAGCTGTACTTTTTGGGTACATTTCCCATTTCCCATGAGTACATTTCAGTGTAAATTTTGAAACTGCAAAGTGCGTAGTGTCTATAATTTATGTTTTATATAAACCTTACTTTCTCTTCTTAAGTGGACAGCAATTCCTGTAGGTACAAGCTGTTGATTACTACATGGTTAAAAAGCATTGGAAATTTTTACATCGTCGCCCTAGCTTCACACCCACAACCATACTCCCCCACACTTGAGTGTTACTTCCTGATAATGACAAATTTATGACAGATGACGTGACGAATGCTTGGGTGAGATATTTATTAAAAAAAAAAAACAACTCAGTCCTAAAAAACACAGTGTAACAATAAATCTTGCTTTTAAAGACAATGCTCTTCAGAGACAAGTGTTAGGAGCTTACTTGAGTACAACAAAGTGATCCATTTGAAAACAGGAAAATACAACCTTAGAAAACTGCAATGAATTATACACATAAGCTGCTTCTGAGTGGAAAGGCAATCTAGCTGTAGTGTAAAAAAGATATCTTTGACTCACAAGACACACAATAAAATGTGCACGCAGATCAACCCATGGCCGGATTTACCTGCTGAAGAACCCCTGTTGACCCCAGTACTTATGGCACTATGGTACTCTAAAAGTGGAATGATTAGTCTGTTAATCAGTTAGCTAATCAACAGAAAATTAACCTGCAACTATTTTGATTATTCATGAATTAGGATTTCTTTTAAGGAAAACACACACACACACACACACACACACACACACACACACACACACACACACACACACACACACACACACACACACACTCTCACAAATCAGGCTTGACATATGTTGACTTTCTATGTTGGATAATAAACTGAATATCTGTGGGTTTTGGACTGTTTTTTTGTGTGTCAATTCCCCGGAAGCAATTAAAGGGCAAGCGCCGGGGTTTGTTTGAGGGTATTGGACAATACAACTGCGCTGTCTAAAGAGGAAGCTGTGTGAAGTCTAAGAAACGTCCTCAAGAGATGTCACTTTGAGGTAAGGACATGCACCCTTTTTCCATGACCACTTTTGGCCGTGCCGAGTCAAGCCGATTTAAAAGTCTGTGTGTTCAGTTCTCAGTATTTTTGTAGCTTCTAACTGAACGTCTTTGGTTGGGTTTTAGTTTCTGTCCTGTTTCCCGGTTCACACTTTGGCCGCATGAGTCTTGTTAAGTTGAAAACCCTGCATTTCTTATTTTGCTGCTTAACAATAAAAGTGTTTACATGATAAAGTAACAGGGGAATTTTATTGTGAAGAATGGAGAGGAAATGAAACGTGTTTACCACCAAATTAGTGGAACTTTGTTAGCTGCCTTTCTTCAATAAAAACTAGCCTACCAATACCGCAAGGAGGAAGATTAAAAGTAGAAACAGCCACAGTGAGAGGTTAATGAAGAGCTGCAGACAACAGGCTCTTACTGCACCTCTGCAAACAGCTCACCTCCAACAGGTAAACTTCTTTTACCTGCCCTGCTGTGGAGAAACACATGCAGCAAAAATAATGAGGGACTTAAGACATGCTCCTGCTCCTAATGACACACCTTCAAGCGGGTAGCCCATTTGTAATGGAGATGCAAATCCCTGCTGTGCTGGGCTGATGGCCCAAACCCAGGTCGAGCCAGCCCATGACTGTCTAACAAAGGTAGAAAGACATCTGAAGGCTAGCCGTTTGAGGAAATGGGCTTGTTTGAGCTGAGCAGCACCTACGCTTTCCTGCACAAATTCGAGTGCCGTCTTGCAGAGTGCATTGCATGATGATTAGTGATATTGTCAAGCTTGCTCTGACAGTGCAACTGATGTGAAAATTTCAAGGGACAAAGACGCGAGCACTGCAGCTTGTCTTCACAAGCTCCAAAAATCAAATGCTTAATGGGAAACGACGTGCCAATAGGCTGAATGACAATGTTTTTTTACAACAGCTTCTGTGCGCAAAATAAAAAATAGCTCCACTGACTTTTGGTTTCACACAGACATCTACCTCTGCTCCCACCTGCCCTTTACAGACTTTCTCGGCCTGTATACCATAGCAGTTGCGCAGAGCCTCAAAGAATGCCGCCGCCCGGTGCATCACATAACACTGCCCAAGGGTGCCTTGTTGCACCGTCAGTAGCGATGCCAACGGCCACTCTCCAAGCATTGGTATTTGATGAGTTGGGAGTGAAACCAGTTTGGAAAATGACAACAGAAGTAACCAAGTTTGCCAGTTTTACATATCTCAATTAAAATAATTTGTCAGTTGTCTACCAGGAAGTGACAGTTGTTGTTGTTAGCATAAGGTCACAGTGATTCAGTCTCTCGCTTACTGGGAGATTTTACCCCGTGGTACTGATAAAACTCTCAAATTGGCTTCGCAAAAGTTCTCAGTCCCCACTCGAGTTGCATTATGGGTAATTCTGGTGACATGTTTTGACTAGGAAGGAGAATGTGTGGAATAAAAAAGGTGATATCTCTGGTTCTGCAGGTTTAATTTTGATTTCTTTTCCCACTCATTTTTTTGGTTTACTGTCCATCATGAGCCTAACAGTGTCATGGGAGTGCAATGCTAAATCGCAAAGTATTTTTTAAGGTCTTGAAAAGTGGATTTTGACTCAGGGCACTTCTGCAAGACAGGGCCACAAGGCTAATTAACATTAAACAAAGTACAACTGAGACTGGTGGAAACATCAGGCAGATATTTGGTCACAAACTGGACACATTTTGGGCACCATAAAGGTCTGTATGAAATTTACGGCATATATTTGTTGAGATACTCCAGTCTGGACCAAAGTAGCGGGCCAAGTGACCAACAACTCCCTCCCTTGATCACATGGATAAATATCTAAAAATAATTAATCTAGTGTAACAAGGGTGTAGGTTTTGTTTCCACATTTGGGGGGACACATATTTAGCCAGGGGCCCTGCCCTAAGAAATTCTGAGCATTAAACACTTAATTTCCTGCATTCTGTCAAAGTTTTATGCACCAATTTGTGCATTTTCTATTCTATTTCTATTTAATTTATGGTGGAAACTTCAAGGTACTTCCTGCTTTAATTGTGCATAGATTCCTCTATACTTTTTATGGCAGATTGCAACCATTGCTTTTGAGGCTGCATGCTGCCCCGAGGCATTGTTACAGTACGTCTATCGGTCCTCCTATAGTTGATGGTTGGCTGTTGGTCAATGTCTGGCCGCTGGTGAGCGCGTCACCCTAGATTTGACACACAGTCCTGCACCGCTGGCAAAATCGGCCCTTCTTGGCCAAATCAGCATATTGAATTGGTGTCGGAGACTTGCAATTAATCAAATTACGCACATGAGGGGAACCTGGGGCTTTAGGGTCTCAGGCCACAAGGCTGTTGCCCACTTTGTCCACTATGTGATCCAACCACACACACAAATACACACACTCACTTTGCAAAATATCAAAAACATCAAGCTGCCAAAAAGAAGCACATTGGTGGTGCCTGGCTGTACTGTGTTGGAGCTCATTAAGTCCAATTCAAACCTCGTATGTAAAGGCGAATACATCAGCTACCAGAGATATTGGACATACAGTATACTGGTATTTACATTGTGCTAACAAAGTTATATTTCCTCCCAGTGTAGGAGTACAATTCTTTCAGTTCTCCAGAAATGAGAAGTGATTCACCAAAACCTGAGCAGGAAATAATACAGTGCATTTTATGAAATGCTCAGTGTACTGAACGTCAATCCAGTGTATCATACTATATACTTTCAGTGGGAAGTATGTGTCCACTCCTCTGTGCACTATTCAGTGGAATCAAAAAATAGGGGAAGCAATTTAAAGGCAGTATCACACCCCTTCGATTCAGCCAGTGAATCCAGTCAACGTCCAAAAGACAAGAAAAGACCAGAGAACCTTTAAGGGGATGTCTGATTCTGCCTGTTTGTTGTCTGGAAAGCCCAAACAAGAAGTTCAAGTGAAAAGGGAAACGAGAATTAAGATTAGCTCTTACAATGAGTGAGCTAAAGTGAAGCCTGTCAAGTCTGGCATTTTAAAGGTCAGTGCACACATTTACCAAAAACAGTCCATACCCTACATGGGTATATATTCTATTGAAAAGTTGTAGCCTGAATAATAAATGCAGATCAAATCAAATACAAGTGTCACTTTTTTAACCAAATGACCCTTTTTTTCTCAAAAACACTTATTTCATTGAATGTGTAGTGAAATAGCACCAAAAGCAGCACAAATACTTGTGTCATGAAAACTGGGAGCAGTCTGTACTACAACATCAGAAGTTACCAGTCAGCACTTTGAGTGTCTAATCTTATGACTTTGAGGAACAAAGTCTGTGATGGGGTGTTACTGTTGCCTTGACTTTTGTGATGTTTCAGTCACATCATTTGGGCGTCACGCTTACGAACAGCACTATCGTTCACCACCCTCGTCCTACACAGATGTCTCTGACTGGAGTTTCATAACAAATTTGTGCCTTTTAGGGTCGATGAACTCCTCGCCCAGGCGTAGGAAGGGGAGTGGCGTCACCGTGACGACCAGGGAGAAGTCCAGGCGTCTGAGTGAGAAGACCTGGCCCTGACGCAGAGCGGCAGTCACTGGCTCCTCACTCACTAGTGTCCACTGGCGCCCCCTGCTGGTGTCCAGGTACTGGAGGGTGGGACCTGGGCTGAGGTAACGCTCGAGGAAGGCCTGAGACACACACAGGAAGAATATTTGCAAGTCAGTTTATGAACAGTTGCACTAATACAATACAAGTTTGAGTTGGTTTGGAGACATAATATTATCTTTATAAATGGCAGAACTTTTAGAGCTGCAGATAAAACAGATTTTCAACCAAATTTACTGCTCTAACCAGATACTGTTCTGCTCATCCCGGTTTAAAGTAAACAGGGTTAACTCAGGCAAGATGACAACTTTAAGGGGCTGTATGCAAAATTAAGAGCGTATGAGCTGTCTGGACACATTACTCAACATGGATGTGGCTGAAATGGCAGCTAGCAGCTAACGATGCTAACTCTATTACCGGTGTTGAACAGTGACAGTCAGTACATTTACATGACATTGAAGAAAAATAACTGGACGAGGTAATAATGTGAATAATGTATGAGGAGACGCAGTTCATGTTTATGTTTCACCAGTTAGCCGCTAGCTAACCGTAGCTAAATTATTTGTAGAATGTTTGGTCCGTCAGGTAATAGGTCAACCGGAAAAAGGTCCAATACTCACAAGTTGAAAGGCGGCATATTTCCCCCCTTAGGAGCAGAGTTGGACATACTTTGGTCAATAAATTGTTTCCCCTCCTGTGTTTGTACACTGGGACAAGGACAGTAGTCCAATTCAATGGCTTAGTTGAGCTATAGCGGTAGCTTGACTTAAGTGTTCATTTAAAAGTACTTGACTGCTGACAGCGCTAATAGTGTTAACCAGGGGTGAACTTTTTTCCTTATCCGCTGCGAGGGACCTAAGGACAGAGGGGTGTCGTATGCAGATCCTGTTTTTAATATTGTTAATCTTCAATCTTTAATCTATATCCATATGATGCAGTGACCACCTTAAAAACACAGAAGCAGAAGGCTCATGTTTTCAATTACCGTTTACAAGCTCAGGTTTGTGCGTTTGATGGGCAGAGTCAAAGGCGAGCAGGTACAATCGAGCTGCAGGCGAGGTGCTAGGGGGGCGGGGCTAAACTGCATATTAATAGATCGGTGCATACTAAATGAGGTAAAAATGTAGAGTTACATCTCAAAGGGATGTTTTTCATGGGAAAAAAACACCAAAGTATCTTATTTGGATGAACAGAAGTACATTTTTAGGGTTGAACTTTAAAATAGGGGCATATGGATATATATCAGTATTGATGATAACTGTGATATCTAAAAATGAAATGTTGATAATAAACATATGATAACATCTTGTAAATAATCCAGCACCTCTTAAATCGCTTTTGTTTTGTTCCGATCTTGCTTTGTCTGTCTCCCATAAAGTCATTGTGTTGCCTTATCACTATTGTGCCATTAAGTCTAATTGCTCTTTCTGTACGCTTTTTACAGTTATGGTTACATTATTAGTCATTTCCCAAAAAACAAGAAGAAGCCCACAATAAATGAAGTTAAAGATGAATTTTACTAACATTACATCATTATTTGAAACTACCCTCCTTACCTTGGGGGTCATGTTGTGCGTGATGCAGAACTGCAGGTGGTTGATGATGCTCTCCATGCTGTGGTAGGACTGCTGCCTGGTGGCGCGGAGGTACTTCTGCATGGCCCTCGCCATGGGGGCAAAGATAGCCTGGGCCGCCTCCCTGGGGTCCATCACCTCCCGAGGGTGTTTAGGTGAAGAGGGGATCGCCTCCTCGTCCTGGTGGCGCTTGATGTGGGTGAAGGCTTCTTCTACTGCCACCACCAATCTTGTAAAAGAACCAGCAGAGTGAGTGAGACAGAAACTTCAATTTAAATCTGCTCTAATCAAACTTTTAAACAGTTTCATACTTGGCAGTCTTTTATGAAGTCTACTCTTTACTCTCTTGGGCCTTGTTTGCTCTCTCTTTTTAACACTTCTTTGTCAACTGGTTGCATCACTGATTATTTTATAACTGCCTGTGTGAAGCCTTTGCTGAAAAAACCTGGACTGGATCCCCCTCTCCTTTAAAATTATAGACCTATTTCCAAGTAACCTTTTATATCCAAAATCTTTGAAAAAAAAGGCATCCAAGCAACTTCTCTATGTACTAGGAAATAACAGCATTTTTAAAAATAGTTTCAACCTGGCTTCCGTAAATATCACAGCACTGAAAATGCCCTAGTTAAGGTTACCAATGACCTTTTAATGGCTGCTGACGAGGGCCTGTGTTCAGTACTTGTACTCCTGAACCTTAGTGCAGCTTCTGACACCACCGATCTTAACATCCTGTGACGGGGTGGGAATATCTGGTACAGCTTTGAAGCGGTTTTCATCTTATCTGATGAACAGGAGGTTTTGCGTCTGTCAACAACTAGTTCTCTTCATTTTCATCTCTTCAGTATGGTGCGCCTCAGGGGTCGGTCTTGGGCTCAATTGTATTCTCCTGGTAGATGCACATTATTCAGAGACATGGTGTCTCTTTTCATTTTTATGCCGGTGATACACAGATGTACGTGCCTGTTAGATCCACAGACCTGGAATCACTCAGTGACTGCCTTACTGATGTTAAAATCTGGATGACAAAAAATTTTCTTCAACTGAACTGGTCCCCTGTTGGAAAATATAAAACCTGTTGCAGGAAATCTTGGAGTCTTGTTTGGCAGTAATTTAAGTTTTGAGCAGTGTATCACAAAGCTTGTGCAAATTTTTAATCATATTAGACATATTTCAAAAATACAATCCATTTCAACCTTTAAAGACACACAGTTTTACATGCCTTCATCTCTTCATGCCTGGATCACTGCAACAGCTTCCTTTCTTGCCTGAATCAAGAACCTATTAACTGACTCCAGACTGTACAGAATTCAGCTGCCAGGCTTTTAACATGGGCAGGGGTCTTTTGTCTGTTCCAGTGGCCCGACTGAAAACTAAAGGGGGACAGAGTGTTTGCTGTCAGGGCCCCCGAGGCTTTGGAAAAGTCTGCCTGAGATAATGAGGTCAGCTGAGACAGTGATCTCTTTTAAATCACTTCCTAAAACATACTTTTATCAGAGAGCCTTTCCTGATTTTACTTGAGTTTTAAGTTCATTTAGACTATCTTTTATTTCCTCCGATTTTACACACTGAAGTGTTTTATCAGTTCTTTTAAAAGAAGTTTTCATGTCTTGTCTGTTTCAATTATTGATGTGTAAAGCACTTTGAAACTCTTTTGAAAAGCCCTTTAAAAATAAAGATTTTTTAAAAATATTATTACTGCTGACTCATGGGGATCATTAAGCTCCATTGTATCTTTCAAATTCAGTCTCTGTCTTTGTATGTGCTTTATTTGTTAAATATATAATTGTGTGCGCATGTCCTTACCTGGCCTTACGTTTGCGGACCCTCCGCTCCATCTCTGCCTCCTCGTAGTAGTATTCGTTGTGAGAGTTGTCTCTTCTCCGAGCAGCGGCTGCGATCATGGTTCTGGACTGACCTGTAGAGTTATTGGTGCTGTTCTCTGCAGACACAAACACTGCAATTAATAATATAAAAACTATATTTACATGACACCTTCAAAAACAAAAACAGGGCTGACTCATAGACAGACAACCATTCACACTCACACTCACACCTACGGATAATTTAGAGTCACCAATTAACCTGCATGTCTTTGGACTGTGGGAGGAAAATGGAGCACCCGGAGAAAACCCACACTGACACAGGGAGAACATGCAAACTCCACACAGAGGGGCTGGAACCCACTACCCTCTTGCTGTGAGGCCACAATGCTAATCATTGCACCACCGTGCTGCCGACGTCAATAGAAATGACTACAAATAAAATGACCAACAACAGCAAAAGCAATATAACAAAATAAAAAGGAAATAAAAAGACAACATCATATAAAAGCAAGTCTAAAAAAATGGGTTTTAAGTGATTGATTCTGCGAGCCTCATCTCCGCAGGCAGGGTGTTCCAAAGCCTAAGGGCCCAGATGGTAAGAGCCATCACTAGAGACGACCTATCTGCCTTATCGGCAGGCAGAGTAACAACATCCTGAGCATGTCGGCCAAGTACAGCAGTTTTTTCGATGCAATGTTCACACTAATTTGCTCATTTTAAGGGGGTAAGACTCACCTGTACTATTATATTATTCTTACCACAGGCAACATACGACAATTGTGCCATTGCTTCCCACCCTTGTTTAGTGTTTTGTACTAGGGGTGTAAATCCCCTGTTTCATCAAGATGATAATATGATATTTGCTGATATTATTATTACAAACGTTGCCTGGTCTGATGAGTCTGGATTTATGCTGCCACATTCAGATGGTAGGGTCAGAATTTGGAAGCATGGATCCATCCTGCCTTGTATCAACAGTTCAGGCTGCTGCTGGTGTAATGGTGTGGGGGAGATTTTCTTGGCACATTTTCTGGAAGAAATCTTTTCATTTTACCTCAAACCATCATCTTTTTCATAAAACTCTATGGTTATCTGGCGTAAAGCCCACGAGGCAAACTCCCTTGTCGTCTTTCTCAAGGGTACTTGACACAACCGATGACAAAGAATTTCAAAACAAGGCGTAACCAAAAGATGATGATCGATGTTTTCACTTTGCACCAATAATATTGGATCGCTCATCCTTGAATCGATATGTATCGCTCCAGATTGATGGATCATTACACCCCTACTTTGCACACATGCACATGGTAGAATTGTTCTGATGCGGAATCGGCTGAATGGAAGAGATTAAATACACAAGATCGTTTTACCTTCCCCCAGGTTGTACACCTTGAAGGCAGACATCTTCTTAGAGAGGATGGACTTGGGCAGGTTGAGCAGGGCGGGGTTATACACTGGGAAGTCACTGTAGTACTGATCTAGAACCCACACTGCTGCTCGCTGAATACTGCGATGGAAAGAGGAAGACACACAACATTGTTCCCTTTAACTGGTGAATTTTAACACAAGGAGCCGTTATAGGTGTCAATTATCCGTGACGACCTGACAGCTTTATGACATCAAATGCACATAAAGGAAGTGGTAGACCACCCGCAGCAGGAACAGACTCCCACTGGGCTGCATGCATGAGAACAAACAGTTTGCTTTACTGTGAGAATATGGAGCCTATGAGACGGACAAACATAGCTTTAACAAAAGGAGAGTAATCAGAAAGCACAAATGAAAAGAATTAAGCAGAATTTTCATTAATTGACAAATGCAGTCTGGTTGAGGGTTATTCTGAATTGATGACAGACTGGACAGCATTCACAGTCAGCTATTTTTGTTCTTTCAATGTTTGACAATGTTGTTATTTTGCATTGAATCATCATCACTGTGTAAAAGGACACATTTTGCAATGTTTCAAGTGATTCAGACACACAAACACTGAGCTATCTTTAATTACTGTGGATTTATTTTGCTCCACGGCTGCCTATAGATATAAAAAGCGTAACATTTTGTAGCATCACTTGAGGGTTATTTGTTGTAATTATGTGTTACCTACATATGGTTGCATGTGCAAAGTGCACAGCTGCTATGTCGGGCGACTTTTGGTCAGCAATATGACGCCATGCTGTGCCCACAGAGGAGGAAGCGTGAGCAGCATGCCAGCAGAGCAGCAGCAGCTTCTGTCCTCCATCTGTGTTTACACAGGATGCGTTCAGGCACAGCAAAGAGTGTAGGCTGCCCTAGTTTTGGCTGTGCTCAGTTAAAATTCAAAACACAGTCAGATTAAAAATAGGAGAAAATAGATCTGAATTATAAAACTATGCTTCAGGGCAAATTTCCTTACATTTAGTGGGGGTTTAGATATTTCAGATTATCTAGATATGCTGATGGCCTTAGCTGGTCTTTTACAGCAGACAGACCCATCAGGTGAAGCGGCCTACCTTGCCCACACTAAGGCCCTTTAGACACGGTGTCACATCAGCAGGTGACAAATAAACATGGCCAAGATTTAAGAATTGATTATTCACACGAAAAAAGATCTGAAGACAGAGCCAGTTTCACTCGATGGTCAACGTTTTAAAACTGTGGAAAATTTTAAATACCTTGGTAGTGTTCTGGACTCCCATGTGAGCTTCTAACTTTAATGCTTTTTAATATCTTTGCAAGAACATCTGAAACCAAATTTGGTAATAATATGTATGCAGTCTCATGCTGTGGAAAATTTTAAGTAGGAATATTAGGCCAAGCTAATGCTAAATCCACTCTGCCAAAAAAAAGAAATCAATCAATACTGGGCGCTTTTAGCTTGACGAAACTAGCACCGAACTCTGAGAGAGTCCATCACCTCCTTCATGCACAAAGATCTAAGTCCATACAGTGGACAAACAAAAGCTTTTGTCACATGCTACAAACACTCAGTATGTGTCTCTGTCCCGATGTTTTTTTCGTTGACAAAGTTGTACCCAAGCTCTACAGAGAAGTGAAGCATAAAGCTGAGGAATCTTTGAGTACAGCATGAAGGGTGGCGTCAACTTGTAACACTGGAACTTTGAGGTCAGTAGATTCATATGTGACTATAATGGTGCATTATCACTGGTGACTGCTGCCTCACCAAACTAGAGCAGCACATGAAAGTCACAGCAAGCGTTGCAGACTTCCTGCAAAATGCAGCACAAGAATGGGGGATTGTGGTTGTAACAGACGACGCTTCTTACATGGGGGCTGCCATTCAGTCATCAGAACACCTGCATGTGAAGTGGTTCATTCATGCACCTAATCTGGCCTCACAGAGGGCGTTAAATCTGCCAACAGTGTTGTGACGGTGTTGGTCAGTCTGTCTGCTTTGCATCACATTTTGCCGCAATAAAAATGATTAAAGTCAGGTAAACAGACTGAGAAACGTTCGTTTACAAGGTAAACTGACGAAGTTTGGGAAAAAAGGTAATATGTCTTTATTTTCTGAAGCCACCAGATGGTGCTGTCTGTTCAACAAAGGCTTGAAAGCACACTTCATTGCAAGTCCTTCAGCCTTTATCTTTACACCAAGAGTAGTGATGGTCAAATGAAGCCTCATGAACCAGTTTCTTTATTTTGGTGCTCTTGGTTTAAAGATAAAGGCTGAAGGACTTGCAATGAAGTGTGCTTTCAAACCTTTGTTGAACAGGCAGTGCCATCTGGTGGCTTCAGATAATAAAGACAGTGGTTCATGAGGCTTCATTTGGCCATCACTACCTCTGGTGATTCCCATCACTAATGTATATGCACAAGTATATATTACTCTTATCATTGTGTAGATTATGTATTTCCCTCTTAGTGTTATTTGCTCAGCCCTTCTTCTCTATCTTCTTTATTAACTACAGACACGAGTGCCCTTAATAACCACCCATAGTATAGTAGAAACACGGTTTGCATATCTACAACAGCAAGAATGCCATTTACCTGAAAGTCATCTGCTTGTTTTGTCTATATTTGGTCTATATCGCCCACCTCCATGTCCACACTGTCTGTCACTACCTTGCTTCTTTGTTTTCGTACTGACCTTTGCACTCATCAATAAAAAAAGGAAAGGCCCTGTGTCTTTATGAATATCTGTGTTCCTTAATTCCTAAATGACAGCTTATATTTTGTTTTTCCGTCATTATTTCTGTCTTATAGTGGCTGTTTCAATATTGTAATCTGAATTCATACTGTCATCTGATGTGTATAATAAAATAAAAAATAAAATAAAATACAAATAATAGGTGAAAATCTGTTGTAGTTTTTGAGATACTCTTTTTTTTTACTCAAACAAATTTAAAATCTGAAATGAAAGCACAATTTAGCAATTAAAAAAAGACAAATAATCCTGATACACTTACCTAAGATGTCCCACGTTGTAGAAGCGACTGGCTCCGTCTGTGGTTCTCACAACCTTGAGACAGAACGCAGGCTGCAGATGTCTGACCTCCAGCAGCACCAGGGCCAGGTACTGAATGAACAGCAGCGCGTCCACCAGAGATGCTGCATATCCCACAATCCCCCTGTAGTCAGTCTCTCTGGGCTCCAGCACCCGCACCCCGTAGAAGAGCCAATAAGACGCAACGAACAGGAAGACCAACGCCAGCAGCAGACAGCGGAAGATGAAGAAGCGTGGCAGAGTGGCTCTGGGCGGGCGGAGGAAAAGCGCCCAGGTGGAGATGAGGAGGATCAGGAGTTTGAAGGCCAGAGAAATGTAAAGGCCTTCACATGGCGTGCCGCAAGGTTCCAGTGTGTCCCGCCAGAGGAGCTGTGGGAGCGCCAGGAAGGCCAGAGGAGTGACCAGAGCAAAGAGCCCCAGGACGGCGCCCAACGCTGGGCCGAGGTAACGGCGGCACTCCAGCGGCGAAGAATCCTCAATGTCCTTAGAGACCCGTGTGAGGTCCTCGTTGGAGATGCTGTCCACGGAGGTGCCAGTGACCACAGTCGTCGTCTCGCCCCAGTTGTCATCCTGAGGAGAGAGTAGAGAGGAGTGTTGGTGACGCACGACAGAGTACAGCTAACAAGGAGTGATTCAAATCTAACTCTCACCCTGTCGTCTCCTCTGGTGGACTCGGCGTCCAGCAGCGACTCTCCTGGAGCCTGGATGGTCACTGATTTGTCTCCACGGATGCTGCTGTCTCGACTCTTCGAGCGATGCCTGTCTCTCCTCTCCCTGCAGAGAAAGAAAAAGTGTAGAAGTCAGAGATGGTTTATTATCATGGATAACTTCCTGGCAGGTTATAATCCTCCAGTTGCTGATATGATTATTTGATAAGCCACTGCGGTAAAACCTAATCTAATCTCTGAACTCTAACTTCTTCTTTTACAGTTTTTCATTTGAGCATTTAAAGCCAGGACAGGTACATTTTTATGTGATGATGGCATCTTGCCATTTTTAATATCACCACCGGGGAGCGCCAAAGTTTGAAATTTCTTGTGTCTTCACTCTTTAAGCATATGTGGTACCCTTAATTCATGTCCTTTCGTTTCTATGCATCTATTCTACGGCTGCAACTAACAGTTATTTTGATTGCTGATTATCGGCTGATTATTTTCTAAATTAATCAAGACAATTTTGGGGTATTTTTGCTTGAAAAACCTGAAACAATTAATCCATCATCTAAATCAGGGGTGTCAGACTCAGTTTAGTTCATAAGCCAAATTCAGCCCAGTTTGACCTCAAGTGGATCAAACAGTAAAACGATTGGGTAATGGGCTATAAATAACAACACCCCCAAATTCTCCCCTTTCTTTTAGTGTAGAGAAGTGCATTATGAAAACGCTCATCCACTTACAAAACAGATGTTGAACAGTCTGAAATGTCTCAAGAAAAATAAGTTAATATTACTGATTCTCTTAAAGTCTTTGGAGCTGCATTTCACATGATGTATTCTTCTCACATTTTATCTTGCTCCTGAAACCTGACATCTCTCTAGAGCGCCATCTGGTGGGGTCAGAAAATAAAGAAGGTGGTTCACGAGGCTTCATTTGGCCATCACTAGTTGGACCCTTTGGTGGGCTGATTCTGTCCTCTGTGGGTCATATGTTTGACACCCCTGATATAAACAGTTAAATTAATTTCCTGTTGATTGATGAAAAATGTTAGTTCTACCTTTTTCTTTTTTTAAATGCTATAATATATATATAATATTGCAAAAATATCCGGAATTATGCCTTTTGCATTTGTGCAATCAGCAAACTGTGACATACACTTTTAGTGATGAGTGGATCTTCAAGGGTTTATATATTTTAATATACACCTGATTATGTGAACGGCACATATTCTAATCCTTACTCGGAGAGAAAAAAAAAAAAAGCATTGTGGAGCGTAGTTCCTGTGGGCTCCAGCAACACTAAACCCTCGAGCTTGCCTTACAAAGACTAAATGCACAAACCTGCTATTTTGAAATCCCATGGAGAGAGACTCTCACTGCGGCCAGTTTTATTTTATTCTAAAAATGTCAGCGTGCAGCCTCGTTCTGTGGACGATAAATGAGGTGCAGACTTCCATCTGTGTCACCGATAATAAGGAAACACAGTGAGTGCTGGTCGGAGCAGTGAGTGACCACCAGCCACATTTAAGGGTACTGTTTGCCATGGAAACGCTGGCGTCTAGGTGCCATGTCTGAAGGGTTTCTTTTGGTTCCAAAGGTACCATACTGAAAGTGTTTGGTGGAAACAGGGCTTTTGCTGCAAGTCTGAGAGCAAGGTCAATAAAATGGGGTTGTTTTTCAAAGACACGTCAAGTTTCCGAAAAACATCGCTAGAGTGCCATAACAGGAGCTGACAGCATCTTGCTTGCATGGCAGCTTTAGTTTTTGTTGCGATTTGAAAACCACCAAAACAAAAACAAAAAATTGACTTTGGGCGAGTACAGTTGTGATCCACTTGCCTGACCGCGTACAGTACGATCTGTGGTGTGGTACCTGTGTTTGCGGGAGCTTCGTGAGTGGGACGACTTGTAGGAGTAGCCCGAGTACGTCGACTCGTTGTCCATGTCGGAGGCTAGCGGTGGGCGGAATTTCCGAGCCCCTCCTGCCCCCGGGCCGCCGCCGCCTTTCTCCCAGACCACGCCCAGCTGACTCTTACGATTGCTGATGGACTTGTTGGAAAGGGCCAAGGGGAGGCGCAGCAAGTCCACTTTATTCCTGAGGGAATCTATCTTGGAGGCCTGAGAAAATGAGAGGAGGATGGGGGGAGGAAGACGGGGTGAGAGAGAAGAAGATAAATGATGGAAATGGTGAGTTTGGAAAAGGTGAAAACAGTGTGAGAGAGAAAAGCGGAGAGAGGAGAGTGAAGAGAGTGGATAATTTGTCATATCAGACAGGAGTAAAAGCATCTCAGAGGGAAACATGCCAAGTAACAGCGACAAGAAGAGAGACATTGTTAAAATGTTGGCACTCTGAGGTGTGTGAAAGTGTGTGTGTCACACAGGACATAGCCGGGCTCATTCTTCCGCTTTGAGGGAGTTTTTATGAGCAGACTCAAGTGATTTGGCCCTGAGTGTGTTCACAGCCAATAAAGGGCAATTACGCCACGTTCTATTCTAGGCTACGAGTCTCCAGTGTGCACAGCATGCAGGGGTGGAGGTGGAACATCAGAGCGACTTTAAAATGTTCCAGTTTCATGCATGAGTGACTCATGCGAAGCTGAAAACTGGACGACCTTGGAGAACGTGCACGGCGTCACATTACTACAAACACAGAAAATATGTTTTGTTTGTGCGGGTTCATCTCCATTTTCTTTCCATGTGTGATATGTGCTTGTCCAGACGCCACATTCCCCAACTGTCCCCTGTGGTCTCCAAGGGCAACAGAGCTTAACTACTACAATGGGGATGAATGGGAGGCTGGGGGTGAGAAAAGACAGGAGGGGGGTTGTTGCCACAGTAACCCGAACATCAACTCTACATCCCCCCTCCTCTCATTCTCCCTCCAATACACACCTCTGAAGACAGAGAGAGACACTAATCATTTACCAGGCTGCGATTCTGAATCTGTCTCTGTCCTCCACTTTAAAGGAATACTTCGTAACCTGAATGATTATTTTAATATCAGTTACTCGGTCTGTGTTATCTTAAATTCATGAGCAAAATTTTGCTTTTCTTGCATGTCTCCATGGCGAACAATGAATCCAAAAGGGGGCCATGTTTAGCGACAGCAAAACTACTCATACAACATGCTGTTTGGGAAGTACTGAGCATGCGAATGGATAAATGAGACTTGGATAATACTGCATGAGTTGTGTGAACAGCACGTCCAGCCTTGAAGCAGATGGGCTACAGCAGCAGCAGACCACACCAGGTGCCACTGCTGTCAGCTAACAACAGGAAACTGAGGCTACAGTTCACACAGGCTCACCAAAACTGGACAATAGAAGATTGGAAAATGTTGCCTGGTCTGATGAGTCTGGATTTCTGCTGCCACATTCAGATGGTTTTCTTGGCACACTTTGGGCCCCTTAGTACCAACTGAGCATGGTTTAAACACCACAGCCTACCTGAGTATTGTTGCTGACCGTGTCCATCCCTTTATGACCACAGTGTACCATCTTCTGATGGCTGCTTCCAGCAGGATAACGCACCATGTCACAAAGCTCAAATCATCTCAAACTGGTTTCTTGAACATGACAATGAGTTCACTGTACTCCAATGGCCTCCACAGTCACCAGATCTCAGTCCTATAGAGCACCTTTGGGATGTGGTGGAACGGGAGATTCACATCATGGATGTGCAGCCGACAAATCTGCAGCAACTGTGTGATGCTATCATGTCAATATGGACCAACATCTCTGAGGAACTTATCCATGCTCTCTTTGAAGCCAGACTGGATGAATAAGACTTGGAATATACTGCACGAGTTGTGTGAGAGTTTGTAATCGGTTGTTTTGATAAAAAAAATGGTCCTCAATAAATCAATAAGTTCGTCATGCACCATGGTGGCATGCAAGAAAAACATTAGTTTCAGGAATTTTAAGTAACACAACATGACTAATCGATATACAAACGGTCATTTTCTCTGTAACGTCCTCCTTTAGGTTTGAGTTTTCAACCAGGCAGTAACATTTTTTCCCCCAAAAGGTACTTTCCGATTTGGACGTACAACAAGCACACTCTAAATCTAATACCAAAGCTCGCGCTCTCAATTTGAGCCGTGACCTCCCGTGTCCATCTTCCACATCAGACACTGCAGTTTGCAGTAATGGCTTTCATGTGACTCACACATGGACTTCTCAGCTGGGACATTTTGCAAGCAGACCCATGGAAAGTACAACACTGGGCTAAAAATTATACACAGGCCCTGCACGGCTTGTTAAAGTAGAAGGGGAATGATTGCAGCTAAATATGGAGAAATCTTGTACAAAAAACTGATGCAGTCTGTGAGAGTCCTGCCACCTGGGAAACAATTTTCCAGCAAGAAAACGAGCCCATGCATGAAGCCAGGGCTGCACAGGAACGGCTTAACAACAATGTTAATGTCCCAGAGTGACTGAAGAGACAATAAAACATTAAAATCACCTGTCATAGACGCTGTAAGGGGGAAAACATCTCTCTACATTTTTAAAAAAGGAGACTGGGCCATTGTCACATCATCAAGTCAAGCAGAGCACCCTGCGCGCTTTCTGATTAAAAATGGAACCGACCTGAGAGCGCACATTCTCTAGTGGCATGAAAACTTATCTTTGCTGCAGCTTATGAAGACTTAAAAAGCTTTTCACAATCAGGAACTGACAGTCAAACGTGTGTATTGGTCAACCGGTCTTGGGCCAGACACAACAGAGTCAGACACACAGCACAAGAGGGAAGACAGCACTTTAGAGGTCCAGTGTGTGGGATTTAGGGGAGTTACTGGCAGAAGTGGAATATAATATAAGTTGTGTGTTCTCTTCAGTGTACCACCATCCATTTTCACCACCAACTTCCCAGTGCAACCACACTGTCTATATTTACGCCCCTGGGTCGGTTTGTTTCGAAGAGGACGAGACCTCTGCAGATAATTCCGCTCTCTGTAAAAACCTCGTGAGCAATGAACATTGAGGAGAGATCCTCACCGCTAGATGCCACTAAAACCTCCTGATTACTGCACTATTACGCGCTCCTTTTAAAATCTTAACTCCGAAGCGGTATTTCCAGTCATTCTCTCAACATATCAGAGTTTCTCACGGCTTCCAAACTACATTACTGTGCCATAAACATAAACAAAACCAGCTGTGTTTCTCTCCCACCCTGTCTGAGACAGTCAATCCCATCGATCGCACTGACGAGCCTCTCCCACTGTAGTCAATCCCCCGCCGATTGATTTACCCTGGATACCCTGTTCAGCATCATCTGGGATGTGGGAGGTTCCACGTGCAGCGTGGAAACACACTGACCAGAACCAAAACTGCTGCCACACTATGGGTTGCAGCAATATGCTCGTTTCAAGGTATGCCGTGATATAAAAGTTGACGGTTATCATACCATGTACTTTTTCTTATCTACGATATTGAAAAATAAAAAGAATCTCTCCCACATTCTTACATTAACAATTATAGTAACAAAAAATTCGTTCAACCAAAAATAACTCTTCCATTTTTACTCCTTTAAGGGTTATTCTGACTGATAATAATCCCCCCTCACCCCCTGAATGCCACTCTGGAGTCCTGTCATTCACAAAGTGCTTCACAAAACACAATAATGCACTCAAACAATGACACATGCAATCAATAAAAACAAAGGCAATATAGGAAATAAAAACAAGGCAACAAAAGAAAGTAAAACATAGAGCAAATACAGGCCACAGAGGCCTCCAACAGAAACACAATGGACAATGTAAAATTGGACAATTTAGGGTGGGACAAAGGCCTTTTTGAAAAAAATGGGTCTTCAGTTGTTTTTTAAAACTTTCTAAAGAGACCGCGGACCGTAAACCTAATGCAGAGAGTTCCATAGTGTTGGAGCCACCATTTCAAAGGCGCCATCACCTTTTGTTTTTCAGTCTGGAGCGGGGGACTGCAAGTAGGTCGTGTTCTGAGAGATCAGTTAATTAATATAAATATTAATATTAATAAATATTCTTTTTACAATAAAAACTAGTCTCTCCTGATTTAATTGTAGGTAGCTGTTTGACATCCGACAGTTGTGAAGAACAGCAAGTTTGTCGGTGTTATCAGGCTTAAACGAGAAATTAAGCTGAATGTCGTCAGCGTAACAGAGATATGATATGCCCGTGAACTTGCTAATAATTTAACCCAGTGGAAGCATGTATAAAGCAAATAATATAGGACCCAAGACAGAGCCCTGAGGTACACCGCAGGAAAGAGCAGCAGCATGAGACCTGAAAGGACCAAGAAACTCCTATCCGAAAGGTAGCAGCAAATCCAGTCAAGGGCACTCCCAGAGACACACACCCACTATCTAAGCTTTTCAATCATGATACTGTGATCCACAATATCGAACGCTGTGCTAAGATCTAACCGCACCAAAACAGGACATTCACACACACCAGATGACATCATTAAGTCATAGCAGACTCTACAAGGAGTTGTTTCGATGGAATTCTTCAATATCTTGATCACTTTTCAGTGTAATGCAATACCTTTTTCTCAGTCATGTGCAATTGTAATATCATATTCAATATAACATTGATGATCAGGAGCAGTCTGTTTTTCTCCACCATTTTAGTCCATTCTTAGTAACTCTTGTACTTGTCATACTCCTATTGCTACTTTATAAGGCACTGGTTTTTACTTCTGCTCCTTGAAAAACACTTCTGTCTTCATGAGTGTGAATCTCTGCTGATGCAAGTTGAGTTTCTCTTCACCTGTCAGCTCGGGATGAAACATGCATGCTGCCTCAGATTCGGGTAACCAGCCTGCCTGTGTGGCTCCCGGGGGCCTCCAGGCCTCAGGGTGGCAGTGGGCCAGCAAGGCGTGGCTGCTGCCTCAATACAAACTCCTTTGAGCAAACCAAGACCAGGCTTCAAGGCCTTCACATGACAAACATACATGCGTTGAATTAAAAATAATGATGACCGGAGAGTGAAGAATGAGCAGCAGCGGCCGCGCTGAGGATGCAGTAACACCGGAGGAAACAAAAGGAGTGAGACAAAGCAGAACACACCCAGGATGAAGTGATGTGCAACAGACTGGTGGTGACCACACAGCAAACACATCTCACATGAGCACAGAGACGTGGATCCACCAGACGTGGAGTGTGGAGTGTGCGGCGTTCAGTTTGGCACACGGTGCGTAAAAGCGCAAAGTGGTTAAAGTGTGTGTTTTCCTTAAAAACACAAAGCAAGAGCCGGTAGATGAATCACATTGAGAAGACTCACACTGTTAGTGGTATTCAGTGTGATCGATACTGTTATCTGCCAGCTCATCAGCTCTGACAGGCGAGCAAGCGCAAATACAGACATAAAAATGCATTCATGATAAAACAGAAGCAGCAAATGTTAGATTTGTAGTTTCTGCTTTAACGCCGGTGTTATGATATTGATGCCCACACACTAAAAAGCACATCTTACCCAGAATGCATGCGGGGGTGTCTTACCTTTCAGTCCAAAAGGAAAAAGCTGCAACCTGCAGCACAAAGAGCAGCCAAAGTGCCTCCAAATTCACTTTCTCCCGACGCGCATCCGTCCGCAGCTTCCACGCTCGGTCATCACCGGAGTGTCGCTCGGTGTGATTTCGCTGGACGCAGTTTGTTTTTGTTTGTTTCTCGGCTGTTTCATCGCATCTTTAATCGAAGCACCGAAGCCGCACAAAAGGCAGAGACACGCACCTCATCCCGGCCCCGCACCCGCTGTGTGGCTGAGCCGAGCGGCTGTGTGAGGAGGACACCCGGCAGCATGGAGTGCTTTCACAGCTTCCGGTGGGGATTTTCAAAATACTTATCTTTTATTTATAAAGCGCTTTTTAAAAACAGAGTTACAAGGTGCTTTACGTGTCAATAATTAAAGCAGACAAGACATGAAAACAACAACCTTTAACAGAACTGACAAAAACACCTTAGCTAATGAAAACTGAGGAAATAAAAGACATTTTAAATGAACTTTAAAGCTCAAGTAAAAATCAGGAAAGGCTCTCTGATAAAAAAAAAGTTTTTTAACCCTTAATTATGGTTAAAACCCGGTGACACATAATGTAGCTACAAATATGAATCTTGGCAGTGCTAGGCCTAACACATCTGGTGCTGTAGAGGCTTCATATAAGCAGAGGAAATCTCTGCTAGCTGCTAGGCTAATTTATACAATGTAAAATGCCATAGGCTTGTGCTAAAAACATTAGCATGTTGTATTTGTGGGGAAAATGTGTCCAGATAAAGACAAGTGTTTGTCTGTGAATGCTGCGAGTTATAGAGAAGCTGATTTGTGTACTTGTGTTTGAAGCTGTCTCTATTAAGCCATGTTTAATGTGTGTTTTGAATCAACTAACCTTTACAGCACTTCAGATCTCTGCTGCCAACTAGTGTTGTGGAGGTCTAACTGCAGAGTGACAGACACACTGCACAATTATAAATGCTCAAAATGGTGGGCTCTGCATAGATTTTCTTTAATGTCCAAATAAATTCATTGATGGAAACCCTGTATTATTTTGGTGGCATTTTTTTTGTCTATGTTGCCTGTAAGAAGATGCACCCCTGAATTTTTGACGAACATTAAATGGTGAGATTCATTCATTTCCATAACCACTTACCCTGTTTAGGGTTGCGGGGTTGCTGGAGCCTATCCCAACTGACACTGGGTGAGAGGCAGGGTGCACCCTGGACAGGTCACCCGTGCCCTAAATTGTGGCAATTTCCCAAATTCAAAGACCAAAAACTCACAAACGACATTTTCATTTCCTTTATCCAGTTTCTTTTTAATCTCACAAAACACATGAATCTGAGACATGAGCTCTCTTTTCCTTCTGTGCAGCTAAACAATCTCACCAATTTTAAAAACAAGGGAGAAGAAAATAATTTATACATCCTTTTTTTTTTAATCATATCTACAAAAATAAAATCAAATACGAGGACTAAGGCTTTACAGGAAAAAAATTAACATATATAAAACAAGTGGGTCTGATCTCTCTATATTACATGAGTGAACAAGATTTGTTTTTCCTTAAAAAAAAAGAAAAAAAAAGACACAAAATAAAAAGACAATGAGATGATAGTTAAAGACGTGTGTATGCATACAGTAGTTTGCACCGTGCAGGGAAGTTTGTTTGTGCAACATTTTATTTAAAAAAAGAAAGGAATCAGTTATAGCTTTTTTTTGTTTTTTTTTGTTTTTAAATTATACAGCCGGTTAGGGCCACAACGCTGATGTCAATGTACAAGATAATGTATGAAAAGAGGAAATTATGGAAGAAAGAAACCGAAGTGTAGAGGTAGAAATTGGAGATGAAAAATGCTGTAGTTAGAGATGGGAGGAAAGAAGAGGAAAGAGATGTCGGGGAGAGGAAGAGATCCTGATTCAACCAGCTCAGATCGGCATTTTCCTGTGCCAAATTCTGGACAGCACATATGTTATGTATGTGATGACTGCGTGTCCATAGCTTGGCACGGAAAAGAATTAAAAACGACAAAACGTCTGGTCTGAGGCGCTTGAAAATCAGCAACCGAAATGTGTAGAAATTAAACAACAAGCTTCCCTTGAAAACCTCTGAGGAGATATTTCACTTTGGTAGAACATTTTTACATTTTAGCACAAATTCCTCAAATTCATACGGAGTCAGCTGCTTGTAACAGCCACCTTGGCGATCAGTAGCTCTCATTTTACGTTGCATCTCATTATTTTGTTCGTATGTAACGGCGAAATACACTTCCCATTGACAACTCCTTCAATGTGTGCTGGCTAAAGAGTGAAAACCTTCCACCAGGCAGTGAAATATCAGCGGCTGGTAGTGTGTAAATATACTTGGCTCCTGGTTTGGTAGAGTATTGTCAGTTTTGCTGGGTAACTCACTAAAGCGCTCCTCAGTTAGTATTTGAAACCAGCTCAAATAAAATCCAGTTCCGTGTGATTCTGCCCAGCTTGATAGGAGAAAGAAAGAACAAATGTTTAAACTGGTACAGACATAAAACTTCTCCAGAAGAAGTTCTCTCCTTGTAACAGTTCTGTCTAGCATGTATCAGAGTAAGCTCAAAAAGCACTCGGCTTTAGTGTCAGTCTTTGCTGGTTACTCATGCCTCAACGAAGGTGTACAAAAACCAATCTGCACTTCAAGGACTTAAAATAACTCCTACGCAGGATCCAAAAATAGTTGAAGGAATAGTTTGACATTTTGGGAAATACTCATTTGCTTTTTTGCTGAGTTTTAGATAAGACTGATACCACTCCATATGTCAGGTGCGGAGCTGTAGCTAGTGATGGCCAAATGAAGCCTCATGAACCACTTTCTTTATTTTCTGACCCCACCAGATGGCGCTCTTGTTTTAAAGATAAAGGCTGAATTACTTGCAGTGAAGTGTGCTTTCAAACGTTTGTTGAACAGACTGCGCCATCTGGTGGCTTCAGAAAATAACGAGAGTGGTTCATGAGGCCTCATTTGGCCATCACTAGCTGTAGCCAGCAGCTGGCTAGCTTAGCGTATTGACTGGAAAAAAGGGGGAAACAGCTAGCTTGGCTCTGCCTAAAGATTATAAAATCCACCTGTCACACACATTTAAAGCTCACTACTTAACACCTTATATCTCGTTTGTTTAATACTTACAAATACTCACAATTTAGTGTTACAGTGGGGTTATGTGCCAGACGCAGTAACCTTAAGTCCTTTCGTCACTTAGCAAGGCAACCCCCAGAGACTCCAAGAGCAAATGAGGTGTAGTGTGTTCATTAGTGAGCTTTACAGGTGCTGGGAAGTGAATGTTGTAATTGTTGGACGGAGCCATGCAAGCTGTTTCCCCAGTTCTCATTCTTTTCTCTAAGCTAAGAGAAGCTAAGCTAAGTAGCCACTGGCGTTAGCTTCACATTTCGGGGTTCCCACACATTTTTACCAATTAAACTTTTTCATTATATTTTACCCCATTTCCATGACTTAGTTTAGATATATATTGTGTACCGCCAGTAAGCCTGTAAATACCGAGATATGAATTTTTGTCCATATCGCCCAGCCCTATCCCTAACTTTTCTAGCTTGTTAGATAATTCTGCTGCCAGCCACCTGGATATGCCAAAAGATCAGATCAGCACATACAGGTAGTGATGGCCAAATGAAACCTCATGAACCAATTTCTTTATTTCCTGACCCCACCAGATGGTTTAAAGATAAAGGCTGAAGGACTTGCAATGAAATGTGCTTTCAAACCTTTGTTGAACAGACAGCGCCATCTGGTGGCTTCTGAAAACAAAGACAGTCTTTCACAAGGCCTCACTTTCTCACAAAGCAAGCACCCCTTTCTTAGGGATAGAAAACCAAAGATCATATGGATGTAAGTGCAATTTGACATGTATGGGTTATAATTTTGACAATTTAGGTTGGTTTCCCTCCTGATGTGACAGTGTGTTTCCGTCACCCAAAGTTGGGCACCGGCGTGGCAATGACATGATGCCGATGCGATCTACGTGTATCACGAGACACTTGACCTTTTAACGATCACGCAGTGCAGCACTAGATTTTAAATAAGTACTGAAAGGAGCATAATGTTATACGTTTTGGGATTTTTATGAACATATGTTAAACAATAGCTAAAAAAAAAAATGTATATTCAAAATTTAAAAAAAAAAAAAAGTTTTTCTAATTTTATAACTTTTCCAGAAATGTAATGAACATAGTAACTCTGACATTTACCAAACAGATATAAAAGTGGTTTCCAAAAATGTCAAACGCTTCCTTTAAATTAATATTTGCTTCCTCTAGTTTGTTTTTCTTGTCTTGGACCATGTGCTTGAGTTTGTAAAATGTAATTTTACAAAGCTTTTTATTCCTCCCAATAAATATAAGTTGTTCTCTGTGGTGGATCTCTCACTGTAAAGCTACTTGGTGAAGAGCGCAGTCCTTTCATGGCTTTGGATGTGGGCTACATATGAACACTATGCGTGGTATAACTGCTGGAAGGGAGAAGTTGCTGGTTCACAGTATTCACCGCGATATTGACACGCACACTATACACTGGAGAGAGAGCTAGAGAGTCGTATCTTAAAGTGTCGACAGGCAATGTCAGCGGCGATATTTGGCAGCAGTTTCATTGAGTGACAAACAGGTTTGCCGTGAAAATTCAAGTTTCTCAGTTTGAATCTGTATTTGTCCTCTTTCCTCACACTCGTCGTCAACATTGCCTGTCTTGAAACTCGCCCCCCAAATATCCTAAATCTCCCAAACTTAAACCTTAACAACTTTACATGATAAGAACAGCTGTATGAATCCGCTGAGCTTTGTTTTGTTTTAAATCGCTGAGATCCCTGTATGCCTCTGAAGCAGCGCTGAAAATAAAACCTGCCAGCATTTCAGTAGTAAACAGCGCAGTAGTGTTTCCAGAACGTAAAAATGAACAATCAATATGAACCATGTAATGATCAATAAGTTGCACTAATGGTTCCAAACAGCCGCTTAAAGGAGAACTTAAGGATATGTCAGTGTGGCTGCAACTGTTCCCATTGACAATAACATAGTGTTTCTCCTGCTGTGCAGGGATATGAAGGTCTGAGATGAATGATGCAGTTAAATGATGTGTGTGTGTGTGTGTGTGTGATATTGGTTTCCTTACCCAGTGCAAATAACCTGAATTATATAGACACAGTCCTTCGGCCGTGGTGGCAGGTGAACTCAGTGTAAAGCAACCAGTGGAGGCGGGGCGGGGACCCCCGGAGGCCATCTTGGCTCATAACGTCGGCCCCTAAATAAAGCCAGTGGCATCTCCAGTCCCTGATCCGTCCACTGCAGAGAGGACGTACACGACAGAGGGATGCATTGTGGGTAAAGTGCAGGGGTGATGGGTCCCTCGGATTATTCCTTAAATTAACATTTCAACACTTTTCTGCTCCGTCTTTTCAACCAGCTCTTTAAAGCAACTCGACGTACGACTCCTTTTCCTTCACAAATATCCAACTTGGTTATTTTCTTTCCAACTTTCAGTTCTTCCTACTTTTTCCTTTGCTCTTCGTCAGCCAACTTGTCTTCTGCCTTTTTCTTCCTTCATACTTTTTCCTCACGCTGTCCTGGACTCCCTCATGCTCTGGTAGAAGTCAGAAGTTGCTCTGACCTCAGAAATCCTGGTGAATCCGGCCAGCTTACTGGTATCCCAGGGCAACAGGAAGCAAACAAATAAACAAAATAAAAACGGCTACGGTCCGTCCTGGGTTCTGTTCTACTGGCCAGTGCATGCAGGGACGAGGGGCGAGGGGAGGCAGGGCTGAGGTGCCCGAGTCTGACTGTGGGTACATATATGTGCGTCCGTAAGCCAACAATCAAGATTGAGTGACTGCGAGTAAATCCAGATGTCAGAATCCAGTCGACTGAATCTTGGGTTCCGCTGGACTTCCCTCTTTGCCTGGTTGGGTTCAAGAAAAAAGGGAGATATTATTTGGTGTATAAAGTAAACTGAATCATCAGCCATTGTTTTAAGGTTTGAGATGCAAATTCTGTCCCCCTCACCGTCTCCTGAGCCACGATCCAAAGACGGTGTTCTAGAGACGGTTGCCGAGTGACACTGTTGGTCCTCTGACTCCTGATTGACAAAAGGCTCTCTGAGGGTTTTCAAAAGCTTGTGATGGGACTTTTCTATTTCCTGTAAAGGGGTGAAGATGCAGAAAATTACACAGGTAGAACAATGAGTGTAATTACACTAAAAGGTGAGAGGAGAAAGGGGGACTTTAAACTTAGACTAGTCAGAACTAGTCGAAAAATTAAAAATAAAAGACGCTTAAAAAATAGTCAAAATTGAGCACAATTAAAACTTTAAGGTTAAAAATTGTCTGAAAAAATGCTGTGTATATTATGGGAGTGCTTTCAGACCTAGAGTGGTCTTGCTTTGGTCTGAATCAGGGACTAGATTTTTTTAAAAAGTTGTACAAGGGCCTAGAGTTGGTTCGTGTTCTCATGGCAGCATTTACAAGTGGACCAGATGAAATGCCTTGTGTGAGAAAGCTGCTCTTGATTGGTCAGAATTTCCATGCGGGAAAAATCCAGGAAGTAAACAAAACGTTGAAGAAGAAAAGAACACTTGCAAGATAAATGTGATACTTTCTAATGTCACAATGGAGGGACAACTACGCAGGTTGATTTTAGTGCTGCTCATCGTGGACTATATTGCTGTCATTGTTCATTTTAGTCAAACCATATAGTTTGAAAACGAGGCTCGGCTCCAACTAGAAAACAATGGTTTGATGCATTGGATGTGCTGAAGCCTCTCTTTCGTTTAACCTAGTAAGAAAACATGGAGCAGGCGTGAGCGTGTGTGAGGCTCAGATACTTCCTGGAACAATGTCTGCTTGTACCAGTCACTCACACGCTGTTCCATATATTGATTCAGAGAGCCGCATGTGCGTGTGTGTAAAAGAGAAAGAGAGTGCGAGGGAGAGCAGCTGATGATCAGAACGGCTGGTTAGTTTTGCATACTGATCCAGTCTCACCCGTTTCCCTCTTGATATCTTAATAACAAGCTTACCCTACTAGTAATTCTGTTAACGACTAGTGAGGGTAGAAACGTTTAATCAAGTAATCAAGTAATCACGCACATCCCGCGTCCTCGTCCTGTTGTAAATGTAGTGGGTTAAATACGATAATATCCTGCTGCTTAGAAATGTTTGAGCCAGTTTGTTGCTTGTTGTTGTTTTAATAGAATGGACAAAACCTCTTCACCATGAAGGCATCAGTGGTGTCACAACAGAAAAAAGACATATACCCTGTGGTATAATCCATTTGAAAAAAAAAAGTAACATTCAAGTGTTAGTCTACACTCACATTTATTTATTTACGACTCGATGATAAATGCTGCATTAGGTACAGTCCACTCTAAGGCTGCAGTGTTAGCTTCCCTTCCATGAAAGCTGATCCTAGTGACGGCCAAATGAGGCCTCATGAACCCGCTGTCTTTATTCTCTGAAGCCACCAGATGGCGCTGTCTGTTCAACAAATGTTTGAAAGCACACTTCACTGCCAATCCTTCAGCCTTTATCTTTAAACCAAGAGCGCCATCTGGTGGAGTCAGAGAAAAGGAAGTGGTTCATGAGGCTTCATTTGGCCATCACTACTGATCCCTGCTGTTAGCTTCATTTTTAAAAAAATTTAACACATACGTACAGCGCAGATGGATGGGTACTGCTAGCTGATCTAGCACTACTGAACTAGCTTAAGTAACAGCTCATCAGATAAGGACGCCATTAATGTTTTTGTGTGCTGACATGAGCACGAGTATCTTGGCTTCTGAGCGGTGTCACAGCTTTGGTAGAAAGAAAATAGTTACGACATGAAACTGCTCACAACAAGGTCTGCGGACTATCTCGAGGAACAGGGTCGTAAATTCAACATTGGAGAGAAGGCAGACATATCTGTGGTTGATGTCTCTAACATTCGGCAACACACACCAAAACAATCTAGCTTGATAAAAAGCACTACAGGCAAGTAGAAAAACGTGCATTTTTGATTTTGGCGTGAACTTGTCCCTTTAACACAAACTCACCTTCAGCTGCCGCAACTTGCTCGTCAAACCCTCAATCGTGAGGAAAATCTCATCTACGTTTTTGATCACGTGGCTCTGGTGCCCAGCCTGTGATTGGCCCGTTTCCTCTTCCTGTTCCGGTTGCATAGCCTCTGATTGACTGGACTCTGGACCACAGGCGGGCGTTTCCTCCTCTGGCTGCGTCTGTGGTGATATCACTTCCTCCAGAGGCTGTGGGAAGTGGCTGGCGGTGGGGGTAGGAGGGTCATTGAGGTCATCAGTGGTGGTCTCTCCCTGCTCTGTAGGCATTACCAAGTAGAAAGTGTTCCCTAGAGTGCAGAAAGTGTGGGGGTGAGTCATTTTAGGGCAAAATCAACACCAACGCTAAGATTACAGATTATGTTCTTTATCTATTAGCTTGATTAATATTATACATGGAAAAATGCACATGTAGATGAAAGGATGCACAGCACTTCACCAGTTTATTCATCATTACCCTGCGTAGTGGCCTCGCCTCTCGGCTTGGATGGCTGGTCGGAGGGGAGGGTGACATCAGCAGTGATGTCGTCAGGGACAGAGGAAGAAGAAGAAGGACCCGCAACCACAGCTATAGCACAGAGGATAGACGTGTGGAAGTGTTTGTGTGTGAAGGAAAGAAGAGTGAAAAGGAGTGCAAAGTGTAAGATCAGTGTGTTGTGAAAAGCAGGCAGACAAAAAGAAAATGAGAAGATAAAGTGCGTGAGAAACAAAATAATGAATCACAGAGTGCAGAGAAAACATGCAGAGGAAGGCTGCCACCAAGATTTTATCGGACGGAAAGCAGTCAGCTGAATTCACTTTCGGTTCAGTCAACGCCAAATTAGGTCTTTAGATTTGTAATTATCTGAGAATTGAATGAACTCAAGAGTGCTCAGCCAGCACTGCCGAAGAATTTAAGATGATCATCTCAGAAAAGTTTCCTCCCTCTGATCCGTTACCTTTCCGTACGACCTGAAAGCTGGGTTGCTCTGCTTCTGGGGGCGGGACCTCTTCAGGCTCTGCCTCCCATTCGTTGGTGCTGAAGTTGAGGACGGTCTCCAGAGACTCTGGCCGCTGTCTTTCAGTGAACGAGCTCCTTTCGTTTGCCGTCTCGTTGGTGGGCGTGTCGTCTGAGTCGTGGCTCCAACCGTCCTCTTCCAAATCTCGTAATATGAGCTGCCTTAGTGTTTCAACTGTAGAGGCAAGAAAACAACAACAAAAATAAATAAACAAAAAAAGGACAAACTACAATTATTGCCTTGTGGTTGGATGCCTTCGTGCACCAGTCAAGCTGCACTTGCAGTTACATTCATGTCTGTAAAAAACATGGATGCTTCACACACAGAGGACACAAAGAAGATCGATACGCAGTTTAAGTGTGGACACCCGAGATTAGTGTCAACAATCCAGTATCTGATCAATTGTTCCTGAGATATGATGTTGAGTAATGGGCAGAAAAGTGTTTTTGCTGTTCATTATGATGTCACAGTGAAGATGACCTTTCACTTTTTGGATATATAAAATGTCATCACTTGATATTTTTATGCTATAAGACACATTTGTCATAATAATGTATGAATTCTTGAGATTTTTGGACAAAACTCAAGAATTCACTAATTATGACAAAGTCTCCAAACAATGTCCAAAACATGTTTTGTGAGGTCACAGTGACCTTGACATTTGACCACCAAATTCAAACCAGTTCATTGTTAAGTCCAAATGGACATTTGTGCCAAATTTGCGGAAGTTTCCTCAAGACATTCATGAGACCTCAGACGCAACCTGCTGCCACACTCTTGAAAGCTGGCACAAAAAAAGACACAATAGTAGCACCCAGCGCCCGACCTCACGTTTTCCAGGTGGTTAAAGATGCGGCATGTGTACGGCCCCTAATTTCCAGGGCTGGTACCTGCGGTTATTCCACAGGCTAGTTAATAACATGTCGGGCAGGAAATCCAAAGTGTGGGATCATTTTGAGAAGGTGAAGGACGAACCCAAGGTGATATATAAACTCATCTTCATTGGTCGACTACAAACATGACGTATCATCTGAAACATGGAAGTAGCTACATGCCCATTAGCCCACAGCGTCATTAACAGGCGGCTCGCTCAGTGTGTGACGTGCACTTGTAGATAAAATATAGGCCTATATTAATGAAGGTTCATTAGTATGGTTTTGTATTTCTCTGTAACGTAGCACAGTGTTAACAATGTTACTGATACTATTCTTTCCTTCAACTCAAACCATTGTGTTCCCCCGCCCAAAATATATCATTTAATAATTACATTAATATCATAAGCATGCAGGTGACTAGTCAACTAATGGCCCTAAATGACGACTAGTGGTCTACTAGGAAAATTCTTAGTCAGGGGCAGCCCAATGGGCAACCCAAAAAACATATGGATTACCTGTTACACTACAGGTTATTAACCCATGAAGATCAATATGATGATTACATGTTAACCATCAAATTCAAAACACTAAATAAGTTTAACCTCCAACACTTTGCAGAAGTGACACAAATGTGTTTGATGTCTCACCGTCTCGTAAAGCGGCCTCTGCCACACCAACTGATTTTCTCTCCCCACAGAGGAAAGCTCCTGATTGGTCCGTAGGTGTGTTTGCTGAGAGCTCTATGTCGTCGTTGGAGGAATGAGGCTCCATGGAATCTGACTGCTCTGTCATGGAGTTGTCTGGAATCAGAGGTTTTGTTTTATGACTTAGCCAAAAAGATCTATTTTGTATCAGAAATATTTGCAGACAGTTTACCTATTAAGAGTTGATGTTTATAATGTGGTTATTACCTGCATAGACATTGCTGCCAGTTGACACTGGGGATGCACTGCGCAGACTGGGGGAACTACTGAAAACATACGCACAGTGGGGTGGTGAGAATAAATGCATAGAAAGAAGTACATGAGAAAATGAAAACATCTAATTAAGGCTCGGGTATATTCTAAAAAATTAATATACCAGTACCCTAAAAGTTACCCATAATGTTAATGGAGTGTAGTAAAGCCATACTTTAGAACGTTTTAGTGGCATCTCAGCAAGCTTAAGTACTCACTCTGTCAACTAACCCGCACCACCTATTATATGGGTTGTAACTAATACTGCGCGAGTGTAAGCTCTTTACCAGGGACAGTTAAGAGTCCATTGTAACTATAAAATGAAAGGATGTTTTGCTGCCTCTCACAGCAGCTGGAGTCTGAGAAAAAATAACTTGATTCCTTGGGCCGACTGCTGGCGACTTTTAAGGTGGAATGTTTACTTGTAAAGTTACTCAGTGCATGAGTTAATGGCGTGAATCAATCAGCACACCTTAAATGTCACTGTGACAACTTTGACCATTACTTTAGTTTTTATATGACATACACTTTTAGTAATGAGTGGATCTTCAAGCGTTTAAAAATATGTATTAATTTCAACGGGATTTTATCCTAATCCTCACTTGGAGGAAAAAAACCCATCATGGAGCATTGTTCCTGTGGGCTCCGGCAACACTAAACCCCTGAGCTTGCCTGAGAAGGACTGAATGCACAAACCTGCTATTTATAAATATCCCATGGAGAGAGACATTTTGATACTACTTGGGTTATTGTGGTGAATACCTTACAGGATTCCAGAGCCAATAACCAACCCTACATCCACAAGTATCTTAACAGTAACCTTCTGGCAAAGGATTCCTAAAACGTCGCTGTGTTTATTATTCATAGACACAAGATTTACTCACGATAAAGGCATGGATCCGTGATTGATCAGGGGTGACGAACCGCCAGCCGATGAGATGGTCTTTTCAAGTGAATCTTTCCAGCTGAAAAACAAAAACACAAGTTTCTGGAGGCTGAAGAAGAGCACAGATGCTCGGTGAGTCTTTCTACCTGTTACAGAAAAGACCTTACGTGTTTTTCTCTGATGACGTCCCAGCCACCAGCTCATAGATCTGCCTCTCTGTGGTGCTGATGATGTAGAGGGCTCTGTTGTCTGGAGAGAAATCACAACATTAGATACACATTTAATCACCAGACAAGCAGGAGAGAAATTAAGTGCTGCACAGTCCTACCTGTAGCCACCGAGCGGACCAGCAGAGAGTCCAGCTTCACAAGAGGGCTGAAGGAGGTCTTGCTGTCTCCACTGCCTCCACCCAGCCAGCGGGATGGATACTTCAGCTGCAGCCGGTCATCTGGGCCCCTCTGTAGAAGGACCAGGCAGTCGGACAGCAGCAGCGCTTGAATCTCTGATGGAGGGATACGGAGACATGCGTTTCAGAGGAATGAAACCAAACCGATGAGACTGTGTGTATTTACACAAAGGTACTGACCGATCTGCTTGTCTTTGCTGACTTTCCACGTAAGAGGACCTTCATGAATCATTCTCTTGGTGGTGAGGTCCAGACTCTGTGAGAGACAAAAGTAAGCATACAAATTTTGGTCATCACAATATGAACAATGTAAACCAGAAGAAAAGGACACAAAAAAAGATTAGCCAGCATACGATTCAACTACCTTGAATACAGGGGCAGCGTCCAGCCTGCGTTGGTATTGGCTGAGGCGTTGCCGTTGTTCCGTTTCACCGACAACCTCGTTAACGACCTGCAGTATCCCTCGGCAACAAGCCTGGGCGCGCTGAAGTGAGGGGAGGTCCGACGAACCAGCTTAACGATAAAACAAGAATATTAAAAATCGCACTTTCTTGGCATTTGGTTTTCCTGTTCTTTTACAACATGTCTCTTGATTTCTCACCCTCTGTGTGTTTAATGATGTTGTCCAGCAGCAGGGGGTACTTGGTAAGTCTCTGCATCTCTGACACCAGCAGGTCTTTGAGCTGCAGCCTCCGACAGTGAGGACTCGCTTCACACTCCTGGATAAATGTCAAACACGCATTAGAGCACATGTGTGTAAATTCTGCAGATCGTTCTTTGTCTTTTAATCTATATGGTAAATCATAGACACGGTGACATAAAAAGGCTACAGTCTAAAAAGTGACTCTTACATATTTATGAAACAGTCTTTTTTTTTAAGATTAGTTTTTGGGCTTTAATGACAGGACAGTTCACACAGCGTCAAGGGGGGAGAGAGGGGGGATGACATGCAGCGAAGAGCCACAAGCTGGAATTGAACTTGCAGCCTTTGTGCATGGGGCACCTGCTCTCAGAGTATTTTAATCTCCTGTGACACAGCTTGCAAATCGCATGTGTTATATCCAAGTCCTTCTTTCCTTCTGTTTTAAAATATTCCAAATAAGTCCAGACGTTTGATTCATACACAGATGGCGCGTTTCTGATTTCTTTCTCTGGTGCCTCCATGCTTGCTTTGATAAACTTCCTGCCAAATGCTGCTGAAAACTGCATTTCACTGAATGGCCACTTGGCCATTGCATCCTTTTATCCTGAATGCGTCCTGGGGAAGATATATGTTCATCCCAAGCAAAATTGTTGTGACATCAGAAAGACATTGGCCACTGCCATCGGTGGATATCATCCATTTGCCGATAGCCTGATATCAGTCGATACCGATGTTCAGCCGAGGAATCAGTGCATCACTAATTATAAGTAAAGCAAAAAACTTGCGTATGCCTACATAAAACTAGAAAGTCCTCACTCCTACACTGACTACAGAAATTACTGGTGTAAGCGATGTCTCCACAGGAGCATGCTTGTGTTGAGCAGACGTTTGTGTGTTAGGAACAGAAGTGTGTGTGCATACCTGGATAATGTGAGCAAAGCGAGGGTCTTTACGCTTTTTGTTCTTAATCAGCTCCACGGCCTGAGATTGCTGGCTGCACAGCTGCGACGCGTGTTCCTGAAACTCGTCTCCGGCTGCACCTTCGAACTGCAAACACACACACACCGCTGTTAATATACCAAACATACATGTATGCACATAAACACCTCATTCCTCTTGTAATGTGAAAGAACATGAGAATGGGAGATAGACGACAATGGATGGATGTGATGGCGGTGATGAATTCACTCACCCTGGCCAGCATAACGTCCCCGATGTCCTGAACGATGGGAGTTTCTCTTCGCTTCTTCATCGCTTCGCACAGACTTGCTGCAAAGGAGCGACATAAAAGCAACATTAAGACTGACATTAAAAGAACCTCAGCGTCTGTGGTCATCAGTTACATTATTTCAAATAGTACCAGTAAAAAATGTATATCTTAAAAGACAGAAAAACACAAAAGTATGTCCTAGTCTAGTAAAGCAATGATAACATACCATATATTCTTGTGTTGGCTCTTTATTAAAGCCCAGAATACATATTGACTCAGTAAAGCTGCAGGCTCATATTACACATAACAGTCACAACCTTCTCTTAGTATTTGCTTCACTTATTATTATTTACCTAGCGACATACAGCCCTGAATACATGTTGACTCACAGTACAACTCACTTTATTGTGCAAACAGAAAGAGCAGAAAGCAGTGATACTGTTACAAGAGGACAAAGTCACACACAGGAAAGGTCCCTAATTTTCCCAAATGCTCACTCTTTAAGTTCGTTTTGAAAATAACCTAAAATGGTCTTGACCATGGAAACAATTTCACATTCATCCACAGCCAAAAAAATGACACTTGTATCTGTAATTACAGTAAATACAAATACTGTATGTGCAGTCTAAAAGAGACCCGGAAATGATCATGATCACACTCACACTCACACACACTCACACACACACACACACACACACTGACCGTGGAGTTCATAGACTTGGGGCAGGTTGGGGAAGATGCAGGCCAGCTCGTCGGAGTTCAGCACAGACCTCATCTTCTGGAAAAAGACCTGGTCCAGGACCCTCAAGGTCCGCAGGTGGGACACCTCAGTGGTGAATAGCTCTGATGATGAAGAGAAGAGAGGAGGAAACAGGGAGTGGTAATCAACACCAGTGTACTGCAAGCTGTCCTCTTAAAACATGTATGACACATGTCAAAAGTGATGCCTAAATTTCTCGCTGTAGATTTCATATTAGTTGCCAGACGACCAATAAAGCTTCAGGGCCAAAAGATAATTACTTCTGTCCTGTCTAAATTTTAGCTGCAGAAATTTACAAGTCATCCATTTCTTAATAGCAGTGAAGCTCTCAATCAGAGTGCTCAAACAGTTAACATTATCTGGCTGAAAGGACAGGTAGATTTGGGTGTCATCAGCGTAAAAGTGTAACAACACTCCTTTGAAATGACTGATAAATAGTCATGACAGTGGCGCTACAGCAACTGTCTCAGGATTAAAACTTTAAAAAACTGATTAATCAGTGGTATGTAGTGCGACTTTGCAACTTCCACCAAAATGTAGCCCCGGCTGAGCAGAAATGTTCATACACTTGGGCCTGGCAGGAATCATTAAGTCCATCACTCTTGTTTTTCCTTCAGAAACTGTAAAAATAACAAAACATAACTCGTCCCTCATTTTTTGCTCCGTGAAGCCGATCTATAGTTTCTCACTTGGCAGGTGGCTCGACAAGATCATGACCTTAGTGTCTCAAGTTGTGAGTCCGAGCTTGGGGTAATGACACCTACTCAGGCATTGTGCTGTGTGGATTAGAGACACGTGAGTTCTAAAATAAATTTGTCTTACCCCCCCCCAGCCCCAATTCACCACTGCTGAAGCTATATTTTCCACTGTTTGCTGTTAAAGCGTGTGCAGAATTTGACTCCTACCATATATGACGGCCTGTCTGTCCACCTCCCTCGGACTGAGTGTGGCGAGGAGCTGCGGGGAAACGGTGTCCTGCCAGTTCTGACCATCGCACACCTCTTCCTCCAGCGCCGCAGCATCGGGCAGCAGGGCTAGCGGTGAGTCCACACTCCTACAGAGTCACGCACACACATTAACATGGGAGGTGGGCCAATGTGTGTATGGATAGACAAAGAGAAAAACAAACACTTTTCTTACTAACATGGCTGCTAAAGGTCAAATCTAACACTACAGGGAGACTTGAAACTAAAAGATGCTGAGAGTTTTGTGTGTTGGAAAGAAGTCAGCCATCTTTTCTTATTCCCTGCCAGACAGGAACTTAAATCACTGATCATCTATGGGGATGACATTGAAACTCACCTGCGTCTAGACCGAGGGGTGTATGGGGGTGTAGGGTTCTCTAGAGACCTGAGTTTGAGAGAGAGTGGAGAGAGAGATGCCATGAGGTGAAAAGCTGCACTTCCAGGGGTAGAGTCCCGGGTGTTTGAGATAAAGGGGTGACTTTTGATTCTCTGAAGCTTATGTGATTATTTTATCCCTGCCTGAAGTATGCAGATTATCTCAGTATCATCTCTAAGAAATTCCAGACGACACCAAAAGTAATAAAAACGTCTGTGGGAGAACACCCAAAGGAGTCCGGCTTTGTGAATCTTTACCGTGCAGAGCTGCTGGATGCAGATGATGACGTGCTGTGCTGCAGCGGCCTGAGGCCTGGCCCCTCCCTCTCCTCCCCACAGTCCTCCATGTCCACATCGCTACGAGAGCGAGGGACAGAATCTGTCCCTGAGACGACGCCCCGCCGGCGGCCTTCTCCCTGAGCCTTCAACGACTCGCTGCGTGCCAGACGCACGGAGATCGTGGGGCTGCAAGAGAGAGTGTATAAAAAACAGACTATCAAACACTTTCAATATGTTGCTGTGCTATAGGCTGATGCTGGATATTGTCGCAATATATTGCATAGGTCTCAATATTTTTCCATTTTCTCTACAATAACATGTTTATACGTGACAATACCAGTGTAATCACACCAGTAAACTTACCTGAATTTAGAGGTAACACAGCTCGTATATGGCAATTTAGAGGGCTTTAATTTCTAAATTCCACATCAGAAAGTCCTGATATTATCTGAGAAACACTCGTCAGACTGGCCTTTGTAAATGTATTCTTTATCATTACCTCTGACTAATTATTTACACATTTAAAATTCAAATTCCCAGGAAAAGATACTGGCAAATACTTAATGGGTATATTGCTGGCAGCAGGGAAAAGGGCCCTGACCAAAAAATGGATGATGCGATTTGAATGATGGAAAATGGTCAAACGTTTTTATACAACTTTGGGAATGTGAACCAGAATTAATGTGATGTCAATGACGTCAAATTGGTGGGTTACTTACTGCTGGTTACTAAAATTTGCAAGGAGTATCTTAATATGACGATACAGTCATCTGCCATACTGCATATAAAATAAAGTGTGAGTATATTGAACACATTTGATACATTTCCCACCTCTACCACAGGGGATGATGTAGTTTAAGAAAGCTACCTGTCCATGCTGTCTTCTCCCAGGCTGCTGGTGGAGAGCCTCTGGGGGTCGGCAGCGTCCCCTCCCTCCTCTCCTGTCTCTGTGTGATTCTCAAACTGCTGAATGATGTTCCTCACACTGCCAGGGCGGACTGCACACACAGATATCGCACAGTGTGATAAAACAGTCCACATGATAGGGTTGAAGTGTATAAAATGAGGTGGAACATGAGAAATCTTCAAACTTAATTCATTCCATAAAGAAAAAATAAACTCTATTGGCTATGTTTGTTAAAAAAAGCAAAATTGAACGAAAGAATAAAAAGTGATATGACATAAAATATATACCTTCAGTGGGGGACAACGGGACATGGAATGCTACAAAACCAAAATGAACCAAAAAGAAACGATGAAATCACAACAGCATGACACAATGAAAATTCTATAAATCAATAAATAAACCTGCAGAAACAATAAAAGGACAAACAGAGGGCGGAACTAAATCAATATTGTCTGACAAATACAATGAGAGAGAGCATCACATGTTTGTGTTGGCGTGCCTCTAATGTGGTGTGCCAGTGTATCAATACTGTCAGCTGATAACAGGCTCATATTTGCATTGTAAATACTGATGATGTGCTCATGACACCAGCGTGAAGATTACAGGAATAAACTATTCTTAAAAATCTCACATTCAGTCAATCTGACTACTAGGTTTAGATGTGGGGTTACGATAATGATTTCCAGACCTATAAGATTATCCTTTAATGAAGCCACTGGCCTGACTCATTTACCATTTATGTCCTGATTTACTTCCCCAGTTCTATGTATGTATGTGTGAGTGTGTTTGCATTTACTGGACTGGGATGTGTTTCGGGGTTTGCCGATGTACTTCAGGATGGGATTTCTCTTTTTATCCTCTCCATCTTTCTCTTTCTTGGTACCACTCAGCTGCGGAGAGAGGAACAACCAAGTCTATATAATCAATGTATATTAGGGCTGTAACAGTTTCTGTATTGGTGCTGAAATGTGACTGTACAGGGGTCACGGTCCAATGCATGCAGCCTCACACAAAATATATGGTATGCAGACTGATGCATGCACTGTGAATCTGGAGGGATTGGCAGGGAACTCCAGAGAAGCCAAATACCGTTTATCTGCACACACCGCAATGGCACACAGCTGGTTGAATATCGTTAAGTATCGTATCGTTTGGCTAGTTGGTCTTTCCAACCTATCCAGGTAACGAGTATCACTATTACATGTGCTCCAGGCACAATGTTTAGCTCAAAATTTACAAAACCAGTTGTAAAATGAAGAAAATATGAAATCACTGCATGAGTTTCTATGGAGCACGATCATGTAGTTGTCAGACCCTTGTCGGAGCTGGCCAATGCTACACTATGGTTGGCTATTCTGCGTTTGAGGAGTGAGACTTAGTGAAGGGTCAATTTCCGACAAAAAACATGAATTTGATGTGCAAAGGCCTTTGCACTGTGTTTCCTTTGCTTATAATGTAATTGACACTTCTCTAAGTCCCGCCCCAGGACGCAGACTGTCCAATCATAACGCAGCACCGAGCCGGCTCAGACCAGGGTGCGACATCAACACAGCTGTGCTCCATTGACTTTAATGCAATCGTTTCAGAGTTCCTTAATTTCCAGGCTGGTTTTGTGGATTTGGAGCTAAATGTTGTGCCTGGGGCACGTCGTGTATTAATGATACTCGTTAACTGGAGAGGTTAGAAAAAGATATATGTTTCTTCCCTGTTCCAAAATCAAAATCAAACCCTGAAAAGTGTAGGGTTAGCTAGCTAGCTACTGGAGATATAGCCTACTGCATGTATACTCATGCTGCTTTTGCTTTTTAATGGTTATAACAGTGAAACAAAGACCGACCCTGCTGTACAGGAACCAGTGAAGGGAAGCAGGGAAACTTTGCTGATATTCAACCAGCTGTGTGTCATCACAATGTGTCCAGATGAGCATTGTTTGACTTCCACCAGAGATCCCTGCCCGTCCGGTGGCGGGGGTGCTGGTAGCAGCAAACGCCGTTCATCTGCACACACTGCGATGCCACACAGCTGGTTCAATATCAGCAAAGTTTCCCTTTATATTCATTGTCTTGTGTGGCGATCAGCAGTGATGTGGTGGTTCACTTTTACACTGTGATCTGTAGCCTATAGTTCGGCTTTAGCTTCTAACTATCTTTGTCTTTTTAACCTGTTGTTGCTGCTGAGTCAGTTTGACATCCTGGATATATCCTTCAAACACAGACTGTAGACCCCTCTGTCTGCTTCTTTCTGGAATCACTGGTTCATTTCTCCAAAAATATGATAATATTTCTTCAGGGAGCGCAGTTAGTTACAGTGTGGGCTCCATGCTTATTCCAGACCATCACGAAGGGGCGTGGCTTAGCGAAGGATCAATTACAGTATGAGTTAAAACACAAATCATACCGCAAGTGTTCTGTTCTTGCATATTTAAAAAAAAAACTCAGATGTCATTGTTTACATGTGTAAGTACATTCACAACTTGCCTTGTACATTTACCACAACTTCATTGTAGAAGTGTGGTTTCAACATAACATGACAACATTTCTTAGATTATCGCTTGCGTCATCTTTCCCTTCCCTCCCATCCCTGCTTTTTTACCCCTGGAGGGCACTTACCTTTTTCGTCTTTAGGAAAGCGAGCCACTTCTCCTTCTCTGTGCTCAGACCAGGGAAGACCTTGGAGTCCCTTAGCTTGATTCCAGAATGACGCAGGTATAGGTGCACGGCTGACGCCAGAGGAGAACTGAGGGAGACGAGCGAGGGGGCGGAGAGACAGAGAAAGAGACAGGACAAACATGGAGGGGAGGGGGAAACGTAATGAGAATAGACCACAGGGGAACACAAAGAAAAGGTGGCAAGAAAGAGGCAAATCGCTCAGACAGACTGCTGTTACATTACATTTCACTGACAGACAAGACACTTCTTTTACCTTCTGTCCTCTTCATGCTTCGATCTGGAGCAGGAACAGAAAGAGAGACATAAAAAGGCTGTTAACTCGCCACACAACACATACGAGGCTTTCAAAGAGATATCCAGTTTAATTCCTCAGAGCTGAATTCAGTCCATTCAGGTTCAAACACAGGTGTAAAAAACAGACTGTAGTGCAGCAGTCATGTGATGGGAATTGGCCCGTGTGTGTATAAAGTCAAAGGCAGAAATGTCATGTGGTTTCTAGGTTTTGTGGCTGTGGTAATGACCTTTGTTATGATAGCCTGGGTGAGCTCCTTCTGTCGCTTTGTAATAACAATTTTATTGGGCCCCGAACATCTGACCCTGTTGCTAGGCAAACCTGATACAACAGTCTGAGTGTAGGTTAATATTCACTTCATGCTTAAAGCCACATGCTGAAGTAAAACACTGTGTAATTACAGAGTTTGAAGTGAAATCCTGAGACGAATTTTGTTTAAAACCGATTGATTTTCGTCAGATGACGCAACAGCAGTCACAGACTCACAGTATTTCCCAGAGGGCGGTGACCTGTCTGTCCACCACCTGTCTCTCTTTCACCGGATCTCCATCCAACTGCTGTAGGTCTCCTTCTCCAAAGAGAGAGCCAAGGCCCATCATCTGCTTGTTCCTATGAAACACAAGCTTAACAGGTTAATAAGAGCTCTTGAAAATGGTATTTATGTCACAACTGGTCATTATTCTGCCTTAACAGACATCTTGAGTCAGTCGTGAGTAATGTACCTGTAGTCCTGTATCTGGTATTGGATGTCTGGCAACACTTGCTGCTGCAGCTCAGACAGAGGTCCTCTGATGTCCTCCTGGGCGTGAAGTCGATTTTCTGAAGGGATGATGGATACAACATCATGTCAGCTAGCGTACCTCACAAACTAATGTAATCATTAATTTTAATTTATATACTTTATTAATCCCCAAGGGGAAAACTCAATCAGTTACAGCCATGTGGCTCAACCTTTGCTTTGAGCATTTTTTCCTGTCTCATGTGAGACATTAAGATCTAGTCTGGGAACCAGGCAAATCTGCAAGCTCAGTTTTGATTTGCTCTGGCAGATGTGTTTGGCAATGTCAGGCTGAGAAAAGTCTCTGTAAAAATGCAAAACAAACTGAGTAAGCCAACAACTCAACTAGCTTTTACTTTTCTTACCTATATCTGTGAGATACTCCTCTCGCACTTTGATTTTCAGGGGCTACAAAGAAAAAAAAAGAAACTTTATTTCAATACGAGATGATGCAGGGCTCATAAAGGCTCCATTTTTTATGATAAAAGTGGTTATTTGCATCAACATCAGTGTCCACAAAGAGCACATTTGCAGCCAATGCTGGGATATAACAGAGACAATAAAATGTATACAATCATTAACACTCGTTGGTACATACAGCATCTGGGTCCAAGTAATGGGAGCAGATCTGAGGTGCAAGTGCGCGGGCGTCTTTAGGGCTGGAGCCCAGGTAAGCCTCCACTGACAGGTAAAACAGCTGTAGACACATATACCCATTGATGTAAGCAAGAAAACCCAGTTATACACATGGCAATGCCAAAAATAAGAGCTGGGCAATATAGAGACAATCAAACAGACGTGAGACAAACAAGATATGTTTGACCAAATACCTCGTTACTAACAATGTTGAAATGATATTGTGGGGCTGACTGCTGACTGCTACTAACGTCTAATATCACAATATTGACATAACATCAATATGTCTCCCAGCCCTCCTTTGTTCCATGAAATTTGTTCAAATTTAACATAAAGACTTATGTAGACTGACCAGAGGGTTGGGGTCCAGAAGCTGGGTGAAGACATATCTCATGAAAACCGCCATGTGTGCCGGTCGTGTCTTCAACAACTCAATGTCCTGAAATGGACCGTCCATCTGAAAGAAAGATAGTGAAAAATATGAGTGATTGTGTTAATGAAGGAAACAGCAAAGGAAAAGCACGAAAATGTAGATGTGGTAAAAGAAAAACTGTAAATCACATCCACAAAGATCAACTAAAGCAGGGATCACCAACCTCTGTGAGACCACCTGAAGGGTAGAGAGTAATGCAGGGGGCTAGATGTTTGATTTCAACTTCCCAATAATTCAAATTTGCTCTGGGTACCATTAAATAATGAAGGTTATGTATTTTAAAGGCTAAATATATTAGGTAACGGTTGACTGTGTTCATCGATTACTGTTAGAAATTCCTCATAATCATTATTATCAATGCTGAAATAAGTAATCATAGTTAACAACTCGTATATTTAAATGCGCATGTTCAAGATTTCTCTGTTCATCTCAATAATTAGTTTCTTTCAACATCTGAAAGTCAGACGATATCACATTCGTCACATTTTTTGTTCCATATTACATAAGGTTGGAATACACAAGAGTCTGATGTTAAAGTCCCTAAACATCTTTCTTGATGTTTTAAACGGAAACATCTGGAAGCTCCTGATTGGTTTTACAGATGTCAATCATCCAGAAATGTATGGGATTTCTAATTTGGAATACCCAGGGTCTCCCACACATTCATTTATTTGTGGCGGCCAACCACAATTAAAACATCTGTCGCCATCTATTGCTCATTCATTGCTCCAGACTCTCAGAGCACAGAGTGTATTCTGGACACAGACGGAGCAGCAGAACACCAGGCATTTGTTAAATGCTCTTCTCATCCATGGGACTAATCTGATCACCTCCTATTGGATTGACTGATCACTTATTGACTCTGCAAGTCAAAATTTCATGAACTGCTGCTGAGGAGAAAAAAAAAATTTGTGGACCCATGAAAAACCTCGCTAGCGCTGCCCTAAGCTCCATCTGTGATCAGTGCCGCTAGAATGCATTAAGTATAAATGTCAGTACATGGGTGCACTATAGCATCAGCTGATTTGCGAGTGACAGCTGGCTTGACCACAATTAGTGGCTCCCTGCTGGCGCACCACGTTGGCATCCCCTGGATTAGAGTCACACAAAATGATTCTACTTCTTTTCTTATCCTGACTGTTCAATGTATTGAGCCTGTTTTTATTTTATGTTACTGTATTTTATCTCAATTTCTATTTCCCTTTATAATCAACTGTTTTTATTGTTTTAAATTGTGTCTTGTTGCTTTTAATGTCTCTGTAAAGCACTTTGAATTACCTTGTGTTGAATTGTGCTATACAAATAAACTTGCCTTGCCTTGCCTTGCCTTGCCAAAATAACCTCCTCACCTCATTAAATGCATAGCCGTCATCTTCTTCATCTTCTTCCTCGGGGCCGATGATCTGGGCCTTTCCGCCCTTTGAACACAGACGCACACACGCAGATTTCAAGAAATGGAAAGCACTCAGTTACACAGTGGAGGACAATGACAGCGGTTCCAAGCACACTATTTCACTGATAGATTGTGCATGCAGTGCTCAGTGCAAAGAGTCGGATGATGTGAAAGGTTGCGGTGATCATTTATCCTCTCAGTCTCGCCACTCGTCTCATACATTTTTAACAGCTATGTAAGTCACAGTGACAGAAATGGAGAGGAGCAGGTGAAAAGGAAAGAACAGAGCCACGTCTCAAAGTAGGACATTAATCTTTGTCCTGGAGGTTCAGAAAGGCACCGTGAAGGGTGCAACACAAATATGCAGCTGGTGATGCAGGCTGTGTCTCACAATGGACTTTCAATGAAGGCAACATGTGGACAGTTGTCACATGTGCAGTTACTGACTCTGCGGCACAACAACATCTAAGAAGTACTTGGTGTATTTTATGTGTATAACCCTAACAGAAGGGAGCTTGTGCTGCATGTCAGGATCTTGAAGTGTTGACGTCTCAGAGTGAATACAGGTGTGTGTGTGTGTCCATCTCACCGAATCAGACAGGGTGTGTGTGTCGGAGTTCTGCCGTCGGTGGTGTGGTGTCCTGAAGGAGGATGAGGGGGAGGAGTGGGGACTCTCAAAGGCCTGGTGAGGAGGAGGAGGAGGAGGAGGAGGAAGGGAGGACGAGGGGGACGGGATGAGTGGGACCATCACATACACAAACGCACACATACAATCTCACCATTTTATGAAAAGACTGAGCGGCCTACCTCATTGTCTCCTTCGCTTGAATCCATTGATAGTCGACCTGCCAAAGCACAGAGCAGTTAGAAACCACTTATGAAACCACTAAGGCCCTGTTTACACCTGGTATTAACATGAGACTTTGGTAATCTGATCGCAGATGGACGGCTCTGACGCCCCGTTTCCACCAAACACTTTCGGTATGGTACCTTTGGAACCAGAAGCAACCCTTTACCTAGACCCTAGTGTTTCCACCTGCCAACGGCATCGAGTCTCTCCTCATCTATCAGTAGGTGCTGGGCGGGCAGGCAGAGAGGAGACGTTGCATTTAAATGTTTGTTGAGCTTTTTGTATTGAATGTAATTCAGCAAAGTTGTAAAATGGTTCCAAATACATGACCGATGATATAATCAATATGCAGATAAGCACATGACATCATTTGGTGACTTTTGGAGCTAGTATTAGCTACTTTCACTGGATAAGTGGCGTCACAGTGATGCAGTGGTTAGCATTGTTGCCTCACAGCAAGAGGGTTTCTGGTTTGAACCCAGGGTGGGGGAGCCCTTCTGCGGAGCTCACATGCTCTCCCCATGTTAGCGTGGGTTTTCTCCGGGTACTCCAGCTTCCTCCCACAGTCCAAAGACATGCAGGTTAACTGGTGACTCTAGGTGTGAATGTAAGTGTGAATGGTTGTCTGTCTCTATGTGTCAGCCCTGTGATAGTCTGGCAACCTGTCCAGGGTGCACCCTGCAGCTGGGATAGGCTCCAGAACCCCTACGACCCCCAACTGGATAAGCAGTTACAGAAAATGAATGAATGAATTGGAGAAGAGTTGGCAACACTGCTGGCATCATAGTTAAACATTTCCAATCTGGCAACGCTGACCAAGATATTTAATTAAATGGGTAACAGATAAAGAGATACAAACCTTCTCCTGCTATGACGTAGCTCGTGGCACATTCTGATCGTGTTCCCTCCTGGAGTAGCACAACCAAGCATAATTTCATTGATTCATGTTAAATTAAGCTGTTTTTAATTATTTAAATGGGCCAATCAGGGGCCGCAGAACAGGCAGTAAACACAACACTGACATATAGATTCCATTTTAAAACCCTCTGGCAACATCTACGCTCAAATTTGACATTGGTTGCAGTAGCAGTGAACAAATAAATTGAAGGAACTATATGCGACATTCGGTGCCCTGCATGTTAGTGCACCCACCGGCTAGCTCATCCAGGCATACAGTGAAGCTCACGTGAATTTGAATGTGCTTTTTTCATCATCAAGTGGACAGGTACCTGATGTAATTCTCTAAAACATTTCTGCAAATCATAATTCCTATGCTGGTATGACAAAAGGTTAACTATATATCAGTGAATATAGAGAGGCTGTTATAAAAGGATAGAGGAATGATGCCTACTCACCAGATCTTGCTGAATCTTGACTCTGACTTGGTGAGCTCTCCTCTTGGCACTTTCTATCCGTTCCCCCAGTGACGACGACGGGTTCCTCAACTGCTCCTCCATCAACTCCTGTAAATTGATTATCAACAGCAGGTCGTCATTCAGGGTTCGCACAGACAGTACCACATCAAATTCAAGGTCTTTGAAGTACTTTTTCAAGCACTTATATTTACTTTCAAGGATGAAACCGTTTTTTCCTCAACCGCCGATCTCACTGTCAAATAGCAGAGAAATATCTTTATTTCAGCCTGAAGTCTTTCTAACCCTGCAACATTAGTCTGGAGGTTTAAACTCACATCCTCTCACCTCCTCTTCCAGCCCCGTCAGAGGAAACTCAGCTGAGTTAAGACTGCATACTTACAGTACAGCTACCTTCACAGATAACTGAGCCTCATACCTGCCTGTCAAACTGCAGACAAACCAAAATTTTCTCTAGACAGTCCGGATCTGGGTGGAGTCCTGCAGGGACAGCTGTTAGGTCTGCTGCACAACTCGCGCTATCGGCTAATTCTGCTCCGGCGGCAATGTCTTGCAGGCTTGCAAAACATCCCAGCGCTGACTGTTTACTGATGTTTACCAGCTCGCTGCCACCGCATCAGAAAATAATTGCAAGCACTTACATTCTCAGCTTTTTAGTTTTAAAACATTTTTCTAATACATTTCATAAAATAATTAATGTGTTCTCTTAATTTTATTCACTTACTTTTTTCAAGGACCAAGCTAATAAATTAATGATTTAAATACTCAGTACTTAAACTTTTGAGCCAAATTCAAGTACCACAAGCACCACAAGCACCTTGTAAAAACCCCTGTGTTTGTAAGTGATTGTGCACACAGCACGATGCAACAAGGGGTTACACAGAACACTCCAGTATAAAATAATGTGAGACATTATTGATCCTTACATGGAAATTCTCTACTTTATTTGCATTTACAGGAGGGTGTAGTCAGGGATCAGAACTGAAGCGGGACGGCTTATTTGTTTGTGTGTACCTGCAGTTCCGCCTCTTCCTGCTCCAGCATTTTCCTGAGTATCTGAGTGGCATGTTTCTGTACTTCTGGGTCCTAAAAAACACATTAACAGCAGAATTTGCAAATCATTTTGATGACATATATCAGTATTTCTTTGCTACATATTGTAAATGTTAAAGCTTGACGTTTGTTTGATTTAGCAGATGCAAGATGATAGCAGCTAGGAAACGTTATCCACCCTTAATATGATGTCATTCACCTGTAGTGGTTTGGGTCCAGTGATTCTTTGGGATGGGGTGCTGCTCAGTCCAGAGGGCAGGGGTGGAGGTGGAGGGGGTGGGGCCTCCCCACCCAGCGACGTTCTTTGATTGGGTGTGAGGTCAGTGGGGAGGGGCTCTAGGGGGAGGGAGGCGGCTGAAGGAGGCGGCCCTTGTAGTGTCAGGGCTACATATGTTCCAGCTGTGGCACAGTAAATAAATAAATCAGATCCACACAGACAAAAGAACAGAAACATACCAACATACATTTTTCGCAGCACACATGCACAACAATTACACTTATTTTAAACTCACATTTGATAAGCTTTACCACCTCCTGATGGGACATGGAGGACACCAGCGAGCCGTTCACCTGAGAGAAGGAGACAGACGGGAAATGAGGAAAATCAGCAACACTAAAACCAAAAAGAAACCATTAACTGTCAGATCTAGTGCACTGTGGTGGAAAGTAGTAAAAACCTTTATGATTCGGTCCCCTTCTTGGACCCCGGCCTTGACTGCTGCACCACCTGTAAAGATGAGTCCAGGCACACAGTGAAGCTCACGTAGAAGCTCATGCTACTACAAATAACAAATTCATCACCGTCCATGTCATCTAGGTCATACTACATTTTCAAAAATATTCTCTGTGGACTGTTGTATATTACTCTTCTACCCTAAACTGCAGCCGCAGTGTGCATGTTCAGCGGCATTGTGGCTGCCATAGCTGTTAGTTTAGAAAGCGCTTGATTTGATAAGCAGCAGTTTTTTTTTCTATGAGCGGAGTACCATTTTTAAACGTCCACACTGCAGTTGATCATGTTGATTTAGCTGTGGGAAGCCGAAATTGCGATTGAGATTGAGGGTGTGCCATACCATCCCTTTCACGGTAATACCGGTATAATTTCTGATATCCTGTGAAAACTTCATATCGTGATACTCGCGATATTTCGACTTGTTGACAGTGATGTCATACCGTTACCCACGGCAACAACAAGCATGGCTGAAAGCAAAATTATTACAGACTCCGACAAAAACACAACATATATGTGAATGTGCGATAGTTCTGGTATCATAACAGCCTGTCACTACTGATCGCCAAATGAAGCCTCATGAACCACTTACTTTATTTTCTGGGAGCTGTTTAAATGTGTAATTTGTGACAGATTTTATTTTGTTGAACTATTAATATTGTATACAGAATCTGAATCTCACTCTGAGTTACTGTTGGTGTTTACAAACTAAATAAACAAGAGATCATTTTTGTTTAGTTTTCAATGAATATCTGAAGGCACTGTAAAACGTTTTTGTTGCAATTGTAAGTTCTGAAATGAATAACTTTTTTTTTTTCTAATTTGTGACATCATCAAGAATATTTTTATCGCAAAAATCCCCTGAAGTACCCTGAATATCATTTTAGGGCCATATCACCCACCCTTTATTGAGATTAACATTTTAATAATTGTGCAGCCCTAGTTTCAGTATATGATCTCATAAAAGGAAAGGAGGAAAAACATCCTTTTATGGCAGTTGGCTGGAGCATCCATGTGTCAAATAACAGAGAAGGCATTGTAATAACATAAACACATCGACTGTGCACGCGTCTTACCTGGTCGGACATTCTGCACTAGCTTGACTCTCTCTCCACATACTGTGAAGCCGAAGCCGAGCTGGTCCTTCTGCACGACCACACATCTCTGGACAAGACCAGTGCCTTGAGGAGGATGACAGAGCGATGTTAAGGGTGTCTGGCAGACATGAACTTCAGTGAATTTCTAAACTGAAACTAAAGCATAAATCAGCGTGGGAAATTGTAATTACCCGTACTCTCAGCAGGGAAGTCGACTGTTGGCTCCCTCTGCTGGGTAGCAGAGGATTTGCGCTCCGAGTCCCCGATGGTCAGACTGCTGAGCCTGGGTTTGGTGAGGGATGAGACAAAGAGACGCTTAGCGTGAAACAATACCAAACAGGGTGATTTAGAAAATGCGCTGGTGGGGCTGGTTGGACTGGGAGAGGGATAAATGACGAGAGAAAGAATCGAGATGAACAAAAAGTGACGAACCAAACCAAAGAGAAAGAGGGGAGCACAGAGCAATGAGAGGGGAGAGGATTCAAGGGATGCGCATGGTCAGATATGTGGGGTAAAGAGGGCGAGAATATGAATAGCATTAGAGGCAACAAGAGAGCGGTCGAAGGGAAAACTCACCAAGCAGCAAAAGGGCTGAAAGCGAAGCATGACAGAAAAGAAGGAAACGACAGATAGAGGGGAAAAGAGACAGAGAAAAGAGAAATTCAACATGAAGACCAATCCTGAAGTCAACGGACACAGAGAGACTGACCAAGAGTTCAAATCATCCCCACGCCCTTTATACTCTTACAGATTGTAAATACTGAGAGCAGCCTCGACTTCCAGGAATATATTTATTTAAGGGTGTATGATGCAAGGACACGCCGAGCGTAAACACTGAAGTGATTTGGTATTATTCCAAAGAATAGATGTGCAGATAGATGTGGTGTGATTTACTAAGGTCTAGAGGTACTGAGCCAACAAATACTTGCCTAACCTCTGATGTCAATGGTCAAATGCTCAATGCTTCTAGCTTCTTGAATGTGAGGAGTTGTACTTCTTTTGGGGTGTGGACTTTATGGACAGCAAAACGAGCAATATGAAAGACTTCACCTCAGATTCTGGGAATCTGGAATGTCTTCTTAGCTTCAGCTTCAACCGATTTTGGCCAGAGGAGGACGGTAGGCTCATCTCCATGACCCCTGAGGACTAACGTAGACCCTCACATAATCTATAGCCCCTTTTACACTGCCAGATTTCCCGCAAATGTTGGGCCGTTTTGCCGACAAGCTGTGAGTGTTTATACACACAGAGACGGATTGGTGAGCTGATCCGAGGTGCCCAATTTTCCGCCTCGTAGGGTAGACATATTGGCGGAACCCTTTTAGTTTAAAAAGGCCGAGGCGCCCTTCCACCACGGGAGGGGCTGTTGATGACGCCGCACGTGCGATCCACTGGCGGTGGATAAACAGGAAACAGCTGATAGCAGGAATTAGCGAGCAGCTAGTAGCAAGAGGGAAATGCAAACCTGACAGACACTGTGAAGATGAGCAACTGGGGAGACCAAGAACTGTGCACCCTCCTTGCCATTGCAAACGAAGAGGCCATTAACTGTCAGATGATGGGAACGTTGAAGAACGTGCCAATTTACGAGAGGATTGCCGAAGGACTGACCAGCCGCGGCTTCCCTCCCACGTCACTGTTTACGTCACACTCTAGTTCAATACGCACTACATTATAAAGGACGCAGCGCCACCTATCAAGGCGGAGTCAGTCGTACTTGGTCAGAAATTCGATTATCTCTTCTGCATGTATACTCAGACAAGACAAGAAGTTCGACTTGACTGATTAGCCGAGCTATGAGCTTAGCTCGACTACTGCGTGCATGTAAACGTACTGAGTGTCATCTAGCACATCGATCCCTCTCCATCGTCTATAGAGCAGCTTCAGATTTTGTACCTTGTGGCATCACATATTTGAATTTTGGCACTCTAGTTTTTGGATTTGGGAGAAAGTTGTTTATGTTTACTAATATTTTTGGACAGTCTTAGACCATTGGAATAACATGTATGAATTCTGAAAATGGGCTTAGTTCCCCTTTAATCTACAGATTAATGGAGGTATTATTGATCATGAAAAGGATCATTAGATGTAGCCTGTTATCAAATCTCAATACATCAAACCAACAATCTAAATGGACTGATCTACTGTGATAAAGAGTAGGAGAATGTTGTTTAGTTGTGTTTTTCGCTTGTGTGTGTATTCACTGATTACACTTAAACTTGTCCAGCTAGGTTTTATCAAACGAGATGTCTGGAATTCATCAAGTCAGAGTTTCATTGTCAATGGCATTATAACATTCAGCATTCTCATGTCTTACATGAATGGATATGAATGGGTGCATCCCAAAGAACTATGATACATTTTAAATGCATGACATGCCTTTTATACATATACATTTTCTTCCTTCTGCAAGTGCCTGTTTGCCTACATTGCTATGTCAAGCCCAAGAGCCCTGAAATAACAAGCCACTGAGAAATCTGCTGCCACAGTTGTACAATCTGTAGGTGTCACTGACCCCAAACCCTGACGTGAGCTCTCACTGGACAGCTGTCCTACCTGAACGGGTGGGCGTTTTTCTTATTGGCTGCCCTGCTGTCACGTGACACACACAGACACAGTGGTAGGCACGTGCACAAGAACACACACAGGGCGGAGAAGTCGACAGCAGGAGAGACAGGAGAGACACATGATCAAGACAAAGATGCATCTACCGGACGATCACAGCAACACAGTGCGAGGCTACATGGTGAATGTTTTGACTGACTGTAACAAACGGGATGAAGTACACAGAGCATCAGGTTTTAGCTGCGGTAAAGCTAAACACAGCAGGTGGAGAGCGATCACACAAGAGTCAAGCAACAAATAAGACACTGGAAATCATCACAAACAAAAGAGGTGGGCTTGTTTGGAAATCCTAGGATTCAATTCAGATTGTTGGTGGCACAACGAGTGATGATTGAAAACCCGATGCCCCCATGTTAATTGCTCCATCCCCAAAAAACAGCGCATTTAAAAGTAGTATTCATGACCTTACATGTTCCTTCTTCCCCAGCATTATTCAAACATATCAGATTCAAACTCTATTCAAATGTGATTCAGACTAGCTGGCATACGCAGAGGGAGAGACGGCACACAGGGGAAAAATAAGTAAACATACGTGATAGTGAGCTTTACACACTGACGCATTTTCAAGCTATGTTACGTCGACGGCTACAGAAAATAAACGCTGGTATGGAAGGTTATCCACAAAAGCTTAATGATTAATGACTTTTCTAGGCCTGGAAAAAAGGATTGAGGAATTCCATGACTTATCCGAAGTTTTCCATGACTGTGAATTGCAATGTGAAAAATAACTGGTACGATAGGGCTGCATGTGTCAATTATTTTCACTGTCCATTGTTTTCTTTATTAGCTAAGTGATTATTCTGGGAATTATTTTCTCAATCATCAATCAGCTGTTTGATCTATAAAATGTCAGAAAGTGCCAATCAGTGTTTCTCAAAGCCCAAGACGACGTCCTCAAATGTCTTGTTTTGTCCACAACACAAAGATTTTCTGTTCACTATCATAGAGAAGTCAAGAAACCAAGGAAAATATAAAGGAAGGAAAAGTCAGTGACAGCGTTTGAGGAGCTGCACTTTGGAGTGGGCACGGCAAAGCACACTACAGATTAAAAAACACACAATAGGTGATGCTAACTGATGTTTTTTAACTAACCATGTACATTATTTTTCCTTATTATTGTCTCCAAACAGATCATGTCTCTGTCCCACAACTGCATCTCAATCCCTGTTTGCTCAAAGTTAGCAAACATTACATCATAATACATAAACAAAGAGGTCCAACCTGTTATTGCTTGCCAGACTGCAATTATAACCAGATCAACTTATTAATGACTCTGATTATTATTCTGGCTGGATTTAATGATATGATCTGTCAGCTAGGTAAATATTTGCCAAACTAGAAATTGACCGCATGCCATAATGCCTTGTAGTTCACCTCAGTGATTTACATTTGTACTAATATTAGCCATCTAGCATTAATTAGCTAGCACACATATAAGTCATTACAACGGTTAAGTTTGAGAGGCGGTAACATTTGCTATCACTCACTAACACTGCGGCTCCCTGTCTGTTTCTTTCACACCTTCACCAGGATTATTGCTTACAATCATTTACGGTCCAAATAAGTGTAGGGTGACTCAACAGAGACGTTGCTGCTGGCTAACGTTAGCTAAACAAAGTGCAAATGCAGCTTTAGTTCATTAATAAACAAGAAAGATTAGCTTCACCTCCTGACAACAATGGGAAACATCATCTGACGTTAACTTTCCTGAATATTATTCACTATCATTAACAGTTTTAAGTTTGGTTAGTTATTAATAATCAAATGCATTAGGGCTGCAACGATTAGTCGACTAATCGACTATTGAAATAATCGGTGACTATTTTAGTAGTCGACTAATCTGTTTGAGTTATTTTTCATAGAAAAGTACTATAAAAGTACCCCAAAATACTCTTACTGCAGCTTCTTACGTTCAGATATTGGCAGCTTTACAAACTCTCCCATGACGGTGAACTAACACTTTAACGTGAGTATGAAACAAGACATTAGATGACGTAATTTTGGGGTTTGGGAGAGACAGACCAACATTTTTCAACATTTTAACACATTTTTCAATTAAAATGATCAGTCGACTAATCGAAGAAATAATCGACAGATTAGTCGACAATGAAAATAATCGTTAGTTGCAGCCTTACAATACATATAGCCGACAGTACTACCCGCTAACAGCAGGTAGGCTAGCAATCTTGGACCCAACAGGGGTTTGAGTTGAGTTATATGCAGCTGACGGACAGTTTGGAGACCAATAACAAGAGACACAAATGCACATATTTCGATACAAAACGTCAACTGACATGTAATGTGTGATTTTTAATCTGATGGAAGGATTTTTCAGTCAAAGGTGAAACAGTACAGATACGATGGGTAACAGTGTGACTTGCAGCGCCTGCTTCATTGGCTTCGATAGACGTGACACCAAAGTCTGGTGAATGCTGTAACTGACGTCATGACCTTTCTTTCTTTTACATTTTCCTTGAAAGAAACGAGGAAATACTCGCATTTCATAAGCTGGGCTCAGAGAATTTTTATCATTTTTTTAATGACTTCAAATGATTAATTGCTGGCGGTTAATGGTTGACAACACTCTGATTGATCTTTGCAGCTCTACTACCTGGTCGTGATGAAGGTCACTTTCTGACCTGACAGGAAAATAGTGACAGAAAAAAAAAGTGTGAGCATGCAACTTATTTAATTGGAAATATGTGAATTAATGAGGAAGGATGTTTGTATCTGATTGACTGAATAAATGCTGTTGTTTGTTTGTGCACTTTGAGTTTAGTAAAGCTAACAAACAAGCACATTTCCCTCGTTTATGCCACGCAAAATTATTCAGCTATAAAAAACCCCAAAACGCCTAAACTCTTGCTTCTCTTAGAGCTGAACTACAAGATAATTCAAGCGTGTGCGCGCTGTATGTCGTCCGGTCGCTGCACTGTGCCCTTGTTATTGAGTTCCGCTGTTATGGTTCCGTCAACAAACAGCGTACAAAAAAAATAAAATGTTGGCATTTGCGAATTGACTCAGGATCAAATGCTGTTTGTTTTAGCATGAATTCCAAGGCTTCTACTATTGTCATGCATTCAGTAATTTCTTTGTTCCTAGGAGTAGATTTATCACCTCCCCGCAAACAGCCTGTCCAACTAGTTTTTCCAGAGGCCAGACTGGACCTCAGTCACATAAAGACGTGTCAATAGGCTGATCTGGGAGCACTACATTTCTAAGCAAGGCGTTGAGATGCATCCTTAACCACAGAAACTGTCTGGGTGCAGCGGGTGTCATGTCGCGTACCTGTCCAGCGTTGAGGTGGGTTGGCGGAGACTCATGTCTGCAGCCTTTGTGACACTCCTCTGCTTCCTGGTGCGGGGAGATCAACGCTGTCACTGGGCCTCTTTTATCATCATCCCCATCATCGTCTCTTTCCTCTTCAGCTCTCAGTCCACACAATGGGGCTCTCTGTTGTGCTTTGATCAGATCTTCAAGCTACTGGGAAGCTGGTTCAGATCAGACAGGGAGCTCCTCATGGTCCCATCCACGCCAGTGGGACCTTAAACTGCTAAAACTAACACTAAAAAAATCCCTCCTCGCTGCTACATTAGTGGTTAAAAATAAATACTACAAGACAGGCTATTAGTGGCTTGGTGCAGTGTTCAGCAGCAGTAGTGGAAAAAGGATAAAGGACAGTCTGCTTCCTCAAAGGTCATCAATCATGAATGAATGGCTGATATGTCTCGCTGTGCTCCAGGAGGTCAAAGACTCCCATGCCTATTAGTGTCTGTGTGAAGATAACTGGTGGCACAACTGACGTCCAGATAACAGCACATGCTCTTGATTGACACGTAGTGACACCTTGCAATGAAATAACTAACCAAAACTGTGCACGGAGTCAGACTTGTTTACATGTGTGGCTGTGCCAACCTAAATAATCCCATCCAAGCTAACCTTTGATGTCGCACATCTCTCAGTCATATGTAGCCTGGATAATGCTAAAATCCAACATGAATGCCCACAGTGAATTTGACATTAGCTCTAACAGTTACTGACGTGTATGTGGCTAGTTAATGCAAATTACTCCACACACAACAAACGTACCTTAGTTTAACAAGTGGGGGGAAAAAGTTAATTACCGCAGCACTCAAACTTAGCTCCCAAGCTAACTGTAACTTGTAATTTGCATGCTAGCACACTGTAAACAACTAACCGATAAGCTACCGTTGGCTTTACATTACTCGCTAACGAACTAGCTAGCTAATTAGCAGATTACCCGGCATTAGCTACGTGTGCCGCTGGGCGTATAAAAAAATGAAAGCACCGTGCAGAATGAAAGGTAAAGGTGCTTCAAGAGTCTGAGTTTGACTTATCTAGTTAGCCGACTTGGGAATGATAACGACCATCTGAAGCGGCCTGCTGTATCCAGCTAGCGTTAGCTTCCTGAAGTTAGCTCTAGGGTTGGGCCGGTTTCAACCCGCGGCATGGCGTTGGTCCTCAAGCCGACCAAAAGCGCCGTGGGTTCGGCTTGCAGCTGCGCCAACGAGTCGGTCCTTTGGGGGTAGCTAGCTAACCGGCTATGTCTGCGAGGTGAAACGCCAGCATGACTTTAGCAGCATGCGAGTAGCTGCGTGTTAAAGTGGTCGAGATAGTGGCAGTCCACGCAAATCCCAGCTCGATATATCCCAGAGTCTCGTTTTCGTGCAAATTCAAACACTAAAGCTGCATGTTAGCCAGCTGGCTAACGTTTGAAGGCAATGCGACTCCAGTGCAGCTCCACCTCAGGTCCTTTCTTCTTCTTCTTCTTCTCCAAAACAAGTCACAGTGGTAAAATCCGGATCTCTCTCGTGGTATGCCTGAGAAGTCAGGAGCTGTCGTTGCAGATATGTATTGCCTTCAAAAAAAAGATCCCAGTTGTTGAAATAGAGATCTGTGCTGTGTTGTTATCCTGCTGCCTTCACTGGGAGCTGATCCACCACCATGTCCTCACTGATCATACGTGCAAACAGAGTGCAGCAGCGCCCCCGTGTGGATGGGCCGTGGTACTGCAGGCAGGTTACTGCACCGCAATCTCGACGTTGATGACGTCTTCGGATCAACTTCAACCTCCTGAAACCCAAACTTTTCTTTGGTATGCATTTTTAATTTCTCCTAGCTGTATGAGATCAGTAGGACCTGATAAGATTTTTTTTTTTTAAATGTCACCGACAATAAAGTTCCAATGTCTTCAAACGAGACAATAATAAAGTCTCAGTATCCCCACATGAGATCAGAAGAAAGTCCTAATGTCCTCAGACGATAGTAAAGTCCCAGTGTCCTCAAATGAGATGGGAATAAAGTCCTAATGTCCTCAGACGATAGTAAAGTCCGAGTGTCCTCAAATAAGATGACAATAAAGTCCAAATGCCCTGAAATGAGACAATAGTAAAAGTCTCTATGTCTTCAAATGAGATGATAATTAAGTCCCAATGTCATCAAACGAGACAACAAAGTCCCAGTGTTGTCAAACAAGAAGATAATAAAGTCCCAATTACCTCAAAAGAGACAATAATAAAGTCTGAATTTCCTCAAATGAGATGATAATAAAGTCCCAATGTTCCCAAATGAGACAACAATAACGTCTCAGTGTCCTCAAACAAGACAATAATAAAGTCTAAATGTCCTGGAATGAGACGATAATAAAGTCTCTATGTCTTCAGACAAGACGATAATAAAGTGTCAGTGTCCTAAAGTGAGGCGATAATGAAGTCCCAGTTACCTCAAACGAGACAATAATAAAGTCTCACTGTCCTAGAACAAGATGATAATAGCGACCCCATGTCCTCAAACCAAATGATAAAAAAGTCTCAGTGTACTCAAACAAGACAATAATAAGGCCACAATGTCCTCAGACGATAGTAAAGTCCCAGTGTCCTGAAATGAGACGATAGTTAATTAATTAACGATGTTAATTAGAAAATACTTGTTTAAAGACTTTTGGAATGCATCATCAGCTTTTTGAAAGACATCAAGACTTTATTATTGTCTGTTTGAGGACATTGAGATTTTTTTATCGTCTCATTTGAGGACACTGGGGCTTTGTTGTCATCTCATTTATGTGTCGGGTTCAGCTGCAGACTGACTTGGCAGAGATGGCTGCCATCTTGTTTTTTACACGGATTAGTGTATTGTGCTCTTACTACCACTAGATGGCACAAAAAAGTGTCCACGATCGAGGACAACAGGTCTAAATTAAGCAGAATGAAGTAGAAGGTCCAGAAAACCCCAAATGTTAAGTCCTTAAATGAGGACACAGGGTCTCCGGAGGATAAACTGGCATAGGGATATCTTATAAGTACATGCAATATACAAAATTAACACATCCGTCTTGTACAATCATTTTAAGAAAGGCTGCATGCTGTATGAAGAGGAAAGGAAAACATTCAACTTTATTTTATTTGTGTTTTTACATGTTACCAGATATGGCAGAAAATATTCAATATATAAACTATATGAAGGCTAACTACCTCCAGTAAATCCAGTCTATATTATACATCAAATACTGTATCACATAGTCTATGTATTTCTTATATCTGCCTAACTCCCATTAGACAAAAGCAGTGACGGCCAAATGAAGCCTCATGAACCACTTTATTTTCTGACCCCACCAGATGGCGCTCTTGGTTTAAAGGTAAAGGTTGAAGGACTGGCAATGAAGCCTTCTGGTGGGGTCAAAAAAAAAAAAAGGTTCATGAGGCTTCATTTGGCCATCACTAGCAATGAGGTGTGTTTTCAAACCTTTGTTGAACAGACAGTGCCATCTGGTGGCTTCAGAAAATAAAGACAGTGGTTCATGAGGCCTCATTTGGCCATCACTGGTTATTCCTATGATGTAAGACAGTCCAAAAATACCCGAGTGACATGAGCAGCTCTCTCTTAAAAACCAAAAACTAGAGTGCTAAAACTCAAATTTGGATGTCATCAGAGCTCCATTGACAGTGAACTGGAAAAGGTGTTCTAGATGACACTGACAGCACCCAAGGGAGTGTCCTGAGCATATGGGTGCATTTTCTGTTATAGCACTGAGAACATTACAATAAAATAAAACTCAATCAGGGTCAGGGTCCAAAAGAAGAAACAGTTAGTATGCGTGGCCTAAGAAAAAGATGTGATTTTTACTGCAGTTATTAACACATCTTGTGAACTCATTTACTAACTGAGGCACAGGCAGATGTGTGGGGACGCCAAATCACAGATCTTTCAATGATACAATTTGTATTCGTGCGTCCAGAGTGATGGGAGTTTGACAGTCTCAAGGGTATATGTATGAGGCTGTATATATATGCTACCCAATCCAAACCACTTGGGAAGAGGAATTGCGATGACCTTACTGAGGCGTGCAGAGGGTTTCAACACTTTACCAAATATGGCCTGCGCGGGGCGTGGGATACACTGTGCTGAGAGGCATTGGTGGATGAGAGCAAGGGATGCGTCTCCAAGTACGCACGCTGCAACAGGAACTTTAAGCTTAAGACAAAAAAACAACAACAAAAAATGAAACTCCGAGCCAAGAAATCGGTAAGATCCATTTCAAACTTGCGTTTTTCCTTTTGTCAGAGTTTGTATAGAAGTTAGCAGCGTTTTTTTGTTATCATGGTCTATTTTTGGAACAGTGAGAAAGAGCTGATTGCAATGGCTCAGCGCTGGGCGCGGTATGTCCGCTATTTGGGACGGAAAACCTCCTCATCACTCACGTAATGTCTCAGTTAAAGTAAGCCGACTTTACCCTTAAAACTAAGTGTATCTCATGTCATCTACTGTAAGGCTGCTTTGTCTGCTTGGAGCATGGATTCTCCTAAAAGGCGATATGACAGGATGCATTTCAGTGTTAGTTTTAAGAAGCTGGTCATATTCCTTTATCTTTATCTCAAAGCAGTGGTAATTATTAACTAACATTTAATCTCTACAGTGACATACAGTAGCTCTCAGGATGGTTTAGGCTATGTGGAGAACTCAAGCATGCATGATACTATTTTACTAAAAAAGCAAACCAAGGTCTGGTTTCCTGTCAGCAGCGGTGCATGAGGCCACACACACCACACACAGTAACCACATGTTTCTCTTTTAGCACAGTTTATAACCAACATCTTTCTCAGTAATGAAACTAGGTGACCAAGTATGTTTTCACCAGATATGGATGAAAGCTTGTGTTAAAGAGGAGCTTTTTTGTATTAACAACTGAGATCTGAAAGAGCTGTGTGTCTAACTCTAACTCCAGGCTGGACTGCTAAAGAGATTAAATGCTCATTTGGCTTGTGTTGCCTGTGTGGGTTCCTGCAGACGTGCTATTAGCTCATCAGAGCTGCTTCCTTTGTATGAGAGTCATTACACAAAACAGGAAGCGTGGCTCTGGAGTTAATGGCTTAAAGACAATATTCAAGGTTTGCATTAGCAGAATGACAGAGCATGTTTTTCTCCATGACCTGTGGCTTTTCGAGGCCGTGTTAAAAGCTGAATGATCTGTAGTCATAGCATTTGCATCGAAAGCACACCAGAGTATTATCAGTTTGCCAAGCACCAGGCATGCTCTTCATAATTCTGCATGTTTGGACAACATCTGGCATTGCTGTGCAGCCCCTGTGACAAAACATGCATTGCCTCATTTCAATATATTCTGTGAATGCAAACATAATCGGTGCCATGTGTAAGAACATATGGAGTTCAAAAGCTGCCAAAGTAAATAAATCCATAAACACGTCTATTTAAAACTGATTAGAATGAATGAAAACATAGACAAATAAATTTGAAAATTAATACACATAAACTAATAAAATGGAAAAATAAATAGGAAAGTAAATAAATTAATGCAAAGGTAAATAAATAAAGTAAATTAAATGATGTTTTATGTCACCTCTCTCTTCCATTTCTCCATCTTGTACGCCCTTGATGGCATCATTACGCTACTTTTGTGTGGTGCAAAACCGTGAGAAAATGTGCGGTGGCGCCAGAGGAATAAATGATTAATCTATTACAACAGCCCTTTGGAATCTGCTCATAAAAATGAGCATATCTCAAAAACACTTCAAACATAAATTCAAAGTCTAGTCCCAATTTAATGCCCAGTCCCTTTTACTAGCCTGGTGTGACTACACATTTTGACAAATACAGGCCTGTCTGTCTCAATTAGAGGCCTGGTCTGGTTGCCAAGCAGTTTATTGTTATTTCTTCGGACATATAAAACCAAGGTGTTGGCTACCTCAAGTTATGTTTTCATGCCTTTATTACCCTGTGAGTTATTCATATTCCTTTAGACCATAAGGGTCCTCAGATGAAAAGAATCAAAATAGTTTTTCATAAAGATTAATCCAAGTTGTGAGTGTTGTTTTAACAGGACAGAGTGGTGTTGTGTCAATATGCCGGCAGCCATAATCCTCAAGTGCCATGAGTCGCTCTGTCTGTCTGTTAAAGCTAGATCAATGTTGTGAAGATTTTAGAGGAGATGAAGCATTTTAGGATACTCCCGGACACGACATCACAAAGGCACTGATAAACAATTTCTGTTGAAGAGTTGAAAGGGTTAATTTATTTATTTTTGATTCTGGCAGCTTCCCGGCTCCATAAGAAAAAGACAGTTCCTCCTCCTCCCAAAGTTAAGTGCATTAAACTGTGGAAATGGAGGAAGGACCCCTCCCTTGTTGCTCCTCGTGAGGTTTCAACACCTTTTTTTTTTTTTTTTACCCGGGCAAAGTTTTTCCTTATCTCACCTTATCTTAGAAATACTTGGGAATTCAAGTTTAAACAACACGTGGAGCAACTGGCACAGAAACTAAAGACAGAAATGGGTTTCTTTTGTCGGAACAAATCATGTTTCCGTCGTGACGATGGGAAAATAATTATACAGTCAACCATCATGTCTGTGCATGACTATGATGACATTCTTTATCCTCATGCTGCTCACTCTACCTTAAAGCAACCTGATGCAGTTTATTGGTGCAGGAGAATATCATCCTCATCACTGTGCATTATATGAAAAAAGCCAACTGGTTCTTATTGGAAACAAAAAGAGAATTTAATTCTGTACTGTCTCCTGCTAAAGCTGCTACAGTATATGGCTTCTTGAATTTTAAGCCACTGCTCAGCAAAAACAGAACATGGGCCTTCTTAAATCTAACACTGAACTTGGGAAGACTGCCTTCTATTACTTTGCATCTACAAACAGCATGAATTACAGATCACTTTAAGAATATCTCATCTCTTGTTACATCCGGTACATCATTTATTTTGTGCATCTTTTTCTAATTGGCTGTTATTTTCTAAATCTGCTGTTCTCTCTTGCAAAAGAGATCTTGAATTCATTGATTAAATAATATCTGTTCCAGGGATGTAGATGGAGTTGCATCTTTAAGTGTTTAGCTCTCTGAGGCAAAAAGCCTTCACTAAAACCAACAACCGTTTGGACACCAGAGGGCACCAACATCACACTGTTTAGTCTAACGTGCACTTCCGTTTTGGACTGAGGGACTTTCCAGCTCCTTCACGTTTAAGCACACAAACTTCCGCTTCCTGCCCTGCACAGGTCACAGCTTGAGCAGGTTCCTCAAACATTACTCAGTCTTTTACACAACTTAAGTGTGAGCCTGGACATGTCAGGCAGGGATGATCAGGTATTGTTAATGAAATTAGCAGCTCTGATGTTGCAATTTCTCACCATTTGACATCATTATTTTTTTATAGTCATTACTAAGAAGACCACTTCCCCAATACATTAGGGTCTGATTAGCTGAAAGACAAACATGCCTGTTGCTTGTGATGGCTAAATGAGGCCTCATGAACCACTGTCTTTGTTTTCTGAAGCCACCAGATGGTGCTGTCTGTTCAACAAAGGTTTGAAAGCACACTTCATTGTAAATCCCTCAGCCTCTATCTTTAAACCAACCAATCTGGTGGGGTCAGAAAATAAAGACAGTGGTTCATGAGGCTTCATTTGGCCATCACTAGCTGTTGCTAACATTAAAGGGACAGTTCACTTCAAAATCAAAAACATATTTTTCCTCTTACCTGTAGTGCTATTTATCGATCAAGATTGTTTTGGTGTGAGTTGCCAAGTGTTGACAATATCGTGACAATATATGTCTGTCTTCTCTCCAGAATAATGGAACTAGATGACACTCAGCCTGTGGTGCTCTACGCATTAAAAATATACATTTGAAAAACTCAACATCAATGTCCAGAAATTATGACCCGGTTACTCAAAATAATCCAAAGACCTTGTTGTAAGACAGTTTCATGTAGAACTATCTTCTTCCTATTGAACTATACCCGCCACCCGTATCAATGCATCTGCTACTCACCTAGCACCACTGAGCTTGCTAACGTTTCAGCTCAGCCAAGCAGGACTCCACTAATGTTTACATCTCGCGCTGTCACGAGCATGAACCTCTCTGCCCATGAGTAGATACACATCTCCTTCTGCACGGTAATACAGACGGCGGGAGTAGCAATAGGTCGTACCCTGAAACTGCTCACAACAAGGTCTTTTGATTATCTTGAGTAACTGGGTCATGATTTCTGTAAAGAGACATTGCTGTTGAGTCTTTAAGTGCCATCTAGTTCCAATTCCATCTCCAAGGCAGACTTCTCAAACACTCTGCACCTCACACCAAAACAGTCTAGATTAATAGCACCAATAATGTAAGAGGCAAAAGTATGTATTTTTGATTTGGGGGTGAACTATCCCTTTAAGCAAAATATGTGATACCAATAATAAGGGTTTTTTCTACACCTACATATTTCAAAATCACATCATCTTCTCACCAAACTTTTGCTTTAATTTATTCTGATTACTCTCTTTTTTTATTGTCTTTCAGAATATGTGAAAAACATCGACAGAGTGTGTGACAAGCAGCCAATACAACATCCCACATTTACCCTCGCTGGACTACAGAGGCCACTTTCAACACCTGAGTGATTGTGACATCCCATCATGCCACTGATTGTGTTTCCCACCTCCCAGCTTCTATGGGTGCGTGTAGCCGCCCTGCTGTTCACCTGCGTGGCGTTCAGTCTCGCAGCACACGGAGGCTCTCATGGAGGTATGGCTGACTGGTGCATCTTCTGCTGGGTGTTCAGCTTCGCCTGCACCCTGCTGGTCCTGCTGGTGGAGCAGTGTGGCCTCCAGGCCCGAGCCCCAGTGTCTTGGTCCAATTTCCCCATCACAGTTGCCTGCTACGCCGCCCTGCTCTGCCTCTCTGCCTCTGTCATCTTCCCACTTTTTTTCCTCAAGGACCAGCAGCGGATCTCCAGGGATACTCGCAACTATAACATCGCCTCCACTGTCTTCTCCTGCCTGGCAGCGGTGACCTACATGGTGGAGGTGAGCCTGACGAAAGCGAGGCCAGGAGAGGTGGCGGGTTACATGGCTACAGCTCCAGGCCTGATGAAGGTGTGCCAGACCTTTGTGGCCTGTATTATCTTCATCCTGGTCAGCAACCCTGTGTCGTATGATGGCCATGCGGCTCTGAAGTGGTGCATGGCCGTGTACTGCATCTGCTTCATCCTCTCCATGGCTGTGGTAGTGCTGTGTGTGGGCGAGTGCACCGGCTATCTCCCCATCCCCTTCTCCAAGTTCCTGTCAGCTTACGGGCTCCTGGCGGTTATCATGTACCTTACAGCTACCATCATCTGGCCCATATTCCAGTTTGACAGAAAGTACGAGTATAGAGGCCAAGCGTCATCAGAACTGATCGCTGTGGCGGTGCTCACTGCTCTCAACTTCCTGCTTTACCTCGCTGACCTGGCCTACACTGCCAGACTGGTGTTTGTCAGTGCCTGAGAGGAACAGAGAAGAAGGAGGGAGACACACTGAGTGACAAAGGACAGAAATAAAGATGCTAAGAGCTTGAGTAGCTTTGCAGTAAATTGTAGCTGTTGTTGAATTTCTGACAAAAAATATTCAACTCTTCCCTTTTTGATGTTTAATTGTAAAATGCTATGTTGATACAAGAAAAAAATCCTCCCAAACTCACCAAGAGTGTGTCTATATGTACATGTTTGCAGCAGTGGTGCCTCCACTTATCACAAAAACATTTGGAGGCCTCTGCGTGGTATTTTTAAACTTTTGTTACAAGTCAGTGTTTTGTTCCTTACAATCAATGGACTCCTTCAAATTAAAGCTGTATATTTTTTTTCTTTTAAAAGAAAAAGACAACCAGCCTATTTGAAGAAACACCTATTGCTCTGGCCACACTGCCCGCGTGAGCAGCAATGACAGCTACCTTGCTTGTAGTGTTCACACAGGCGGCGTTGCTGCTGCAGAGCACTACTTTATTTTCACAATTAAAAGCCAATATTCCACAAATTTATAGAGCTGTGGAAGCTACTGCTTTGTCAACAACACAGCTCTGCAAATGTTTCACAGTAAAAAGATTTGGATTCTGTCCACAGACACATTGTCAGAGGGCTTTTATTTTGAAACGGTAATAGGAAAGGTTTAGTTAAAAATAAATAAAGCAATTTTTCATGATTGTGACTGACATATAAATTGAAACTGTAGTGAAGGGTGGCTATCTGTTATTGCTAAAAAACACGCACTTCATGCAGAAAAAACAAGGGAAGACTCAGAATCTCTAAGGGTTCCACAGCAGACCAGCACTGCTCACGCGGGCAGTGTGGCCCAGATACGTTAAAACTGAATGGTTACAGAACTCAAAATGTTTACTGTGTCAGTATTAGTGCACATCAGATAACAGTAATATTAACTGTAAAATGAGAAAGCAAGTATTTGTAAGGGATTTTTTTTAACTCACCACATTGACATAGCTTTCAACAAGCCCTTAAACTTCACCAGTATTTGGTGTGCCACCCAAAGATTTCCAGTGGCCCCACCTGGCCACCCCTGTGAAAAATTCCTGGGGGCACCACTGGTTTGCAGATATCTGCAATTAAAGTATTTTACCTCTAATGTGAATGGGCCTGTGCTAAATGTGCAACACAAGTATTACATTAACAAAAGTGGGGTTTTTCACGATGATACGACAAAACCTAAGTCGGCTGTTAATGCTGTTAAAATCCAAACAAGTCAACACACTGGAACAGCAGAAGGGAGAAGAAATGTATTTACTGTATTTGAGACACACCAGCACTCTGGCTGCTGATGAGGAAGAATCTTGTGCAAAAACACGGGCACTCTCGCCGCAACCTGTCAAAGATTTGTTCCGTATCTGTCTCATAATCTTTTGTTAATGTGGGTTAGAAAAAGCTGTCTCATTTTGTCCTGATAACAAAGCATCAGTATTGAAACATCAAAGGATGTAACTTGAGCAAATACAGTTTGTGAAACCAATAAATAATGTATTTTAAAGCATGCGATGGCATGTGGTATGTGCTATGATCGTTATTATTATTTTACTACCTGTTGTGGCTAGCTTTGACCCATTATACATAATATTTGGTCCCCCCTCTGTTGGGGTACCTAGTGAACCGGTCTGGTACTAAAATGTGGAGCTGTGAACACTGCAGTCTGTTGATTGGTCAATAGAGGATGGTCACTGCTCAGGGCTGCGTTGTGGCTGGTTTTGAGGCTCATGTAACCACTGTTCATACTGTGGAGAGTTTTATTAGTAAACTGTAACTATAAAAATAAAGGATGTTTTGCTGTCTCTTGCAGCAGCTGGAGTCGGAGTAAAAAAACAACTTACTGGTAATTCACTGGGCCGACTGCAGATGGCTTTTAAGGTGGAACATGTAATGTTACTCAATGTATGAGTTGATGATGTAAATGAATCAGCACACCTTAAATTTCACTGTGACAACTTTGACCGACACTTTAGTTTTTATGCGACACACACTTTTAGTAATGAGTGGGTCTTCAAGTGTTTATTTCTTACTATATACTGATGAAAACTCTGTCTGTGTCTCTGTTTCACGTTTTCTCCTCACTGAGATGCCTCTCCTCATGAGGAATATATATATATATAATTATATAGATTTTCCGCCATTTTGAAATTTTTGAAAAACACTTCAAATCGATCTCTTCCTAGGAAGTTTGACCGATCTGCATGAAACTGGGTGAACATAATCTAGGGACCAATATCTAAAGTTCCCTCTTGGCAAAAGTTGGAAAACTTACTAAAACTGAGCTTCTATGAGGCAATGAATATTGCGGAGGGCGTGGCTCATCACATAAAGGTGTATAACATCTCAAGGGTTTCACCGATCACCACGCAACTTTGTAGGCATATGACCACACATAATCTGAGGGGACCCCTCCATTATTGACCCCATCAAACAAAATGGGGGCGCTAGAGAGCTCATTTCTTATCTAGGCCTAACCGCCGTATTGATTTTTACTAAACTTGGTAGATATGTAGAACAGGACAACTGGGTGGCGCTATAACAACAGAAAAATGCTTAACAATGGCTAAAATGTGACAGATCGCTGTGGCTCCCCCTGTGACCCAATGTTGTTGTTTTTTTCTTATGTTTGGTATGACTAAGTCATGGTATGGTGTGCTGTACATAATCATGGAAGCTGTCAGTGTGTCATTCTGTGGTCAATCTATGTGAAACTGCACATAGGCATTGAGGATTGGAATAAGTAGAAGGTGACAAAGCTACCAATGGGTATGGACTAGTGTATATTAATTTTCGAACAGGTTATGTGAAAAAAGCACCAAAAGTGTTAGGTAGAAACGGGGCTATATTGGTATACATAGTATATAGTAAAATCTGTTGACAGACAGAGAGGCATGTGGGTATTTTTTAAGCAGCCTAGGGTGCGGTTGGTATGTTAACAAGCACTCCTGGTTTCTTTGATGCAGACAGATGTGGGACACAGACAGACAGATATAATTGTTTGTAAAATTTCTCAGAAATATGCTTCAACTACTGATGAAGCCATCATTAAACAGACTTATTATGGTAAAAAATGAACAAGTACATGAGTCTGTCACATTAGAAAGCAGCAGACAAACAGGTGATGAATTATTTAATCAACCTGTAGATATGTCCACAAGATGTTTCCCTTATTTCATTTTCACCCCGCTGCTTATTATGTTTCATTACGGATGATGTTCATGAAGAAATGCTCTGTGCTAAGAAGGCAAATGTGATATACTTGGGAATAATGCTATTTGACCAAATTAACCAATTAGATAATGTAAATAATCAAAAAATCCAGGTAATGACAGGCACTGCATACAAGGGGGTAGATAAAGCCAGGAATATAGACAAGATGGGACAAACAGGGCAACACAAAAACAAATAACAAACAAACAAAAGATAGTCAGGTATAACAGGATTCTTGATGTCACTGATATGTAGTGATGGTGAAATTAAGCCTCATGAACCACTTTCTTTATTTTCTGACCCCACCAGATGGCGCTCTTGGTTTAAAGATAAAGGCTGGATGACTTGCAATGAAGTGTGTTTTCAAACCTTTGTTGAATAGACAGCGCCATCTGGTGGCTTCAGAATATAAAGACAGCGGTTCATGAGGCCTCATTCGGCCATATGCAAACTGGTTGCTTTTACCATACCATAGGTGGTTACTACGGGCACTAGTGTGCATGTCTGTGTTTGGTAAATAACAGAGAGAAGAAGGGCTGAGCAAATTACACTAGGAGGAAATAATAATAATAAAAATGAAAAGAGTCATGTATAATTCTACATAAACACAATAATGGATATAATCATATGACAAAAAATAAAAATCACATGAATAAATACAGAGAGAAAGAAAAAGACAGTGAAGTTGACACCTCCAGTCACGTTCCAAGGTCTTGAAGGGATACTTGCGCTCAGGTGGAGATCAGTTGTGCAGGGCTTGATAGTAGTAGCAATAGAAGTAGTGGTAGAAGTAGCAATAAAAGTAGTAGTAGTAGTTGTAGAAATAGTAGGAGTAGTAGTAGAAGTAGTCATGGTAGAAGAAGAAGTAGAAGTAGCAATAGTAGTAGTAGTAGTCAAAATAGTAGTAGTATTTTATTATATTTATTACCTCCCTTTAAGAGTGACAGAGGCCCACACGTTGATGGATTTTAAGCTTCATAACAAGGTCTGCAAAGTCATTTAGTGAAAACCAGTCCAACAAGTTTCTCTGTGTTTTCACAATGACACAATCATTTCATCTAAAACATAACTAAATGCCGCACATGCGTGAAAACATGTTCAGTATGCTTTTTTTTTTACTCTATTGTGAAACACGTCAGAGAGGGGAACTTGTGACAGAGAAGTCAGAGAAGATACAACAAACATATTCACAAACGCTCTGGCAGTCGTGTGAGCCTGACTCATTGTTGCACCTGTTATTTCATTATTGACAACATGGGTGGTAAGTTAATATCTTTCAATTATTTCTGTCAGGACTCAAAACTGCACACTGAAATATGAATAACAGCTATTTGTTTTAAAGTGCACAGGTGCTATTAGTAGATGGCTTCTATAAATCTGTTTTTTCTTCCTTCTTTTTCTCATATTGTTGAACAGTGACAGATTTTCTTCAGAATCAGAATCACTTTATGCTCCAAATGTACAATGTACAGAGACATTTGACATAAAGTGACAAAAGGAGTTAAAGAGGTTTACACTAATGTAGTGGATGATGGTGACAGTTATTGAATAGAAGACAATATTCAGATCCTTCACTAAAACTGAAATTCTTTTCAGAAATGAGTCACAAATGGAAGTTTAGTGCCTAGTTGACCTTACAACACGGCCTGGAGACGCCACAGAGAAGGATGTAGGAGGAGTCCAGGACCCACAGTGACAGATTACTAAAGTTACGACTCTTTTGGGGCAACGCCCTGAAACCTTAACTTCTTTCAAAGACTCAATGAAAAGCCAGGAACCAGAAGAGGATTGGCAATTTATGATCAGAGCAGTTATGAAATGCACACACCTTAATTTTACCCACACACTGTAGTTAGTAGTTTAATTAACCTTTCACTTATAAAGACTTTTGATCTTGCGTTTGTATAAATGTCCGCTCACTGTACACCAGGAAAAGAAACATGGCCAATAACATCTCAACAGAATATCCTGTCATCTGTATCTAAGGAAGACTTGCTGAGTGTTTTGACTGTTTCACCCAAGTTACCTCTCTGGTAAATACTGAGCTGTAGACTGAAGATCATCTTCCACTACCTTGCACCTCATAAATTCAAAGTCTTACAGAGGATTTAAAACTCAAATTCAACCAAATGTTGCTTATCTTACTGGTTGAAGAACTACATACCTTTTCATTTATTTCCAGACCACCACCCAACTATGATAAATGTGCTGTGCTACAAAGTGGAACTCAAATAACTCCAATGGAAACCTATCTGCAGTGATGACATAGTATAAAGAGCGAGAAAGTGCATGTAGGGAGGGAGAGGTGGTGGATGGGTTAAACAAACAAGAGACTTTGACTCAGGAGACCAGTGTTCATGTCCCATGTAAAATGTTGAGATTTTTTAGCTTGGTTACGTAGTGAATGTCACGTGACGAACATCACGACGTAGTCGCTAACTAACTTAAGAAACACAACAAAGGCTCTTATTTTAAGCCACACCATGATTTGTTTTCTAAACATAACCAACTAGTTTTGTGGCCTGTGTCCTGTGAACACAGACGTTTATTTTGAAAAGACTGTCCCTTAGCTTTAAAAACAGGTGCTAGAGGGGCACCCCGAGTGTCATAGGTTATAGCACAGGGCCGCTGACTGAGCTGCCACATTTAACGGGTGGGACAATTTGAGTCAAGATAAAGGCTGGAATTAGAAATAACATAAGTGATTGAGTAGTCGACAGCTGTCATTTTATCTGTCTGTCTTTCATCTGTGCCAAATAAACATTAAGGTTTGGGTAAATGTAAGAATGAGTCTGGACTCTGATCGGGGTCATGTTGGTTTCTTTTATGTATTGACACCACTCTTAATTCTCTTATAACGATAATTATGTTGTTTTGTGAGTAACTTATTTTTGACCAATGACAATTTTAGATAAGTTAATGTGTATCTTCTTATATATGTGAAACAAGCAAAAGATAAATGTACAATGTATTGATGGTCATTATTCTCTTTCAGTGTCAGACACAAGGAGAGTTGTCATTCTGGGAAAAACTGGAGCTGGGAAAAGCAGCCTGGCTAACACCATATTTGGAGAGAAACCATTCGAGGTTGATGATACTGCTAACTCTGGAACAACTGCATGTCAAGCAGAAACCAGATCTGTCAATGGACGAAACATCACTTTGGTTGACACTCCTGGTTTCTTCGACACAGATAGACCAGAGGAGGAGCTGAAGCCTGAGATAGTGAGGTGTATCACAGAGTGCGCTCCTGGGCCTCATGCTTTTCTCATTGTGCTGAAAGTGGAGAAATTCACAGAGCAGGAGCAGGATGTCATTGACAAAATACACCAGTCCTTCTCTGAAGAAGTCTTCAAATATGCCACAGTTGTCTTCACTCATGGTGACCAGCTCAAGGGACGGAAAATTGAGGAATTTGTCCGTCAGAATAAGTCATTGAGTGATCTGGTGACGAAGTGCGGAGGCCGCTGCCACGTCATTGATAATGAATACTGGAACAACCAACAGGATGAATACAAAAACAACCAGTTCCAGGTGAAGGAGCTGCTCAAGACAATAGAAGAGATAACTAAGGCAAATAAAGGAGGCTGCTACACCAATGAGATGCTACAACTAGTACAGGAAATAATTGAACAAAAGAAGACACACATTAGAGAGTCATCAGGAAACATGTCAGAGGAAGAGATCACATGGCAGGCTAAAGACAGAGCATATAAGGAGATCTGGATCAGACTGGCAGGTGTTGGAACAGGTGCATTGTTAGGAGCTTTGTTTGGTGCAGTAGCGATGGTTGTAGCTGTTGTCTACATTTTAAATAAAGTAGTGCCTGCGGCCAAAGCAGTCATAGCTGGTACAGGAGGAACAGCGACAGGAGCAGCAGCAACAGGAGCAGCAGCAACAGGAGCAGCAGCAGGGGGAGCAGGAGTAGCTGGAACAACATTACTCTCACTTGCAGGGGTATCTGCAGCAGTGGGAGCAGCAGTGGGAGGTTATAAAGGATATCATGCAGCTGAGGAAGCAGACACGCCACAGGAAGCAGCAAAGATGGCAGCAACTGCTGTCAAGGAGGGAGCCCAGTCTATCATATCGACCATAGATGAAGTGAGAGATCGTTTGAAAACTTTGAATGTTTCAAGCAAACCAACATATTCAAAGTTAAAAGAGAGTGAAGAGCTGTGACTCCTGAAGACAGGGAGGAGAATATATCAGTAAAGTCATGTCTCCCTGTAGATCACATGAAAATCTTTATAACCCATTGTTAACCATTGAGCTGAAGTATGTTTATTCATATGTGATATGTCACAGGTTTTATCTTGTCTGTGCTTCAAGCACTTTTTCCTATTTCACAATCTATCTTTATGCCTCCACACCAGTGGAAGGCGGCCAGAGGCATTATGTTTTCAGGTTGTCTGTCCTTCCATCAGTCTGTCTGTCTGTCCTTCCATCCATCCGTCTGTCCCTCCCGTTCTTGCTAACGTGGTATCTCAAAAGAATGCCAGATTTGGCACCAATGTCCACTTGGACACAACCATGACCTGATTAAATGTTTGTGGTCACTGGTCAAAGGTCAAGGTCAATGTAACCTTGCATTGGCCTCAATCTCATGAACACGACTCCTCTCGAACGCCTGGATGGAATTTTTTGGAATTTTGCAAAAACATCAACTTACACTGAGGAATTTGGTGGTCGAAGGTCAAAGGTCAAAGTCAGTGAGACCTCACAAAACACATTTTGGTTATAACTCAAGAATTCCTACACTAACTATATGACACATATGTCTAATAGGATAAAATGATGAATTGAAGAAACTGTACATACAAAAGGTCAAAGGTCAGTTTCACTGTGACATCATAATGTTCTGCATAAAACAGCGTGTTGCCCGGGGAAAGATGTTTGTGTAGTACCGGTGTTTTCACAGATGTGGATGTGATCCAAACTGCATTGTTAATATTTGGATTTGCACCTTATTTTTATTGTATATGATACTTTTTCACTGTTTTTTACTTTGTATTGTAACTGCTGCACAGCAAGTTGCAATTTTATCTTAACCACAGACTCTGTGTTTGATGTGTTGTTAAGTGCATATACTATAAACCAGTGGGACTCAGCTCATGGCCCATGGGCCACATTTGGCCCACGACAGGGTGCCAGGTGGTCGACCAACCACTCACTAGTTCACAATGGAAAAAAAATTATTCAAATTGGATTTTTTTGTGCTTTGAATCTAAATTAGCTCCCAGAGTGCAAAAAAGCATCAAAATAGAGCTTGTTTTCTGAGGTCAGGGCTACGTCCCCAATGTCCTCAAGTCCTAAAAAACAACCCCGCGTACAGTAACGTCAGGGGGTTGAAAACAGGCAACTCATTTGTTATATTTACTGATACATATTTTAATGTTTCTTTATTAACTGGTTGTCATTTTGTAAAAGTTGCCCCTGAGCACGGCAAGTTGAGTATCCCTGCTGTAAACTGAAGCTACAAACCACAAATATAAATTGTTTTACGTTTTTTATGTCTGAGATCTTTTAAAAATGTTGCAATCAAATCAATGTACTCATTGTTCACTGTTCTCTGTTGCAAAAGCTAACCAGCAAATATCATTTAATCTATGTACAACATCATTTTGTTTGAATAGCTGTGATTGTTAGTGGATTAAAATGTATGACCAAGATAAATATGAACAATCAATAAACTGAAATTTGTGAAAAAATTTGATTTGAGCACAAAGTTTTTACTTGGTAAAGTTAGTTAGTCGTGGTGCAAGAAGAAGTAGAAGTCGCAACAGAAGTAGTAGTGGTAGTGATGTAGGAGTAGCAGTGTAGTGGTAGTAGTAGTCAAAGTAGTATTTTATTATATTTATTACCTCCCTTTGAGAGTGACAGAGGCCCACACGTTGACGGATTTTAAGCTTCATAACAAGGTCTGCAAATTCATTTAGTGAAAAGCAGTCCAACAAGTTTCTCTGTGTTTTCTCAATAACACAATCATTTAACCTAAAACGCGACTAAATGTCGCACGTGTGAAAACACGTTCAGTATGCTTTTTATTTCTTTTTTGGACTCTATTGTGAAACACGTCAGAGGGGGGAACTAGTGACAGAGAAGTCAGAGAAGATACAACAAACATATTCACAAACACTCTGGCACTGACTCATTGTTGCACCTGTTATTTCATTATTGACAACATGGAAGGTAAGTTAATTTCTTTCAATTATTTCTGTCAGGACTCAGAAGGACTTAGGAGGAGTTCAGAACCCACACCTTAATTTTACCCACAGGCTGTAGTTAGTAGTTTAATTAACCTTTCACTTAAAAAGACTTTTGATCTTGTGATTTGTCTTTGTATAGATGTCCGTCACTGCCTTCAGTTTATGAGACCACATTAATTAATTAGGCAATTGGCTATAGACCTGTTTATTTTGATGGGTGGTGCTCCGAGGTTAAATTCTGTAATTTAATGGATTAATAAAAATGCTGCATAATGCTACATTAGCACATATTGCACAGTCCATGGTCGGGGTTACACTGTCCTACACAGTGTGTGTGATTGTGTCAGTAGGTGTATGTGCGTGCATGCATGCAGGAGGAAGACAGGGGGAGCTGTCCGTAATATGCCTGGGGGCCTCTCTCTATGTACTGACAGCATTCTTCAGTCCCTTATGCCGCTAACTGATTTCCCCTTTCATTGTGACTTTTGACCAAGAGGATTTTATTGTAACTGAGCTCACGTGTATCTTTTTACACCTGCAGGCAGCTAAAGGACAAATGTAAACTATTACTGATGGACATTGTTCTCTTTCAGTGTCAGACAGGAGAGTTGTCATCTTGGGAAAAACTGGAGCTGGGAAAAGCAGCGTGGTTAACACCATATTTGGAGAGAAACAGTTTAAGGTCGATGATAGTTCCAACTCTGGAACGGGGGCTTGTCGAGCAGAAACCAGATCTGTCAATGGGAGACTCACCACTTTGATCGACACTCCTGGTTTCTATGACACAGAGAGATCTGAGGAGGAGCTGAAGCCTGAGATAGTGAGGTGTATCATAGAGTGCGCTCCTGGGCCTCATGCTTTTCTCATTGTGCTTAAAGTGGAGAAATTCGCAGAGCATGAGAAGGCTGTCATCAACAAAATCAATGAATGCTTTTCTGAAGAAGTCTTCAAATATGCAATAGTTCTCTTCACTCATGGTGACCAGCTCAAGGAAGGACAGACAATTGAGGAATTTGTCTGTCAGAATAAGTCATTGAGTGATCTGGTGACGAAGTGCGGAGGCTGCTGCCATGTCATTGATAATGAATACTGGAAAGATAACCAACACGATGAATACAGGAACAACAAGTACCAGGTGGAGAAAATACTAAACACAATAGATGAGTTAACAAAAGCAAACAAAGGAAGGTGTTACACCAATGAGATGTTCCAAGTAGTACAGGAAATAATTGAACAAAACATTAGAGAGTCATCGGGAAACATGTCAGAAGAAGAGATCACATGGCAGGTTAAAGACAAGACATTTAAGGAGATCTGTATCAAATTGGCAGGTGTTGGAGTAGGTGCATTGTTAGGAGCTTTGTTTGGTGTAGTAGAGATGGGTAGAGTAGTTGTCGCAGCTTTAAAGGAACTAGTGCCTTTGGCCGAAGCAGCTATACTGGCAGGAGCAGGAGCCACAGGACGAGTATCTGCAGAAGGAGCAGCAAAAGGGGAAGTAGCAGCAGCAGGGGTAGTAGGAGCAACTGGAAAAACATTAATTGCAGTTGCAGGGGTATTTGCTGCAGTGGGAGCAGCAGTGGTAGCAGCAGTGGGAGGTTATACAGGATATCGTGCAGCTGAGGGAGCAGACACGCCATGGGATGCAGCAAAGAAGGCAGCAGCTGCTGTCAAGAGGGGAGTCAAGAGACCTCATGAGTCCATCAAGGACTCATGAAGCCTCTTGGGAGAAACTCTAAGGAGAAACTTCTTCTAAGACAAAACTAAGTCCAGTCGCATTCGATTCAATTGCCTTGAGATATCAATAGAGTCCTGTCTCTCTGTTGATCACATGAAAATCTTGTTTTAACCCATCGTTAACCTGAAGTATGTTTACTTATGTCACAGGTTTTATCTTGTCTGAGCTTCAAGCACCTTTTTCTGTTTCACAAGGTATTTTCATGCCTCCACTACAGGCGGCCAGAGGCTTTATGTTTTCGGGTTGTCTGTCCTTCCATCCATCCGTCTGTACGTCCCTCCCATTCTTGCTTATGTGGTATCTCAAAAGAATGCCAAATTTGGCACCAATGTCCACATATCTTAACCACAGACTCTGTGTTTGATGTGTTGTTCAGTGCATATACTATAAACCAGTGGGACTCAGCTCATGGCCCATGGGCCACATTTGGCCCACGACAGGGTGCCAGGTGGTCGACCAACCACTCACTAGTTCACAATGGAAAAAAAATTATTCAAATTGGATTGTTTTGGTGCTTTGAATCTAAATTAGCTGCCAGAGTGCAAAAAAGCATCAAAATAGAGCTTGTTTTCTGAGGTCAGGGCTACGTCCCCAATGTCCTCAAGTCCTAAAAAACACACCCGCATACAGCAAACGTCAGGGGGTTGAAAACAGGCAATTCATTTGTTATATTTACTGCTACATATTTTAATGTTTCTTTATTAACTGGTTGTCCTTTTGTAAAAGTTGTCCCTGAGCACAGCAAGTTGAGCATCCCTGCTGTAAACTGAAGCTACAAACCACAAATATAAAATTGTTTTAACATATTTTATGTCTGAGATCTTTTAAAAATGTTGTAATCAAATCAATGTACTCATTGTTCACTGTTCTCTGTTGCAAAAGCTAACCAGCAAATATCATTTAATCTATGTACAACATCATTTTGTTAGAATAGCTGTGATTGTTAGTGGATTAAAATGTATGACAAAATAACTATGAACAATCAATAAACTCAAACTTGTGAAAAAATTTGATTTGAGCACAAAGTTTTTACTTGGTAAAGTTAGTTAGTCGTGGTGCAAGAAGAAGTAGAAGTCGCAATAGAAGTAGTAGTGTAGTGTAGTAGTAGTAATAGTACGAGTCAAAGTAGTAGTAGTATTTTATTATATTTATTTTTTCCCCTTGAGAGTGACAGAGGCCCACACGTTGATGGATTTTGAGCTTTCACAATGACAATCATTTAATCTAAAACGTGTGAAAACACGTTCAGTATGTTTTTTTTTTTCTTTTTTGGACTCTATTGTGAAACACGTCAGAGAGGGAAACTACTGACAGAGAAGTCAGAGAAGATACAACAAACATATTCACAAACGCTCTGACAGTTGTGTGAGCCTGACTCATTGTTGCACCTGTTATTTCATTACTGACAACATGGGTGTTAAGTTAATTTCTTTCAATTATTTCTGTCAGGACTCAAAACTGCACACTGAAATATAAATAACAGCTATTTGTTTTAAATATATTTTACAGTGCACAGGTGTTATTAGTAGATGGCTTCTATAGATCTGTTTTTTCTTCCTTCTTTTTCTCATATTGTTGAGAACCCTGATTCCCCATGTTTAGTCCTGACTCTGGGCACCAGCAGGAGGCCGGTCCCTGAGGTCCTCAGAGTCCGAAATGGTTCATATGACACTAACATGTCAGAGATGTACTTTGGTGCTAGGCCGTGGACAGACTTGTACACAAGCAGAGCTGTTTTAAAGTCTATTCTCTGAGCCACAGGAAGCCAGTGTAGAGACCTGAGCACAGGACTAATGTGCTCGTACTTCCTGGTTCTGGTCAGGACCCGAGCAGCAGCATTCTGGATGTACTGCAGCTGTCTTACGGCCCGTTTGGAGAGGCCAGTGAGCAGGCCGTTACAGTAGTCTAACCTACTAGAGACAAATGCATGGATAAGTCTCTCCAAGTCAGGTTTAGACACTATACCTTTGATTTTGGCAATGTTTTTTAGATGGTAAAAGGCTGCTGATGTTATTCATTTGATGTGGCTGTTAAAGCTCAAGTCTGAGTCCATTATTACCCCAAGATTTCTAACCTGATTTGTAGGTTTTAGAGAGAGAGTGACTGGAGGTGACTGCTGACACTTTCTCTTTGTTTCTGTGGACCAAATACGATGACTTCAGTCTTGTCTGAATTTAGCTGAAGAAAGTTGTTTTGCATCCGCACAATGACCTGTTGGATGCAGTGACAGAGTGAATCCACTTGTCCATACTCACCTGCTGTCAGTGAGACATGGATCTGAGTGTCGTCTGCATAATTGTGGTAGGACACATTATTACTTTGTATTAACTGGCAGCATGTAGAGATTGAACAGAAGGGGTCCCAGGATTGACCCTTGGGGCACCCCACAGGTCAAGGCCATGTGGTCTGAGACACAGTTACCAATTTCAACAAAGTACTTCCTGTCTTCTAGATAGGACTTCAACCAATTTAAGGCAGTGCCAGAGATGCCCACCCAGTCCTCTAGTCTCTGTAAAAGGATCTCATGATCGACAGTGTCAAAAGCAGCACTCGGATCTAGCAGGACTAAAACTGAGACTTTGCCTGCGTCAGTGTTCAGGTCGGATGTCATTTGTCACCTTAATAAGAGCAGTCTCAGTGCTGTGATGGGGTCTAAAACCTGACTGGAAAACATCAAAGGAGTTGCTCATTAGGAGAAAGTCAGTAAGCTTTTGGTAAACAACTTTCTCAAGGACTTTGCCTAAAAACGGCAGATTTGAAATGGGCCGGTAGTTGTTCAGTACATCAAGACTGCTCTTCTTTAGGAGAGGCTTTATGACCGCAGTTTTCAAGGCCTTTGGGAATGTTCCAGACTGTAGTGACATGTTAACTATGTGAGCGAGTGGTGGCAACAAACTGCTCAGCACAGACTTTAGAAATCTAGTGGGTAACACATCGAGGCAGCATGTAGATGAACTCAGACTGGTGATGATCTCTTGGACAGTTTTGTTAGTTACAGGTGCAAAATGAGTCAGCTCTAAGTGTCTAGGTGGCTGCAGGGTTGTTATTGGTGTTGTGGAATTGATGGCATTTCTAATGGTCTGAACCTTGTCGCAAAAGAATACTGCAAACTCATTACACTTAGATGTGAAGATCAATTCCAACGGCAGTTGAGCTGGAGGGTTTGTTAATCTGTTCACTGTTGCAAATAAGACACGCAAGTTGTTACTGCAGTTTCCAATAATTTCAGAAAAGTACCTCTCCCTTGTTCTACGTAAGATCTGGTTGAACACGTACAACTTTTCTTTAAAAATGTCATAATGAACATGAAGCTCTGACTTGCGCCATTTCCGCTCGGCCCTCCGGCACTCCCTTTTCTGTGCCCTGACCGAGTCGTCATTCCTCCATGGCGCCCTCTGCTAATTTTTAACCATTTTAACCTTCTGAGGGGCAATGGTGTCCAGAACATTCAAAACACTCGAAGTAACAGAGTTCAACAAATCTTCAACATTAGAACATGAGGCATTTTCAAAGTTTATCATTTCCATGAACAGAGCACCTGTGCTGTTATTTATGTGTCTCCTCCGAACAGACAGGTCAAAGAAGACACAGAAATGATCAGACAGAGCAACATCAACCACATTGACATTTGAAATATTAACCCCCTTTGTAATGAGCAGGTCCAGAGTGTGCTGCGCTCTGCTGTGTGTGGGCTCACACACATGCTGAGTCAGGCCAAAGGTTTCAAGGACAGCACTGAGCTCTTTAGCATTTCTGTCACAGACATTATCCACATGTACATTAAAATCACCTGTAATGACCAAACCATCAAAGTCTGTGCATACAATTGAAAGCATCCTGGTAAAATCATCAATAAAACTTTGACGGTGCTGGGGAGGCTTGTATATAACTACATAGAGTATGGACGGAGATTGTTTTAGCTCCATTTTAAAGGATACATACTCAAATGATAAAAACACCCCAAATGACAACCTGTGCGTAACCATATGATCTCTAAATATTGCACAGACACCTCCACCCTTTTTGTTTTCTCGTGTTTCAGATTCAAATTTGTCGTTGGGTGGAGCTGATTCCGTTAGAACAGCATTACCTGTGTTTTTGTCAAGCCATGTTTCAGTTAAAAACATAAAATCAAGATTATACGAAGAGATCAAATTATTAATTAAAAATGATTTGTTAGACAAGGATCTGACATTAAGCACAGCAAGTTTCAGATTAGTTTCAGTAGGACTTGACATTATCTTCTTACAAGGGATATGGATTAAATTTCTCTGATTGGACAGTCTAACTGTCCTTCTGTAATCTGGTCTATGTGGTGTGGCTGTAGATATAGCACTAGGGAAGAATATTGTCTCACAGGGCCCCAGCTTGATATTACCTTTATCATGGCTGTAAGTCCTGGGACAGCAGAGGCCCTGTGCATCCTAGCTCTTAGGGATACCAGCTCTGGGGGCAGGCAGGGGAGGACGAGCAGGGGGAAGTTTGGGTGATGGACCAGATGAAAACTGAGGGGGAGGAGCTGGGGGAGCTTTAGTTTGTGAAACAGGAGAGTTGAAGCTCCTGTGTGACTTGACAAACATTTGGGGAAATCTAGGCAGGGGGTCACTCTGTATACACAACATATTCATGGCATCAAGTCTCGCCGTTAAAGATGAAATTCCTATAACTTTCACATAAATGGTCCGATCTGCACGACACTTCACGTTTGATAATATGGAAATATACATATAGCCTCTATATTTAGATCAGGGGCTCTTAATAAAACATTCAGAGCTGAATTCTCAGACACACAGGCCTAACAACACCACTGACAGTCTGTAAAGTTGACAAACATTTGGAGAAATCTTGGCAGGGGGTCACTCTGTATACACAACATATTCCACTTTTTTTCCATTTTCACTTCTGCTACTGGTAAATTTTTATTTCTGGTGATATTCAAAAATGATTTCCTGATTTATAGCATATGTATATGTATACATTTTTTTGCAGTATTGATAATTTCAGAAACTATTCTGTTTGGCTGAATTACGTTTAAGGTGGCACAGGTACTTTGTTTGGTCTGTGGTTATTATTTTCATGATGGCTATTAATCTGTATAGAAACACCTACAAATGCAGTTGAAGGAATTAAATTTTTTCTGTTTTCACAATCAGTCAAATTCTTATTATACCCAAAAAACCCAAAACTTGTGATGAAATATTTCTGTTCAATGGTGGATATACAGCTGGATATGGATATATGTAGTGTGACGTGCATTATGCCGAGTAGCAAAACAAAATGGAGGTGTGTGATGATTATGCTGCGTAGCAAAACAAAATGGATGCATGTAAAAACACCTACAGTCACTTGTTTTTTGCACGCTGTGCAGTCAGGAAGTGAGAGTGGCGGCCAAACTCAGAGAGAATACAGGAAACCTATTCACACTCAGGCAGTCTTGTCACTCTGGCTAACTGTCACCTCACTGTAACTTCATTTTTGACAACATGGATGGTAAGTTAATTTCTTTCACATATTTCTGTCAGGACTGAACATTGTATATTAAATTACAACATGCAGACATTTAAATAATAATTGTAAATAGTGTTGTTAAAAAAAAAAGAGACAGCCGGGCTCTACTCTGTGAACATTTTGCCTCATATGAACGTCTCATTGTTGTCAAAAATCACTTGATTGCATTTGCAGGTTCTGTAGTCTCAAGCTGTTCTCTCTGTGTGTCAGTTATTTACTCAACATCAAGGTAAACATAAGTAACAGATTGGACTATCAGATATTAAAGGACTCAAATTGAGACTGGGGAAAAAAAAGTCTTGATCATTACAAATAAAAGCTGTTTACTAATTGATCCTCAGCTTTAGTTACCAGAATCAATGATCATATACAACACTCAGCACACAACACTGATGACAGGCTGTTACCCATGAATCTGTTTGCTATTATGTCAGCAAGCTAATGCTTAATCACTGTGCAGCACCTGTCCATAATAAAGAGGTGAACTAGTTGGCTAAAAGTAAGTACTATTGAAAAATATTGGCCCTTTATTTGTATTATTATTATTGCAAGTGTACGGACATTCTAGTGAGCCATAATAGAACATTTTATGACTGTGACATACTGTCCACCTCAGAAACAAACATGATGTATACATATATGAATCTGCCAATCATTGTTATTTTAACAGCTCAGTACAGCACGCATTATAAATGGTATGTTTAACCGTGGCACTTAAGGCTGCCCTACATGTAGCTGTCGGCCAAGTTTAATATGACACTCAATTTGATCAAATCTATGTAGCAAGGGGCCCTGCTCCTTGTGTCTGTCAGCTAAGAGGTCCTCGGCCTGAAAAACGTTAAAGATCCCTGTCATATATTATTAGACAGTAATGTTAGCATAGATTAGATGGAGCACACGTGATGGTCTGCATCATGGTAGTGCTTGTTGGCAGTCTTAAGGGCCGTTTCATAGTCGACGCAAAGGCATGCAGACGTTAACTTATTGGGACGCATCGAGGCACATTGGCCGCCATGATGCGTGCTTGCGTCTCAAAATTTGTTGTCCATTTTTTTGATACGCAACGCAGCGACGCGTGTAATACCATGGGTTGCCAGCGGGGGTGATAATGCAGGCGACGTACTTGAAATGAACCCCTTTTTGTTATTCACAGAAAAAGCAGGTATGAAATATGGGGGACGAGGAGGAAAAACTTTGCGAACTTGTATGGCACACCCTGATTTGACAGTTCTAGTGCCCTGCACTTGAATAAAATGGCAGTAGCAGCGAGCTACAGCAGTACTAGCTAGCTGGAATGTGCCGGTGACTCAGCTACCCCCTATTGCGTGAGCAATGTATTGCGTCGCTTGTGTTCAATGTGTTGACTATGAAAGGAAGTGCGTTGCTTGCGTCGCTTACTCGCATTGCATGCACCGACTATGAAATGGCTCAAATTTTTTGACACCATTCTTCATGCTCATTATGACATTCAGCAATGACGAACTGATCATTGAAGAATTAGGATTTTTATTATAACTGAGTTCATGTGTATCTTCTTATTTATGAAAACAACCAAAGACAAATGTACAGTGTTACTGATGGACATGTTTTTCTTCTCTTTTAGTGTCAGACAGGAGAATTGTCATTTTGGGAAAACCTGGAGTCGGGAAAAGCAGCCTGGCTAACACCATATTTGGAGAGAAACTGTTCAAGACCTCCCACAGTCTCAACTCCGAAACAAGAGAATGTCAAGCAGAAACCAGATCTGTCAATGGGAGAAACATCACTTTGATCGACACTCCTGCTTTCTTTGACACAGATAAATCTGAGAAGGAGCTGAAGCCTGAGATAGTGAGGTGTATCACAGAGTGCGCTCCTGGGCCTCATGCTTTTCTCATTGTGCTGAAAGTAGAGAAATTCATTGAGCAGGAGCAGGCTGTCATCAACAAAATATGCCAATACTTTTCTGAAGAGGTTTTCAAATATGCATCAATCGTCTTCACTCATGGAGACCAGCTTCTTGAAGGAGAGACAATAAAGAATTTTGTCGACCAGAATAAGTTTGTGACCAAACTAGTGGAGAAGTGCGGAGGCCGCTGCCACGTCATTGATAATAAATACTGGAACAACCAACAGGATGAATACAGGAGCAACAAGTTCCAGGTGAAAGAGCTGTTTAAGTCAATAGACAAGACAACTGAAGCAAACGAAGGAGGCTACTACACCAATGAGATGCTACAAGCAGTGGAGGACAAAATACAACAAGAGGAGGCGCGCATCAGAAAGTCACCAGGACACATGTCAGATGAAGAGATCAGGAAACAGGCTAAGGGCAATGTATTTACAAAGCTTTTGACCCATCTGGTAGATTGTGCAAAAGATGGACTGATAAGTGCACTCACAGGTGCACGTAATGCAGTGGGAGTGATGATGAGACTTATTAAAGGGCATGATGCAGCCGAGGGAGCAGACAAAACACAAATAACAGCAGAGACAGCAGAGGAGGCTGTCGAGAATTAAACCAGTTCTTTCTGACTCTTAAAGAAGGAGAAGAGAATTTATCATGAAGAAATTAATGTAGATTACATAAAACATCTTGTCCTAAACAATCTTTAACCACTGAGCTGATTGTGTTTATTCATATGAAATATGTAAGAGCTTGTACTTCTTGTCTGAGCTTCAAACTGCTGTTGCTTTTCTCTGTTTCACCAGCTAACCACAGAGTATCTGTTAGAAGTGTTGCACAGTGCACATCCTGTAAAGTGAAGCCACAACGATAAAACATGTTTAGCAGCATTTATGGTCACATATACTCTGCTGACTGTTATTCTGTCTGACCATAAAACACTGCCAACTGTTTCCTGTTGCAAAAGCTAATCAGAAAATATAACTCAATGCATGTACAGCATCATTTTGTGAGACAGACCTTCTCATGCTACTAAAAAAAAAAGTTGTGTTTTTGTGGATTACAATGTATCACCAAGAAAAATATGAACAATAAATAAAATGAAACCTATGAAAAACTGTTACTTGAGCAAATGAATGTTTTACTTGGTATCACTTTCTGAATATTGTATTTGGATAATTCAAAGACTTTGACAACAGAGGAAACATGTTTATCAACCATTACTGTAAAGACTGAAACTACTTGCAAATGCAGCTGATGGAAAGAATTTCAGTATGGTTTTCTGTGTTTCCAGATCAGTCAAATTATAATTACATAAAAACACATGATGGAGTATTTGAGTTCAGTAGTGATTATACCGTGTAGTGAAACAAAACGGATGCATGTGAAAACACCTACAGTCACTCTGTAGCAGTCAGGAAGTGAAAGTGGCAGCCAAACTCAAAGAAGGTACAGGAAACATATTCACACTCAGGCAGTCACTCTGACTGTTGTCGCTTCACAGCCACTTCACTTTTGACAACATGGCCGGTAAGTTAATTTCTTTTAGTTATTTCTGTCAGGACTGAGCAGTGTACATGAGGTTGCAGAATGCAGAAAGTCACATAATAGATGTTTTGTTTATTACAGTGCGCTGGTGCTACACTTTGATGGCTGCCATAGTTCCTCCTCTTTAGTTCTCTTTTTTTTCATTTGAAAAGTGATTCTCTCATATCTTAAAGCTTGTGATGTATGATGCTATGTGCTGCTGTTAAAATAAAGCTAAAATAAAGCCGATCTGCTGTCTTTACTGAACTCTCTGTGTTTTACATGGCCTGCTGGTGTAGCAGCGCTGCTCTCTTTAATGACAGCCAGGCTCTACACTGTGAATATTTAGCTTCATATGAGAGTGAAAATTTGAGTGTGTGAATGTGAAAAATTGTTTGATTGCATTTGAAAATTTTGTAGTCCAGAGCTGTTAATATGTCAAAAGCTGTTTACAAAATTATCCTCAGCTTGATTTACCACAATGGATTATTTTATATTGCTTAACAGTGATTGGCTATCAGATGTTCTTGATTATTAATGGGTTCTTTGGCCTCTTTTTATTGATTGGCACCATTCTTCATCCTCTTATTATGTTAGGCACTAACTTGAACTGCTCATTGACCAATGAGGATTTTTATTGTAACTGACTTCATGTGTATCTTCTTATATTTGAAAACAACCAAAGACAAATGTGCAGTTGTTATTGATGGACTTTGTTCTCTTTCAGAGTCAAACAGAAGAATTGTCATTTTGGGAAAAACTGGAGATGGGAAAAGCAGCCTGGCTAACACCATATTTGGAGAGAAACTGTTCAATACCTCCCACAGTATGGAGTCGGAAACAAAAAAATGTCAAGCAGAAACCAGATCTGTCAATGGGAGAAACATCACTTTGATCGACACTCCTGGTTTCTTCGACACAGAGAGATCTGAGGACAAGCTGAAGCCTGAGATAGTGAGGTGTATCACAGAGTGCGCTCCTGGGCCCCATGTTTTTCTCATTGTGCTGAAATTAGGGAGATTCACAGAGCAGGAGCAGGCTGTCATCAACAAAATAAATGAATACTTTTCTGAGGAAGCTTTAAAATATGCAATTGTTCTCTTTACTCATGGTGACCAGCTCGATGAAGGAGAGACAATTGAGAATTTGGTTGACCAGAATAAGTCTATGAGTGCTCTGGTGAAGAAGTGCGGAGGCCGCTGCCACGTCATTGATAATAAATACTGGAATGAAAAACCAATGAATCAATACAGGAGCAACAAGTTCCAGATGGAGGAACTGCTTAAGTCAGTAGACAAGACATTTGAAGCAAACAAAGGAGGCTGCTACACCAATGAGGTGCTACAAGCAGTGGAGAAGGAAATACAACGAGAGATAGAGCGCATTCGACAGTCATCAGGAAACATGCCAAAGGAAGAGATCAGAAAGCAGGCTAAGGGCAAAGTATCTGATGGGCTTGTGATTACATTGGCAGCTACTGGTGTTGCAGCAGGTGCCTTAGTGGCAACAGTTTTCGGGGGAGCTGCTGTAGCTGCTACAGCTGTTGTAGTTGGTGCAGTTGCTGCATTGGCATGGCTTTGGTAAGGTGTTGCAGGATATGATGCAGCTGAAGGAGCAGACACACCACAAGAAGCGGCTGTTGAGAGTAAAACCAGTTCTGTCTGACTCTTAAGGAAGTGGAGGAGAATTTATCATGAGGAAATCATATCTCCCTGTAGATCAAATAAAAAATCTTGTTCTATATGATTTTTAACCACTGAGCTGATTGTGTTTATTCACATGTAATATGTAATAGCTTGTACTTATGGTCTGAGCTTTAAACTTCAGTTGCTTTTCTCTGTTTCACAAGTGCCAGTTTTAAGTGTTGTCCAGTACACGCTCTATAAACTAATCACAAGCAAAAAGAATAAAACATTCGTCAAAACATGTACTCTGCTGACTGTTATTCTGTCTGACCATAAGACATAGCTAACTGTTTCCTGTTACAAAAGCTAACCAGAAAATATTACTTTATATATTTCAGCATTATTTTGTGAGACAGGCCCTCTGATGCTCCAGTGTGGTTGTGTTTCTTCTTTTGTTTTTTGTTTTTTTGTGGATTATGTATCACCAAGACAAATGCTGTATATTGCTGTACATCAATAAATACATTGAAACCCATAAATACATTTTGAGCAAATGAACATTTTACTTGTTAATTAGTTTATGAATGGTGCATCGGGACAAATGCGAAATTTCATAGCAGAGGAAGCCAAACATGTTCATCAAAGATTACTGTAAAGGCTGAGACAAGACTAGGTGTCTACAGCCACGCTAGCAGCTTTGTGACGCTGTAAGTACACAAAAATAACTTCTGTCTCCACTACTCATATCTAATTTAATTATTAACATTACAATATCTTACATTTTTAGTTTTAAAGATACCAATCACAACACACCAGAGTGGCACCATACAGCGATTGCATAAAACTCTTTGCTTTACTCTTTAAGTCCTTAAAAAGAAACTGTACCGCTGAAAGAAACATTCGGTTTCCCACATCCCCCCTTTCTTATGGTGTTCCCCAGGGTGCAGTTCTTGGACCATTATTGTTTATCATTCATTCATCATTCATCTCTCTTGAACACATGATGAGTTGACATGGCCTCAGTTTTCACTGCTATAGAGTGCCTCTTGTGAGATGCAACTTTCAACACAACACAACATCACAAAGATTTGTTCAGTACTTTTATTATCTTTAAAGATTTCAGAAAAAGCCTCCCTGGATGGAAGGATGTGCAATAGATGTCCTTATTTTTGCTCAGACGTCACTACCCATGTAATTACCCTCTCAACAGCCCTACTGCCCCTCAGGTCTGAGTTGGTGGTATGGTTGGAATAAGTTCACCCAAACACAGCTGAACTTTTTCTTAACTGATATTTGTTCAGAATTATTGTTTTGATGGCAGTTTCTCTACGATACTCTATTGTTAAACATCTGAGGGATAATTAAGGCAATCTGAGAGAGGGTTTGATGTGCACAGAAGACATCTCCATATATCTTATTACTGGTAAGATTAATCCAAAAAAGAGGTCAGGATTTTAGTCAAATGTGATAAAAATCAACATGTTTGCATTAGTGATACATTTGGAAAGTATGCCATTTAACCCAATAAAATATAAGGGGATAGAGGTGCTTTGTTTCGTTCACGGTAATTATTTTCATGATGGATAATAGGCTGTATAACAAGAACTGCAAATGCATTTGATGGAAAGAGGACTTGTATGTTTTCTGTGTTTTCACAGTGATAATTACATTGTGTAGTGAGGGGTGCAAAATGGAGGTGTGTGAAAAAACACCTACAGTATGCTCTTGTTTTTTCGTGGTGTACAATGAGCAGTCAGGAAGTGAAAGTGGCTGCCAAACTCAGAGAAGGTACAGGAAACATATTCACACTCAGGCAGTCACTCTGAGTATTGTCGCTTCACAGCCACTTCACTTTTGACAACATGGCCGGTAAGCTAATTTTTTGTTATTTCTGTCGGGACTGAACACTGTACATGAAGTTGCAGAATGCAGATAGTCACAAAATAGACATTTTGTTTTTCTACAGTGCACTGGTGCTACACTAAGATGGCTGCCATGGTTCTTCTTCTTTTAATTCTCTTTTTTCCCTCTTTTCCACATAATGTGATTAATAATGCTCTTATATCTAAAAGCTACCAAAAGACAAATGTACAGGTTTCCAATTAGTGAAGTCTAAGCTTAAGGCTCTTATGATCCACTTCATCAAAAAAGATCCACCTAACCACTCGATAAAGTTTAACTTTTATTTATTATTATTATTATTATTATTATTTTCACAAAAATGGTACAGAAACAATGGTCCAGTTCCAAAATCCAAAATTATCCAGAGAAAAGAGAGATGATAAAGAAAAAGGAAAGAGAGATAAAAGAGGTAAAAAAAACAAACAAAACTGTGTGGCTCCAGTCTCCTCTTGTCTGACTGCAATAAACTCTCCCATAGCAAAAAACTCCCTCTACTGGTGCAATAAGGGCAATTAAAGATGCGCAGCAACAATATAGTACCCTAATCTAAAAGGTAACATATGTAAATATACATAAGATTTATTGCATTTAAAATGATCTACATAAGTTCATGAAATCATATTATTAGCTTACTGCCTTACTGTGAATATGGACTGCATCTACATAGGCCTGCAAATTCTATAAATATTATTGTTTTATGTATGAAATGAAATAATTTCACATTAATTAGTAGCTAGGTAGCCAAAACATCAATAACCTCCATTTAGGCTCCTACAGTGTTATTGATGGACTTTGTTCTCTTTCAGTGTCAAACAAGAGAATTGTCATCTTGGGAAAAACTGGAGCTGGGAAAAGCAGCCTGGCTAACACCATATTTGGAGAGGAACTGTTCAAGGTCGACCACAGTCTCAACTCTGGAACAAGAAAATGTCAAGTACAAACCAGATCTGTCAATAGGAGAAACATCACTTTGATCGACACTCCTGGTTTCTATGACACAGATGGTGATGAGGACAAGCTGAAGCCTGAGATAGTGAGGTGTATCACAGAGTGCGCTCCTGGGCCTCATGCTTTTCTCATTGTGCTCAGTTGGGGTAGATTCACAGAGCAGGAGCAGGATGTCATCAACAAAATATGCCAATACTTTTCTGAAGAAGCTTTCAAATATGCAATTGTTCTCTTCACTCATGGTGACCAGCTCCCTGCAGGAGAAACAATTGAGGATTTGATTCCCTACAATAAGGCATTGAGTGATCTGGTGAAGAAGTGCGGAGGCCGCTGCCACGTCATTGATAATAAATACTGGAAGAACAACCAACGGGATGAATACAGGACCAACAAGTACCAGGTGGAGGCGCTGCTTAAGTCAGTAGACAAGACAATTGAAGCAAACAAAGGAGGCTGCTACACCAATAAGATGCTACAAACAGTGGAGGACAAAATACAACAACAGGAGAAGTGCATCAGAAAGTCCCTAGGACACATGTCAGAGGGAGAGATCAGAAAGCAGGCTAGGGGCAGAGTATCTGATGGGCTTTTGACCACATTTGCAGGTTTGGCAACAGATGAATTGTTAGAATCATTTTCAGGGGAAGGTAATGCAGTTGCTGCAGTTCTTACAGTTATTTTAGGTGTCTTAGCGGCACTTTTACTGTTATGAGGTGTTGCAGGATATGATGCAGCTGAGGGAGCAGACACATCACAAATAACAGCAGAGACAGCAGAAGAGGCTGTCGAGAATGAAACCTGTTCTGTCTGACTCTAAGGGAACTTATCATGAGGAAATCATATCTTCCTGTAAATTGAATACAAATCTTGATTGTGTTTATATGTAATATCTTGTACTTTTTGTCTAAGCTTCACGCTTCAGTTGCTTTGCCCTGTTTCACAAGTGCCACAACTCATTTTTAATTTAATTACTGATCTTGTAGTATCTCAAAGTTTCTAACATTCTAATGTTTGTATTTTTAATTTAAAAGACACCAAGGTCAAAAGTCAAGGTCACTGTCACCTCATCTGTCTCATTCTTGTGAATGCGATATTCCAAGAATGCCTGAAAGGAATTTCTTTGAATTTGGCAAAAACATCCACATGGACTCAGTGATGAAATGATTAGAATTCAGTGGCCATCGGTCAAAGGCTAAGGTCAGTGTAACCTTGCATCGGACTCAATCTCATGAACGCAACACCTCTCGAACGCCTTAATTGAATTTCTTTGAATTTGGCTAAAATATCCTCTTAGACTAAGGATTTTCGTGGTTGAAGGTCAAAGATCAAGGTCAGTGAGACCTCACAAAACACATTTTGGTCAAAAATCAAGAATTCCTACACTAACTATATGACACAAATGCCTAATAGGGTAAAATGATGAATTGAAGACATTGTATATATAAAAGGTCAAAGGTCAGTTTCACTGTGACATCATAATGTTCTGCATAAAACAGTGTGTTGCCCGGGGGAAGATGTTTCTGAAGTACCGGTGTTTTCACAGATGTGGATGTGATCCAAACTGCATTGTAAATATTTGGATTTGCACCTTATTTTTATTGTATATGACACTTTTTCACTGTTTTTTACTTTGTATTGTAACTGCTGCACAGCAAGTTGCAATTGTATCTTAACCACAGACTTTGTGTTTGATGTGTTGTTAAGTGCATATACTATAAACCAGTGGGACTCAGCTCATGGCCCATGGGCCACATTTGGCCCACGACAGGGTGCCAGGTGGTCGACCAACCACTCACTAGTTCACAATGGAAAAAACATGATTCAAATTGGATTTCTTTGTGCTTTGAATCTAAATTAGCTGCCAGAGTGCAAAAAAGCATCAAAATAGAGCTTGTTTTCTGAGGTCAGGGCTACGTCCCCAATGTCCTCAAGTCCTAAAAAACAACCCCGCGTACAGCAAACGTCAAGGGGTTGAAAACAGGCAACTCATTTGTTATATTTACTGATACATATTTTAATGTTTCTTTATTAACTGCTTGTCATTTTGCAAAAGTTGCCCCTGGGCACAGCAAGTTGAGCATCCCTGCTGTAAACTGAAGCTATAAACCACAAATATAAAATTGTTTTAACATATTTTATGTCTGAGATCTTTTAAAAATGTTGAAATCAAATCAATGTACTCATTGTTCACTGTTCTCTTTTGCAAAAGCTAATCAGCAAATATCATTTAATCTATGCACAACATCATTTTGTTCGAATAGCTGTGATTGTTAGTGGATTAAAATGTATAAACAAGATAAACTCAAACTTGTCCTTCTGGTGTCCAAGAGCCAAAGACTTCTGTTTAATCTCAATCAGTGCAAATCATCTGTTAACCTGTACACTCACATTCTGTATTAATTATTATTTTTACTTCATCCTTCAGTCTCTCCTGATTGAAATACAACTGTGAAAGGAGGCTTTTGGCATCGGCGTTTGACAAATCCCTGGCTGAATACTTGACAAAGCAGCAGTATTTGACGATGTAGGAATGGGAACGGGTTGACGAATCACATGTTTGGTTGTTGTTACACACAGACAATTGTGTTAATCATCTAGCCAATAACATCTGAGCAGAGTATGCCATGTCATCTATATCTGAGGAAGATTTGCTGGGAGTTTTGTCACATGCTATAAAATATTTATGAAGAGAAACCACCAGAAAACACCAAGCTGCGTCACACTGCAGTGTAGTCCAGTAACCATGGCAGCACAGGACTTAGTTGAAGAAGAGATTTTGGCCACTGACAAGTTTAAGATCAATGTTCTGTCTCCTTCACCAACTGTGACATACTTGTACTGGACCTGAGGATTTTAATTTTATCTTTCTTTATACTTACTTACTAATCTACCCAGTAGTATAAAAAAGTATCACGATCAATCACCCAAACCAAATTTGTTAATGGAGGAAGTATTAATTTGATCAACACTCCTGCTTTCTTCAATACAGATAAATCTAAGGAGGAGCTGCAGCAGAGTAGTTCGCTTGCTTTACAGCTTGTTATATCAGTATCAGCGTGCGCTACTGGGCCTCATGTTTTTCTTGCCAACAGTTGCAACACGCCTTTGCTGTTCCCTCTATCACTTTAAATACAATTAGAATGAAATGGGTGGCAAAAATGAAAAGGCGTGTCGCAGAAAACAGGAAACATACAGAGAAGAGGAATGTGGTAGTGTTACTGCCAAAACCGTCAAGGTGTAGCAGGGTTGTCAAGGTATAAGAAACCAAACTGGTAGTTTCGGCAAACACTTTCACACACACTCTAACCGTCTGTGATATATCGTTGTGAGTTACTTCACTTGTGACAACATGGACGGTAAGTTATTGTCTTTCAGTTTTTTTTCCGTCAGGACTGAACACTGCACACTGAAATTTAGATAAAAGATATTATGTATGAAATCATTTTTACAGTGCACAAGTGCTACACGCAGATGACTGTCTTTTTCCTTCTCTTTCCATATTGTTGAAGAGTTGTTATTGTTAGAAGAGATAAACTACGTATGATGTTCTTGCTTATTAATCTGCTCGTGGGACTCTTTTTATGTACTGATACCATTCTTCATTTACTTATTATGCTAATGAAGCTTTCCTTTGTTAAATGTTGCTGTTGTCCCTGACCTCATATGAATAGAGGATAAAAGTCCACTAGCTGCTAGGCTAATTTATACAATGTAAAATGCCATAGCCGTGGGATAAAAACATTAGCATGTTGTATTTGTGGGGAAAATGTGTCCAGCAAAAGACAAGTGTTTGTGTCTGAATGCTGCGAGTTATAGTGAAGCTGCTTTGTGTACTTGTGTTTGAAATTGTCTCTATTAAGCCATGTTTAATGTGTGTCTTGAATCAAATTAACAAGTAAAAATCCCCCTTAAAACCATCACAGTATAAATCAAAAATGTGGTACTGTTCTTAGTCTGTCAAGCGGCACTTTTGAAAAGTGTTTCGCCCAAGCATAAATCAGGCTCTAGAACAGATTAGAATTGTTTGTGGTTATGAATCTGCTTGTTGGCCTCTTTTCATGTATTGACACCATTCTTCACTTCCTTATTATGCTAATGAAGCTACCAGTGCTAACTGCTTTCTGAACAGTATGGATTTTACTTGTAATTGAGTTCATGTATCTTCTTAAACATGAAAACAATCAAAAGTAAAATGTACATTATGATTGATGGACATTGTTCTCTTTCAGTGTCAGACTGGAGACTTGTCATTTTGGGAAAAACTGGAGCTGGGAAAAGCAGCCTGGCGAACACCATATTTGGAGAGAAACTGTTTACGATCAACAACACTGCTAATTCTGGAACAAGAAAATGTCGAGCAGAAACCAGATCTATCAATGGAAGAAGCATCACTTTGGTCGACACTCCTGGTTTCTTTGACACAGATAAATCTGAGGAGGAGCTGAAGCCTGAGATACTGAGGTGCATCATAGAGTGCGCTCCTGGGCCTCATGCTTTTCTCATTGTGCTTGAAGTAAAGAAATTCACAGAGCATGAGAAGGCTGTCATCAACAAAATACACCAATACTTTCCTGAAGAAGTCTTCAAATATGCAACAATCGTCTTCACTCATGGTGAGCAGCTCCCTGAAGGACAGACAATTGAGGATTTTGTCTGCCAGAATAAGTCTATGAGTGATCTGGTGAAGAAGTGCGGAGGCCGCTGCCACGTCATTGATAATAAATACTGGAACAACCAACAGAATGAATACAGGAACAACCAGTTTCAGGTGAAAGAATTACTCAAGACAGCAGAAAAGACATTGCTGGCAAACGAAGGAGGCTGCTACACCAATGAGATGCTACACGCAGTGGAGGAAAAAATACAAGAGGAGGAGCGCATCAGAAAGACACCAGGAAACATGTCAGAGAGAGAGATCAGACGACAGGCTAAGGACAGAGCATTTGATGGGCTTTGGATCAAACTAGCAGGTTTTGTAACAGGTGCATTGTTAGGAGCTTTTTTGGGTTTAAACAAAGGGCAAAAGATAGGCAAAATGGCAGCAGCTTTAGGGTCAGTAGCAGGAGGAAAAGCAGAGACGGTATTAGCCACACTTGCAGTGGCTTCTGCTGCTGTAGTGGAAGCAGTGAAAGGAGGGTTAAAAGGATATGAGTTAGCTGAGGGAGCGGACACATCCTGGGAAGCAGCTAAGAGGGCAGCACAGGCTGTCATAAAGGATGAAGGTTTGGGGGAAAGCCGATCACAGCCAGCTTTGAAACAGAGTCAGAATCTGAAGTGAATGAAAATGAGCTGTGACTCTACAAGACGATAGAGAGAATGTATCTTTAAAAAGTCAACCATTGAGTTGATTGTGTTTATTCATATGTAATAAGTAACAGGTTGTTCTTCTTAGCTGATGTTAACCACTGAGTGTCTGTTTGATTTGTTGTTGAGTGCTTTAATTGTAAACTGTAGCCACAAACCCCAAATATAAATTGTTTTAACATCTTTTACACATTAGATCTTTCAAAATGTCAAACCGGTGTACACTGCTGGCTGCATTTCTGTCTTTACTTGATATATCGATGATTGTTCCCTGTTGAGAAAGCTAACCAGAATATATCTCTTAATTCAAGTATGTACATTATCATTTTGTCAGACAGGTCTTCTGATGCTTCTGCAAAAATAGTTGTGCTTCTTGGTGGGTTGTACTGTATCACCAAGGCAAATATGAACAAGCAATAAAGTGAAATTTATGGAAAAATATGATTTGAGTGATTAAAGTTTTTACTTAGTACAAGATCAATAGAAGCAGGGGTCTACTACGCCAGACAGGACGCCAGGTGCAGGCTGTGCAAAGATGCTCCTGAGACAGTTCAGCACATAACAACAGGCAAGAAGAGCATACACGGAATATCATAACCAAGTGGCTGGCATAGTGTACAGGAACATCTGCACTGAGTATGGGCTGAACGTCCCAAGGTCAGAATGACAGACACCTCCTAAGGTGGTTGAGAATGACCGAGCTAAGATCCTGTGGGACTTCCAGATCAAGACTGACAAACTGGTGAAACCAACTGGACATCATGTTCATCGACAAACAACCGAGGAAGGCATTAGTGATAGATGTAGCAATCCCGAGCGACAGCAGCATCAGACAGAAGGAACACAAGAAGCTTGAAAAGTACATGTACAGCTGTTTGAGGAAAAAACACCAAACACTACAACTACTCACTGTCTACAGTTTGAACACTAGGGGGCACCAGCATCAAACTGTTTAGTACATCCTTGAGTTAGACTTGCACTCAACTCATACTTCACTTCTAGACTGAGGGACTCTTCAACTCCTTCAAGTTGAACAGACAAACTTCTACTTCCTGTATACATACCTTGCACAGACGCCAGCTCAAACAGGTTCCTCACACATTCCTCAGTCTTTATATAACTTCAGTGCGAGGTAGAGCTGGGACAATATTAGAGGCCTACACGGTTGATCCCTTCACAGTTATCATGGCCCAAAGAATTCATGATAGCGATATTATCGCGATTAACGCTAGAACATATTTTGTAAATGAAATACAGTAAAAATGTGAGTGCAGGGAGGTGGAGAGGGAGACAAAGCTTAGATGAAAAGAAACTGGATTATTTACAGGACACAATCGTATGTGTACTAACACAAAATCAATATTTCATTTTTAAATATCACAGTTATTATCAGTAGTTCTCACCATTTCATATTAGTTTTGTTTGTCCTGCAGAAAATTACTCATGATTCAGAGGACCATTTCCTCTTATATCCCATCGTTTTCCACCTTTCAGCTTCTATGCTTGCCATGCTGTTTATGTTCATGGGGTTCAGTGTTGCAGCACACGGGGCCTCGCTGTGCTACGGAGGCATGGCTGGCTGGTGCATCTTCTGCTGGCCATGTAGCTTCATCTGCACCCTGCTGGTCCTGCTCTCAACGAGGGCTGCAACTAACATTTATTTTCATTGTTGAGTAATCTGACGATTTTTCTTCGATTAGTCGACTAATCATTTTATCAAAAAATGTGTTAAATGTCTGTCTCTCCCAAACCCCAAAATTATGTCATCTAATGTCTTGTTTCATACTAACGCCAAAGGGTTTTAGTTCACCATCACGGGAGAGTGTGTAAAGCTGCCAATATCTGAACATAACAAGCTGCTATAAGAGTATTTTGGGGCACTTTTATAGTACTTCTCTATGAAAAATGACTCAAACCGATTAGTTGACTACTAAAATAGTCACTGATTATTTTAATAGTCAATTAGTCATCGATTATTGGCGTTTCATTGCAAAATACTGAAATAACAAAATCCATAAAATCCAAACAAGTCAACACCAACAACAGACGCGTGGATGGATCACTGAAGGGGTCTACGGATGGCCCCTCTGGCCTTCACCTCCAAAATGTCACTCAAATTAACACATACTGATGATGAAGGGACACAAAATGGCCTCAAAATGACACAAGACAACCAAAAAAAGACACAGAATAAACTCAAAGTCACACAGAATGACTACAAAGAGATGCGACAACAAGGAGACAAATCCACCGCAAAGTCTTTGTAGTTTACTCCCCTATGTAGGAGAGGTGTTTGGGCCTTTTGCATGGGCATGCCCAGGGGCCTTTTGTCTCATAATACACCCATGAGCACAAAAGATTTATTTAAGAGAGAAGAAATGTATTACTACATCTGAGACACCAGCTCTCTGGCTGCTGATGGGAAAGCCTCTTATGCAATCAAAGGGCACTGTCAACACAACCTAACAAGGTGTTAAGTAGCCTGAGGGTCTTATTTTATTTTAATTTACAATTTCTGTTGTACAGTTTACAAGACCAAGAAAACTGGAAGTCAGGTCTTTGTATCATTTGAAGAGAGAGGACGGCAGAATTATTTGTGACGTCTCTGAGGAATGTGGTAGAGCTACTGCCGAAAGCATCAAGGTGTGACAGGGTTGTCAAGGTACAAAAAAAACCCCAACACACACTCTGGCAGCATTCACACTGACTAATTGTCGCTCCAGAGTTACTTTGCTATTGACAACATGGCCGGTAAGTTATTTTCTCTCAGTTTTTTCCTGTCAGAACTGAACACTGCACACTGAAATTTAAATATTAGCTATTTTGTTTTGACTTCTTTTTACAGTGCACAGGTGCTTCACTTAGATGGCTGTCTACTTCCTTGTCTTTTTCATATTGTCGAACAGACACTAGTACTGTTAAAATGATTTATGCTTGGGCACGCAACACTTTTGATGAGTGTCGCTCGACAGGAATGAAGAATTTCAACAGAAAAAGAGTTGTGTTAAACTGTCCTTTCATGTCATGCTCCTGGAGAATTTTAAGTCACGGACGATGTCATATTTTGTTGTGCAATGTGATAGGTAGGGTTTCTATTGTCTTCATGGAGATAGTAATTTTTAATCCACACCGACTCTAATCTGCATTCAGCGTCTCTGTCCATAGAGTCAGGTTTCTGTCAGAAGCAGCTCCTTTACAGCTAAGAGGACGGAGGCTTTATCATTGCTAGGCTGGCCAAACTGCCCTCACCAGGCTGACTGACAGCACACATTTACTGAATCAGAATATTTTTCATGTCAGTGCCATGGGAAGAAATTGACAGTGTTTATATTTATTGATTCAACAATTTTATTTCCCTGCCCACTGCAGTGAGTGAGGGGGATCTGCTGCTCACAGAAACACTGAGGGCTGATCAGTCAATGTAGATACAGTTAATAAGTTAAAAACATATTTGTGGGATTGTAAAAAGCTGTTTTAGGCTTTATTAATAAACATGACAGAAATAGGGTTGTAGCATAAAAAAAACTCACTCTGTGGTTACTGTGGAGACAACTAATGCAGGATTTATACCTCTGCATCGGATCAACAACGTACCTACGATGTAGGCTCTGCCACATGGAGCGTACGCTGTACTATACGCTGTAGTCTGACATGCACCTCCCCAGAAATTTAACTACACGTTGCGGCGACGCAGACCTGTCTACTTTTGTAAGGTGAAACCATTTCCCTCAGTGGAAATGAAGCTTTTATTTGTTTTAATCTCACAGACAAGAAACAATAAATTGTGAAAACAATAAAGCCTCCACAAAATAGCATTTTAAGTCTTGTGTGTGATTTATCCTGGCTTCATACAAGCAGAGGAAATCTCCGCTTAGCACCTGGCTAATTTATACAATGTAAAATGCCATAGGCTTGTGCTAATAATGCTAGCATGTTGTATTTGTTTGGAAAACATGTTTAGTATAAGACAGTTGTTTTGTCAGTGAACCTTGTGAGCTGTAATGGAGCCAAATTTTGTAACATTACCTTTGTTAAATGTTGCTGTTGTCCCTGGCTTCATATGAGTAGAGGAAAAGTCTGCTAGCTGCTAGGCTAATTTATACAATGTAAAATGCCATAGGCTTGTGCTAGAAACATTAGCATGTTGTATTTGTTGGGAAAATGTGTCCAGATAAAGACAAGTGTTTGTCTGTGAATGCTGCGAGTTATATAGAAGCTGATTTGTGTACTTGTGTTTGGAATTGTCTCTATTAAGCCATGTTTAATGTGTGTTTTGGGTGTGTTTGAATCAACTAAGCTTTACAAGACTTTACAGAAACCCCAATGCCCACTAGTGTTTTGGAAGTGTAACTGCAGAGTGACACAGACACACCACCACACAAGTATAAATGCTCACAACGGCGTAGGCTACAGCGTAGGGTCTGCCACACAAGTATAAATCCCCCTTAAAAGAGTCAAAGCACAAACTAAAAATGTGGCACTGTTCTTAAAATAGGTGTATCTGTCAAGTGGCCCTTTCGATTAGTGTTTCGCCCAAGCATAAATCAGGCTCTAGAAGAGATTAGAATTGTTTATAGTTAATCTGCTTGTTGGCCTCTTTTTATGTGTTGACACCATTATTCACTTTCCTTATTATGCTAATGAAGCTATAAATGCCAACTGCTTTCTCACCAGTGAGGACTTCATTACAATTTAGTTCATGTCTATTCTCTTATAAATGAAAACAACCCAGAGACAATAGTTCAGTGTTACTGATGGTCATTATTATCTTTCAGGGTCAAACAGGAGAATAGTCATCTTGGGAAAAACAGGAGTTGGGAAAAGCAGCCTGGCTAACACCATATTTGGAGAGAAACTGTTCAAGGTTGACCACACTCTCAACTCCGTAACAAGAGAATGTCAAGCAGAAACCAGATCTGTCAATGGTAGAAACATCACTTTGATCGACACTCCTGCTTTCTTCGACACAGATAAATCTGAAGAGGAGCTGAAGCCTGAGATAGTGAGGTGTATCACAGAGTGCGCTCCTGGGCCTCATGCTTTTCTCATTGTGCTTGGAGTAGAGAGATTCACAGAGCACGAGCAGGCTGTCATCAACAAAATACACCAGTATTTCTCTGAGGAAGCTTTGAAATATGCAATAATCGTCTTTACTCATGGTGACCAGCTCGATGAAGAACAGACAATTGAAGATTTTGTCTGCAAGAATCAGTTTGTGACCGATCTGGTGAAGAAGTGCGGAGGCCGCTGTCACGTCATTGACAATAAATACTGGCAGAACAGCCAACAGGATGAATACAGGAGCAACCACTTCCAGGTGAAGAAGCTACTGAAGACAATAGACAATGTAACTGCAGCAAACAAAGGAGGCTACTACACCAATAAGATGCTACAAGCAGTGGAGGAACAAATGCAACAAGAGGAGGAGAGCATTAGAAAGTCACCAGGAAACATGTCAGAGAGAGAGCTCAGAAAGCAGGCTAAGGGCAGTGTATTTAAGGGGCTTTGGATCAAACTGGCAGGTTCGTTAACAGGAGCACTGTTAGGTGCTTTATTTAGTTTGGACACAGCAATGGAGGGAGCCACGAAAAGAGCACATGATGGTTTGGACAGACCATCACAGCCAAAGTTAAAGCAGAGCAAAAAAAACCCAAAATGAGCCGTGGCTCTAAAGTGGTGACAACACAGTACAGAATAGAACGGTTCTATCGGTATCATCCACCACTTTTGACAGCAGAGACATTAAATAGATAATGTGAGGCGTATGAAACCAAACTGAAGTGAACTGGACTGCTGAGCTTCAAAATGATTCCTGCTTTATGGGCTAACAATGAAATAGTGGTTTGATGTGTTGTCCTGTGCATGTAGCCTGCAAAAAATACATATATATCATTTGTATCCTTTAATAGATAAGACTGTATTATTACTATCATCATCATTTTATAATCCAGTGTACTCTGTAGGATGTATTTCTGACTTCCCTTAAAGCATTGCACACTGTTTGTTGTTGCAAAAGCTGAATAAATCAAAATATCAGAACTCACAAATATCATATACATCAGTCATTTAATGACGCACAGCAGTGTCATAAACGGACGCGTTTCAGCACTTGGCTTTCCTCAGCGTTAAAGTATAAAGGTTGATTAACGCAGAGAAAAGCCAAGTGCTGACACTGACACGCGTCCCTTTTTGACACTGCTGTGTGTCAAAAAAGGCTGATATGATATTTGTAAGTGCACATTTTGATTTATTCAGCTTATGATTTTTGGGTCGGCACCCGGTGATTATTCAGACTGTGAGTCAAGCACGCCAATTCTTTTTGTTTTGTTGCAAAAGCTAAATTGAAAATATAATGTGTGTATATCATTTTTTGGGGAGATTTTAATATATAACCAAGGTAAATGTGAACAATTAATTGATTGAAACCTGTGAATTTCTTTTACTTGAGTAAATAAAGTTTATTTAGATCGAGTAATCCGTTTCTGAGTGGTGCATGGTGATAGCAGAAGAATCCAAGCATGTCTATCATGGATGGATTTGTACGATAGATAGATAGATAGCTAGATAGATAGATAGATAGCCTCTAGGTACCATGTCTGAAGGGTTAATATTGGTTTCAAAGGCACCATACCAAATGTGTTTAGTGGAAACAGGGCTGTAGAGTGTCCCAGTCCATGGGGTCTAATGTTCAATAAACTAATTTTGGAACTAAACACAGTTAAAAAGAAGATCCCGCACACTGCTCCTGCTCAGTTTCACAATTTATTGATTATACTATCGTTTCAGTCCCTATGAGTCTTCGTCAAGAGTATTTCTACACTTACAGTGTAGAAGGTGACATTTCCAACTAAAGGTGGGATGCCCATTTATTTGGGGAAACTTCTGAGATGGCCACAATTCAAGGAAATGCATTGAGGTCAAGGTAAAACTGACCAAGAAAAAATAAGCAGTCGACTGCAATTTGCAAATGAACATCCAGTGGTGTCACTGTAGCAAATTCAGTAGCATCGTTTTATTATATTTTGTTTACCAACTCTGATAACTATTTAATTGGTGCAATCCTGAATAAATGCTATGTACATTTTTTTAAAATACATTTTTGTTATAAATGCTGCTGTAATGCAGGAAAGGAAACCTGCGTTTGTTTTGTAAAATAGTGAACACATATTAAAAAACACACAAGAACTCATAGAGGAAACATGCGTAAAATGTCACACAATATAAATGTTATCAAAATAGATGTGGAAAAAGAAAACAAAATTAAATTACATATGGTGATGTGAACCCTCTCACTGCCTTGGTTACCAAACAAAGACGAAAACAGGCATTGTAAAAGCCTGACATTATTCTCCCTTTGCAGTGTAAAAACTAAAATAATAATAATAATAATAATAATAATAGTACAAACCCCTCGTGATCACTGAAATATGACGGTAACACTAATGAATCTATATTAAATGGTGTTGTTTTCACACACACATGGTCAATTAATGTGCCTGTTCCTGGGTAGTTTGTTTGACAACCGCACATACCCTTTGTCTGCATGTTGTTTAAAAAATGTCATCATTAGTGAATTCTCCCGTGACAGCAATTGCATCACATATTGGATCTCGCTAGTCAAATAACTCGCCGAAATGTTCTTCAAACAAAAACATGGCTCAGGATGATGGTCTGTAAATCACTGCTATTACTGTGTTTTAAGTCACGCACTTGCAGACTAAACTTCAATGACATCTGCTATTGTAAGAATGCTGTATGTCAAGTCTCTGCACAATACATGCCAATGGGCTTGCAAAACAACCAATGTAGTGTTGCTGCTGCTCTATGATGAACTTCGAGCACAACTATCAAATGTATTGCTACTGATGTTTACAGGCCCAATGAGTGAGCAGCAGCCATTTTCTTTAACAGGAAAACAGTTAAGCTGCAAATGTTGTGTATATGGTCGAATCTGCAGCGTGTCATGTCATATTTTGCGTGCAGTTCGTGTTCTGCTTTTGAATGTCATGGTTGGCTTTGTCTTCAAAGTCTCAGTCATTCTGCTAAACTTGTTACACGGGTTCATGCCACACATACCTGTCCTGCAGCAAGTAGTTTCCTATGTGACACCACAGTAATTCCTTGTACTTTATGTACTGAACAAACCCAAACCAGTTTAAAGGAAAATTGCAAAACAATCCACCTTTACGAGTGATCCTATCCTCTTGTGTCTTCACCAGTTTCACGCCTCTTCAACAAATCTGCGTCACTTGCTTACAGTGGCGTTCCTTTTAAATGTGTCCTCACTGTATTAAGAAACTCTGCAAAGACAGCATCTTTCTGTCTAACAATAGTCCTTAACTGGACAACTATAAATATGCTGTACCACAGGTCCACACCTACATTGTCAACATGCATATAAATTGGTTGAGAGAGCGAACTTTGAATAAAAAAAAAATCAAGTGAAGGCTCTCTGAGGCCACTCGCACCCCCAACACACAATACATTCCTGTTTTCACAGGAAATGTACAGTTTCTGCTCGTTACATGCAGACAGTCATTTTCAAGATAAACGAAGGATTCCCTTAAGTTAGGCAACAAAAGTCCCTGGTTACGTAAGGCTAGGGTTAGGGTAAGGGTTAATAAAAAATGTACATGATTAGGTTGAGAAAAAAACATGGTTCGGCTTAAAATAAGTATAAGTGTCATGTCTTGTGACACAATCTACCTTTACTAGTGAGCCTTTCTGGAACAGTAGGTGTAGAGGTCACTAAATGGCCTGAGGCGTCCTCTGTATGGTCCTTTGGGTGCCAACTTGATGATCATCAAATTGAACGGACATTGTTTGAGGAAAAGTATCAGCAGCTCAGAGCACAGAGCTCATTAATAAGTCCATCGATCACATTCATATTTTTAGTCAACATGATACGTGTATTTCCCCCCAGAACCAGCTTCTCAGCTGAACATGTATTATACACTTTAGTATGATGTGCATGCATTAACTCAAGTTTCCCTGTTTTCTTATTGTATCCAAAATCCTTAGCATCTATTTCTACCTATTCTCGACATGCTTTCAATAAATGCCCGATTATTAATAACTTCAACATTGGCTGGGCAAATTATGCACAAAGACGAACTGTCCTCACCAGTTTCATGCTTCCTCAACAAATCTATGACACTTGCTTGCAGTGGCGTTCCTTTTCAATTTGTCTACGCTGTAGTTAATAGCCTTGTAAACACAGCATCTTAATGCTTAACAAAAGTTTTTAATTGGACAGCTTTAAACACACTCACAACGTCAACATTCGGTGGCTTCCCATTTACTGGAGGCAACTGGAAAAAACCTCCAATAGCAACCACGCTTACATTACAACCCTGTCTCATTCTGAAGTCGTCCTGTAATGCCGCTTGGTCAGTGATTTCAGCATCAGACACAGACAAAGAAAGTTGTCCTTTCACGGTGGTGTGCTATGCGGCCAGGTGGCATCAGTGTGAAATGGCGCCTGACGGTGTCAGTGTGAAACACGGCCGGACAACAACGTAAGCTAAAAAGGTGAAAAGTGGAGGACTTTGACCCAGGAGGCTGCATCCTGTATGAATGTTAAGTCAAACCATGATGTTTTTTTTCTCAACCTCACCACGTATATGTGTTGGCTAAACATTACCACTTGCTTTTGTTGTCAAAGGAAGAAAACGTCAATCTATAGTGCTGTGCCAACATACCTTAATTATTAAAAAGACTGTGTGCATCAGACACAATGCACGTAACCGGCTCAAGTTGGCACGGCATCCCAGAGCCTCAACAACAGACACACCCAGGCTACCTTGCACGTCATATGCAGGCGTTGAAAGTCTGCGACCAAGTGGCAAAATGTGACAAGGTCAGAATGAGAATATGTTGTGCTTTATTGAACAGGGGGGAAAAAAACAACACTTTGTTTGATCTGTTGTAATCTTAACAAATGAAAAAAATGCCATCAGTTAATGTTTAATCATAGATATTTCATCAACTATTTCAATGTGTGGACGACTGTAGTACTGCAAACTATTTATCTGTTCTGCACCCACAGGCATGTAAGGTCTATTCATGTCTGCCAAATGCCAAATGTCTTGTGAATAGCTGAAGCATGTAAATTGTGTGCAGCAATGCCGGTCAGAGCAGTTAACAAAAGACAAACATCCTCAGGGTGACGACACACTGTCAGTAGTAATCTTGATGCCTCAAACTGTAGCGCTCTAATGAAATGGCTCTTTCCTGTCCCTCTCTGTGTACATATATATGTACATATATATATATCCACTAAGGTGTTCAGTAGTGTTTTTTCTAAAAATGTCTTCAACTGAAAAAGTTGCTAATGATAAATGTACTATACACATACAATGTAATGTATACAACATAATATGAACTTTTTGTTGCAATAAAAAAAAAATCTATTACACTGTTGGTGCTTCTTACATTATGTTGGGTGCTCCCAAAATTTTGCTGGTGCTCCTAACTTCAAAAAGTTAGGAGCACCAGTGCTACCATGTAAAAAAGTTAATTTCAAGCCCTGAGTAAGGAAATGAAGCGGGTGAGGAAGAGGGATCCTTCCTCAGTTGCTCTTCCTGAGGTTTCTTCCATTTTTTCTCAGTTAAAGGGTTTTTTGGGGAGTTTTTCCTTATCCGCTGTGAGGGTCCAAAGGACAGAGGGATGTCGTATGCTGTAAAGCCCTGTGAGGCAAATTGTGATTTGTGATATTGGGCTTTATAAATAAAATTGATTTATTGATTGACTGCAGCGGCAGCAGCAGCTGGTGCAGCAGACACACCTGACTGTGTCTAATGCTAACCAGCTGGTTAGCATTAGACACAGTCAGGTGTGTCTGCTGCACCCACTGAATGGGTTTGATCAGATTTGATTTTCAGTGGCAACGTGAGCAAGCAGTCCCATTGTCATCACCAGAATTGTTTGTGATGTTTGTGGAATGTGGTAGAGCTACTGCTGAAGCGTCAAGGCTAGACAGGGTTGTCAAGGTATAGAAAGAAAAAAACAAAAGTGGCAGATACAGCAAACACGTTCACACATGCTTTGGCAGTCGTGTCACTGGGAGTAATTGTCACTCCAAAGTAACTTCGCTTTAGACAACATGGACGGTAAGTTATGTCTTTCAGTTATTTCTGTCTGGACTGGACACTGTACATTTAGTTGTAACACACAGAAATTTTGATAATAGCTGTTTTGTTTAAAATAATTTTTTACAGTGCACAGGTGCTACACGCTGTCTTTTTTCCCTCTCTTTTTTAAGTGTTGAATTTTTTTGATTGGTACTGTTGGAAGAGATAATTGATGTTCTTGGTTATTAATCTGCTCGTTGGCTTCTTTGTTTGAATCGACACCATTCTTCATTCATTTCTTGCTAATGAAGCTATAAGCAGGGGTGTGGCAGAAAGAGTTGTGACTGATTACCTTAGACCCAAAGGGGAAGGGCGGGGGGCTAAAAACATGGAATGAAAAGTTTAGTTTTGTTTGCAATTCTTTATTTCAAAGTAATAAATGCACCAACTAAATCCAACTCGGCTGAATAAATCAGTTGAGAGAGTGAACTCTGTAGTGGAGGGTCTCTGAGGCTCCTCGCACTCCCTGCAAAAAGTGCAAAATGGTTTACTCTCTAAAGCGGACCACCAGAAACACTAAGCTTTACAGCTAATTCTTCCCAGTGGCCACTCGCAGTATTGCAGCAAAAATTTCCCCATGGCCCAAAAAGCATTTTCACCATAGACCACCATTATAAAATAGTCGCCTGTAAAACTAGTCACAGGACACCTTCAACTCGAGCACGCTAATACCAGCAGTTGCTTAGACTGAAGACATTCAGCTTGAAGCATGTACATAAACATAAATTAATCCAACCACTTCTCATTCCGACTCGTCAAATACTGCCGCTTCGTCTGTGTCCTAAATGTCAAAATATGACTCGCTAGGTAATGGTCAGTTCCGTCACAAATAGGCGCTGGCTGGTGCTACAAAGAGTGTCTCTGTGCATTGGTATCTGGTGCCAACATCCAATAAAGTTCAGTTGGTGGCGGTGGCGTCAGAAATAGCCGTTGCCCGGTGTGTATCATTCCACTGCAAAAGGTACATTGGTATCTGACAAGGTTATTGACAAAGTGGCGGTACTTGATGCATATGGAGTGAGAATGGGCCGATTAGAATCATATATTAGCATCAATACTACAATGTTGTGTAGTATTTTTATCTATTAACAGTCAACTAGCAAAGCTTAATCATGACCATATGACCCTCTGTTTTAGAAACAGCCACAATGAGTGGAGGAACAACAGCAGGTCCCTCAAAATCCACTGTTACTAAGAAAAAGACACAAGGTGAGCTCATGAAGAAGCTACTACAAGTGAAGCAATAATGTGACATCGAGGTTTCACAGATCTTGCGCAAAAAAACAGTTAAACTTTAGAGCAATATTTAGCCCCATTCCCAGTAATCCAGCATGGCATGTTTGGTATCATTCACTACGATCTAAAGATTCATATGATACCACTGGCTTTGGGCTCAGCTTAAAAACCTCCATGCATTTACAAATACAGTAATGTTAATGCTAGATGATCCACCATACTTTTCAGATAATTAAGAGTAAAACATTATCAGGTAACATTATCTAATAATATTACCCAGCAAAGCTTCACATCATGAACCATATATGAGCCTCTGTTTCAGAAACAACCACAAAGAAAGGAACAACAGCAGGTCCCTCATCATCCACTGTTACTGAGGACGAGACACAAGGTGAGCTCATGAAGAAGTTACTTCAAGTGAAGCAATCATGTGACATCGAGGTTTCACAGATATCACAGGAAAAACAGTTCAAATTTGGGGCAATATTCAGCCCCTTTCCCAGTAATCCAGCATGGCATGTTTGGTATCACTGCATTCACTGCAATGTTAAGATTCATATGATGCCAATGGCTTTGGGCTCAGCTTAAAAACCTCCATGTCTTTACAAATACAGTAATGTTAAAGCTAGATGATCCGTAAGAAAAGAGTAACGTACACCGCAGATTGTCTTGTTGAGGTGCTGGCGATAGAGCAGAAACATTGAAAAAAGAGGGAACGCTGCACACTCAGCTCCAAGTAAAATGGGAATTTTATTTAGGAAACATTTCGGCACAGGGCCTTTGTCAAGTCTTAACATGCTACCTTAAGACTTGACAAAGGCCCTCTGCTGAAACGTCGGCATATTACTTGGAGCTGAGTGTGCAGCATTCCCTCTTTTTTCAATGCTAGATGATCCACCATATTTTACAGATAATTAAAAGTAAAACACTGTCATGTGACATTATCTAATAATATTACCCAGCAAAGCTTCACATCATGAACCATATATGAGCCTCTGTTTCAGAGCCAACCACAAAGAAAGGAACAACAGCAGGTCCCTCATCATCCACTGTTACTGAGAACAAGACACAAGGTGAGCTCATATTGTGAAATCTAAAAACTTTGAAACAGTCATTTGTAGCAGATTCAACTGAAAGGAGATTAGTGAGACTATCGTCAAGTAGCAAGTAGCTGTTTACTGTGTGTTAGAGACTACCTATGCATAGGGCCCAGAATTTAGTGCAACACCCCCACCTATAAGATGGCCACATGAGGCCTCATGAACCGCTGTCTTTATTTTCTGAAGCCACCAGATGGTGCTGTCTGTTCAACAAAGGTTTGAAAGCACACTTCATTGCCAGTCCTTCAGCCTTTGTCTTTAAACCAAGAGCGCCATCTGGTGGAGTCAGAAAATAAAGACAGTGGTTCATGAGACCTCAATTGGCCATCACTACCCATAAGTGCTAACTAACTGCTTTCAGACCCATGAGAATTTTTATTGTAGTTTAGTTGATGTGTATCTTGAAAACAACGAAAAGATAAATGTACAGTGCTACTGATGACCATTATTCTGTTTCAGTCACAAACACGAAGAGAATAGTCATCTTGGGTAAAACGGGAGCTGGGAAAAGCAGCCTGGTTAACACCATATTTGGAGAGAAACTGTTCAAGATCAATCATACTTTCAGCGCAGGAACAAAAGAATGTCAAGCAGAAACCAGACCTGTCAATGGAAGAAACATCACTTTGATCGACACTCCTGGTTTCTTCGACACAAAAAGACCCGAGGAGGAGCTGAAGCGTGCGATAGTGAGGTGTATCACAGAGTGCGCTCCTGGGCCTCATGCTTTTCTCATTGTGCTTAAAGTGGAGAAATTCACAGAGCACGAGGAGTCTGTCATCAGCGAAATAAAAAACAGCTTTTCTGATGATGTCTTCCAATATGCAACAGTTGTGTTCACTCATGGTGACCAGCTCGATGAAGAACAGACAATTGAGGATCTGGTGTGCCAGAATCAGCTTGTGAGTGATCTGGTGGAGAAGTGTGGAGGTCGCTGTCACGTCATTGATAATAAATACTGGAATGGAAAGCCAGAGGACGAATACAGATGCAACCAGTTCCATGTGGAGAAGCTACTGAAGACAATAGACAGGATAACTGAGGCAAACAGAGGCTGCTACACAAATGATAATCTAAAAGCAGTGGAGAGGGAAATAAAACAAGAGGAGGAGCTCATTCAGCAGTCACCAGGAAACATGACACAGGGAGAGATCAGAGAGCAGGCTAAGGGCAGCGTGTTTAGAAAGCTTTTGAACAAACTGGCATGTATTACAACAGGTGCATTGTTAGGAGCTTTTTATGGGGTACTAGGGAGCATTGGCATAATCTTAACTCAAGGAGCATCTTTCCAAGCAGCTGGAATTGGATTAGGCACATTTACATCTGCCGCAGGGGGAGTGGGAGCAATTTTAGGAGGTGTTGCAGGATATGATGCAGCTAAGGAAGAAGACACACTACAGGGAGGTACAGCAAGGGCAACACAGACTGTCACAGATGGAACCCTATTTGTCTTAGATAAAGTACAGGAGGTAGTGGACAAGGTATCAAAGATGAAAAAGGGTCAAAAATGAGCCATGACTCTTGAAGGGGAAGATAATTTAGCAGTTAAAATATATGTCTCCCTGTTAGATTACTTGTTTCACAAGTGTGTGGGCGGCTGTGGCTCAGGAGGTAGAGCAGCTTCTCCACTGATCAGAAGATTGACTGTTGGATCCCTGACCTCTCCAGTCCACATGCTGAAGTACTAAACCCCAAATTGCTGTGTGTGTGTGTGTGTGTGTGTGTGTGAATGTCTAAACTGAGTAGTGGGTGGCACCTTGTACAGTAGCCTCGGCCAGCAGTGTGTGTGTGAATGGGTGAATGTGACCCTGTAGTGTAACAGTGGATCTACACAGAGCCTATGCACTTGGCCTACACATTTGTACTTGTACTTGTGGTGGTGTTTGCAGTTACACCTCCAAAACGTTAGGGTTACTGTTAAGTGCTGTAAAGTTGGTCAAACACACATTAAACATGACTTAATATCAACCATAAATACACCAATTGGCTTCACTGTAACTTGCAAGGCTGAAAGACAAAAGACTTATCTTTTGCTGGACACATTTTCACCACAAATAAAACATGCTAACATTATACGCACAAGCATATGATATATTACATGCATAAATTAATTAATAAATTAGCATGGCAGCTAGCGGACTTTCCTCTACTCACATGAAGCAAGGAACAACAGCAACATTTCACAAAGTTAACATCAAAAAATGTGGTTCCGTTGTAACTCACACAGTTTACCGACAAAACAATGTTTTTTTACTTGACATGTTTCCCCCACATAAACAACATGCTAACATTATTAGCATAAGGCTATGACATTTTACATTGCATAAATTAGCCTAGTGGCCAGCAGACTTTCTTCTACTCATAAGAAGTCAAGATTATTCACACACAGGACTTAAAATGCTGTTATGTGGGGGTTTGTGGTCTTCACAATTTATTGTTTCTTATATGTGAAATTAAAGTAAATTAAAGTTTTGTTTCCACTGATAGAAATGGTTCTCAGATTATGCAAATAAACAGAAGGTCTGCATTGCCACAACGTGCAGTTACATTTTTGGGGAGGTGAATAGCAAGCTACCGCACAGGTACGCCGAGTCTACACCGTAGGTACGGCGTGGATTCAATGCCGAAGTTTTAAACCTGCTTTATGGTGCTTTGAGTTATGGTGCAAATAAACTGACAAACCAGTTTGTTTTTTGGTTTTTAAATACTAAACTTTAAATTTCATATTGTACATATGTCCAATCCTTTCTGTTAACCTGTTTACATCTTATGATCCATACTGGTGATTTGTTTCAGCATTGTATATATTTTGGATTAGAGTTTATATATTTTATTCTTTCTAATGTTGTATTGCAGCTGCTGCACAGCAAAAAAATCCTGTCTTATCGTAATTGCAGACTGTCTGATTGATGTGTTGTTTAGCCTAAAAACCACAAATATTAAATAGTTCTAGCAGCTTTCGTATATAATCTCTTTAAAATATATTGTCGTTAAATCAGTGTACACTGATGGCGGTATTTCTGTCGTCTGTTGAAACTGTACTCACTGTTTCATGTTGCATAAGCTAATCAGGAAATTTTACTAAATGCATGTGCAACATTATGTTAGACAATAGTTGTGGTTCTTTGCAGATCACAGTGTATCTCCATTACAAATATGAACAATAAAAAGTTGAACCCTTTAAAAACAATGTCATTTGAGCAAATAAAGCTTTTACTTGATAAAGACCCCTCCTTCCACCCGTGCGCGCACACACACACACACACACACACACACACACACACACACACACACACACACTTCAACCAGTAAGTGAAAGTGAAAGTACAAAAAGCAGAGTGGGAGCGCAGGGAGAAAAGACTCACAGGACGGGGGTCTGCTGGATCAAAGTGATTTTATTCTTCACTTAATTCTCTTCTAACAACATGGAAGGTGAGTTAAAGCCACTTATTTCACATTTTAGACTTTGCTGACACTGATCACTCTGTTATTCTTGAACATATGCCTTTCCTCGGAAAATGAAGAAATGACCCGTCCTTCTCTCCCTATGATTGGCTAGGACTCATTGCCTTCATTGGTTGGATTGGTTAGATTCCAGCAAGAGCAGTAGGATTGGTTAGGGCTATGGAAAATATGTGAGGGTAAGCCAATCAGAGGCTGAGTAAGGCAGGCCATTTCTTAGCTAGAATTAACGCTTTTGAAACATGCTGATGGCAAACTATTGTAATCAAATCAGTATGCAGCATGCACGCAGCCTCCTGTCTAGAGGATGAGTCACATGTTTGGTACACACTGACTGTGTACCGGAAATAGTGATGGCTAAATGAGGTCTCATGAACCACTGTCTTTATTTTCTGAAGCCACCAGATGGCGCTGTCTGTCCAACAAAGGTTTGAAAGCACACTTCATTGCAAGTCCTTCAGCCTTTATCTTTAAACCAAGATCGCCATCTGGTGGGGTCAGAAAATAAAGACTGGTTCATGAGACCTCAATTGGCCATCACTACCCAGAAACACTACGCTGTGAGGCAATGCAGTGCACAGACATACAGTATATACATGTTTCTGTTGCTGTTGTATTTTTGACCCTCCCTAAATATTTCTTTCTTGAGTCTCCCTGTGTGACAGGTGAAAAATGCATAACCCTCCCTCCACCATAAATTAGTTATTCAGTTTCAAAAAATGTACCCTTTGATATCTTAAATTTAAAAGTCCAGTCCAGTTTGGGGACCTCAGAATTGCAGCGTTTTTGGTTGAAAATTTTTTATTGATTGTTGATACTTATTCTAAAGTCAGCAAAATGTGTATGAAACAAAAGTAATCTTTGTTACTCAGATGCAGGAAAATCAAGAAATAAGTCCCCATAAATTTAACAAAGCACTGTTTTGATCTCTGAGTTTTTGGTCATGCATCACAAGCCGATTTAAGACAAACTAACTCATGATTAATAGTTGTAATCTTTACACTGTTAATGCTGACCATACACTGGAAGACTTTGAAAAGACTCTGACAAGACTTAAGTCTGACACCCTTTAACATTTAAAGACAATGTGTTTTTAGTCTCACACTGTCAGATTTTACAATGACGGCAAGACTACAACTAGATTCCTTTCCCATCCTGCCAAACTCCCTTTAAAAAATGTGACTACCAGTTTCTCACATGTCCACAAAAACACATTATGATAAGACAAACAACAGTATGCTTGTCAATCCAGCATCTGCATAATCCATAAATATAAACTGTATTTGTGTAAAAACTTAACATTTTGGATTTTTTTTTTTTATCTCAATTCGCTATGAGCCTCTGTTGGTTAGCTACACTATTTTAATGGGAGGAGACTGTGAAGCATTTCAAAAATGAAGACTCCGCACTAATAAAAGAGCCAGCTGGTGGATCACACACATACTGAATTTAACATTGACTCTGGTTCCCTCCACATCTTCACCATTTGCCAGCCTGGTAGCCACTTTTAAAAGTAATTGTTGAGCCCTTGATGCCCATGTATGAATTGAAGACACCTTGTTCTTGTTGATTTAATTATTGGCTTTGTTTTTGTTAGTGTTCTTGCTATTATCGAAGGTTTACAACCACCCAATGTCTGTAAATGGCTCTGGTAGGGAAACAAAACAAATTGGTTGGCTTAAAAGGGGGCGCTGTAACATCAATTTTTATGCTTCCATGCCGGTGATAGCTGTCGCCGAAGGCATCATGTTTTTGGGTTGACCATATGTATGTACGTTCATCCATCTGTTGCATTCTCATGAACGCCATATCTGAAAACTCAAATAATTTTTTTCAAATACATTTTGGTGGTCAAAAGTCAAGGTCACTGTGACCTCATCTGTCTAATTTTGTAAACGCGGTTTCTCAGGATTATTTTGAGAAAATGTCTTCAAATTTGGCACAAACATCCCCTTTGGACTCAGCAATGAACTAACTAGATAAAGGTCAAGGTCACCTCGTCTGTCTAATTTTTGTTTTAGAAATCGCAGGGTCATCATAAGAGAATTTCTTAAAATTTGGCACAGACCACTTGGACGAAAGAATAAACTGATTAGAATCTGGTGGTCAGAGGTCAAAGGTTAAAGTGAGTGCAAAGGAAAAAATGGATAGATCGGATGAAATGACATGAAGTGATGACATTTTATATCCAAAAGGTCAAAGGTCAGCTTCACTGTGACATCATAATGTGCAAAAACCCTTTTCTGGCATTACTCAACATCATATCCCAGGAACAGAAGGGGAGACTTTCGGTCAGATACTAAGTTGGCGACATTAATCGTGGTTACCCACTTTTAAACTGTACTGACTCTATAGGTCCTCTGTGCTGCTGGGTTCAAAATGTGTTCAGAGCATCCATATTTTAAGACATGGATGTAAACTGTAAGAGAAACTTAACTGGTGTGTGGAGGCATACAAACGCCAGGTGGTATTTATAGTTTTAATTTTATTTCTATCAAGTGTGAGACTTACTACAAATTTATTACTTATACTTTAAGGTGTTGAGGTGACCTGACATTTTTTTCTTGTATAAAATCATTTTAGCTGTGTAGCTTTTTTGAAATGCAACAGAGATTGTGCCTATTATTAATACAAACATTTATATTATTTAGAAAGTGCAGTGTATTTTCGATGTAACATATAACATAGACTGTAAACTGTAACACAGACCAGAGATCAAATGATTATTATGTCTATTATAGGCAAGATATTCAGTACAGTATATGTTTTAATCAAACAAGTGTGTGCTATGTCTGTCTGCCCTTTAAAAATCAGTCACTGTATCCTTTTGAAAAAGCTCCACCCATCCCCCAACTCCACAAAAACCACACAAACACTCAAAAAGCAAAAGTGAAACTGGAATAAAGGTGTGTCAGAGCACAGGAGAAACGACACACGTGACGGTCATTGTGTAGATTCAACTGATGTTTACTCTTCACTGATTCCTCTTTTAACAACATAGACAGTAAGTTAAGTTTACTTCCTCTGATTATTATCATTAAGGGTTTGAGAAAGCTGCAAGCAGCAATACCACAGGCCAACCAATTAGAGTTGCTGTTCTGAACAGGGAGGTTTTGAACAGGTACTGCACATGAAACCTGCAAATGTGCACGTATAAAAAACCTAATATATTTATATATACGCAGAAAATTTGAGAAATAAATCTAACTAAAATGGAAGGAGTCTCTGTCTGTATGTCCTTTGGTTTTAAGACTTTATACTTGTAGGGTGTATTGCTGCAATCGTATTAATTACTTGCTACAATACATTAAACAACAGATGAAGATAGAGAGGCCCGAGATGTTGCATTGTAGCAAACTTAAACATTTCAAGCATCAGTGATCAAATTTTTGGATGATCACTTTTGTTCCGGGAAATAGCCTGGTCCCAAATGACGCATATACTAGTGATGGCCAAATCAAACCTCATGAACCACTTTCTTTATTTTCTGACCCCACCAGATGGAGCTCTTGGTTTAAAGATAAAGGCTGAAGGACTTGCAATGAAGTGTGCTTTCAAACTTTTGTTGAACAGACAAATCAGAAAATAATGGCCTCATTTAGCCATCAATAGCATATACTCACAAGGAAGCGCAGTGTGAAGTGTGCAGTGCATGAGTGGGTCTTGAGAAAGCAGCAGGCAGTGATACCACAGGCAGAGCAATCAGCCCATTCTGAACATGCACGTTTTTTAAACAGGCACTGCACTAGTGCCAGTAAACTTTTCATAAAGCACTGTTTTGATTTGCTGTGTCAAGCAAACATCACTGACACTTTAAAGACACTCATTACATTAGTGGCTGCAATCTGTATACACTAAGTCTGCACGAAATCACAATTTCCAGTGAGAAGCTGCTGTTAAGTAAAGACCTTAGGCACATATAGCAAGCAGCAGCAATGACCCTTCATCCAACAGCGGCACACAGTTAGGACGGAAACAGAGGGCTCTGCAGGGATGGAGCACCTGCCGCAGCAAGCAAACGCGCCATCTGTGGTTACTTTGACTTAACCAGTGGACTTCAAGACAAGCAAAATGTCTGTTGAAACAGGTGACCAGCCTTAGGTTCTAAAACAAGCCACCGGTGATTTGACCAGCTGAGTTGCAGGTGAAACCATCAGCCGGCTTGAGTCGAGCTCAGACAGCCAGTTCATGCACCTGCAACTTTTCTCTGCAACATTCTATGATGGTTTTGTCACATTGTGACAATAATAAATAAATAGAAGAATGTCCAGACAACAAATGTACGATATTAATTATACATTGACATTTGTCTTCTATAGTGCGGACAACAGGGAGCCAATCAGCAGGAAGCATGCCAAAGGAAGAGACAAGTGATAAGGCTAACAACAATGTCTCCAAGAACACGTGGATTAAACTGAAAGGCCCTGCGGCAGAATCACTGTCAAAAGCTTTCTTTGGGCCAGCTGTTGTAGTTTTGCAGGAAAACAAGGGAGCGAGAAGAGCAGCAGAAGCAGCAGAAGAAGACACAGCAATAGTGCCAACAGCACCAGTACGACAGGCTGAAGGAGGAGGTGCAGTCACAACTGGAAGAGGAGGAACAACAGTGTCAGGTAAAAGGTGCTTATTGTTAGAGCAAAAATAATAATGGGAGCATTTTTGTGACATTTTGCCCACAAGTCAAGCTTATTCTGAACAACAAAAAATCTAAAAGTCTAGCCACATGCTTATGTTGACGTCTTGTCCCAGAACGTCAACATCAGACGTCGAAGGATACCTAGCACGTAATATGTAGATGTGAAAGTCCACTGACAAAGCTGCAATACGTGATGACTCGGGATGCGCAGGATAAGTTGTCTAAACGATAAAACGTCCGTCCCCTCGGTCGTGATTGTGGTTAAAGGCTTCAAAGGGGTCTTAATGCACACAATATCATTTGGAACAATGTTTCAAATACTTAACAATAAATTGTGCTAAATGTTGACTGTTTTCTGAGTGTTTTCCTTATTTAGACTAGTCGGCTAGTCTTAATTAAAATTTTCATTCAGTCAACAGGGAAATTAGCTACCAGGAATATCCCCAGTGACTACTCCAAATGAGAACATGTTGGAGTAAGTGATGTTCATGAAAATCATTTCTTGAATTGGCTGACCAGTGGAGCTACCCTTGCATTGTGCAGGGATTTTCAGTGACAACATAAATGAAAGGTCCAAATACTTCAAAAACTAACAGGACAGTGTAATAGAAGATGCAAATAAGCCAAAAGCAAATACACTGTTCCCTATTAGTTACTCTCTATTATTTTGTTTCCTTTAGTGTCCCCAGCAAGGATTGTCATTGCAGGAACAGCTGGAGCTGGGAAAAGTATCAAAGGTAAAAACATATTTGAAACACATTTTTTTTGTTTTTAAAGATGAGTAACAAGTGCAGAATTCTTTGACAAAAGAAGATAGAGCCTGACATAGTGAGGAGTACCACAGAGTGCTCTCCTGGGGCTCATACCTTTCTCATTGTGAATAAAATGGAGAAAATCAGTGAGCTGGGACCTGATGCATGAAACTATGTAGATTTACAACGTAAGCTCTGCGTGACCAAGACAAGAATATACATTTTTTTCTGACATTTATAAAGCTGTGCATACGCATGCCAGTTTTTAAACTGAGAAACGTCCCCAGGCTCCTAGTGGCAAGGTAATAGAACCAACACCATCAAAAGCACATTATTAATATTACATCATTATTCTTCTCTAGTGCTAAAAACATACAGGATTGTCCTGCTGGGAAGTGCTGGAGCAGGGAAAAGCAGCCTAGCAAACACCATATTTGGAGAGGATGTGTTCAAGATTAAGCATTCCTCCACCTGTGGAACAAGAGAATGTCAAGCAGAATCCAAATCTGTTCATGGACGAAGAATTACCCTGGTTGACACTCCTGATTTCTTTCATACAGACAGACCTGAGGAGGAGCTGAAGCGTGAGATAGTGAGGAGTATCACAGAGTGTGCTCCTGGGCCTCATGCTTTTTTCATTGTACTTAAAGTGGGAAAATTCACCAAGTATGATGAAGCTGTCGTCACAAAAATGTTTCATTATTTTTCTGAGGAAGCTTTGAAGTATGTGGCTGTTGTCTTCACTCATGGTGACCAGCTCCCAGAGGGAGTCAAAATTGAGGAGTTTGTTAATCAGAGTAAATGTCTCAGCGACCTGGTGAAGAAGTGCAGTGGCCGATGCCACGTCGTTGATAATAAATACTGGAAAAACAACCAACGGGATGAATACAGGAGCAACTGGTTCCAGGTGGCAGAGCTGCTCAACACAACAGACAAGATACTGATGGAAAACAAAGGAGGCTGCTACACCAATGAGATGCTAAAAGCAGTGAGCAGAGTAATACAGGAAAAGAGCAACAGAACAGCCTTAGGAAACATGTCACAAGGACACAGCAGCAGTACGGCTGACAACAGTGTCTCCAAGAATGTGTGGATCAAATTAACAGGCCCTGCAGCAGAATCCTTGGTGAAGGCTTTACTCCGCACGACTGTCATAGATTTGAGGGGAACTGGGGGAGAAAATGGAGAAGTAAAGGAGGAAGTAGAAGAGGCAACAGAAACAGAAGAAGAGGCAAAACAAACAGAAGACGAGGCAGAGGAGGCAGCAACAGAAGACGAAGCAGAGGAAGCAGAAAACGAACCAGAAGCAGCTACAGATAAGGATGCAGAAGAAGTAACAGAAAGAAAGACACCAAAACAAGGACAACAAGCAGGAGGTGGCGGATTTCTAGGTAGTCTAGGTAGTCTATTTGGGTCTTTCTTTGGGATGGTAGCTGCACTAGGGTGTGTAACCGCAGCAGTAGTAGGAGGAGCAGCAACAGCATGGGGTGCAGCAGTAGCAGCAATGGTCGGAGCAATAGGAGTAGGAATAGGAGCAATAGCAGCAGCACTAGGCATAAAAACATGGGTAAAATCAAAACTTAAAGGCATCCTAAAGGACCTGCAACAACATAGGGGAATCATATTGCTGGTGGCTGTCTTCTACTTAATGCTGCTACTATCATTCTGGGAGCAAGTACGAATGTTTGGGGTAATATTACTCTGTTTGTTGTTAGTGTTGCTATTGCTGCTTAGCTAGTACTATCACAGAAATGTCTAACCATCAGGTTCACAACAACCCAACTTCTGTGAATGGTAAAATATAGCAATTACTTTGGAAGGAAAACAAATAAAATCGTTTGGTCATCACTAGTAACCAGTGATGACCAAATGAGGCCTCGTGAACCACTGTCTTTAGTTTCAGTCACTAGTTTTTAGTCACTGTCTGGACTGTCTTGGGAAGGTTCATGGTTTGATGCTGTTTGACAGGCAGGTAGGAGGCTCAGTTATCTGTGAGTGTAGCTGTGCTATAAGTAAACAGTCTGAAGTAAACAGTTTGGTTCTAATTTCTAATACATGAATTATATGACTAAAAGTTGACAGAAATGTCTTGAATTTTTGTCAGCTAAAACTTGACTAAAGCTATGAAGTTTTAAAAATGATCACAATGTGACTAAAACTGATAAGATTTTTTTGTCTTGAGACTAAAACTGAGACTAAATCTAATAGCTGCCAAAATTAACACTGTGGCACTCAGTCTGTGATGTCTTTGTGTCTCTGTCCTCACTCTTGATTTGTGCTACTATAATCATAATAATGAATATAATGCGGCTCTGGTTGGGTTCAGGTGATTGATTAACCCATAGTTTACTGGTTGCTAGCTCTTATTGAACTTTTTATTTCACATTATCTTAATTACCATTTTATTTTTTAATCATTAACATAAGAGATTTAATCAGTTCATTGTTGTATCACGTTGCCACACCACTTCCTATGTTCATTAAATAATCACATATATCATATATTATTTTCTGTTTTACATTCTTACTTTATAATTTAAAAAAGTGAGTTGTGGAGAAAATGTGTTTATTTCTTTTTTTTTTTAAATCTGAATATGTTATACATTTATTCAAGCATTTGAAGAAATTGAAGAAAACTGCGACATTTTTCTTGTAGCTGATGTGCAGCTTTTTAAAATGCAACAGAGCTTGTGCCTTTTTATGAATGCAAAACATCTGTGTAACAAAAGAAGTACACCGATTTTTCAGTGTATTGTTTGCTTTTGACAGGGTCAGTGTTGCTACAGTTTGTCTAAATACTGTTTTATAGTGGAATTTTAACTGATATAAATGGATTAAAGTGCAGAGCAACATGATTAATGGAAGGGAGAGAGGGATAGTGGTGTACAACAAAAGAACTATTGAATGAAATGAAACTCCGAAACTGATGGATTTTCCATTTTATTCTCTTAATCCTTCGTATTCTGAAAATTTTCTGATCAAATGTAAAAACAAAATCAAACAATAAAATGATGGATTAGACTCAAGTCCTGTCTGGTAGTTTTTTCCCCCTTCTCCACTGACACTCACTGTAAAACTGAAAAATCTTGCTTATCACCTATAGTTAAGTCACAGACCAACACAAATAAACTATTTGATTATTAAAGGTCTCATAAAGGATTATGACTGAAGTGACTTTCTAAAGGAGATATTACATAAATTAGGCCCAAACAAGAAACTATTTGAGGGCACTTTAAATGCTGCAGTTGCATCACCTGCCCACTAGAGAGCAGCTTGATATCATGATTCAATAAGTTAAATGTGAAGTCAACAAGCAAATATAACAGAATGCCAAACATCACTGCACAATGAAATGTCATTTATATATTGTATCTAAATAGTTCCACCCTGAACTGAGTTATTTGATAACCACAGTGCAGCCATATATTCACCCCAAATTCATGTGAGGTTTCTAAAATCATGTGGTTTCACTGTGTACTATTCAACAGACTAATCTGACTGGCCACATTTACATTTATGGTGAAACACAGCTAATTGATTGACTTTAACTGAGAAAGCAAAAGTTGCTCCAGTCTGTTTTGAATTATAATTATAAGGACAAAGAATTTCATTTGTGATATTGGTATTTGATTGGGTTGTCCCTTTTAGCATAACAAATCCATAACAGTGTCAGTCTGATTTGGCAAAAGTAGGACGATTGTATTGTTTACATGACTGTACAAGAATCAAGGTATCTTATTAAACTGCCTCAATATTATATTATTCTTATATCATAAATGTCTTATCTTACAACTTACTTAACTAAATCCAAAATAGCAACCCATTCTCACTCCGAAGTCATCAAACATCGGACTTTTACCCAGGAGCTCGATGTGTTTTTCCTGTTTGAGTACTGAGCCAAACCATTATGGTTTTTTTCTAAAACCTAACCATATGCTTTTGTTACACAAGGAAATAAATGTAAATACATGGTGTTTTACCGACTTGTGAGTTTATTTTGAAAAAAGACTGTATGCATCTAACGAGCAGAAACTGTACCGCTCCTGTAAAAAAAGTAAATGTTTTCTTTTTTTTTAATGACACAGTGATGTAACAGGCGTAAATTAATTCGGCGTCCAGGAACATCAACAACAGACACCCCCAAGATACCTTGCACATCATATGTAGACGTGAAACTGACCAAACTGTGATATTTGATGAGTTGGGAGTGAGAAGGTGTTGAAAATACATATTTTATATCTTATCTGTCGTGCTATTTATCAATCTAGATTGCAACTGATGAGTGCTGGAGATATCCTATGTAACTAAATTGTTGAGAATAAGTTGCATGCAACAGAGCTGATGCTCATTATTGTGTAAAAATAGAAGTGCACTATGACATATGTTCATCCCATTAGCCTGCTGCCAAGGAACAAGTCAGACGGGTTGGAAAAACAAAGTGAAAGGCAAAAGAAAAGACACGCAGTCACAACATCCTCAAGATCCGAGTACTTTTTTAACTGATTTCTATTTTTTGAAAGCATGATCGGTAAGTAGAAGTTACTTATTCTGATTTATTCTGTGCAGATAGAATTCAATGTTTTCACTGGTTTGCGTTCACTTTTTTAATTCTCACGACACTTGAATGAAAGTGAAGTGTTTCTTCTTATGTTGTCACTGATTGGTATTGATATTGTTTTAAATAAGAGTTCACAAGAGTCATCTCAGGTTTGTATATAAGTGAAAACAAATGGTCCATTTTACCCACTGCACTAAATTAAAATGAGTTACTATAAAGATCAGTTTTATTTTGAAAAGTACCTGCATCTGATATAATCAAGGCTGCAAGTATGAGTAACAGAGCAATTTTCATTACAACAATGACAAATGCACGAAGGTTGGCTGCTAATTATCATGGATGGATTACTGAATAGGCTACCAGAAACCCCAATTTAGTAACCTTGAACCAACCACATGCATTACAGTGTAACTTGTGAAGAACAGTAACACCAACAGTTTCCAGTGATTTGATTTAAGATTGAGTATAAAAAGTGAGTTCAAATATTTTCAACCCCCCGCTCAAGTGAGAATTTACACAAATAGGACCTGTTTGGCTCAGGATTTTTACTTATTTCTTACATAATTTTGTGTAAAATCCAAACACAGAAATCAGATAACAATTGCTGATCACATTTGAAACATTGTCAGTTTGCCAATCACAGCACAGGAATGAACAGGCGTTGATAAATGTAGCAGCTGAAAACAATAGTCATTTAGATCCTGCCCCAGTATATTCTCAGTTCAAAGGCCTTGCCCCAAGAGTTTACAATATGGAGGGGCTTAGTATTGTCAGGAAGAGAGATTTCTTTGAGATAGAAATAGAGACAATGACGTCTTAGCGTCAAATTTAACCAACTGGTTCTGGCAGCCAGAAAAGTGGCATAAGAGGAAGTCAGAAAAATGAAGTACGGAAATCAAGTGTTGCAGTGGGAAATGGACCATTTAATGTGCATCTATGATATGTATGATATATGATATGATATATCTATGTAATACTGATACTGCTATAATATTTACATAAATGCTTATAATCATTCAAGACCGAGGAATTTGGTGGTGGAGGAGACACAGATGTGTGTCTAAGCTGGAGCGGTAAAAATGTAATCACCTACGCTGCTAGTATTAAAATAATCACCCTGTATTTATTTTTAACAATGTTTAAATAATAACTGATATAAACATGCGTTGGCTTATCAGTGTTTGAAAAAAAAAGTTTTACTGTAGATATATTACAGCTGGACATAAGTGGTGTTCATCCTTCAGTCAGCCTGGAGCCAGCCCCAAAGAGTCTGGCAACCACGAGCTGTGAATGACAGCAAACATCCATGTGACAGATAAAAAAAAACAAAACAAAAAACTTAGATGCCAGTCAGAATATGGTCTAATAGACCCTTTTAAAGCCGATGTCACAATGACACCATTTTATTAGCTGGAGGCAAAACAAGACTCTCCACCACAGGGCTGTAGGCTACATAGGAGTCTTAAAATGTCCTCTTGTTGTGTTATTGGGAGCCAGAATAGAAGGAGTCACGGCTCAAAACTGCCCTTCAACAAAAACAAAGACAACTACGGTTAAATACAATAAGACAAAAGAACTGGATGGAGGTGATGATCAAAAATGCTCACACTTTATATCAGGTTAGGGTTAAAAGTATTTCCTGTTGTAGGGAGGAATAACTTTATGTGTATCAAGGGCTATCATGTTCGCTGAATCAGAAATTGGGGAGGTATTAAAAGGAATATTGGATTTCTCTGTAGCGCATTAGCTAATGTTAGCTTCGATAGCAAAACTAATTGGAAGAAACCAATCACTCTGCTCGGTGCTCTGCTGCTCCATCTCCTCAGACAGACTGCCGAGAGTGCTTTGGATAACCAAACAGTATATTCAGACAGTGCTCTGAATTTATGAACGATCCAGTTTGTGCCAGAGTGCTCTCCAGCACTCGGAATGAGTATTTCTGAATGCACCACTCGCATTATCTTCCTCCATTTTCTAAAACAAGCCAACAGAACTCGCTAGCTAGTCCTAGATAATGTCTGTGGAGAATTGTTTTGCCTCCAGCTAAGTCCCGCCCACCAAAAAAGGTCAAAATGTTTACTAACAGTAAAAGGGTCTATTACGATTCTCCACCTTAGCCAGATTTAGTATGTGGCGCCGCATGTCCACACTGACTCAAACTTGTGTACACAAGTTGAGACCTGACGTTAGATCTGATCATAGCCTCCACTCACGTCCACATTTATAAATGCAAAGCTTTGCATGGAAATGACTACACGCCTAATTTTTTGTCGTATGTTCATTTATAAATGAGGGCCATTGTGCGTATTATTACTGGGAATGATCCTATCCATGAATTGCCCTGATTTTTAAAAGGAGGTTAAAACTAATTAACTAGTCTAAAAGTTAAAAACACTTAGAAAACAAGTTCAAACCAAGCACAGTTTAATTTACGGTTAAACATTATCAGAAAAACATACTGCCTATATGATATTATTTGAACTTGCTAATCACATTAAACCAAAACCTATTTAAAATGCCACTGAATTTTGTGACACTTGCATTATGAACATTGCACATTATCCTAAAAAACATGACAACTAACTAAATAAGGTTAACAAATGACATTTACCGAAAATAATATACCTTAGTAACTGCAATCACATAGAATAATAAAAAAGTTTATAAGACTAATATCTCTGGTGCCGATTCAACTAATCACGCACATTCCTGATTAACCCTTTAATATATTACATATATACATCAATATCATATATGTTGCAGATATTATTTCTTTTTTCAAAGGTAAGACAGCAATCTATTTAACCCTACAATATTCATGTCCAAAGATATAGACATGTAAGCCTCATCTGAACACTTAGTTCAGATTATCGAGGTGATTGTCAGCAAAGTTGACCTACTTTTTTTCTTACTGTATTTTTACTGCAAATCCAGAGACAAACTAGAGTAATAACTATCACTGACACAGAGTCATTATTGTCTTCTAGCATCATCGAGAAGGATTGTGGTCTTGGGAAAAACTGGAGCTGGGAAGAGCAGCCTCGCCAACACAGTATTTGGTGAGACTGTGTTCAAGACAGACGATGGACCTAATTCCGGAACAAGTAAATGTCAAGCAGAGACGAAATTGGTCAATGGAAGACGCATTACGTGGGTAGACACTCCTGGGTTTTTTGACACCGAGAAATCTGAAGAGAGGCTGAAGTCTGAGATACTGAAATGCATCACAGAGTGCGCTCCCGGGCCTCATGCTTTTCTCATTGTTCTTCAAATGCAGAAATTCACAGAGCAAGAGAAAGACATCATCAACAAATTGCAGCAATATTTCTCTAAAGACGCTCTAAAATATGCCATTGTTCTCTTTACTTATGGTGACCAGCTTCCTGAGGAAATGACGATCAGGCAGTGGGTCGATAAAAATGCAGGTCTGAGTGATCTGGTGAAGAAGTGTGGAGGCCGCTGCCATGTCATTGATAATAGACACTGGAAGAACAACCCGCAGGATGAATACAGGAGCAACAAGTACCAGGTGAAGGAGCTCCTCAAGACAATAGATAAGATGATTGAGGATAATAACGGACACTACTACACCAATGAGATGCTACAAGAATGTGACAGACAAATAAAACAAGAGGGAGTAAAAATTAAAGAGTCATTTCCCGAGATGTCACAGGAAGCAATCAGAGCGCAGGCTAAAAGCGCAGTTCTGAAGCGTTGGGTCTTGGCAATAGTGGGTGTTACAGCAGTAGTATTGTTGGGAATTTTCCTTGGTGGGAAAAAGATGAAAGAAGGACTTACAACTGCATTAGTGCTAGTGATGGGAACAGAAGCAGGACGTGCAGTAACTTAACATGCTACTGCAGCAATGACTTCAAAGCTGACTCACAGTAGAGGTAGCTGAAATTGCAAGGCCAAAGCACACATCTGTAAGGTAAAAAGAGGTTTGGGACTATTTCTAAGAATCACCTAAATGATTTCTATATCATGTTCTGTTATGGGGTTATTGTTTTATTAATTATTGGTTAACTGGTCATTGCTTCAAAAAGTTACGGTTAATTGCAAAAGTTGCTATATTCACAGAATTTCTACAGTTACGAACAACAATGAGAACTGGGACTAAAATGCATTTTATACTCTTCTTTCCATCAGACTTCAGCACATGTTCACACAGCCCAGTCACCAGTTGTGGCGTGTTGGCATTGTACGTTTCTGCAAACTATTGATGCATTACATTTTATATGTATCAAATCAACGTGTCCACAGAGATGTAGTTATATGTATATGGGGCAGATGTGTCACTGTGAGGTGGAGGGGTAAAACAAAATACAAATGTTACATATAGGGTTTGCATTAAGATTCAATGGCGACATTTATTCTGATGATTGGGTTTGTTTAAACACAAGACGTCTGCCATGAAAGTTTTTGTTTCAGGCTGACTATTAAAATATGAACGCACTGGATATTGAATTTGTTATATCTACTGTAGTTTGACAAATATTGATAGTGTACTATTCATTTGCTCTCTTGCTTTTTTGTATTAACATACCACTGTGTGTGATTTAAGGAAAAGCCATTGTGTTATTATTCATTCTTCAGTATATCTCAGAGATAATGATGACAAATTGTCTGGGCCATAAATGTAAGGTTATTTTTGATTCTCTTTTTTTGTATGTTTTCTTTGTTACACAGTTAACTATTAATCAATAAATCAGCAAATTCCACCTGTGTTTCCAAGTGCCTTTTTTATTAAACCATCTTCATTCATCCCTCAGCTAAGGGCACCCATTTTTATAAAAGGAGTTTAGTCCACGTGAACTTTGTACATTGACAGAAACTAGACTAATGAATGGATCAACCATCGCACACACCTGTTTGTTTGTTTTTGCTTTAAGTTACTATGGATACAAATCTGATTTAACACATGATACTGGGTTGCAGCTGGTTGCAGAGGCAGTGCCATGCTCATCTTCCTGCTTCACCCTTTACTTTAAACCTTGCCTATGCTGCCAGACTGGTATGAGTCAGTGTTTTGTTTCACTGTTTCATGAAATGGAGGAAAGAGTCAGACAAACATGAAATGAAAGAATAACAAACTGAAGGCTGGAATATCCTGACTTCAATGTGAAAATTACAGCCAGCATTAATTAATCAGTATCAACACTTAAATAAACTTTTTCACTCTTTCAACTCTTTTTCAAAATGTTAAAGCCATATATTCACAAGTGTGTTTACAGGGTTCTATATGTATTTAAGAAACCCTATGCATGTTCAAAAGTTAAATTACACTTGTGCAAAGGATGCTCATCATGGACACCACTTTCAGGGTGACATTATTGCTTTCCTTGACAAAAAAAACCCATAAACACTTAAACATTTGGTCAAATTTTCAACAACTGCTGAACATTTCTGTCCCATATTGTGACAACATTTTTGTTATGTAGCCATTTATGGGGGACCATTCCTATTTCTGGTGCTTAAGTTGCAGTAAATCGATGCCTACATGACTTACTTCAATGAAAAACAGGTGCAATGTGTGTTAATCATCCTATGAGCCCGCAGCCAAGAAACAAGTCAGACAGGTCGGAAAAAAACAAAGCAAGAGGCAAGTCAGAGTGAGAAAACAAGAGAAAAGACTCACAGTAGAGACGTCTCGTGGATCTGGGTCATTTTTTGCACTGATTTCCACCATTTACAGCATGGACGGTAAGTTAAGCTTATTTTTTTCTGCTATTGTGTTGACACTGAGCACCAAATACTTTGTCATACGTTCTCAAACTAATCCTAAGTAACTAATCCTAAATCTATAGAGGCAGTCACTTTATATTGTAGCTCGAAAAGATAAAATATATTTCCTTTTTGTTTTGTTTGTTTAATATCATTTCTGTCACATCTGTTTGTACATTATTTGGAACTGTATGTCCACTGGCAAACAAACTTTTACCTGCCTGCATTCCTGGAGCTTTCAAACTAATATTTATTGACAATTGTTGATACCCACAACAGGGTTGGATAGACCATTGTTGTCTATTTTACACGCATCGTGTGAGCACTCAGCTTTTGGATTGATGATGGGCCTGCATAGTATGAGCACACAAATCATGAGCTTTGGCTATAAATCCCCGATGATTTACTCATACAGTGGGAGCTAGAACTAAACAACATTTAAAACAGGCCCAAATAGAACAGAATTTTCCAAAATATGAAATAGAGACCAAGTCAGGTAGCCACCATCTTGGAAATATGCAAATTAGATGTTATGGCGCCAATCATAAAAATAAGTATTCCAATGTTTTTCTTATGGTCAAAACCCATAAAATAGACACCAAGCATGCATCTGTGTCTCATCTAATTCAAAAGTTATAGCTGAATTGGGGTGGTTAGGAGAAACCAACCCGGTCTCACCCCGAAGTTGTCGAAACCTGTCGCGTGGTCAGTGTCGGAAAAAAAGCCGTCCTTTCACATCTGTATAATATGCAGCTGGTAGCAGTTGTGGTGCCCGGCAGCATCAGGGGAAAAAGTCAGAGTAGGGCGAGGGCGAGGGGTGTTGGATGGGTGCAACACCCACTGACTTTCACCTAAGAGAGGGATGTTTGCTTTCCATAAGATTATAAAGCCAAACCTTGTTCTTTTTGCCTAAACCCAACCACATGCGTGTTGGCAAAACGTAACCACCTGCATTTTTTGTTTAAGGAAAAAAAACATCAATTTGAGATGTTGTAATGATGTAGTGAGTTTATTTTGAAAGAGGCTGTATGTAAATGGTACATTTCCTGTGAGAACATAAGTATATTTTGAAATCAGGCAATGCATGTAACAGGCTGAAGTTAACATGGTGTCCAAGAACATTAACAACCAATGCAGCCAGGTTACCTTTCACATCGTATGTGGACATGGAAAGTCCATGACCAAACGTCAATATGTGACGAGGTTGGTGTGAGAATGTGTTGGCAAAACAGATCAGAATTTAGTCATCTTCAAATAGGAAGACGATAAGATGAGAGGACAAAGAAAACACTGTGGGGAGCAGCCAGTTTTCCTCTGAGGAGACAGGAGGACAGCCATTTCTCAGGAGCTGAATTTAAGAAGTATGAGAAAATGATCAAAATCTCATATTGATGACAAATTGAACTCAGTTATTTCTGGGAGAAATAGGATGGACAAAGAGATCTGATTTTGAGTTTTCCTTTACGCTGGGTATTTTAAGTGTGTAAAAATTCACAAAAAATGAAACAGAGAAAAACACACAACCAAGGGCACTGTAATAATTTATTATTCTCTTCTAGTGCCAGACACAAGGAGGATTGTCCTACTGGGAAAAACTGGAGCTGGAAAGAGCAGCCTGGCTAACACCATACTGGGAGAGGCTAAATTCAAAATAAACAATTTGAATGACTTGGAAACACAATGTTCTCCTGCTGAGACCAAAACTATCAATGGAAGAAGCATCACTGTGATCGACACTCCTGGTTTCTTTGACACAGAGAGATCTGAGAAACGTGAGATAGTGAGGTGTATCACAGAGTGTGCTCCTGGGCCTCATGCTTTTCTTATTGTGCTTAAAGTGGAGAAATTCACAGAGCAGGAGAAGGCTGTCATCAATCAAATATGTGAATATTTCTCTGAAGATGCCTTCAAATATGCCGTGGTTGTCTTCACTCATGGCGACCAGCTCCCTGAAGGAAAGAAAATGGATGAGTATGTCAAGCAAAGTGACGGTTTGAGTGATCTGGTGAAGAAGTGCGGAGGCCGGTGCCACGTCTTTGATAATAGATACTGGAAGACCATCAAAGAGGACGAGTACAGAAGCAACCAGTTCCAAGTGGAAGAGCTGCTCAAGACCATAGACAAGATGGTGATGGAAAACAAGGGAAGATACTACACAGATGAAAATCTACAAGAAGTGGAGAGAAAAATACAGAAAGAGGAGGAGCGCATTAGAAAGTCATCAGAAAACTTGTCAGCGGAAGAGATCAGGAAGCAGGCCAGAAGCAACGTCTTTAAGAAGCAGGTGAACAATGGAGCCTGGGCATGGATTAGAAGTTTAGTGGGTTTTGCGATTGTAGCTGGATTACTTGCAACTGCCTCAGCTATGTTGATCAATTCAAAACATTTTAGGTTATTAAGGGAAGCACCACTGTTAAATGAAGAATCAACAGCATCAGCACTGGCAGGTGTGGTGGAAGAACAAGCTGAGGCAGTTTCAGACGTGTCTCCGCCTGCCAGTACAGTAGGACACGTATTTGAGTTTTTGGACAAACTTTACAAATTGTTTGAAAGAATTTACAATCCCACAAATCCATTTCAGTGAATCAAATAAAACAATAGGTGTCTTAAAAGAGGTTCAAAATGACATATGACATGACATGTTACAATCCTAAACAGCTCATATAAAATTATTATCATTTTTGCTTAACGTGTAAACCAGTGGTTCTCAACCAGTGGTCTGAGGACGCCCACTGGTCCTTGAAGGAGTCCCATGGGTCCCCAGAAAAATGGGAAACAGTTTATTTCAGCCTGTTCCCATTCTGAAGTCATCACATACTGCTGCTTTGTCAGTGATTAAGGCATATGACACTTGATGCCAAACACCACCTTTTGTAGCAGTATAATGCACCAGCAGGCAACATCAGTTCAAATGCAGCCAGATGGAACCTTTCCCATTGTTGTGATACGCAACTGGTCAGCTGGACAGCATCTTTTGCGGCAGCATGATACGCTGACATGTGGCGTCAGTTCATAACGCAGCTGGATGCAACTGTAGCGGTGGTTTGATACCCTGCTGTACAGCGACAGGTTGAAACACTGCCAGTAACAATGTAATATAAGGAGCTGGAACATCCCTGTCGGGTGGGTGGGAGTGGTGGTGCTTGAGTCCAACAAACCCTGGACTTTCACCCTGGAGCCCAGTGTACACTATCGAATGGATGTAGAGCTAAAACATGACAGTTTTTTTTCTAAACCTGACCACATGCTTTTGTTGCCTAAACCTAACTATGTGCTGTTGATGCCCCACGTTGGTTGCGGCGTCCTGGAAAGTCAACAACAGACAAAGAAGGATACCTAGCTCGTAATGTAGACGTGAAAGGCCACTGACAAAGCTGCAATATGTGATGACTTAAGATGAGAACCTGTTTATTTTCATTGTTTAATTCACTCTGAAAGTGAGCTCAATGTGAGAAAGAGTCATAAGAGTGACTGTTATGATCATAGATTTCACTTCCTCCATGTTATCTCTTCATTTACAGAATTCTGGTCTTAATCACATTTGACTACCAAAACCTTTTCAGAAGCCAAATTTTATCAAATTAGATTCCAAGACCTAATGTGTATCAATTCAGGGGCCCTTGACATGAAAAAGGTTGAGAAACACTGGTGTAAGCTATAAAATGAATGAGAAAATTAAATAAGTCATTGCATCTGTGCTTTAAACGTTGTACTAGTTCCTGTCAACTGAAAAGAGAGCCACTTTGAAGCACTGAGTGAATAAGCAGTAAATTGGGTGGCAAACAGTATTCAGACAATGTATTAAAAATGTAAATATATATGTTTCTGACACATTCAGTTTGATCACGACTCTAAAATAATTGTTGGGTCATGGTGTTTTAAAGGGGCATGTCAATAACTGTACACATGTAATTCAGTTTACTCATCTTATGGAGCACTACTCAGACTGTAAAAATTGTTGTACGATGTCTTCCGTATATAGAAGAGTTTTCAAAGTGTGAAAAATAATTGTATTTGCTTGATAATTAAAATGCTTGTATCACAAACTGGAGGTGTGGGGTTTAAAGATGTGGATATTTGGAGGGCAATGAGTGCCTTTATTTAAAGACTCTGTCTCTGTCTCTGCTTTGACTTTTTTTTAAATCGGTCTGTTGTAAGTACGCAAAAATCTTTTGGAAGTGGAATACTAAATCATGGGTGTACCCTTTAATGGTGATATGATGGTAATATGAGTCACTTTGTTATAAATGATTTATGTAACAATAAAACCTTTGACTGGTCATAGACTTTTGTTTTCTTTTTTCACAGAATCCTTCCCATGTGCTGTCAAAAGATGAGGCTGATGATACTCATACTTTCTTATTGTCAAGAAATTCCATTTAAAGACCAAAACCAACAATTAATTGCTTTTGCTAAAACATCTATGTAGCCAAAACCTGATATAGCCTACAGAGCTCCTTTGTTGGCCAGAAACTATGAGAAACCGTTGCGTAGGGTGAACTGTTCCTTTATCACCCCGACCATGGGCACTGTACTTTATTTTGAGTCAACCCCACATACAGTAAAACTTCAATTAGTTTAAATCGCTGAACTCAACTGGCCTTTATTTGGGAGAGGCCTTTAATTCCTTAATCAAGGCATGGAAACATAATTTGAGGTAATCGACAACCCAGATTTAATACATCTGAAGAACTTCTATAAAAACATGACCTGTTTGGCAGACCAAATATCTAATGGAGATGTGTTTATTTGTCAAAATGTGTAGCCACACTGGGCTAGTGAAAGGGACTGGGCATCTAATTGGGGCTAGGCTTTTAAAGTAAGTGTTATGGTACATCATTCTGCTGCTGTAAATACTTAGAAGAGCACCAAATGGGTATTATATTATTCTGAAAATACAGAAGTCCCCAACAAATGAACGATTTGCTCTTGTTTGAGAACCTTTTGATATAAACTATATTGCCAAGCTATGAATTAATGAGCCTTTTGTGGGTTTTTTTACCTTATTTTAAGAAATCTGCATCTTCAGGAGGAACAAAGTAGTAGGGTAGGGAAGTTGTAAAGTAGAGACCGACTGAAATGTTGTTGGGTTTGGTCTTCTATTTGTCTTTGCTAACAGCATGCCAGCTAAAATTGCAGTGCTAAATAGCTTTTTCGTCAGACAACATAGTCACTTGCAATGTAAACGCAATCTGAATTCCTGAGGTTGCCCAAAAAACAACAACTATAATTTTTATTTTGTGATATTCTTACAAACCAGAATAAATTAAAACCAGTTAAGTCATGTGGCTACATGCCACACTTTAAAAACAAAGGCCTTGTTGTTTTCAGTCTGTTTCCTTGTACAGTTGATTCCCTGCAGGTGGGTGCTGCCAAAAAAAATCAGATAAAAATTCCTTTCAGCTGTCTCACTCAGATGAAAACACTCCACCCTAATCAGGTATGAAAAGGGTGCAGCTGCCATCCTCTTTTTCTTTCTTTTTTTTTTTTTACAAGAAATGTAATAGACTGAGTGATCCATTTATTATGTATGATATTCTTGATGCCTTGAACAAGACACCTAATGCTACAGGATATTTAAATGTAAAATGGCCTCATGACACTTAGTTGTTGTTTTTTATTACCCACAATATTTTTATGCAAAATTTTAAAAGCAGCAACAAAAAATTGCTGTGTTTACTTTTTAAGCACCCATCGCTTCTTTTCTTAGTGGCTTTTAAGGCACTAAATGTAAAATGTAGATGTTTGACATGAAAAGTGGTTGTTTTTTGGCAAGGCATCCCTGCATTTCCTGCCAAAATTGTGCCCCCAAACTGGGTATTTTAAGCCAAAACATGATCTTGCCCGACAGAAAGAGCTTAGAATCCATTAAGATTAGTTTTGAAGTAGTCTTCTTGATGAAAACGCTTACTTCTTCCCAACACAGAGTTTTAAATCATACTTAGTGATGGGAAATATGGAGCTTTGAAGGCAGTGAATGTAGCTATGCTTGTGAGGGACCCACATTATCTCTGGCCACCAAATTATGCCATTACATCCCGGTCAAAGCTGAATACAACTGTTGCCATTAATTAACCGGTTAAAATAACATTCTTTTCTACCTGTACTTTCCCAACCACAGTCACTACCGTAAGCAGCTGACAGCAGAGTCAGACTGGCCTCTGCATCACGAGGTTCCACTTAAACCTGCTTATCTGGAAACTGTCATTCATGCACTCATTACCTTGTTCTATTTATGTAATGCCCTGTTTACTGGAATCAGCGAAACACTTCTTCCGTGTCTGAGGCTTGTTCAAAATAGCGTAGAATGAATTCTAACTGCGACGGAAAAACAACTACATTTACCAAAGCCTGCACCCTGACACCGGCTTCCAATTTGCCTTTAGAAGTGATTTTAAAGGGGACCTGGTATGCTTTTCCATATTTTGTGTTTTATGTACTGTATCTCACAAAGGTGAGTACACCTCTCACATTTCAGCAACCATTTTATTATATCTTCTCAGGGGACAATGCTATAGATATGAAACTTGGATATACTTTAGAGTAGTCAGTGTACAGCTTGTATAGCAGTATAGATTTCCTATCCACTGAAAATTACTCAACACACAGCCATTATTGTCTAAATAGCTGGCAAAACGAGTACACCCCTAATTATACCCCCAATATGCCAGTATAAAATAACTTATTTGGCCAATAACTGAAACCAATATTGATAAATCCACTTTTTACCCTACCCAATTTTAAGAGATCATTAAGTCTCTTTTGTAGTGGAGTTAACATCATATTATGGATGCATACTCTTCTTATGATGGCCCACCAGCAGATGGAGACATGAAACAGAATGCTTTCTCAATATATATAATATTCACTCATTGCGCAAACCAAGAAAAAAAAAGGTGGCCGATTAATTTGAAAGCCGACATCAGTCGAGACCGATGCAGTGCCAATATTATCATGTATCCCTCTAAAACATATATTATATTACACAAAATATAATTCATTTTATACAGTAGAAATTTAGGTTTTTAATCGGCCTCTGGTTTAAAACTGGACAAAACTTGGACAGAAACTGTGAAGGTTCATGTAGGGCCAGGGCTTATTTTTTAGGCACAATCAGAACTCTCGCTGCAATGACAGTGCAGAGACGCTGGGATATGGAAGACCTGGAAATGCTGACCAATCACAGCAGACTTGGCGTTTTAGGGAACGAGGATTAAAGAGACAGGCGCTGACAGAGCCCTCTCACATAGGGAGAATACAGGTGTGCCAGCACAGACAACATGAGGAAAATTGAGTGTTTTTTGAACGTTAAAGCCTGTAAATGTGCTCTATTAAAACTTAAAATACAGGTATGGCACTGAAAATGAACATAATAGGTCTCCCTCTTCTTTAAAGCTCTAACTGGTTGCACTGCTGAGCGGTCAAGCCCCTATATCACCTTTCCAACACAGCAATCTGCAAATCTTTCGCTCATGGTTAATTCTTTCCTATTTTCCTTAATCATTTGTTTTTGAATGAGTAATATATATATAATGTGCAAAACTAAAACAGTTAATTGCATTTAACACGAATTTGATCATTTTTGCTTATTCTTTGACATATTTTGTATCATCATGGTCTGCATCAGGTGCTTTATATGTAACACTCGCTCCACTGCTCAGGTACGGCTGATCAACAAGTCAAACCGGTAGAAAATAATAGTACAGTCAAAGTACAGCAAGAGAGCAGGAGGAGACACATCCAGCCAGGACATTCAGCACCCTGAGGGACGACAGTGATTCCTGTTTTTGGCAACATGGACGGTGAGTTGAGCTCACTTCTTTACTGTATGTAGTAAAAGAAGCAATATAACAATGTAAAAATATTTAATTACAAGTCTTGTGTTGAAACTGTTACTTAAGTGAAAGTGTGTAAGTATTAACAGCAAAACGTACTTAAAGTAGAAAAAACAATATTCCCTTATCAGTTAATCGTTACTGGTGATGAATGAATGTGTAAGCAGCATTTTACCGTTGTGGCTGGTCGAGGTGGAGCTGCCATTAATTACTGTGTGTAACGTTGGGTAACAGTGCATCATAATTTCATACTGTGTTTTGTGGAGTAAAAAGCACACTATTCGTCTACTTAACTACATTTCAGCAGGAAATAAAGTAGAATGAAATGAAATCAAAATTTAACTAAAATTGTACTTATGAAAAGTGCTGATGATGGCTTTGTCACTGTAAACATGTTGGCATGCTGATGGTAGCTTTTGGCTTGAATCACCGCTTGGCATTTATATCTGTTTTCTGAGTTTGCAGACAAATAATGAGAAGGTTCATCAGTCCTAAAATATAAGTGTCTGTTGCAGCCCAACACACATACACACGCACCCTCACACACGCGCACGCACACACACACACACACACACACACACACACACACACACACACACACACACACACACTTACACTTTTAGAACCAAAAGGACAAGTTAAACGAACAAGCACAAGTAAAATTTACTTTGCTTAATACTGAGTCATTATTGTCTTCTAGTGCTAACTTCAAGGAGGATTGTCCTATTGGGGAAAACTGGAGTTGGGAAAAGCAGCCTGGCTAACACCATACTGGGAGAGGATATGTTCAGGATAAGCCACTCTCCCATCTCTGAGAAAAGTCTTTCTCATGCAGAGACCAAATCTGTCAACGGGAGAAGCATCACTTTGATTGACACTCACAGTTTCTTTGACACATGTGGGTCGGAGACAATGCTCAAGGCTGAGATAGTGAGGTGCATCACAGAGTGTGCTCCTGGGCCTCATGCTTTTCTCATTGTGCTTAAAGTGGAGAAATTCACAGAGCAGGAGAAGGAAGTCATCAAAAAAATACGCCAACATTTCTCTGAAGATGCCTTAAAATATGCCGTGGTTGTCTTCACTCATGGTGACCAGCTCCGGGAAGGGATGAAAATTGAGGAGTTTGTCGGTCAGAATATAGATCTCAGTGACCTGGTGAAGAAGTGCGGAGGCCGGTGCCACGTCGTTGATAATAAATACTGGAAGAACAGCGAAGAGGACAACTACAGAGGCAACCAGTTCCAGGTGGCAGAGCTTCTCAACACAATAGACAGGGTGATTGAGACAAACAAAGGAAGCTGCTACACCAATGAGATGCTAAAAGCATGTGAGAGGCAAATACAACAAGAGGAAGAACACTTTAGACAGTCATTCGGAAACATGTCACAGGTAGAGAGGAGAAATAAGGCTAGAATAAGTGTTTTTGACAAGTTATTGATCAGACTAGCTGGTACTGCAACTGGCGTATTGATAGGAGCTTTGCTTGGTATGGCGGAGATGGTCACAGCAGCTCTAGGAAATGTTCAGGATCTTTCAGCTTTACCGGCACTAGCTTCAACAGCAAGAGAAAGGGCTGCATCGGCTGCTCTAAGGGGGGCAGTAAAGGGTGCTCAGAGGGGATATGACGCAGCTAAAGGAGCAAAAAGTCCAGGGGAAGCCATAGAAAAGACAGTAAAGGACATCTGGAAGTAATCTGGGGTTGCAGCAGAAAAAAAATAAAAAATAGTAGTTGTAGCTGTACTTATTAATTCCTGTCAATTACTAATATCACTGTGAGGACTTTTCTACCAGTATGAGGTATAATAAGTATACATCTGAGAAATAATTGGTAACAATATGTTATTCAATTTTGGATAATTCCTAATTCCTAATCAAAATGTTATTGTTAGCAAGAGTTCAAAAATATTTACTATGAAACAGGATGTAAATAGGCTGCCATGGGATGACTTGTGATTAAGATATTAAGATGAAAGTGATTAATATCCTGAAATTATCTCTAAGTATTTGCCATGACTTTGGGATACTGAAAACTCTTTATTGAAGTCTTTTTTTGCATTTTGTTTGTGTGATTCAAGATTACTGCAATAAGTTTACTGGCCATGGATGATAAGACTTACTAACACTAACAATTAAATAATTCCTAAGGTCAATGAAACTTAATTCTATCTGGGAAAGATGAAGGACATTTTTTATCCCAAATGACTTGACTTTTTATTTTATACTTTCCATGACTTTTGGATGCTGAGAAATGCTATTTTCTTTTTTCACCAATGTTTATTTTTGTTGATAAAGTTAATGCTTGCTACAAGTTATATAACAATTAAACATCTGTGTGCTTAAAAATGTTTTTTAGTCTGTGTTTTGTTGTGCTGCAATTAAACTAAACTACAATAAATTAAATAGAATTTTATATTTCAGAAAAAACAAGAGTTCCAATGACTAGATTGAGTTTCAACCAGATGTTCTTTCAAATATTGCAACCTGTTCTTCAATAGTCTGAGAAAACACTGTGAAGTCGACCACACAGACCAGAAATAGGCTACATGGAGAACCATTGCCATCAGCCACCTCTATTAACGTCCTGAATAAAACCGTTGCCAGTCATAAACAAACATAAAAATAACAACATACACAGTCACTCACCACCCTACACAGCTTTGAAAGGTGCAGCCACCATCCTCCTGACGCATTCTTCTATCCAAATCCCAGACAGAGCTTCCATCAGAATCTAAAGCATTACAAGAAAACAAAGCAGCTGTAATTGAAGGTGGGTTCAGCTTTTTACTTTGTCTTGGTGTCATCAAATGTTTATTCCCATCTCTCTTGGCAGAACAAAGTGCAATCAAAAATGTGCAAAACAATGCATTGCCAAGCATTGCTTTAAATACCCATCCCATCCCCACCCCCTCCTATAACTCCAACCCTGGGACCAGCAGGACTGCAGACAAACACTACTAACAAAGGTTCAACAGGTACATAAAAATATGAGAGATTCAACAGTACACTATAATTCAATTACAGTTTGATACACAAGGATCTTCACTGCCTCTGCTGCTGTTAGCCACCAGCTGATAAGATCACATCTCACCGTACTTGTATTCATACAATTCCACGTAACAAATAAAAGACTGAATTGAAATTGAACTGAAATAATTTCTAGTTTCAGCCACGTACACCTAGCTTAAGTTTGGAGTCCACGCTAAAGCTAGCCATACACGAACTAGATACACCTTAAGACTGTTACGTTAGCTGTAACATTAGGATTGATTGATTTCTAATTTCTATTTAGGCACTTATTTGAACTTATTTTATTTTATATGTCTTTTTTAATATCACTGTGTTGTTGATGATGAGGGGAAGTGTGGTTGCTGTTGTTTTTTATAAGCTGCTGGACAACTGAATTTCCCTTCGGGATGAATACAGTTCTTTCTATTCTATTTCTTATTTAAGTACATCTAGCGTTAGCTTCAAATAGCCATGAACTGCCAACTCAGTACTACATAATGTTACACTAGTTTGTTCTTGGTAAAGTCAGCTCTTTATTATTGCTTTTTCTGTATTCATGTTTTTTATCATAATTCATTTCTAGTTTTAGCAAGGTACACCAGGCTAAAGCTTCGGACTCCTTGCTAAAACCAGCTATACACTAACTAGATACACCTTAGCTAAGTACACCTAGCGTTAGCTTCAAATAGCCATGAATTGTCAACCAAGTACTAGGTGCAGTTAACATTTACTCTAGTTTGCTCTTGGTAACGTCAACTCTTTATTATTGCTTTAGCGAGGTACACCAGGTTAAAGCTTCAGACTCCAAGCTAAAGCTAACCATAAACTAACTAGCTACACCTTAGATTAATACACCTAGCGTTAGCTTAAGATAGTACTAGGAAAAATTACACTAGTTTGTTCTTGGTAAAGTCAAATCTCTATTGTTGCTGTTTTTTTTTATTATTGCTTTTTATCACAATTAATTTTAGTTTTGGCCAGGTACACTTAGCTAAAGCCTCAGACTCCTAGCTCAAACTAGCTGTGAACTAACGTTAACTAGATGCATCTTAGCTAAGTACACCTAGCGTTAGCTTAAGTAGCCATGAACTGGCAACTAAGTGCTAAGTAACGTTACTGTAGTTTGCCTTTGGTTAAGACACTATTGTTTTGTTTTTCAATGTATTATTGCTTTTTATCATAATTCATTTCTAGTTTCAGCAAGGTACATCTGGCTAAAGCTTCAAACCAGCTAAGCTAAGTACATCTAGCTTAAAATAGCCATAAACTGGCAGCTGAGTGCTGGGTACACTGGTTTATTCTGGCATTAGTGGTCTAATGTATTCTAACAACATCAGCAAGGCATGTAAGTTTATTTGTTGTTTACCTTCACTGTTGGAGGTTTGCTGTTCTCCTGAGCTCCGCCTCAGTGGGAAGACACTAGCATAAAAAAATGTTAAATAAATAAATTAATAAATGAATGAAAATAAACACATTATCAGCACAGGCACAACATTTGGGTCGAAATCCACAAAACCAGCTTGAAAATGAAGGAACTCTGAAACAATTAGAGTTAATGGCGTTAATGGAGCACAGCTGGTGTCGTCGGCCCGATGCTACGTCATGATTGGCCAGTCTGCCTCCGGGGGGCGGGACTTAGTGACGGCTCAATTAACCCAAGTCTATTAAAATGAGGTGAAACTAACACGTGCACTTTTCTGCACCTGCAGCTCATCAAGATGGCGGAGCGACAGCAGCCGGAGCGCGGTGTTGATTTGGACCAGAGTCAGTTCTGCTGTGCAGTATGTTTGGACCTGTTAAAGGAGCCTGTTACCATTCACTGTGGACACAGTTACTGCAAAAGCTGCATCGAGTGCTGCTGGGACGAGCAAGAGAGGAGGGGACAGTACAGCTGCCCTCAGTGCAGGGAGACCTTCAGTCCCAGGCCTGTTCTGAGGAGGAACAACATGCTGGCTGAGGTGATTACTCAATAAAAATACAAGTGGGTCAGGGTAGTATTGGATACTTGAAGTTCTGATGTAATGTATTTGCTTGGTTGTTGTGGCACAAGTGCAGACATGGAGCAGTTGATTGCTGTGGCAACTCCACCGTGCATATCAATGACTGTGCATCCATCCAGTAAATGTGCGTGTGCAGAAAGGTGCATGCACACCTGCAGGCGGTGGATCAGTCTCACATGTGGCCCTCCACACTCACTTTCACACGTGGTCAATGCAAAGCACCTCATGAATGTTGATGCATAGAAATGAGCCTACTGATTAGTGCTGTTGATAGTTTTGATCATGATTTCACTTGTGAAAACATTTGCTAGAAAAATATTAAAGTGTAAGAAGTTGCATGACTTTAAGGGTCATTAAAATAGGTACCTCACTTATTGCATTTTCATCAGGGTAACTTGTGATTTGAAACATTACATGTCCAATGTTACCTTCCCAAAACTGAAACTGTAATTGAATGTAGTGTCTTCAACAGGGGGTCCTCAGCCCTGAGAGGGTCCCCAAAGTTACTGCAGGATATAATGAGCAAAGTTAAATCAGCCTAATCATAAAAAAACAACCGTGTATAATTTACAGCGTGCAAAATTAACAACAGGCTGACTGTTACCCATGAATCATTGCTCAATCGCACTCGCTAGCCTGTTCCAGTGTGTATTCACCGAATGCTAGGAAGTAGTCTTGCCTAGCTTCTGTAGGAAGTGACTTGGAAATATCCTTCCTACCAAGGAAGCATACTTGGCTTTAAGAAGCATCAGCTGTGTGGGACGTATCCATAATCGCGAGCAGATGCTGCAGACCCCTGGGTTAGAGTGAACTGAACCCTATTTAATTGATTACAACTGTCAAATACAGTATGTTACAATATGTTGGTTAGTGTTATCTCTCTGAGTGTTTTGTCATTTATCATCCCCAGGTTGTAGAGATGATAAAGAGGACAGGCACCCAGCTGGCTTCTCCCCCTGCCGTTGCAGCCTGTGCCGGCCCGTCAGACGTCGCCTGCGATTTCTGCTGCGGGACCAGAAAAAACAAAGCCACGATGTCTTGTCTGGCGTGCTTGGCATCTTACTGTCCAGTTCACCTCGAGCCTCACCACAGTGTTCCTGTGCTGAAGAAGCACCAGCTGGTGTCAGCTACAATCCCACTGCAGGAAAAGACGTGTACGAAGCACAACAAGCTGATGGAGGTCTACTGTTGCACAGACAAGAAGTGTATCTGCTATCTGTGCGTTTTAGATGACCATATGGGCCATGGTACGGTGTCAGCTGCAGCAGAGAGGGCTGAGGAACAGGTAGAAACAAGAACACAGCAGACACAGTGAACATGAAACTGTAGGAAAACACATTGATATGTTTGCTTTTAGGATTTTAGTCATATTTCTATTATCAGTAGTACTTGGATGTGATTGAAATATTAGAGAACACAACAACTGTATTAGTAAATCCATTCACGATGAGACATTTTTGCACTAACAATGATTTTCAGAAACAGCTGATTGTGAGTCAAAAGAAAGTCCAGGAGAGATTCCAGAAGAGAAAGAAGGAGCTGAATGAGCTGCTCCAAGCTGTGAAGGATTTGAAGGTGTGGAAATGATATTTTAGTATTTGAATAATCCTGTGTTTTTGATGTCTTTTTACTTGTCTGAAGTCATTACCCAAATAACCACAACAGATGCATGCATTTACTCGCTGACTCCGTTTGTTAAGCAGTGATGGCCAAATGAAGCCTCATGGACCGCTGTCTTTATTTTCTGACCCCACCAGATGGCGCTCTTGGTTTAAAGATAAAGGCTGAAGGACTGACAATGCAGTGTGCTTTCAAACCTTTGTTGAACAGACGGCGCCATCTGGTGGCTTCAGAAAATAAAGACAGTGGTTCATGAGGCCTCATTTGGCCGTCACTACCGTTTGTCATTACAATGTGTCATGTAATCTAGCTGCCAGAGAACACGTATTATAAAGAGAAATCTTTTGTCTTTGTTTGAACAGAGTTGTACCCAGCCTGCAGAGGAGAGCTGCGATAAGATCTTTGATGAGCTGATCTCCTCCATAAAGAGACAATGCACTGAAGCCAAGCAGCTGATCAAAGCCCAGGAGCAGACTGCAGTCGCTCAGGCTGATGAGCTGCAGCAGCAGCTGGAGGAGGAGATCGCCAGCCTGAAGAGGAGAGACGTCGAACTGGATCGGCTTTCTCAGACAGACGACCACGTCCATTTCATTCAGGTAGCAGACACTTCTCAGTTTGATGTAGAGCAGCTGTGTCAGAGGGGGGGGGGGGGGGGGGGGGGATTTAGTCACCCTTACACTAGGATTCATCTTTAAAGTCCCATTTCCACTAAACAATTTCGGTATGGTAACTTTGGAACCAAAAATAACCCTTCAGATAATGGTACCTAGACCCATGGTCCCTTAAGTGTTTGCACTGCAAAGAGTACTCTTAAATGTGGGCGGGGTTATTGTCACTCACTGCTTATGCAAAGTGCCCAGATTTGGTGCTACGCCCTCGAATAGAACAAGGAAGGAACAGAAGCTTTTGCCTTAGTGAGGAGGAGTGGTTGACCTCGATGCTAGGTATGATGCATTCTTTTAACAGATGTGATTGGTTGTCACAGACACATCCTTTTTTGAGCCTGTAAGGTGTGGACACCCAGTGGAAACTGCTGATGGGAGGTTGAGACAGACTCAAGTCATCACTGCTGCATTTTTATGATCATTTTATTTCTGGGGTTATAGCGTTAGGTGGGGGAAACATGCATACCCTTAATGAGATCCACCATATATTATTCCTGCACGATCTAATCTGTAGCATTTCATTTACTCACTGTCACGCAGTGTTTGGAGAATACTTCTCTGACCTCTTTGTGCTTCCACCATTTTCTCCTCTGCTTAAGAAACTCCAAAGCCTCTTAAAAGTCCTCCTCGCTGCTCTTAGCAGTTTTTCACCTTAGGTGCTCTTTTAAGGTTGTGAATAACTTATCTTTACAAGGACCTGGTCTGAACTTTAAGGAGAAATTCTAACTAATAATGTGACTTTTAAAGGAAATTGGTGGCAGCAGGTCTTATTCAGAGGCTTCATAGGGTAGGGGGTGAATACAAACATGCACACCACTTTTTAATTTGTTTAAAATACTTTTTTGTAGTTTTTGTTTCACTTGACCAAATATGGCTTTTGTGTCAAATCCAAATAAAATGGGAACAAATGCCAAAGGGGGGGAATACTTTTGCAAGAGTGTGAGCTATCCATCTCTATCCAGCTCTCTGTATCTCTCTATCTATATATATCTTTGCAATATCCATTTATGAATGTACATACAGTAGGTATTATACTGCTAGCTGTTTCTCTGCTTTTTATTTCTTTATTCTGGTCTGTCTTATTGAATTCCCTGCAGACTTTCCAGTCCCTCTCAAACTCCTGTGAGTCTCCAGACTTGCCTCCTGGTTTTGTCGCTCGTCCCAAACGTTCGACCAAAGCTGTGATTAAGTGCGTGTCCAAGATGAGGGACGACATAGAGAGTCTGCTGAAGGACACATTGCCCAGGATCTGTGCCACAGGTACCTGACGGAAATCTAAAACCCCAGAGTTATGCAGCGGTTTTATTCAGGTTCAGCTGTATTTAGGATATGTATGTTTGTCTTAGTGTCCACTATAGAGGTCGAGCTGTTACTTGTGCCAAAGACCAGAGAGGAGTTTTTATGCTGTGAGTAAAACATTTAATCCATAATATATCACCAAATTGGTAACAAACCTAATGTTAAAAGGTTGATGTTAATATAGACCTGTTTTTTCCTGCTTTGTTTGTCTGCCAGATTGCCATCCTCTAACCCTGGATGTGAACTCGGTCTCCCAAAATTTGTCCCTTTCACAAGGATACCGGTGGGTGGAGAATAAAGCCACTGACAGACCTGCTCACCCGGAGAGGTTCACAAGTTTCAGGCAAGTTCTGTGCAGAGAGGGTTTGTCAGAGCGATGTTACTGGGAGGTCAGTTTGAGTGGCACTTGGTCCGTGGCAGTGTCCTACAAAGACATCAACCGATCATCAGAGTTTGGACAGAATAACAAGTCGTGGAGTTTAGAGTGCTCCATACATGGCTGCACTTTCCGACACAACAGAAGGAGTGCAAAAGTGTCAGGCCCTCAGTTGTCCAGGATCGGAGTGTACCTGGATTATGAGGCGGGTACGCTGTGCTTTTATAGCGTCTCTGACACGATGACTCTGCTCCACAAAGAACACGCCACGTTCACTCAGCCTCTCTACCCTGGCCTCGGGCTGAAGGATGGTGATTCTTGGATGAGCAGGGGACACTGTGCAGAACTGATCAAGATATGGTGATAAAATTTATATTGGGGTGGTCAATATGTGCCTCTGTTGGCCCTCCAATTTAACCGTGTACGATATGATAGATGAGAGGATGTGATTTAACAGGTAAGGTCCTGCCAAGCCTTTTATATTTTGATGTGGTTTTTTGGCCAGTTTTCTCTGCTGAAGCTTCAGCGCTAACCAGAAATGCTTTAAAGGTGCTGGCTATTATTTGGATGAGAAATTGTCATTTTTATATGACATGTAGTTTCAAATATATTGCATTTCTGCAGCTTTAAACTAGCACTTTAAGTAACAGAAGCCCATATGCATATGTTCCTAATTGCAATACAGTTAAAACAGTTGAGGTAAAAGAGAAGCGTCACGTCCATATTTTACATCGTTGTTGTTTTTTCCTCTCACTTTGGCTTCCCCTTGCCTTCTCTTGCGTTTTCAGATTTGAATTTAAAACAAGACTTTTAAAAATGTGTTATTTTGCAGAGTGTTTTGGCCGATGTGATGTTTAATGATTTATTTTTTCTTTCACTTGTTTTATATAAAATGCCTTTTTTTTTTGGAATACCTGTTTTGCATTTAATGACTGCTCAGAAATTGTGACACTCAAAAACATTTGGACCTGGTGTTAACATGCATTTTGGGCGATCCGATCACAAGTGGACAGCGCTAAATAAGTGTAAACGACAACATAGATGCATTGTGATCCAATGTCTCAAACCACTTGCCGAGACAGTCTGAGACACATTTGACCTCATATCTTTTGGATAAACACCAGTGCATTGCCAAGTACTGGTGTTTATCCTGTTTAACTAACCTTTCTTATGTCAGGCTGGACGAAGTGTACCATCCATGGTTTTGCTCCATGGAATGAGACATGCTAAATTCTGACAGCGATATCTCCAGCTGTACTGACACTACCACTACCCGTGACTAGTGAGCATGCTACAGAGCAGCTAGCAAAAGTTTGGACGTAATGGAGAGTGCAGGACATCACAAAATCTGAACACAAGCGGTCAGCTGGAGGCGTATGATACACGCAGGTGTGAACAGCGATGTGTCTCGGCTGCCACTTGTGATCAGATCACCCAAATCACTAGTGATGGCCAAATGAAGCCTCATGAACCACTTTCTTTATATTCTGACTCAACCAGATGGTGCTCTTGGTTTAAAGATAAAGGCTGAAGGACTGGCAATGAAGTGTGCTTTCAGACTATGGTTGAGCAGACAGCGCCATCTGGTGGCTTCAGAAAATAAAGACAGTGGTTCATGAGGCCTCATTTGGCCGTCACTACAAATCACATGTGAACACCAGGTCTAAGTGAGGCCTTTGTCATCAGATACTTTCAGCTATATTAGCATTGCTACTGTTGTATTTATTTTAATGTATTTAGAGTTCACTGTTATATTTTATTCTACAACTGGTTATGAAGAGTGAACATGTAACACGTGTTTTATGTTGTTTACATACACATTTTTTTACAAGAAATAAATGAATAAATAAAAGCCTATTCACATCTCATTGTACCTGACTTTCATTTGTCTCTTGGTGGAACATTTATTGAATGAATTACAACCCAGACTCCCAAAAAGTTGGGACGCTGTGTAAAATGTAAATGAAAACAGAATGCAAAAATCTGCATATTCTGTTTGACATCCAGTGGTGAAAAATGCCTTCAACACTTCAATTTTTTTCCCATTACCCATTTTCACATTGCAGCTATCCACAAAATATTTACACCAGACATTCGTGTTCAGTCAAAGTTACACTGACTGAAGAAATCACCAGATTTCAAACCATATAAATTGTGTACAATAAAGTGGAATAACACAGGGGGGAAAAAGCACTGAACACACAAAGTAAAATGTATTTAATATTTGGAGAAGCCAAAGGTGCTTACTTGTATGAAGAAACTAATGTCTCCGTTTTCAGATGGGAATTTGGCAAATTCTTCCACACAGACTGATTTATTGCAATTAAAATAATGTGTTTGTTGAATTGTATTATTTTTATTATTATTATTACTATTATTATTATTATTAGTTTATATTTTTTGCTATCACTTGTTCTATTTTGTTTGCCAACTTTTTGGAATACTGCTTTGCATAAAATGGCTGCTCAGAAATGGTGACACTTACTGTCAGGGCACAGTGCATCATCAGTTTTCTTTAAACCATATTAGCCTTGTCACAGTTCTGTTTGTTTTAGTGTATTTAGAGTCCACTGTGTCACAGGTAAAGTTCAATATCTTGTGGCTTAGTGTCATCGTCAGTGTAACATTTTTGATGTCTGGAGATACTTGCTCTGTCTGAAATCATTAAATGATTCACACTATGTCTGGAAATTATGTCTCAAATGGCAAATGGCCCTACTCAATATTACTGACACTGTGTTGTATTGTGAGATGATAGTCCATGAAATAGCATCTGATAATTTTTGTAAGTTATTCAGATAACAGTACAAACTGGAGGATACAAAGGTAGTGAATGGTTTAAGACACAGCTATTGTCTTTGTCCTCTCCCCAGAGAGGCTAGGGGTCAGAGTCATCTGCAGCCCAGCACTTGTGTCGCTAATAGAAAAATGTTTACTCTATTGCTGCATAAAGAACAGCAAACAGGGTGGATAATTGCCAAAACAGAGGCATGAACTCTGCTCTATCTTTCTCAGGTGACTCACTCTCATTGTATTGAGATAAACTCAGCTGCCGGTTTACGCCCAGCTAAAATAAACACAGTCTAATACACCAGTCCTGTAAGAAATGCTGCCTTCAAGTAGGGAATAATGCTTTTGTTGAGTATTTTTAGAGTTTCATGGTGCTACTGAACTGCACTGTGTGATACTGAGAGGTGTTTCTAAATATGTAGATTTTAAATTACCTGAAGAGTTACTGCCTCAAGCGAGGGAGTTCAAGTATCTCGGGGTCTTGTTCACAAGTGATGGTAGAATGGAGCGTGAGATGGATCAGGCGTTTGGTGCGGCTTCTGCAGTGATGCAGGCGCTGCGCCGGTCCATTGTGGTGAAGAGGGAGCTGAGCCGGAAGGCGAAGCTTTTGATTTACTGGTCCATCTATGTCCCAACCCTCACCTATGGCCATGAGGTCTGGGTAGTGACTGAAAGAATGAGATCGCGGATACAAGCGACCGAAATGAGTTTCCTTAGAACGGTGGCTGGGCTCAACCTTAGAGATAAGGTGAGGGGCTTGGACATCGTAGGGCTGCTGCTCCTTGGCTCAAGGCAACTGATCAGGATCCTCCTGGGCGCCTTCCTTTAGAGAACACGTTGGAGGGATTACAAATCTCATCTGGCCTGGGAACGCCTTGGGGTCCCCCAGGAGGAGCTGGAAAGGGTTGCTGGGCCGAGGGACGTCTGGGGTGCTTTGCTTGGCCTGCTGCCCCTACGACCCGGCTTCGGAAAAGCGGATGAAAATGAATGGGTGGATGGATGAAGAATATGTTCGACAGAACTCTAACATGGACCCCTCTATATTTCCACCGTTTCTCTAACTGAGAATGTTTGTAGGCTGTTGGCAGCTGTAGAGGAGGTATTTAAAAACCTTCTTCTTATGTAAAACTATTAATAGCACACAGCAAATGTTAAAGTCGAAGTCCTGCATTCAAGAGGGGGATAATAATAGCACAATGTATTTAGATTTGCCTACGCCTGTTCAAAGTGGAGCTCCGACTTCTTAACTAATGCTGGATAGTTTAAGAAGTCGTCATATTTTAATTGGTATAGTAGTGGTACAATGTTTTCCTCTGAATATAAAGGGAGCTTTGGGGCCTTACGTAAGTTATTTTAGGGTACAATGAGGTACATCAGTAACATGATTCAGTATAATAGATCTATAACTGGACTCTCTTAGTTGTCTGAAGCTGATAAAACTGGAGAGGTGGCATACCTGAAACCATGTGACTTCTCTGCAGAGTGGGTGTCAGCAATGTAGGCTGAAGCTCACGTAGAACTAAAGAGCTGACTAGCTGCTCTGTAACAGGACTTTCACTCTCAGTCCGTCAGCCAGATCAAGGCTGAGATAACTTTAAGTAGGACTTTTCTCAGATAGTAAACTTTGTTTTTGTCTTTATTTTGTTTATGCTTTCAAGAAATGTATGCAACTAATCCAGCTCCTAAAATGAATTAACTCATGTTCTGTTTCGGTCCCTGGACACATTTTATAACAGCTGCTTTTCAACATAATTTTGAACTGATTACAAGTCACTGTAGAAACTGTAGCGTGACATATAGGGTTCACTGAGATTCCATGTTTCGGAGCCCCTAAAGTCCCCAAAGATCTGGAGAACGGCCAGACTGGTTCAAGATGATAGAAAGGCAACAGTAACTCAAATAACCGGTGGTGACAACCAAGGTCAACACCATCTCTGAACCAACAACACGTCCAACCTTGACCACACCAGGTGCCACTGCTGTCAGCTCACAACAGGAAACTGAGGCTACAGTTCACACAGGCTCACCAAAACTGGACAATAGAAGATTGGAAAAACGTTGCCTGGTCTGATGAGTCTGGATTTCTGCTGCCACATTCAGATGGTAGGGTCAGAAATTGGTGTCATTAATCCATCCTGCCTTGTATCAATGGCTCAGGCTGGTGGTGGTGTAATGGTGTGGCAAGGTGTACCTAATAAAGAGACCAATGAGTATACTGTAGTTGTTTTCTATTATAGGGTTAACTGATGAAATACTGCATGATGCTTCCTCCCATCCTATCAGCACAAGAGGAGGAGTTTCTCCATTAGACTGGAGACATGTAAACACACCGCTGCTCACACAGGCCGCTGCAGCAGCTGTTTGGCGTTATTGATCTCTTCTCAAGAGCTAAACTATGGATAATATTTACAGGTTCCCCGTTTTCTTTGAGTGCCGCAGCCTGACAGAGGAGCAGGTGAAGCGGGTGCAAACATATTTCCGTATTCGCCGCAAATCTGACGGAGGAGAGAGCAATCTGAGCAGGGTGGATGATAAAACCTACAGCATTGCTTTCAGATATCAGAAGGGTAAGTCATTAAACACAGCACGTTAATGATTAACTCATGTTTACAGTTGTGTTGTGACGCGAGCGGTCGCGAGCTGTGTATTAATGTGGGTGGTCAAAGGAGCACCCTGTATTTGAACTATAAAGTAAATGCATCAGCTATATAAATTAAATTTATTCGCCTGTAGAATAAAATGTGAACTGTATGTATAGACAACTATTGTAATAATGTGTTAAACTGTCAATGAGCCCACTGATTCGACAGTAACTCTGCGAGACTGGGTCCTAAACAGCAATGGCATTTTAAGTTTCACTTTCCCGAGGAAGAGAAACTTAAAGGGTAACTCCGCACATTTTAAAAATTCACACACGACCCACCTATGGTCTGAATAAGTCCAGAAAATATCAGTAAACAGAAACAAATCTCCCACTAATCCCAAAACATAAGTAGTAAAACTTAAATTTGTGTTGTCATCAAATATGCAACCAGTGGATAGTGCTGTGTGGTGGCAAAGCAACTTCGTCACACTGCGGTCACAGTAGGGGTTCAATGAGCAACACATATCACTAGGTGAGAAGTTAAGTTTCATCAAAACAAGTAACCTTAGAACATGGGTGCACAAAACATGCAGAACACATTATGGTTAAATACCAAAATTTTCCATCACAGGTGTCTGCTTTGTGTTAAAATGAAAAGGCCCAAACTGTGGCCATCTCTGGAGGCGATCTCTGTGCAGTCCTGGCAGCAAGAGGTAAAAAAAAAAAATCCTTCGTCAAATACGACTACATAAACTCGAGCCCCTCTCCCATAGAGTACAACAGCAAAAGCGGCGGACATTTTAGATTCAGTTCAGTACAATGAAACACAGAAAATATACCTGACAGCAAGAGGTAAGAACAAACACAACCTTATAAACTCGTGGCCCTACGCAAATTAAGTGACACAGGAATATGTTAGCATAAATTAAACATATGAACACAGTGCTAAAACATGGATATTGCTATGAGAGCAATTTTACTTATCTCTCCCATGGAGTACAACAGCAAAAGGGGAGAGGTAGTGATGGCTAAATGAGGCCTCATGAACCACTGTCTTTATTTTCTGAAGCCACCAGATGGCGCTGTCTGTTCAACAAAGGTTTGAAAGCACACTTCATTGCAAGTCTTTCAGACTTTATCTTTAAACCAAGAGCGCCATGTGGTGGGGTCAGACAATAAAGAAAATGGTTCATGAGGCTTCATTTGGCCGTCACCAGAGAGAGGTATGCCGATCTATAACAATTTATTTGGCTAATATAATATTTGACATCCCAAGTTTGAGTCTTACTTCTCAAGTTTCTGGCTTTGAAAGAGAGTAGCTCATGTCCACAAATATTCAATAAACTTTATAGACCGAATCACCAGCCGAAATCCTATAGAAGTTTTGTGGATATGACTTTACACAGCACAAATATAAAAAGACATGTTTGTGGACAGTGAAATATTTGTTGATCATGGTACACATTTATAGATTGTCATTCTTGGGTTACATATAAGAAAATCCAATACAAGCTTTCCAATGATTATACTTCACATTTGTGGATTTTTTAAAATTTCTTTATTTTTTACAGATTTGCTGTGGTATAAATTGGACAAAATTACACTAACAAATACAAAGGAAGTCACAAATGTCCCACAAACTTACACACAAACTGACCGGAAGTCCACAAATGTGCAAAACCAGTTCACATTTGTAAAACCTGTAACATTTTAAGCAAAATTAAAGTACCTGTTTGCAGAGTAAGTTATGCACATCAATCTGTATCTTCGTGGACATGACTTTACACAAGACAAATGTAAAAAATAAACATGTTTTGTAGGTAGTTTGTAGATTTTCTTGTGTGGGTTACAAATAATAAAGTCCAATAAAAACTTCCATAGAAATTCTTCAGTACTCCCTAGACAGGCCACTACATAATGTCCCACAATGCATTGTGAAAAGTAGTGTACAGCTGATGGTCACTAACCAATCGAGAGACAAAGTGACAGACAAAGAATCTCATCAAGTTTGAAGCCTGTGTTTTTCTCAAATAAACAGCAATGCCCTTATTTAAAACTCACAATAACTAGTGTCACATGTTCTGTCTTAGATCAGCAGAGGGTCCTGCGGAGATCTGAGCATGTTGTGGATGGTCTGGTGTTCACTGTCCGAGGCAGCCTGGAACCTCTCGCTTCCTCTCCAAGTCAGGATTTTGTCGCTCCAGAACAGGTCAGCACAACATTCCTGTCAGTCAGTGAAGGTTGTTTATGCACAAAATTAATTTTTATTTACAAGTTCCCTATTTCGTGCCATCATGTAACACTGAAGAGGTTTTATACCGCATCATAAACTCTGTACATTCATGTATATGTTCATAAACCAATAGTAAGCTCTTACAATCCAACTGTTTCTATGCAACTAGGATCATTAAACTGTTGTTATCATTATCTGGATATCTCCTTTCAACAGAGCCCACAGTCCATGCCTGCCTCAACACCTCCACCAAGTGGTGAAGAATACAAACTACACTTTGATGCTTACCTCCTTCGTTACCTTAAGGAATGTCCCAAGGCTGTGAGAAAACTACAGACAGAACTCGCCTCTGTTTCCTGCTCTGCTCAGCTTTACCCAGAGGAGGAGAAAGTTGTAGTTTTCCGTTTAGCTCAACCTGGTGCTGCAGATGATGTTAGCAACTGGAAAGCAGAGGTAGACAAACTCTTTGATGGCTACCTGTGCCACTATGAGTTAGACTCTCACAAGGTCAAAGCTTTGCTTCAGTCCTGCAACTCTCCTCAGACCACAGATGAAGTAAAGGTGTACAGCGAGGTTGGGATGGCTGTTGTTGTTGGTGAACGTTCCCAGGTGAATGCCAGGTTGGCGGAAGTAGAGGACAGGGCAGGTTTTAGTATGAAGCAAACCAGCATTCGTCGAGTGGGAGAGTCCAAGCTCCGTCTCCTCTGGAAAGAGATTGATCCCAGCCTAGGACGAGATTTTCCAGGAGTGAAGGTCACTCAGGGAGCTGCAGGTCAGTTAGTTTTGGAAGGTTCTGCAGAGGAGATTCTTAAGGCTGGTGAATGGATCTCTGATCAGGAGAGTTTGGTGTTAGAAAGGACAGTTCCTGACATGAGCCCACATTTTTTGGCCTTCTTGAGAAAGGCATACGGAGGTCCAGGGGTGCTAGGTGACTTTTTAGGGGTTGGTGACAAGGTGGAAATAGAATTACGAGACACAGAGCTGCGGTTCTTCTCCTTTTCTGCCGATAAACTGGATGACACAGAAAAAAAACTGCATGAAATATTCAACGAAGTCAAGATTGACGTTCCTAACTGCTCTGCTTTAAGTGAAGAAAACACAACAGTTGCTAGCTACAGCCTTTGTGACACGCTTCAGGTGCTGGTGTGTCATGGTAACATCACCAAACTGGAGGCTGATGCTCTTGTGAACGCTGCCAATGAGGATTTGGACCATGGTGGAGGTGTTGCTGCTGCACTGAGTAAAGCAGGCGGCCCTGACGTACAGAGTGAGAGCAATGCCTTAGTTAAGTATATTGGAAAAATTCCTACAGGTGAAGTGGTAGTGACCACAGGGGGGAACCTGAACTGCAAGAGACTGCTGCATGCTGTTGGGCCTGTAGGTGGAAAATCAGGTGGCAAAGAAAGGATGTTGTTGGAAAAAACCATCCACTCTGCTCTGAATTTATCAGAACTCTTGGAGTTCCAGTCCATAGCCATGCCCTGCATCAGCTCAGGGACGTTTGGTGTCCCTGTCACTGTGTGCTCTGAGGCTATTGTAACTGCTGTAAAGAAGTTTGGCAGTCAGGGGGGGAGAAGTCTGAGAAAAATCATCCTGATTGATAATAGAGGAGAGGTGGTGAAGGCCATGCAGGAAGCATGTGACCGGCTTCTTCAAGGGAAGAGTACTGGAAACAGTGCACCAAGCAATCAGGGGTTCCTGATGGGTGCTGCTGCAGTAGACACTGCAGGAGGAGCCACTGCTGGAGCTTCTGGAAATGGCGTCTGTGTAGAGATCATTCAGGGAACCATCGAGACCCAGCAGGTGAGAAACTTATCTGAGAATGTAAGAAAGTGAATCAGGCCTGTTCAGATGAGAAAATGATTGTACTGGAGGATAAGAACAAGTCTTGGCATTGTTACTAATGTTTGGGATACCTGTACAAGGGCTTTTCCAAGTGACAGGCACGACATTATAAATGGATTTGCTTATCTCAGTGATGTCTTTATGAAGCCTTTCACCGCTGGAAAGACGGTCTTTTCATCAAACTAGGCTGTCTATGCAGCAGAAAGATGCAAATACTTTTGAAATCGGTGCCACATTGGCTGTCACATTTGCTTCTGCGCAAGAGGCAGAAAACCTACAACTACCAGAATGCACTGCGCAAAATGCTACCTTGTCTGTTTCGACACAGGAAACAATATTGTCAGCATTTTCGGCAAGAAATAGGCCACACAGTGACAAGTCTTGGTTTATATCAGCACTGCTTAGTTTTACAGAAGTTTTTCCAGTCTCCATTTTTACGGTACAGAAAACAGAATGGTGCCCACTTCCTGTTCACAAGAAGTGAGTGAGTGGCCAAATCAGTTACTGCAGGTTCAAGGAGAAAAACTGTCTTTCTAACTGCCTGTGTCTGGTACTGTAGGCTACCCACTTTGGAAATCTATATAAATATGACTAGAAGTTCCTGTTAACAAGGACAACCAGTAGGAATAATGTGAGGGAATGAGAAAGTTAGATAATTTGCATAAACTGGTGTCTTAACCCCCAACACATCTCTTGCTCTCCTTCTAGGTGGATGCTGTGGTGTCACCCATGGTTGGTAATGATCCTTGCTCTACCCGTGTTGGAAACATTTTATCCAATGTGGTTAAATCCCACCTGACTGCAAGGTTCAGGGAAGAACGAGGAGAAGAATCAGAGCCTGGTGACGCAGTCCTGGTGGAGGGCTTGCCTGAACTTCCATCTAGTGCAGTGTTCTTCCTCAACCTCGTCCCCTGGGATGATGACCCATATGGAACTGCAGTCCAGGTGAAATAGTGGAGGATTCTTTTCAGCTGTGTCTTAACTAGTGATGGCCAAATGAGGCCTCATAAACCACTGTCTTTATTTTCTGAAGCCACCAGATGGCGCTGTCTGTTCAACAAAGGCTTGAAAGCGCACTTCATTGCAAGTCTTTCAGCCTTTATCTTTAAACCAGAGCGCCATCTGGTGGGGTCAGAAAATAAAGAAAGTTTTTCATGAGGCTTCATTTGGCCATCACTAGTCTTAACTTCTTGTTTTAGGATCAGTTTTCTGCACCATATTATAGTATTTCTTGTGTCTAGCCTTAAAAATCGTTGAATTCTGACCTATTCCAGGTCCTGAGATTGGCCATCAACAACATCCTAACTTCCTGTGAGAGGAGAGGGTTTGAATCTGTCGCCTTCCCTGTGCTCGGTGCTGGGATTGCCCTGCGTTTTCCTGACAGCGTGGTAGCCAGGGTTGTACTGGAGGAGGTTCATGAGTTTGAACAGAACCGAGCCAGTGGAAAACCATTCCTGGTCCGTATCGTCATCCACCCGACTGACAACGAATCCAGTGAGGTAATGGAAAAGCTTGTACCATAAACATATTTCAGTACTTGAAATATCACTTGCATATGCACAATAGTGGATGTAAAATTTGAGCTGTGCACATAATTCTCAGCTCTGCACATCGGAGCTGTCATTAATGTATGTCAGGGTTTTTCAGTTACAGTTATGAATGCAGCAAAAAAATAGCAATGCTTATGCAGAAACAGAAAAAAAGAGCTATTAATGCACAGAATCATAACACGTGTTATAACGTCATGCTTGCCATATGAAACCTCATGACATTTGAACTGAACTGACCTAAGCTGACCTAAGCTGACCTCGCCTCACCTCACCTCACCTCACCATACCTAAACTGACCTGACCTTACCTTATCTCACCTGACCTCACCTCACCATACCATACAAGACCTGGCCTGACCTGACCTTTATACCTTGGGTAATGCTATTGTGTGCAATTAATTTTGTGTCAACAATACTTTTATGAAAGCAACATCTTTTACAAAGTGATTACGTGTAATTCTCACAGTTGATTGTTGTTGAAGTAATTAATCTGTATAAACACTTGTATTCTCAAAATGTTCAGCAATAAACATCAGCTAACATTTTGCCTGTATCATGAGTATGTACTGAAATTGGCATAAATCCATGTACTTTCTTGTCTCTGCAGGTCTTCAGGTCTGTCCAGGAAGGTTTACAACTCAAAGGATTCACAAAAGATGTTCACCAACCAGACAAAGGTGGGTATAGATACTATACGACAGCAAAGAATTGTAATTCGGCCCTGAATTACTGTTACTGTTGATTAAATAAAAGCACAAGAAAGCTAATCCTGAAAGCTACAGAACCTTAACCAGCAAGAGACATATATACCTAACAGAGACGTTATTTTCTTCTAGTGTCAACTACAAGGAGGATCATCCTGCTGGGAAAAACTGGATCTGGGAAAAGCAACCTAGCTAACACCATATGTGGAGAGAACCTGTTCACCACAAACCATACCCCCAACTCTGGAACGCAAGAATGTCAAGCAGAAACCAAATCCGTCAACGGAAGAAGCATCACAGTGATCGACACTCCTGGTTTCTTTGATGCAGTGCGGTCTGAGGAGGAGCTGAAGCCTGCGATAGTGAGGTGCATCACAGAGTGCGCTCCTGGGCCTCATGCTTTTCTCATTGTGCTTAAAGTGGAGAAATTCACAGAGCACGAGCAGGCTGTAATCACTAAAATATGCCAGTATTTCTCTGAAGATGCTTTAAAATACGCTGTGATTGTCTTCACTCATGGCGACCAGCTCCCTAAAGGAATGAAGATTGAGGAGTTTGTCAATCAGAATGAGAATCTGAGTGATCTGGTGAAGAAGTGCGGCGGCCGGTGCCACGTCATAGACAACAAATACTGGAAGAACAAACTGCAGAACAACTACAGGAGCAACCAGATCCAGGTGGAGGAGCTGCTCAACACAATAGACAAGATGGTGATGGAAAACAATGGAGGCTACTACACCAACAAGGTGTTTCAAGAGGTGGAGAAAGAAATACAGATTGAGGAAGAGCACATAAAACAGTCATCAGAAAACATGCCACCGGAGGAGATCAGAAAAAAAGCTCAAACGATAGTGTATAATAAAATTTTGATCAAAGTGGCAGGTACTGCAACAGGAGCATTGTTAGGAGCGTTTTTTGGCATAGCAGCGATGGTTGGATTAGTTATCACAGTTTTGAATAACTGCGCATTAATGAAACTTGTGAAGCAAGTTCCAGCATTAGGAGGGGCAGCAGCAGGAGGAGGAACAGGACTGGCAGTTGCTGGAGCGGTGTTGGGTGTGGCTACCACAGGCATGGCTGTAACAGGAGGAATAATAGGTGGTAATATTGGATTTCAGGCAGCTGAGAGAGCAAATACTCCATGGGAGGCAGTAGAGCTGGCAGCTAATGATGTCAAAAACAAAACAGAAGCTATTTTCAAGGTCAAATAAGAAGTCTGCAGCCCGTCACGAAGGGTTGGCTTATTACCAGGGTTCTAAATTAACTTTTTTGATCACCAGCCAATGTGAATTTCCACTAGCCAGATTTTTTCCGGTGAAAATAAGAGAGCTAATGAGTGCCACTGAATGCATTTGATCATTTCATTTACATTGTTTACACATGTCTTCAGAGCTCTCTGAACTAATTTCTCCAGAGCCCCCATCTGAACCTGAGCCACCCTCAGTTCCTTTTGTTCGGTGTTTGTGCACAAACTCAGGCCTGCGTGAGCGCAAACTGTCAGCATGCCAGATGTCAGTGGCTTTGCTTGGATCGAAGTCTTTGATGTCAGGTGAGCACAGCTGGGTTTTAGGGAGGTCAGAGAGGGTCACTCTTTACCTGCTTCATAACACTGAACCCTCTCTCACAGTCAGCTGTAGTTGCAGGGATAGTGAGGAGAGCGTCAAAAAGATTAAGGACGGACAATATGCATTATGCAGTTGCAAAACAAGTTATACATTTTCCAAGCAACTTTCCTGGCCATCACTTTTTTCCTCGAGCTTATGGGCCATGCAGTGGATCCCCAGCACATATGGTCTGTCTGCACGCAGTTGTGTAACTACACCATTGTTTACTCCTGTCATTACAGGTGCTCCATCTATGGTGAGGGCCACCAGCTTGTTCTTCCAATCAGTGCTGACTTCACTGTCCATTATACTGCACACAGCTTCAGCTATATTTGTAGCATCTGGCTTTGAGACAGCTTTTACCCCGACAAAATCAACTTTGACCTTCCTCTCACTGGCACTCCTGACGTAGACCATCTCTTCTTCTGTCACTACACTGTCCAGGGATCCAACTGACGTGACCGAGATGAACTTGCCGTCTGATAATCTTGCCCTTGTCTTTCTTCTCTCATCCTCCGCTATGTAGTGCATGAACTCTTTTGCCTGGTGGTCATTTGTGTATGTCTCTCCTATCTTCAAGCCTTTCTTCCTGTCCACCCTGAAATTAGTTTTCGGGGAAATGAAGCCACTATACAACACAGTACATTTCGATGAGATTTTTTTCTTTTTGAAACCCACAAACGTAAAGTTCCAACTGCGTCTATGGAAGCATGTACTTCACTCTGTATCGTATTAAATGCACTGATTCTGAAACATATAAATAGTAACGTTAATTCACTTACTCACACATCCATGCGAAGTCGGTGAAAGGCCTGCTCTTTTTTCCGATGGCGTGGGCATTTCGAAAAAGTAGCTGCATCTTCTCCAACTCAGACTTCTTCAATAAAGCGAGGCTTCTCCCAGCAAGGCTCTCTTGTCTTGGTGGTTTGAATCCTTTGGCTCTCCTGATGACTTCAGGCACTGTCATGGTCCTTTACTGCCTCGACTTTAAAATTATTAGTTCCCACCACGAAATTCTTTGTTTTGTTTTTTCTTTCGCGTACATGCGGCAATCCTGACAAAACATGACGTTACTTTCGTGATCAAACACAAGCCATTCACAACCCGTCAGGCATTAAACTTTTTTTTTTTTTGTTTCGCATGCTCTGTCGCCGATATCCTCATCCCCTGCATCCTTCCTCTTCTCGCCCACAGAAGTCTGTCCCAACCACCGCTGCATTTAGTTTAACTTTACTTTAGCTTTAACTTTAGCTCCACTGCTTTTAGCTAACTCCCTGCTTTCGCTTCGCTCCTTTCTCGCGCTGGTTGCACTGCAGACTGTAGCGTGAATGCATGCGCGCAGCCAATGGGCGTATGAAACGTCATCACGTAGTATTACGGCACAGTGTTCATGGGAAACATAGGAAGTATTGCCAGGGGGACAAATGACAGAGAACAGAACCTAAGTATAGCGGCTCTGACGGACACAATTGCCTCATGCATCACCGGCCAAACTGGCTAGTAAGTTTTTTTAACACCCGCTAAAATGAATTTAATTTAGGTGTTAATTTAGAACCCTGCTTATTACAGTGCCTTATGTGAGAATGCTAATGGCACTGCCTGGATGCGGTCTTAATTTTGTCCATTTTGGGCTACTGTAGAAACATGGCAGACTCCATGGATGAGGACCCGCTCCTTATGTAGATATAAACAGCTCATTCTTAGGTAACAGAAACACATCTCTTTTATTTCTTTTTTTTGTTGCATTTTTGAGGATTATATAACATGTGGAAAAAATGTGGAAAAAAGAAAGTACATAAATACATACATAAAACATAAACAGAAAAGTTGGCAATATCAGCAAATAAACGACAATGATATAATGATAAAAAAATTAAGAAATTTAAAAAAGAAAAAAATAAATAAATCACTTATTAGCTGCTAAATGCTCCTCTGTGTTCACCAGGAATAGAGTTAATAAGAGTGTGTGAACCATAAAACCCAAACAAGCTTAAAGGCTCCATAGAGCTGAGGGGAACTGCAGGGTTGGGAGATAACTCTTTGAAGGTTTGACACTTTGAGTGACGACTTTCACATCATGAGAAATCACTTGATCCATTGCACAAACTGAATAGTTCAGCTTTAACTAAAAGGGAGAATGTTTGGAGCTGAGAACCAATTAAATTGAGACAAGCAGTGACTCTGAAAGGTGTGGCAGGAAATGTTCATGTTGTTGATAAATGTTGTCATGTATAGATGATATAAAAATTATTATAATATGGATATGTATATTGTAATGTCTAAAATAAATGAAAATGATAAGGATTAAAGCAACTGACAATGTTAAATTATCTAACGGTGGTGGTTTGAATGTGGGCTTTCCTGAACTGTAAGGTGATGGATGATTTCCTTTTTACCCCCTGACTTGTTTTTCTAAATTATACCATTATTTTATGCCATTATGTATTTGTTCTAAATCTGCTGACAACAATAAAAGCATTTTTTGCTTACACATCTTCTTCATGCGTGTGTTTTGTTTTATTTCCGGGCTGTATGTCTGATTAGTTTACCCTACACCTGCAAGCTGTGATCAGTAGGGGGCTCCCTAAAACAAGACAAATGCTTTGTTTAATCAGGTGCCACTGAAACATGTTCTGTTACATACTGTAAAGACAAGGCCCATCAAGTGCATCAGCAATGTTGGCATTAATGAAACCTCATATTGTGATTATCATACAGTGGATGCAGTAACAGGAGATATTGTAATGTAAAACCTTCTCTTCTTCCACAAGGAGTTCAGAGGTCACGTCAGTGCTGATAGGAAGGGTTTCTCTGTTAAAGCTGCATCTGATGTTTGTTAGGTAATTGGTGACACAGGATATTCAGATGTGCAGTGGTGAAATGTAACTAAGTATATTTACCCAAGTACTGTAATTAATTGATAATTTGAGGTACTTGATTATTTTCTTTTCATGCCCCTTTTGACTTTTACTCACACATTGTACTTTTTACTACACTACATTTATCTGATAGCTTTTATAAATTAAGACTATTTGCCAAAAAACATAAGAAGGATTTATAAAATCTGATTTTTTCTTGTGATAATTTTGTCTACCCAACAGTACATAAACATACAGCTGAAAAAAATGAGTCAATTAATGAATTAGTTGATTAACAGAAAATTAATTGGCAACTATTTTGATAAATATTTAAGTCATTTTTATTGATTTTTGAAAAATGTTTGATTATTGTTAGATTTTTGAGATTTTTTTTGTAATTCTCTTTTTATTGGTTTACAAAAGCAATATAAACACATATAAACTAAATCCACAACCAGCTGAACATAAAGACCTTGAGCAAAACAAAACAAAACAAAACAAAAAGTATAAATTCATATTTATGAGTATTAACATGAATAAAAATCATACTATAAAGAGAACAAATAACACATACATTGTGCTAACAAGGTTGTTGAATTAAGACATACACATAGAGACAGTGGAGGGCTACTGATCACTTATTCAGACACAATCAGGTCTAATGTTTGAGACATATGCTAACCATTTTGTCCAGTTCTCAATAATAATTTTATTTAAGCAAAGAATCTGAATACTTTCTCTGCCACTGCAGATGTGTATATAAACCGTACCTGAATTACACAGTTATTTAATTCAGCTGTCCCCAGCTTCTTTTTCACAGTTATACATACTTTTCCTCTTACCTGTGATGCAAGATTTAGTGATGGCCAAATGAAGCCTCATGAACCACTTCCTTTATTTTTCTGACCCCACCAGATGGCGCTCTTGGTTTAAAGATAAAGGCTGAAGGACTTGCAATGAAGTGTGCCATCCAGTGGCTTCAGAAAATAAAGACAGTGGTTCATGAGGCCTCATTTAGCCGTCACCAGTCGCAAGGTATGACGAACAACACCAAACGTCTGCGATACTCGACAATGTTAACATGACATGAAATTCTAATGTTGTCAGACATGTAAAATATTGTCAGCAAATTTTAATTTCAACCAAACTGACGTAAGAGTCCCATGTCTTTTTGACATCCAGTGCCAGCTGGGTTGGCTTGAAGCACAATAAGGTAAGGCTTGTTCTTAGCTGAGTCGTTTCCGCTTGTGGCCCCGACTGGCTGGTTAAGAGAACTGAGGAGTCAGCAGTCAGTGACGTGTGATGAACTCAATAAAACAAATAAAATTTTCCAGCCTCCGTGAATCACCGCAACCATAAGAGATCCTTAAACATACAGTCATAAATGTACACAAAATATCAGACTGATAGGTCCAGCAGAGATAATAAAGCTGCATTCACTGGAATCAAATACAATACAGTGGAAATTTTAAAACCAGTATGACACTGAAATATATATCAAAACTGCATCCTCCCCGAGTCTGTATCACAGACTGGCTGTTAAAAATTTGTAGTCCAAAGCCTAATCCAAGATAACCCTGATGACATCACTGTGACGTCATCAGGGTTCTTTCTCAGACTTTGACAGAGGACATTATACAGTGGTTTACACAGGCTGATTAGTGCCAAGCAGGACTGCTGAAACTCATCTTGAAGTGAAAATTGGTGTCTGCCCCTTTAACATGGTTTCTCTGAGCACACAGCAGGTGATGTCAATTACAGCTGGTGGACATTGAGCCTTGAACCTCTCACTGCTGTTAGCTTCACTGCCCCTGGTAGAAGCAGGGAGCCAGCTCCTTCTTTTCCAACTATTCCAGATGAAGTGAAACTCAGCAACGTTCCTGTCTTTTTATAAAAGTGGCTGCCAGTAAAATGGCTGGCAAGCAACAACATCAGCAAGAGGAGCAACGTGGTGTTGAGCTCGACCAGGACCAGTTCTGCTGTTCTGTATGTCTGGACCTGCCAAAAGAACCAGTCACCATTCCCTGTGGACACAGTTACTGCAGACGATGTATTGAGGGCTGCTGGGACCAGGAAGAGGAGAGGGGACAGTACAGCTGCCCTCAGTGCAGGGAGACCTTCAGTCCAAGGCCTGTTCTGAGGAGGAACAACATGCTGGCTGAGGTGAGGGGTGAATTATACCTGCTCTTACCTGTTCTTAACAGATAGTATATCAGCTGCATTGTAAATTGTTATCTACTTTTTCCTTCAAACATATACATACTTAAACCACTGCAATTGTCCATTCTTCCTGTTTTCGTGTTGCCCCCAACAGTATGTCTCCTCACATTGAACCCTAATGCATATTTCTTGTAAAAAAAAAAAGACTTATTTTGTTTGGACATTAGAAAGTAAACAAATTTTAATCAGGTAAAATGTTAATTTTTGGTGTAAATCGAGGAATCATTTTTAAAACACTGCAAATAGGGCATTATTGGACTCACTTCTGCTGTGAGGCAACAAGGAAACAGGAGTTGTTGACAAAATTGTGGGGGTTTATTTACCCTAAAAAAAAAGCATGAAGCTGACTCCCTTCCATCAATCAATCACCTGCTCCATTGGTTGACTGGGCTGCTTGAGATCAGCTGATGTAGCTGGGACGTGAGCTCAACTTGACATATTGTCCTGAAATAATGCTATGCTCAATCATGGAAATCTGTGTTTCAGTGTGTCAGCAGAGTGGGTGATGTAAGCAATGGGTTGTAAGGTGCAGAACTGGATGAAGGGAGAGAGCAAAGTGGTTGAATAGCCAGGCTTGAATAAGCTGCCCCTGGGCGACTGGCCAAGCGCTCCCAATTGCACTTACTTAGCTCCGCCAGGGCCTGCAAGATACAGCACTGTGCATTATCTGTAAAAAGGAAGTTAGTTCTAAATATACACAACGCTTATAACAAGTGTAAATTGACACACCGTCGATGAGCGTCCAAAACTGATGCTGGATTGGTACAATGTGTCATAGTTTGACGCATGGAGCCAAGACCAAATGTCAGTGTTTGATTAGTTGGGATTGAGAATGCGTTAGTAGTACAGTCATGATGTATCGTCGTTGCATAGGCCACTGCCAGTGATGGCCAAATGAGGCCTCATGACCCACTGTCTTTATTTTCTGAAGCCACCAGATGGCGCTGTCTGTTCAAAAAAGGTTTGAAAGCACACTTCGTTGCAAGTCCTTCAAGCCTTTATCTTTGAAAAAGAGCGCCATCTGGTGGGGTCAGAAAATGAAGAAAGTGGTTCATAAAGCTTCATCTGGCCATCACTAGCCACCGCAGGCTCTCTTTGTTATCTGTAAATAGCTTTTAACATGCTCATGCTCTGTGTGCACAGGGGGCTGTTACCAGAACTCCTCCAAGAGCACATAATTGCAAGACTAGTTGTTCTAAACTCCCTTATTAAACTATTCTTTTCCTTCATTTGAGGTTTGGCTGGCACTCGTTTAATTATATCATTGTGCCCTCATCTGCAGTGGCACCTGACTGGAGAATTAACAGCATCTACTGCTTATCTTGATGAACCAACTCCCAGTATTCCCATAACAGTAGGGGGATAGAAAAGCACATAGAATTATGGTTCAATTTTGCACCAAATTTGCCTGGAAACCCAATTAAAGTGTTAATTCAAATATCAATTGTTATCTTTGTCATTAGCGACTACCGTCACTACTTTCCTATCATCCCTAGGTGGTGGAGAAGCTGAAGAAGTCAAGCACCCAGCTGGCTTCTCCCCCTGCAGCTGCAGCCTGTGCCGGCCCGTCAGACGTCATCTGTGATTTCTGCTGCGGGACCAGCAAAAACAAAGCCACGATGTCTTGTCTGACGTGCTTGGCATCTTACTGTCCAGCCCACCTCGAGCCTCACCACAGTGTTCCTGTGCTGAAGAAGCACCAGCTGGTGTCAGCTACAATCCCACTGCAGGACAAGATGTGCACAACGCACAACAAGCTAATGGAGGTCTACTGTCAGACAGACAAGCAGCTTGTTTGCACTCTGTGCGTTATAGATGAGCATAAAGGCCACACAACAATTTCTGTGTCAGTACAGAAGGCTGAGACAGAGGTAGACTGAAGTCTCACTTCATTCACTTATCTGTCCACATTGTTCCCTTTCAAAGTCCAGCACTCCCAAATGACATCAAGCCATAAAACATTAATGACTGATTAGTCTTTTCATGGTTGCGCTCCTCGTTTGAGCTCGTCCTAACATGTCAAATTGAAACATTAATTTTAATGCTTTCCTCCCTCCAGAGACAACTGGCTTTGAGTCAAAAGAAAGTCCAGGACAGAGTCAGGCAGAGGGAGAAGGAGCTGAAGGAGCTAAGCCAAGCTGAGGAGAATGTGAAGGTGTGAAATGAGCTGATAATCAATAGATCTTGGCTGATTGTGAATTGTCACTGAGGATAATCTGAACAGGATGCTTTTTATAAATCACAACTACATTCAGTGTCACAAGCCAAAGAACAGGCATAACAATTTCAGGTTTGTATTTTTGGTTTTTAGTTGCAGCTTGCTTCCTAGCAAGTAGTGATGGCCAAATGAGGCCTCATGAACCACTGTCTTTATTTTCTGAAGCCACCAGATGGCGCTGTCTGTTCAAAGCAGACTTCATTGCAAGTCCTTCAGCCTTTATCTTTAAAACAGGAGCGCCATCTGGTGGGGTCAGAAAATAAAGACAGTGGTTCATGAGGCTTCATTTGGCCATCACTACTAGCAAGTATGTTGGACATATGCCCAATTTTAACACACTGATTAATTACCAAGGGGAAATCATTTCTATCTCAGCCTTCAAGAGGTCAAAGGTCAGGACCAGCTTGTCAAAAGTTCATAGGTAAAAAACTTGACATTAACCTGATGTGTGCTTACAGAGTTGTGCCCAGACTGCACTGCAGGATTGTGACAAGATCTTCGCCGAGCTGATCTCCTCCATGCAGAGAAGATGTAGAGAGGTGAAGGAGCTGATCGGAGACCAAGAGAAAACTGCTGTGGCTCAGGCTGAGGAGCTGCAGCTGCAGCTGGAGAGTAAGATCAGCAAGCTGAGGAGGAGAGACGCCGAGCTGGAACAGCTGTCACACGCTGACGATCTCGTACATATGATTCAGGTATCACAGTCTTTGTCGTGTTATGTTTGACTTTTTGGAATCGGTGTTTTGCAGATGAGCATCTCTGAGCAAGGAAGGGATAGAAACTTTAACCTCAGTGAGGAGGTGTGATTGACCCTTTTGTGAGGTATGATGCAGTTTTTTAACAGATGTGATTGGTTTGTGAGCCTCCAAGGTGTTGACACTCAGTGGAAATGAAATGAACTCGATCACAATGTGAGACTGAAAGTGTTGTCATTGTTTGTGTGATCGCTCTGCTGATGGAAAGTTGAGAAAGCCTCAGGTCATCACTCCTGCATGTTGTGACGATGTTTGTTTCTGGCGTTATTGCATTGAGTGGGAAATGTGTGTGTGTGTGTGTGTGTGTGTGTGTGTGTGTGTATCCCTACTGAGATTGACCACAAACATTATCTGTGCATGATCTGATCTGTAGTATTTCATTATCTGTCCAGCATTTGGAGAATACTTCCTGTTTGTGTCTACACCATTTTAAAAGACCTTTATTTTTATTAACAACAATAACTTTATTTTTGTACAACAGTTGATTGGTGACTGAGCTGAAACTAGTCTATGAAAGAAACTTGAGCTCCTGGCAACCCGGGAATACACAAAAGTTAAGTTTTTACCGTATACGTTCTAATATTGAAAAGACAAAGTGCTGAGCGTAAATTGAAGTGCCGTCCCTAAGTGTCCAAAACTGATGCTGGAGGGGACCTGGAGCGTTGTTGTTTGACATGTAGGGCTACTGAACAAGCGTCGATATTTGACAAGTTGGGAGTAAGACTGTGTTACTCCTGGACAAAGGCAGGAATTAAGTATTCTCATTAAAAATCATTAATTACCCCTACTGAAGTGCAAGATGCTGGCTTTTCTGACTCTAACTCGATTTGCCAATATTTCCTAATATATTGTTTTGCTGTCTTTGCCTCTGTCTTGTTTCTCCACAGACTCTCCCGTCTCTCTCCGCTTCCTGTGACTCTCCAGACTTTTCGCCAGGTGCTGGTCCTGTGCGTTCCTTCAGAGATGTGACTGACTGCGTGTCTGAGCTGAGAGATAAATTAGAGAGAGTCATAAAGGACACATGGCCCAGGATCTCTGCCACAGGTAATTAATGTGAATTCTGACCCCATACAATGGCTGTATTCATGTCCAGCTGTGTTAAAAAAAATTTCTTTCTTGCAGTCTCTTACGTTGACTTCTCCCTGCCACCAGTTCCAAAAACCAGAGATGAGTTTTTAGACTGTAAGAATTTCCATTTAGCTCCTTCATTTTATTGAAATAGTCATTACCATTTCGCAGTGTTAACACTTTGTTTTCCTGACAGATTGCTGTCCCCTCACACTGGATGGGAACTCAAACTACCCGTATCTCCACCTGATAGAAGACAACCGCAGGGTGAGGCCTTCACCCACCGCGTATTCTGCTCACCCAGACAGGTTCACTAAGTTTCCACAGGTGCTGTGCAGAGAGGGTTTGACAGAGCGATGTTACTGGGAGGTGGAGTGGCATGCTCCCACTCTGTCTGCAGCAGTGGCGTACAAAAACATCCACCGCACATCAGACGAGTCACATTTTGGGAACGATGACAAGTCCTGGTGTTTGGAGTGCACAGAAAATGGTTACTTGTTCCGTCACAATAACATAGTAACGAAGGTGTTGGGCCCTCGCTCCGAAAGGATTGGCGTGTATCTGGACTATAAATCAGGCACTCTGTGCTTTTATCATGTCCCCTACCCGATGATCCTGCTCCACAAAGTCCAGGCCACATTCACCAAGCCTCTGTATCCTGGGATTGGGCTGGAATATGAATGGTATGATATTGGAGTGTTCGCACAGTTGGCCAAGTTATGGTAGCAAAAATGTGTATAACTGCAACAACAACAAAAGTTGTTTTTGACATTCTGAAAAACAAAAAATAGTAAAGATTACTGCAACAATTTGCAGCCCAGTCAGTAGAAGAAAATGTTGGCAGTGTATGATTCTGTAAAAACGGATACTGTACAAGATATTTGTACGTTTCATATGTATCGTATAAACATTTCTAAAATGCAGTTCGACTGTCGAGTTTCAGCAGACCACTGACTGAGACCAGCCGTCTTTTTCAATGACTCATTGTAACATTTCCTGTGGTGTTTGTGGTGACAGCAGCGGGCACTCTTAAGGAGAGATTGCATCAAATCAATATCGTACATATGGCGTAGGCTCTACATAGACACATACCCTACGACGTCGCCTGATTTGCACCTCCCTAGAAATTTAACCACATGGTGGGGTGACGCAGACCTTCAGTTTATTTTTGTAAGCTGAAACCATTTCCCTCTGTAGAAATGAAGCTTTTATTTACTTTCATTTCACAGATAAGGAACATCAAATTGTAAAGACAATATAGCCTCCGCAAAAAAGGCATTTTAAGTCCTATGTGTGATTTATCTTGGCTTCATATGAGCAGAGGAAAACCCTGCCAACCGCTAGGCTAATTTACACAATGTAAAATGCCATTGACTTGTGCTAATAACATTAGCATGTTGTATTTGTTGGGAAAATGAGTCCAGCAAAAGTACCTGCACAGCAACACAGACACACCACTGCGCATGTATAAATGCTCCCAATGGCTTAGACTCTGCGTAGAGCCAACACATAACAATAAATCTGCCGTATTGTGACGTCATGACATGCATTACATATCCTTGGCTGCAGAGTACAATGCCAACATTTATCCTGGCGATTGGGTTGCCATGTACCACATAGCTCCAGAGGAGAAACATGGCAAATGCTCTGCACACACACCTCTGTTACACTGTGTTGTATCCCTTCCAGGGCTTTCTAGGTATCACCTTGTTTTGGCAAACCAGATGTTAGCGTAAAACCTGCATTGAACCCTGCCCGACTGCAACAAAGCCACACTATTCTATGTGTTTCTTTTACTGAGAAGAGGCGGTGGAGCATGACATAGTCTACAGTAAAGACTTATTAAGAGAGGTTTTCATCCAGGAAGAAGCAGCAACTTGCAAGTTATTGCAAGTTGCTGACTTTCTACAGAGGTTTGGAATATGTTGAAATTACTTGGAAATCAGTCAAACCCACAGAAGCACGAATGCTCGGATATTTGCAGTGTAATACAGCTCTGTTACCTGCTGACCTGGGGTGGCACCATGATTACACTGTAAAATGTCTTGATAATTGTAAAATGTAATGTATCTTTATGGATTATGCTTTAAAAAAGTAAATTAAATTGTTTACGTGGAAGGTGTTATCTGGTTTGTTTTTTTATAGCAGTGTGGGGTTTTTCCCATATCTGCATGGGTTTTCTGCTTCCCTCCCACAGTTCAAACGCATGAAGGTGTGAACATGAGTCTAAACGTTTGTCTCCTTAAACATTATGTGTTAGCCGTGTAATACACCAGCAACTTACCCAGTATAGACGGCTGGATTTTTATGCACTGCTGCCAAAACGTAACATTTAAATAGGAAAACAAACACTACTTAAGTAAAAACAATAATCTAAAATTTGATATGCATCCATTAGGGAAAAAAAGGGTTTCACCACAGCTTGTAAAAACAGCTTTAGATTTGTGTGCTAATGTTGAAATGTTTAAGGGTTAATTCACCCAAATCATAAGAACTATTGAACTATAGCCATGAAGATACACTTCATTTCTGTGGCTGCTTTCCATTGATTTATTTCACCTCCCTTTCCCTTTGAGCCAAGGTAAGACTGACAAGTCCCAAGTCTAGTCTTAATGTGTGAATGTTGTTTTAAAATTTATATTTGTTAAAACAAGTGTGTTTAAAAAGTTACGTAGCTATTAAGCAGTGATGGCCAAATGAAGCCTCATGAACCACTTTCTTTATTTTCTGACCCCACCAGATGGCGCCTTTGTTGAACAGACAGCGCCATCTGGTGGCTTCAGAAAATAAAGACAGTGGTTCATGAGGCCTCATTTGGCCATCACTGCTATTAAGCTGACATTAGCTAATGCGTTGACGATTACTGTACCTACGGTGAAAGCTCTGCATCGACGTAGACATGTCGCAGCGATGCAGACCTCCTGTCTATTTTTGTAAGCTGAAACCATTTCCCTCAGTGGAAACAAAGCGTTTATTTTACAGATAAGACACGTACGTAGGCTATGATCATGCATATTTTATCTACAAGTACACATCACACACTGAGCGAGCCGCCTGTTAATGACGCTGTCGGCAAAGCAGTAATAATTATGCTAAGTGGCTAATGGGCAGTGATGGCCAAATGAGGCCTCATGAACCACTGTCTTTATTTTCTGAAGCAACTAGATGGCGCTGTCTGTTCAACAAAGGTTTGAAAGCACACTTCATTGCCAGTCCTTCAGCCTTTATCTTTAAACCAAGAGCGCCATGTGGTGGGGTCAGAAAATAAAGACAGTGGTTCATGAGGCTTCATTTGGCCATCACTACTAATGGGCATGTAGCTACTTCCATGTTTCAGATGATACGTCATGTTTGTAGTCAACCAATGAAGATGAGTTTACATATCACCTTGGGTTCGTCCTTCACCTTCTCAAAATGATCCCACACTTTGGATTTCCTGCCCGACATGTTATTAATTAGCCTGTGGAATAACCGCAGGTACCAGCCCTGGAAATTCGGGGCCGTACACATGCTGCTGCTTTAACCACCTGGAAAATGCGAGGTCGGGCACTGGGTGCTATTCTTGTGCCTTTTTTGTGCCAGCTTTTAAGAGTGCGGTGGCAGGTTGCATCTGAGGTTGCTAAGCAACCGTAACAAGCATCGTACAGCCTATTTACCTTACATCATCCTGCAGAGCTGATCTTCTTCCAGGCGCTGTTTATAAGTGTGTAGGCCTATCGTCCGTGGGACAGATGTAAAGCTCTGGGTTGCCCTGCACCAACATGATCAACGTATTTATCAGACTGAATATTTACAGAAGATTTTTTATGTAACACCCGTTTACATTTTATTAAGTTACGCATAATTAGCATGATCACTGTGAATGAGTCAGATTCTCCTCTTGCTCCATCACAGCTCTAGCCTGTTGTCCAAATATGGTCACTTTGCCTCCAAAAAAACAAAATAGTGACGCCCAAACTGTGATTATGACAATACAGTGCTTTACACAGTCATGGTGTGGAGATAACGGGCGTCCACATATTTTGGCCATGTAGGGTAGTTGGATTTTCATGTGCTATGATTTTGAGATAACCCCTGCTAAAATATCAGCTACCACTTTGATACAATTGGGTTGAGTAGAATTTTGTTTGTGGATGCACAAAGCAGTTATCTGCATGGTTTCCATAACACTACGGAAAAATAAACCAAAGCTTTACATAGACACACAGATGGAATTCCTCGGTCGACATGTGAGGATGTTGACAGAGTGCCAGGGCAGAGGCAGGCCAGATAATGGGAACACACCTTTCCTTCTCACTACAAGTTACAGCAAGCATGACAAATCAGTCACGGAGAGACCGAGAGAGTGGGTGGGGGAAAACGTGGGGAGAGGACAGGGTGAGAAGAAAAAGAAGAAACACAACATTAACAACGGATTTCTCTTCCAGCTCTTAGTGTCCTCTGTCGTCTGTTGGGACTAACAGCTGATGACTGAGGTGAGTGCGTCTCATTTGTCCGTCTCCCATTCATGAGTCTGTGTTGGTTTCTGTCAGCAACAACACTGCGGTTACAACTGCCAACAAATCACTGCAATCAGCTGCAGTTACTGCTACTGTTGGAGGAGAAACTCTGAACTTTTTTTTTCTTTTGGAGGAGTTAGAGTTTTTTCTGCTATTTATTACCGTGTATTTTTGAGTTTTAAGAACACGGTCTTGTGATGTTAATGTCAGGTTCATTTGGCAGCTGGGATTTGTTCAAATATGAGCAACATGGCAATCTGTGCAACTAAATGTTTGCGGTACAATTTCTATATGTATGTTTTTTCTTTGTAGGCAGGTGTGTTTTAGTAGGTATGTGCATGAGTCACACAATACACACAAACACACCTTTTGAGTCAGTCAGGTTTTATAGTCTGTGATGTGGTCACTGCAGGGAGCTCTGGTCGTAAAAATGGTCATAAAAGCTTAAAAAATAGGGGAGGAATCCAACTTTTAATGTTTGTATCGTAAGAAACCAAAAGAGTAAAAGGACCGACGGAAACAGAAGCGACTCAAAATGACAGTTATAGCTGGTGCCGTGTCTCATTTCGAGGCTATTGCACAATATGACATAGTTTTACTAGCTGCTGCTGCTCTGATGCCACTGTCAATGTGGTTTGACCGGCTTTCTGTAAACACTGCCATGTGGTTACAGCTCTTTGTTTCTCTTCTTCTGAAACTTGGGGAAATTTGCTTTCATACAACGTCACGTTAGCCTCTTTGAAGGCAAGTGGTAGAAGAAAGGTTATCTATCACATCATCAGCATAAAAGTAATATATCTGTAAGAAAAATATTCATCTTTACTTATGAATTGCTGCTTTTATTCTAAAAAAACACATTAAAATTTCATTAACAAATTGCATTTTATTTGACGTCTTTCTAAAGCAACTTTATGCTGTTTTTAAATGTTCTCCAGTGTGTAGGATTTAGGGGGATATATTGGCAGAATTGAAATATAATAAGTATAAGCAGTTTTCTTCAGCGTATAATCACCTGAAAATGAGAGTCACTGTGTTTTCGTTACCGTAGAATAAGCCGTTTGTATCTGGTTGGCAGCTGGCCTAACACTAAACACTAAACACTAGCACTTGTTTTCTCGTTGTAAGCAATAGATAAAACTGCTTTATTCAGTGTTTGTTTTTGATTTTTTGCCTCTGATGATGGGATGATGCAGTGGGTGTTGGGGGGAGAGGTGGGGGGATGGCATGCAGCAAGGACATTGCCTAAATGTCCTGACCATCTGGATCTGGAAACATCCGGAAAATAGATGGGCATAAGCAGGTGCCTGGCTCGCAGCCCATCCGCAAAAAAGACACAATCTGAAACACTGATTTGTAACGTGAAACCGCTTTAATCAGCGTCTGTACCTAATGTAATCAGTGTCTGTTTTGGAGAGAGAGAGAGCTCTGCTGATAATTTGGCTCCAGGTAAAACCTTCCTTAACATATAGATTTTATGGATCATATGGATCTTCTCCAACACACCAAACTTCATAGAAGAAACACTAATTTATGACATGAAACTACTTTCTGCTGTGTTTAAATCACCAGGTCAATTTGCTTTAGAGATTATGAGACCTCTGCAGATAATTTGGCTCCCACAAAAAACCTGCTGAATATCTGGACCTGAAAAAAAGATGAACACACATTAGCAGCAGCCCATCTGCAATGTGCCGAATGTCATCGGAGAAACACTGATTTGTAATGCAAAAAATGCTTTATTCAGCGTTTGTACCCATTTTAATCACCTGGTCTGTTTGTTTTTGGAGAGGAAGAGACCTGTTCTGATAATTTGGCTCCAGGTAAAACCCTCCTGAACACCGGGATCTTAAGTTATCAAAGAAAAAAGATAAGCACAGACTAGCAGGTGCTGGACTAGCAGTATGTCTCCGACATGCCAAACAGCATTGGAGAAACTCTGATTTGTAACATGAAACTGCTTTATTCAGTGTTTACCAGTTTAAATCAGCGGGTCCATTTGTTTTGTAGAGGAGGAGACCTTTGCGGATAATTCGGCTCATGGTGAAATCCCCCTGAACATCCAGATCAGATAAAAAAAGATGAGCACACATGAGCAGGTGCTGGACTCGCGGCCAAACAGCATAGGAGAAACACAGATATGTCATGTGAAACTGCTTTGTTCAGTGTTTTTACTAGTTTTAATCATGTGGTCTGTTTGTTTTGGAGTGGAAGAGACTATATTTGGCAGCCAGTAAAAACCTCCTGAACAAAGAAAGAGTTCTAACTGGGATGAGTTTTGGCTGGATGAAATCTGCAATCCTCACCATTTGATGCCAGTAACTCCCCTTGAATCTTACACAGTGAATAATCTTTTATTCAGTGTAAAATCAACCAAACAAAAATGCAAAACAAAACAGACTAGGAACCAAAAACGTAAAAGAATTAATAATTAACTTACCTTTTTTTTGTTTTCTTAAAAAACACCATTTAAACTAAGGACAGTCCGTTCCTAAAGTCTCACCCCCTGAAATGTGATGCAAATATACGCTACAGGAGCAGCACTGAAAGAAAACATCTCAACAAATATCTAGTTCTCAGGACACAGTCATTCCACATCATTACCACCGCAGCCAACTGCATACTGTTTTACATCATGGTAATCCATAATTACTGCACAGGTTGCTAAGCTGCATCAAACAGGTCTGGTTAGCAGGTGTGGGTGTGAATATTTGACTGTATACACAGCATCACCCACACGGCATAGTTTCAGTGTCAGCCTAAAGGGCGTGCTTTTGAACTAATAGGCAAGATATGTTGAACAAGTGATGACATGTCACTCCTGGAAACATTTTTAGCAGGGACATGAAGTAGCTATATTACCTGGAAGGAGCCAGCCATGCAAACTATCCCCCGTGTTAATCATAAAATGCTCCATCTTACTATATAATGACGAAAACTCCTTGTGAAATGTGGCACAGTGGTAGAGGGTCATGGGAGGATGCGAATGAAGCAATATTACATCAATTGGCCAAAGGGGGGCGCTATAGCAACCGACTGAAATTGCAAACTTTGAATGAGCATATCTCATGCCCCGTATGTCGTAGAGACATGAAACTTTGCACAGAGATGCCTCTCCTCGTGAGGAACAAATTTGCCTCAATAACCCATAACTTCCGGTTATATAGATTTTCTGCCATTTTGAATTTTTTGAAAAACACTTAAAATCAATCTCTTCCTAGGAAGTTTGACCGATCTGCATGAAACTTGGTGAACATAATCTAGGGACCAATATCTAAAGTTCCCTCTTGGCAAAAGTTGGAAAACTTACTAAAACTGAGCTTCTATAAGGCAATGAATATTGCGGCAGTGTGAATGCGTCCTAAATCCCTTTGAATATACTCTGTCTGATACGCTTCAAAAATTTAAATCTGGTAGGTTTCTTTAGATCAGTGGTTCTCAACTGGTCCAGATTTCGCCTTAGCAATAAGTTCAAGGTCCACTCAGTTTAATATATTCAGCATCACGCTTGCTTTTGGCCATGTCGCTGTGAAGTAAGTGTTGCAGGAAACGACACTTAAAAATAAAAGCTCTGGTGCGCTAGATAACTCGACAAAAAGGTGCCGGGTTTCAGGAGCAAGTTCCACAATGCGTTGCCTACTTCATGTAAAATTCTGCTTCAGTGGCTTTTCCGCCCTGACCAGAATACAGCTCTCTGAAATACTTATTGTAACCATGTCTATAGATATTGAAAATTGCGCAAAATACTGACAAGCGGCAGCTTCAGTTCAAAGAATCTATATCACACCTGTATCAGGAAATGTATGGATAATACACGTCACGTCAGTAAGAAGTGACTTAATGTGGATAAACTGAGACATACTGTTGAATTTGCACTTATTTTTCTTAAGACATCTCAGGCTGCTCACCTGTTTTGTAAAAGGATGAACGTCTACAGAATGTACTTGTGATTCTTTACACAAAAAAAGGGAAAATATTGGAGCTAATGATACTTATAGGTTATTGTGTATGTGTATGTGAGTTTGATGCTCCTATTGTAGTTGGTCTCTCAACCAGGGGTCCTTTCAGTTTCAGGGGAGTCCCAGAATAACGGAATTGTTTAATTTCCCAATTCAATTCACTGAAGAAGTGAGCCCGATGTGACTAAGCGTCATACGACTCTGATAATAGGTTTTACTTCCTCCACAGTTATCTCCTCAGCTGCAGCTGATAACCAAATTGCGGTTCAAATCATGCCTAACCACATTAATCTTTGCAGACGGAGGTTCCTGAAGCGGAACTAGTGTCTGTGACCTAATGTGTATCAATTTAGAGGTTCTTCATATAAAAAAGGGGAGCTAATTTGATCTATTCTATATAGTGTTAGCCAGTAATTTATATCAATGCATCATATTTTTTAAAGTGATCATGTTTTGTAATAAATGTAGTTGAGTAACGTTAACAATCGCGCTGAAAGAGCTTCCAAAATTTACTGAAGTAAAGTATTTCTTGTCTAATATTTTGTATTTTATTTCATATCATTTCCCCTAAATTTACAAATTTTATTTCTCTTGATTGTGTTTATACATATTAAATATAATTTTTTATTTAAAGCACTTTTAATTGCGTTTGTGTTTGGATGGCACCAGGTATAAACTTGCCTCATCAGGCCTAAAGAGAAATAGAAAAAATATGAAACTCAGACGAATCATTGCTCAATCGCTGACACCAGCTGAGTGACTGCTGCTCTCCATTCGTGTCTGGTCTCGTTGTTCAGGAATTAAGAATCCCCGTTAAAACCTGTTACAGTTGCGCCACACTCCCACGCTTCCCTGCAGAGATACATACTTGTATTGTCAAACTGAGGCCTGTGCCAGATAAAATATGGGGTAGGATTCAGAGGTGAGGCTATTGGTTAAGTTACTTTGTAATGTTGCAGCATGGCACCAGGTAAGATATGATTCCATATTCTGAGGTCTGCTTTGCTAATAGTGACACGGCAGGTACATTTCCTTTTTAAAAAAGAGGAAAAACTGTATAATTTTGTTGCTTTTTTGTGTAAATCTATTGAGCTACACTTTGTAAAATACCAATATTCTCTCTTTGGCAGGTAACCAAAATGGCCCACAGCAACATTTCTGACTCCCTAAAGAACTCCAATTTAACAGATGGTAGCATTGTAGATGACAAAAATTCCACCACCGTGGGCGCCCTCATCCTGACCCTCGTCTTTCTCTTGGGCTTCCCTGGAAACCTCTTCATCATCTGGAGCATCCTGGCAAAGGCCCGAAAACATTCCGTCACCACCCTCCTCATCCTCAACCTAGCCTTTGCCGACGGCTCTCTGATGGCTCTCACACCGTTCTTCATCGTCTACCTGGTTTTGAAGAACTGGGTGTTTGGGGAGGTGATGTGTAAGGTGCTCTTCTACCTGTGTCTGGCCAACATGTACGCCTCCATCCAGCTCATCATGCTCATGAGCATCTACAGGCTGGTGGCGGTGTTGTGGCCGCGTCGCATCAGTATTGTCACCAGCCGCAAGATTGTATTGCGGCTGCTGGCGGTGGTGTGGGTGTTTGTGATGATCGCCTCCATTCCTGCAATGATCTTCAGGACAGTGAAGAATGGGGAACATGCTTCTGTGTGTGAACCGCTCCACGTAGATGAGAGTCATGTGAGTAAGCAAAAACCTGATTATATTCATACTATCAAAAAAAAAAAGGAAAAAAAAAGCACTTTCCTCCCAGGTTGCAGAAAACAATCCTCTTGAATAATAGAAAGATGTGCAGGTTCTCATTATGCTTCAAGGTCTGGACTGAAGGGTTCTGTGTGCTTGGAATGAACAAGAACATATGAAGTGCACGGAGGCCCTGACTGGTGCCAAGTACCAGACATTTCAAGGAACTCGAATGTGCTTGTCTGCCTTCTTGATGAGAGTTAGAGAAGACTGACACCACACTCAAGTCTGTATGCTGAATATGAAGCACACAGGAGATGATTGGCCATGTTTAGCATAAAGACTGGACACATGGAGATACTGACACCGTCTGAACAGGGTCAGTTTTAATATCTGTTAACAGTAGTATGTAACGTTAGCCGACAGAGCTGACTCAAACTCCCTGAATCAATTTAGCTCGTCTTTTAAGGCAGAGATTTGAACTCGACAACATTAAAAGAAATCCATCCCACAGGCATCTCTGGGTTTTTAAACACTTCCCTACTCGCTGCAGAATGCTAGAATATTAAATTCTATTTTCTCACCTTCCATTCACAGGTGGTCCTCCAGTACATGATGGAGCTGGTGTTGGGGTTTGTGATTCCCTACGGGGTCATTGTAGTCAGCTACATCTGCATCTTACGGCGAATCCGAAAGACCAGGTTCCGCCGTCGCGTTCGTAGTGAGAAGCTCATCCTGGCCATCGTGTTGACCTTCTGCATCTTTTGGTTGCCCTACCATATCATCAACGTGGTGCAAGTATGTCATTCATCCTCTCTTTACAAGTAAAAACCTATTCCAAAAATTACGGATACAGAGTTAGTGTATTTATCAGGGCCTGTACACATGCTGCGTCTTTATACGCCTGGAGAGCGCGGAGACAGGTTGTGTCTGAGGTTACTAAGCAACTATAACCAGCACTGTATCATATCCTTTTTTACCAGAAACCCTGAGTGCAGAGTTGATCTTTCAGGTGATGTTTTGTAGTGTGTATTAAGCCTAAAATATTGTCCGTGGGATAGATTTAGAGCTCTGGGTGGCCTTGCACTATTGAGTTCACCTGCAATGGATTTACGGGCACAAAAAACGCAGCATGTGTACGGCCCCTCATACGCCCAGGTTTAAAGTGTAAAAAGATGCTAACCACTAACTGTTAACTTTGTTTTTATTGTCCTCAGGTTACATGGGCTTTGTGTCCAGCCAACTGGAAATCGGCAAAAGGAGTGTAAGTAATACGACAGACAGTTCTTACTTTGCAAAGCTAATATTAAAATTCAAACACAAACTAATCAGCGTTATCATCCCTTACGTGGTGTACAGTTGGGAGTTGATTTAGAGTCCAATTAGGCAATTTAACGTGTCACTTATTTAATTTTTTTTTTTATATATTTTTTTGGGGGGGGGGCATTTTTAGCCTTTAATGGATAGGACAGACAAGCATGAAGGGGGGGGAGAGAGAGAGGGAATGACATGCAGGAAAGGGCCACAGGCTGCAGTCGAAACCCGGGTCGCTGCAGCAACAGCCGTGTACATTGGGCGCCATTTTTTTTACCTTACCTGTGAAGCTCCACCTGCCAGCTACTGTCAGTCAAACACAGATATGTCTCTCCTGTACAGCTTTGCATCTCAATGTCCGTCAAATTTTCTCTTCTTTCTCCATGACCCTCCATAAAAACGCTGTCGCACATGCTAAATGATGAGCTACACATAACAAGACAGCGGGATAATGCTAATAATGTATCCTAATTACGCATGCTGCTTGGCAATAGCCATACTTGCTGGGCATTCTCGTGAACTCACATCGTTAAGACCGGGCGTAGTTAAGACTAGGTATATGGCGGTGTTGGGCAAGCTACTTGAAAAATTTAGTGCTACTAGAGACTTTACATCAAAATTAAGTTTCACTACACAGGAATGTAGCGAGCTAAGGTACGAGAAAATGGCAAAACTAGCTTGTTACTTGCAAAGCTTTTATTCATTTATTTTGCTCTGGCTCTGTTCTTGGCCCTTGTTGTGTCTATTTCTACAGTGTCCACTAAATATACACCGTCTATGGGCAAGACACATGAAAGACGCGTCAAGAAATGCAATGTAGCCAATCAGAGGCAGAGTAGAGTGGGTCTTGTCAAGAAAAGCCAATAGCAAAGCAGTATGCAGAATAAACTGAAGGATTAGTGAGTGATGTCATGTGGAAGCGTTCTAAAGACTGGTCTCAACAAAGCCTGACTTAGCAGGTAGGACCAGGCTTAGTAGAGACCAGCTGATGCAACCTGCTCCTGATCAAACATTAACCAAAATACTGTTACTGTATTGCATATTCTTCACCTAAAATGCTTTCAGAAATATATTTTACTTCACTGTTAAACTGTAATGAATTTGTGAACAGGAAGTTGGTATTTCTATGGAATACTTCTTTAAGTAAAGTATCTGAGTGCTTCTTTCACCAAAGGAATTATGCACAGTCTGTGACCCTTTCTTGTACATCCTCATAAAAATCCGAGTCAGTCCTTGGTCTCTAACAAAATGCTCTCCTCACCCTCTAGGCTGAATATAATATGGCACAAGAGCCGAGCTGTTACCTCTTCCATAGCCTTTATCAGCAGCTGTGCCAACCCAGTGCTCTACACCTTCGCAGGAAAGTCCTACATCCGACGAGAAGGGCTGGCGTTCATGGCCCGCTTGTTCGAGGGCACGGGGCTGGACTCGGCCACCAGGAAGAGCCGACAGAACAGCCAGAACAGTCGCGACAAAGACAAAGACGCAGATGCCGTCATGCTAAAGGACAAAGATCCGGACTCCAACACCCACTCGAACTGTAACACCAAACCAGTGAAGAATGGGAAGTAGAGGACACGAGCTTCAGCGGGCTTGAAGCGGGTGTTGTTCCTCTGTAGGGGAAACCACTCAGGCCTTTAAAGCTTCATCAGGGTTCATCGTACACAGCTGATTTGTGCCAATCAAGAAAGACTCAGCAGCAGTCCAGTTGGTGCATAATGTGAATCCCTCTTCTGAGTGAGACTGTTACAAAGATTGAAAGGGATTGCACTGGGCATACTGATCCTGGAACAGCTTGCAGCCTGGTGCATTCTTAAGTGTCATTGTTGTGCTGAGTTATTTCATAAGGAAGGAAGAACTGTGGAGCATTATCCAGGACCCAGGTGTTGCCTTGGTTTTACTGTACATTTTTACTGTAACGTCAAAATTATTATTTTTTTATCATTGTTATTTTTTTTTGCCAAAATGCCTGGGGGAAGCACCAGAATGTCAAAATGAACTGAAACAGTGCATGGTGAACACAGATCGAAGCACTTCACTTTGTTTTTTATAATATTCGCACCAATGTCTTTGCTTTGCGTGCTTCTCTCTAACAGTTTTTTAAAAATGTTTTAAAGCTCAGTTGATAGATTTTTTGGCCACTTGGGGGTGGTGGAACAAAGTAGCAACCTCCAGGCTTGAAATATGAGGCCAACGTGGAAGCAGTGATGGCCAAATGAGGCCTCTTGAACCACTGTCTTTATTTTCTGAAGCCACCAGATGGCGCTGTCTGTTCAACAAAGGCTTGAAAGCACACTTCACTGCAAGTCTTTCAGCCTTTATATTTAAACCAAGAGCGCCATCTGGTGGGGTCAGAAAATAAAAAAAAAGTGCCAGAAACTGCAGTTCCTCTAATGGCCACTTGGGCTAACTCCAGAGGTGAGTCAATCCCCAATGACCCTCATGTTACAATACCCAATTTAACAGCAGAAATAAACATGTTTACAGCCTGGTACAAAAATAGTTTTGGTCTCCATTTACCCATTCCTGACACCTGCATGATGGGAGGTTACTTAAGACATATTTCACCCGGTTACTTAAGACATATTTACATTTTATTAAGGCTTAAATTATGCATAATAAAGGGTGTGGCCTCTGAGTGACAGGTTCTCTGTGCAGCTTCGCTACGGTCTATGAGTCAGATCCACCCCTCACTCCTCAACAGCTCCACCCTCTCGCGACAAAATGGCCATGGTCGAACACATTCAACACATTCTCACTCCGACCTCGTCACATATCAACATTCGGTTATGTGGTCCAGATACGACGTGAACGGTACCCTGGGTGCGTTGGTTGTTGATGTTCTGGGATGCCGTGTCATGTTCTGCCTGTTACGTGCATTGTCTGTGCTGATTGTCTTAGTAAGCAGCTGTCAACTCACACGTCCACACACAGAGGATTATTAGCAATCATTTGGAGTCGTGTTTCTCCGTTTAGCTCTGTTCTTTGGTCTCAGACAACTTTTGAGGGAAATGTTTGGCTTTTCAGTTGCTAAATGCACATGTAACCCACCTCAGCTCTAACTGCTAATGGTAAAAGACTGGGAGATACAGATATTTATTTCATCAGTGCATCAATTACCTTGTGGACCAGTAGTCAGAAGTTTAGGTCGCAACAGGAGAAAGGGTGCATTAGCAAAATGCATTGAGTGACTGAGTAAAGAACCTCACACACATCAAAGGTAAGGTTTTTTTTAGTGTGTTGTATTGTATTGAATGAATAAAATGAAGTTGTAGAAAAAATAAATAAAAAAACAATTTGAGCGTTTCAGCTCTTCAGACATGAGACATCAACCACAGTTCTCATTTAATCAGTTTTTTCCTTTTTTAAATATATCCCAGTCTCTGAATAAACCCCAGTCTCTGTTTTTTGGGTTGGCCCGCCACAACCACTGAGGTCCCGTTCTACCTTTACAGACACAGGAAGAACCCCCAGTAGAAGAAGATGTCTCGCAGATCAACACAGGAACCCATACAAGAGAAAAGAAAACAAAAAGACCCGCCCTATAAAGGCCAAAAACAGGGTTACTGTATTGTTCACATAAATAAAATATACTTTTAAATTTAAATAAATACATATAAACACACATTTTTATGCATATACTTTGCAACACCGCTTCTTAATAATTATTTTAACCACTTTTTACTGTTAATTCAATGAACTGAATACATTTCTCAGTATTAACATGAGGCAAAATGGCTGAACATTTCTTTCCCTCTTTTTTTCCTACCGCCGCGCACTCTAAAAAACAAAAACCACACAGAGCGAGGGTAAATATAAACAAAACACCGTAATATAAAACCCCTTTTTTTTCCTTTTTTTTAAACCACCACATTCATGAAAATAATGCCTCATTGATCCATATTAACATTAGCAGAAGCAGCAGATTTCACTCCATTTATCCGACCAACTTCAGTGAAAGTTACTCACCAGAGGCTCACGGTTCACATACACACACACACTCCGGGCACAGGGCACAATACACGGCAAGAAAGAAAAAGAAACAGAAACACCCAGGCACGTACGCCCTGGTGGCGTCTGATTGGTTACACTATTACGTGAACTCCTCATGTCACCTGAATCCTTTACACTTGAGAAAGGCACTTTCGCCACACTTGAAATGAAATAAAATACTCCTTTCAAAACAGATAAATGAACTTGTGTGTGTGTTGATCTTTTTAATCTATTTATTAACATATTTATGATTTTTAACCATAAATCCTATTTATTCATTTTATGCAAAATTGTCATTTATCTGTCACATAAAGAAAAAAAAAAGAATTTATTAATTTATTGGTCTAATTGATTAACTGGTGGACTGGACTGTTAATAGGGCCTGGTAACCTGGGTTACATACAGCTCGTTCAATATCAGCAAAGTTCCCCTGCTTCACTGGTTCCTTCACTGTGCTCCAGGCACAACGTGGCACCCTGGTCTGAGCTGGCCCGGTGCTACGTTACGATTGGCCAGTCTGCGTCCAGGGGCGGGACTTTGCAAAGGGTCAACTGAACTAGAGATGCACAGATTGTGAAATTCTTGGCTGATACCAATGTTTAAAATATCTATGCCTTTCTTTTTTTGTTGTTGTTGGTGTTAGTGTAGTTATATATTATTTTTTTGTGCTAGGGAAAAAAGTAACTGAACAGTTATAAAGTCATTTAGTCCTTCATTACACTACCTCTGTCAATGCTCTGACTCCACTTGAAAGGCTGAAAGGGACATAGTGTGAAAAAAAACCAACAAAACCTTTGGTTTCATCTCAGTATTTGGTAAAGTCGATACCATCTTGTCATTGCATCGTCTTGGGAAAAAAAGGGTGCTGAAGAACCTGTTCAGTCATAGTGTTGTTATCAACACCCTTAACATTTGACTGACTCATGCTGACAAGGCTAAACTGGCAGGTGTTACTGTCCGTTCCAGCTAAAAACTCTGCTGTGTCAAACTGCCGAGCAAATCACTGCTCATCCTTCTTCTGAAAGAACTAGATGAGGGGGGGGGGGCATCGAATCACCTGCAAGACTACATTTTTCAAAGTTCAGTCTCTCGGCCTGCTTTTGAACGATTTTATTGAACATGTTAAAAGAAACAAAAAGTCAAACAAAATAAAGCATATGACTTAAAACAGAACAAAACAAGCAAAGCAGAATGAAATAATAAACAACTTAAATGATATTGGTCATGTTCAAAAGAGGTAAGAAGAAGTAAAAAAAAAACTTTTCTAGTCCGACCCCCTTATATTTTATGTGTGCAATTTAAGTTAAAAAATATATATACTGTATACAAAAAACCCCAAAACAACACAAAAAAAAAAAGATCATGATTTTAAAATAGTATTTCAAGCACTTTTCACGGATCTCTCTGCAACTTTTGACCCTGTACATTCGTACCCTTTGTCCGCTCAGTCCTCCGCCCCTGTACAGTCATCTATTGATAATATGAAAGTATTAATGAAGCTTTAAAGAGAAAACCCTACACCAGAAAGTTTTAATATTTCACTGTCAGTATAAAATGAAGCAGAAAAATACAAAATGAAGTAAAGCACCTCTCCCACTCGTTACATCTTTGTTATGCAATTAGGGTTATGTGGAAAGGGGCATATGCTGCAAATGTGCGAAGATGTCTGGTGCAAGATGATTTAAAACTCTTGTATCAACAAGATCTTGACAGTTTACTGGAAATATAACCCCCCCCCCCCCCCACACACACACATAAACCCACACACCTATTCACCCTCATGACTATCTCTTGTGTTGTTCATTCCTGCTCTTCCTTGAAAATGATGCCATCAGTTTCACAACATGTTTTGGCTCTCCACGATATCCACTCTACTCTTTTCTTCAGTGATGACGCGCTGCATTTCTCTGCCAGTGACCTAGCTGCTGTCCCCCCACAGGACACCATTGCAGTGTGAACATTTTTCACCACAAAGCTGCTTTGTGCACCAGTATCATGTCATACCTGCAGCATCAATCTGCAATCGTAGAATAAAATGTGTAGGGGGGATAGCCGAGATATCGCAACCCAGTGAGCTCAAGCGGACTTCCTGTGTTCTTGGGTTTCCTCTCACATGAACCATCTTACCCAATATATGTAGTTTTTCGTTACTCTCTCAACACACAGTCTCCAAAGCAAACAGGGAGGCCTGGGAGTTCAGAGTAGCTCAGACAAGGTGTAAAACAGGTGGAGATCGGTAAACGTTTGGAGTGGATTTACTATTAGAGAAGAGATCAACCGCTGAAGGTCAGTGAGTCTTACATTTTTCAACTTATTGAAGTATTTTAAGGGCAAAACTGTCCTACTTTTCCAAATAGATTTTCCTCTGAAGAGTCTGACAAAAAAATAAATTTCTTCACACAACTATAAGAGAAGGAGCAGAAATCTCAGCAGCAGTTTTTTTTTAAAAACAAAAAAAGAAGCAAAATGAAAAGTCTGAAAAAGTTCTTGATTTGATATTTAAATTACAGAGTTTGCTAAGAAATTTTATTTGGAAGAAATTTAAAAGTTATTAGTCATGATGCGGTGTAAAACAGGACTGTCACATTAGTGGGCGGCACAGTGGGGTGTGAAATGTCGCCTCACAGCAATGGGGAACCCTGTGTGGAGGTTGCATGCTCTCCCCGTGTCAGCGTGGGTTTTCTCCAGGTGCTCCGGCTTCCTCCCACAGTCCAAAGACATGCAGGTTAACTGGTGACTCTAAATTGTCCGTAGGTGTGAATGTGAGTGTGAATGGTTGTCTGTCTCTATGTGTCAGCCCTGTGATAGTCTGGTGACCTGTCCAGGGTGTACCCTGCCTCTCAGCCAATGTCAGCGACAAGATAAACAGCATAAAATGATCTTTTTTTTGTAGGGTTAGGAAAAGAACGGGATCTTTTTATTTCAACATTTCAGCAAATTTCTAGTTCCCAAACACTGATTTTTAGAGCTTAAAATGCATCAGATTTTAAAGCTCTCCTCTTCGTCTTGGACTTATCAGACCTTATCAAACTTATCCACAAAGGCAACTCATGACCTGCAACTTTTCTTATCCTTATCTAACAACAGGCAGCTCTTCTGTCCACCATGAGAACTAATATGGCACAGAAATATGTAGCGCAGACAGGGATACAGTAACACGATAAGAAACAAAAAAATTGTGCAGTGTTGCGCAGCATTTATACACCCTCACGTCTCACAGACTTTTATACAACATATCCTGTTTCCTGTTTTTTCTGTTGAAAGGTCGTGTCAGTTTCACAGCTGTGTCGAAGCCAAACTCAGATTCGTCAGAGGCTTCCCGATGGCATCCAATATCACCACCACCGCTGCCGCCGCCGCTGCCTCCTCTCTGTCCATCAGCCACCTGGTCGGCATTATTATCCTGACCCTGGCGTTCGTACTGGGTTTCCCCGGCAACCTGTTTGTGATTTGGTCCGTGGCCTGCCAGGTGAAGAAGCGCTCAGTGACCTGTTTGTTGATAGTGAATTTGGCTATTGCGGATGCTTTCGTGCTGCTCAGTGCCCCTTTTTTCCTGCGCTACCTGGCTGGAGGTCGGGGCTGGGAGTTTGGCACGGCAACCTGCAAACTGGTGCATTACCTGTCAAACGTGAACATGTATGTGTCCATCTACCTCATCTGCCTGATGAGCATGGACCGCTGGCTGGCCGTAACCAGGCCTTTTCTGTCCCAGAGAATGAGAACCAAGCGGTCCCTGTTGGTTCTCCTGCTGGTGGTCTGGGTGATGGCATTCGTCCTGTCGCTGCCGATGCCTTTCTACCGCAGGTGAGACTAAAATTTCCTTGTACATATGGATCTGTTATGTTTCTAAACTTGCAAAGCTACATTGTTAATGGCTGCTGCCACAGTGAAAGTAGTTGAAGTCAAGCAAACTGATCTGTGTCTGTCAGCGTGGAAGTAAGAAAAGTTTTTTCCATAAAATCTTAATCTTTTAAAAAAAAAAAACTATAAGTGTGGGCACTAAGTCAGCACTGGTACAGATCGCTGTTGTAGGGTTTTATAACCCACTTCCACTCCCCACTAGTTTGTTTGGGATGGCACTCAATGTGGCTGACCCTCCCTGTGAACGCAGAAACAGAGAGGAAGTGGGTAGGGAGGGAGTTGAGGGAGTGGCTTGGGAAAGGCCCATAGTCACAGTTCAGAACTTTTTAGATCATAGATTATAAGGATGTAATTTTGTAGCACTGCTGGCGAATATCAACAAGTGAGAGGATAAAAAGATTTTAGAAGTATGCCATTTTAGTTTCATAACAAAATGAAGTGTTATCAGAAATATGAAGCATCTGTGTGTCTTGCTCTTTTGTGGAGAGACGGTAGGACCTTTTGTATATCAGTACCCAGGGGCCATTGTCTCATAATCCGTTTGTGGTCAGACAGCATGAAAAGGGAACTCTATGAACAACAAACTATTGGGTGAGGCGCCCTGATGGCCTCGGGCTTAAGGTGCTTACCATAAATGATTTTAAAGACATGCTTGCTGTTGCGGGCTCAGGGCTTCAGTAACACTTTGCATTATAGCTTTGTCACTAATAACCTTCCATACTTAGAATTGAACTGATGGTAGGAGTAATTTTGTCTCTGGCTGGTATATCTAGTGCCACATTAACTTTCCGTTTGTGTATTTTTTCCTCTTCTTCTCTGACAGTAATCTGGGGAAACCAGGATCAAACAATGTCACTTTGTACTACTGTATCCCGTACCACTGGAGGAGCGTGGGTCATGAAGTCTTCCAGTACGTGTTTGAGACCGTCATGGGCTGCCTGGTGCCTTTGTCCCTCCTCACCACCTGTTACTCCTCCATCATCTGCCGTCTGAAAAGCGCCAAGTTCCATCGCAGAAGACAAGGCAGCCGCCTCATCCTGCTGATCATGTGTGCTTTCGCAGTATTCTGGCTGCCCTATCACATTGTCAACATCATACAGGTTTGTTTGACCAGCATGGACAAACATGGGTCTGTTTTTTGGGGACCTTTATTTTTTGGGCTGTTTTTTCTGTTCCCTCCCTTTCTCTAACATCTCCTCATCCTCTCGGTTCTCCAGGTCGTCGGTCAGTTGCTGGACAGTGCTTCAGTGATGGCCGCTGCCAAAACAGCCCGACCAAATGTCACAGCCTTTGCTTACTTCAGCAGCGCTGTCAACCCCATACTCTACGTGTTTGCCGGCAGCTCCCACATCCGCCAGGCCGGCCTAGGCTTCATGGGTAAGCTCTTCGAGGGCACAAACTCAGAGAGCAGGACCACGTCTACTTTCACCCGCAGCGGCCGCACGAGCAGCTCTTCACCGGATGATGGCTCTGTCCTGCACACGCTATCAACAAAACTGGGAAGGCCTTTCAAAGGCAAGAACAAGGACAGGAGCAGCAGCATGGCGGGAAAAGAGGTTGACGAGCCTGAGCTCAAGACTATGGCCAGTGTTGACCAGACAGACACCAGCACTTAAGCTCTCCTCCAAATGCAAGCTGTTTTCTTTGAAGCTTTTCCTTGAAGCATTCGGGTCAGCTCTATCCCCAGAGGATGAATCCTTATGGCTTTGCCACCAGAAGGCCAAAGTTTTCTTTCAAAGAAATGACTGTGGTCATCTCCTCAAATTTCCCGTGGGGCCACCAGATTAGCATTTGTTTGGTTTTGAATGAAAGGCCTCAACAACTATTGGATTGACTGCAATGACATTTGGCACTCACATTCATGCTCTCCTCAGAGTGAACCATCAAATATCTGCAAAGCGTTTTATATTCACATCAGCAATATTAGCATGCTAACACGCTAAGCTAAGACGGTGAACATTAACTCAAAGCACCAGTCTGCAGAAGTATAGCTTTACAGAGTCGCTACCATGCTTGTTTTAAATAAAAACATTGTCGGTCCAGAAACGCACAAAATTATAATAATTTGCTTGTATATTTTATATGATTTTGAGCCATGTTTTTTTATACGCCTAAAAGAATGTTCGACTTGTATGGCACTGACTTTAATGTATAGTATGTATACTTTGCTATGTAACTTATTACATTTTTTCACATGCTTTTTGTTGTAATTTGTATGGTCATTTGTTGTTAAATACGAAAGACTGTGTCTATTAACATAACCCCTTGAAATCTGAGCAAATTGGCTTGATTTCTTTAAAAAAAAACGTGGGAAGAAGGCAATGAGTGAAAGAAAGAAAAAATGACCCAATAAATTAGCAAGAAACTGGTAAAAAGAGAAAAAACAAGAAAATTAATAATAAAAAACAAACAAGGAAATTACCTGAAAGGAGTGCTTAAAAATTATAATAATTCTGACAGGTTTTTTTTATTTAATAATAATAATGATAATAATAATTATTATTAATAATAACAATATTAATAATAATAATACTTTTTTTTCTATAGCTCATTACTTTTTTCCCCTAGACTTTTTTTTAAAGATAAAATTATTATTTATGATATTATCATTATTATTATTTGCTCAGCTTTGCTCAGGGTTCAAAAATTGTTTAAATACTTGTGAAAGGCGCCTGAAAGTAGCACAAGAAAAGTGATGTCACTCCAGGTTTTTAAAGGATTAATAAAGCTTTTATAATATTAAATTTCTGCTGCTGTGTATTTGTCAAAAAGGTCCAAAAGAGTACATGGAGTACTTGCTTGCAAAATTAACTGACTTTTCATTTTGTAATGCTCAGCTGCAAGAGCAAATCATTGCATACTTTAAGACGCATTTCATCAAGCATCCTTTCTTTCACTCTTTCCTGCATCACCTCTGTCCACTATTACATAACACCCTACTGAAACAGCCAAGTTACAGGATTTTATGTGCTTAATCTCCTTAAAGGCTCATAGCTCACTGCTCATTTCCTTTGATGTAACTGAGCAAAAAAAAGGGGAAATATTTTACAGGAAACGTGAGTCATATTTAAAAATGCTGAATGGACATCAAGAGATCTTGGCATGAGAACATTTACACGACACAACCGTAATACAGGATGATTACAAAATGCTGGTGGTATTGTAACAGTGTAAACTTCCTGCTTTGTAGCAACCAAGAGGCCTAGTGCCACAGAGGTTCAGTAACAATGTCAAAACCCTTCATCTAAAGAGGTCAGCACACTCTGTCTTCATATAGTTGTCACAAGCCAAGAGTGCCCAAACCTTTTCACTTAGAGGGTCAAAACTTAAACTTAATGGTGGGCCGTGGGCCTAAAGCAAAAATTTACTGTATTGTGTAAAAATGGTACTAGGATCCCATTTCCCTTAATTAAAATGCCTTTTGTCCATGTGCCAGTGTCCCTGCTTGTCCATTTTGTTCTTACGCCACTTGCAGCAAACTAACTTTCTAGGCAAAGTGTCACTCTTCCCCCCATGCTCAAATGATGAAAAATAATGATGAGGAATCCTACCCATTTAAAGAACAGAAAAACAGCAATATAAATTATATGTTTTTAAAATTGAGCAGCCCTCTTATGAGCTTTCAAAGACTTTGATAAATCTTAAACTTAAAGGTGCATTCAACAAATTCTTTGGACACTTTAGACCTTGTGGTGATACGGATGCTTCTGCCAGACAAAGGGGTTTACGGTCTCCCCACATGTACAACTAGCTGTAATCACAAGTTCAAATCTCATACTTGGGTCACATGATGAAACCGAATAAACCATTTAGCAACTGAGCAAATTCGTCTGCTGAGGAAACCAATGAGATGCGGCTTAAAGGGATAGTTCCCGCCATAATTAAAAATACATCTTTTTCCTCTTATCTGTATGTGTTGCTTCTATATACTGTATATTTTACTTGATGAAATATATTTTGAAGTGAAACTAATTATGCGGATTGTGCTGCCAATCTTGACCATGATCTCCTGGAAATCTAAATAGGACTCTACTGGCTAAAGAAAGGATACATAAATTAGGAAGAGTTGCTGCTGGCAAAGTTGTATACTCAGGTTTGACTTGCAAAATTTTACCAGACCGAAGCTCAGTGGAGTCCCAATAAGATGATTTAACCTCTGCTGATCCAGATACAAAAAAGGACAAGGTCCAAAACCTGATCACTTTTTATGGTTATAACTTCTTTATTTATGATTAATCATGTTTGTGGTTTGATATGGCAACAAATTTGACCAATTTCAGCAACAGTAACAAGATAATACACTGTTAATTGGGAAGTGCTCATTTGAGGACATTGGGACTTAATTATCATTGAGAAGATTTAGTTTTTAATACTTATCATGTCCTACTGATCCCAAATAGCTGGGAGAAATTTAAAGAAACATACCAAACAAAAGTTCAGATCTCAGAACGATAAAAGCAGCTCTGTTGTTTGAATAAGAAAACTCTTATCTTTTTGTTATGATACTGCACTAACTTTCCTTATTTGTCCTGAGCATCTGCAGAAGTGCCAAAACATAAAGTTTGCTCATATAGAAAGAAGCAGCTTGTCTGGAAACTTATCGATAATCACTGACTAGTTTCCATCACATCGCAGCATGATTAGATCAGTGATAAAGCCGCAGAGGACTTAAATGTTCTGAACGACAGTATCAGTTTGCGTCATTCCCTTTCTATTTTATTCCTCTTTTTCTCTCATTACTCAACTAATGACCTTACATGACTAAGGAAATTGAACACTTTTGGTCATGCAACAGCTCAAATAACATATATTTTTTGTTTTTCTTCTTTTGTGACATTTGCAGATTTGGAGTTATTAGCCTCCGTCCCAAAAACACAAGACTTTGAGATGTGTCTCATGCTTCATGTCCATGTTCAAAATAAAGACTACAAACAAACAAACAACTGTAGGCCAAGGATATTAGATTTCTATAGAAAGGGAAATACAAGAAGGTAAAGAATAACAATACAGGCGTTCATTTTATTATCCTCACACCCACCCATCCAACACACACTCAGTTCTGACTGTAGCTGACTTCACTGTCGACAGGAAGCTGTTCTTGAACAAATAAATAGGACAAAACTGTTGCTAAAAGCACCAGACTTGTGGTTGTGACCTCATTTGGCGTCACTTTGGACTGAAGTGGTCGACTGAAGTTTTAAATGGTAAAAAGGATTCACGCACTTGGAAGGTACACAAGTTTGACGTCAGTTGCTGCGTCAAAATCTTTTTTTCTACTTTATAAGGCTTTTGCTGGTGTTTACATTTAGATAGCTTCGCCCAAATTTAACATTCGACTGGTACAGTAAGATTAAACTCAACAGGACGCATAATTAACGCACTGAAGAGTATACAGATTCGACTCTGCCCAATTCTTTTTCAAAGGGGTAGTCTTGCTGTAGCCGTATGTGGAAAATAATTGTCAGCATTGAAGCAAAAGAGGCTTATATATCCTGAAACAATTCATTGCTCTCATCGACTTTGTATGGTGTTAAAGGGATAGTGCACCCTAAAATGAAAATTCAGCCATTATCTACTCACCCATATGCCGAGGGAGGCTCAGGGGAAGTTTTAGAGTTCTCACATCCCTTGCGGAGATTCCTCTTTATGAGCGGAGGAAATCTCCGCTGGTTGCTATGCCTATTTATACAATGTAAAATGCCAAAGGCTTGTGCTAATAACGATAGCATGTTGTATTTGTTGTGTAAGCTGTTTACATGGCTGATTAAAATGAAATCTACTAATATTTCTGTTCACATGTAGCTGTGTGTACCCCGATTAACATGCCCTAACGTGTCATTTATTGTGTCAAAATATGGAAAAGTACAACAGCTGGAGCCGCTTGTCATTTTGCTCCTTTGCATCAAAGTAGTTTCTTCCTACTGGTGGCAATGCTTTGGACCATGTGAACACAGCTTATCTGTTTCATTCATTCCACCACCTTCTTGCTGCAGTGGTTAGAGGGTTCCTGATTTGAACCCAGTGTGAGGCGTTCAAACTGGGGGAGCCCTTCTGTGTGGAGCTTGCATGTTCTCCCCATGTCAGCGTGGGTTTTCTCCAGGTGCTCTGGTTTACTCCCACAGTCCAAAGACATGCAGGTTAATTGGTGACTCTAAATTTGTTTGTAGGTGTGAATGTGAGTGTGAATGGTTGTCTGTCTCTATGTGTCAGCCCTGTGATAGTCTGGTGACCTGTCCAGGGTGCACCCTGCCTCTCACCCAGTGTCAGCTGGGATAGGCTCCAGCCCCCCCGTGACCCCTAACAGGATCAGCGGTCACAGAAATGAATGAATAAAAACATGTTGATATCCAAGTCTTTCATAAAGTTTTAAAGTAAGCATTTTTCTTCTTATGACCAAAGATGTGGGCTTTTCTTGTTGGCATGCATCTGTACCCCACAGCCTTGCAAACTGCTGATGAGTTAGTTTGTGTACTGTACAACGTATCCATAGACAGATGAGAGGCCGTGTGTCACAAACTGCAGTAAAACCCACAATTGAGTTGCGTATTCTGAATTAGCACATGCCCAAATAATTAAACCCTGAATAATACCAGCATATCCAACATCTTAATCACATGCTACATTCAGAAAATGGCCTAGTTGTTTACAAGACCTGCATAAAATTCTTAATATTGTCATATTCAGGATAATAGGTGAATATATGCTGTAATATATGACAAATAAAGACTTGAAACAGTTGGAAATATAAGATCTGGATCCACTCCAAAATGTAGTGTTCTCTTCCTTGGCCCATGCTTCACCCTTCCACCAAGTTTCATGAAAATCAGGCCAGGGCTTTTTCAGTTATCTTGCTGACAAACAGACAAACAAACAAACCATTACCTCATTAGCAAAGTTAATGATAGCTTCTTGGGATTTCTTAAGCCAGACAAAAAAATAAACCAGCGCTCAAAAGAAAAACTTCAAAAGACTTGAGGAAGTGGCAGGGAGCAAGCTGCCAGATCGGTGTATGGGTGTGGCATGGCCCCCAGGTTTTCCCAGCACCCCTCCATGGGGTCATAGCGATGCACCCACTTGGTATCTCTTGCTGTGTTTGCTGAAGACCCCCCCACCATGTATAACCGTCCATCAAGTACAGTTGCCCCTGGTGACAGATGAGGTCGAGGCAGGGCAGGGATGGAGGACCAGGAGTCATACATGGGGTTGTAGAGCTCACAGAGGAGTTGGTCTCCAAAGCCTACCCAGAGCGGCTGCAGCCCTCCAGCTACCACCAACCCCCTCCCCAAGGCTAACATGATATGACCTGCACGTCCCGCTCCGACAGTCATGGGCGCTCTTGGGGAACAGCCACGGGAAGGATGGTAGTGCCACATGGAGGGAAGGCAGCGCTGATAGGGGTCACAGCCTCCAGAGATGTAGATCTGGCCGTCCAGCACAGCTGCAGCGTGGCCGCACACAGCTGCGTCCAGAGGGTGAGCCGTCCTGCAGAGATCAAAGGATATAAACATCTCTTTCCCCCAAAGTTCTTCCAAGGGGCTGTACACATGCCGTGCCTTTAATCGCCTGGAAAATGCAAGGTCAGGCGCTGGGTGCTACTATTGTGCCTTTTCTGTAAGAGTCTTCAAGAGTGCCGTTTATCTCATTGCGCAGCCGTCACACCTAGTGATGGCCACATGAGGCCTCGTGAACCACTGTCTTTATATTCTGAAGCCACAGATGGCGCTGTCTGCTCAACAAAGGTTTGAAAGCACACTTCATTACCAGTCCTTTAGCCTTTATCTTTAAACCAAGAGTGCCATGTGGTGGGGTCAGAAAATAAAGAAAGTGGCTCATGAAGCTTCATTTGGCCGTCACTAGTCACACCCTGAAAAGTAGGCGCTCAGGAACGTGTGCATGCTGTAATTGAGTTGCTTTGGGGTTTGAGCGTGCCTGCCATGCGTCTAAAAACAATAAATTTGAGGGTGAAAAAAAAAACGCGGCATGTGTGCGGCCCCTTAAGTAGCTTTAAAAATGAAGTAGAACTTTTTTCCACATTGTTTTAAACATATTCTTCTTCTGAGATTTTTTGAGGATGTTGTGTTTTTCTGACTGCACGTTTGTGTCAAATGGAAAATTTTCACATATAATTTAATGTATTTACTGTATGTCAATTAGGGTAAAATAAAAGTTGTGTTCAGGAATGTCAGTTCTGGCCTTCAAGTTCAAATAAAGTATTGTATAACAATCTAGACTGATAAACAGCACTACAGGTAAGAGGAAGAATATGTATTTATGACTTTGTGGTGAACTGTCTCTTCAGGTTTTGTTAGTGCAGCTCCTTCAGTGTTATACTGTACCTCCAGGTGTTCTCCTCAGGCGTGTAGTACTCCACAGAGTCCAGGTATTGGCTGTCATCAAGGTTACCCCCCAGAGCGAAGACCTTACCATCCAGACACACAGCAGAAAAGTAGTCCCTTTGACACAGCATGTCAGGTAGTCGTTCCCATTTACACTGAGACAGGTCAAACCTGCAGAGAGGCAGAGCACGACTCTGATAGAAGATAAAGCTTTGTTGCAACAAAAATGACTGTTTTATTGTAAGCGTGTATAGTGTGTAATCTGGGGGTGACAGTGACTGATCCTGATTAATTTCCCACTTCTTTATAGCGCTCGTCAAAGTTCAGGTTTTAAATTGTCACCTTTTGAAACACCAAGTTGGGTGTTGCATGCGTTTTTGGAAATGTCAGACACTGAAACTTCAAGTTATGAAAAGTCTTTTATTGAGTTAGGTTAGAGTGTGGTTCTGACTCATAATTAGCAGCTGATGGAAAACACCTGGGCCATGCCAGGGTCAACAGGGGAGACGCAGAATTGTTCCACAGCAAGATGAAGAGAATGTGTCCTTTCACCCATGTAAACAGAAAACCTGGACTGCCCACATCAAAAGAAAAGTTTCCGCCAAGTGGAGTATCAGCAGCTCTGCAGGAGGATGTTGCATCACAATCCTGCGGCTATGGGTGAGTCAAACCCACAACCTCCCACATCCCCAGGCGAGAGAAACAAAACACACACACAAAAACTGGAAATCTGCGACTTGCAGGGCCGGGCTCTGAAGCTGCAGGCATGTTGGGAAGAAGGTGGACCAAATCTCCTGCTGTATCCTAATATCTTTTCAGTACCAGCACCTTTAAAGCTTTCCCTGTAATTGAGAAGTTGTTGCGGTGCGTCCTGTCCAAACAGTCTGCTAAACCCTTAAATTATGCTCTTAGTGTTTGTGTCTGTGAAGAGTAAAGCTGACATGTTGGTCACAGGGTGCCAAAAATCCACTGGATCCAGTTTCTCAAATGTTGGGCGGCTGTGGTTACTGAGTAGCAGGTGTCACTGTGTATGGTAACCTCAGCCACCAGTGTGTGAATGGGTGAATGTGTCATGTTGTTTAAAAGCACTTCGAGTGGTCAGAAGACTAGAAAAGCGCTAGACAAGTGCAGTCTATTTTCAGTATATGCTGGTTTTCTTCTCTCATCATATTGGACTGAATATCTTTGAGCTTTTGAATGTTGTTTGGACAGAAACAGGCTTTTTGAAGATGTTATTTTGGGCTCTAATAAATTGTGATAGAATTTTTCACTATTTTCTTACGAATTAGAGACCTACGGAAGCGTATTGCTGCCACACCAGGAAAAAAAGAATGGGTCAGTATTATGTTGTAACGTGAAAAGTTGCTCAAACAAGAAGTTTTTCGTATTTTCACGTTATAACAACAACTTTTCATGTTACAATTTAAACGTGAAAAGTTTCATGTTATAATGTGATAATTTATATTGTAAAAACATGAACATTTTCACGTTTTTCCAATATAAGTTATCACATTTTAACGTGAAAATATGTTGTTATAATGTGAAAAACTTCTTGTTTCACGTTATAACGTAATACTGACCCATTCTTTTATTCCTGGTGTGGCAGCAATACGCTTCCGTAGAGACCAAACAATTCATCGATTAACAATAAAAGTGAGAAAACATTACAGATGATTAATCAATAATGAAAATAATTGTCGGTGGAAGCCCCAAGAATCAACATCCTGGGCTGAAAAATTAAGCCAAAACTGTAGTTCTGCTAATGGCCACTTGGGGGCTAGCTCTGGAAGCCAGTCAGTCCCCATACACTGTAAACCCCAATTCGCTCACTCAAATTTGATTTTTTTTTAAAAACAGTTTGACCTCAAAATTTTATTACAATTAAATACAACACAGTCACATAAAACTTCTGAGTAAACAAGCCACAAAGTGAATGTGTGTCATGACCCTTGTCTTACAGGAATTTTATGCCAGCTTAACATAACGTTTTGTTGACCTATGAAAATGCATTGTCGTGAGCAAGATTAAGGAAAAGAGATTCATTCTGAAAAAGTAAGTTCTTTTATACTTCACCTTAACGCAACTCCAATTTCCACACATCCAGACATCACTGACTGTAAACGACTTAACTCATGGTGCAAAATATCTTTACACCACAACATTAACCGTAACCCATTGGAGCCATTGTGAAATACCTAAACATTAATCACTGTGTAATGGGTAACATGAGTAATACAGAACATGCTTAAACACAGTTTTCCTCAGCTTATGGCCTTACACACATTGTCTCATGGCATGCTGGGAAACTCAACTCATTTAGTCCCAACATGCCACAATATGTTGAGTGCACAATGATAGTGTTGTTTATTTAGGTGAGATAAGTTTGATAAATGTTAGTCACATTAACTAAAAAAAAATTATGTCACGCTCACAAGGGAAGAGTTTTTGTGTCAAGTGAATATAAAGTTGTTATGTCATTTTGACAGTCTGGGGCATTTGTGTAAACTTCCTATTAGAATTTTGTGTCATGGATGGTTTGGTGTTTACAGTGTAGACCCACATGTTAAAATGCCCAACTTTACAGCAGAAATAAACCAGCCTGGTACAAAAAACGGTTTTGGTCTCTATAGCTAATTTAAACATTCATGACAACAGTGCAAGGATGAAGTTTTATATAACTCACCCCTGTACATTTTATTAAGGCTTAAAGTTATGCATAATTAATGGCGGACTGCTTTAAGTGACAGACTGTCTGCCGATCGGGTCCTCAGCTTCTCTTTCAGATCCAGCCCTCGCTCCTCCACAGCTGCACCCTCTCAACCAAATATGGTCACTTGTGGCTTCAAAAAACCAAAATGGGGACAGCTGAAATGCCAAACTCGAGGCTTCAAAACATCAGTCCACAAACCAACGGTTGACGTCATGGTATTGCATCCATTATTTTTCCAGTCTATAGGAAGCCCCTGTCAAGGGTCCCCGATGTGTCAATGCCATTTTAGAGACTTTTCAACCCTGACAGCAACCTTTTTTTTGCACAAAAAACTGAAATATATAAATTTTCAAAATCAAATTTGAAAATATTGAGAGTTTGGCACAACATTCTGAACTGCCAGCAGCTCTACTTGCTACCCACACACACCCTACCTCAAGGCAGACTTGAGGATATCCAGCGCTCCGTAGTACTTGCGTCCTCCCAGGATGTACAGTTTGTTGTTGAGGAGACAGACGCAGTGCCTGAACCGGGGCGGTTCAGGAAGCTTGGCGAATGGCCTCCACTCTATGCTTCTGATCAGACCGTGTCCACGATGGAACCGCTCGGCGAACCACAAGGTCTGGCTGGGAACCCTCTTCATGAATTCATCATCGACAGTGTCCCCACCAACCAGGACCAGGACCTAAAACAAGGTGCGAGGTATCTCTAAAGCATAAGTATTAAATGTATTTCTACAGAGGATTGTACAGAATATTTAAAAGAGTGCTCCGACTTTTCTTTTTCAGATATTATCAGCTTAAAAAATGTTTAAATTAAATTTTTTTTTAACAATCTCCACATATAGAGAAAAAACAGTTAATTGTTAAAAGTGCAAGGTATGATAAGTACTTGGTTTGGGGTGCGAGGTCGGCACTCATGCCCTCTGTAATCCCCCTCCAGGAGGCTTCGGAGGGCCTGCAGCGTTCCTCTGGCCCCAGGGCTCCTACAGAGGAGGCTGCAGCTCAGGGCTTCCTGGAGCTCAGAGTAGCTGAGGAGGGGGAGGCGAACATGGTGGAGCAGGCCTGGCAGTACTGCCAATCTCTCTTTAAGGTTGTCCTCCACCCAACTCACTACTGCCCTGAACACCGCCATCTGAGTGGGAAGAAGTGAAATCGGTGTTATCACAGTTTCCCTGTTCTCCCTTTTGAAATTCAAGGTTTACATAAGAATTAGCATGTCACAATAAATTATAGAAGACATCATGGTTTCCTTAGGTATAGGTCACAACATTACTGAGGAAACTAGATCCTGCTTCTCAGATTCACAAACTTATAGGGATTTCCAGGAGCCGGATATAACTGTTTTTAATGATGTGTAAATTTGGAAAAAATCAACTCATCACTTTTAAAAACTGTTAATATAGTAAGATGTCCAGCATTTTGTCTAAAAACAGTTCAAAGTCCCCAAATTATAGCCTTTATGTTATGAAATTAAAAGAGATCCTCTCATGCTACACATTCATGCTTTGACTTAGTCTCGATTAAATTCACTCGACAGTCATGACAGTGATCTTAAAGGCTGGATTCAGGTGTGGTCAAAAAACACTCATTTTCAAAGTCTGAAAAACATGAAAGTTCTCGTTATCTCAAGAAATTGGCCTTTTGTTTTCTTGAGAATCGACATTAATGAAGTGCCCTTACACACCTAGCAAATGTTCAGCTGACGGTCAATGTCGGGCCATTGATGAGGGTCTACTGCCCTGGTTTTTGCAGTGTGTCCCGCACTGTTTGCTCTCATCGGCTCTAGTCAGCTTTTTTTGGCCAATTCAGCTTTTTGGAATTGAATCAGTTTGCCGTTGTTTGTAGTGTTTACTGTGTGTTCAGATACACATTTTTGGTTGAGACAAAGGCAACGTGAGGTGACTACAGTTGTCCTTCATTTGTTACTAGTTCTTTGATGTCAGTAAGGTGTGTCTGGTGAGCCTATTCTCATTCTGAAGTCATCAAATACAGCTGCTTTGTCTGTGATTTTGGCGTCAGACACCTAATGCCACCCGATGCCACCTTTTGCAGTGTTATGATGCGCCACTGGTCGGCCAGACCTGTGGCATCTGTCACAGCTGTATGATATGTTGCTGGATGGCATCGGGTTGAAATTCTGCCGATAACAACATAATTTAAGGAGCTGGAAAGTCCCTGTAAGGTGGGCAGGAGGGGTGGTGGACAGTGACGGCCAAATGAGCCACTGTCTTAATTTTCTGAAGCTACCAGATGGCGCTGTGTGTTCAACAAAGGCTTGAAAGCACACTTCATTGCAAGTGCTTCAGCCTTTATCTTTAAATGAAGAGCGCCATCTGGTGGGATCAGAAAATAAAGAAAGTGGTCATGAGGCTTCATTTGGCCATCACTAGTAGTGGATGGGTCCAACAAACCTGCACTTTCATCCAGGAAGCCGATGTTAGCTTATTGAATGAATGTAGAGCCAAACCGTGATGTTTCTTTATAATTTAACCACGTGGTTTTGGTGACATCTCAGCATTGGTAGTGGCGTCTTGGAACATCAACAGCAGACGCAGGATGGCACCTTAAGGCTACTATAAAACAAGCTTTGTTATCTCAAGATAAAGTGATCTAAATAATGGTGTTACAAAAATATTTGGAAACATGGCCTCTCTTGGCTTCTGTACACTTCAGAAGCTGGAACCAGCATTTGTTGCCTGCCACAGGTCATTCTTGTATAAACCAGCAGATGGAGCCAAAGTGGCAGATTTTCAAATCCTTTGCAGAGTTACTATCAGGAATGATGTGCCATGACCAACAATATAAAGCTGTACTTACTCACTACTGTTAACATATATTGGAGATCTTTTATAAACTATTGTTTAGAAGCAAATACCTGCTTTCCATAACTTAAAAAATATTTAAATACAATGGTAAACTATAAGTCAAATAAGTCCACACAGAAACACAAATGTTTGTGCTTCCAACCTAGTTTCTCAGCACATTTTGTATGATTCACATTCAAATTGAGGTTAATCTTCCAAACTACAGGTATTAAGACTCAAGAGGAGGAATCACAGACAGCGAGAAAATTATTACCTCACTCTCTACACACAATGAGTCCTTCTCAAGCAACCTGTCCAGGAAGGAATAGGGGACATCCTTGAACTTCTCCTCAACCTCAGAGATGCACTGGAAGTGGGCTAAGATGTACTCCTCTGCAGCCTGCCCCAGCTGGACCAGTCCATAGGTCTCAGCCAGGACCAGCACATCCAGACAGGTGCTTTCATCCATTCTGTCCCGCAGGAAGTCAAAGCACAGCGAGAGTGCCCCCTGCAGCTGGAACTGAAGCAGTGCATCTGTGAGCTCCCAAATCTGGCTCCAGCCCAGTCTGAGCTGACCTGAGTAGATGAAGCCAAGTATGGATTCAATGACCTGGGGTGCTACGCCTCGCAGGCACACAACATCCTCACTGGACTCACGTAAACCTCCGCAGAACAGCGCCCGGAAATAGTCCCCACCTGCTGCTAACACCACACGGTGTGCTGGGAGATAAAGGGAGGATGAAGACAAAGGGAATGACAAGAGACAAAGATGATAAGAAATTAAAAATTATGGAGAAACAGCTAGAAGGCGTTATCACCGAAACTACTATGAAATGTCAGTGAATGACTGTCTCTTTCTGCAGGGCTGGACCAAGCCGCAAACGGTGACGCCAGGCATTGACATCCCTCTTAAACATTTACAACACCAGCATGAGCAGTTGTTAAATAAGTGGATGTTTTATTTGATCTTACAACAGGACATGTTGAGTCAGCGTGTGTCACAGAGATATAACAACAGCTACGGTAAAGAAGTCACTCACTATTATGACAGGATCTCTTGTTGCTGTCACTGACACTACTTCCTCCCTCCCTTCACAGATTTTCTGGGAAAATCTGCAAATGATGTGGCAGCACATGACAATTTGAGCAGGCTTTGATGTACCAGGAGTAATATAATGTCGACCTTCTGAAAAGTATGTTCATCTATGCACCTAATACTTGGTTGGGGCGCCTATTGCGGGAATTACTGCATGAGGTGTTATGGATGCCCAGGTTGCTTTGTAAGCGGCCTTCAGCTCATCTGTATTGTTGTGTCTGGTGTCTCTCATCTTACTCTTGACAGTACTTCAAGTTTGGCATTGCGACCGTTGCCATCATGGTTAGTCGCATGGTCTCCATCTTTATTTCAGCTCCTTCAGCAGACAGGTCCCCAGCCTCTCAGAGCAGAGAATACCCTAGTTTTGAGACCTCATTTTATGTACTTGGCGATTTTTATAATCATTTTTTTTTTCTGTGGCGTAAACACATTCCACATGTTTATTTTTGCTTTACCTGGACTTTAATAATGTCTGTTACTGCTTTCCGAAATGCAAATTTTATTTGACTGTTTTCTGTCCTGATAACTGCAAGGTTTCAGGGTGCCCACTGGCTCACCCGATATAGCTGGCGTCCCATGTACAAAGGCTGTGTCCTTGCTGCAAAGGCCACAGGTTCGATTGCAACCCACAGCCCTTTGTTGCATGTCATCCCAACTCTCTCTCCCTTTCAAACTAAGTCTGTACTGTCAAATAACGGCAAAAAAGCCACAAAAAAAACCTTAAAAAAAACTGAGGTTTCCTGTAGTGACGGCCAAATTAGGCCTCATGAACCACTGTCTTTATTTTCTGAAGCCACCAGATGGCGCTGTCTGTTCAACAAAGGTTTGAAAGCACACTTCATTGCAAGTCCTTCAGCCTTTATCTTTAAACCAAGAGCGCCATGTGGTGGGGTCAGAAAATAAAGAAAGTGGTTCATGAGGCTTCATTTGGCCATCACTAGTTTCATGGAGTTAGTTGCTACTTGGTTAAAGTTAGGCAAAGATCATCGCATTAGTTACAGGGACAGTGTTGACTGCTGGTAGCAAAGAAGGTGCAATAAGGATTCTTCCACGCCAAAGCTGTGCATCAGAGTCGAATTCTCAACCATTCACCCCAAACTCCTCTCTTAAGGCCATTTCATGGTGGACATAATGACATACATTTTGTCATCTTCCCAAGTTCTTGAAGGTCTACTCACACAACACGTCTAGTTTTACTGGTACCTTGCGTAACGTCACACTACTTGGGGTTTTGCCTCTGCCAGATAACAATCATTACTCATACAGCTATGGTGTTTTGTCAGCATCATGTAAACATCAGCCATTTTAGCCGTTTGAACAAACAGCCAGTGCTGTTATTTTCCTGTTGAGGACAGTCAAGAGGACTTGTTTGGCAGCCTCTTACCTGAATATATCTCTCCACTCTCTGCTTGTATTGTGACGTCACACCCTACTCCTCTCTCCCACATGTCCCTGATGATCGCCAAGCTCTTCTCTCTCTCTGTGGCTGCAGAGGTCGCGACCTTTGACAGGCTCCTTTGCCTCAGCCTCTCCATCTCTAGACACCTGCAAGCATCCAGCACCTCCTCCATTACCCCTTCCTTACTCAAGTCCATGGTGACATCTGCACCGTATGCAAAGTCCAGAACAGCCCTCAACCCAACTGGGGTCAATCGACATTCTCTTATTGTCTCCACTTTTTGTTTTGAGCCAAAAAATACACCTGGGGCTTGACTGGCAGCTGCCAACACAAGTCTATGAGCTTGGACGGAGTTGTCTTGAAGGAGAAATGTGCAGTCAAGGAGTAGTTCTTCCTCCTGAAGGTTACGTAGGCAAGCGAAGAGGGTGTCTGAGTATGAGGGAAGGATGTAAGAGATGAGATCTGTGTCCTTGAGGGGAGATGAAGGGGGGTGGTGAAGAGGGTGACAGGCTTTAGAGTCCGGCATGTGAGTTGATTGTTTATCTGCATCATGTTTTTGGTTTTGGCAGCGAGTTCTTGGTTTTCCTTTTGGCCCAACATCACCCATATCTGATTTTCTTTCTCTATCCCTCCCTTCTCTTTTTCCTCCTCCTTGTTTCTCTTCATAATTTGCTGCTGTGTTGGCTGAGACCTGATCGACCTGCTCGTCACGATGCAAACGACTGGACATTTCCTGTCAGAAGGAGAGCCAGGGACAAAAAGGGAGAGCCAGGGACAGCAGGGAGGAACAGCGTGAACACTGCGTTCCTGGAAATGTCACACAGTCACTGCACTGTAAATGAAATGAGTTTAATGTCACGCAAATGATTTTTGTGTTTTCTAATCATAACCTCTCCTACAAAATGATCTGCAAACACTGTCACCATGACTGACGCTCCCAAGTTCACATAAGGTCATGAGCGTGTCACTCACTCTCTTTAGCAATGCTGCAAGAGAATGTCTCAATACACAATCTGTTGCACAATCCTAATTACCTGAATGGCCTCATACTCCATATGTGTCAATATATGAAGAGTTATATCCAATTTTTAAACATTTTAAAAGCCTTTCAGTATATCTACAGTTTTCCAGCTTGAAGACAAGATAAACCAGCAGCACGCAGTCTGACTACTGCAAGTGGAGACTTCACTTTTTACAAGTGGTTAAAATCCCATTTTGGAACGAGACTCTGCATAGACACCTACCTTAGCGATTCCTCTACCAGTGTGGGTGTAACAAGTGACTTTGACCAGGGCACAATGGCATTGTGAGCATGTAGAGTGCAGGTTTAATAATAGCTGGGTACTGGCACTATGACTAATACACTGCAAGAAGTTTCCTACCTTTAATAAGTCAGTCGGTATGCAGACTAAAAGCCTATTTTCCTTAGACCAAAGAGAAAACGCCTTTTTTCCAAGGCAAATTTAATTAAAGAGACTGCATGCTATGATTTAAGGAGTAATCAGCAAGATTCCAGTATATTGTATTTTAAGTGTCTTACACATTTCACCTTCACAACATGATACTTCCTTTGTTTATCCACCTTATTCCTAGCCCCCATGATACCTTGCATGAATTATGTATGCAATTTCTGGCGTTGAACCGTAACCGGTGATTTCCAATAGTAACAGTTTGTTTACAGTACTCTATTCTTTTTTCCAAGAGCAAATAAAATGTGCAACACACCACCTGTTATAGCTCAAACAGGATTATGTGGTCTTACCTCTGCCATCTTTTCCTTTTCACCCGAGCACGCTAGCAATTAGCTTGCTCCGTTAAAATATTGCTAACTTTAATGTGGCCCGACCTAGCTTGAGGTAACATCTGCTCCTTCTAAAGATGATTTCTGATGATTTACTAACACATTCGGCAAACATTTAACATAACTCAGTATTAACTGTAGCTCCATGTAAAGTGAATAAATGTGATGTTTCCCAGCTAATCGTTAATCGTTAGTCGTCACAGACACGGACAGTGCAACAGGTACCAGAGCTCCGCAAAGGCATTTTAGAAAAGTTAACATTAGTTAAATATTTGTTAAAAAATAAATCAGTATTTGCTAAACTGAAGGCAAATTCCTCTAGAAAAGAACCAGCGTTGGTGGTTAGCCACCAAGAGTAGCCACTGGGACTCACCACAGACAGTCAATGGGACTAACAAGCTTATTGCAACTTCTGCTGTCTCACTGGAAGTCGTGCACATAATCATTTCTACAGTAGTGCCCTCAGGAATAAGGTGGATAGACAATTAGTTTGAATTCTAAGGCATAAAACTGCAGTGTATGTGTCATCAGCAACAGAAACTTTCCACTGTCTGCCACTGCTGTTGGTTCTAACTGTTAGTGGACTATTTATCATTTGGAATTCTGCAGTCTATTTGGTCCTAATGTGCAATTTTCTGCAAACCCTTTCGCCTAGAATTTACGTTTGTATGCTACAAAACTGCTTTCTTGATTAAGCTGTTAATGTTGTGTAATTGTCATGGTTCCCCTGTTAAGTATTTTATTTCATGTTCTCCCTCATGTTTCATGTCTTGTCTTCCTGTTTTATTTTGTGATCACTCACCCTTGTCTCTGTTTCAGGTTCCTTTCTGCCCTGCCCCCTCCCTGTCTGTGTGCACCTGATTCCTGATTGTATCTCCCACACCTGTGTCCAATCACTCCCCATTAGTCCCGCTTATATTCCCCCTTTGTGTCTTGTCTTGTTGCCAGTTCGTCGATGCTTCCAGCTCGCGTACCAGCATTTTCCACAGTCACAGCCATAGCCTTTTTGTGTAGAACCTTGCCTGTTTTTTGACCTTGCCTTTTGTCTTCCGTCTGGGATACCTTTGCCTGATCTGACTGCTTTTTGTGTAACAAACCCTGCCTGGTAATAAACCTTGTTTCTTTGCTGACCGTATCAGAGTCGTGCATTTGAGTCCTGTTTTCACCTGCGCTAAGTTCATGACAGTAATGGATTATGTTCAGAGACGTTTCTTTTAGGTAACAAAACTCTACATTCATGTCCTGCATAGGCTTTGCAGCAAAGTGCTTGGGGTGGATGGCAGGTGTACAAAGTGCAGGACTTTGACACCAGACCTCAGGTTTGCTCCCAGACTGTCATTGTAGGTGTAGCCAACAAATGCACCTTGGTTAAGGTTAGGGAAAGATTGTGATTTCGGTTAAATGATGTTGATTAAAAACAAAGGGAATAAAAACCCAGCCTATCCCAGCTGACACTGGGAGAGAGGCAGGGTTCACCCTGGACAGTTCACCAGACTATCACAGGGCTGACACGTAGAGCCAGACAACCATTCACACTCACATTCACACCTACGGACAATTTAGAGTCACCAATTAACCTGCATGTCTTTGGACTGTGGGAGGAAGCCGGAGTACCTGGAGAAAACCGACGGTGACACAGGGAGAACATGCGAACTCCGTACAGAAGGGCTCCCCCACCCTGGGGTTTGAACTGGGAGCCCTCTTGCTGTGAGGTGACAGTGCTAACCCCATGTTGTTTGCAGCTTGTAAAATAATTTGTACTATTTTTTTCATGTTAATAGAAAACACATTTTTCTCTCAAAATGTATTTACTGTTTCATATTCCTTGTATATGAATGTAATTTCTAGGAGACAGGGCTGTTTCTGCCGCATATCTTAAAACATAAAAACTGTGGGTGTGAGTTTAACCCATGTGTGGATGTTTGGGGCCAAGTTTGTATTGCACCTCACTACCTGTTTTGTACACTGTTTAAAATGACAACTATTTGCCAGAGTTCAAAAAATATTGAATTAAAATTGTTTGGTGTCATTAGAAAGACATCTGACAAATGAGATGGTCTTTTAGAATGACTGAAGTCCAAAGGGTAAGAAGTAGAGTACTTTTTTCCTATATTATATTTGTTTTAATGGGTATCTTGTGAAAGCAGAGGGGGATCCCAAGTTTTCTCCAGTAGTGCTGTATATTCAATATTACTGATGTAGTTAACATTAATCATCATATACAATCAACAACTCTGGCAAAAAAAACCCCAACCCTTTTGTTGAGTCACCTTACAAACGCATGAGTCATAGACTGGATAAAGTGATGGATGTTGCAACCATGACACCACCCATTGGTTAGCGGACTGTTTAGAAGCCTCAAGTCTGGCAATTCGACCGTTGCCATCTTGTTGTTTTGGAGCTGGAAGTGACTATTTTTGAAAGAAAGGGCAGAATTATGGAGGAGCTGGGAGAGAATCTGACTCTTGACTGGTGCCTGTCGTTTAAGTGGCCTCGGCCTCGAAAATATGCTTAACTTCGAGCCTAATTAAACGTAATTAAATGTAAAAAGGTGAGACATATTGAAATGTAGAATTAGCTGTGGAGACCAAAACTGGTTTTTTTTTGTACCAGGCTGTAAACATGTTTTTCTGCTCTAATGTTGGGCATTTTAACATGGAGGTCTTTAGGGACTGACTCGCTTCTGGGGCCAGCCTCTAGTGGCCATTAGAGGAACTGCAGTTTTTGGCACTACTGTAATGGCTTCATTATTCAACCCCGATGGTTGCCACTTCATATCAGCTCAGCTATTGTCTCATCTCCAGGAAATCTAAAATATGCACTGCCCTTCATGTTTATTGATGTAATGAACATTTCAAATTTAAATAAAAAAATTTCAATTTCAATTTAAAAAAATGAACAAAAAAATTTGTCTTAGAAAAATTGTAATAATACTAATTTTACAATAATGCTTTGAATGCCAGAGTAAGTGAAAACAGCATATTTCAAACAGAAATCCCAGGATAAATGATGAATAAAAATCCCCAAAACGATTAAGAAATGTTCATCTTCAGGTCAAACGTGTAGAATGGTTAAATATGGAGTTATTTTGAAAGAACAGGGAACAGCAGTGGGCCCAGTAATGAACTTGTCATTCACCAAAGTTAACTTGAGACTTTTCAGAGCACGACAGGGTCTTTCTTGTATTTTCAAACTGTTTCAAAACAGTCATGTTGGTAAAATAAGTGAGTTACATTAATTGTTGATTGCACGACTGGTGTGATCACAGCTCTCAGCAGCTGAATACAACTTCTGTTTTGATGCAAAACTGCCATTTATGTTACACTTTTGATGTGTGCTTCCAAGAAAATCAAAGAGTTTTGAGTACATAGTTTACAGAACATAGTACATATCTTTTACTTTTTAAAATCAGTTCAGCTGAAGTGACTTTTACTAACCAACCACTTGTTCTTTTGTTTACTCCAAACTTTGCCAATGTTAATGCTAGAAACATGAAAAAAACAACAAGAAACTAAATATGGAAAACATGAAATAAAACAGGTTACACTGGTAAAGGCTAGAAAAGATACTATCAGACACTGACAGAAAAATTATCTTTATTCTACTATGTGTAAAATTATAATGTAAAGGTGAGTGTGTGGACCAATTTCTTTAAAGGTTTGCTTCAAGACCACTAGAGTTTTCTTTTTAATCACATGCTGAGTCATTTGCTTTATTTAAAACAGCCTTTCTGTGATTAAGTTAAATGACATCAGAGAGAAGCTAAATTCATCTTTTATGAAATTATCTTACATTTCTTTGAGTGTACACAATGGTAAGGTGTGTGTGTAAGGGAGAAGGGAGAAGAGATGGGAGGAAACTAAAAAAAATGGGAGGAGATGTCACCTACCTCACTGACGGTATAAATATAAAGATTTGCACTGTGATATGAAAGAAGGAATTTATTTCATCCATTGCAGCTTATTCATCTGGAATAAAACGGATCTTTGTGAGTACTTTGCTTAATTTTTTTCTGACTGATTCTATGACAGAATCAAAAGACTTAATCAAATTCAAAATTTGTGTTATGATTGCATACATTTTAGATTATTGCTGTGTTGCTGTAACTTTTATTTTTGACTTTTATGTATGACCAGTTTATTAGGCTGAATACATTTGCAACAATTTAAATCAAGACAATGTTTAGATCCCACTTGAATCTTTGTCAAAATACTTAAAAAGCTGAAACATACCTTTATTTATACATAATGCACACCAATACACTGACAAGCTCCATCTAAACCACTTAGGGTGGTAAAATAATTAAAATAATATAAATAAAAATTAAAATAATAATAATAAAAAATTCTGTGAAATTAATATAAAAATGTATTCAGGGGAAAAAACAGTAATACAACAGCTATACTACAAAATATCAAACATTTATCTCAATTTATAGAACATATCACAGTCCCATATATCAGTCTACTTCACCTGCGTTAAAAAATGTACAAAGTTAGAGACAGAAGAAATTTTAAATACATGACTATGACTTGTACAATTACGATTTCTTATGCAGGAGTATTGTGCTCAGTATTTGGTAGAACAGAAGACTCCCACACACCGCCTTTGCATTCAGTACTTATATTATGTCAGTAATTAGTCACACGAATTCCTTTTAGCAGTATCAGTGACATGAAATATTCACCAGCTTTAATGGATTTATAGTTACAGCGAAGAATATTTACGATGCATTTAAAACTGCAATTATCTTTTTTTTTCCTTTAATTCGTGTAAACGAAAAAGGAAACATCAATTTTACTAGGGCTGCCACCAACTAACAATTTTCTTAGTCGACCACTAGTCGTCATTTAGGGCCATTAATCGACTAGTTTACGATATTAATTTAATTATTAAATGATATATTTTGGGCGGGGCAACACAATGGTTTGAGTTGAAGGTGTGAGAAAGAATAGTATCAGTAACACTGTTAACACTGTGCTACATTACAGAGAAATACAAAACCGTACTAATGAACCTTCATTAATATAGGCCTATATTTTATCTACAAGTGCACGTCACACACTGAGCGAGCCGCCTGTTAATGACACTGTGGGCTAATGGGCATGTAGCTACTTCCATGTTTCAGATGATACGTCATGTTTGTAGTCGACCAATGAAGATGAGTTTACATATCACCTTGGGTTCGTCCTTCACCTTCTCAAAATGATCCCACACTTTGGATTATTATTTACCTGAAATCCTGAGTGCAGAGCTGATCTTCTTCCAGGAGCTGTTTATAAGTGTGTAGGCCTATCGTCCGTGGGACAGATGTAAAGCACTGGGTAGCCCTGCACTAACATGATCAACTTTTCCGTATTTATCAGACTGAATATTTACAGAAAAAGGGAAAGATATCTGTTGGCTGGTATGTAACATGACTAATGCCCCAAAAAAATCAACTAACAACTAAATTATACTGACCTTTTTTTTTCTTTTTTAATTCTGGGTAGTTGCCAAAAAACTGAAAACTTCTAAATTTTGAGTCCACTGATAATCATCATAAGTGTTTACAGATTAACAATATTTTGATAGAACATACTAACAATCAACCACCTTTTCTCAGCCTCTTTTCTCCCTTATTGTTACAAAGGAATCATTAAGACGTGCCGATGGGGCAGTTCATATCCAAACGTGACAGGTCGGTCCCGGGTGTTCACTATTCAGCCAATAAAGAAGGACCTTTCAGGTACTCTCCACACCACTTTGATGCCAGCAGCCAGCAACAAAATGGAAACCTCCAAATTCCTCCAACCATCGTTGTCTCAGACGTGGATTCAAGGTTTGTGTTTTTCCAAAGCATGTCCTTTATTCCATATTTCAGAATTAGTCATAAGTTCAACTTTACTCTAAGTAATTCCTGGTCATCTTACAACAGTGGTTCCCAACTGGTCCAGCCACAGGGTCCAGATTTCTCCTTAGCCACTGGTTCAAGGTCCACACAGTTTCATATATTCAGAGTCATACTTGCCTTTGGCCGTGCCATTGAGCTGGTTTGCTGTCTCTATTAAGTAGCTGTCCATTAATCACTCACTCTACAGCAGGAAATGGCGCTTCAGAGTAAAAGCTCTGTGTCGGAAATTCACTGTACTTCAAAAGTTTGTTCAGAATGGACCCACGACCCACTTTTGGACCACAACCCACCAGCTGGGAACCGCTGTCTTACACTACTTACTGATTAATGTCATTTTGTTGGTTTTTAAGTGAAAGTCATTGATGGCTGTTATATTTTTTGATGTTCTGTGAAAGTTAACCTGGAGAGAGAGGAGATATTTTGTGAAAAAGGGAACATTAACCTTCGAATTATGGAAAAACACAATTAAGGGAACTGCAGCTCATGACAATTACAAATTATCTTCTGCATGTACTGCAACATTTGCTGTTATTTTTCCATGTTTTTCCCAGTGGCTCGGAGCACCGGGGCTCGAGGATGGAGCTACGGAGATCCTCCTTCTACAGCACGTTAGACCTGGTGCCACAGCTGGAGCATTATGCCAGCACGCTGCCAAACCAGCAGGCGAGGAGCCGACCATCTCTTGAGGCTCTCCGCAGGGCATGTGAGGTAAGTTTCCCACCTCTGGGGAATCCTATCTAACCACAGTTTCAGAACCAGCTGGCTATTATCCATCTATCCAGCAGATATCCAAGCCAGTGCATTCTCTTCTGTGTGCCGCTCATTCTTTACAGTTTGATTAGCAGCTTGTGACTTGAGATAATAAAAAGCTAAATCATCACAAGACGATAGCTGATGGGTTCCAAGATTGCATTTCAGCCAATGTGTTCCGCCTCCATTGCTAGCAGCGCAGACTGTTCACATAGACTACAGTGAGGCCTCACAGCATGTATCTCATGTGGCTTAATGTTTCATCAACTAAAATGTAATATATCTACAGCTTTTTGCCTTTCCTTGTTAAGTTTTGCAGAATTTCACTAGCAGTGGTTAGTATGGAGTCAAAGCTAGTTCCACAAAGGAAAAGTCTTGGAGGAAATTAGAGAATTTAATAATGTATGGAGAGATTCATTAGCTTAACCACAATGCTTTAAAGTTAACTTACTAAATAAATAAATAAATAAAAGTAGCCAACTGTACAGCAGCCACCTTGTTGTAAATCATGTAAATGAATGCTTATTTAGACCTACTTGTAAAGTTAATGGGCTGATTCAGACGTAATAGTCCGTTAACTGAATAGGAAAGGTTTTTGACCTCTGGTCTAAGGGGATTGACTCGCCTCTGGAGCAACCTCATGTGGCCATTCAAAGAACTGCAGTTTTTGGCACTACACAGGTTATGTTGTAGACTTCAAAATTTTATCTGCACCTGCACTGTACTGTACTGTACTACAAATGGAAACCATTGTCTGCAGATCCAGCTGCAGATATCTGTTTGGAAAGTTTAATCCAAAAGTGAATAAATTCCAATTCCTGTTATTATCATCAGGGTATTTGATTTTTTGTTTTTGTTTGTATGAAATGCATTTAAGGAAGAGGAGGCGGGTCTGCAGGTCACGACCATAGACCCAGGAGTTAGCCATCTGCCAGACAGTGGATATGAACAGTCACAAGCTCCACATGGGAAGGCTCCTGTTAGATTTGGCTGGGTGACTGGAGTCATGGTGAGCAAAACTTATGTGTGTTTGAGAAAATACAATATACAGTGTTTGAAACGTGGACAATAGCTTTACGTACTCCTTATTTCATTGATGTCAACACTTGATATATGAAATTATCTTGCTCAGCTGTTTTTATTGAACTTTTGCCACAGGTTCGTTGCATGCTGAACATCTGGGGAGTCATCCTGTTTCTCCGCCTGTCTTGGATCACTTCTCAGGCAGGCATTTGTGAGTTAATTCATCCCTCCGACCTTCAGTCATTTTTATTCCCCTGTTCTGTGAGTAGAAAACTCCATTGTGTCACTCTCGCCCTCTTATCTGTGGCTTTAATGGATTTACTCCTACACATTATGTTGCATGAGAATAGTGTGCACATTGCTCATAGAGCTTAATCTCAGGTGCAGGGTAAAACCTCAAGTTACAGAAGTATTTCACTGTTGGAAAGATGGCTCTTCCATAAACCCAAGCAGTGATAAGATGGAGGGAAGTGTCCCACAGTTGATGTAGTATCATAGTAATGATGACTACCTTCATTCGTCTCATCTCAGTGTTGACCTGGCTTATTATCCTGATGTCTGTGGTGGTGACCTCAGTAACTGCCCTCTCCATCTCTGCCATCGCCACCAACGGGAGGGTGACCTCAGGTCAGTCACTTCCTGTGTCTCAAAATCTTTGCTAAGTCATGCACTAAGGTTTTAAACATGATGTACACAGTATCTGATCTCTTGTTGAATATTGTTGTCAGGTGGGGCGTACTTCATGATCTCCCGCTCTCTGGGTCCTGAAATTGGTGGGCCAATTGGGATGGTGTTTTCCTTTGCCAACGCTTTGGGCTGTGCACTTAACACCGTTGGCTTTGCAGAGGTGGTCCGTGATCTAATGCAGGTACTTTATTATGCTTCAATGCTCTGAAAAATAATATATAGGCCTAAAAGTTTGTTTGACTTAACCACTGATAACGCACCTTCATTGTTTTTGATCAGCTAATCAGCCCAAAATTCAAAATTCCTTCTTCAAAAAACACCCATTGCTCTGAAATCTTGTTTCTCCAAAAATACACACTACCTGCAAGTTAGTTTCAGTTTCCCAGCGGAGTTTAAGCCACTGAACCCAGGTGTTTTTCAGCAACCTATCCTAGTGTTTGATTTCAGTGACTAACATTGTGAAATGGTTGCAGTTGTACCAAAACTACTTCTATATATTTAATCAACAAAACTACTTCTATAGGTTTAGGCTAAAAAACGACTTGGTTAGGTTTAAAAATAATCATGGTGTGAGTTAAAATAAGTACATTTGGTACTAACATAACATGACAAATGTTATGTGGCATACAACATATTTATCACAACATATTGCATACTCAAAACAACTCAGTGTTAAAACTTGTTTTTAAACAGGACATGAACAATGGTCTCCTGGATGAAAGCCCTGTGTTTGTTTGATCCCTTCCACTCTACAAAGACTTTATCACGCTTTATACCACATTAGCATACTTCCTCCTTTGCTCCTGTCATAATTACTACAGCCACTAGAGGTCGCTGCCTCACAAAAAGTATGGGTTGTAAAAAGCTAACAAACGTATGTGGTAGTATTATTGGTGGAGGACAGTGTCTACATTTCATGTTTCTGTTTTTCTGAAGGATGTGCGAATAATTTGGTTGTATTAATGTAGGAGTTTGGTGTTGTCATGGTTGATGCAGTCAATGATGTCCGTATCATGGGCGTGATCACAGTGACTATTCTGCTGCTCATTTCATTGGCTGGAATGGAGTGGGAGTCCAAGGTGAGTACATGCTGACACACTTCACTTTATTTGTTGGATTTCTCAGATAAATCTACTTGTCTCTTAAAATGTTTTACTCAACATGATATCATTTCCCCTTTTTTTTCTTCTCTTTTGTTTGTGTCTCTCAGACCCAGATTCTGTTCTTTATGGTTCTCTTGGTCTCGTTTGCAAACTACTTCGTGGGCACAGTCATACCACCCAGTCTGGATAAAAATGCCCAGGGAATCTTTGGATACCGCAGTGAGTTCAGGCTTCTTGGGACAAACTACTCCCTTTAATTACAGCTTGTTATCGCCAGTTATAGAATATGTATATATTATATTCTTAAGGTTTATCAGCAGATAGTAGAGCGTTGTTTTTGTTGTTTCCTGTCATCAGGTGAAATCTTCATATCAAATCTGAAACCAGACTGGAGAGGAGCTGGACACAACTTTTTCAAGATGTTTTCCATTTTCTTCCCCTCCACCATCGGCATCCTGTCTGGAGCCAACATCTCCGGAGACCTCAAAGTACGAAGAGAAAGGAATCAGACGAATAGGTTTTACATCACAGCCACCAACAAGTAAAGCATGAATGCTGACTTGTGTATTATTTCCTTTTGCAGGACCCTGCTACTGCTATCCCTAAAGGCACCCTCATGGCCATTTTCTGGACTACATTCAGCTATCTAGTAATAACTGCAACCATTGGTAAGATAGTCATTCAAAGTGACTTTATTTTGTTATGATTTTACTTGTCATTTGATTTGAAAACGCCAATATTTTCAGGTTTGTGTTGGAACCTCCAGAGTCATGAAGACCTTTAGTTTTTACTCGTTAGCCATTTTCATCTCCTTGTAAAGGACCATACTTGTTTTCTGACACTGATTTGCTGCAGTGGCAATGAACTTTTTTTGGATGTATACAAAGAGTCCTCCAGATATGAGAGCTTTCCACAAAAAAGAGAATGCATTCCCCAACAACTATTCCAGAAAATCAAACCTAGTGAAGACAATAAAGCAGTCATACAGCTGTGTAAAGAGTCTTTACTCATACCTTGCTTGGCAGCAAGTTCATCAAGTTGTTACTTTACATCATGACTATTCTTGAGTTAGGACCACTTTAGTCAAAGAAAACTGTATTTCTATTTGTAGTATTATATTAAACAGTATGGCTCTGTTCTGTAGCCTCTCTGCCTTTCCTTGGGCCTATGCAGAAAGCCACTTTCCCGCGCCTACATGGAAAGCCTAAGGCAGAGAGAGCACACCTCTTCGCCCTTACATGTGCAAACGAGGAAAGCCCGATGCACAGAGAGCAAACCTCCCTGCCCTTCCATGCGCCTACACAGGAAGCCTAAGGCACGGAGAGCAGCAGCAAAGACCCCCCGGGAACAGAACAGAGCAGCATCAATGACAAACAGAAATGGCATTGATAAGTCAGACATGGCATGAAAAGGAGGAACAGTTTAAACAGGGCGCCCCGAATGAGATTTGCATCGGTTGCATAGAAAAGAAAAGAGTCATGTGACCTGGGATGTGAGCTGAGCTTGATGTCGTGTCCTGCCTGACCTAACGCTCAATTTTCATCTTCATCCAGGGTCATGTGTGGTGCGGGACGCCTCTGGTAATATAACTGACCTTCTGACTGGAAACGTCACTGACGGCTGTGTGGGTCTGGCTTGCAACTTTGGCTGGAACTTCACAGAGTGCATCCAGTCACAGTCTTGTGATTATGGTCTGGCCAACAATAATAAGGTACTTTTCAATCCAAAAGACCTTCTGTCTATCATGGATTAAAAAATATAACAAATATTTTCTCAGTCCAAAGCTCTTACACTAGGTTTGTAAAAAGAGCCGGTTTACCCTAAAGGTCCAGTGTGTAGGTTTATGGGGGATATACACCAATCAACCAAAACATTAAAACCACTGACAAGTGAAGTGAACAACATTGATCATCTTATTACAATGCAATGTTCATTTGGGAAACCTTGGGCTCTGACATTTGTGTGGATGCCACCTGATGTGCTCCACCCACATAAACACCAGTGCAGACCAGGTGGACCCACTGTGGATCGGGGGTACCTCTTGGGCACCAGCACATCCCTCAAATGTTCAATCAGATTGGCATCTGGGGTATTTGGAGGCCTTGAGCTCTTGGTCCCATTCCTGGGGTCATTCCTGAGCAGTTTTCATGGTGTGTCGTGGTGCATTGTCCTGCTGGGGGGCCACTACTATTGACAAGTGCCGTTGCCATGAGGGGGTTTATTTTGTCTGCAGTGGTGTTCGGGTGGGTGGATGGTGTCAAGTAGCATCCACATAGATGCCAGGACCAAAGGTTTCCCAGCACGATGTTGCACTGTAACAAGATGATCAATGTTATTCACTTCACCCACCTGTTGTTTTAACGTTTTGGCTTATCGGTGTATTGGTAGAGTTGGGATATGATAACCATGTCTTCTTTAGTGTATAATCACCTGCAAATAAGAATTGGTTTTGTTACCTGAGAATGAGATGTTTATGGAGATCACCTTGTTGCACCGCCATGTTTCTACAGTAGCTCAAAATGGACAAAACAAACACTGGCTCTAGATAGATTTTCAAATTGTCCACCATAGTAAGCAGCCCCTTCACAAGCACTATCAGGAAAACACAGGTTTTTTTTAACCTGAAACACCTTCATTTAGTTTTTCACCTGCTCCATTTATTTTGGGGAGGAAGATATGTCTATGGATAATTCAGCTCCTGGTAAAAACTTCCTGAACGATGAACAGTGAAGGAATTCTTACCGGGAGAAATTTCAACTACTTGCAGTCCACAATCCCTCACCACTAGATGTCACTAAATCCCCCTTAATCTTACATATTGTTCCTTTAAATGTTGATGTTTAGAATTTGTCTTCTCAAAGCTGTGTCTATAACCCTTGCACAAGATGTGATAATGCATTCTTAATGATGACTATTCCAACCAGGTGCTGGGCCAAGTTTCAGGTTTCTATCACCTCATCACTGCTGGTGTCTTCGCAGCCAGCTTGTCGTCAGCACTCGGCTTCCTCGTCTCTGCCCCTAAAGTCTTCCAGGTGATTAATTGTGCTTTTATTACAGAACTCTGCTGTCGACTTAAGTAATAAAATGAAAGTTAATGAGTCATTAGCTATAAAACAGTCCTTGCTGCTTCATATCTAACGTTCGTAGAAATGTAACAAAATCATGATGCACTTATTTATGAGCTTATATGTTCTGTCCTATCTGCTAGTGTCTGTGCAGAGACAATATCTACCCGTACATTGGATTCTTTGCAAAGGGTTATGGGAAGAATGATGAGCCACTCCGAGCCTATTTACTCTGCTACGTCATTGCTGTGGCCTTCATTCTCATCGGTGGGTGTGATCGAATACTGTCGCTGTTTTGTTGAATTATTGATTCACATATTTCTTTTTAATAATCATCTCTTCACAAAAGGTGTTATGTTCTTAAGGAAACACTTCAGGGAGTTTTCATAGGTTTGTGGTTTCCTTAATTTAGCTCTGGATTTGTAATGTGGTTTTGATTTATCTCTCCCTTATCATTACAGCTGAGCTGAACACCATCGCAGCCTTGATCTCCAACTTCTTCCTGTGTTCCTACAGCCTCATCAACTTCAGCTGCTTTCACGCTTCAATCACCAACTCCCCCGGTGAGTTCCCTGTTTGTCATTGCCTTCAGAAAAGCCATGGTTTAATGTTATGAAAACATTGCGATTGAGGTATAATGCAGCTAACATTAGTTGGTGGTAGGAAACAGGGAGCAAACAGCTGACTCCTGCATAGCAATACACACTTTGCCTGCCTTCCTATGCTCCTCCAGGCTCCCTCCTAAGATGTTTTTGTTTTTACCTTTAATTTGGTATAACCACGTGTCACTTTTTGCTTAGGAGGGTTCCCAACTGGACGAAATTACCTGGAAGTATCTCCGTGGCAGCCATGACAAAAGCTGGTCAAATTTTCTAAATGCTAAGGAAAGGTGTTTTAGTGCTTCCTGTCTTATCCCCTTCAGCATATGGTGTGCTGGACCATACTTTAGGAAGGAAACAGAGACAACCCTGCAATTCCTTGTAGCAATGTTGAAGTGACGCACCACACATTTGGTCGTTGACAAAAACAAATGATCAACAACCTTGGTAAATAATTAATTTTGTCAATGGGTCGTCCATGTTTATGTAGCCTGCATGAAACAATAAGGTAGGAACACATGGGGCGAAGTATCTAACATGCGTTTTTAGTTGTCCATTAGTTTGACCACAGCAGACCCATGTCAACACAACTCGGTCCCACTCCAAAGACGTTGAAAACCAGCGCTTGGTCAGTGACTTCAGGCATCAGACACAGAGGAAAAAAGCTGTCCTTTCATGTCAGCAACATACACTGCTATTATTTAACAGGGCTCGTGGGGAAAACGCAGCTGGTAAACAATGGAAGTTAAGGTGGTAGAATTTCGAGTTAGTTGGGTGGGAGAGATGGTGGATGGGCCCAACAACCACCGACCGGGACAAGGGGTGACCATTTCTTGAAATGAATTGTATAGTTTGTACATCACGCCTGGCTGTAAAGGGTCCCAACCTAGAAAGTCATCTATGTGGCACTGTATTGGTGGGGATGGTAAGGACACAAGCAGCTCCTCACATTTATTCTTGACGTCATGTTATTACATCGTGATGAAGGAAACAGATATAGGACATAATTGTTTTGACTGTTCGACCACAGCTAGACATTTGCCCTTTTGGCTGCCATACTGGACAGTGGTGTGGCCGTCCAATTAATGTGGACTCTTGGAAGATTATCCAGTGAGCTAAAAGAGATCCACATACAAATAAAAAATGTGCCACCTGCCGATCCTCTGCTAACCATTGTGACCCCATTTAGGTTGGAGGCCGTCGTTTCACTACTACAGTAGATGGACTGCTTTGTTTGGAGCAGTGATCTCTGTGGTGCTGATGTTCCTGTTCACCTGGTGGGCTGCTCTCACGACCTTCTGCATCATCTTCTTCCTGTTTGGATACGTCAACTACAACAAGCCAAGTAAGTTCACCAAGTCAGAGCCGTATGATTTACAGAGGAAGAACCCTCTCTCACTTTTCTCTCTCATACTTGTGCGTGTGCTTTGGTATGCGCAGAGGTAAACTGGGGTTCGTCAGTCCAGGCGGGTACATACAACATGGCTTTGTCATATTCTGTTTCGCTGTCTGGCGTCGAGGATCATGTCAAGAATTTTAGGTGAGTGACCAAAGACCACAGTTATATCACGCATCGGTAATCCTCGAGCATACAGACGTCTCTCTATAGTATTTGTCTAGTCTATTTTTAAGTTTGAATTTGATCCCATACACATATCCCACGTGTTTACATCTAATGTTTTCTTTCAGACCGCAATGTCTTGTCCTGACTGGGCCACCAATTCAGCGACCAGCCCTAGTGGACTTTGTCGGGTCCTTCACCAAACACATAAGCCTCATGATCTGTGGAGACATAATCATGGTCAGTCATGCCATCTCAACAATGTTGCTCCTGAAAGGAAAATAGAGTGACGATTCATATCCTTGTGTTTGAGAAAATATCCAGTTTTTAACATCTGTACAGTTGCTTTTTGTCTGACATGTTTTACAGGATATGCTCAATGTCTTTAGCTTGCTTTTACATCTGTCCTTGTATCCCATTGTCCCTTAGGAGCAGGACAGGCAGACTCGGCCGCAGGATGCCACAGACTGGTTGGTGAAGTGGATGAACAAGAGGAAGGTGCGCTCTTTTTATACTCCTTTCAACGCAGACAGCCTCAGAGTTGGAGCTCGACACTTGCTACAGGTAAAACATCTTTTATTTGAGAAGCTGCAAGTGTTCAATAGTATAAGGCACATTCTCTGAAAATGTATCTGGCTTCAGATTCTGTTTTCAAAGAACAGTGTGTTAGGTTTATGGGGGTTTAGTGGCATCTATATGCTTATTTCAATATCTAGAATGGTGGTTAGAAAACAATTCTGCTCCACAATGTCAAATGTCTCAGGGGTCTGGGTCTGAGTCTTCTCCAGACTCTTCCATGTACTCCTACCATCATAGTCACTGGAGTCCACATTTCTTGATTTACATGCACCCAGCAATATTTATTTTCACACCCGCATAAAAAAAAAGGTATTGTGATGAGCAGAAAAGGTGGGCGTGGCCGTTTTTCCACCAAGGAATGGTTTTGGTGCAAAACAAGTACTTGCAATCAATCCAGAATCCTGAAAAAAAAACAACCCGAGTTTGACTCATCACAATCTGCTTAAGGTAGAGGTGAACGTTTTCAGCTTTTCACCGATAAGGTTCTGGTACCCCAACTTTCAGCAGCTGTCAAGGATTTTCCTACAGGAGTTGAATTCCAATCTTTTTATATGTATTATTAGACACCTTTATGAGCACATTGATGAGGAAAGTTTTTGTTAAGGAACTTACTCCCAGATTGGCCAAATGTCTGATAATATTCCCTGACTAGAATTTGGTTTGTCTGTTCTGGGCTACCATAGAAACATGGCGGTGCAACATGATCGCCATAGACGAGGACCTGCTCCCTGTTACAGAACTGCTCATTCTGAATAACAAAAACACAACAATTTTTATTTTCACGTGATTATACACTAAAGAAAACATACTTAATATATTCCATGTCTGCCAACATATCCTCCTAAATCCTACACACTGGACCTTTAAGTTGACGAGAAGTTATATGATGTCATCCTTGCCATTTAGACTTTTTTATATTTATATTTCTTCCCATTTCTTTAGTACGCATCATCTCTTGGGTGCTAAATATTACTTTCAGTAGAAGATTCAATCTTCCTGGGACTTTTTGGGGCTTTTTGTTTTTATTTGTATTTTCTTTAAAACCTTACTCTTAATTTGACATTTTTTCAAGGCTTCCGGTCTTGGAAAGTTAAAGCCCAACACTCTGGTCCTGGGCTTCAAGGCAAACTGGAGGGACAGTACTGCTGAGAGCATTGAAGATTATATCAACACCATATAGTAAGTGTGGTTAAAGAAAAGGGGAAACATTTTGTCAACTGTCTCCCACCTTAATTAACTCCTCTTCCCCTGTTTTTCTGCAGTGATACCTTCGACTCCAACTACTGTTTGTGTATCTTGCGGATGATGGACGGGCTGGATATCTCTGACCAGTTTGATTTTGAAGGTTGGAAATGACAACTTCAAAATCTCTTTGAATTTTCTCTACATGCTTTTGTACAACTTGGTGTTTTTATTAAACTAAAAAAAATGGTGAAGGATGTAATGTCTGCCTTTTAGAAAACCAGGGCTTCGAGTCTGATGAATCTGTTGAAAATGATGACCAGCAGTCTCCTGAGAGGTTATCAGGTGAGCATGCGTACAGATTAGATCATTGTTTCCCAGCTTATTCCAGCCACGGGTCCAGGTTTCTCCTTAGTCATAAATTCAAGGTGAACCGAGAGAGAACTATCACCTTAATCTGCAGCTCCTCTCAGCTTTGCTTCATAGTAAATTTCATCTCATTGTTAACCTGCCCAGCCCACAACTTTACTGCTTTGGTTCAGTCTCACTGCTCTCATAGTGACGTTTCCTAGTGACGGCCAAATGAGGCCTCATGAACCACTGTCTTTATTTTCTGAAGCCACCAGATGGCGCTGTCTTTTCAAGAAAGGTTTGAAAGCAAGCCAAGAGTGCCATCTGGTGGGGTCAAGAAATAAAGAAAGTGGTTCATGAGGCTTCATTTGGCCATCACTATCGTTTCCAGCTGTTTTCAGTGAAATAGCTCTGCAACCCCAGTAAACACTACCTGGACACTTAGCTCAAGTCCAAGTGAAGTCATGAATGTTAAAATTCAAGTAAAGCAAGTCTTTTTTGATTTCGTCAAGACGAGTCTAAAGACATCAAACTTGTGTCTCGAGGGCACACGACTAGTGATGGCCAAATGAAGCCTCGTGAACCACTTTCTTTATTTTCTGAAGCCACCAGATGGCGCTGTCTGTTCAACAAAGGTTTGAAAGCACACTTCATTGCAAGTCCTTCAGCCTTCATCTTTAAACCAAGAGCGCCATCTGGTGGGGTCAGAAAATAAAGAAAGTGGTTCATGAGGCTTCATTTGGCCATCTCTATCGTTTCCAGCTGTTTTCAGTGAAATAGCTCTGCAATCCCAGTAAACACTACCTGGATACTTAGCTCAAGTCCAAGTGAAGTCATGAATGTTAAAATTCAAGTAAAGCAAGTCTTTTTTGATTTTGTCAAGACGAGTCTAAAGACATCAAACTTGTGTCTCGAGGGCACACGACTAGTGATGGCCAAATGAAGCCTCATGAACCACTTTCTTTATTTTCTGACTCCACCACATGGCGCTCTTGGTTTAAAGATAAAGGCTGAAGGACTGTCAATGAACTGTGCTTTCAAACCTTTGTTGATTACACAGCGCCATCTGGTGGCTTCAGAAAATAAAGACAGTGGTTCATGAGGCCTAATTTGGCCATCATTACACACAACTTGAGTCCAAGTCATGTGACTTGAGTCCACACCTCTAGTAAATATAACTATTGCTCTGCACTTCATTCTTCCTCCTCTTCCTCCTCTTGCAGTTGATGACATCTCAGATAGAGGCGACAGTGATCAGATCAGGACAGTGTTTCAGAATGACCAGGGGAAGAAGACCATCGACGTCTACTGGATAGCTGATGACGGAGGTTAGATCTGAAAAAACAAGTACAATACACTGGTTGTATGTTGACTCAATATGTGTGATAATCAATATATGACATTTTAGTTTTTGTTACTGTAGTTTAGTAGTATAATGGTCAGTGGACACAAGGATGACGTTAAAATGCACATTGAACATAGCTCCTCTTTCTGAACTGCAGTATTTCTCTTCTTCTCTTTTAAGGTCTGACTTTGCTGGTGCCTTACCTGCTCACCAGGAGGAAACACTGGCACCACAGTAAGGTCAGGGTCTTCATCGTAGGAGATGAACAAAACATGGAGGAAGGCCGCAACGAGTAGGTTTTCTCAGTTTTACCTTTTGGGATACGTAAATGATAAATAATAGTGAATTATACAAGTTACTGGTGAGCATAAAATGGCTCCAAGGGTCAAATACAACAATTTCAGGAAGCAAAATGGCATTTCACAAAACAAAATAACATTTCAGACAACACCATGACATTACAGACACAAATTTCACAAAACACATTTCACAATACAAAACATTTCAGAAAACCCGACATTTCACAAAACACAAAAACACTAGCCTATACCCATTGAGTGCACAATTGGCCACGTACACTTTCACATGGTGTGTGTTTGGGATACAAGTCATAGGAAATTGCAGTCAACTGAACCCATTAAGAAGAGCAATGTATTCAGACATGTATTCAGAAAGTTTCATGTCTCTACGACTTACGGGGCATGAGATATGTCCATTCAAAGTCTGCAATTTCAATCAGTTGCTATAGCGCCCCCCGTTGGCCAATTGATGTAATATTGCTTCATTGGCATCCTCCCATGACCCTCTACCACTGTGCCAAATGTCACATGGATTGACCAAGTCAGTGAGGAGAAAAACATGGAACAGAGACACAGACACAGACAGAGTTTTCGTCATTATATAGTAAGATTTCAGATAACACAGTATTTCGCAAAACACAACAACTTTTGAAACACCATAACATTTCACAAAACAAAATGACATTTTACAAAACACAACTTTTGAGGCAACAAAGGTTTGAAAGCACACTTCATTGCAGGTCCTTTAGCCTTTATCTTTAAACCAAGAGCACCATCTGATGGCTTCAGAAAATAAAGAAACTGGTTCATGAGGCTTCATTTGGCCATCACTAATATATACTAGTGATGGCCAAATGAAGCCTCATGAACCACTGTCTTTTTTTTCTGAAGCCATCAGATGGTGCTGTCTGTTCAACAAAGGTTTGAGGCTTCATTTCTCCATCACTAGTTTAAACTACCTATGGAGTCGTGACATTAACCACCACCCACTGCGTGGTTGTTGAACCAGGGAATTCATCACGACAAAGGATCCTACTTTCTATTCGCACTGTGTCCATGACACATATTTTCACCACAATATGTGCTACCACCAGGTACTGTGGTGTTCAGAGGTTGTAGTCATTTCAAACCTTTTTGTTGAGACCAGGTTGTTGTTTTTTAAAGTCAGATAGTAATATCTTAAATAACATGCATACATTTATTCATGCTGTTTAATTGAACGCTGGTAGATGTATGATGGAGCGTTTTCGGCAATACATAAATCTTTCAGAATATTTTCAGACTTACTCCAGTTTATAGATGCTTTTCTGTTGCAGTGTATGACAGTCTGTGGAAACTGGTGTGCTGACACTTTAATGGTTGTTTCTTTTAGGATGATTGCCCTGCTGAAGAGATTTCGTTTGGATATTAACGACGTTATAGTCATGACGGACAGTGAGAGGCGTCCACACGCCAAGAAGTATGTACAAAAAGTTGTCAAATTCACTTTCATAGGTCCAGCACATGCATTGGAATCTGAACAGTTGTACAGATAAAGGACGGTTTTAATCTCTATTAATAGGCTGTGTTTGTCATTGTTTTAGGTGTAGCTTTATTGTGAACAAACAAATGAAAAACCATTTAAGTTTAAGTTTTTGACTCTGGCTCCTCAAGTGGGGCTTTCCTAAAGGGCACCCTCATAGATTTTTCCGCACACAAACAAATGATATAATCACATAAAAACCTATGGTTTAAAATAAGAAAAGTAATCCACTATGGACTTTTAAAGGGATAGTGCACAGTCCTCACATCACTTGCGAAGATCCCAGGGGGGAGTGGGTAGCAACACAACTCCACCTAATGCAGGCTGACAGCACCCCAGATTCAAACGTCCAAAAACACATAACTGAAACCACAAATATCTCCATGACCAGTGCACAAAGAGGCTACAGGCTACACTGAGGCTAAAAACAGAGTTCAAATGACGTTTTTCCAAACAACTTTTTATGTCGGGGCTTCAGGACACTTGGATCACTACGGACCAGCAGTATGGAGATATTTTGTGGTTTCAATTATGTGTTCTTGGACGTTTGAATCTGGGGTGGAGTTGTGCTGCTACGCACTCTCCCCTGGGATCTCCACAAGTGTTGTGAGGACTCTAAAACTTCACCTGAGCCTCCATTGGCATATGGGTGAGTAGATAATAGCTGGATTTTCATTTTTTGGTGCACTTTCCCTTTAACCTTAAGAGGTCTTCCAACCTTAAAAGACCAAGATTAGAGTTCTGTATTCTGTATTTGTGTCCTTCACCACATACTGACTTCTGTCCCTTTTGTTCTTGCTGCACCTAAGCCTGAGTAGGTTTTTGGACAGTGTTGCCCCCTTCAGGCTACATGATGAAGAGCAGGAGGGCATCTCAGTGGAGGAACTGAGACAAAACGCCCCCTGGAAAATAACAGACAAAGAGTTTGAGGCCTTCAGACTTAAGGTGTGTGTGTGTGTGTGTGTGTGTGTGTGTGTGTGTGTGTGTGTGTGTGTGTGTGTGTGTATGTACATGTCATTCATGTGTAACAACATTCTGATGTCACCCACTGTGAATAAACTCTGTCAGATGTCTCTAATGAATTTCCTCCCCTCACAGTCTGAAAGAAAAGTGAGGCTGAACGAAATCATCCGGAGGAATTCCCAACACGCTGCTCTCGTGCTTGTGTGAGTACAGAGTTTACATCATCATTTCAGTTCAGAACATGACAGCTTCATGAAAATATCAAGGGTTATTAGATTCACTGCACATTGGGCAGATTTAATACACATGTTGTAGTTTTCCATTGAGATCCTGAACCTCCTCATCAGGGGGATGCTCCCCTTCTTCGTTTTTAAGGATCATAATCTGGTCATGAATTAATCTGCACATGCTCCAGTTCAAAATGAGACCAAACTTTTCTATGGATGTCAGTTTATAAGACAGGGCAAAAATGTAGCCTGCAACAGACGGTATGTTTCCAGAAAACTTATAGCCTCTTGTGGCAAGTTAAGGGGCGTGAGGGGTCAGCAGTCAATGACGGTATAAAATGGTCAATAAAACAGGTTTTTTCAAAAGCTGTGAATCACCGCAACCACAAGAGGTCCTTGAACATACAGTCATACATGTGCACATTAAAAATAGTGGGCTGATTGATCAGGACGTTTGTGAGACGGAAACATATACTCATCCACGTACACACACAACCAAGCACACGGAGGGGTTAAAAGCATATAGTATTTGCATGGATGCATTAATGAATGGGCCTACCAGGCTCATCACAGGTAGAGATGGCCAAATGAGGCCTCATCTGGTGGGGTCACAAAATAAAGAAAATGGTTCATGAGGCTTCATTTGGCCATCACTAGGCACAGGCCCCGGGGCCCAAAGTTTCAGGAGGCTCTCTGACCTTCACCTGTAAAATGTCAATGAAATTAAGACATACCGAGGATGAGACTTAAAACAACCACAAGGAGACAAACTGACCTAAATTAGGCACAGAATGACCTCAAAGAGACAATACGAGAGAGAAGATACAAATTTACCTCAAGGTGACACGATATAACCTTGAACAGAAACAAAATGATCTCAAACAGATACAAAATGGATTCAGAGAGACACAAAATGACCAAAAGAAGACATTAAATGACCTCAAAGTGACACAAAACAACCACAGGGAGACACAAACTGACTACAGAGAGACAAAAAATGACCAAAAAAGACATAAAATTTCCTCAGCGAGACACAAAATGAATACAGACAAACACAACTTGACCAAAAACAGACATTAAATGACCTCAAAGACACACAAAATGACCAAAATAGATACAAAATGACCTAAAAAAGACACTACATTAATACAGAGAGACACAAAATGACTCTGATTAAATTACCTCAATCAGACCCAAACTGACTACAAGAAGACACAAACTGACCTCAATAAGGCAAAATTACCTCAAAATGACACAATATTACCTTTAATTGACACAACAATATCAAAGAGACACAACGTGAATACAGAGAGACACAAACTGACTTTGTTTTGAAGATTTCAAGACATGTCATTTCTGAAATGTGAATTATTAATAATATTATTTCTGAAATTGTGAGTCCTCACCTTGTTCCCTTTCTGGTTTAGCCTAAGGCTGTTAAATATAGATATAGTAGACGGTAGTTGAAACATGAATACAGGCCTCTCTCTCAGCATCAGGAGATGAAAATGATGTCCATAGGGATGCAAAACAATACACAGATAAGATCTCTTTGCATTCGCTACAGACCACAGCATGCACTCATTTGACTTTTTCCTCGTAAGTCATGTAAGAGCAGTCTTTTTGCTTGTCATGCAGACTTGTCATGTACATGTAAATGTTTTTCCAGGAGCCTTCCTGTGCCACACAGCGACTGCCCCAGCGCTCTGTACATGGCCTGGCTAGACACTCTGACCTGTGGCCTCCACTGCCCTGCGGTGCTGATACGAGGAAACCAGCAGAATGTGCTCACTTTCTACTGCCAGTGAATCCTGGATCCTATTTTGAGACACTTCATAAAGCCACACAAACCTAATGAGTTAAAAAATGTTTGTGCAAGGACCCCGCTGACGAGACCTGGATGGATCTACAACATGGAACAAAAAGTGATACAAGCGCACCCAGACCCAAAAAGAATAAATTTAATCCAAGTAGTGAAGTACACAGACTGTGTTGTCCTGGGCTGTTCGCAGGTTCCAGCCTTGCAACAGCCAGTATGTGTCCATCAGCAGCTGCAGACACTGCAAGTCTGACTGCACCTAAAACCAACATGAGGTGACTTTGGGAGGTGTTGACCCTCCGTGAGCCTCCAGGACAGCTTCCCAGCCCCCCTTAAATCGTCAGTTGAGTGGAGAAGGCCTTAGCATATTAGCCATAGCTTAATAGCATCATTTAATACATTTGTGTGGGAGTATTTGCATTTGTTATGCTTTTCTAGTCCTTTATTCAGGTTTTCATTTTTTAACTTTCATCTGTCTATGTTTATATTTATATATATATGTACTGTAAATATACATATGTATGCATTATAGTGCTGTTAAGGAAATCTGAAAACTGACCATATGAAATAATCTAAGAAAATTAAATGAAAATCAGAAATTAATGAAAGAAACTTAAAAATATAAAAGAAACGCAAACACAGGATGTGTCTGCAATCACTCCCAATTTACTAAATTGTGTGTATACATGTGATATTTTCCCAGAAATTCTCTCCTTGTCAGACCAGTTCATTTAACGGATTTAATCACTATCTTTCCAGCCCATTCTCATCCGCAGGTTGTCAAATACCAACTCTTTGTCATGCCCTTTTAATGGTTAATGTGTTTCAGCTGTGTGTTACATAGAGATCCTTAATGGTGCCCTGTGCATATTATGAGGATGCCAAGACATTGGTATCTGATAACCTGGGAATGAGAACAGGTTGATCTGTTTCTGGGAGAAGTCTGGCAATAATTCTAATAGTTCCAAAGCAAGTGCTCTTATAGGAGAAGTCCGGTATTTTGTACTTTGAGCCCCATTTCTGGGTTGTTTATGATGAAATAGAGTGGTTAAGACCAAAATTTTGATGATTGCTCCGTTTTGGAGAATTTGGCTTTCCCCTGCCTGGCTTAACAATACTGCCTATGGCCATGTGTGAACCTGTCCTAAAACCACCCTAAACGTTCGTTTTCAAAGCAGTCGTCAAAGTTTTGGTCTTAACCTCTCTATTTCATCATAAACAACCCAGAAATGGGGCTCAAAGTGCAAAATACGGGACTTCTTCTTTAAGGTTAGTGTAGGTGTCCCACAGGGGTCTTGTCTTGATCCTCTTTATTTTGTGAAGCGAACATCTCAAAACGTGATTGTTTTTGTACAATTATTGTTATTTAATAAGACTGAGATGCTTATAAATATAATTACTAAATAATATAGGTTAATTAGTAATAAATGTCAGTCATGCTGTTTGAGTGTCCTAGTTATGAGTATGACATTTATGCTATACATTGCTCTCAAAAGTTCACACAATAAAATGTAAAGTTGTATCCATAACATGCACTGCTTTCTTCTAACAGTCCTACAATGCAACAACTGACATTTTATAAATGTATAAATGAACAGTTGTGCAACAAATCACCTGTCAGTCATAATAGAAGAAAGATTATTAATAAGTGCCCCAAATCTTGTGTGTCTACTATACAGGAAGTAGTGAATGGGTGTGTGAGGGGGTGATTTCGGACATAGACCTAGTTTATCTCTTTGAAATATTAGTTTCATTCAATATTCCCTGTATGTGTAATTATTTTAAAAAGATGATAATGTTCAGCATTTGCTGCAAAAATTACTTGGGGAAATATAACACAGAAGTCTAATGATAACTGAGCCATTTTTACATGTGACGTTGCACTTGATAGTTGTTCCTGCTGGGTGCAAAGCCTAAACTTGCAGGAATTTTGCTTTGATAGTAGTTAAGTATACAACAAATACATGGTTTTGTTTTGTTTTATAGTTGCATGACTGTTTCACTGTGAAATGTCATGACTGTTCACATAGCCTGTGAGTTAGTTCTTTTTAACGTCGGTCATGAGATGTCTCAGCTGTGTCTGAAATTTGAATCCTTATAAAAATAAATAAGTATGGGCAAATCATTGCTGACATAACAGTAGTCCTGATTAACAGTGTAAAGGCTCTGACACACCAAGCGGACAGTCAGCCGTCAACCAAAGTCAGACCATCGGTGAGCGTCTGTCGGCCTAGTTTTTGCTGTGTCCTGCACTGTCGGCCCTTCGGCGTCGTTGGCAGCGGCTTTTCGGCCGATTGAGTATGTTGAATCGGCGGCGGAGCTTGTCGGTGAAAGAGATCACTCTGATTGGCTGTTTAGGTTTTATTCCCTCACCCCTGTAGCGAGTGAATCTGCCTGTAGTGAAACTGGGGCTAACCGGTGCTTCCTCCTCAGGCTCCACTTCACTCAGCTGCCCGACAGATCTGCTGCATCTTCCCACTTTAACCTGAATAACAAACCAGAGCTAGCTGGGAGCAGCTAGCGGAGGGAAGCACAGTAAGTTAGCCTCCACTAGCTTCCCAGCTAGCCCTGGCTCTCCGTTTGAATCAAAAGGGAGAGCTGGGACTAGCTGGGAGAAGCTAGCGCAGCATGACGGAGGGACGCACAGCCAGTTAGCCTCCGCTAACTTCCCAGCTAGCCCCGGATCTCTGTTTGGATTCAACCGGAGCACCGAGCCCTGGTTTGTTATTCAGGTTAAAGTGGGAAGAAGCAGCGGGTTTATGTGGGGAGCTGAGTAAAGTGGAGCCTGCGGAGGAAACACCAGGACCGTCTGAATGTAATGGTCCGTGGAGGAGCTGCGGTGCTTGGCTACACAGAAAGGAAACACCTCGGCTGTCAGGATGTATCACTCTGTCACTCCGCTCTCTCTCACGCAGGCGCACAACGTACGTGCCACGTGTGTTCGAATGCAACTGACAGGGCGACGTGTGGTGACATAGACAATGCAACAGTCGGCTTTCATCGCCGCTAGTTCTTTGATGTCGATTTGGTGTGTCCGCAACCTTTAGATTATCTTCGAGCCATTGAGTCACATGAAGGAAAATCAATATTTACCCTTTAAGTGTCTCGATTTTCTTTTAAACTTCATTAATCTGCACCATTTGTACAGGCTGTATTTTGGATAATGTACATTTTACCTGCTTAAAGGTCCAGTGTGTATGATATAGGGGGATATAATGGCAGAAATAGGATATAAGTATGTTTTCTTTAGTGTATAGTCAGCTGAAAATAAGAGTCATTGTGAGAATGAGCCGTTTATATTTATATAGGGAGCAGGTCTTTGTTCATGGAGATGTTGCACCACTGTGTTGTTAAAGTAGCCCAGAACAGACACACTAAACACTGGCTCTAGATAGGGCCATTTGCATTGACGCAGGAGGCCCTGTGGCGAACCTGGTCTCACTGTACAGAGTCATCGAAATCCGGTGCTTGAGCAGTGACTTGCGGCATCAGGAACCAACAAAAAATAAGTGTCCTTTCAAGAGAGTGGTGTTGGTGTCCTGTAAGATTCTAAAGCCAAACCCTTTTGTTTTTTCCTAAACCTAACCACTTCTTTTTGTTGCCTAAACCCAACCACGAGTGTTTGTCACTGAAGGGAAAAAAAACGTCAATTCGCAGTGTACTGACGTAGTGAGTTTATTTTGGAAGAGACTGTATGCAAACATTAAAATAAAGTGTATCTTGAAAGAAGAGAACTTGACACGGTGTCCCAGAACGTCAACAACCAACACACCCAGGGTACCTCGTACATCGTATGTGGACGTGGAAAGTCCACGCCCAAAACATCAATATGTGACGTGCTCGGCGTGAGAATATGTTGCTGTGGCAGGAGGACGCTGAGAGGAGGATTGCTCCAGCCCAGTCTTCTTCTTGCAGTTGTACATGGAGCAACTTTCTGCTCTTAAGTTTAATTTGCGCACTGTCAAGTGCTTCCTGAGATTTATCATACTGCCGGTCTTCGCAGCAATTACCGACTTCCAATTATTGCATTGCGCGCTGTTGGTGAAATGTAGCCACACTTTCCGTCTTTTCAACATCTTTTACACTTAACGTAGTTACACGATAGCCTCTAAAAATACAATGCATACAGTGGGCGTAACGTTTGCCATAACCTAGTGTTTTTCCTGGATACCTTGACACAGCCAATCACTAGCACTTGTAGATACTGGCACATCACGCATATTACATCCTTATTGGCTGACTGACGTTGATGAGATTGACCCCTAGGTTTTGAAATTCGGTACCGAATGACAAGACGTTTTTTGATACTCGATGGTACTGAGGCAGCCCCTCTGCTATGAGAGTGTTGGAAAAAGGCAGATTTTTTTTTTTTTTTTACTTGAGACTGCTTTATTTAATGTTTTTTTTTTACACTAAACAAAGCAGAATACCTCTTGTCAGTCACCAGGTCCACCTGTTATGGAGAGGAAGAGGATGATCCAGCTACCAGTAAAAACCTCCTGAACATCTAGATCTTAAGTTATTCGAGAATAAAGGTGAGCACACATTAGCAGGTGCTGGGCTAGCGGCCCATCTCCGACATGCCAAACACTGTCAGAATAACACTGATTTGTGACGTGAAACAGCTTCATTTGGTGTTTTTACTGGTTTAGGTCACCGGGTCTGTTTGTTTTGGAGAGGAAGAGACCTCTGCGGATAATTCAGCTCACACTGAAAACCTCCTGAACAATGAACACTGGAGGAATCCTAACCAGTAGAAGTCACTGGTTGCACTCTGAAAGACACCACTAAATCCACCTCAGTCTTAAACATTGGGTGTTTCTTATTATGATGTGTTTGATTTCCACAATATTAAAATTATCCTAAGGGATGACAGTGTACTCTTGTCAACAGTGGAAGGTTTACTGGTAATGATAAAGATCTGACATCTCGCTGTTTTGTTATTCAAATGTTGACATCAGTGTGCCAATGAGAGAGAATGAACAGGATAAATATAGCACTGTGAGCAGTCTTCATCGGCACAGAGGGGAGAGACATCAGAGCAGAGTGAAGCCGAGGAGAGCACGAATCGGAAGATGTAAGTTCAGACTTTGAAATTCAATGTTTGTGTGTAAACAGAGATGGACAATATATTAAGCTCTTATATTCAACTGCATTTTAAATGTAATTTATCCAAGGAAACTGTTTGCATCTTAAAATATTTTTGGATACTAACTTGACGTTTGTTGTGACTGAGGAATGTTTTAACTTGCTGAACAGCTTTTTAAATTTGCGATAAAAATGAGCTTATTGTGTCTGGGCTGATATCTTTTAAATGCTTTGTGTTTAAGCACTCTCGCACTCAACACTGCTGAATATCAGCGCAGCTGTGATGCAGTCGTAGGCATTATGGTTCAGGCCATGTGTTGAAGATTATCAAAGCTGTGCTGATATTAAATACAAAAGCACGACCAGGCCACCCAGAGGAAAGGAAAATTCTAAATATGATCTCTTCTTTGTCCGGCCTTTTTCTCCTAGACACCACCAGGCTCAAAATAACAGCACTGAGAGATTTTGACCATTTTCTCATACTTTGTAAATCCAGCCTGATCCTACAAATGCTCTTTTTTTTTCATTCTCACAGTAGTAATCTGTATTTGTCTGAAATAATTAGCTCTTGGGATAACACTAGGATACCCAAAGTACTTGATTGGCTTATAAATGAGCTGCCACAATTTCAGAAATGTGTCTCAATGATCAAATTACATCTCAACTCTGCATTTTAACTGCTGATTTAGTCTTTTGCTCTTTATTTATGCTTTAGCTGGGGCTTTAGGAGAAACAGACCAGAATTTGGCCATATCCAAAGAAAAAGCTGATTTATTTCGGATGAGACAAAGAAAAGATTATTATGTACACTTAAATTTCCTCTTGGCAGTCATTATTTCAAGGCAGTAATTGTAATATATATTAAGCGGGGACACACCCCTCAATAATATTCAGATATGATTGATATATGAGATGAAAACTGCATGTACATAATCAATCAAATGCATTGTAAGCTTATTGTTTCCTTAGAAAATCAAATCTGAACTGGACTTTCCCTAGGGTTAGGGTTAGGGTTAGGGTTATATGATATTTTGACATGTATAAGTAAAATAACGTCTTGTGTTCACAGTTTAAACACAATTCATGTACTTTAACAGTATCAGAAATAGACTAAAATGTACCTTGCGCTCCCTCTTTGCCTCACACTGGCCATGTTGGTTAAAAAAAAAAGGGGGGGGCGTGATTCTACCACAGTCCACTGATGTTGTGGGACTCTGTGATTGGCTTATGGACATCCAATAAAATAAGTCTGTGCGCTTACGGTAATTATGGACCTCCTAGAAAAGTTATGTCCATTGGAGTGGATGAGAGATCTGAAGGGGTTAACTCAAACCCTATTTGCGGAAACATGTTTGCATGTTCTCTTATCAGCTTGTAGGAATGCCTCCAGTTAGTTTTGACCAAATTACGTGGTCAAAACTAACTGTTGTAGACTTTTCTTTTAATTTCAATGCAGTGTAATAAATAAAATTTGAAACTGAAAATTCATACGTTGATCTTGAATTTTGAAAAGTACAACAGTGTATTCAAGATAAAAAATAAGCGTATGAAACGTTTTTTTTTTTTCAGGTTAAATATAATTTTGATTCACTTTGGTAATTCTTTTGAATGAATAATTTATTTTCACTTCCATATTTATTTTAACAATTGAGGTCTTATTTTTTTCAGTTGCATGTTTTATCTTTTCAGATTCAGATCTTATTTTATAGTTTCAAGTCTTATTTTTTCACTTTCAAATCTGTTTTTTGAGTTTCAGACTTTTGACCCTGATGTGTTGTGGGGGGCGTGGCATCAACTGAGAGGGGTGTGGGATCATGAGTGACAGTGCCTTCAGGGAACGTAGGAACTAAAAAAATTCTGACTTAACACTTATATACAGCATATTCACGTGACTGGCAGTGTAAAAATTGATGCCAGTGACAAACTTCCATTTAGAAATCTGTTTTAGACAGTACTGAGCACCAGTTGCAGGATAAGAGCAATAAATTATGCCAGATTTTGCAGTTCAACAGCCACATTTTAAGCGCTGATATGTCCGATTTCCACAAAACACTGTAAACGCAGTGTAGTGTCCGTTTTGCTTGTGATGAGGGGTCAATCTGCTGGAGCCCATACATCCAGCACACAGGTGAGGAATCTTAACTAAGTTTGGGGAAATCATAAAAAGTATGAAGGGGTCGTTTTTGTGACAACATACATTTCCACAGCTCCATCGTCACGGCCCTGTTGATGCTTCCACATCCAGACGTGTCCCCTGGATGAAACCTTTGAGCTTGGGGAAAAGGAAACAATCCTAAAACATCTCCCTACTCACCTGGTGCCACAAAAATCACCTGTTGCCAGGTCAGGTGAGTAGGGAGGTGTTTTAGGATTGTTTCCTTTTGTCACTGGCATCAATTTTTACTCTGCCAATCACATGAATATGCTGTATATAAGTTCCTACATTCCCTGAAGGCACTGTCACTCATGATTCCACGCCCCTCTCAGTTGATGTCACACCCCTCACGCCACATCAGGGTCAAAATTCTGAAACTCAAAAAACAGATTTGAAAGTGAAAAAATAAGATCTGAATCTGAAAAGATAAAACATGCAACTGGAAAAAAAAAGACCTCAAATGTCAAAATATATATTGAAGTGAAAAGTGAAAATAAATTATTCATTTAAAAGAATTATCAAAGCGAATTAAAATTACATTTAACCCTGAAAAAAAAACCCTGTTTCATACACTTATTTTTATTTTGAATACATTGTTGTATTTTTCAAAATTCAAGATCAACACATGAATTTTCAGTTTCAAATTTTACTTTTTCAAGTACAAAACTTTTGACCCTAGTGTAGCTCCATACAGATGGTGCTGTCTGTTCAACAAAGGTTTGAAAGCACACTTCATTGCCAGTCCTTCAGCCTTTATCTTTAAACCAAGAGCGCCATCTGGTGGGGTCAGAAAATAAAGTGGTTCATGAGGCTTCATTTGGCCATCGCTACTTCTCAGTATCCCAGAAAGAGAGCCTTGAAAAATGCCTTCTACCTGCTCTCTTATGAAACCCAAGTTTAAAAACATGAGTGTTGGCACCCAGAACATGATAAACATCCGAGCATTAATAACTGTATAATAACAATACTTGTATACTGTCTTAGCAGACTTCAGCAGTGGGACTTGTAAGTGTTTCAATATATTTATTTATTTATTTGAACCTGAAGACAATTTGTTAAATCCATTGTGTTTGGTTCACAGCACACTGAAATATCAGTTTCATCTAACAGAGCAAAGATGCAGTGGAGTCTGTTTCTGCTCCTTCTGATGGGTAAGTGGATCATCTTATCACATATACAGCAGTGCTGCTGCTGCTGCTGCTGCCATGAAATGATTTCACTTAAAGCTCATTCTTATCATGAAATAAAGAGCAAATCATCCAGAAACTCAGAAATCTAAGTGAATAAAGAGGCGTGGAGTAAGTAGTAGGTGTGTACTCATGATGTTGATTCAATGCTGTCTGCTCCATCACTGCAGTATTTCCTCTGTTATTAGGTCAGTGTTCCTTCTTCATGTGTCACCTCCATGAGTACCACTTTGTTCAAGAGAAGAAGACCTGGACTGAAGCCCAGAAGTACTGCAGAGAGCATCACACTGACCTGGCCACAGTGTCTGACATGACAGACATGGAGAGACTCCGTGACTCTGCACAGAATCAAGGTGGAGCCTGGATTGGGCTTTACAACTTGTCTCAGAGGTATGACACATACGTAGTGTAACTGGAACTGTGATGTCTGAGGGTTACAGCAGATTGTGATAGAAATAAAGGGATGGAGTCCGCTCAGGTGCTCTTTTTAGCCCTCTTGGGTGCGCTCGGCCTGACAGAACTGTTTGGCTACACTGGAATGGATGGTGGCCGATATAAGATCTAATGTTTTCATATAATGAGCATTATTTATGGTCTTTTTTAGGGGCCTTTACAATAATGGCAGAATTGTAATTCTCACCCTTATCTTTGGTGTCTTCATATAAGATCAACTGTGACTCAAGGCCGACTGTGGACACCTCAGTGCAACTAACCAATCATCCCCATGTTGTATGATAGTGTGCCAGCTACTGAGCCTTTTGACAAGTGCAGACCAGATTTCACTGCAGAGGGTTGTAGCCAATGATATGAAGTGATATGACACTGTGATTTGTCCTCTTTTTAACCTCCTTGCAGCACCGCAGGAGAAGACAACAGGATGTGGCACTGGTCTCTGCCAGGGGTGGAGTTCAATGATGATGAGACAAAATGGGCTCCAGATGAACCAAATGATGAGGACTCTCCTAAAAACTGTGTGTGTATACGTAATAACTCATGGCTGGACTTCCATTGTACAAAGCATAAGCATGCCTTCATCTGCTACGATGGTGAGAATATGTTTCTTATAACCCAACTACTCACTGAATCACATATATACATACTAATGCTATTCATAATATTGAGTTATCCACCATATTTTGCCAAAATTCTGCCAATATCTTGACAGGAATACAAATAAATGAGTTAATGTTTCACAGGTAATTAGTAATAATAATAATAATAAGAGAAATTATTAAACAGTCTTTTATGAAACTATACCACTTGACAAAATGTGTATATCCTTAAGACATGGTGATGTAAGTTTTGTCTGTTTATCCCACAGAAAGGAGGAAATCCAACAAGACATTCCATCTGATTGAAGACAGGATGAGCTGGCCACAGGCTCAGAGCTACTGCAGAAAAAATCACATTGACCTGGTCAGTGGACACCAACAGTTAAAACAGTTTACACAGTTAGGAATAATCAACAGTGACAATCGCCATAACAAATGCTTTTGGATCGGCCTGTTCAGAGACTCCTGGAGGTGGTCAGATGGGAGCAATCACTCTTTCAGATACTGGGATCTGAAGTCAGTTAACAATTATCATCACAACCAATGTGCTATGACTAAGTTAAATGGAAAATGGAGAGCAGCCAAATGTGATCATAAAAAACCCTTCTTCTGCTATACTGGTGAGTTTTGCAAAGGTCCGTCTCAACTGTTTTCTCCTATTGGAGTATCACTGTAAAACCAGCCTGAAGATCCAGCTGATTTTACAGTGTTTATGTTCTTTCTTTCTTTATTTGTTCCTTTCTTGAAAAGCCTGCAATGAAATGTTTGGCTTTGTTTGCAAATTTGATTTCTAAGTAAAAAGTGCCATAACTAAATCAAACTTGGCTGAGTAAATCACTTGACAGAGTGAACTTTGTGTAGTGAAAGTAGCGGAGGCTCTCTGAGGCCCCTCATGGCCCCTACAAGAAGCACACAATGGTTCAGTTGGCCCCTGCACCTGGATTCCTCTCTCAAGGCAGCTAAAGCAAAGAGAGTGAGTGAGTGACAGCTCATGTTGCTGCTGGAGCACGACTGTCATCATGTCTTTACCCAAAAAGTGGAAATCAGGCTCTCGAAAGAAAGAAAGGAAAGAAAGAGAAAACAAGCTGAGGGAAAAAACAGGATGATAATTAAGCATCAGTGCTACAGTGTTGTGTGGTTTGTATCTATCAACAGTCAACTAGCAAAGCTTCACATCATGAACCATATATGAGCCTCTGTTTCAGAGCCAACCACAAAGAAAGGAACAACAGCAGGTCCCTCATCATCCACTGTTACTGAGGACGAGACACAAGGTGAGCTCATGAAGAAGCTACTACAAGTGAAGCAATCATGTGACATCGAGGTTTCACAGATCTGGCAGTAAAACAGTTCAGCTTTGGAGCAATATTTAGCCCCTTTTAACTGAGCAGATTGGGTTAATTTCTCACAAAAACATGGGAAGAAGGCAATAAGCAACCAAAGACGAAACAACCCAAGAAATTGGTAAATTAAATACAAACATACAAGGAAATGACCTGCTCATTGCCTTTGATTCACCATGTTTGTCAAAGGAACTGCACCAAATTGCTCAAAGGTTCAAAGGTTAAAATACTTGTGAAAGGCGTCTGAAAGCAGCACAAGATAATCAGCATCATAGCAACACTGTCATGTGACATTATCTAATAATATTACCCAGCAAAGCTTCACATCATGAACCATATATGAGCCTCTGTTTCAGAGCCAACCACAAAGAAAGGAACAACAGCAGGTCCCTCATCATCCACTGTTACTGAGGACGAGACACAAGGTGAGCTCATATTGTTGAAACCGAAAGTTCTTCTTAACAATCATTTGTTGCAGTTTCAGCTGAAAGACGTTTAGCAAGACTATCATCAAGTAGTGTGCTTTATTGTATGTTTGGCTGTTAGCTCAAAAGATTCAAAAGGTGTGTGAGACAGACATGGATCAGAGAGGAGGGGAAGGGGGGCCACAGAGACTGCTTATGCATAGGACCCAGAATTACATGCTTCAGCCCTGTTTTTAACACATAAAGATATTTTAAATTGGCACCAGACACACAAGCAGTGATTTAACCCAGTGCTCTCAATGATGAACTGCTGCTACGATCCTGTGTTTGTCTCCATTTCCTCCATGACAGATAAAATGATCCTGATCAAGAAGAACATGACCTGGGAGGACGCCTTATATTACTGCGAAGAGAACCACCATGACCTGGTCTCCATCACCAACCCTGACGAGCAGCGATGGGTCCAGGAGAAAGTCAAGAAGGCCAACAGTCCCTACGTCTGGCTGGGACTGCGCTACACCTGCACTCTGGATTTCTGGTTCTGGATCGATGACAAGATGGTCACCTATAAGAACTGGGCCACAGATGTACCAGCGGATGACTGTGACATGTCTGGAGCCATGGACAGAGGAGGAGAACATAAGTGGTTCAAAAAGAATGACAGTGAAAAGTTTAATTTCATCTGTTCTACGTGCTAAACCCTCTATACTCACTGGTAGCAGGCCTTTGATTCATTTACTCACTTTGTTTGCAGTGCTGTGTTACGTTTGGAAACATTTACACTATAACATGTGTTTGTTGAATGGCATTCTGGGACATGTAGTAATCCCAACCTGAGGGGGAGAGATGTGAAATCACCAGCAGACTTTTTAACAGCAGATTTAAATAGAGAGAAAGTAGCTACATTGAAGTCAGTTTCAAAGCAGCATCAGATTACTGAGGATGTGACCCTGTGATGGGTTTTTCTGTCTCTTTATTCTGATTCAACAACACCTGAGTGATCAATATTTGTCATTTTATGAGCTTGTTGTTGTCATATTTTATTTCTCTATCTTTAATTCATCTTTTGAGGTTGTATTTAGTTTTCTGTATAATTCAGTGTGTATGGTCGACATCTTTATGGTAGGAGCTGGAGTGAATACACCAGTCTACAGTGTACTGGTTTGATTTTGCTCCCATGTGTTCAAATATGGAACATTTTACTATCTTTATTTAGGTTTTGAGCAGTGATGGCCAAATGAGGCCTTATGACCCACTGTCTCTATTTTCTGAAGCCACCAGATGGCGCTGTCTGTTCAACAAAGGTTTGAAAGCACACTTCATTGCCAGTCCTTCAGCCTTTATCTTTAAACCAAGAGCGCCATGTGGTGGGGTCAGAAAATAAAGAAACTAGTTCATGAGGCTTCATTTGGCCGTCACTAGTTTTGATCTAGTTGGTTTTATTATGTAAAATCTTTGTTTTTAATAATCATGTTTTTGGAGTTTTGTGTAAACAGATAATTGTTTTCTCTGAGCTTGAATAAACTGTTAAAAGACAGAGTGGTCCTCTCTTCTTTTAATTTTCTTTTCACTTAAACTAAAGCTTATTTAACCCAAGCTATTCTTTCTTTAACTCCGTTCATTTGGCAAGTGTGTAATGATTCATTCAATGAAAATCACTGCCTTTCCAGCTTTGAAAACTTCAAATTTACATCAAAATAAAATATGATTGCTATTTTTGAAGTAGCCATGGGATCAAATTCAGTTTAAAGTTACCATAAATTGTATTGTGCCATCTCAGGCTGTGGAATTTAATATTTTATGACTGTTTTTCTCCTTAATGTTTTAATAGTTCTGTCGAACATGTCACTGACCTAAGTATTACTATATCTAATATTCCTAATTAGACATATTTTTCATTCAGATCATCAAGTGCACCCTCATTTTGCACGTCTATTAAGAAAACAGATCATTAAGATAGTTTAAATTATAAACTACACACATCACAAAGTAACAACAGCAGAGCTCTCTGGGTTGATCTCAGTCTCTGGCGAACTGGGGAAGTGGCGTTTGTTTCATCTCCAAGGTAACAGATATAAAAGCAAGAGGGTCAAAGTTCAAGGTGTAATCTAATGAGACAGTAGTATGTCCTGACTGTGCGCGTGCTGCATGCAACAGCACAGACTTTTAAATGGCAGCTGCAGCACCTTGTAAAAGTAAAAAGAAAGGCACCCTGTGAGAGTGAACGCGCCCCGGCTGATGGCAGTGGCAGGACAGGGGTGACTGCAGGGCAGGAGGAAGTGGCTGCATGCGGAAGTGTGCAAGTCTGAGGGCATCTGGTGGACAGGTAGAGAATGGCAGTGAAGGGGGATGGCTTCACATGATGACAAGATCAAGTCTTTACGCACCGCAGCCCCAAACTGCATGAGGTCATCTTTGTTTAATTTAATCAGCAGAGACGCGACGTGGGAGATGTAAACATTATTTCACACTGAGGTTTAGTTTAATAAGAGCTGTGAACGTGGGGAAGCAGTTCGGCGTGTGTCTCCGCTCACACCGGGCAGCTGGTGAACCTGAATCTGGCAGAGAGCTGGAGGGAGACGGTGGTTTTACGCCACACTATCTTACTTGTTGTTAAACTTAACGCTGGGTCATTGCCCACATTACACTGCCTGTATTAAGATGTTTCAATAGTGCTTTAATTTCACAACAGAGACAAAGAATGCCGAGGCTCAGGGCACACACACCTGGCTGTCCATGACGTCACATGAGGGAGACGTGATGCTGCTCTGCAGGGCGCTGGAGTTGCGCGCGGCTGTCACGAGGGACGCTGAAGAGGGAGGAGCAGGGGCTCGAGTCAGCTGCTGCTGTCAGGCAGACAGCACACTTTGAATTGAGAGGTGATGCAGAGGGACACATTTAAAAAGTTAAATTATTAAAAAAGAAATACAACAAACATGTCTTGTAAAAACTTTAGGGGGATATATTGGCAGATATGAAATATAATAAGATGTTTTCTTTAGTCTGTAATCTCCTGAAAATAAGAATCGTGTTTTCACGTAACAGCCCTCTAAGAGAACTGCAGGTCTCCAGATGTGGAATGTAGAATACATCACACAGCAACAGTGTGCAGCACAGAAACACTAAGGTTTTCCTCCAGTGTGAAGTCCAGGGAGGTGGTCTGAGTACGGTTCACTTCAGGGGGGTCTGAGATCTCTTAGAGTGTTTACATATGCACAAAACATACTGAGTCACCACTCTGAGTGCACTTAGAGGGCTGAAAAGGGCCGAGTGTGAAAACACCCTGACAGAATGTACAGTCAAAATGTACCAGTACAAATATACTGTACAGGCTAACCTAAAGACTTATTTATTGTCGTATAAATGGACTTAAGTTTCACTGTAAACTGATGGGATTGTTGACTTCGCCTGTGAGTGTGAATGAAAAGATCATGCATCATGTAAATGATGTTCTTGCCATCAATAGATCCTTTCTCGACTATGGACATTTTTGACTTCAGTATTTTAATATTCAAATGCTGACGTGACATGAAGGCGGCTCAAAGAGAGCATCTACCTGGGGGACATTTTAGTCTTCATCAGCACACGAGGAGAGACACCAGAGTGAAGCGGCTGAGAGGAGGACAGAAGATGTAAGTTATGATTCTGTTGTGTCACTTTGATATATTATTTATTGTGTGTGTGCAGAGGTGGACAGAACAGTAATGTCTTTTTTCAGTATATATTTCACATCATTTCAAATCTAATCAGATTTGCAGTTTGTCTTTTTGTATTTGCCAGATTTAGCAAACAGCTCAGCTCATTTGTGACATGTTTTATAATCACAGTTTATCATTTTAAAGTTTTGATTTCATGCAAAGTTCAGCGTGTTTTACAAAGAGTGGACACAATAACAAGAACACCTGACATTATAATGCAAAGAAATCCAACAATGCTTCAATACTGTGAAGCTTTGTGAGGCCAGTGGACGTCTTCTTGCCCTGGGTTTTACCTCTCAGGCTCAGGATTTGGTTTATGGAGCTTTATGCAGCAGACATTACTCTGTGCTGAAAAGACACTACTTTCCCTCCTCTTAGTTAAGCCTTAATATTGTTTTATCTGTGACTACGTCTTATCCTCTTTTTTCTCATTCTGGTTAAAGAACCCATGACGTCATCGTGTCTCACTCACTCCTGAAACACAATATGTTTTTGATAGTAGCAGTGTATTGTAAGGTGAATATATGAAAACCAGAGCATAACCATGTTTCTGACAGATTAGGGTGGGGGGTTTGAACCTCGGGGTGGGGGAGCCCTTCTGTGTGGAGCTTGCATGTTCTTTTTCTCCAGGTGCTCTGGTTTCCTCCCACAGTCCAAAGACATGGAGGTTAATTGGTGACTCTAAATTGTCCGTAGGTGTGAATGTGAGTGTGAATGGTTGTCTGTCTCTATGTGTCAGCCCTGTGATAGTCTGGTGACCTGTCCAGGGTGCACCCTGCCTCTCACCCAGTGTCAGCTGGGATAGGCTCCAGCCCCCTCGTGACCCCTAACAGGATAAGCAGTTACAGAAAAGGAATGAATGTTTGTTATTGGCTGCATCACATTATTTGTGTTTTATTCAAATAATTTTCATGAGCTGGAAAACAGTGACAGTTTCACAGTGTGAGTCTGTTCATGCAGGTTTCATCCTAATTTGCATATTAGCTGCTAAACATCATTCTGCTTCCTCATAAACTGGAGGGGATGGTGACGTTTGTTTGTGTGTGTGTTTCTTGTATTTAATGGACACACAGTTAAGAGTTAAAATGTTTATTTTTTTATTTTACTGACAATATTTGTTAAATCCATTGTGTTTGGTTCACAGCACACTGAAATATCAGTTTCATCTAACAGAGCAAAGATGCAGTGGAGTCTGTTTCTGCTCCTTCTGATGGGTAAGTGGATCATCTTATCACATATACAGCAGTGCTGCTGCTGCTGCTGCTGCTGCCATGAAATGATTTCACTTAAAGCTCATTCTTATCATGAAATAAAGAGCAAATCATCCAGAAACTCAGAAATCTAAGTGAATAAAGAGGCGTGGAGTAAGTAGTAGGTGTGTACTCATGATGTTGATTCAATGCTGTCTGCTCCATCACTGCAGTATTTCCTCTGTTATTAGGTCAGTGTTCCTTCTTCATGTGTCACCTCCATGAGTACCACTTCGTTAACCAGACAAAGACCTGGACTGAAGCCCAGAAGTACTGCAGAGAGCATCACACTGACCTGGCCACAGTGTCTAACATGACAGACATGGAGAGACTCCGTGACTCTGCACAGAATCGAGGTGGAGCCTGGATTGGGCTTTACAGCTTGTCTCAGAGGTATGACACATACGTAGTGTAACTGGAACTGTGATGTCTGAGGGTTACAGCAGATTGTGATAGAAATAAAGGGATGGAGTCCGCTCAGGTGCTCTTTTTAGCCCTCTTGGGTGCGCTCGGCCTGACAGAACTGTTTGGCTACACTGGAATGGATGGTGGCCGATATAAGATCTAATGTTTTCATATAATGAGCATTATTTATGGTCTTTTTTAGGGGCCTTTACAATGATGGCAGAATTGTAATTCTCACCCTTATCTTTGGTGTCTTCATATAAGATCAACTGTGACTCAAGGCCGACTGTGGACACCTCAGTGCAACTAACCAATCATCCCCATGTTGTATGATAGTGTGCCAGCTACTGAGCCTTTTGACAAGTGCAGACCAGATTTCACTGCAGAGGGTTGTAGCCAATGATATGAAGTGATATGACACTGATTTGTCCTCTTTTTAACCTCCTTGTAGCACCGCAGGAGAAGACAACAGGATGTGGCACTGGTCTCTGCCAGGGGTGGAGTTCAATGATGATGAGACAAAATGGGCTCCAGATGAACCAAATGATAAGGACTCTCCTAAAAACTGTGTGTGTATACGTAATAACTCATGGCTGGACTTCCATTGTACAAAGCATAAGCATGCCTTCATCTGCTACGATGGTGAGAATATGTTTCTTATAACCCAACTACTCACTGAATCACATATATACATACTAATGCTATTCATAATATTGAGTTATCCACCATATTTTGCCAAAATTCTGCCAATATCTTGACTGGAATACAAATAAATGAGTTAATGTCTCACAGGTAATTAGTAATAATAATAATAATAATAATAATAATAAGAGTAATTATAAAACAGTCTTTTATGAAACTATACCACTTGACAAAATGTGTATTTCCTTAAGACATGGTGATGTAAGTTTTGTCTGTTTATCCCACAGAAAGGAGGAAATCCAACAAGAGATTCCATCTGATTGAAAACAAGATGAAGACCTGGCCACAGGCTCAGAGCTACTGCAGAGAACATCACACTGACCTGGTCAGTGGACACCAACAGTTAGAGGACGACGAATTCAAGACAGAGTATAAGTCAGACGAGGACGTGTGGATCGGCCTGTTCAGAGACTCCTGGAGGTGGTCAGATGGGAGCAATTCCTCTTTCAGATACAGGAACCTGGAGTCAGATAACGCTAGAAATCACAACAAATGTGCCATGACTAATTTAGATGCTCATGATAATGATGAAGATGATGATGATGATGATGATGATGATGATGACGATGATGACAATGATAAGAATGGAAAATGGAGAGCGAAACAATGTGATCATAAAAAACCCTTCTTCTGCTATACTGGTGAGTTTTGCAAAGGTCCGTCTCAACTGTTTTCTCCTATTGGAATATCACTGTAAAACCAGCCTGAAGATCCAGCTGATTTTACAGTGTTTATGTTCTTTCTTTCTTTATTTGTTCCTTTCTTGAAAAGCCTGCAATGAAATGTTTGGCTTTGTTTGCAAATTTGATTTCTAAGTAAAAAGTGCCATAACTAAATCAAACTTGGCTGAGTAAATCACTTGACAGAGTGAACTTTGTGTAGTGAAAGTAGCGGAGGCTCTCTGAGGCCCCTCATGGCCCCTACAAGAAGCACACAATGGTTCAGTTGGCCCCTGCACCTGGATTCCTCTCTCAAGGCAGCTAAAGCAAAGAGAGTGAGTAAGTGACAGCTCATGTTGCTGCTAGAGCACGACTGTCATCATGTCTTTACCCAAAAAGTGGAAATCAGGCTCTCGAAAGAAAGAAAGGAAAGAAAGAGAAAACAAGCTGAGGGAAAAAACAGGATGATAATTAAGCATCAGTGCTACAGTGTTGTGTGGTTTGTATCTATAAACAGTCAACTAGCAAAGCTTCACATCATGAACCATATATGAGCCTCTGTTTCAGAGCCAACCACAAAGAAAGGAACAACAGCAGGTCCCTCATCATCCACTGTTACTGAGGACGAGACACAAGGTGAGCTCATGAAGAAGCTACTACAAGTGAAGCAATCATGTGACATCGAGGTTTCAAAGATATCGTGGGAAAAACATTCTTCCAATTTTAAGATTATAGTGATCAATGAGGCAGATCTGATTAAAGTATGATCTATGTTTCTCTTACTGTATTGACTGACTGTATTCTAGTCAGCTGTTTAAGAATGGGTTAACCCTTTGAAACCTGAGCAGACTGACATGATTTCTTACAGAATAAATGGGAAGAAGGCAATGACCAACCAAAGAAAAAAATGACCCACGAATATTCAAGAAAATGGTAAAAAGAAAAAGACAATTTAACAAAACAAAAAAAGCAAACAAAATGACCTGGGTAAAAATAAATCTGTACCATTTTTTTTAAATACAGTGGGGCAAAAAAGTATTTAGTCAGCCACCAATTGTGCAAGTTCCCCCTCTTAAAAAGATGAGAGAGGCCTGTAATTTTCATCATAGGTACACTTCAACTATGAGACAAAATGAGAAGAAAAAAAAAATCCAGAAAATCACATCGTCTGATTTTTAAAGAATTTATTTGCAAAGTATGGTGGAAAATAAGTATTTGGTCAATAACAAAAGTTCATCTCAATATTTTGTTTTATACCCTTTGTTGGCAATGACAGAGGTCAAACATTTTCTGTAAGTCTTCACAAGGTTTTCACACACTGTTGCTGGTATTTTGGCCCATTCCTCCATGCAGATCTTCTCTAGAGCAGTGATGTTTTGGGGCTGTCGATGGGCAACACGGACTTTCAACTCCCTCCAAAGATTTTCTACGGGGTTGAGATCTGGCTAGGCCACTCCAGGACCTTGAAATGCTTCTTACGAAGCCACTCCTTCGTTGCCCGGGCGGTGTGTTTGGGATCATTGTCATGCTGAAAGACCCAGCCATGTTTCATCTTCAATGCCCTTGCTGATGGAAGGAGGTTTTCACTCAAAATCTCACGATACGTGGCCCCATTCATTCTTTCCTTTACACGGATCAGTCGTCCTGGTCCCTTTGCAGAAAAACAGCCCCAAAGCATGATGTTTCCACCCCCATGCTTCACAGTAGGTATGGTGTTCTTTGGATGCAACTCAGCATTCTTTCTCCTCCAAACACGACAAGTTGAGTTTTTACCAAAAAGTTCTATTTTGGTTTCATCTGACCATATGACATTCTCCCAATCGTCTTCTGGATCATCCAAATGCTCTCTAGCAAACTTCAGACGGGCCTGGACATGTACTAGCTTAAGCAGGGGGACACGTCTGGCACTGCAGGATACGGCGTAGTGTGTTACTGATGGTAGCCTTTGTTACTTTGGTCCCAGCTCTCTGCAGGTCATTCATTAGGTCCCCCCGTGTGGTTCTGGGATTTTTGCTCACCGTTCTTGGGATCATTTCGACCCCACGGGGTGAGATCTTGCGTGGAGCCCCAGATCGAGGGAGATTATCAGTGGTCTTGTATGTCTTCCATTTTCTAATAATTGCTCCCACAGTTGATTTCTTCACACCAAGCTGCTTATCTATCGCAGATTCAGTCTTCCCAGCCTGGTGCAGGTCTACAATTTTGTTTCTGGTGTCCTTTGACAGCTCTTTGGTCTTGGCCATAGTGGAGTTTGGAGTGTGACTGTTTGAAGTTGTGGACAGGTGTCTTTTATACTGCTAACGAGTTCACACAAGTGCCAATAATACAGGTAACGAGTGGAGGACAGAGGAGCCTCTTAAAGAAGAAGTTACAGGTCTGTGAGAGCCAGAAATCTTGCTTGTTTGTAGTTGACCAAATACTTATTTTACAGAGGAATTTACCAATTAATTCATTAAAAATCCTACAATGTGATTTCCTGGATTCTTTCCCCCTATTCTGTCTCTCATATTTAAAGTGTACCTTTGATGAAAATTACTTTTTAATTTGTGGTATATTTCTTACCAAGTTGCTCATTGCCTTTGTTTCCCCATGTTTGTCAAAGGAACTGCACCAAATTGCTCAAAGGTTCAAAGGTTAAAATACTTGTGAAAGGCGTCTGAAAGCAGCACAAGATAATCAGCATCATAGCAACACTGTCATGTGACATTATGTAATAATATTACCCAGCAAAGCTTCACATCATGAACCATATATGAGCCTCTGTTTCAGAGCCAACCACAAAGAAAGGAACAACAGCAGATCCCTCATCATCCACTGTTACTGAGAACAAGACACAAGGTGAGCTCATGAAGAAGCTACTACAAGTGAAGCAATCATGTGACATCGAGGTTTCACAGATATCGTGGGAAAAGCACTTCAAATTTGGGGCAATATTCAGCCCCTTCCCCAGTAAGCTGCGGTAGGAACATTATTCCAGTTTTAAGATTGTAGTGATCAGTGAGGCGGGATCTAATTAAAGTATGACCTATGTTTCTATTTTTCACTTTTACATGGTTGGATAATGTTTGTTGATTTATTTATGTTTATTTATTTATTTAGAAGATGGACAGTGCACATTAATGGACATTTCTGTAAATGCGTCAGTTTTAGCCAAAGGCTAATTCACAACTCTGCTCCTCCGGCATGGTGTCAAAAAACCTCAAAGTCACTAAAATCCATCAAACAAAAACAGGTAATGAAGGACAACCATATAACACTACAGAACGACATCACAACAGACAGCAATACAAACAAGGACAATACATCTAGTGCAAAACAAAAATACAAGTGTGACCAATACATTTAGTGCAGCATAGTACAGTGCAACATGATTTTGATGTGTGGTCAAATTATTCTTAGAGGATGATGAAGATGCTGGAGATGGAATGGAAAGAGGGAGTATAATTTTAAAGAAGTGTAGTATTCGTACTAAAGTGCTAGTTTGCCCATGTTAATGCACATAATCACAAAGGTGCTACATACATTAACAATGGTTACAGGTCTGGTTGTGCTTGAGCCAGTCTTTGAAATGCTTTTTAAAGATGGAAAAGCTGGAGCAATCTCTTATGGAGATTGGCAGGCTATTCCAGATTTTACTGCCTCTGACAGATAAAACAGTTTGAGAGAATGAAGTGTGTCTGAACGGGATTTCACAGTCTCATACTGAGCTTGCTCTAGTGAAGGAATTACTGATTGATTCACGTTTAAAAAACTGACTCAGAGGTGGAGGTGCAAGACCATTCAAGATCTGATTTATGAAACACGCAAGTTTGAAGGTAGTAAAATTGTCAAAGCTCAGGAGATTGTGGCGCACTAGGATGTTGCAGTGATGATAAGAGAAGGTTTTTTTCTATCAAAGATCTTCAACGTTTTTTTATGAAGAGATTCAATAGGTTTGAGTTTTGCCTGTGAGTGACCAGTTTGTGAAGCGAGAAGATCATAGAGTGCATGAACACTCTCACTGCTTCTTCAGTGACTGATGATCTCATTTGTTTAAAATTACTCAAGTTGAATTTGACTGTTCTTATGATTTTCTTCACATGATTTTCGAAAGACAGAGTTGGGTCTAGGATGACACCTAGATATTTATAATTCATTTACGAGTTCAAGCTCTTCACCCTTTAAGAAAATACCAGAATGGATGATGTCACTGTTAGAAATAGACCTCCCACTAGGCTGCGGTTTCATTTTTGGCCTATTCAAACAGTTTCATTTAAAACATATATATCAGATTACCTTGTGTTATTCATGGATAGTGTTTGAGTGTCTTACTGGTGCCTTCAAGTCAGCTGTTTAAGCTGTTTAAGAATGGATTAAACTGATATCAGTGTGCTGCTTAGATTGGAAGCTGTCATATATTTGCATTAAAGAAATAAATCAGTATCATAGCAACACTGTCATGTGACATTATGTAATAATATTACCCAGCAAAGCTTCACATCATGAACCATATATGAGCCTCTGTTTCAGAGCCAACCACAAAGAAAGGAACAACAGCAGGTCCCTCATCATCCACTGTTACTGAGAACGAGACACAAGGTGAGCTCATGAAGAAGCTACTACAAGTGAAGCACTAGATGGTTGGATAATGTTAGAAATAGACCTCCCACTAAGCTGCAGTTTCATTTTGGGCCTATTCAAACACAGTTACATTTAAAACATATATATATATCAGCTCATTGACTAGACAGACTAAATTCAGTCTGTCATGTCACAACATGTCCGGCTAAAGTGTCCACAAACTGTCAGTTTCTTCCATGACAGATAAAGTGATCCTGATCAAAGAGAACAAGACCTGGGAGGATGCCTTGAATTACTGCAGAGAGAAATACTGTGACCTGGTCTCCATCACCAGCTCTCAACAGCAGGAAAGGGTCCAAGAGAGAGCCAAAGAAGCCGACAGTCGCTACGTCTGGCTGGGACTGCGCTACACCTGCGTTATGGATCTGTGGTTCTGGGTCAATGACAATGTGGTCTGCTACCAGAAGTGGGCCTCAGAAGTTAAGACTGAGAGCTGTGACAGGGCTGCAGCCATGAGCAGAGAGGAAGAACATGAGTGGTTTGAAAAGGCTGATACTGAAACATTTAATTTCATCTGCACTGTAAAGTAAGTTTCCCAGGTCAGTGGTCGAAAGCAGCAGAAAGATCCTAAATGAGGGAAAGATCATAGTTTGAGTTTTTGAAAAGTTACTTGGTTAAAGTGTATCTTTTATTCTGCGTTGTTGTGTGTGTGTAAAACAAAAACTATATATTCTTAAAAACATACTTAAACTGAACCTTAAACACCTCCGTTTGAGGCTCCTCCTCCACCCACTCTTACTCACTAGTCACAGACTTTATATTTTTGGTGTGCTGTTCTTGACTGCAACAAGCTTATACTACAATAATAATCTGCTCTCTGGGTTAACTGAATGATAATATGGCAAGTACAGAAATCACAGCTTGACGAGGAGAGAAACAAAATCACTAACAGACTTGTTAACTGCAGATTAGGCATTGAGTTAAAGTGGCTGAAGTCGACGTGTTTTTATTCATTTAATGATTATTTGTACAAGGATAAGTATGTGACGCCAATGCCACACACCTGCATTTATGGCCTTAGTTAAGGTGATATTCACGTGCCTAGATGGGCCTTTAAAATACATAAAACATGACGACAAATACACAAGAAGAAACAATTTAATCATAGACTCAACAGTCAATACAAACATTAAAAATGCAGGCAAAACATCCCAAGGTGCAAACTATAATACAATAAAGCACCGTAAAACAACAAGCACATGATCATTCATGACTACATGACTGATCCCTCTGTAGAGACTGTTCCAGTTTGAGTGTAAACAGATCCCAGCCTTTTGTCATTATTGCTGGATGGCAGATAACAATGATACATTTCTTGTTGTTGCAGTTATTAATATATGAGTGTAGTGTATCCATAGGCTGTTTTTCTCTTGAAGTCTGGATATTTTATTCATCTTTTGAATTTTTCTTGTATCCTGTTGTATGATTATCAGAGAATATGTCTAAAATCACAATCTGGTTATTATTATAATGTGCCAAACCATATTTTGTCACAATCTGGAGTTTTATGTAAATGAATAATTGATTTGCCTATTGATGAATAAACTATATAACCATTAACCATGATGTTGTCCTTGTTTGCACTGTTTTGACTGATTGATTTTCATGCTTTACTTTTACATAAGTGGATCTGCTGAGTAGTTGAACAAGTCCATGGAGAGGTGTTTGTTGGTGAAGTGATATCTTTCGACAGTGGAGGGCGCTATATTATCCCACCAGAACACTGCGCTCAGAGAACGCAGGGTTACTCGTGGTTCCTAAAGTCTCCAAAAGTAGATCAGGAGCCAGAGCCTTCAGCTATCAGGCTCCTCTCCTGTGGAATCATCTTCCTGTTGCGGTCTGGGAGGCAGACACTGTCTCCACATTTAAGACTAGACTTAAGACTTTCCATTTTGATAAAGCTTATAGTTAGGGCTGGCTCAGGCTTGCCTTGCACCAGCCCCTAGTTAGGCTGACTTAGGCCTACTCTGCCGGGGGACCTCCTATAATACACCGAGCACCTTCTCTTCCGCTGGTGGGGTCAGAAATGAAAAAAAGTGGTTCTCGAGGCTTCATTTGGCCATCACTAGCCCACCTTGTTAGAAATCATGTGATGAGCTTTGGTGCTCATTCTGAGAGCAACATTCTGATGCGTAGTTTGGGTCTGGGTTTTAATCTACGAAAATGATAAGCACGCTTCACCAAAAAAACAAAAAAAAAGGCATTTTTCTCTGCTTGCTTCCCCCTGCACATGCAAAATGTCACCTGCAGTCAGAAACTATGGGTGGTAACCCACCTTTAAGTTTAACAACAAGTAAGATAGTGCAGCGTAAAACCACACCGTCTCCCTCCAACTCTCTGCCAGATTCAGGTTCACCAGCTGCCCGGTGTTTTGTTTTTTTGTTTTTTCTCCCATGTCGTGTCTCTGATGATTAAATTAAACAAAGATGACATGCAGTTTGGGGCTGCGGTGAGTAAAGAGCGCAGAGGAGGAGAGAACAGCGTTTTAAAATTTTGCATTAAGTCGATTTAAATAACTCATTCACATTTTTAAGAACCCTAATCTGAAGCTTAAATCTGCTGAATGCCAGCTAATTTAGTTTTATTTAATTTAATTCAATTTAAGTGTGTTATATTTCTAATCTCTTGTCATGTTTAACTGACATGTTTCAAAGGCATCTGTGTATTGTGAACATGACAGAGCACAATATGAATTAAAAACTGTAATTTCAGATCATGACAAGCAACACGTATGCGCAATATCTTATTTGCACAAGCGCTACGAGCAGTCAGAAGCAGGTGTAGCTTCTGTCAGCACCTGGATGACGCTGTTTCATAAGCATCCTGACATGTCATGGATTTCTTTTTTCACATTAAAATGATCTATTCAGCCAGAGTATTTGCACATGTCACAGCACCTGCTCCTACACAGCATTTAGGAGGTGTTACCTATGCTAATAGGTGACCTAGGATACAGTGGGATTCGTCACTCAGCACACCTTGGTAAGAGCAGGTTGGTTAAGGTGCATCTGAAGTTGACTTTTCTCTTACCAGGATTTTAAGAAAAAATTTAAGAGGAATTTAAGAGAATGTTGCTGCATGAGGCCCACTGAGTCTGATGACATTTAACACTTAAAAGTAGGTCCAGTTTACAGGGGCGGATCTTGAAAAATATTTATGGGGTGGCAAGAGGGGGGCAGGAATTTTTGAGGGGTGGCAACATATGGCCGAAGGGAAGCCACTGTATGTTGACTTTGTAGGTGTTAACCTGTGGTGTAATGTTGTTGGGTTAAAGACTGGTATTAGGATGAAAGATACTGTGTTTGCAGAGTTATTAAATAGATTGAGGGCAATGTAAATGATGTTCTTGTCATCAATAGATCCTATGGACATTTTTGACTTCAGTATTTTGATATTCAAATGCTGATGTCAGGTGAAGGCGGCTCAAAGAGAGCATCTACCTGGGGGACATTTTAGTCTTCATCAGCACACAAGGAGAGACACCAGAGTGAAGCGGCTGAGAGGACGACAGAAGATGTAAGTTATGATTCTGTTTGATATGCAGTTTGTCTTTTTGTATTTGCCAGATTTAGCAAACAGCTCAGCTCATTTGTGACATGTTTTATAATCACAGTTTATCATTTTAAAGTTTTGATTTCATGCAAAGTTCAGCGTGTTTTACAAAGAGTGGACACAATAACAAGAACACCTGACATTATAATGCAAAGAAATCCAACAATGCTTCAATACTGTGAAGCTTTGTGAGGCCAGTGGACGTCTTCTTGCCCTGGGTTTTACCTCTCAGGCTCAGGATTTAGTTTATGGAGCTTTTTTTGGGATGCATGCAGCCTGCTCTGCAGACTCAGGGCTGAGAAAACACTACGTATCTTCTTCTGCATGCTTTTGGGTGTTAAATCTATATATTGAAGAAACAGTAAACAGTTTAATTCTGCATTATCCTCTATTTGTTTCTCATTCTGGTTAAAGAACCCGTGACGTCATCGTGTCTCACTCACTCCTGAAACACAATATGTTTTTGATAGTAGCAGTGTATTGTAAGGTGAATATATGAAAACCAGAGCATAATAATAAACAATATGCAGGGTTGTTGTGTCGCACTATACTGTACAGGTGTTTGTTTGTTATTGGCTCAGCCTGATGCATCACATTTTTTGTGTTTTATTCAAATACAAAATTTCCATGAGCTGGGAAACAGTGACAGTTTCACAGTGGCAACTGCCACCCTAAAAGAAAGCCCTGCCACCCCTGCTGCCACCCCAGTTGGCAGCAATGAATTCAAAGAAAAGTTATGGCCAATTTGCCTTTTTACGAGCGCGAATCTCCAATGTCCGATTGCGCTGTATGCAGCACGAGATAACTCCAGAGCAGCAAGACACCGCTTTGTTTGGAAAACTGAGTGGAGCCAGAGGGGCAGCCTATTGCAGAAAGACCTCTGAGTGTGTTTAACCCTGAAATGAGGGAAACTCTGGGGTTTCAGTTCCAGAAAGAGGTAAGTCAAACTCCATCAACATCACCATGGCAACTGAGTCTGTGAACAGGTTAGGTTTCTCTCTGTCTCCTCCCTCTGACACGCTGTTTCATTTCCTCATTCATTCAGTGCGTGTCAAAGCTTGTATCGAAGCGCATTCATTAGCGGAGATTTACCGTCTGTCACAGTCTAAATCCTGCTGGATATTAGTTTGTTTCTCAGGACTGTCTTAAGTTACTGAATTTATGCACATCAGTCACTTCTTTGGACATCAGTTTTTGTCTTTACATTCAAATATTACACAGCGACAATTCACCCTCAGTTCAGAATCAAACCTCTGTCCTTTTTATATTAATTATTGTTTATAACACTGCACAAGGATCAGACTGTCAGTGTGTTAGAGCAGCTCCCACATGTTTATTGCACATAATGTGTAGGTCTAATTATTTACATTTTAAAACTCGGTATGAAGCTTTAGACACGTAGTATCACTGACTAATGATCTCCATCACTGATGTCCTTGGTCGCACTGATGGAACATAATTCCTATAGCCTAATATTGGGGATTACATGTTCATATTTCTGAGTGAGCAATGGTGCAGCATTCCAGTGTCTTTAAATTTACTACATTTGTAGCTGAAATAAAGTCACTGAATGCTGTTGAGTCAAGATACAAATAGATGTCCAACATTTTAAAATCTACTGTATTTTTACCTCAACGTCTTTTCGAGTGCAAATCACCAAACATATTATTACTGGGTCAGACTGTGAGTTTACAGTCATGTCTTTATGTCTTTGATCTATAGCCTGGCCTATATGTTTTAAATCTTCCTATTTTCAGTTGCTGCCTCCTGTGTTTTTCCCCATCAGATTAAATCTGAACAAATATATTATTATATATTACTGATATAATGTAATGTATCTACAGCCTGATACACAGTCAGATTCCACCACTTTATTCATTATGGAAATGTAAGTCTGATAAATGATGAATAAACGGACAACACTGAATCAAACTTTTTTATTAACTTTATGGTTAACTTATTTACACTTTCCTCGCCCTGACTCAGGCTCTTCTTTTAAAGATAAACGTGCACCGTCTGCTACACGTGCATTAATATCTCTACATCCACTGGATTAAAATGGAGGCGCTGTCTTTTATTTGTGAGTGAACATACTCAGAGTTGACTGAACTACCTCAACTTATTCCTAATATGAACTGTTTCACATGAAACCTCAAATGCAAGACATTGATTGCATGAGATGAAGTTTGTCTGTATGAGTTTGTAAATGGCAGCCCGTGCCCTTATGTAGTGTGAACATCCTATTTCTCATCAAACTGTGATAACTGTGATTAAATACGTCTGCCATATGCTGCCACCCCTCAAAAATTCCTGCCCCCCTCTTGCCACCCCATAAATATTTTTCTAGATCCGCCCCTGTTTGCCCTCAATCTATTTAATAACTCTGCAAACACAGTATCTTTCATCCTAATACCAGTCTTTAACCCAACAACATTACACCACAGCTTAACACCTACAAAGTCAACATATAGTGGCTTCGGCCATATGTTGCCACCCCTCAAAAATTCCTGCCCCCCTCTTGCCACCCCATAAATATTTTTCTAGATCCGCCCCTGTTTGCCCTCAATCTATTTAATAACTCTGCAAACACAGTATCTTTCATCCTAATACCAGTCTTTAACCCAACAACATTACACCACAGCTTAACACCTACAAAGTCAACATATAGTGGCTTCGGCCATATGTTGCCACCCCTCAAAAATTCCTGCCCCCCTCTTGCCACCCCATAAATATTTTTCTAGATTCGCCCCTGCATGATGCACCAGGAAATAAAAAGAGGAACACACTTTCCTGTTTTCTGTCCAACGAGCAGAAAACAAGGTGTCATACCTAAATATCCACCAATAAGGACAATAAACTGAACTCATGTTTGTTACTCTGAAATTATAGACTGTTTGCATTGTCAGAAATATAATTATTGTTATGCCAGCAATGATTTGAACATATTTTTGTTGTTATTCTGTTTCTTTTCATTCACACTCACAGGCAAAGTCAACAATCCCATCAGTTTACAGTGTGTAGGAGCCTAAATGCACTTTCACATCTGTAACTGTTAAGATAAGGGCACTATTATTGTTGTATTGTACCTTTAATTGGCCCTTGTTTACACTCTCACCAGTAGGGGGAGCTCTCGGATTTGACAGAGCTCATTGCAGTGGAGAGTGGAGCCATTCAGTTTGTGACCTCCCACACTTTTATCTTTGACCTTTGTCTTTACCTCTTTTTTTCTGGATAATAGTGGATTTGAAAATGGACAACTGTCTCTGTACCAGCTTTGAGTTTCGAAGTGAAGTGTTAAACTCTATCAAGTGGTCGGCTGGATTTGTGCAATATCTTATTTGCACAAGCGCTACGAGCAGTCAGAAGCAGGTGTAGGTTCTGTTAGCACCTGGATGACGCTGTTTCATAAGCATCCTGACATGTCACACCTGTCAGGTGGATGGATTATCTCGGTAACAAAAGGAGAGGTGCTCACTAACACGGATTTCTTTTTCAACGTTAAAATGATCTATTCATCCATTTAATCCCACCAGTAACAATAGTGACAGCAAAAAAGGTTTTCAGTCATAAGGCTCTAAAAATGTTACTGAATGATGTGTGAATGCATTTCCAGCACATACTGAATTTGACATGAGCGTTGTACTTTAAACATACCACAATATATTTTATGCTCTACTGTGCTTTATGATGGCCACTACCTGATGTTTGCATAGATTTTGTTGCTTTTCTCTATTGTGTGTTTGTACTCTTACTTTATGTGTACATATTGTAAATCATTTCAATGTATTGGTGTTTCCTGTTTTCAGTAGACACTTGTGTCCAAGGCTGTTAGAACAACTTTATCTAGGACTACAATTCCCTTTTTATTGGGACTACAATTCCCATGATGCTTTTCTGTCCTTTGCCATGCTTGACACAGGTGTCTGGCATTTTGCAATCAAGTGATGTCACTGCCTGAACCCTGATGTACAGCTGCATTCACTTGTCTTGGATGCCTGAAGAAGGTCACGATGACTGAAAGCTTGCATTAACTGATATATGCACAGTGTCTGAGTGTGCGGCTGCTGTTTTGTTGTTTATGACTGACTTTGCTAAAAGCATTTTGTGTGCACGACACCTGCATGTGAGTCCAGCCCCTGTCCCTCCCTCCTCAACCTCCCTTGTCACAGTTCACGCAGGCAGATCTAGCTCCCTGCAGAGCAGCATCACGTCTCGCCGTCTGCTCTCTGGGATTCTTTTAGAGTATTTAAAGCTTTTTTTGAGGATGATGATGATAATAATAATAATTAATAAGTGACTCTCCTCCACAAAATGTCTGTGCACTTCATTTAAGTTAAGCTTAAGTTTTAGTGTAAAAAAGAGAGGACCACTCTGTCTTTCAACAGTTTATTCAGCCTCAGAGAAATCAATTATCTGTTTACACAAACCTCCAAAAATGTGATTATTAAAGACAAAGATTTTACATAATATAACCAACCACATCAAAACCTAAATAAAGATAGTAAAATGTTCCATATTTGAACGCATGGGAGCAAAATCAAACCAGTACACTGTAGACTGGTGTATTCACTCCAGCTCCTACCATAAAGATGTCGACCATACACACTGTGAATTATACAGAAAACTAAATACAACCTCAAAAGATGAATTAAAGATAGAGAAATAAAATATGACAACAACAAGCTCATAAAATGTCAAATATTGATAACTCAGGTGTTGTTGAATCAGAATAAAGAGACAGAAAAACCCATCACAGGGTCACATCCTCAGTAATCTGATGCTGCTTTGAAACTGACTTCAATGTAGCTACTTTCTCTCTATTTAAATCTGCTGTTAAAAAGTCTGCTGGTGATTTCACATCTCTCCCCCTCAGGTTGGGATTACTTCATGTCCCAGAATGCCGTTCAACAAACACACGTTATAGTGTAAATGTTTCCAAAAGTAACACAGCACTGCAAACAAAGTGAGTAAATGAATCAAAGGCCTGCTGCCAGTGAGTATAGAGGGTTTAGCACGTAGAACAGATGAAATTAAACTTCTCATTGTCATTCTTTTTGAACCACTTATGTTCTCCTCCTCTGTCCATGGCTCCAGACATGTCACAGTCATCCGCTGGTACATCTGTGCCCCAGTTCTTATAGGTGACCATCTTGTCATCGATCCAGAACCAGAAATCCAGAGTGCAGGTGTAGCGCAGTCCCAGCCAGACGTAGGGACTGTCGGCCTTCTTGACTTTCTCCTGGACCCATCGCTGCTCGTCAGGGTTGGTGATGGAGACCAGGTCACAGTGGTTCATTCTGCAGTACTTCAAGGCTTGGTCCCAGGTCATGTTCTCCTTGATCAGGATCATTTTATCTGCCATGGAAGAAACTGACAGTTTGTGGACACTTTAGCCGGACAGTTAAAGAAACCATCGATTGTGAACCAAAAACAGATGTATATTTCCTTGAAGTGAGAATACAGACAGAATCCAAATGTGAAATCCTGTGTGGAATATATTAAAGAAATTCAACATACACACAAAAATATGTAGCACAAAACAAATACTGTTAGATAGACTCTTGCAAAACTCACCATCATAGCAGAAGAAGGCTTTTGTTTCTTCACACTCGTCGGAGCTCCATTTTCCATCCAGCAGAGTCACAGCACATTTCTTGCTGCTGTCTTCATCTCTGAATAACTCCAGATCCCAGTATCTGAAAGAGTGATTGCTCCCATCTGACCACCTCCAGGAGTCTCTGAACAGGCCGATCCACACCCGCTCGTCTGACTTATACTCTGTCTTGAATTCGTCGTCCTCTAACTGTTGGTGTCCACTGACCAGGTCAGTGTGATGTTCTCTGCAGTAGCTCTGAGCCTGTGGCCAGCTCATCCTGTCTTCAATCAGATGGAATCTCTTGTTGGATTTCCTCCTTTCTGTGGGATAAACAGACAAACTAAGAAACACACACTGTTTACAAGTTATTTCATCTCATGAAAATGCTTTTTTATTCTTTAAACAGGTGAAACAATAACGTGAGATAAATTCAAATGAATCCACTGCAGGTTCACATGTTAACAAGATCAAAGTGTGTGTGATATAACAAGGTGGATCACATCATTAAAAGTAGCACTGGATTAGAATTCATTTCTGCATGTAGAGAAAGAGAAATTTTATCACCACACTTACCAGTAATCTTACTTCAAAAAAACAGTTGTTAGCTTTTTCATATGATTTTTTTTAACCTTATCAGCCAAGTTTCTACTTAACCTCACACAAAAAGAGGAGGTATATGTCAATGAAAACTATTGTTATACAGGATGATCTGCTGTATACACATAATAACATTATTAGTTATATATTCTCACCATCATAGCAGATAAATTTATGTTCATTAGAACAAGGGGCATCGTTCCATTTGTGATTCTTCATCCGCACACATTTCTCATTTCTAGAACGGTAATCATTCGGCTCTCCTCTCTGCCATCTACTCTCACTATCATTGAACTCCAGCCCTGGCAGAGACCACTGCCAGTGCCACATCCCTCTCTCATTTCTTTCAGGGTCGCTGTAAAGCCCAATCCAGGCTCCATCTTGATTCTGTGCAGAGTCACGGAGTCTCTCCATGTCTGTCATGTCAGACACTGTGGCCAGGTCAGTGTGATGCTCTCTGCAGTACTTCTGGGCTTCAGTCCAGGTCTTTGTCTGGTTAACAAAGTGGTACTCATGGAGGTGACACATGAAGAAGGAACACTGACCTAATAACAGAGGAAATACTGCAGTGATGGAGCAGACAGCATTGAATCAACATCATGAGTACACACCTACTACTTACTCCACGCCTCTTTATTCACTTAGATTTGTGAGTTTCTGGATGATTTGCTCTTTATTTCATGATCAGAATGAGTTTTAAGTGAAATCATTTCATGGCAGCAGCAGCAGCAGCAGCAGCACTGCTGTATATGTGATAAGATGATCCACTTACCCATCAGAAGGAGCAGAAACAGACTCCACTGCATCTTTGCTCTGTTAGATGAAACTGATATTTCAGTGTGCTGTGAACCAAACACAATGGATTTAACAAATACTGTCAGTAAAATAAAAAAAATAAACATTTTAACTCTTAACTGTGTGTCCATTTAAAACAAGAAACACACACACAAACAAACGTCACCACCCCCTCCAGTTTATGAGGAAGCAGAATGATGTTTAGCAGCTAATATGCAAATTAGGATGAAACCTGCATGAACAGACTCACACTGTGAAACTGTCACTGTTTTCCAGCTCATGAAAATTTCTTATTTGAATAAAACACAAATAATGTGATGCATCAGGCTGAGCCAATAACAAACAAACACCTGTACAGTATAGTGCGACACAACAACCCTGCATATTGTTTATTATTATTCTCTGGTTTTCATATATTCACCTTACAATACACTGCTACTATCAAAAACATATTGTGTTTCAGGAGTGGGTGAGACACGATGACATCACATGTTCTTTCACCAGAATGAGAAACAAATAGAGGATGATGCAGAATTAAACTTTTTACCGTTTCTTCAATATATAGATTTAACACCCAAAAGCATGCAGAAGAAGATACGTAGTGTTTTCTCAGCCCTGAGTCTGCAGAGCAGGCTGCATGCATCCCAAAAAAAAGCCCCTTAAACCAAATCCTGAGCCTGAGAGGTAAAACCCAGGGCAAGAAGACGTCCACTGGCCTCACAAAGCTTCACAGTATTGAAGCATTGTTGGATTTCTTTGCATTATAATGTCAGGTGTTCTTGTTATTGTGTCCACTCTTTGTAAAACACGCTGAACTTTGCATGAAATCAAAACTTTAAAATGATAAACTGTGATTATAAAACATGTCACAAATGAGCTGAGCTGTTTGCTAAATCTGGCAAATACAAAAAGACAAACTGCAAATCTGATTAGATTTTAAATGATGTGAAATAAATACTGAAAAAAAAAAGACATTACTGTTCTGTCCACCTCTGCACACACACAATAAATAATATATCAAAGTGACACAACAGAATCATAACTTACATCTTCTGTCCTCCTCTCAGCCGCTTCACTCTGGTGTCTCTCCTTGTGTGCTGATGAAGACTAAAATGTCCCCCAGGTAGATGCTCTCTTTGAGCCGCCTTCACCTGACGTCAGCATTTGAATATCAAAATACTGAAGTCAAAAATGTCCACAGGATCTATTGATGACAAGAACAATATTTACATGATGCCATGGGCGGATCTACCGGGTTGGCAAAGGGTGGCAACTGCCACCCTAAAAGAAAGCCCTGCCAACCCTGCTGCCACCCCAGTTGGCAGCAATGAATTGAAAGAAAAGTTATGGCCCTCCCTCTGACACGCTGTTTCATTTCCTCATTCATTCAGTGCGTGTAAAAGCTTGTATCGAAGCGCATTCATTAGCGGAGGTTTACCGTCTGTCACAGTCTAAATCCTGCTGGATATTAGTTTGTTTCTCAGGACTGTCTTAAGTTACTGAATTTATGCACATCAGTCACTTCTTTGGACATCAGCTTTTGTCTTTACATTCAAATATTACACAGCGACAATTCACCCTCAGCTCAGAATCAAACCTCTGTCCTTTTTATATTAATTATTGTTTATAACACTGCACAAGGATCAGACTGTCAGTGTGTTAGAGCAGCTCCCACATGTTTATTGCACATAATGTGTAGGTCTAATTATTTACATTTTAAAACTCGGTATGAAGCTTTAGATCACTGACTAATGATCTCCATCACTGATGTCCTTGGTCGCACTGATGGAACATAATTCCTATAGCCTAATATTGGGGATTACATGTTCATATTTCTGAGTGAGCAATGGTGCAGCATTCCAGTGTCTTTAAATTTACTACATTTGTAGCTGAAATAAAGTCACTGAATGCTGTTGAGTCAAGATACAAATAGATGTCCAACATTTTAAAATCTACTGTATTTTTACCTCAACGTCTTTTCGAGTGCAAATCACCAAACATATTATTACTGGGTCAGACTGTGAGTTTACAGTCATGTCTTTATGTCTTTGATCTATAGCCTGGCCTATATGTTTTAAATCTTCCTATTTTCAGTTGCTGCCTCCTGTGTTTTTCCCCATCAGATTAAATCTGAACAAATATATTATTATATATTACTGATATAATGTAATGTATCTACAGCCTGATACACAGTCAGATTCCACCACTTTATTCATTATGGAAATGTAAGTCTGATAAATGATGAATAAACGGACAACACTGAATCAAACTTTTTTATTAACTTTATAGTTAACTTATTTACACTTTCCTCGCCCTGACTCAGGCTCTTCTTTTAAAGATAAACGTGCACCGTCTGCTACACATGCATTAATATCTCTACATCCACTGGATTAAAATGGAGGCGCTGTCTTTTATTTGTGAGTGAACATACTCAGAGTTGACTGAACTACCTCAACTTATTCCTAATATGAACTGTTTCACATGAAACCTCAAATGCAAGACATTGATTGCATGAGATGAAGTTTGTCTGTATGACTTTGTAAATGGCAGCCCGTGCCCTTATGTAGTGTGAACATACTATTTCTCATCAAACTGTGATAACTGTGATTAAATACATCTGCCATATGTTGCCACCCCTCAAAAATTCCTGCCCCCCTCTTGCCACCCCATAAATATTTTTCTAGATCCGCCCCTGTTTGCCCTCAATCTATTTAATAACTCTGCAAACACAGTATCTTTCATCCTAATACCAGTCTTTAACCCAACAACATTACACCACAGGTTAACACCTACAAAGTCAACATACAGTGGCTTCCCTTCGGCCATATGTTGCCACCCCTCAAAAATTCCTGCCCCCCTCTTGCCACCCCAAAAATATTTTTCTAGATTCGCCCCTGCATGATGCACCAGGAAATAAAAAGAGGAACACACTTTCCTGTTTTCTGTCCAATGAGCAGAAAACAGGTGAGGTGTCATACCTAAATATCCGCTAATAAGGACAATAAACTGAGCTCATGTTTGTTACTCTGAAATTATAGACTGTTTGCATTGTCAGAAATATAATTATTGTTATGCCAGCAATGATTTGAACATATTTTTGTTGTTATTCTGTTTCTTTTCATTCACACTCACAGGCAAAGTCAACAATCCCATCAGTTTACAGTGTGTAGGAGCCTAAATGCACTTTCACATCTGTAACTGTTAAGATAAGGGCACTATTATTGTTGTATTGTACCTTTAATTGGCCCTTGTTTACACTCTCAGGTTAGGTTCAAGAAAAAAAGGACAGGGTTTGGTTTTAGAATGTTACGGAACGTGAACACTGCTCTCTTGGTAAAACTTGATGTTCGTCCCACCGCGTCTCCCCCTCACGCCGCCAGGAAGCGTTCAACTATAATGGCAACCGGCCACGCATCATGCAGACGTTAATGGCTGTTTGCACAGGGCACAGTCTGTTTACGATCCTGACCGCCTGCGAGAAGAAGCTGCTCAGCATGTTGTTTGATCTGGCGCGGAGGCTCCTGTACCTCTTCCCCGACCGCAGAAGGGAAAACAGACCTGGGGAAGGGTGGTGGGTGTCCCTTATGATGGAGGTGCGAGTGCAGCGCTGGTTGTAGAGCTCCAGCAGGGGAGGGAGAGGGGCACCAATGATCTTGCTGGCTGTCTTCACAATCCTGCTCAGCTGATGTTTCTCTTGTGCCTTGCAGTTGCTGAATCAGGAGGTGAGGCCATAGGATATTACAGACTCAATGGTGCCCCTGTAGATGGTGGTGAGGAGGGGGGCGGGGAGGCTTGCCTTTTTCAGACGCCAGAGGGGATGGAGCCGCTGGTGTGGTTTTTTGACAGTGGCTGTGGTGTTGGTGCTGAAGGTCAGGTCATCCTCAAGGTGGACCCCCAGAAACCTGATGCTGTTGACCGTCTCCACAGCGGTGCCAGCGATGGTCAGCGGCATGTGATGGAACTTGCCAGCCCTCCTGAAGTTGATGACCATCTCCTTTGTCTTGTCGGTATTGAGGAGGAGATTGTGCGAGCTGCACCATGATGTTAGCTGCTCCACTTCCTTCCTGTATGCGCTCTCATCATTGTTGTTGATCCAACCCACCACTGTTGTGTTGTGAACAATAGACTCTTGTGAAGTTCCCTCTCTGAGTAGATGAGTATATGTGTTTGATCTATGTTGAATAAATGTTACTCAAAGGATCAGTTGCATGCAAGACCCTGGGTCTGTGTGAGGCATTAGCTTCCTAAATCAACGTAGCTTTGGCAAAGCCAACTAACCAATGACCTCACTACAAAGAGACCACAGCAATCAATCAATCAATCAATCAATTTTATTTATAAAGCCCAATATCACAATTTGCCTCACAGGGCTTTACAGCATACGACATCCCTCTGTCCTTTGGACCCTCACAGCGGATAAGGAAAAACTCCCCAAAAAACCCTTTAACGGCAGAAAAAAACGGTAGAAACCTCAGGAAGAGCAACTGAGGAGGGATCCCTCTTCCAGGATGGACAGACGTGCAGTAGATGTCGTACAGAACAGATCGACATAATAAATTAACAGTAATCCATATGACACAAGGAGACAGAAAGAGAGACAGAGAGAGATGCAAGACAGATGGTAATGACAGTAGCTTACCACAACATTAATGAAAGTAATAATATTATAATTATAGTTCTGGCTACTGTGGTACAATATGTTGTAGGTATATATTAATATCTGATAGTATACATATGTGCTAATAATCATGTGTATAATGACAGTAGAAGTATGACTAATGATAACAGCAGCAGCAGGAGGCATCTGGCAGGACCACTGCAGCAGCACAACAACCACACATGTCACACTGTCCAGGCACCGCTGCAATATAAGTTAAGCTGCGAGACGGTGGAGCACAAAGGCTCCGGAGAAGAAGTCGAGTTAATGACATGCAGTACGGCCGAGTTAGCAAGATGCAGTAACAGGACATGGGTGTAAGCAAAGGGGAGAGACAGAGAGAGAGAGAGAGAGAGTAGGCCTAAGTCAGCCTAACTAGGGGCTGGTACAAGGCAAGCCTGAGCCAGCCCTAACTATAAGCTTTATCAAAGAGGAAAGTCTTAAGTCTAGTCTTAAATGTGGAGACAGTTTCTGCCTCCCGGACCGTAACAGGAAGATGATTCCACAGGAGAGGAGCCTGATAGCTGAAGGCTCTGGCTCCTGATCTACTTTTGGAGACTTGAGGGACCATGAGTAACCCTGCGTTCTCAGAGCGCAGAGTTCTGGTGGGATAATATGGCACTATGAGCTCTCTAAGATATGACGGAGCCTGACCATTTAGAGCTTTATAAGTTAACAGTAGGATTTTAAATTTTGTCACCACAACCACAGCTGAAAATGGCCAGACTCTGTCAGCTCATTGACATGTTATCTGAACTATGTCACCTTTGCATATGGTACAAATGAAACATATAAATGTAAAGTATCCATGCTTTGCAGAAATGTACAATGCCAACATTTTCCTCTGGTGACTGGGCTGGAGATTAGTCTGTATAGTTTAGTCACCTAGGTGTTGGCCAGTAAGTACACAGTTTGTCCACCAGAGTGCAGCAAAGATTATTTTTCAATGTAAAATCTCCTCAGTACATGTTCTCTGTTCAAACTCTTTGGAAACACCAAACATACTCTTATGCTTGTTTATATCATGTGCTTATGCAAAAAATTAGTTTCTGCTCTAACAGACAGTTATGCAGATCAACACATATGGACAGTAACGTTTCCAGTATATTTAATGGGGTTAAACTGAGGCTGGTATAATGATTACTTGGTCACTTGTTCCTTTGAAATCATGAGGAAACTGCATCACCATCATGAGCAGAGAGCAGACAAGCTGGCTCAGGTGCGCCCTCCAGTGTCGAAAGATATCACTTCACCAAAAAACACATCTCCATGGACTTGCTCAACTACTCACTCAGCAGATCTCTTACAAAAAGCCAGTTTAAAACACATTCATTGTCATCTTTACAGCGTTTAAGAACGACACCAGGGAGCAACCCATTCAAAATGACTATAAAGTTATGAACTCATGCATTATGATGGTAGTATATGTTTTTACTGTTTGTATTGACTGTTGAGTCTATGATTAAATTGTTTCTTCTTGTGTATTTGTCGTCATGTTTTATGTATTTTAAAGGCCCATCTAGGCACGTGAATATCACCTTAACTAAGGCCATAAATGCAGGTGTGTGGCATTGGCGTCACATACTTATCCTTGTACAAATAATCATTAAATGAATAAAAACACGTCGACTTCAGCCACTTTAACTCAATGCCTAATCTGCAGTTAACAAGTCTGTTAGTGATTTTGTTTCTCTCCTCATCAAGCTGTGATTTCTGTACTTGCCATATTATCATTCAGTTAACCCAGAGAGCAGATTATTATTGTAGTATAAGCTTGTTGCAGTCAAGAACAGCACACCAAAAATATAAAGTCTGTGACTAGTGAGTCGGACACTTGTGCAAATAAGATATTGCATGTAAGTGTTGCTTGTCATGATCAGAAATTACAATTTTAATTTGTACTGTGCTCTGTCATGTTCACAATACACAGATGCTATAGATATTCTAATAGAATTCTGTTTCACTGTGCAGGTTTCCAATCAGTGAAGCCGTAGCTTAATGCTCCAATCATCACCTTCGTCTTCATCCACATGCAAAACAAATCCAGCCGACCACTTGATAGAGTTTAACACTTCACGTCAAAACTCAAAGCTGGTACAGAGACAGTTGTCCATTTTCAAATCCACTATTATCCAGAAAAAAGAGGTAAAGACAAAGGTCAAAGATAAAAGAGACAGGAGGTCACAAACTGAGTGGCTCCACTCGCCACTGCAATGAGCTCTGTCAAATCCGAGAGCTCCCCCTACTGGTGAGAGTGTAAACAAGGGCCAATTAAAGGTACAATACAACAATAATAGTGCCCTTATCTTAACAGTTACAGATGTGAACGTGCATTTAGGCTCCTACACACTGTAAACTGATGGGATTGTTGACTTTGCCTGTGAGTGTGAATGAAAAGAAACAGAATAACAACAAAAATATGTTCAAATCATTGCTGGCATAACAATAATACTGACTCAGTGTGTTAAGGTTCTCTTTGAGTTGAATTTTTGACGATGCAAAAGAAACTGTTTCAGAGGAGCAAACGTTCAGTTTATGCTCTTTGTTGGTGGATATTTTTGAATGACGCCTTTCTTACTGCTTTCCAGCAAAGAGGAAAGTGTGTTCCTCTTTTTGCTCCCGCTGCATCATGTAAATGTATTAATGCCATCAATAGATCCTTTCTCGACTATGATAAACATCTTGGACTTCAGTATTTTAATATTCAAATGCTGACGTGACATGAAGGCGGCTCAAAGAGAGCATCTACCTGGGGGACATTTTAGTCTTCATCAGCACACGAGGAGAGACACCAGAGTGAAGCGGCTGAGAGGACGACAGAAGATGTAAGTTATGATTCTGTTGTGTCACTTTGATATATTATTTATTGTGTGTGTGCAGAGGTGGACAGAACAGTAATGGGTTTTTTTTCAGTATATATTTCACATCATTTCAAATCAAATCAGATTTGCAGTTTGTCTTTTTGTATTTGCCAGATTTAGCAAACAGCTCAGCTCATTTGTGACATGTTTTATAATCACAGTTTATCATTTTAAAGTTTTGATTTCATGCAAAGTTCAGCGTGTTTTACAAAGAGTGGACACAATAACAAGAACACCTGACATTATAATGCAAAGAAATCCAACAATGCTTCAATACTGTGAAGCTTTGTGAGGCCAGTGGACGTCTTCTTGCCCTGGGTTTTACCTCTCAGGCTCAGGATTTGGTTTATGGAGCTTTATGCAGCAGACATTACTCTGTGCTGAAAAGACACTACTTTCCCTCCTCTTAGTTAAGCCTTTATATTGTTTTATCTGTGACTACGTCTTATCCTCTTTTTTCTCATTCTGGTTAAAGAACCCATGACGTCATCGTGTCTCACCCACTCCTGAAACACAATATGTTTTTGATAGTAGCAGTGTATTGTAAGGTGAATATATGAAAACCAGAGAATAACCATGTTTCTGACAGATTAGGGTGGGGGGTTTGAACCTCGGGGTGGGGGAGCCCTTCTGTGTGGAGCTTGCATGTTCTTTTTCTCCAGGTGCTCTGGTTTCCTCCCACAGTCCAAAGACATGGAGGTTAATTGGTGACTCTAAATTGTCCGTAGGTGTGAATGTGAGTGTGAATGGTTGTCTGTCTCTATGTGTCAGCCCTGTGATAGTCTGGTGACCTGTCCAGGGTGCACCCTGCCTCTCACCCAGTGTCAGCTGGGAAAGGCTCCAGCCCCCTCGTGACCCCTAACAGGATAAGCAGTTACAGAAAAGGAATGAATGTTTGTTATTGGCTGCATCACATTATTTGTGTTTTATTCAAATAATTTTCATGAGCTGGAAAACAGTGACAGTTTCACAGTGTGAGTCTGTTCATGCAGGTTTCATCCTAATTTGCATATTAGCTGCTAAACATCATTCTGCTTCCTCATAAACTGGAGGGGATGGTGACGTTTGTTTGTGTGTGTGTTTCTTGTTTTTAATGGACACACAGTTAAGAGTTAAAATGTTTATTTTTTTATTTTACTGACAATATTTGTTAAATCCATTGTGTTTGGTTCACAGCACACTGAAATATCAGTTTCATCTAACAGAGCAAAGATGCAGTGGAGTCTGTTTCTGCTCCTTCTGATGGGTAAGTGGATCATCTTATCACATATACAGCAGTGCTGCTGCTGCTGCTGCTGCTGCCATGAAATGATTTCACTTAAAGCTCATTCTTATCATGAAATAAAGAGCAAATCATCCAGAAACTCAGAAATCTAAGTGAATAAAGAGGCGTGGAGTAAGTAGTAGGTGTGTACTCATGATGTTGATTCAATGCTGTCTGCTCCATCACTGCAGTATTTCCTCTGTTATTAGGTCAGTGTTCCTTCTTCATGTGTCACCTCCATGAGTACCACTTTGTTCAAGAGAAGAAGACCTGGACTGAAGCCCAGAAGTACTGCAGAGAGCATCACACTGACCTGGCCACAGTGTCTAACATGACAGACATGGAGAGACTCCGTGACTCTGCACAGAATCGAGGTGGAGCCTGGATTGGGCTTTACAGCTTGTCTCAGAGGTATGACACATACGTAGTGTAACTGGAACTGTGATGTCTGAGGGTTACAGCAGATTGTGATAGAAATAAAGGGATGGAGTCCGCTCAGGTGCTCTTTTTAGCCCTCTTGGGTGCGCTCGGCCTGACAGAACTGTTTGGCTACACTGGAATGGATGGTGGCCGATATAAGATCTAATGTTTTCATATAATGAGCATTATTTATGGTCTTTTTTAGGGGCCTTTACAATGATGGCAGAATTGTAATTCTCACCCTTATCTTTGGTGTCTTCATATAAGATCAACTGTGACTCAAGGCCGACTGTGGACACCTCAGTGCAACTAACCAATCATCCCCATGTTGTATGATAGTGTGCCAGCTACTGAGCCTTTTGACAAGTGCAGACCAGATTTCACTGCAGAGGGTTGTAGCCAATGATATGAAGTGATATGACACTGATTTGTCCTCTTTTTAACCTCCTTGTAGCACCGCAGGAGAAGACAACCGGATGTGGCACTGGTCTCTGCCAGGGGTGGAGTTCAATGATGATGAGACAAAATGGGCTCCAGATGAACCAAATGATAAGGACTCTCCTAAAAACTGTGTGTGTATACGTAATAACTCATGGCGGGACTTCCATTGTACAAAGCATAAGCATGCCTTCATCTGCTACGATGGTGAGAATATGTTTCTTATAACCCAACTACTCACTGAATCACATATATACATACTAATGCTATTCATAATATTGAGTTATCCACCATATTTTGCCAAAATTCTGCCAATATCTTGACTGGAATACAAATAAATGAGTTAATGTCTCACAGGTAATTAGTAATAATAATAATAATAATAATAATAATAAGAGTAATTATAAAACAGTCTTTTATGAAACTATACCACTTGACAAAATGTGTATTTCCTTAAGACATGGTGATGTAAGTTTTGTCTGTTTATCCCACAGAAAGGAGGAAATCCAACAAGAGATTCCATCTGATTGAAAACAAGATGAAGACCTGGCCACAGGCTCAGAGCTACTGCAGAGAACATCACACTGACCTGGTCAGTGGACACCAACAGTTAGAGGACGACGAATTCAAGACAGAGTATAAGTCAGACGAGGACGTGTGGATCGGCCTGTTCAGAGACTCCTGGAGGTGGTCAGATGGGAGCAATTCCTCTTTCAGATACAGGAACCTGGAGTCAGATAACGCTAGAAATCACAACAAATGTGCCATGACTAATTTAGATGCTCATGATAATGATGAAGATGATGATGATGATGATGATGATGATGATGACGATGATGACAATGATAAGAATGGAAAATGGAGAGCGAAACAATGTGATCATAAAAAACCCTTCTTCTGCTATACTGGTGAGTTTTGCAAAGGTCCGTCTCAACTGTTTTCTCCTATTGGAGTATCACTGTAAAACCAGCCTGAAGATCCAGCTGATTTTACAGTGTTTATGTTCTTTCTTTCTTTATTTGTTCCTTTCTTGAAAAGCCTGCAATGAAATGTTTGGCTTTGTTTGCAAATTTGATTTCTAAGTAAAAAGTGCCATAACTAAATCAAACTTGGCTGAGTAAATCACTTGACAGAGTGAACTTTGTGTAGTGAAAGTAGCGGAGGCTCTCTGAGGCCCCTCATGGCCCCTACAAGAAGCACACAATGGTTCAGTTGGCCCCTGCACCTGGATTCCTCTCTAAAGGCAGCTAAAGCAAAGAGAGTGAGTAAGTGACAGCTCATGTTGCTGCTGGAGCACGACTGTCATCATGTCTTTACCCAAAAAGTGGAAATCAGGCTCTCGAAAGAAAGAAAGGAAAGAAAGAGAAAACAAGCTGAGGGAAAAAACAGGATGATAATTAAGCATCAGTGCTACAGTGTTGTGTGGTTTGTATCTATCAACAGTCAACTAGCAAAGCTTCACATCATGAACCATATATGAGCCTCTGTTTCAGAGCCAACCACAAAGAAAGGAACAACAGCAGGTCCCTCATCATCCACTGTTACTGAGGACGAGACACAAGGTGAGCTCATATTGTTGAAACTGAAAGTTCTTCTTAACAATCATTTGTTGCAGTTTCAGCTGAAAGACGTTTAGCAAGACTATCATCAAGTAGTGTGTTTTATTGTATGTTTGGCTGTTAGCTCAAAAGATTCAAAAGGTGTGTGAGACAGACATGGATCAGAGAGGAGGGGAAGGGGGGCCACAGAGACTGCTTATGCATAGGACCCAGAATTACATGCTTCAGCCCTGTTTTTAACACATAAAGATATTTTAAATTGGCACCAGACACACAAGCAGTGATTTAACCCAGTGCTCTCAATGATGAACTGCTGCTACGATCCTGTGTTTGTCTCCATTTCCTCCATGACAGATAAAATGATCCTGATCAAGAAGAACATGACCTGGGAGGACGCCTTATATTACTGCGAAGAGAACCACCATGACCTGGTCTCCATCACCAACCCTGACGAGCAGCGATGGGTCCAGGAGAAAGTCAAGAAGGCCAACAGTCCCTACGTCTGGCTGGGACTGCGCTACACCTGCACTCTGGATTTCTGGTTCTGGATCGATGACAAGATGGTCACCTATAAGAACTGGGCCACAGATGTACCAGCGGATGACTGTGACATGTCTGGAGCCATGGACAGAGGAGGAGAACATAAGTGGTTCAAAAAGAATGACAGTGAAAAGTTTAATTTCATCTGTTCTACGTGCTAAACCCTCTATACTCACTGGTAGCAGGCCTTTGATTCATTTACTCACTTTGTTTGCAGTGCTGTGTTACGTTTGGAAACATTTACACTATAACATGTGTTTGTTGAATGGCATTCTGGGACATGTAGTAATCCCAACCTGAGGGGGAGAGATGTGAAATCACCAGCAGACTTTTTAACAGGAGATTTAAATAGAGAGAAAGTAGCTACATTGAAGTCAGTTTCAAAGCAGCATCAGATTACTGAGGATGTGACCCTGTGATGGGTTTTTCTGTCTCTTTATTCTGATTCAACAACACCTGAGTTATCACTATTTGTCATTTTATGAGCTTGTTGTTGTTATATTTTATTTCTCTATCTTTAATTCATCTTTTGAGGTTGTATTTAGTTTTCTGTATAATTCACAGTGTGTATGGTCGACATCTTTATGGTAGGAGCTGGAGTGAATACACCAGTCTACAGTGTACTGGTTTGATTTTGCTCCCATGTGTTCAAATATGGAACATTTTACTATCTTTATTTAGGTTTTGAGCAGTGATGGCCAAATGAGGCCTCATGACCCACTGTCTTTATTTTCTGAAGCCACCAGATGGCGCTGTCTGTTCAACAAAGGTTTGAAAGCACACTTCATTGCCAGTCCTTCAGCCTTTATCTTTAAACCAAGAGCGCCATGTGGTGGGGTCAGAAAATAAAGAAAGTGGTTCATGAGGCTTCATTTGGCCGTCACTAGTTTTGATCTAATTGGTTTTATTATGTAAAATCTTTGTTTTTAATAATCATGTTTTTGGAGTTTTGTGTAAACAGATAATTGTTTTCTCTGAGCTTGAATAAACTGTTAAAAGACAGAGTGGTCCTCTCTTCTTTTAATTTTCTTTTCACTTAAACTAAAGCTTATTTAACCCAAGCTATTTATTCTTTAACTCTGTTCATTTGGCAAGTGTGTAATGAGTCATTCAATGAAAATCACTGCCTTTCCAGCTTTGAAAACTTCAAATTTACATCAAAATAAAATATAATTGCTATTTTTTAAGTAGCCAGGGGATTAAATTCAGTTTAAAGTTACCATAAATTGTATTGTGCCATCTCAGGCTGTGGAATTTAATATTTTATGACTGTTTTTCTCCTTAATGTTTTAATAGTTCTGTCGAACATGTCACTGACCTAAGTATTACTATATCTAATATTCCTAATTAGACATATTTTTCATTCAGATCATCAAGTGCACCCTCATTTTGCACGTCTATTAAGAAAACAGATCATTAAGATAGTTTAAATTATAAACTACACACATCACAAAGTAACAACAGCAGAGCTCTCTGGGTTGATCTCAGTCTCTGGCGAACTGTGGAAGTGGCGTTTGTTTCATCTCCAAGGTAACAGATATAAAAGCAAGAGGGTCAAAGTTCAAGGTGTAATCTAATGAGACAGTAGTATGTCCTGACTGTGCGCGTGCTGCATGCAACAGCACAGACTTTTAAATGACAGCTGCAGCACCTTGTAAAAGTAAAAAGAAAGGCACCCTGTGAGAGTGAACGCGCCCCGGCTGATGGCAGTGGCAGGACAGGGGTGACTGCAGGGCAGGAGGAAGTGGCTGCATGCGGAAGTGTGCAAGTCTGAGGGCATCTGGTGGACAGGTAGAGAATGGCAGTGAAGGGGGATGGCTTCACATGATGACAAGATCAAGTCTTTACGCACCGCAGCCCCAAACTGCATGAGGTCATCTTAGTTTAATTTAACCAGCAGAGACGCGACGTGGGAGATGTAAACATTATTTCACACTGAGGTTTAGTTTAATAAGAGCTGTGGACGTGGGGAAGCAGTTCGGCGTGTGTCTCCGCTCACACCGGGCAGCTGGTGAACCTGAATCTGGCAGAGAGCTGGAGGGAGACGGTGGTTTTACGCCACACTATCTTACTTGTTGTTAAACTTAACGCTGGGTCATTGCCCACATTACACTGCCTGTATTAAGATGTTTCAATAGTGCTTTAATTTCACAACAGAGACAAAGAATGCCGAGGCTCAGGGCACACACACCTGGCTGTCCATGACGTCACATGAGGGAGACGTGATGCTGCTCTGCAGGGCGCTGGAGTTGCGCGCGGCTGTCACGAGGGACGCTGAAGAGGGAGGAGCAGGGGCTCGAGTCAGCTGCTGTTGTCAGGCAGACAGCACACTTTGAATTGAGAGGTGATGCAGAGGGACACATTTAAAAAGTTACATTATTAAAAAAGAAATACAACAAACATGTCTTGCAAAAACTTTAGGGGGATATATTGGGAGATATGAAATATAATAAGATGTTTTCTTTAGTCTGTAATCTCCTGAAAATAAGAATCGTGTTTTCACGTAACAGCCCTCTAAGAGAACTGCAGGTCTCCAGATGTGGAATGTAGAATACATCACACAGCAACAGTGTGCAGCACAGAAACACTAAGGTTTCCCTCCAGTGTGAAGTCCAGGGAGGTGGTCTGAGTACGGTTCACTTCAGGGGGGTCTGAGATCTCTTAGAGTGTTCACATATGCACAAAACATACTGAGTCACCACTCTGAGTGCACTTAGAGGGCTGAAAAGGGCCGAGTGTGAAAACACCCTGACAGAATGTACAGTCAAAATGTACCAGTACAAATATACTGTACAGGCTAACCTAAAGACTTATTTATTGTCGTATAAATGGACTTAAGTTTCACTGTAAACTGATGGGATTGTTGACTTCGCCTGTGAGTGTGAATGAAAAGATCATGCATCATGTAAATGATGTTCTTGCCATCAATAGATCCTTTCTCGACTATGGACATTTTTGACTTCAGTATTTTAATATTCAAATGCTGATGTCAGGTGAAGGCGGCTCAAAGAGAGCATCTACCTGGGGGACTTTTTAGTCTTCATCAGCACACGAGGAGAGACACCAGAGTGAAGCGGCTGAGAGGAGGACAGAAGATGTAAGTTATGATTCTGTTGTGTCATTTTGATATATTATTTATTGTGTGTGTGCAGAGGTGGACAGAACAGTAATGTCTTTTTTCAGTATATATTTCACATCATTTCAAATCTAATCAGATTTGCAGTTTGTCTTTTTGTATTTGCCAGATTTAGCAAACAGCTCAGCTCATTTGTGACATGTTTTATAATCACAGTTTATCATTTTAAAGTTTTGATTTCATGCAAAGTTCAGCGTGTTTTACAAAGAGTGGACACAATAACAAGAACACCTGACATTATAATGCAAAGAAATCCAACAATGCTTCAATACTGTGAAGCTTTGTGAGGCCAGTGGACGTCTTCTTGCCCTGGGTTTTACCTCTCAGGCTCAGGATTTGGTTTATGGAGCTTTATGCAGCAGACATTACTCTGTGCTGAAAAGACACTACTTTCCCTCCTCTTAGTTAAGCCTTTATATTGTTTTATCTGTGACTACGTCTTATCCTCTTTTTTCTCATTCTGGTTAAAGAACCCATGACGTCATCGTGTCTCACCCACTCCTGAAACACAATATGTTTTTGATAGTAGCAGTGTATTGTAAGGTGAATATATGAAAACCAGAGAATAACCATGTTTCTGACAGATTAGGGTGGGGGGTTTGAACCTCGGGGTGGGGGAGCCCTTCTGTGTGGAGCTTGCATGTTCTTTTTCTCCAGGTGCTCTGGTTTCCTCCCACAGTCCAAAGACATGCAGGTTAATTGGTGACTCTAAATTGTCCATAGGTGTGAATGTGAGTGTGAATAGTTGTCTGTCTCTATGTGTCAGCCCTGTGATAGTCTGGTGACCTGTCCAGGGTGCACCCTGCCTCTCACCCAGTGTCAGCTGGGATAGGCTCCAGCCCCCTCGTGACCCCTAACAGGATAAACAGTTACAGAAAAGGAATGAATGTTTGTTATTGGCTCAGCCTGATGCATCACATTATTTGGTTTCATTCAAATAAGAAATTTTCATGAGCTGGAAAACAGTGACAGTTTCACAGTGTGAGTCTGTTCATGCAGGTTTCATCCTAATTTGCATATTAGCTGCTAAACATCATTCTGCTTCCTCATAAACTGGAGGGGGTGGTGACGTGTGTTTGTGTGTGTATTTCTTGTTTTTAATGGACACACAGTTAAGAGTTAAAATGTTTATTATTTATTTTACTGACAATATTTGTTAAATCCATTGTGTTTGGTTCACAGCACACTGAAATATCAGTTTCATCTAACAGAGCAAAGATGCAGTGGAGTCTGTTTGTGCTCCTTCTGATAGGTAAGTGGATCATCTTATCACATATACAGCAGTGCTGCTGCTGCTGCTGTTGCTGCCATGAAATGATTTCACTTAAAGCTCATTCTTATCATGAAATAAAGAGCAAATCATCCAGAAACTCAGAAATCTAAGTGAATAAAGAGGCGTGGAGTAAGTAGTAGGTGTGTACTCATGATGTTGATTCAATGCTGTCTGCTCCATCACTGCAGTATTTCCTCTGTTATTAGGTCAGTGTTCCTTCTTCATGTGTCACCTCCATGAATACCACTTTGTTAACCAGACAAAGACCTGGACTGAAGCCCAGAAGTACTGCAGAGAGCATCACACTGACCTGGCCACAGTGTCTAACATGACAGACATGGAGAGACTCCGTGACTCTGCACAGAATCAAGATGGAGCCTGGATTGGGCTTTACAGCTTGTCTCAGAGGTATGACACATACGTAGTGTAACTGGAACTGCGATGTCTGAGGGTTACAGCAGATTGTGATAGAAATAAAGGGATGGAGTCCGCTCAGGTGCTCTTTTTAGCCCTCTTGGGTGCGCTCGGCCTGACAGAACTGTTTGGCTACACTGGAATGGATGGTGGCCGATATAAGATCTAATGTTTTCATATAATGAGCATTATTTATGGTCTTTTTTAGGGGCCTTTACAATAATGGCAGAATTGTAATTCTCACCCTTATCTTTGGTGTCTTCATATAAGATCAATTGTGACTCAAGGCCGACTGTGGACACCTCAGTGCAACTAACCAATCATCCCCATGTTGTATGATAGTGTGCCAGCTACTGAGCCTTTTGACAAGTGCAGACCAGATTTCACTGCAGAGGGTTGTAGCCAATGATATGACGTGATATGACACTGTGATTTGTCCTCTTTTTAACCTCCTTGCAGCACCGCAGGAGAAGACAACAGGATGTGGCACTGGTCTCTGCCAGGGGTGGAGTTCAATGATGATGAGACAAAATGGGCTCCAGATGAACCAAATGATAAGGACTTTCCTGAAAACTGTGTGTGTATACGTAATAACTCATGGCTGGACTTCAATTGTACAAAGCATATACCTGCCTTCATCTGCTACGATGGTGAGAATATGTTTCTTATAACCCAACTACTCACTGAATCACATATATACATACTAATGCTATTCATAATATTGAGTTATCCACCATATTTTGCAAAAATTCTGCCAATATCTTGACTGGAATACAAATAAATAAGTTAATGTCTCACAGGTAATTAGTAATAATAATAATAATGATGATAATAATAATAATAATAATAATGAGAGAAATTATAAAACAGTCTTTTATGAAACTATACCACTTGACAAAATGTGTATATCCTTAAGACATGGTGATGTAAGTTTTGTCTGTTTATCCCACAGAAAGGAGGAAATCCAACAAGACATTCCATCTGATTGAAGACAGGATGAGCTGGCCACAGGCTCAGAGCCACTGCAGAAAACATCACACTGACCTGGCCAGTGGACACCAACAGTTAGAGGACGACAAATTCAAGAGAGAGATTAAGTCAGACAAGGACGTGTGGATCGGCCTGTTCAGAGACTCCTGGAGGTGGTCAGATGGGAGCAGTTCCTCTTTCAGATACTGGGATCTGGAGTTATTCAGAGATGAAGACAGCAGCAAGAAATGTGCTGTGACTCTGCTGGATGGAAAATGGAGCTCCGACGAGTGTGAAGAAACAAAAGCCTTCTTCTGCTATGATGGTGAGTTTTGCAAGAGTCTGTCTAACAGTATTTGTTTTGTGTGTTTTATTGGTCATTTTTGTCTCTTTGGGGTCATTTGTGTCTGTTATTGGTCATTTTGAATGGATTTGAGGCTATTCCATGTCTATTTTTTTTGTCTCTTTGTGTCTTTTATTGATGGTTTTGTGTCTTTCATTCATTTTGTGTGTCTTTGAGGTGATTTTATGTCTTTGGTCGTTATGTTTGTCATTGATTTTAATCATGGGGGTCATTTCGTGACTCTTTGTGGTTGCTTTGCATATCTTTTTGGGATCGTTTTGAGTCTCTGCCCCAGTATGTGCGTGTTAATTTGAGTGATTTTGCAGGTGAAGACCAGGGGGGGCCCTGACACTTGCCCAGTCGGCCCGTTCATTAATCCACCCACACCTCTGCTATGATGCTGTGTTTTTCTCCATTTCTTCCATGACAGATAAAGTGATCCTGATCAAAGAGAACAAGACCTGGGAGGATGCCTTGAATTACTGCAGAGAGAAATACTGTGACCTGGTCTCCATCACCAACCCTCACCAGCAGAGATGGGTCCAAGAGAGAGCCAAGAAGGCCGACACTACCCACGTCTGGCTGGGACTGCGCTACACCTGCGTTATGGATCTGTGGTTCTGGGTCAATGACAATGTGGTCTGCTACCAGAAGTGGGCCTCAGAAGTTAAGACTGAGAGCTGTGACAGGGCTGCAGCCATGAGCAGAGAGGAAGGACATGAGTGGTTTGAAAAGGCTGATACTGAAACATTTAATTTCATCTGCACTGTAAAGTAAGTTTCCCAGGTCAGTGGTCGAAAGCAGCAGAAAGATCCTAAATGAGGGAAAGATCATAGTTTGAGTTTTTAAAAAGTTACTTGGTTAAAGTGTATCTTTTATTCTGCGTTGTTGTGTGTGTGTAAAACAAAAACTATATATTCTTAAAAACATACTTAAACTGAACCTTAAACACCTCCGTTTGAGGCTCCTCCTCCACCCACTCTTACTCACTGGTCACACACTTTATATTTTTGGTGTGCTGTTCTTGACTGCAACAAGCTTATACTACAATAATAATCTGCTCTCTGGGTTAACTGAATGATAATATGGCAAGTACAGAAATCACAGCTTGACGAGGAGAGAAACAAAATCACTAACAGACTTGTTAACTGCAGATTAGGCATTAAGTTAAAGTGGCTGAAGTCGACGTGTTTTTATTCATTTAATGATTATTTGTACAAGGATAAGTATGTGACGCCAATGCCACACACCTGCATTTATGGCCTTAGTTAAGGTGATATTCACGTGCCTAGATGGGCCTTTAAAATACATAAAACATGACGACAAATACACAAGAAGAAACAATTTAATCATAGACTCAACAGTCAATACAAACATTAAAAATGCAGGCAAAACATCACAAGGTGCAAACTATAATACAATAAAGCACCGTAAAACAACAAGCACATGATCATTCATGACTACATGACTGATCCCTCTGTAGAGACTGTTCCAGTTTGAGTGTAAACAGATCCCAGCCTTTTGTCATTATTGCTGGATGGCAGATAACAATGATACATTTCTTGTTGTTGCAGTTATTAATATATGAGTGTAGTGTATCCATAGGCTGTTTTTCTCTTGAAGTCTGGATATTTTATTCATCTTTTGAATTTTTCTTGTATCCTATTGTATGATTATCAGAGAATATGTCTAAAATCACAATCTGGTTATTATTATAATGTGCCAAACCATATTTTGTCACAATCTGGAGTTTTATGTAAATGAATAATTGATTTGCCTATTGATGAATAAACTATATAACCATTAACCATGATGTTGTCCTTGTTTGCACTGTTTTGATTGATTGATTTTCATGCTTTACTTTTACAGAAGTGGATCTGCTGAGTAGTTGAACAAGTCCATGGAGAGGTGTTTGTTGGTGAAGTGATATCTTTCGACAGTGGAGGGCGCTATATTATCACACCAGAACACTGCGCTCAGAGAACGCAGGGTTACTCCATTGCACCAGCCCCTAGTTAGGCTGACTTAGGCCTACTCTGCCGGGGGACCTCCTATAATACACCGAGCACCTTCTCTTCCTCTGGTGGGGTCAGAAATTAAAGAAAGTGGTTCTTGAGGCTTCATTTGGCCATCACTAGCCCACCTTGTTAGAAATCATGTGATGAGCTTTGGTGCTGGAGAGCAACATTCTGATGCGTAGTTTGGGTCGGGGGTTTAACCATCTCCTGTTGACTCTACCTCACTGCTCTTTCCAATAGTATGTCTCTGCAGACCCGGAGACTGCAGATTCAGACCCGCAGGTCTAGACCCCTTGTTTTTCTTGACAGTGCCCCCTACTGGACGGCTGTATAACTGCAACTAAATCAGCGTCTCACCCAAACACCACAGTTTGAAACAAGTTACACTTTTAATACTTTATTACAATTTACAATTTTAAGATTTTATTTCACCCAAATAAAAATACCAAGATTTAATTGTTGATTTATGGCTCGATGCTGTTCTGCATTATTATTGTTTGCTGGTTGTTTTGTATGGTTTGATCCAACTATTTTAGTTCTTTATTTCTTCATATTCATCAGACTGCTCTGACTGGCACGCCAAAAACTTGCACTGCATTGATCAAACCCGCTACAACATATAATAGGAAATGTCTGGTCTTGGGTGTCCAGTCCTCACTTTTGTTGTGGGAATTTGAAACAAAGGCTGTGAAATACTGAAATGGTTTGAAATGTTTCATTGTGTGCAGTGGTTACATCACACACCAGGGAGATCTGCAGAGAAAAAAAAGAAATCAAACATATCACAAAATTGAAAACAGAAACACTTAAAAAAAATCAAATACCTATCACAGTCTACACTGAAATACTGAAGATTCTGGAGCATAGCAAATACATTATTATATCGACATATTAACAACATTACCTACCATTTGAATAGTGCCCCTTCCTTCCTTGTTGTGCATTTCTTCAGTTGGGGCAAGGTTTCCCCTTTCTGGATTGTTATGTGCACCTTAAATAGATAGTGCCTAATTAGTCAAAGTTCATATTTTTCAACCGTTTTACACATATAAAGAAGGCCAAAACCTAATAATAGACAAAAATACATTTCTGGTTTTCTGCGCTGGATGAGCTTAATTTCTGTCCACAAAATCTCTAAATATATGCTATAGAGTAATGTCAATGTTGTGATATAAACACACGTGATATATAATATTATGAATAATAAAGGAAAAACGTGTGTGTAGGTATATTACATGATACACTTGAATACAAAATTAACTTTTAGCAGAAAGTACACTAATTGCCAATATGTAAACAGTTTCATGCTTGTATGAAAATGTAAGTCTATACATGTTTTTCTCATCATCATCATCCCCTTCATTGCTTTAATCATTTATTCATGTTTAATTTAAAGCACATGCTAAAATTATTGGTCATCGCGCTTTGGTTTCATGAAACAAAATGTACAGGTCAAACAGTTGATTGCTAATAAGCTAAACTATTACCTACTACTTTAACCCATATTTGACATGGGTTAAATATGGGATACTCACACTCGGATCGTCGTCATCCATATTCAGTAGTTGTAATCGTATGTTGGCTTCCAATGAAATAGAGGGCGCTGTCACGAAATACAAGGGGTCTAAAACTGCGGGTCCAGATCTGCAGGTCTGAATCTGCAGTCTCCGGGTCTGCAGACACACCCTCCTCGCTCTTTCCCTGGAATTAATCTGCAAAAATGATACGCATGCTTTAACCAAAAAACAAAAAAAAGGCATTTTTCTCTGCTTGCTTCCCCCTGCACATGCAAAATGTCACCTGCAGTCAGAAACTATGGGTGGTAACCCACCTTTAAGTTTAACAACAAGTAAGATAGTGCAGCGTAAAACCACACCGTCTCCCTCCAACGCTCTGCCAGACTCAGGTTCACCAGCTGCCCGGTGTTTTGTTTTTTTGTTTTTTCTCCCACGTCGTGTCTCTGATGATTAAATTAAACAAAGATGACATGCAGTTTGGGGCTGTGGTGCGTCAAGAGCGCCGAGGAGGAGAGAACAGCGTTTTAAAATTTTGCATTAAGTCAATTTAAATAAAGCATTCACATTTTTAAGAACCCTAATCTGAAGCTTAAATCTGCTGAATGCCAGCTAATTTAAGTTTAATTTAATTTCATTCAATTTAATTCAAGTGTGTTATATTTCTAATCTCTTGTCATGTTTAACTTACATGTTTCAAAGGCATCTGTGTATTGTGAACATGACAGAGCACAATACAAATCAAAAACTGTAATGCACAAGTGCTACGAGCAGTCAGAAGCAGGTGTAGGTTCTGTTAGCACCTGGATGACGCTGTTTCATAAGCATCCTGACATGTCACACCTGTCAGGTGGATGGATTATCTCGGTAACAAAAGGAGAGGTGCTCACTAACATGGATTTCTTTTTTCACATTAAAATGATCTATTCATCCATTTAATCCCACCAGTAACAATAGTGACAGCAAAAAAGGTTTTCAGTCATAAGGCTCTAAAAATGTTACTGAATGATGTGTGAATGCATTTCCAGCACATACTGAATTTGACATGAGCGTTGTACTTTAAACATATCACAAGAGATTTTATGCTCTACTGTGCTTTATGATGGCCACTACCTGATGTTTGCATAGATTTTGTTGCTTTTTCTATTGTGTGTTTGTACTCTTACTTTATGTGTACATATTGTAAATCATTTCAATGTATTGGTGTTTCCTGTTTTCAGTAGACACTTGTGTCCAAGGCTGTTAGAACAACTTTATCTAGGACTACAATTCCCTTTTTATTGGGACTACAATTCCCATGATGCTTTTCTGTCCTTTGCCATGCTTGACACAGGTGTCTGGCATTTTGCAATCAAGTGATGTCACTGCCTGAACCCTTATGTACAGCTACATTCACTTGTCTTGTATGTCTGAAGAAGGTCACGATGACTGAAAGCTTGCATTAACTGATATATGCACAGTGTCTGAGTGTGCGGCTGCTGTTTTGTTGTTTATGACTGACTTTGCTAAAAGCATTTTGTGTGCACGACACCTGCATGTGAGTCCAGCCCCTGTCCCTCCCTCCTCAACCTCCCTTGTCACAGTTCACGCAGGCAGATCTAGCTCCCTGCAGAGCAGCATCACGTCTCCCTGACCTGCCTTCATGGACAGCCAGGTAAGGATAATTTTTGCCCTGAGCATCGGCTCTGTTTGTCAGTGTCGTGAAGTCAAACCACCATTAAATCATCTCAATACAGCCGGTGTAATTTAGGCAGTTGCTTAACAACAAGCAGGTTAGTTTGGTGTAAAATCACACCATCTCCCTCAAACTCTGCCAGATTCAGGTTCAATAATTGTCCGATGTGCACGGAGACAGACGCCAAATTGCTTTCCCACTTAAATGTGTCATTACTGCATTAAATGATGTTTCCATCTCCCACACCACAGCAGTTATCATTAATTTACACAAATCTGACATGGGCTTTGGTTCTGCAGGCGTCTGCTCTCTGGGATTCTTTTAGAGTATTTAAAGCTTTTTTTGAGGATGATGATAATTATAATAATTAATAAGTGACGATATAAAAGATTAAGAGGAAAATAGAGAAGAAGAGCAAATGAAAGGAGGAGGAGAGCAGAAGGAGCTTAGCTTGATTGTTACAACAGAACATGGGCCTACCTTGTAGGTTGGAGGGTAGATTGGTTCATTATATTATTTATTTAGAGAACAGCATTTGGCAATTTAGTGTGAAGATTTATTAATTTCAAATGCTTATTTACTTTATAGGCCACTGAAGCCTGCACAGTGTGCCACTGTTTTCTCTGTTGTTGCCTGTTTTAAGTAAATGATAAATGTATAAAATGAATGTATATGTGAAGCAGCTGCTAGGTGCATATAGATCTTTTTTTGTTTGAGCACCTGCCCCACAAAATGTCTCTGCACTTCATTTAAGTTAAGCTTATGTTTTAGTGTAAAAAAGAGAGGACCACTCTGTCTTTCAACAGTTTATTCAGCCTCAGAGAAATCAATTATCTGTTTACACAAACCTCCAAAAATGTGATTATTAAAGACAAAGATTTTACATAATATAACCAACCACATCAAAACCTAAACAAAGAGAGGAAAATGTTCCATATTTGAACACATGGGAGCAAAATCAAACCAGTACACTGTAGACTGGTGTATTCACTCCAGTTCCTACCATAAAGATGTCGACCATACACACTGTGAATTATACAGAAAACTAAATACAACCTCAAAAGATGAATTAAAGACAGTATTCATCTCTCAGCAACACAGAAGAAGCACTTCTACACCAAAAACACATTGGCAAGATGTCACCTCTGCTGACCAGGTACATAATTGCAACAGACTCTGAACGAGGCACGTGTAGTGAATTACAACAGCTGTACTGAACAGCCTTGTATTGAAGGACAAAGCTGTTACATTCCTTGAAATGAAACTTGGAAATTCTTATTTTCCAGCTTACATAAATCTTATGATATAAAAGCAGAAATTATATTTCATAGCCTCCATATCAGAATGTGTAATACAGTGTAATGTTGTGTTTAACAGTGACGGCCAAATGAGTCCTCATGAACCACTGTCATTATTTTCTGAAGCCACCAGATGGCGCTGTCTGTTCAACAAAGGTTTGAAAACACACTTCATCGCAAGTCCTTCAGCCTTTATCTTTAAACCAAGAGGTGGGGTCAGAAAATAAAGACAGTGGTTCATGAGGCTTTATTTGGCCATCACTAGTGTTTAAGTAATGTATCTCCTATTTAGCAGTGTGCAAGTTGAGGGTTTATTGTATTGTCATTTATTTGATCTTGTTGATTAATACAGTATTTAAGAAGCATCTATTTTGGTAAATAAAAATGTGTATTGATTTTAATAGATGTTTCTAAATGAGAGCAGGGGTGAAACCATCTGAGCCTGGGTAATTGATTTAACTAAAGTAGTGATACTTTATTTGGGAAGTGCATTTTTGATACTAGACTTCCCTTGGTGAACATATTGCTAAAAAAACAATGTTGAGTGAGTTTCAAGTGAAAAGTAAAGACTTTCTTTGACTGTACGATGAAGTAACAGAGGAATCCAAATTAAAGATATTTTGGACATCATAAAAGTAGCAAGGTTTTTTTTTTTTTTTTTTGAATGGTGCAAGAGAGTACTGGAGCAAAAAAAGGGGGCGTCTGCATTTTTGTAACAGTGCCATTAAATTGCATATTCATGACAAGTGTGTTGAAGAACTTTATTTGTACGGAGTGTCTTCCATGACAACACAATACGGCGTTGCAAATGGTCAGTGTCTGGAGGGTTTTATAATTCACTTCCACTCATCAGGAGTTGGTTTGGGATGGCAGGTACGTTCTCTCTCCTTTGGTGGGTGCATCAGAGGTGTTACGTACTCAGCAGCAATATACTGTATATACATATGCAGAGTAGGTCTTTACTTATTGCAGTTACTTTTTTGTTTGTATTGGGTCATTTCATGGGATTGGTGCCTTTTGCATCCCCAAGAAATAATCAGTTATAAAATTACAATATCCAATTTTATGATATTACCATGTTTTCTGTCCTTAATATGACATCAAGTTAAAGTCGCTTAAATATTATTTGAAATGAATAAAATTACTTTTGTGCTGGTGGGGTGAGGTTGCCTGTCCCTTGCGATGATTCTTGTACAACAGGAGTTTTAAAAATTATAAAATGTTCACATTGACATATTGTTTTTTTTACATATTGTTGTTGTTTTTGTCTTAATCGACATGTAATCATGCAAAATCAGGGTGCACTTTATGATCTGAATTAAAAATATCACATTGGGAAATAAAGTCCACATCTTAAAATAATCTAAATGACAACAGGGACCAAAGTACTGCTCATATGTGCCATCTATTACCTATGTCTAATCAGGAATATTGAATATAGTAATACTTAGTTTTGTCAACACTGTTACTGACCTATCAATCAATCAATCAATCAATCAATCAATCAATCAATCAATCAATCAATCAATCAATTTTATTTATAAAGCCCAATATCACAAATACAATTTGCCTCACAGGGCTTTACAGCATACGACATCCCTCTGTCCTTTAGACCCTCACAGAGGATAAGGAAAAACTCCCCCAAAAAACCCTTTAACGGGGGAAAAAAACGGTAGAAACCTCAGGAAGAGCAGCTGAGGAGGGATCCCTCTTCCAGGACGGACAGACGTGCAATAGATGTCGTACAGAACAGATCAGCATAACAAATTAACAGTAATCTGTATGACATCTTATCAAAATGTAAGGGAGAAAAACAGTCAAAAAATATGGAATTCTACAGCCTGCGATGGCACAGTACATTTCTTGTAACTTTAATCTGTTTTTAGTCCCTGGCTAATTTCAAAGTTGAAAAGGTACCGATTTTCATGAAATGACCTCTTTCACACCTGCCAAATAAGCTTTAGTTTTAGTTAAAGAAACAGAAAGGACCACTCTGTCTTTTAACAGTTTATTCAAGCTCAGAGAAAACAATTATCTGTTCACACAAAACTCCAAAAATGTGATTATTAAAGTAAAAGATTTTACATAATAAAACCAACTAGATCAAAACTAGTGACGGCCAAATGAAGCCTCATGAACCACTTTTTTTATTTTCTGACCCCACCAGATGGTTTAAAGATAAAGGCTGAAGGACTTGCAATGAAGTGTGCTTTCAAGCCTTTGTTGAACAGACAGCGCCATCTGGTGGCTTCAGAAAATAAAGACAGTGGTTCATGAGGCCTCATTTGGCCATCACTGCTCACTGGCAGCAGGCCTTTGATTCATTTACTCACTTTGTTTGCAGTGCTGTGTTACGTTTGGAAACATTTACACTATAACATGTGTTTGTTGAACGTTTGTGAAATCACCAGCAGACTTTTTAACAGCAGATTTAAATAGAGAGAAAGTAGCTACATTGAAGTCAATTTCAAATCAGCATCAGATTACTGAGGATGTGACCCTGTGATGGGTTTTTCTGTCTCTTTATTCTGATTCAACAACACCTGAGTTATCAATATTTGACATTTTATGAGCTTGTTGTTGTCATATTTTATTTCTCTATCTTTAATTCATCTTTTGAGGTTGTATTTAGTTTTCTGTATAATTCACAGTGTGTATGGTCGACATCTTTATGGTAGGAGCTGGAGTGAATACACCAGTCTACAGTGTACTGGTTTGATTTTGCTCCCATGCGTTCAAATATGGAACATTTTACTCTCTTTATTTAGGTTTTGATGTGGTTGGTTTTATTATGTAAAATCTTTGTCTTTAATCATCACGTTTTTGGAGTTTTGTTAAAACAGATAATTGATTTCTCTGAGGCTGAATAAACTGTTGAAAGACAGAGTGGTCCTTTCTTTTTTACACTAAAACTTAAACTTTACTTAAATGAAGTGCACAGACATTTTGTGGGGCAGGTGCTCAAACAAAAAAAGGTCTATATTATATGCACCTAGCAGCTGCTTCACATATATACATTCATTTTATACATTTATCATTTACTTAAAACAGGCAACAACAGAGAAAACAGTGGCACACTGTGCAGGCTTCAGTGGCCTATAAAGTAAATAAGCATTTGAAATTAATAAATCTTCACACTAAATTGCCAAATGCTGTTCTCTAAATAAATAATTTAATAAACCAATCTACCCTCCAACGTACAAGGTAGGCCCAACAATCAAGCTATGCTCCTTCTGCTCTCCTCCTCTCCTTTGCTCTTCTTCTCTATTTTCCTCTTAATCTTTTATATCGTCACTTATTAATTATTATTATTATCATCATCCTCAAAAAAAGCTTTAAATATTCTAAAAGAATCCCAGAGAGCAGACGCCTGCAGAACCAAAGCCCATGTCAGATTTGTGTAAATTAATGATAACTGCTGTGGTGTGGGAGATGGAAACATCATTTAATGCAGTAATGACACATTTAAGTGGGAAAGCAATTTGGCGTCTGTCTCCGTGCACATCGGACAATTATTGAACCTGAATCTGGCAGAGTTGGAGGGAGATGGTGTGATTTTACACCAAACTAACCTGCTTGTTGTTAAGCAACTGCCTAAATTACACCGGCTGTATTGAGATGATTTAATGGTGGTTTGACTTCACGACACTGACAAACAGAGCCGATGCTCAGGGCAAAAATTATCCTTACCTGACTTTCCATGAAGGCAGGTCAGGGAGACGTGATGCTGCTCTGCAGGGAGCTAGATCTGCCTGCGTGAACTGTGACAAGGGAGGTTGAGGAGGGAGGGACAGGGGCTGGACTCACATGCAGGTGTCGTGCACACAAAATGCTTTTAGCAAAGTCAGTCATAAACAACAAAACAGCAGCCGCACACTCAGACACTGTGCATATATCAGTTAATGCAAGCTTTCAGTCATCGTGACCTTCTTCAGGCATCCAAGACAAGTGAATGCAGGGTTCAGGCAGTGACATCACTTGACTGCAAAATGCCAGACACCTGTGTCACACATGACAAATGCTAGAAAAGCATCATGGTAATTGTAGTCCCAATAAAAAGGGAATTGTAGTCCTAGATAAAGTTGTTCTAACAGCCTTGGACACAAGTGTCTACTGAAAACAGGAAACACCAATACATTGAAATGATTTACAATATGTACACATAAAGTAAGAGTACAAACACACAATAGAGAAAAGCAACAAAATCTATGCAAACATCAGGTAGTGGCCATCATAAAGCACAGTAGAGCATAAAATATATTGTGGTATGTTTAAAGTACAACGCTCATGTCAAATTCAGTATGTGCTGGAAATGCATTCACACATCATTCAGTAACATTTTTAGAGCCTTATGACTGAAAACCTTTTTTGCTGTCACTATTGTTACTGGTGGGATTAAATGGATGAATACATCATTTTAATGTGAAAAAAGAAATCCATGACATGTCAGGATGCTTATGAAACAGCGTCATCCAGGTGCTGACAGAAGCTACACCTGCTTCTGACTGCTCGTAGCACTTGTGTAAATAAGATATTGCGCATACGTGTTGCTTGTCATGATCTGAAATTACAGTTTTTAATTCATATTGTGCTCTGTCATGTTCACAATACACAGATGCCTTTGAAACATGTAAGTTAAACATGACAAGAGATTAGCAATATAACACACTTAAACTGAATTAAATTAAATAAAACTAAATTAGCTGGCATTCAGCAGATTTAAGCTTCAGATTAGGGTTCTTAAAAATGTGAATGCGTTATTTAAATCGACTTAATGCAAAAATTTTAAAACGCTGTTCTCTCCTCCTCTGCGCTCTTGACGCACCGCAGCCCCAAACTGCATGTCATCTTTGTTTAATTTAATCATCAGAGACACGACATGGGAGAAAAAACAAAAAAACAAAACACCGGGCAGCTGGTGAACCTGAGTCTGGCAGAGCGTTGGAGGGAGACGGTGTGGTTTTACGCTGCACTATCTTACTTGTTGTTAAACTTAAAGGTGGGTTACCACCCATAGTTTCTGACTGCAGGTGACATTTTGCATGTGCAGGGGTAAGCAAGCAGAGAAAAATGCCTTTTTTTTCTGTTTTTTTGGTGAAGCGTGCTTATCATTTTCGTAGATTAAAACCCAGACCCAAACTACGCATCAGAATGTTGCTCTCAGAATGAGCACCAAAGCTCATCACATGATTTCTAACAAGGTGGGCTAGTGATGGCCAAATGAAGCCTCGAGAACCACTTTTTTTCATTTCTGACCCCACCAGCGGAAGAGAAGGTGCTCGGTGTATTATAGGAGGTCCCCGGCAGACTAGGCCTAAGTCAGCCTAACTAGGGGCTGGTGCAAGGCAAGCCTGAGCCAGCCCTAACTATAAGCTTTATCAAAATGGAAAGTCTTAAGTCTAGTCTTAAATGTGGAGACAGTGTCTGCCTCCCAGACCGCAGGAAGATGATTCCACAGGAGAGGAGCCTGATAGCTGAAGGCTCTGGCTCCTGATCTACTTTTGGAGACTTTAGGGACCACGAGTAACCCTGCGTTCTCTGAGCGCAGTGTTCTGGTGTGATAATATAGCGCCCTCCACTGTCGAAAGATATCACTTCACCAACAAACACATCTCCATGGACTTGTTCAGCTACTCAGTAGATCCACTTATGTAAAAGTAAAGCATGAAAATCAATCAGTCAAAACAGTGCAAACAAGGACAACATCATGGTTAATGGTTATATAGTTTATTCATCAATAGGCAAATCAATTATTCATTTACATAAAACTCCAGATTGTGACAAAATATGGTTTGGCACATTATAATAATAACCAGATTGTGATTTTAGACATATTCTCTGATAATCATACAATAGGATACAAGAAAAATTCAAAAGATGAATAAAATATCCAGACTTCAAGAGAAAAACAGCCTATGGATACACTACACTCATATATTAATAACTGCAACAACAAGAAATGTATCATTGTTATCTGCCATCCAGCAATAATGACAAAAGGCTGGGATCTGTTTACACTCAAACTGGAACAGTCTCTACAGAGGGATCAGTCATGTAGTCATGAATGATCATGTGCTTGTTGTTTTACGGTGCTTTATTGTATTATAGTTTGCACCTTGGGATGTTTTGCCTGCATTTTTAATGTTTGTATTGACTGTTGAGTCTATGATTAAATTGTTTCTTCTTGTGTATTTGTCGTCATGTTTTATGTATTTTAAAGGCCCATCTAGGCACGTGAATATCACCTTAACTAAGGCCATAAATGCAGGTGTGTGGCATTGGCGTCACATACTTATCCTTGTACAAATAATCATTAAATGAATAAAAACACGTCGACTTCAGCCACTTTAACTCAATGCCTAATCTGCAGTTAACAAGTCTGTTAGTGATTTTGTTTCTCTCCTCGTCAAGCTGTGATTTCTGTACTTGCCATATTATCATTCAGTTAACCCAGAGAGCAGATTATTATTGTAGTATAAGCTTGTTGCAGTCAAGAACAGCACACCAAAAATATAAAGTGTGTGACCAGTGAGTAAGAGTGGGTGGAGGAGGAGCCTCAAATGGAGGTGTTTAAGTATGTTTAAGTATGTTTTTAAGAATATATAGTTTTTGTTTTACACACACACAACAACGCAGAATAAAAGATACACTTTAACCAAGTAACTTTTTAAAACTCAAACTATGATCTTTCCCTCATTTAGGATCTTTCTGCTGCTTTCGACCACTGACCTGGGAAACTTACTTTACAGTGCAGATGAAATTAAATGTTTCATTATTGGCCTTTTCAAACCACTCATGTCCTTCCTCTCTGCTCATGGCTGCAGCCCTGTCACAGCTCTCAGTCTTAACTTCTGAGGCCCACTTCTGGTAGCAGACCACGTTGTCATTGACCCAGAACCACAGATCCATAACGCAGGTGTAGCGCAGTCCCAGCCAGACGTAGGGACTGTCGGCTTCTTTGGCTCTCTCTTGGACCCTTTCCTGCTGTTGAGAGCTGGTGATGGAGACCAGGTCACAGTAGTTCTCTCGGCAGTAATTCAAGGCATCCTCCCAGGTCTTGCTCTCTTTGATCAGGATCACTTTATCTGTCATGGAAGAAACTGACAATTTGTGGACACTTTAGCCGGATATGTTGTGACATGACAGACTGAATTTAATCTGTCTAGTCAATGAGCTGATATATATATATATATATGTTTTCAATGAAACTGTGTTTGAATAGGCCAAAAATGAAACTGCAGCTTAGTGGGAGGTCTATTTCTAACATTATCCAACATCTATTGCTTCACTTGTAGTAGCTTCTTCATGAGCTCACCTTGTGTCTTGTTCTCAGTAACAGTGGATGATGAGGGACCTGCTGTTGTTCCTTTCTTTGTGGTTGGCTCTGAAACAGAGGCTCATATATGGTTCATGATGTGAAGCTTTGCTGGGTAATATTATTACATAATGTCACATGACAGTGTTGCTATGATGCTGATTATCTTGTGCTGCTTTCAGACGCCTTTCACAAGTATTTTAACCTTTGAACCTTTGAGCAATTTGGTGCAGTTCCTTTGACAAACATGGGGAAACAAAGGCAATGAGCAACTTGGTAAGAAATATACCACAAATTAAAAAGTAATTTTCATCAAAGGTACACTTTAAATATGAGAGACAGAATAGGGGGAAAGAATCCAGGAAATCACATTGTAGGATTTTTAATGAATTAATTGGTAAATTCCTCTGTAAAATAAGTATTTGGTCACCTCCAAACAAGCAAGATTTCTGGCTCTCACAGACCTGTAACTTCTTCTTTAAGAGGCTCCTCTGTCCTCCACTCGTTACCTGTATTAATGGCACTTGTGTGAACTCGTTATCAGTATAAAAGACACCTGTCCACAACTTCAAACAGTCACACTCCAAACTCCACTATGGCCAAGACCAAAGAGCTGTCAAAGGACACCAGAAACAAAATTGTAGACCTGCACCAGGCTGGGAAGACTGAATCTGCGATAGATAAGCAGCTTGGTGTGAAGAAATCAACTGTGGGAGCAATTATTAGAAAATGGAAGACATACAAGACCACTGATAATCTCCCTCGATCTGGGGCTCCACGCAAGATCTCACCCCGTGGGGTCGAAATGATCCCAAGAACGGTGAGCAAAAATCCCAGAACCACACGGGGGGACCTAATGAATGACCTGCAGAGAGCTGGGACCAAAGTAACAAAGGCTACCATCAGTAACACACTACGCCGTATCCTGCAGTGCCAGACGTGTCCCCCTGCTTAAGCTAGTACATGTCCAGGCCCGTCTGAAGTTTGCTAGAGAGCATTTGGATGATCCAGAAGACGATTGGGAGAATGTCATATGGTCAGATGAAACCAAAATAGAACTTTTTGGTAAAAACTCAACTTGTCGTGTTTGGAGGAGAAAGAATGCTGAGTTGCATCCAAAGAACACCATACCTACTGTGAAGCATGGGGGTGGAAACATCATGCTTTGGGGCTGTTTTTCTGCAAAGGGACCAGGACGACTGATCCGTGTAAAGGAAAGAATGAATGGGGCCACGTATCGTGAGATTTTGAGTGAAAACCTCCTTCCATCAGCAAGGGCATTGAAGATGAAACATGGCTGGGTCTTTCAGCATGACAATGATCCCAAACACACCGCCCGGGCAACGAAGGAGTGGCTTCGTAAGAAGCATTTCAAGGTCCTGGAGTGGCCTAGCCAGTCTCCAGATCTCAACCCTGTAGAAAATCTTTGGAGGGAGTTGAAAGTCCGTGTTGCCCATCGACAGCCCCAAAACATCACTGCTCTAGAGAAGATCTGCATGGAGGAATGGGCCAAAATACCAGCAACAGTGTGTGAAAACCTTGTGAAGACTTACAGAAAATGTTTGACCTCTGTCATTGCCAACAAAGGGTATAAAACAAAATATTGAGATGAACTTTTGTTGTTGACCAAATACTTATTTTCCACCATACTTTGCAAATAAATTCTTTAAAAATCAGACGATGTGATTTTCTGGATTTTTTTTTTCTCATTTTGTCTCATAGTTGAAGTGTACCTATGATGAAAATTACAGGCCTCTCTCATCTTTTTAAGAGGGGGAACTTGCACAATTGGTGGCTGACTAAATACTTTTTTGCCCCACTGTATTTAAAAAAAATGGTACAGATTTATTTTTACCCAGGTAATTTTGTTTGCTTTTTTGGTTTTGTTAAATTGTCTTTTTCTTTTTACCATTTTCTTTGGTTGCTCATTGCCTTCTTCCCATTTATTCTGTAAGAAATCATGTCAGTCTGCTCAGGTTTCAAAGGGTTAACCCATTCTTAAACAGCTGACTAGAATACAGTCAGTCAATACAGTAAGAGAAACATAGATCACACTTTAATCAGATCTGCCTCATTGATCACTATAATCTTAAAATTGGAAGAATGTTTTTCACACGATATCTGTGAAACCTCAATGTCACATGATTGCTTCACTTGTAGTAGCTTCTTCATGAGCTCACCTTGTGTCTTGTCCTCAGTAACAGTGGATGATGAGGGACCTGCTGTTGTTCCTTTCTTTGTGGTTGGCTCTGAAACAGAGGCTCATATATGGTTCATGATGTGAAGCTTTGCTGGGTAATATTATTACATAATGTCACATGACAGTGTTGCTATGATGCTGATTCATTTCTTTAATGCAAATGTATGACAGCTTCCAATCTAAGCACTATACTGATATCAGTTTAATCCATTCTTAAAGGGATAGCGCACCCAAAAATGTAAATTCAGCCATTATCTACTCATATATACCGAGGGACGCTCTGGTTAAGTTTCAGAGTTCACAACACTTACGGAGATTCAAGGGAGAAGCGGATAGCAGCACAAATGCACGGCTGACGGCGACCCAAATTAAAATGTCTAAGAACAGAGAATTGAAACCACAAAATATCTCCACACTGCTCGTCCGTAGTGATCCAAGTGTGCTGAAGCTCCGACATAAAAAGTTGTTTGGAAAAACGTCATTTAAACTCTGTTTTTAGCCTCACTGTAGCCTGTAGCTCTGACTGCCTCTGTGTGCACTTGCGCAAGACCGTGAGACAAGGGCACGTCTCCATGTGTGTTCATGCGCTTCCGCTGGTCTTGTGCGCAAGTGCACACACGTGAGCACGGTTCACAGAGAGGCAGTCAGAGCTACAGGCTACAATGAGGCTAAAAACAGAGTTTAAATGACGTTTTTCCAAACAACTTTTTTTGTCGGGGCTTCAGAACACTTGGATCACTATCAGTATGGAGATATTTTGTGGTTTCAATTCTGTGTTCTTGGACGTTTGAATCTGGGTCGCCGTCAGCCATTAGGTGTGCACTTGTGCTGCTAGTGTTGTGGACTCTAAAACTTCACCTGAGCCTCCCTCGGCATATGGATGAGTAGATAATAGCTGAATTTTCATTTTTGGGTGCACTATCCCTTTAGTTCCACACAGTTCTGTCATTTTGCAATCAGCACTATTAACCTGCGTCCTCTACTTTGAGCATGGACATATGAATTTGAGATGTCTTCTTCATGTCATGTGTCCACAGTGTAGGTGCTTTGTGCCGCAGTAATAATCATCTGTGCAACACAGTGCAATGCAACAAAAGCAGCAAGTGCACATCTGGCCTGCCCACGCATGGTGCCTTCAGGACAACTTGTTTACCATTTACAGTATGGAAAAGTGAGGGGGACACAGGGAACAGATCCGGCAGCCGACTACGCCCCTGATCAGGATCACTTTATCTGTCATGGAAGAAACTGACAGTCTGTGGACACTTTAGCCGGACAGATAAAGAAAGCATTTATTGTGAACCAAAAACAGATGTATATTTCCTTGAAGTGAGAATACAGACAGAATCCAAATGTGTGGAATATATTAAAGAAATTCAACATACACACACAAACATGTAGCACAAAACAAATACTGTTAGATAGACTCTTGCAAAACTCACCATCATAGCAGAAGAAGGCTTTTGTTTCTTCACACTCGTCGGAGCTCCATTTTCCATCCAGCAGAGTCACAGCACATTTCTTGCTGCTGTCTTCATCTCTGAATAACTCCAGATCCCAGTATCTGAAAGAGGAACTGCTCCCATCTGACCACCTCCAGGAGTCTCTGAACAGGCCGATCCACACCCAGTTGCCCGGCCAGATCAACAACCACTTGGTTGACTTATACTCCTCCTTGAATTCGTCGTCCTCTAACTGTTGGTCTCCACTGACCAGGTCAGTGTGATGTTCTCTGCAGTAGCTCTGAGCCTGTGGCCAGCTCATCCTGTCTTCAATCAGATGGAATCTCTTGTTGGATTTCCTCCTTTCTGTGGGATAAACAGACAAACTAAGAAACACACACTGTTTACAAGTTATTTCATCTCATAAAAATGCTTTTTTCTTCTTTAAACAGGTGAAACAATAACGTGAGATAAATTCAAATGAATCCACTGCAGGTTCACATGTTTACAAGATCAAAGTGTGTGTGATATAACAAGGTGGATCACATCATTAAAAGTAGGACTGGATTAGAATTCATTTCTGCATGTAGAGAAAGAGAAATTTGATCACCACACTTACCAGTAATCTTACTTAAGAATAAAAAGGAAATTGAAAGTGTTGACTTTTAGCCAAGTTTCTACTTAATCCCACACTAAAAGAGAAGGTATATGTCAACAAAAACTATTGTTAGACAGGATGATCTGCTGTATACACATAATAACATTATTAGTTACATATTCTCACCATCATAGCAGATACATTTATGTTCATTAGAACAAGGGATATCCTTCCATTTGTGATTGTACATCCGCACACATTTCTCAGGGCTGAAATGATCATTCGGCTCTCCCTCACGCCATCTACTCTCCCTATCATTGAACTCCAGCCCTGGCAGAGACCACTGCCAGTGCCACATCCCTCTCTCATTTCTTTCAGGGTCGCTGTAAAGCCCAATCCAGGCTCCATCTTGATTCTGTGCAGAGTCACGGAGTCTCTCCATGTCTGTCATGTTAGACACTGTGGCCAGGTCAGTGTGATGCTCTCTGCAGTACTTCTGGGCTTCAGTCCAGGTCTTCTTCTCTTTAACAAAGTGGTACTCATGGAGGTGACACATGAAGAAGGAACACTGACCTAATAACAGAGGAAATACTGCAGTGATGGAGCAGACAGCATTGAATCAATATCATGAGTACCCAGCTCACACCCACTGCTTACACCAAATGGGGCTCTGAGTCCACCTATTTAACTTTTGATTGATAAGAAAGGTGAGCTGTCTGTCTTAAAAATGCTGTAAGATGATCACTTACCCATCAGAAGGAGCACAAACAGACTCCACTGCATCTTTGCTCTGTTGGACAAAAGTGACATTTCAGTGCACAGTGAACAGAACACAGTGGGCCTCGTGCAGAAGCTGATATGCAAACATATTTTCTCTTATTTTTGTTGGTAGCCACGATTTCTTCTTGTTTTCTTAGTTTCCACTGACTTCTCAGATTCACCAGTGTTTTCCTAATTTTGCTCCTCTCTAAGGTCAGAGGACATTTCAGTTGTCTGGAGCACTTTTACCCAGAGAAGACAAAAACATCTGGTTTTCACAGTCCTCACACTGTACAATGAAAACACACGACAAAAATTTGAGATTAAAAACATGCATGAATGTCACATCATCAAATTTAGATTATTATGTTTGAGAGTGATTATAATTGGATTATTAAATTCTTAATCCCCATTATTCATTTTCCTTAGAGGTGTTTCTATTTTACTTGAGTATTTTAATCTCATGCCACTTTCTACTTTTACTCCAATACAATTATTTGATAACTTACTAGTTACTTTACAAATTAAGATTTTTTGCACATGAACCATATGAAAATACACAAATGCAACTAAAACAGTTACTCGATTAATTAGAAAATGAACTGGCACCTATTATTTGAAAGCATTTAAGTAATTTTTCATGCAAAAAGAAGAATCATGGTTCATTTGAGACTCTGCTGTTCTATCCTGTTCATTATTTTAATTTAATTTAATTTTATGTGCTTTATTAATCCCCCTGAGGGGAAATAGGGTTGTCAATGTTATCAAACTGATTTTATTTTTATTTTTAATTTTCCTGATTGTTCACATAGTTTGCCAGTGTGCCAGAGTATTTGCACACGTCACAGCACCTGCTCCTACACAGCATTTAGGAGGTGTTACCTATGCTAATAGGTTACCTAGGATACAGTGGGATTCGTCACTCAGCACACCTTGGTAAGAGCAGGTTGGTTAAGGTGCATCTGAAGTTGACTTTTCTCTCACCGGGATTTTAAGAGAAAATTTGAGAGGAATTTAAGAGAATGTTGCTGCATGAGGCCCACTGAGTCTGATGACATTTAACACTTAAATGTAGGTCCAGTTTAATAAAAACACACAAACAAACGTCACGACCCCCTCCAGTTTATGAGGAAGCAGAATGATGTTTAGCAGCTAATATGAAAATTAGGATTAAACCTGCATGAACAGACTCACACTGTGAAACTGTCACTGTTTTCCAGCTCATGAAAATTTCTCATTTGAATAAAATACAAATAATGTGATGCATCAGGCTGAGCCAATAACAAACAAACACCTGTACAGTATAGTGCGACACAACAACCCTGCATATTGTTTATTATTATTCTCTGGTTTTCATATATTCACCTTACAATACACTGCTGCTATCAAAAACATATTGTGTTTCAGGAGTGGGTGAGACACGATGACGTCATGGGTTCTTTAACCAGAATGAGAAACAAATAGAGGATGATGCAGAATTAAATTGTTTACTGTTTCTTCAATATATAGATTTAACACCCAAAAGCATGCAGAAGAAGATACGTAGTGTTTTCTCAGCCCTGAGTCTGCAGAGCAGGCTGCATGCATCCCAAAAAAGCCCCTTAAACCAAATCCTGAGCCTGAGAGGTAAAACCCAGGGCAAGAAGACGTCCACTGGCCTCACAAAGCTTCACAGTATTGAAGCATTGTTGGATTTATTTGCATTATAATGTCAGGTGTTCTTGTTATTGTGTCCACTCTTTGTAAAACACGCTGAACTTTGCATGAAATCAAAACTTTAAAATGATAAACTGTGATTATAAAACATGTCACAAATGAGCTGAGCTGTTTGCTAAATCTGGCAAATACAAAAAGACAAACTGCAAATCTGATTAGATTTTAAATGATGTGAAATATCTACTGAAAAAAAGACATTACTGTTCTGTCCACCTCTGCACACACACAATAAATAATATATCAAAGTGACACAACAGAATCATAACTTACATCTTCTGTCCTCCTCTCAGCCGCTTCACTCTGGTGTCTCTCCTTGTGTGCTGATGAAGACTAAAATGTCCCCCAGGTAGATGCTCTCTTTGAGCCGCCTTCATGTCACGTCAGCATTTGAATATTAAAATACTGAAGTCCAAGATGTTTATCATAGTCGAGAAAGGATCTATTGATGGCATTAATACATTTACATGATGCAGCGGGGACAAAAAGAGGAACACACTTTCCTCTTTGCTGGAAAGCAGTAAGAAAGGCGTCATTCAAAAATATCCGCCAACAAAGAGCATAAACTAAATGTTTGCTACTCTGAAACAGTTTCTTTTGCATCGTCAAAAATTCAACTCAAAGAGAACCTTAACACACTGAGTCAGTATTATTGTTATGCCAGCAATGATTTGAACATATTTTTGTTGTTGTTCTGTTTCTTTTCATTCACACTCACAGGCAAAGTCAACAATCCCATCAGTTTACAGTGTGTAGGAGCCTAAATGCACGTTCACATCTGTAACTGTTAAGATAAGGGCACTATTATTGTTGTATTGTACCTTTAATTGGCCCTTGTTTACACTCTCACCAGTAGGGGGAGCTCTCGGATTTGACAGAGCTCATTGCAGTGGCGAGTGGAGCCACTCAGTTTGTGACCTCCTGTCACTTTTATCTTTGACCTTTGTCTTTACCTCTTTTTTCTGGATAATAGTGGATTTGAAAATGGACGACTGTCTCTGTACCAGCTTTGAGTTTTGACGTGAAGTGTTAAACTCTATCAAGTGGTCGGCTGGATTTGTTTTGCATGTGGATGAAGACGAAGGTGATGATTGGAGCATGAAGCTACGGCTTCACTGATTGGAAACCTGCACAGTGAAACAGAATTCTATTAGAATAGACGTGAATGCTCTATCATATTCTCAGGCGACTACATTACAAATGAAAACCCTTATACATACAAACATATATCCGGCAGACTCGGAGTTATGGGGGGCACTGACCCCTGCTGCCCCCCCAAAAAACTGCCACTGTCTAGGCCGTCACCTAGATCCCACATACCCAAAACTTCACTCAAAGTGAACCAAAAAAAATAAGAGTAAAAGGTTAGCGAGAACTATGTGTGTGTGTATACATGTACACTGATTCTGTGACCCCACTGAACATCCATCCGCTTATTCTCTTGGGGGTCACGTGGGGGCTGGAGCCTATCCCAGCTGACACTGGGTGAGAGACAGGGTACACCCTGGACAGGTCACCAGACTATCACAGGGCTGACACATAGAGACAGACAACCATTCACACTCACATTCACACCTACAGACAATTTAGAGTCACCAATTAACCTGCATGTCTGTGGACTGTGGGAGGAAGCTGGAGCACCTGGAGAAGACCCACGCTGACACGGGGAGAACATGCAAACTCGGGATCAAACCAGGAACCCTCTTGCTGTGAGGCGACAGTGCCAACCACTACACCACTGTGCCACCCCCCCACTGAACAAAGATGAGTAATTGCATATTAGCATATCAGTGCTAGACACCTTAAAGACAATGTGTAGCAAAAATCTCTGCCCAACCAGGAAGTAAACAGCTGTGGTCATGTGACAATTTGCACTGAACATGTGACACTGCACATATTTAAATATTTCATTGAGGGCCTTTATCACTTCAGTATTTGCTGGAAATGCATTCACACATCATTCAGTAACATTTTTAGAGCTTTATGACTGAAAACTTTTTTCGCTGTCACGATTGTTACTGGTGGGATTAAATGGATGAATAGATCATTTTAATGTTAAAAAAAAAATCCGTGTCAGTGAGCACCTCTTCTTTTGTTACTGAGATAATCCATCCACCTGACAGGTGTGACATGTCAGGATGCTTATGAAACAGCATCATCCAGGTGCTAACAGAACCTACACCTGCTTCTGACTCCTCGTAGCGCTTGTGCAAATAAGATATTGCATGTAAGTGTTGCTTGTCATGATCAGAAATTACAATTTTAATTTGTACTGTGCTCTGTCATGTTTACAATACACAGATGCTATAAATATTCTAATGGAATTCTGTTTCACTGTGCAGGTTTCCAATCAGTGAAGCCGTAGCTTCATGCTCCAATCATCACCTTCGTCTTCATCCACATGCAAAACAAATCCAGCCGACCACTTGATAGAGTTTAACACTTCACCTCAAAACTCAAAGCTGGTACAGAGACAGTTGTCCATTTTCAAATCCACTATTATCCAGAAAAAAGAGGTAAAGACAAAGGTCAAAGATAAAAGAGACAGGAGGTCACAAACTGAGTGGCTCCACTCGCCACTGCAATGAGCTCTGTCAAATCCGAGAGCTCCCCCTACTGGTGAGAGTGTAAACAAGGGCCAATTAAAGGTACAATACAACAATAATAGTGCCCTTATCTTAACAGTTACAGATGTGAAAGTGCATTTAGGCTCCTACACACTGTAAACTGATGGGATTGTTGACTTTGCCTGTGAGTGTGAATGAAAAGAAACAGAATAACAACAAAAATATGTTCAAATCATTGCTGGCATAACAATAATACTGACTCAGAGTGTTAAGGTTCTCTTTGAGTTGAATTTTTGACGATGCAAAAGAAACAGTTTCAGAGGAGCAAACGTTTAGTTTATGCTCTTTGTTGGCGGATATTTTTGAATGACGCCTTTCTTACTGCTTTCCAGCAAAGAGGAAAGTGTGTTCCTCTTTTTGTTCCCGCTGCATCATGTAAATGTATTAATGCCATCAATAGATCCTTTCTCGACTATGATAAACATCTTGGACTTCAGTATTTTAATATTCAAATGCTGATGTCAGGTGAAGGCGGCTCAAAGAGAGCATCTACCTGGGGGACATTTTAGTCTTCATCAGCACACAAGGAGAGACACCAGAGTGAAGCGGCTGAGAGGAGGACAGAAGATGTAAGTTATGATTCTGTTTGATATGCAGTTTGTCTTTTTGTATTTGCCAGATTTGCCAGAACAGCTCAGCTCATTTGTGACATGTTTTATAATCACAGTTTACCATTTTAAAGTTTTGATTTCATGCAAAGTTCAGCGTGTTTTACAAAGAGTGGACACAATAACAAGAACACCTGACATTATAATGCAAAGAAATCCAACAATGCTTCAATACTGTGAAGCTTTGTGAGGCCAGTGGACGTCTTCTTGCCCTGGGTTTTACCTCTCAGGCTCAGGATTTGGTTTATGGAGCTTTATGCAGCAGACATTACTCTGTGCTGAAAAGACACTGATTTCCCTCCTCTTAGTTAAGCCTTAATATTGTTTTATCTGTGACTACGTCTTATCCTCTTTTTTCTCATTCTGGTTAAAGCTTTTTTTGGGATGCATGCAGCCTGATCTGCAGACTCAGGGCTGAGAAAACACTACGTATCTTCTTCTGCATGCTTTTGGGTGTTAAATCTATATATTGAAGAAACAGTAAACAGTTAAATTCTGCATCATCCTCTATTTGTTTCTCATTCTGGTTAAAGAACCCATGACGTCATCGTGTCTCACCAGCTCCTGAAACACAATATGTTTTTGATAGTAGCAGTGTATTGTAAGGTGAATATATGAAAACGAGACAATAACCATGTTTCTGACAGATTAGGGTGGGGGGTTTGAACCTCGGGGTGGGGGAGCCCTTCTGTGTGGAGCTTGCATGTTCTCCCCGTGTTAGCGTGGGTTTTCTCCAGTAACAATAGTGACAGCAAAAAAAGTTTTCAGTCATAAGGCTCTAAAAATGTTACTGAATGATGTGTGAATGCATTTCCAGCAAATATTGAAGTGATAAAGGCCCTCAATGAAATATTTAAATATGTGCAGTGTCACATGTTCAGTGTAAATTGTCACATGACCACAGCTGTTTACTTCCTGGTTGGGCAGAGATTTTTGCTACACATTGTCTTTAAGGTGTCTAGCACTGATTTGCTAATATGCAATTACTCATCTTTGTTCAGTGGGGGGGTGGCACAGTGGTGTAGTGGTTGGCACTGTCGCCTCACAGCAAGAGGGTTCCTGGTTTGATCTCGAGTTTGCATGTTCTCCCCGTGTCAGCGTGGGTCTTCTCCAGGTGCTCTGGTTTCCTCCCACAGTCCAAAGACATGCAGGTTAATTGGTGACTCTAAATTGTCCGTAGGTGTGAATGTGAGTGTGAATGGTTGTCTGTCTCTATGTGTCAGCCCTGTGATAGTCTGGTGACCTGTCCAGGGTGCACCCTGCCTCTCACCCAGTGTCAGCTGGGATAGGCTCCAGCCCCCTCGTGACCCCTAACAGGATAAGCAGTTACAGAAAAGGAATGAATGTTTGTTATTGGCTCAGCCTGATGCATCACATTATTTGTGTTTCATTCAAATAAGAAATTTTCATGAGCTGGAAAACAGTGACAGTTTCACAGTGTGAGTCTGGTCATGCAGGTTTCATCCTAATTTGCATATTAGCTGCTAAACATCATTCTGCTTCCTCATAAACTGGAGGGGGTGGTGACGTTTGTTTGCGTTTTTATCAAATTGGACCTACTTTTAAGTGTTAAATGTATTTTTTTTAAACTGACAGGAGTTATTAGACTCAGTGGGCCTTATGCAGCAACATTCTCTTAAATTCCTCTGATGTTTTCTCTTTAAATTCTGAGAAAAGTCAACTTCAGTTGCACCTTAGCCAACCTGCTTTCACCAAGGTGTGCTGAGCAGCCGGGCATTGCTAGGCATCAGAAAAACACTTAAACACTTTTGATTTCAGCCATTGAACCTTTCAGTTCCTCCTTCTGCAGCACACCAAACATAATCAAGTAAGCCCTCTACAAGCGGGAATATTACAAAAAAAAAAAAAAGATTTACACAGTCTTACAATCTTTCAAATCAACAGGTACAAAATAAAGAACATATATGCAAATAATAACAATATTTCAGTCCAGCTATTGAACTTTTCAATCTTAGTGTAGCACAATAAATGTAATCGAGAAATCCTTTTACATGAGGGAATATTACCAAAAAAAAGTCAAAATCTTAAATTAAGAGTACCTGATATGGTCTGAAAAGTTATTCCACTGATTGGGTAGCTTTATAAACTAGCCCACCCACAGCCCACAGCCCACAGCCCACCTAGTCCAATTTCAAGGAATGTCTGGCGCAGTGCACGAGCAAGCAAACATATGCCAGCCTTAATGGACAGTAGGCCTATGCTTGGTGTCTTTCCCTCTGCCAATAAAATAGCATTTCTGAACATTATCTAAAGTGAACCTAAACTAGCCATAGTTAGGGTGACCATATTTTGATTTCCAAAAAAGAGGACACTTGGCCCGGCCACGAGATAGCCTACTTAAATGATACTCGCAGTTTACTCAAAGATGCCTTATAATTTTAATATATTTAAAGTTTATATGTATGGATAGTTCAGTTCAGTTATATTATAAAATAATATCTCTCAAAAACAGAAATTCAGATTGGCCCCTATAGATAGGACACACACACACACACACACACACACACACACACACACACACACACACACACACTAGAGTGTGGCTACCCGATCCAAGCCCGACGGGTCCCGACGGTAGGCCTACCCGACGGGTCGGGCCAGGTTCGGTCAAAAATGTATAAATTGTATTTGGGCTCGGGTCGGATTCGGTCAGCTTTCAGTGAAAATGTAGTGTAATAATGAATAAAATCCTATTGTCTGTCCTGTTTATTGCTTGGGCACTGTTATTTACGTGACAACACCTGAACACAACACACACACATTGGCTGTTTGATTCTACCTCTCCCCTCGCTGGAAGCCTCAGACCTTCCGCCGCCAGCCTCCGCCTTGATTAAACACTGAAAATTAAATAAAAGAGGGAGACAGGTGTCTCCTATTTTATCTTATTTTGTTATATTTCTCCCTCTCCCCTTGCTGAAAGCTTCGGACCTCCCGGCGCCCGCTCCCGTCTCAAACACGGAGGTCTCCCTCTCCGCGGAGCACCCACGGCGCAAGCCCGGCCTGTTCAATAGCCTGTAACCATAACAGCTGTGTGACACAAACTCAGTGCTTTGGTCATTAAATAATGTCGGGCTCGATTCGGTTTCGGACATAACAAAACAGAATGACTGCCGGGTTCGGACAGAAATATGAGGCCGTGCCGCACTCTAACACACACACACACACACACACACACACACAAAATGGACATTATCATCAATTTATAAACCCCCCCGGACGCCACGGACAAGACGTGAAAAGTGGACATGTCCGGGCAAAAGAGGACGTTTGGTCAGCCTAGCCATAGTTTAATTTGGGGTGGTGATTTGCGAGACTCATGTTTTTGGCGTCGACACTGCAGACAAAAAGTTTGAAGCACTAAACTTTTAAACAGATGATCTTACCTCCCTCCACCTCATTCTCATCTCTCCTTGCTGCTTCCCTGTCTGTCCCTGCCTCCTCTGTTCTGCAAAAAGAATTTCCTTATGTCCATGATGACGGTAATCCATCAATGTGTGGTGGTATTATATACTACGCTTCAGCTCTACTTGACAACATGTGTGGGCTACTGTCCACTGGTAAATTTGCACTGCGGGCTGCAGTAGCTTGCCTTCCAACTCCAATTTTGCGCGGATGCACACTAGGCTTCATGCGCGTTCCATTTACTGAACATGCACAGATGCACCCAAAGCCTGCAAGTGCAACCTATCCACTCTTTGATATGCGGCACCAGCCCTACTACCAGGTTGAAGTAGGAAGAAATTGTACCCATGCTATTCTTCCTTGACACATCAGTCATAGCGTAGCCCTATGGATTTTCAGTAATGAAAAAATAGGCTCATTCATGAAATTTGATTGGGAATTTTTACAGGGGCACAGTGCATGTTTAGCAAGGCACGTGCCCCGGTGAAAAGTGTCCTAGTGATCCTGATAGCAGTGATGGCCAAATGAGGCCTCATGAAGCACTGTCTTTATTTTCTGAAGCCACCAGATGGCGCTGTCTGCTCAACAAAGGTTTGAAAGCACACTTCATTCCAAGTCCTTCAGCCTTCATTTTTAAATCAAGAGCGCCATCTGGTGGCTTCAGAAAATAAAGAAAGTGGTTCATGAGGCTTCATTTGGCCATCACTACCTTATAGTACTAATACACTGTAAGAATAATCTGCAAAAGTCCTGCAGTGAAAATAAAAGTTGAACTACTGTATGTGTTAAAATAATGAACAGGACAGAACAGCAGGTTCTCAAAGGAACCATGATTATTATTTTTTTTGCATGAAAAATGACAAACGCTTTTTAAAAAAAAAAAATAGGTGCAAGTTCATTTTCTAATTAATCGAGTAACTGTTTTAGTTGCATTTGTATATTTTCATATGGTTCATGTGCAAAAAAATCTTAATTTGTAAAGAAACTAGTAAGTTATCAAATAATTGTATTGGAGTAAAAGTAGAAAGTGGCATGAGATTAAAATACTCAAGTAAAATAGAAACACCTCAAAGTTACACTTAAGTACTCAACTAAATGTACTTAATTACTTTTTACCGCTGGTCAGCAGAGGGAAACACAGTTATTAAAGTCAGTAATTGGGATTAAGTATTTAATAATCCAATTATAATTACTCTCAAACATAATAATCTAAATTTGATGATGTGACATTCATGCAGGTTTTTAATCTCATTTATGTCGTGTGTTTTCATTGGACAATGTGAGGACTGTGAAAACCAGATGTTTTTGTCTTCAACTGAAATGTCCTCTGACCTTAGAGAGGAGTAACATTAGGAAAACACTGGTGAATCTGAGAAGTAAGTGGGAACGAAAATGGGAGAAAATATGTTTGCATATCAGCTTCTGCACGAGGCCCACTGTGTTCTGTTCACTGTGCACTGAAATGTCACTTTTGTCCAACAGAGCAAAGATGCAGTGGAGTCTGTTTGTGCTCCCTCTGATGGGTAAGTGATCATCTTACAGCATTTTTAAGACAGACAGCTCACCTTTCTTATCAATCAAAAGTTAAATAGGTGGACTCAGAGCCCCATTCGGTGTAAGCAGTGGGTGTGAGCTGGGGACTCATGATGTTGATTCAATGCTGTCTGCTCCATCACTGCAGTATTTCCTCTGTTATTAGGTCAGTGTTCCTTCTTCATGTGTCACCTCCATGAGTACCACTTTGTTAAAGAGAAGAAGACCTGGACTGAAGCCCAGAAGTACTGCAGAGAGCATCACACTGACCTGGCCACAGTGTCTGACATGACAGACATGGAGAGACTCCGTGACTCTGCACAGAATCAAGATGGAGCCTGGATTGGGCTTTACAGCGACCCTGAAAGAAATGAGAGAGGGATGTGGCACTGGCAGTGGTCTCTGCCAGGGCTGGAGTTCAATGATAGTGAGAGTAGATGGCAGAGTGGAGAGCCGAATGATTACCATTCTAGAAATGAGAAATGTGTGCGGATGAACAATCACAAATGGAAGGATATCCCTTGTTCTAATAAACGTAAATGTATCTGCTATGATGGTGAGAATATGTAACTAATAATGTTATTATGTGTATACAGCAGATCATCCTGTCTAACAATAGTTTTTGTTGACATATACCTTCTCTTTTAGTGTGGGATTAAGTAGAAACTTGGCTAAAAGTCAACACTTTCAATTTCCTTTTTATTCTTAAGTAAGATTACTGGTAAGTGTGGTGATGAAATTTCTCTTTCTCTACATGCAGAAATGAATTCTAATCCAGTCCTACTTTTAATGATGTGATCCACCTTGTTATATCACACACACTTTGATCTTGTAAACATGTGAACCTGCAGTGGATTCATTTGAATTTATCTCACGTTATTGTTTCACCCGTTTAAAGAAGAAAAAAGCATTTTATGAGATGAAATAACTTGTAAACAGTGTGTGTTTCTTAGTTTGTCTGTTTATCCCACAGAAAGGAGGAAATCCAACAAGAGATTCCATCTGATTGAAGACAGGATGAGCTGGCCACAGGCTCAGAGCTACTGCAGAGAACATCACACTGACCTGGTCAGTGGACACCAACAGTTAGAGGACGACAAATTCAAGACAGAGTATAAGTCAGACGAGCGGGTGTGGATCGGCCTGTTCAGAGACTCCTGGAGGTGGTCAGATGGGAGCAATCACTCTTTCAGATACTGGGATCTGGAGTTATTCAGAGATGAAGACGGCAGCAAGAAATGTGCTGTGACTCTGCTGGATGGAAAATGGAGCTCCGACGAGTGTGAAGAAACAAAAGCCTTCTTCTGCTATGATGGTGAGTTTTGCAAGAGTCTATCTAACAGTTATTAGGGGCCAGGCAGCCTAAGCTGCCAGGACCCTATTGTTATCCTGCATGTTCTTCTCCTTTTTCTTCTTCTTCTGAGGAAATCGTACTTCCCATGCGTGAAAAATCACCAAACTTGACACAAAGGTCCAGTCCCATGCCAGATTGCCTCAGCTGCAAAGACAGGTCAATAGTCCTGGTGGTGGCGCTACAGCAAGCCTCTAAATTCCAAAACTTTGAAAATTCATAACAAATCAACCATATGTGCTACAGCTTTGGAACTTTCACTTTGAAATTTGCTTTTCCATGGCATGGATGGCTACTGTCTGGCACCTTGATGGTTGGCTTAGCCACACATGAACTGTCACTTGCCAATTAGCTCAGTGAGATAGAAGACAGACCTCAGTCTCAGAAGTTGCGAGTTCAAGCCTCAGCTAAGGCAGCACATTTCTAATGTGAAAGTCCTATGTTCAGGCATCATGCTATGTGGATTAGAGACTACTAAGGTTAATATAATTATGATCCAGGCAGTTTTGCGGAGAGACAAATACTCTTTATCAACACTTTTCCCTGTTATCCCTTGTCTCTTTTCCCTGTTTATTTGGCTTAGCTATCAGTCAATATGCAGAGTCTATCCAATAGCTACTTTTACATTTTAAAAAATGTTTTCATCTTTATCACCATGGATAATGTTTAGCTTTAAGCTAGATCAGGCCAGTTTGTTCTTAATTGCTAGCAGTTAATGTTATTCTTACTTTCTTGTTCTTGAGTTTTTTCTTTCCTTTGTATATTATGAGTCTGATCACTTCAGCCACTCATCCACAATTTGAAGGGCATAAGGGTATGATGTAACTGCTATGCTGTGATATGCTTTGTTTTAGTGTGTGTGTTGCTCAGAATTGCCTAATTTTGCCTAAAATTGCTGCGCAGCATCTATAATTATATTTGTTTTGTGCTATATATTTGTGTATGTATGTTGAGTTCCTTTCAGTGAATATATTTATAATATATTATACACAGGACTTCACATTTGGATTCTGTCTAATTATTCCTTGAAGTAAAAATACACATGACCAGAAACAAAGCTGCCAGGTCTAAATTCAGTCTGTCATGTCACAACATGTAAATTACCTACACATCTGTTTTTGTGTCACAATAGATGGTTTCTTTAACTGTCCGGCTAAAGTGTCCACAAACTGTCAGTTTCTTCCATGACAGATAAAGTGATCCTGATCAAAGAGAGCAAGACCTGGGAGGATGCCTTGAATTACTGCAGAGAGAACTACAGTGACCTGGTCTCCATCACCAACCCTCACCAGCAGAGATGGGTCCAAGAGAGAGCCAAGAAGGCCAACACTACCTATGTCTGGCTGGGACTGCGCTACACCTGCGTTATGGATCTGTGGTTCTGGGTCAATGACAATGTGGTCTGCTACCAGAAGTGGGCCTCAGAAGTTAAGACTGAGAGCTGTGACAGGGCTGCAGCCATGAGCAGAGAGGGAGGACATGAGTGGTTTGAAAAGGCCAATAATGAAACATTTAATTTCATCTGCACTGTAAAGTAAGTTTCCCAGGTCAGTGGTCGAAAGCAGCAGAAAGATCCTAAATGAGGGAAAGATCATAGTTTGAGTTTTTAAAAAGTTACTTGGTTGAAGTGTATCTTTTATTCTGCGTTGTTGTTTTTGTGTGTTTTTATCTATTATACATTTTTTAAAGGTCCAGTGTGTAGGATTTAGGTGACATAATGGTGCTAATAGACGATAACATTATAATTACGTTTTCATTTTTGTATAATCACCTGAAGACAAGAATTGGGCTTTTTGTTACCTTAGAATGAGCCATTAATATCTACATAGGGGGCGGGTCGTCGGCCATGACCATGCTGCACCGCCATGTTTCTACTAGTGATGGCCAAATGAGGCCTCATAAACCACTGTCTTTATTTTCTGAAGCCACCAGATGGCGCTGTCTGTTCAACAAAGGTTTGAAAGCACACTTCATTGCAAGTCCTTCAGCCTTTATCTTTAAACCAAGAGCGCCATGTGGTGAGGTCAGAAAATAAAGACAGTGGTTCATGAGGCTTCATTTGGCCATCACTAGTTTTGATCTAGTTGGTTTTATTATGTAAAATCTTTTACTTTAATAATCACATTTTTGGAGTTTTGTGTAAACAGATAATTGATTTCTCTCTCCCATCACTAGTTTCTACACTAGCCCACAACAGACAAACCAAACACTGGCTCTAGACAGAGCCGTTTATGTTTCTGCATCAGCCACTGTAGTTAGCAGCCCCTCTGCGAAAAGCCAAACAGCATTGGAAAAACACAGATATTTTTATGGGAAACTGCTTTATACAGTGTCTTTACCTGTTAAAATCACAGAGTCCATGTGTTTTGGAGAGGAACAGACAATTCTGCTTTCAGTAGAAACCTCCCAAACGTTTGGGTCTTAAGTTATCAGAGAAAAAAAAGTGAGCACACATTAGCAGGTGCAAGGCTATTGGCCTGTCTGCAACGAGCCAAACAGCATCGGAGAAACACTGTTGTTTAACATGAACCTGCTTTATTTAGTGTTTTTACCAGTTTAAATCACTGGGCCCATTTGTTTAGGAGAGGACGAGACCTCTGTGGATAATTCAGCCTCTGAGGCCTGTGCTGCGAAGCAGGATTTGGAGTTGGTGTTGTAACCTCAGGATTAACTCTGGGTTTTCAGTGCTATGAAGCGGGTTCTCTTTTATAAGAGTGATGGCCAAATGAGGCCTCATGAAGCACTGACTTTATTTTCTGAAGCCACCAGATGGCACTGTCTGTTCAACAAAGGTTTGAAAGCACACTTCATTGCAAGTGCTTCAGTCTTTATCTTTAAACCAAGAGCGCCATCTGGTGGGGTCAGAAAATAATAAAATTGGTTCATGATGCTTCATTTGGCCATCACTACTTTTTACCACAATAAATCAGGGTGGTAACTTACGCTGAACCAACACATTTTCACTCCGACCTTGTCATATATTGATGTTTTGGTTCCACGTCTACATTCAATGTGCAAGGTACCCTGGGTGCGTTTGTTGTTGACGTTCTTGGACACTGTGTCAAGTTCTCTTCTTTCAAGATCCACTTCTGTTTCACAGGAAATTGACGTTTACATACAGTCTCTTTTAAAGTAAACGCACTACGTCGGTACAATACTGCGAATCTGACACACACACAGGTTTATACAACAAAAACACATGGTTACATTTCGGCAACAAAGGGAAGTGGTGAGGTTTAGGAGAAAAGAACAGGGTTTGGCTTTAGAATCTTACGGGACACGAACACCACTCTCTCGGGTGAAAGTCAGTGCTTGTTGGGCCCATCCACCACCCCTCCCGGCCCATTTGGACTTTCACTGCCTTAACTTTCGCCCCCTGATGCTGCCAGGTGCCATCAAACTATATGTTCTGTTGGTTCCTGACACTGCAAGTCGAGGATTTCAGTGACTTTGGAGTGAGATCGTGCTCGCTCACAGCCTGTCAGCACCCCAACCTCTAACCAGTCTGATCACTGAAAATAAAAGTAGCCATCAGAGTCTCAGGTAAAAAAAACCCCTGATACATTCTTAAGTACGTACTTAAACTTAAACCTCCTGAACAATACACACTGAAGGTTTCATCTGGTTGCTGTCTGCATTCCTCGCCACTAGATGCCACTAAATCCTACACACTGCTCCTAAACCCACTCTTACTCACTGGTCACAGACTTTATATTTTTGGTGTGCTGTTCTTGACTGCAACAAGCTTATACTACAATAATAATCTGCTCTCTGGGTTAACTGAATGATAATATGGCAAGTACAGAAATCACAGCTTGATGAGGGGAAAAACTAAATTATTAACAGACTTATTAACTGCAGATTAGGCATTGAGTTAAAGTGGCTGAAGGTGATATTAGGTGATATTCACGTGCCTAGATGGGCCTTTAAAATACATAAAACATGATGACAAATACACAAGAAGAAACAATTTAATCATAGACTCAACAGTCAATACAAGCATTAAAAATGCAGGCAAAACATCACAAGGTGCAAACTATAATACAATAAAGCACCGTAAAACAACAAGCACATGATCATTCATGACTACATGACTGATCCCTCTGTAGAGACTGTTCCAGTTTGAGTGTAAACAGATCCCAGCCTTTTGTCATTATTGCTGGATGGCAGATAACAATGATACATTTCTTGTTGTTGTAGTTATTAATATATGAGTGTAGTGTATCCATAGGCTGTTTTTCTCTTGAAGTCTGGATATTTTATTCATCTTTTGAATTTTTCTTGTATCCTATTGTATGATTATCAGAGAATATGTCTAAAATCACAGATCTGGTTATTATTATAATGTGCCAAACCATATTTTGTCACAATCTGGAGTTTTATGTAAATGAATAATTGATTTGCCTATTGATGAATAAACTATATAACCATTAACCATGATGTTGTCCTTGTTTGCACTGTTTTGACTGATTGATTTTCATGCTTTACTTTTACATAAGTGGTGCCTTATTTGACAGTAAAAACATATACTACCATCATAATGCATGAGTTCATAACTTTATAGTCATTTTGAATGGGTTGCTCCCTGGTGTCGTTCTTAAACGCTGTAAAGATGACAATGAATGTGTTTTAAACTGGCTTTTTGTAAGAGATCTGCTGAGTGAGTAGTTGAGCAAGTCCATGGAGATGTGTTTGTTGGTGAAGTGATATCTTTCGACACTGGAGGGCGCACCTGAGCCAGCTTGTCTGCTCTCTGCTCATGATGGTGATGCAGTTTCCTCATGATTTCAAAGGAACAAGTGACCAAGTAATCATTATACCAGCCTCAGTTTAACCCCATTAAATATACTGGAAACGTTACTGTCCATATGTGTTGATCTGCATAACTGTCTGTTAGAGCAGAAACTATTTTTTTGCATAAGCACATGATATAAACAAGCATAAGAGTATGTTTGGTGTTTCTAAAGAGTTTGAACAGAGAACATGTACTGAGGAGATTTTACATTGAAAAATAATCTTTGCTGCACTCTGGTGGACAAACTGTGTACTTACTGGCCAACACCTAGGTGACTAAGCTATATAGACTAATCTCCAGCCCAGTCACCAGAGGAAAATGTTTAAAAGTGACATGGTAAAGATAACATGTCAATGAGCTGACAGAGTCTGGCCATTTTCAGCCGTGGTTGTGGTGACAAAAGCAGGTATTTCTTTAACAAGATGTTAGAATAAGAATTCAGAACATTTGTAGGGAGGAGAAAGATTTTTTTTTCAACAGGAGTTTTGCACATTTCCAGCTGTGGTTGTGACAACAAAATCAGGTACTTTCTAACAATAGGTTGGGGCATTTCCAGCTGTGGTTGTGGTGGCAAAAGTGGGTACTTTTTTTTAACGAGAGGTTGGAACATTTCCCGCAGGGTTATGACAAAAAAACTTAACGTGAGTGCCAAGACTCCCAGGCTGTGATGGAAGGTAACCCTAATGCTTTTATCTTTATCAGTGTTTGATCATCAAATATGAATCCAATAGAATAAATTGAATAATCAGCAATAGCAGCTAGAGTTTTATTGAAATGACATTTACCATTGAAGAGAACTCTGTCAGCTTTCCCATCACAAATAAACAATCAAAAAAACAGATATCTCTGCTAGCATGACGTTAATCAAGATTATCTTCAAATTTTACAAGAGATATTTTTCTAAAAACTAAAATTCTTTATCAATAAACATGAATCCAATGTATTTCCTCCACACCAGGGGTGGGCAACCTGTGGCTCTTTAGCCCTTCTTCAGTGGCTCCCCGTGGCTTTGACAGGCTTTAAGCATTTTAATTTTTGTTTATCATTGTTGTTTGTCAACTAAGACTAGACAGATTTTGTTTTTATTGTTTTTGTTCAAAAATGGCTCTTTTAAAGTAAAGGTTTCTGACTCCAGCCCCATACGTAGCTGTGGCATTTAGAAACAATGCCTGTTGGACAGTAAACATCCATGTTCCACTCCTGTTTGTTTTCCATGGCATTATGTAAACGACCTCTGCCATAACTTAAATGGACTTCTTCTTCTGATCAGTGGCAGTGACGCAGACCTGAAACCCCTCTGTTTAATTATTCAAATTCCGACAGTAAAATTGCTTCATGTAGAGCATGCAACACTGTACTGAGAGCAGTCTACATCAGCACATCAGAGAGAGAGCACCAGAGTGAAGCGAGGAGAGAAGAAATTGCCAGATGTAAGTTTAATCTATCTATCTATCTATCTATCTATCTATCTATCTATCTATCTATCTATCTATCTATCTATCTATATAAGATCAACGTACAATGTGTAGTTTTTGATGGTACTGTTTCAGAGGTTGTTTTGTATTGACTGATTCATTTTCATGACCAGTAGCATCTTGCTTGGCGTTCCTCATACATCTATCTACCTACCTACCCAAATAAGTAACCTTCATGACAGTGATGGCCAAATGGGATCACTGAACCACTGTCTTTATTTTCTGAAGCCACCAGATGGTGCTGTCTGTTCAACAAAGGTTTGAAAGCACACTTCATTGCAAGTCCTTCAGCCTTTATTTAAACCAAGAGCGCCATCTGGTGGGGTCAGAAAATAAAGACAGAGGTTCATGAGGCTTTATTGGCCATCATTACGTCATGGGCTAAAAAAAAAAAAAGCATTTATGATGTGTGCATGTTATCTCTGGTTTTAATGTGATTTGCATGTGACCTTACCATCCGACGTTCCTCTTCCTTATGAGGCTAAAATTTGTATTCTAGAGGGAGCAGAGCAGCACTTTTATAACCTGGACAAATAGCCCATAAACAAGCTGTTAAAATCATGTGTATCCATCTCATCTAACAGAGTGAAGATGCAGTGGAGCCTGATTGTGCTCATTCTGATGGGTAAGTGCTACTGCTGCTAAAATCACTACAGCTTCAAGCTACAGTTGATAATATTTTTCAAGATAACTTTGTGTCACTGTTTTCTAAAGGAGGTACATGAGACAGGTAAGGTGTGAAAAAAATCATGTTCTTCCTCCATTTCCTACTGCTTCTGAAGGCATTCACTGGGATCTACCGTGGCGCACCAAAACAACCAATCAGAGCTGAGGAGCTGGGCACGAATAAAACAGTTCGCGCGAGTGAATGGCATGTAAAGTTGATATAAAGACGCGATTCGATTAATTCCTGTGGGCGGAGTGATGGATGCGATGGATGCAACACGAATTACGTGAATAGCGCAATTTTGCATCATACGCTTATTCGCAAGACTTGAAGAATCTGAACTGTGCGCTGCAATAGCCAATCAACATTGAGATCCTCCAGAGACGTACGATGCCGAGGAAGTCCCACATCAGTCTGTGGCTACCCCAAGCTCTATGACACCACTTGCTACTTTTATAGAAACAGGAACAAAAAGGCAACCCGGCCTCACTCCTAAGTCATCAAAATCGGGTGTTAGACACTGGCGATAAAGCTGTCCTTTAACATTGGCATGATACGCAGCCGGTCACTGTATAGTTTAATGGTGCTTGGCAGCGTCAGAGGGAAAACCAACAGTACACAAACAAAAGTTAAGGCAAAGAAAATCTGAGTAAGGTGTGTGGGAGGGGTGGTCTATGGGTCCAACAAACAGTTATTTTCACCTGGGAGAGCGGTGTTGGCGTCCCCAAAGATTCTAAAGCCAAACCCTGTTCTTTTGTCCTAAACCGAACGACGTGCGTTACTTTTTGAAGAAACAAAATCATCAAGCAGTCAAGATGAAAGAAAATACCGCCTTGTGTCACAAACTTACTCATTTTACAGCTAAACAGTACACTAAAATATGCTTCTGGAAAAAATAGAGGCGAAAAGGGCAATACAGGAACAGAATATTGAGTCATATTTGATCAGTGCTGCCTAGTTTGACAGTTTAATTGACCTTTAGCTAAGCCCCGCCCCTTTGTGATGGTCTGACAAGCTGTCAGAGTAAGCATGGAGCCCACATCCAGAGAGAAGCAGACAGAGGGGTCTACAGTCTGTGTTTGAAGGATATATCCAGGATGTCAAACTGACTCAGCAGCAACAACAGGTTAAAAAGACAAAGATAGTTAGAAGCTAAAGCCGAACTATAGGCTACAGATCACAGTGTAAAAGTGAACCACCACATCACTGCTGATCGCCACACAAGACAATGAATATAAAGGGAAACTTTGCTCATATTGAACCAGCTGTGTGGCATCGCAGTGTGTGCAGATGAACGATGTTTGGCTTCCACAGTCAGAGAGGACACTTCATCTGCACACACTGCGATGACACAGAGCTGGTTCAATATGAGCAAAGTTCCCCTGCTTCCCTTCACTGGTTCCTGCACAGCAGGGTCGATCTTTGTTTCACTGTTATAATCAGTACAAAACAAAAGCAGCATGTGTATACATTCAGTAGGCTATATCTCCAGTAGCTAGCTAGCTAACCCTACACTTTACAGGGTTTGATTTTGGTTTTGGAACAGGGAAGAAACGTATATCTTTTTCCAACCTCTCCAGGTAACGAGTATCATTAATACACGACGTGCCCCAGACACAACATTTAGCTCCAAATCCACAGAACCAGCCTGGAAATGAAGGAAATCTGAAGCGATTGCATTAGAGTCAATGGAGCACAGCTGTGTTGGTGCTGGATCTTGTCGCTACGTCATGATTGGCCAGTCTGTGTCTGGGGGCGGGACTTAACAAAGGGTCAATTGAGGCATCAGCTCTGACTGGTTGATTTTATCCACATGCAGCTGGGCCATTAGAAGTGGTACAAGACAATAGAGTAGGCAGAAGATTTTCAGAGAAGTTTCAGCAAATATATAAAATAATAATATAAATATATATAATATATATATATATTTTTTTTTTTTGGACACTACTTACCTAACTGCTCACCCATTTAAATGAGGGTGTCAGAGGTACTCAAGGTTTGACCTGTTCACCAATACTGAACAATCTCTGTTATTAGGTCAGTGTTCCTTCTTCATGTGTCACCTCCATGAGTACCACTTTGTTCAAGAGAAGAAGAACTGGACTGAAGCCCAGAAGTACTGCAGAGAGCATCACACTGACCTGGCCACAGTGTCTGACATGACAGACATGGAGAGACTCAATGACTCTGCACAGAATCGAGGTGGAGCCTGGATTGGGCTTTACAGCCACACAGATGCCAACAGGATGTGGCAGTGGTCTTTGCCAGGGGTGGAGTACGATGAAAGTGAGAGCAAATGGGATGATGAGCCAGAAGACGACGAAAAAAAGAACTGTGTGTTGATGGAGGACGAAGAATGGGATGGCGCCCCTTGTAATGATGAAAAGAAATCTATCTGCTATGATGGTGAGAATATTTGCTTATACTTTGATTATGTGTATGAAGCATATCATCCTGTCTAACAATAGTTTGTTGGGGTTTTTGATGTAGTCATATCCCTCCTCTTTTTAAAGTAGACACTCGGTCAATATGGTTACAAAATATATCTCATATGTATAATTTAAAAGTCAACTAGTAATATTTGCCTTTTGCATTTATTTATTAAATTTCTCTACTTTACTGAACATTACTGAATGAATTCTAATCACAGGCCTACTTTTAATTATGTTTTGTTTTATATTCAAACACTTAAACATCTAAACCTGCAGTGTAGTATTGTTAATTTATCTCACATTATAGTTTCTTAGTTTGTCTGTTTATCCCACAGAAAGGAGGAAATCCAACAAGAGATTCCATCTGATTGACAGAGAGATGAGCTGGCCACAGGCTCAGAGCTACTGCAGAGAACATCACACTGACCTGGTCAGTGGACACCAACAGTTAGAGGACGACGAATTCAAGACAGAGTATAAGTCAGACAAGGACGTGTGGATCGGCCTGTTCAGAGACTCCTGGAGGTGGTCAGATGGGAGCAGTTTCTCTTTCAGATACTGGGATCTGGAGTTATTCAGAGATGAAGACAGCAGCAAGAAATGTGCTGTGACTCTGCTGGATGGAAAATGGAGCTCCGACGAGTGTGAAGAAACAAAAGCCTTCTTCTGCTATGATGGTGAGTTTTGCAAGAGTCTATCTAACAGTATTTGTTTTGTGTCTTTTATTGGTCTTTTTGTCTCTTTGGGGTAATTTGTGTCTGTTATTGGTCATTTTGAATGGATTTGAGGCTATTCCATGTCTATTTTTTTTGTCTCTTTGTGTCTTTTATTGATGGTTTTGTGTCTTTTTCGTTCATTTTGTGTGTCTTTGAGGTGATTTTATGTCTTTGGTCGTTATGTTTGTCATTGATTTTAATCATGGGGGTCATTTCATGACTCTTTGTGGTTGCTTTGCATATCTTTTCGGGATCTTTTTGAGTCTGTGCCCCAGTATGTGCGTGTTAATTTGAGTGACATTTTGCAGGTGAAGACCAGGGGGGGCCCTGACACTTGCCCAGTCGGCCCGTTCATTAATCCACCCACACCTCTGCTATGATGCTGTGTTTTTCTCCATTTCTTCCATGACAGATAAAGTGATCCTGATCAAAGAGAGCAAGACCTGGGAGGATGCCTTGAATTACTGCAGAGAGAACTACAGTGACCTGGTCTCCATCACCAACCCTCACCAGCAGGAAAGGGTCCAAGAGAGAGCCAAGAAGGCCGACACTACCCACGTCTGGCTGGGACTGCGCTACACCTGCGTTATGGATCTGTGGTTCTGGGTCAATGACAATGTGGTCTGCTACCAGAAGTGGGCCTCAAAAGATAAGACTGAGAGCTGTGACAGTGCTGCAGCCATGAGCAGAGAGGAAGGACATGAGTGGCTTGAAAAGGATGTTTCTAATACATTTAATTTCATCTGCACTGTAAATTAAGTTTCCCCGGTCAATGGTTGAAAGCAGCAGAAAGATTCTTAACGACAAAACATAACAAAATAGTTTTTTTGTCATGCGATCTCCTTTTAACAGGCATAGTTAATGTAGGGAAATATCATACTTTGGAAATGTCTTGGTTAAGGTGTATCTTTTACTCAACTTTGGTGTGGGTGTGTGAGTGTGTGTGTGTGTGTGTGTGTGTCCAAAACAAGCATTAAAAGTTTTCTGAAATTTGATGTTTAAATATGCAAATGAGGCGGTATTTAAACACAAAACAAAAATCTGAACACTGGATGAAGCCAGGTCTAAAATTCATGTTTCATTTAGTTGACTTGTTAAGCATCACATCCGAAAATTCTGTAAACAGCCGTAGAAAAAAAATATTTTCGGCATGTTTTAAGGAATAAAATGTAATATAAATCAGGGTATGACTTATTAGTCATACCCTGATTTATATTATTATTATTATATATAAACAAGTCCCTCTGGGAAAACTTTCATAAAATGACACTATAAAGTCTGGTGTATGGAAGTGCTTATGAAGTGGAGATTTTTGGCTCCGAGTTTGACAAATAACAAATTTTGAGAAAATGGCATTTAAAGCTGTGTATTTTAAAATTCCATGCATGACACAACAGGGTAAAATGTTACCTACTGCAATACATATCACCATGAAGCTTCCCCAGCTGATTACTTACAATAAGACGATTATTTTTTATTATGTTTCCACCTTGGGTGTCTCGCTTAATACCGTAAAACTTGGGCTATTATTTGCTTAAATCACTGAACTCATCAGGCTTACTGTACGTTTGGTACAGGCGTCTACTCTGTGTCGGACAGGCCTTTAATTCCTTTTAAATAACTGTATGAATATTACTTGTAAAAAAAATAGGCTTTGAATAACATGTCAATTTTGTGTTATGTTATGACACTCGTTTTAAGCCACCCAGCATACCGATACAACACCACTTTATCGGAGGAGCGGACACATATTCTGACTCTATGACAGCTTCAGAGGAAGGAGGTCGCCGCTTGTTTATTTGTCATGCCGGTAACTCTGAATTAGTCTTCTCTGGTGTTCAAGGTTTCAGTAAAACGAAATGAACTGAGCTAACGATGTGTAGCATCTCCATATTGACATAAGTTTAAAAGTTAATAATTATATGCCTGATCTAAACAGCTAGCTAACGTTAGCTCAAGTGGGTAATCAGCAATTCTGTTTGATACATCCAATGAACCTCTATAGAAATGAACTGCTTGGCAACCAGACCAGGCCTGTAATTGAGACAGGCCTTTATTTGTCAGTGTGTAGCCACACCAGGCTAGTAAAAGAGACCGATGGCTTTTAATTGAAGTTTTACGGTATACTAACCGATATCGCTTTGCTACAGTAAACATTTAATGTACTCACTTTGGAATATTATATAAGTTTGGGGTAAGATGATGTTAAAATGTGTAAAATCATGCTTTTGTGATTATCATATTTTTGAGTTTAATGTGAACAGATAATTGATTTCTGTGATTCTAAATAAAAACGGTTAAACAGCGGAGCGGTTCTTTGATATATTCTTTATGTCCAGCATTTAAACTGATGCCTAATTTAAGAGTGAAAATACAATCTAATGGACTGAAAAAGAGCAATATTCAACAATAAAAAAACATATGTTTGAAGACAGTGGCATGCAAAAGTCTGGGCACCCCTGGTCAGAATTTCATTCACTGTGAGTAGTTAAGTAAGTAGAAGATGAACTGATTTCCAAAGGGAAGTTAAAGATGAAACATTTCTTCAATATTTTAAGATAGATTACTCTTCAATTAATCTTTTACAGTTTCACAATAACAACGCAAGGCTACAGATCACAGTGTAAAAGTGAACCACCACATCACTGGTGATCGCAAAAGAAGACAATGAATATAAAAGGGAGACTTCACCGATACAGTGTGTGCACATGACCAATGTTTGGCTTCGCCCCCAAAGATCATCCTCCAAGTACCTCCCTGTTGCATTAACGTTAGCAGACTCTGTGCTCATACTGCTGCTCTCTGCATATTCCTCACTGCTGAGGCAAATTATTTGCCCCGAGGCCTCGTTAAATCCAGTACAACTATAGAGCACACTGTGTTTTGGATGGTCACAACGTGCTTGTTACTTTCGCTGTTGATAGCCCACACAGCTGTAATGTGGATGTAGCGTGGTTTGCAAAACGATGGAGGAAGGTGGACAAGAAAAGAGCGAGAGACACCCCCCAAAAAAATGAAAAAGTGTTAAGGCTGTGGGATCATTACAAGTTAAAACGAAAAGAAAAAGGCTCAGTGTGTATTGCAAAATGGAGTTGGCATATCACAATAGCACGTCCCCAATGCTACAACATCTAAGTAGAAAACATTCAGTGTATATATCGAGTTCGCCGAGCGGATCCAACACAACAGAGTACATTAACGTCATGTTTAATTGAATATAGCCTTAATCAGTGATTGGTAGCTGAGATTCATAAAGTATGTAAAGAACCTAGCAGTGACGGCCAAATGAGGCCTCATGCACCACTGTCTTTATTTTCTGAAGCCACCAGATGGCGCTGTCTGTTCAACAAAGGTTTGAAAGCACACTTTATTGCAAGTCCTTCAGCCTTTATCTTTAAACCAAGAGCGCCATCTGGTGGGGTCAGAAAATAAAGACAGTGGTTCATGAGGCTTCATTTGGCCATCACTAAGTGTATGGCACCTCTTGACCACAGTGAACGAGTCATAAGTCAGGAACTTAAAGTATGATACACTGATCAGCCAAATAATTAAAACCACTGACAGGTGAAGTGAATAACATTGATCAACTTTTGGCTCCTGACATTCATGTGGATACCACTTGACATGCAGCACCCACTGAAACACCGCTGTGGACCTAGCAATTTCTGAGGGAGTTGGTCCGCAGCGGTGTTTGGATGAGGGAAGTGCTTCAAGTGGCATCCACATGGAGGACACAGGACCAAAGGTTTCCCAGTAGAGCATGGCATTGTGACAAGATTCATGTCATCCGTCAGTGGTTTTAATGTTTTGACTTATCGGTGTATTTATAAAGGCCAAGTGATGAATATCAATTTTTTTTAAAAAATATTAATTATACTTTTAGGTCGCAGAGTCGCACTTTGGACAGCTTTGTGCAGACGGTTCCACCGTGTTCACCTGAGCAAGAACAGATTTGTTGCTCACTTCTCTCATTTCATAGACTTTTATAATTTTCTCTTTTATATATTACCCTTGCCCTTAAATTAAAAGTAATTTAATGAAACGCGCAGTATGTTTTTATCCGACTACTCGATTAATCGCCAGAGTAATTGATAGAATACTGAATTACTAAAAGAATCCATAGGTGCAGCCCTATACTCAAGTGCAAGCCTACCTGGGGGGAAAAAAGTACTTAACAGCATTTGAGTAAATTATCTTTTACTTTGTACCACTGTTTAAGAGGCTCTGACAGATTCCTTTCTGTTTCCTTTGTAGGTGGCTCCTTAAAACCGGGAAGTAGCCTTTGCTGTTGACGCACCAGGCACCAGAGAATGCCATCAGTCCGGTTGTTGCGGTGCTTCACTCATACCTTACCGAGCCCACAGTAGCCTGTGCATGTAACAAGTGAGTCTATCAAGTGTTTACACCATGGATGATCTTTACAAGTATCCTATTTTCTTCGAGTGCCCCAGTCTGGACGGAGAGCAAAGGAAGAGGATCGAGAAATACTTCAATATTCGTCGCAAATCAGGAGGTGGAGACTGCAGCCTGATAACGGTCATACACGATGCAGTTCACAGCATTGCTTTTAGAGAGCAAGATGGTAAGACACGTTTGTTTATTTACTTATTTTTTTATTTACTTATTTCCTGTTTAACTGGGTCTTTCAGTGCTTGAGAGTGTGTCGCTGTCATGTGCTGGTGAAAGTGAAAGTAGCCTGCGGTGAAAACAAGTGTCATGTTTTTATTTTAGACATTCATAAATATACACACATGGAAGAGACTGATTTTACTGCTTGCAGAGCCACATCTGAACTTTCAGGCTGTCTTTGTAACTTTGTTCGCAACCTGTGTCAGCTGCCCCTGTTTAAATTTGGAAACATATCACTCTAGTTTCACTTTCACAATGAGTATAGACTGCTCTTCATACACGACACAACACATTTCAGACCTCGCATGATCATACACTAACTGACATTGTATTCTTGTGAGGGAGTTTATAAAACAAAAGGCATCAGAAACAAACAACAGAATATATCAGTGGTTCCATCACTGCCCCACATGACTGCATGGATAACTTCACATGCACTAAAGAGGGTGTGGCTGTTAAAACAGCTGATGTTACTCTGAGATGGAAAACCACACACAGGTTGAAAGCATGGATGGATAATGACTCACTGGGGCCCTGGGCACAGACATGTGAAAGCCCCCCCACCACCCCTCCTATACTGGAGCAAGAAACACCTACACTGCTTTGTTTGTAGTCATTTTGTGTTTCTTCGTTGTGAATTTGATTCTCTTTGTGGTGCTTTTGCATAAGGCTGTGCAGTTAATCAAATCGGAGTTTTGAGGTCAAACGATTTAAAAATTAATGAAATCGAGGGTAAATGATTTTTGGTAGCCTGATTTTCCATCACGGACGCCTGGAGATTTTATTTTGTCTTCTACGGAAGATGCGCATGCACAATATCGCCCCGCTCCCCTCCTCTCCCAGATACCCTCCACAGACTTCAGCTCACGTTACGTCACGCTCGTTAGGGCTGGGCGGTATGACAAAATTTTCATATCACATTTTTTAAAAAAAATTCTGTCAGTTTCACGCTATTTCACGGTGTTATGCTCGGGTTCGGCCCACTTGACACGCTGCTGTGTTGTGCTATGGATTATCACAGTGCTGGAATTTGTTATTTACGTGACAAAGCCTGAACGCAACACAGGTTGGTTATAATTGTCTCAGCTTCGGTCAGGAAAATGAGTGCCGCTCCAGTATGCGCACCTGTGTGTGTGTGTGTGTGTGTGTGTGTGTGTGTGTGTGTGTGTGTGTGCATAGGCATCCAGGTGAAACTCCGCCGTGCGCGATACAGAGAGCAGAGAGGGATTGTAAACACGCAGCTATGTAGAGACAGAAATTACATGCCGTCATATAAAGAAGATAAATAACGTAAGTCATCGTGTTCATCTTCAGCAACGGGTACAGTTGCCTGTGGTGTGCAGCGGTGAAATGGGTCCCCACTGAAAAAACTTTCCCGCTGCGTTGTTTGGGCAATTCACCGGTATTGCGGTATATGAAAAATTAATATAACGAAAAAAAAAAGACTGGTTTTTGGTAAGAACCATACCGCGCAGCCCTAACGCTCGTCATTCGACTTATTGACTCTTCAAGATGGCGGTGGCAGGCAGTTCGGTTTAGGTCGGTAATACAGTTGTGAACAATCATTTTAAATTAACTCTCTGATAACCTCAGAAGTTCTCGATGCTTTTGGTTTGATGTTAGGGCCTGTCGCAGTCGACCACCAAAGTGTGGTGCAATTCTGAGGACTGGAAGTGGGTTAAACAATAGCTTTTAAATGGGGTTCCGTGCTATGCCCTTAGAGGTAGCCGTTTGAGCCATTCGGCTAGTATGCGCTGAAGCTGTCTACCTAGCGCTACATCCGATAAGCATGATTTTGCTTCCCAATACATCATCAACGAATAAGCATCCACCCTAGTTCACTGTTATATAAATGGTAAGTACAGCATGTTTTCAAAGTCAAAACATAATCGTTTGCATAATCGTGATATCAATTTTGACAAAAATAATCGTGATTATGATTTTTTTCCATAATCGAGCAGCCCTGGTTCTGCATCTCTAAAGTAATTTTGTAGTAATGTTGCAGCAACAACAACATTGTTTGAAGTAGTTTTGTGCCTTTTCGGTGTTATTGTACATCTTTGGGTCACTTTACTTCTTGTTGTAGTCATTTAGGACATCTATGAAGGTGTTTTCTGTCTCTTTGTGGCCCTCTTCTATCTGTTGGTAGTGGTTTTGAATCTCTTTGTGGTTGTTATGTGTCTCTTTGTGGTGGTTGTGCATCTCTAAAGCCATTTTGCATCTGTCTGTAGTCATTTTGCATCTCTTTGTGGTAATTTTTTGTGACATTTAGGTCATTTTCCTTCTTATTGTGGTAATTTTGCATGTCTTTGTGGTGTTTTCTGTCTCTTTGTGGCCCTCTTGTATCTCTTTGTAGTGATTTGTTTGTTGTGTTTTTGTTTGTTCTCTAAAGTAATTTTGTGTCTTTATGTAGTGATGTTGCGTCTCTTACTTGTAGCTTGTGTTTTGTGTTGCTTTATGGTCATTTGCACAATAAGTGGTTCCTATCATTGGGGCAAGACACCCCATGATGAAGCAACTACACGGTTTGAAGTAGTTTTGTGCCTTTTTAATGTTTTTTTGGATCCCTTTGCTTCTGATTGTGATACTTTTGCTTATATTGGACAGTGATTTCAGTCTCTTTATGGCCCTCTTGTATTTCTTCAAAGTCATTTTTTTTTTAGTGGTTTTTCATCTGTTGTTTTATGTTGCTTTATGGTTATTCATGTAACACTGGTGAACCAGGTTGGAGTGGACTCAAACACACTATTCTGGAAACAGTTCAGGGAAAATAACACAGTCTTTACTGGTCAAAATGTAGGTTCGGTAAACAGAAGGGCAATGGCAAACAAATCCAATAGGGATGGGGCAGAGACAGACTCAATCAACAGGCTAAATCAACAAAAAGAAAAGAACACAGGAAAACAAAAGGCTGGAGCGCTAGACACACAAGGAGCTAAGACAAACTGGCACTGCAGGATAATGAGACACAGGTGAGGCTAATCAGGGCGGGACAGACAATCAGACACAGGTGGAGTCATCAAAAGGGTGGGAAAACACACCGGGGCAGAAAGTGATCTGAAACGAGAGATGTGAGTTTCAAATTAAAACAGGAAACAACATACTGAATGACATAAAAAACATAACTTAAGACACTTGAGCTGTGACACATTTGTACAATAGGTGGTTCCTTTCATTGGAGCAAGACACCCCACTATACAACAGCTACATCGTCTGAAGTAGTTTTCTGCCTTTTTGATGTTATTTTGCAGCCCTTTGTGGTAGTTTTGTGTGTCAATTGGCTCATTTTGCTTCTTATTTTGGCAGTTTTGCATGTCCTTCGAGGTATTTTCCGTCTCTTTGTAGTGAATTTGTGTCTCTCTGTAGTGGTTCGAAGTAATTTTGCATCTTTTTGTGGTGATGTTGCATCTCTTTTACGGCTCATTGTAGTTTTTTTTCTTTCTTTGTGGTAGTTTAATTCTAAATACCATAGCTATATACTATACAGAACATGGTTCCCCAGGTCCCTCCGACAGCTTGTGTTGGAGCCACAATAACTTTCTTAGTATTTGTTTTGATTCCTGTTTAACTAATGGTGATTACATGACGCAGTTTGTTGTTTGTACATGGGGTGGCGCGCTAGAAAAGGAAAATGCAGGTAGTTTAGGTAAGGTGCAGATGATGAATGGCAGGTGTGCAATGGTGGAAGCAAGAGTTTGTTTGCGGAGTTTGTAGCGTGTCGAAACTGAAATTGATAAATGGACACTTACATGTGATGGACTCTGAAACTGTTATGTGGAAACTTACCTGAGATGAATTATGGACATACAGTGTTTTTTGTATTCAAATAAATGAGTCACCACACTCGAAGAAACCTGACAAATTGGACATTGTGTAATTGTTGTTGCCCAGAGCACATGTCCGAATAATTTCTCCCCATTTGCCCCTCAGAGTCCTTAAATGCAACGTTTTTTTATTGAAAGACTCTACACCTTGGGTCCCTGGGCAAAAGGCGTAATGAATAATGTCTCCCTTTCTGTTTCAGCTCAGCAAAGAGTCCTGCAGAGATCAAAGCATGTGTTGGAGTTAGCAGGAGGTCCTCTGGTGCTGACTGTGCGAGGCAGCCCAGGACCTGCCACCTGCTCTCCCATCACTACCTCAACTACAAACAAGACAGTTAGCCCAAAACTGGACATCACTCCATCACAGGTCAGTGTGGAAAGTCCTACAAAATAGCGTCACAGAGTAAATGTTGCACACTACACTACACAGGATAAAGATGAATGTCCAATCATTTTCTTCATATTTTTATGAAGTGTTATGAATTGAACAGCATAACCCTGTAAAATAATTGTCATGTAATGAAAATCTAACTTGATGTACTGTAAATCTTTCCAACAGCAGAAACAGCAGTCCATTGTTTCTTCTTCAAGCCCGCCAACAAGTGGTGAAGAGTATGAACTAAACCTTAATGCTTACCTCCTTCGTTACCTAAAGGAATGTCCCAAGGCTGTGAGAAAACTAGAAGAAGAACTCACCTCTGTTTCCTGCTCTGCTCAGCTTTACCCAGAGGAGGAGAAGGTTTTAGTTAGCCGTTTAGCTCAACCTGGTGCTGCAGATGATGTTAGCAACTGGAAAGCAGAGGTAGACAAACTCTTTGATGGCTACCTGTGCCACTATGAGTTTGACCCTCACAAGGTCAAAGCTTTGCTTCAGTCCTGCAGCTCTCCTCAGACCACAGATGAAGTAAAGGTGTACAGCGAGGTTGGAGTGGCTGTTGTTGTTGGGGAACGTTCCCAGGTGAATGCCAGGTTGGTGGAAGTAGGGGCCATGCGTGTCAAACGGGGGTCAAGTTTGAGTGAGAAGCAAACCAGTGTTCGTCGACTGGGTGAGGCCAAGCTCCGTCTCCTCTGGGAAGAGATTGAGCACAGTTTGAGACAAGATTTTCCAGGAGTGAAGGTCACTCAGGGAGCTGCAGGTCAGTTAGTTTTGGAAGGTTCTGCAGAGGAGATTCTTAAGGCTGGTGAATGGATCTCTGATCAGGAGAGTTTGGTGTTAGAAAGGACAGTTCCTGACATGAGCCCGCATTTTTTGGCCTTCTTGAGAAAGGCATACGGAGGTCCAGGGGTGCTAGGTGACTTTTTAGGGGTTGGTGACAAGGTGGAAATAGAATTACGAGACACAGAGCTGCGGTTCTTCTCCTTCTCTGCTGATAAACTGGATGACACAGAAAAAAAACTGCATGAAATATTCAGGGAAGTCAAGATTGACGTTCCTAACTGCTCTGCTGTGCCAACTGAGCTTCGGGAAAAACTTCAGTCCAAGACAAAAGAGATAAACCAAGGCCAATACAGGGCTCAGGTTGTGTTTAGCTCAGACAGCACAGTGTGTTTACTGGGCCACACCAAAGAGGTTGAGGAGCTGAATGAAGTTGTCATACAGTTTATCTTGGACCAGTCAAGCATAGAGGGCAAAGTCATTCTGCCTTACCCAGAGTTAGCACAACTCTTACCCGAATTGCTGCAGCTGCATACGTTTGACTATTCAGGGATTACCTGCCACCCTTTAAAATCTTCTTCTGGGCCCATGGTGGTGCTGGAGGGTCCATCCGGCAAAGTGACTGAGGTCAGGAATAGGCTTGGTCCATTGCTGAACTCCCTTGCTCAGGACAAAGTCACCATTGACCTGCCAGGGGCAGTGAGGTATTTTGAAAGTCCTTCTGGAAAAGAGAACATTTTAAGTGTTGCTCATTCTCAGAAGTGTCTGGTACAGCTTCAGGAACAACCTTATGCTACGAGACAGATTTTGGCATCTGACGCACAGTTAATAAAAGGAGGCACAACGGTTGCTAGCTACAGCCTTCGTGATGGATTCCAGGTGCTGGTGTGTCATGGTGACATCACCAAACTGGAGGCTGATGCTCTTGTGAACGCTGCCAATGAAGATCTGGACCATGGTGGAGGTGTTGCTGCTGCACTGAGTAAAGCAGGCGGCCCTCAGGTGCAGAGGGAGAGCAGAGCTATAACAAAGCAGACTGGAAAGATTCCTACAGGTGAAGTGGTAGTGACCACAGGGGGGAACCTAAACTGCAAGAAACTGCTGCATGCTGTTGGGCCTGTAGGTGGAAAATCAGGTGGCAAAGAAAGGATGTTGTTGGAGAAAACTGTCCAGTCTGCTCTGCATTTAGCAGAGATGATGGAGTTCAGGTCTATAGCCATGCCTTGTATCAGCTCAGGTGTGTTTGGTGTCCCTGTCATTGTGTGCTCTGAGGCTATTGTAACTGCTGTTAAGAAGTTTGGCAGTAAGGGGGGGAGAAGTCTGAGAAAAGTCATCCTGATTGACAACAGGCAGGATGTGGTGAGGGCCATGCAGGAAGCATGTGACCGGTTTCTTCAAGGGAAGAGTACAGGAAACAGTGCACCAAGCAATCTGGGTTCCCAGATGGGTGCTGCTGCTCAAGATATATCAAGAGGAGCCACTGCTGGAGCTCCTGAGTATGGTGTCCATGTAGCGATCATTCAGGGAACCATCGAGACCCAGCAGGTGAGAAACTTTGCCACAGTGTTGCATTAATGTAAATGTTGCTGCTTGAATCAGGATGTTTCACAAGCTAGTCTGCTGTAGCTGCTAGGTACCAGTGTCTGTTTGCATACAGAGCTAATGCTACAGAATTATCTTTCAGGATAAACATGGTGGTCAGCGTCCCTTGATTATTAAAGTGGATTTTTGTATTCTCCTAGGTGGATAGCCTGGTATCCCCTATGGTTGGCCATGATCCTCTCTCGACTCGTGTTGGATATGATTTGTCCAACATGGTTGGACCTCAGCTGACTGCAAAGTTTCATAAGGAAGCAGGAGGAGCAACCCTGCCTGGTGACACAGTCCTGGTGAAGGGCTTACCTGTACTTCAAACTAAAGGAGTGTTCTTCCTCAACCTCCTCCCCTGGGATAATAACCAACATGGAACTGCTGTCCAGGTGAAATCATGTATTTAGTGAAAAAGTCTGTGTGGGTTTTGTTGTTCCTGCTCGCTTGAGGTGTGTCGTAACCTTGATAATCCTTGAATCTTCCAGGTTCTGAGACAGGGCATCAGAAAAATTCTGACTTCCTGTCAGATCTTTGGCTATAGTTCAGTTGCTCTCCCTGTGCTTGGGACTGGTGCAGCCCTGCGTTTTCCTCACAGCGTGGCATCCAGGGCTGCACTGGAGGAGGTCCGTGAATTTGAAAAGAGCCGAGTTCACACAACGTCTTTCCTGGTCCGTATTGTCATCCACCCCAATGACAAAGAATCTAGCAAGGTAAAGAAAATGCAGTAGCGGTGCTCTGTGACAAAAACAGGAATACCATAGTTTGTTGTTATGTATGTGAAACTGGAAATAAACCCTCCACTTTGTCACCACAGGCCTTCCAGTCTGTCCAGGAAAGTTTGCATCTCAGAGGATTCACTAACGATGCTAACCCAGACCAAGGTTCATGTGAATATTTTCTATTAAATAGGTGGAACAAGACTTTGATAAATAACGTGTTTCCTCAGTCTTTAAGGCTGCAATGATAACTGATATTAATGCAGATTTAATTGAAAATATTAAACCATAATTGTACTTTCTTTTTTATTGGAATGATTTTAGCTTCCTTTTACCGCCATGTCTCCCTAACAAATGATGAGGTTACAGCCATGCTGGGTGAAGTCAAGCTTCAGATGGTCCGCGGTGACATCGTTCATGAGACCACTGACGCCATCATCAACACGACTGACTTCACCAGCAACCAGCCTGGTAGGGTGGATTTTCTAAATGTTTTGTTTAACTTTGAATATGCGTGTAGAGGAACACAGCACCTCACACTGGTGTTAATTTTGAGAGATTTGTGTCCAGTATGTTGTCTAAGGTTAGATCCTACAGTGACTGTATGTTCACAAACTCCACAGGTGTGTCCAAAGCCATCTTGACTGCAGCGGGGCCCGCTGTCCAAGCAGATCTAGCACGAGGTAAGCCTGAAAAATGCTGTAAAAATACTTCTGAAGAGGATTTGGGGGTGTGCCCATTATTAATCAATATTGGCACTGCAACAGATAAACTTTGACTCCATCCATGTTTTTATGCACACACACTTATGATACGTTATGTTTTTGTACATCAGACATAGACGATTTCAGGTATATTAAAAGATAAGTGTCTGAAAAGACGTACTTCCTGTCGCCACTAGGTGTCGCTATGACTATCAAGGAATATTGTCACATAGATGTGTTCAGGTTGGGCCTTTTGTGAATCGTGAAGTTTGGTGCAGATCGGACCATTTACGCGAAAGTTATAGGAATTTAGTGTTTCATAGTGAGACATCAAAATTCAGCACTCTGCAGCAGGTGTGCCCTTCAGTGTGAGATAGATCTTGTAATAACAAACCAATTTTGAAGCCAATCCGATGATATCTGTTGGAGGAGTTTGTTAAAATACAACACATGGGCAATGCCAAAAATGACCATGGAATTCAAAATGGCCGACCTCTTGTAGGGTTTAGGCAATGGGTCCCAAGGGGCTTTTTTGTGCATCTGGGCATAATACAAGCATGATACCTAGTTAAGTGCATTAGTTTGGCAACATTCTCACCATCCAACATCTTATACACAAATCCAGCATGATGCTTTTTCATGTTTTTTTGATGTCGTATTTGCTTTTTAAGTTTTTTGTTGTTGTTTTTTGCCAGTGGGCCTTCCAGCAGACCTCATGTGCACCACAGGACCGGGGCAGCTTGGCTGTAGGGAAATCATTCATGCTAGTTTTAAGAGTGACCCTCAGATTATCCGGAAGAATTGCAAAAAGATACTGAAGCAGTGTGAAAGCAAAGGCTACCACTCAGCAGCCTTCCCAGCCATCAACACTGGTTTGTACTGTGAGCGTGTGTGTATGTGTTTACTTGTGCATTATGGTCAACACCAAATTTGTCATTTAACAAAATTAAGGTCACAAAAAGACAGCAGTGTAAATGGCATCATTGGTGGCTTCTCCGTGTGGATTCACAGTTGCATTGTCTCTATATCCCACCAGGTATCGGTGGCATGGACTCTGTCAAAGCTTGTAAAGCGATGCTGGATGGCATGACTGCAGCTATCACAGACTTGAAACCAAATTCGCTCAAGCTCATCCGCATTGTCATCATCCAGCAACCTATCTTCCAGGCTTTCAGGTCAGATATAAATCTGGGAAAGCTAGCATTTTAGCATGGGTTACATATTTTAACCAGTCAGAAAAGCTTGTCTTAAACCTCTTGTCCTGTAAAATGCTTTTACAGATCGGAGCTCGAGAACCGCTTCGGACAACCTGCCATTCGCCACCTCAGCCTCAGAGGTTTGTGTCCATTTGTGCCCAACTATTATTAAGTAATGTTCACCAGGTTCATCATCGTAGTTCAGCCTGTTAGCAAGCTAACGTTTACTAATCAGCATTAAACACAAAATACAGCTGAGGCTTGTGGGAATGTCATTAGTTTGCTCACAAACCAAAGTGATGTGATGAATTACAAAGGAATTATGACTTGAAGAATAGTACTATCTTAAATATCAGGATTACCAAAAATAGAAAGTGTGGGACCTTGAATATCTGATGCAGCTCCCATGCCAATCCATCCAGTAGTTTTATAGATTTTTCCTCAAATAAAGGGTCACAAATGTTAACTTCCTGTGACTAAACAAAGATATAATTGTACATTTTTTCTATTTTTCTTTGAATTGAAAAGGGCAAGTGTTCTGGTAACTAAATATTCAAATTAAGAAGTCTGCAACAAGAAAATGCGAAATAATTGTCTATAATAATGACATTTAACAAAGGATTAAAGGAGCAGTGTGTAAGTGTTAGAGGGATTTAGTGACATCTAGTGACGAGGATTGCAGATTGCAACCAGGTGAAGCTTTTCTTGGTTAGAATGCCTCTAGAGCAGAGGCCTGTACTACAAAGCAGGACTTTATACCTGACAACATTTTTCGTGATAAGATGACAGTGTCATCTGCATCCTGTGTCATTAACATTTCACTGTCTTACAGTCGCAGATACTGTTTGATGATCGTTCTTTAGTATTACAAGAAATACTTTTATTAGTAGTTTTTCATGCACAAGATAAAAAAACATCATTTGATATGTATTGGTATATTTGACCTCAAGTCATTGATGTAATGAGGTGTCACATCCATATTTGTTCTGTTTTTAGAAAAAGCTCAACAAAAGCTCAAGAAGTGGCACGACAAGCATTCAAAAACTTCCACAGCTTCAGCACCTCAAGGCAAAACCCTCATCTCCTCGAAGCCACCGCCAGCCGTGATTAATCTGATAGGTTGTGGTTCAGATAGCATCAGGACCTTCAAGAGAGATTTGGAGGGGATCCTGCAGAAGCAGCTGGTAGAGAGAGAGCTGGATGTGCGTGATTTTTCCAGGCTTGATGCCATGGAGCTTGAGGCAGTGCAGGCAAAAGTCAAAGTCTTAGGAATTAGCCTGGAGCACAGGAGACGTCAAAGTTCTGAGGGTATGAGTGGCAACAGAGCAGGAAACACAGCTCGCGCTGAAGCTAGAGATCGGTCGGGCTCAGGAAGAGACGTCTATGTGCTGAGAGGCCTGAAAGAGGACGTGTTGAGTGTCACTGAGCTTGTAAACAAAGCAATTCAGAAAGCACTCTGCGAAGACCTCCAGGATAAAGAAGAAGCAATGTTGGCTCTCAGGGTCCAGTGGTCAATTCAGGATGTGAATAAAGCCTGGCACGAGCTGAGCCTTCGTGACAACTACATCCTGGAAGAGGCTTACCAGAAGAAAGCAGTGTCCGTAGAGGTGACGGCACCAGATGGCATGATGGTGACGGTAAACCTGAGGGCACAAGAAGCCACAAACTGGCTATCAGGCATCACGTACAAAGTGAAGAGGAGTGAGTCTCAATCAAGTACGTCACATTTTGTACTTTTACTAAATATTTAGCAACATAAGTTTAAACCATCATCTTTCTATGCCTCTGCACGAGCAATAACCATGACCAGAGACATCATGTATCTGGGTTGTCCGTCTGTCCATCCCTCCCATTCTCATGAACAAAATATCACAAAAGTGCCTGAATGGAGTTTCTTCAAATCTGGCACAAACATCAACTTGGACTCAGCGATGAACTGATTGGATTCATAGGTTGAAGGTCAAAGTCAGTGAAACCTCATCTGTCTCATTCTTGTGAATGCAATATCTTAAGAAAACCTTAAGGGATTTTTCTTCTAATTTGGCACAAATGTCCACTTTATGGCAAGGTTATCTAAAATTTGGTGGTCAATAGTCAAGGTCACTGTGACCATCTGAACATTCTGGTGAATGTGATATCTCAAAGACACTTAAACAGAATTTCTTCTATTTTGGATACAACTGTCCACTTGGACTCAACAATGAACTGATTAGATTTTGGTGGTCAAAAGTCAAGGTCACTGTGACCTTGTATCCGTCAATTGTCAGGAACACAATATTTAAAAGACACCTGTCTTCAACTTTGGCACAAATGTCCACTTTGAGTCAAGGGTGATTGGATTAGAATTTGATGGTCAAAGGTCAAGATCACTGTGACCCTGCTCATTGCATTATGATAAATGTGATATCTCAAGAACACTTCGAGAGATTTTCTTCAAATTTTGGATACAACTGTCCACTTGGACTCAGCAATGAAATGATAAGAATTTGGTGGTCGAAGGTCAAGGTCACTGTGATCTCACAAAACATGTCTTTGGCAATATTTTGACAAAGTTTCATACAATTACTTTTATATCCAAAAGGTCAAAGATCACCGTCACTGTGCCAACATAATATTCAGCAAAAACACTTTTCTCAGGACACTCAGGAACAAAATGGGTGATATTTTGTCAGATACTGAATTGAACTAATATCAGGTGCCCTTGAAACTGTTCCGATGTATAGACCTTCTGTGCTGCCGGGGAGAGGATGTGTTTGAAGCGTCCATGTTTTCACAGACATGGATATAAAGTTTAAGTGCAACTTGACTGGTTCGCGGAGGCATACAACTATGAGGTGGTAACTGTAGTTGATAACATTGATTTGTGTGACTTCTACTTTAGCCCTGGAGTTGCCAGCACAATGGGAACCAATGCACGGAGAAGTCTTTAAAAGGGTAGTGCTGCATCCTAACTCACCCGAGTACCAGAACGTAGCCCAGGGTTTTGTCAGAACAGCTAAATACGACATTCAGAAAGTGAGTGCACGTTTCTCATAGCAGCATTAAAAACATAAAGTACAGAAGAAGTGACTGATTTGTGAATAATGGATTGTTTTCTGATGACAGATTGAGCGTGTGCAAAACGTCTACCTGTGGCATGCCTATACTGTGTGTCGGCAGCGTATATGTGCCAAGAATGGTCCAGCAGAACTTGGGGAGAAGTCTCTCTACCATGGCACATCAGCAGAGGCATGCAGCTGCATTGAAAAGGACAGATTTGACAGGAGCTACGCAGGAGCACATGGTAAGGAATGTTTTCACATGCGAAGCTAAGCTAACTGACTTCTGGCTGTAGCTTCATGAGAGTTGCGTCTGTCTTTTGTTACAGCTGCTGCGTATGGAAAGGGAGTTTACTTTGCAGTCAATGCACAGTATTCGGCAGGAAGGTTTTCACCAGCAGACGCGTCAGGCCTGAAGCGGATGTATGTGGCTCGTGTCCTGACTGGCCGTTACACAGTCGGTAACTCTTCCATGAAAGCCACCCCACCCCGAGGCTCAGACCCCACTGACTGCTTCGACAGTTTGGTAAACGACCAGCAACCGCCCACCATGTTTGTGATCTTCCACGATGACCAGGCCTACCCAGAATACCTTATCACCTTTAAATAAGTAAAACTGAAAAAAAAAACCCTCATGGTTCAACACTGTATCATGGCAACACAGTCACCAGAAAAGTATGTATGTTTCTGCAAACTACAGGTGTGTTACATTTGTACATTATGATTATGATATGTTGTAACCAAGCAGCAACCTCTGGGCCTGAAAAATAAATCCAACAGGTGGAGTGCCAAAAACTGCAGTTCTCTGAACGATCACTTGACTCGGCTCCAGAAGCCAGTCAATCCCCGTAGACCCCAACGTTAAAATGCCCAGCAGAAATAAACATGGTTACAGCCTGGTACCAAGAACTGTTTTGTTCTCTATAGCCAATATCTCCCTTCGTGACAACTGTACAGCAGGTGAATTTGGATATAACCTACTCGTTATGTTCTTATCAGGCTTAAAGTTGTGCAAGACAGGCCACTTTAGCCTTTCACCAAACACTTTCAGTATGGTACCTTTGGAACTGAGAGTAACCCTTCAGACATGGTACCTAGACCCTAACATTCCCACTGTAAACCTTTAACTGACTTTTACTTCCAGTTAATGTTAGGTTGTTCTCCCGAGCTGACTGTGAGCAGTATTCATCTCTCAGCAACACAGAAGAAGCACTTCTACACCAAAAACACATTGGCAAGATGTCACCTCTGCTGACCAGGCACGTAATTGCAACAGACTCTGAACGAGGCATGTGTAGTGAATTACAACAGCTGTACTGAACAGCCTTGTATTGAAGGACAAAGCTGTTACATTCCTTGAAATGAAACTTGGAAATTCTTATTTTCCAGCTTACATAAATCTTATGATATAAAAGCAGAAATTATATTTCATAGCCTCCAAATCAGTATGTGTAATACAGTGTAATGTTGTGTTTAACAGTGACGGCCAAATGAGTCCTCATGAACCACTGTCTTTATTTTCTGAAGCCACCAGATGGCGCTGTCTGTTCAACAAAGGTTTGAAAACACACTTCATCGCAAGTCCTTCAGCCTTTATCTCTAAACCAAGAGGTGGGGTCAGAAAATAAAGACAGTGGTTCATGAGGCTTTATTTGGCCATCACTAGTGTTTAATGTATCTCCTATTTAGCAGTGTGCAAGTTGAGGGTTTATTGTATTGTCATTTATTTGATCTTGTTGATTAATACAGTATTTAAGAAGCATTTATTTTGATAAATAAAAATGTGTATTGATTTTAATAGATGTTTCTAAATGAGAGCAGGGGTGAAACCATCTGACCTTGGGTAATTGATTTAACTAAAGTAGTGACACTTTATTTGGGAAGTGCATTTATGATACTAGACTTCCCTTGGTGAACATATTGCTAAAAAAACAATGTTGAGTGAGTTTCAAGTGAAAAGTAAAGACTTTCTTTGACTGTACAATGAAGTAAAGATATTTTGGACTTTATAAAAGTAGCAAGTTTTTTTTTTTTGAATGGTGCAAGAGAGTACTGGAGCAAAAGAGGGAGTGTCTGCATTTTGTAACAGTGCCATTAAATTGCATATTTATGACAAGTGTGTTGAAGAACTTTATCTGTACGGAGTGTCTTCCATGACAACACAATACGGCGTTGCACATGGTCAGTGTCTGGAGGGTTTTATAATTCACTTCCTCTCCTCACGAGTTGGTTTGGGATGGCAGGTACGTTCTCTCTCCTTTGGTGGGTGCGTCAGAGGTGTTACGTACTCAGCAGCAATATACTGTATATAAATATGCAGAGTAGGTCTTTACTTATTGCACTTACTTTTTTGTTTGTATTGGGTCATTTCATGGGATTGGTGCCTTTTGCATCCCCAAGAAATAATCAGTTATAAAATTACAATATCAACAATTATCCAATTTAATGATATTACCATGTTTTTTGTCCTGAATATGACATCAAATTAAAGTCGCAAAAAGTTGCAAAATTGGGGTGCACTTTATGATCTGAATTAAAAATATCACATTGGGAAAAAAAAGTCCACATCTTAAAATAATCTCAATGACAACAGGGACTAAAGTACTGCTCATATGTGCCATCTATTACATATGTCTAATCAGGAATATTGAATATAGTAATACTTAGTTTTGTCAACACTGTTACTGACCTATCAAAATATAAGGGAGAAAAACAGTCAAAAAATATGAAATTCCACAGCCTGCAATGGCACAATACATTTCTTGTAACTTAAATCTGTTTTTAGTCCCTGGCTACTTTCAAAGTTGAAAAGGCACCGATTTTCATGAAATGACCCCTTTCACACCTGCCAAATAAGCTTTACTTTTAGTTAAAGAAACAGAAAGGACCACTCTGTCTTTTAACAGTTTATTCAAGCTCAGAGAAATCAATTATCTGTTTACACAAAACTCCAAAAACATGATTATTAAAAACAAAGATTTTACATAATAAAACCAACTAGATCAAAACTAGTGACGGCCAAATGAAGCCTCATGAACTAGTTTCTTTATTTTCTGACCCCACCAGATGGCGCTCTTGGTTTAAAGATAAAGGCTGAAGGACTGGCAATGAAGTGAGCTTTCAAACCTTTGTTGAACAGACAGCGCCATCTGGTGGCTTCAGAAAATAAAGACAGTGGGTCATGAGGCCTCATTTGGCCATCACTGCTCAAAACCTAAATAAAGAGAGTAAAATGTTCCATATTTGAACACATGGGAGCAAAATCAAACCAGTACACTGTAGACTGGTGTATTCACTCCAGCTCCTACCATAAAGATGTCGACTATACACACTGTGAATTATACAGAAAACTAAATACAACCTCAAAAGATGAATTAAAGATAGAGAAATAAAATATAACAACAACAAGCTCATAAAATGACAAATATTGATAACTCAGGTGTTGTTGAATCAGAATAAAGAGACAGAAAAACCCATCACAGGGTCACATCCTCAGTAATCTGATGCTGCTTTGAAACTGACTTCAATGTAGCTACTTTCTCTCTATTTAAATCTGCTGTTAAAAAGTCTGCTGGTGATTTCACGTCTCTCCCCCTCAGGTTGGGATTACTACATGTCCCAGAATGCCGTTCAACAAACACATGTTATAGTGTAAATGTTTCCAAACGTAACACAGCACTGCAAACAAAGTGAGTAAATGAATCAAAGGCCTGCTGCCAGTGAGTATAGAGGGTTTCGCACGTAGAACAGATGAAATTAAACTTTTCACTGTCATACTTTTTGAACCACTTCTCCCCCAGCCAGACGTAGGGCCTGTTAGCCTGCTTGGCTTTCTCTTGGACCTATCGGTGCTCGTTAGGGTTGCTTAGTTCCCTCCACAGTTATATAAGGCGTCCTCCCAGGTCATGTTCTCCTTGATCAGGATCACTTTATCTGTCATGGAAGAAATGGACACAAACACAAGCCAGTGTAAATAACAGCTGTAACATTACTTTATATAAATATATTTTATCACGTGTTATATTATCTTTAAAATATTCACCGCCATAGCAGAAGAAGGGTTTTTTCTCATCACAGTCTTCATCCCTCCATCTGCCTCCATCAGTCAGCATGGTCACAGCACATCTCTCACTGCCTGAGTCATCATTAAACTGTGGACCCCTGTATCTGTAAGAGAAACTGCTCCCATCTGACCACCTCCAGGAGTCTCTGAACAGGCCGATCCACACGTACTCGTTTGACTTATACTCTGTCTTGAATTCGTCGTCCTCTAACTGTTGGTCTCCACTGACCAGGTCAGTGTGATGTTCTCTGCAGTAGCTCTGAGCCTGTGGCCAGCTCATCCTGTCTTCAATCAGATGGAATGTCTTGTTGGATTTCCTCCTTTCTGTGGGATAAACAGACAAACTCAAGAAAAATGCATATTTACAAGGTAAAACAGGTGAAACAATAACGTGAGATAAATTCAAATGAATCCACTGCAGGTTCACATGTTTACAAGATCAAAGTGTGTGTGATATAACAAGGTGGATCACATCATTAAAAGTAGGACTGGATTAGAATTCATTTCTGCATGTAGAGAAAGAGAAATTTCATCACCACACTTACCAGTAATCTTACTTAAAAGTAAAAAGCAAATTGACACTGTTGACTTTTAAATATATAATTTTTAACCTTATCAGCCAAGTTTCTACTTAATCCCACACTAAAAGAGGAGGTATATGTCAACGACAACTATTGTTAGACAGGATGATCTGCTGTATACACATAATAACATTATTAGTTACATATTCTCACCATCATAGCAGATACATTTATGATAACCACAACAACGGCCATCCTTCCATTTGTGATTGTCCATCAGCACACATTTCTCATTTGTAGAACGGTAATTATTCGGCTGTCTCTTATGCCATCTACTCTCCCTATACCTGGACTCCAGCCCTGGCAGAGACCACTGCCAGTGCCACATCCCTCTCTTATTTCTTTCAGGGTTGCTGTAAAGCCCAATCCAGGCTCCACCTCGAATCTGTGCAGAGTCACGGAGTCTCTCCATGTCTGTCATGTCAGACACTGTGGCCAGGTCAGTGTGATGCTCTCTGCAGTACTTCTGGGCTTCAGTCCAGTTCTTCTTCTCTTTAACAAAGTGGTACTCATGGAGGTGACACATGAAGAAGGAACACTGACCTAATAACAGAGGAAATACTGCAGTGATGGAGCAGACAGCATTGAATCAACATCATGAGTACACACCTACTACTTACTCCACGCCTCTTTATTCACTTAGATTTGTGAGTTTCTGGATGATTTGCTCTTTATTTCATGATAAGAATGAGCTTTAAGTGAAATCATTTCATGGCAGCAGCAGCAGCACTGCTGTATATGTGATAAGATGATCCACTTACCCATCAGAAGGAGCAGAAACAGACTCCACTGCATCTTTGCTCTGTTAGATGAAACTGATATTTCAGTGTGCTGTGAACCAAACACAATGGATTTAACAAATATTGTCAGTAAATAAAAAATAAACAATTTAACTCTTAACTGTGTGTCCATTAAAAACAAGAAACACACACACAAACAAACGTCACGACCCCCTCCAGTTTATGAGGAAGCAGAATGATGTTTAGCAGCTAATATGCAAATTAGGATGAAACCTGCATGAACAGACTCACACTGTGAAACTGTCACTGTTTTCCAGCTCATGAAAATTATTTGAATAAAACACACATATTGTGATGCATCAGGCTGAGCCAATAACAAACAAACACCTGTACAGTAAATATATAGATTTAACACCCAAAAGCATGCAGAAGAAGATACGTAGTGTTTTCTCAGCCCTGAGTCTGCAGAGCAGGCTGCATGCATCGCAAAAAAAGCTCCATAAACCAAATCCTGAGCCTGAGAGGTAAAACCCAGGGCAAGAAGACGTCCACTGGCCTCACAAAGCTTCACAGTATTGGAGCATTGTTGGATTTCTTTGCATTATAATGTCAGGTGTTCTTGTTATTGTGTCCACTCTTTGTAAAACATGCTGAATTTGCATGAAATCAAAACTTCAAAATGATAAACTGTGATTATAAAACATGTCACAAATGAGCTGAGCTGTTTGCTAAATCTGGCAAATACAAAAAGACAAACTGATAATCTGATTTGATTTTAAATGATGTGAAATATATACTGAAAAAAAGACATTACTGTTCTGTCCACCTCTGCACACACACAATAAATAATATATCAAAGTGACACAACAGAATCATAACTTACATCTTCTGTCGTCCTCTCAGCCGCTTCACTCTGGTGTCTCTCCTTGTGTGCTGATGAAGACTAAAATGTCCCCCAGGTAGATGCTCTCTTTGAGCCGCCTTCACCTGACGTCAGCATTTGAATATTAAAATACTGAAATCCAAGATGTTTATCATAGTCGAGAAAGGATCTATTGATGGCAACAATACATTTACATGATGCAGCGGGAACAAAAAGAGGAACACACTTTCCTCTTCACTGGAAAGAAGTAAGAAAGGCGTCATTCAAAAATGTCCGCCAACAAAGAGAATAAACTGACGTGATGTTTGCTACTCTGAAATTATAGATTTTTTGCATTGTCAGAAATATAATTATTGTTATGCCAGCAATGATTTGAACATATTTTTGTTGTTATTCTGTTTCTTTTCATTCACACTCACAGGCAAAGTCAACAATCCCATCAGTTTACAGTGAAACTAAAGTCCATTATACGACAATAAATAAGTCTTTAGGTGAGTCTGTACAGTATATTTGTACTGGTACTACTTGTACTGACTGTAAATTCTGTAAATGCATGTTTCTCAGTTATTTGCTTCAACAGTAATTTAATTTGTATGTGTTTAAACAGGTTTGTGGTGTCAAACTCAGCTTAAAGGAACAGTGTGTAAGACTTAGGGGGATTTAGTGGTGTCTAGCAGTGACGATTGCAGATTGCAGAGCAGAGAATCATCCTAAAAAACAACCCTAAAGTCTCATCAGTTTCCACAAAACACAACAACAGAATATTAAAGTGTGCTCGTCATAATTCTAGTTAAAACAGGAGCAGAGAAACTTTCCATGACGCTTGAAAAGACATGTACAAAGCCGTGGGGTCAGAGGTCACTGGTGAGTGAGTCAGTTACAGAGAAATGAGTGGACTCTATGCTGTGGTCAGTCTGCTGCCATCTGCTGGACGTAATGAAGTACAACATGGGAAGCCAATCACACGTCCACGTCTACGAAACAATTCAGACTGGGATCAGAGGAGACGTGGATGAATGATCAAATTCATGTCTGACATATACTTAATTTACTTGCACATGCATTTTTTTTTAAAAAGTTTTCCCATGTAATGATGTGAACACCCAGTGTCTGCTGGGGCTGTCCTGCTAAAATAAACAACAGGAGGTGATCACTTTATGTAACAAGCAGCAGCTTGACGTCATTCCATTACAAATCACTGTTAAAAAAGCAGCCAGTTTTATGACATGACAACTCTGTAGTTAAGGCTTGGTTAGGTTTAGGCCCTAAAACAAGAAGGCATGTGAACAGACAGACCCCAGGTGGCGCTTTGGCCTCTGACTAGATGAGTGCTCTTTTTACAAGACTTTTTTTTCCATATCTGAATAATTTCATGTTTATATTTTTAAATACAGGCCCTCTCAGTTAATAGCGTTTACTGTGCCACCTGTGACACCTGCACCTGAGTCGAGCTCTTGCCCCTCCCTCTTGGACTCCACCTGTCACAGCCATCAGTGCAGGCAAATCAAGCGCCCTGTGGAGCAGCATCCACGTCTCCCTAACCTGCCTTCATGGACAGCCAGGTAACGAGAGTGTTCGCCCTAAGCTGCAGCATTGTTTGTCATTGTTGTGAAATTAAACCACGATTCAAAGCTTTGACTACAGCCAGGGAAACAATAAAACACCACTGAGCTTAAGAACAAGTAACCTAGTCTGGCGTAAAATCACACTGTCTCCCCCCCAGCTCTCTGATTTGGCAGTTTTGGGTTCATCAACCACCCCATGTGAGCGGAGACAGACACTGAATTACTTTCCATTCTCAAACACACATTAAACATGGCTTTATTGAGACAATTTCAAACACAAGTACACAAATCAGCTTCACTATAACTCGCAGCATTCACAGACAAACACTTGTCTTTATCTGGACACATTTTCCCCACAAAAAAACATGCTAACATTATTAGCACAAGCCTACAGTATGGCATTTTACATTGTATAAATTAGCCTAGCAGTTAGCGGACTTTTCCTCTACGAAGCCAGGGACAACAGCAACATTTAACAAAGGTAATGTTACAAAATTCGACTCTTTTTCAACTCTCAAGGTTCACTTACAAAACAACTGTCTTATACTAAACATGTTTTCCAAACTAATATAACATGCTAATGTTATTAGCACAAGCCTATGGCATTTTACATTGTATAAATTAGCATAGTGACGAGCGGAGATTTCCTTTGCTCATATGAAGCCAGGATAAATCACACACAAGACTCAAAAAGCTATTTGTGGAGGCTTTATTGTCTTTGCAATTTATTGTTTCTTATCCATGAAATTAATGTAAATAGCTTAGTTTTTTTTGTTTGTTTTTTTTTTAAAAATTTGGCACAAACGTCCACTTGGCCCAAACAATGATCTAATTAGATGTTGGTGGTTAAATGTCGAAGTCACCATGGCCTTGTATTCGTCGCATTCTCATGAACACAATATCTCAAAAACACCTTGAGGGAATGTCTTGTGCTGCTCCTCAGCCTTTCTGGGCCTCAACCTAAGCTCCTCCTCCCCTGCTTTCCCTCAGTCCTTTTTGATACTAGACTTCCCAGAGTGAACATATTGCCAAAAAAATAAAATGCCATTACAAATGATAAACCTTGATTGACAATTTTATAAGCAGTACAATTTTCTTAATGCAAAGAGCTGTTATATCATCATGATTGTCTGTATGGTTATTTCTCTGGTACATTATTATGAAAATGCCTCGCAAAATGATGGTAATCAAAAAACTAATACGTCATTAACAAGTGCGGAATCAGACATTTTAACATATCGCCCAAAAGACAACACTTGGAACATTTTTTTGAAAGGTAACTGTTAAACTGATGAACTTATACAAATATACAAGTCTTACTAATACTGTCAGTGTATTTCAACATACAGTAGATCAGTTGAGTATAAAAAAGAAAACAGAATAACATTCCCATCTTTATTTTATAAACAGAACATGAAGTGTTTACAGTCGCAGAAAGTCACATCACATTGTGTGATCTTTTCACCTCTATTAAAGGTTTGATCCGTATAAAATCACATTAATGCACCTCACACAGGGAAAATCAAAAATCCACTGAATGAGCTGTACCTATTTCCATTATCACTGATCTTATAATTTGCCCAAAGACGAACATTGACTTTGTCTCCAACATTTAGCTGCAAGATGGCGCTGTTAGATCCAGGGATGGCCTTAGTGTGAGTAGAAGCATACCATGACACTATGAAGTTTCCATTTCGGTACAAACTGCCACCAGAGGCTTTATCATTTCCCCAGTTAAAGGAAGTGAAGGTGAAATAATAGACTCCTCGCACTGGTGCCGTAAAATAACCTGCACCAACGACAAAATATAGTCATAGTTTAATATGAGTAACCAGGCAGTACTTTACAGAACAAACAAAGACTACATTTTGAAAATTACTGCAACAGGAAGAGATGGAGGGGAAAGGAACAAAAGATCACTTTAGTACTAAGAGTTATCTCTGGTACTTTGGTACATCCAATCTAGAGGTGGTGGAATAGCAGAGGAAGACTGAGTACTGACCTGTGACTGGGCTGTAATGTCCTCCAATGTTGGACAGAACATTATCGTACACCAGACCATGATCAACATTTACAGGACCGATGGCGCCCTGTACTGGATGTGCAGCAGAAAATGCAACCCGATTCTGCCCTGAGAGATGTAAACATGAACACATCAGTATTCTGAAATTTGTCCTTTTATTTAACTCAGAAGTTCAAGATAAACGGCAAGTCAGAGTTTCATAATCATACTGTGTCCACAATTATTCTTTGAAGGAGCTGTGTTTAAGATTTAGGGGGATGCCGCGAAAATCCCCCTGAATTTAGCGGGGATTTAGCGGCATCCCCCTAAATCTTAGACACTGTACCTTTAAGCCAGAGCTGTTCATGGGAGAGAAAAGGAAAGGGACCATGGACCTTTTCTTGGCAGTTGGTCTGACAGTGTTTAACCTTCCTATTGCATGCTGAACTGAACATTCTGTTCCTTCATCTGGCCCCATTTCCACTCCCCCAGCCCCTTCATTGCCATTCTCTACCTGTCCACCAGATGCCCCCAGACTTTTAACCTCACTCCCAAATCTGCCCTGCAGTAACCCCTTTCCTGCCACTCCCATCAGCCGGGGTACGTTCAGTCTCATGCTTTGGTGTCTTGATTGAACAGCATGCTTCTTGAAACAGTGTGAAACCGTGTGTAAGGGGCTTTGCTGTAGCCCACATGTTCTCTTGCTGGTGGGTGTGTTCACGGTGTTACCCAATCAGCAGCAACATATGAATAAATTCCAAGTAGATCCTTAGTTATTGTACTTAGATTTCAGTGTTTCCCATGCCAACAAAGCCGTTTTTAAATAAACTGAGTGAGATCCCAGCATACTATAAGGCAGTGCGCCTGCATAACAAAACCAGGTTTCAGCACACCACCTTTGAATCAACATTTTGCTACATGAACGCAACCCTGATCTTCTCTACCCACCTGCTCCCCATTTCCCTCATTCAGTCCATACCTGCCCCTTTTCACAAGTCAGTTGTGAGACTGCCCGTGTTGCTTCATGCCTTGCCTTATAGAGCCACCTGAACTCTGACACCTGTGAACCTAATTGCCTGCACCTCTTTCCTGCTCCCATTCCTGTCTAGCTGTGGACTCAGTCACTCCTGTTTGGACTTCTCTACCCATGCCAGTAAGCTCATTTACCTTCATTTAATCGATAAATCACTGGCCTGTTTTCACCAACTGTGAAATGCCTTTCAAAAGAAAATTTTGCTAATGGCTATCAGGGGAGCTGCACCGAGCAAGAGTGTAAAAGAGAAGGTTGCTCATATTTTTAAGCGTAGATATGTTGCTATTATCCGACATCATCAGAACACTGTTAAATCAATACATTCTTGTATTTATTTATTTTTTTAAGTAATTATCTCAGCTTAGCTCAAAACAGAATCATTTCATCCCCAACAGCAACTATGGCTTAGCGTAACCATTGTTTGGTATTTTTTATTACCTTGATCCACTGTACCGAGTTCAGTCACCTTGCTGTCAAGTGCAGACAGCTTCCTCTCACTGGCCTCCAGCTTTCTGTTTGTCTCCTCCAGGGCTCTCACAGTAGCTGCAAGCCTTTCTTCCAGAGCCCCCAGCTCCTTCAGCACTGTGTAGATGGGTGGTTCGCAGGTCTGCTCGGTTGTTGTTGAGTTTTTTGTCAAAGTGGCTGGTGTCTCTAGCTCTTGGTTTAGATTTTGGAGAGCATCCTTCTCCACCCAGGTATCCTTCAGGTCTTCATGTGTCAGCTCAGTGACTTGGGTCTGACAATCAGATAGACCGGCAAGCAAACACACAACCATCATCAGTGAAAGTCTCTCCATTCTTCAGCTTAGAAGGCACTCTTAGATATATCGAAATGACTGTTTACTGACAGCGAGAAGGAACGTATTTATAAGAAAGTCCAGGTTAATAGCTACTGTAAAAACATCAGATAAGATAATAAACTTTACCCTATTTCCTCATGGTATTTTGACAGTTGTTTATTACAGGTCAATCATCAGTCAACATCAAAGTCAAGGTCCTTGATTTGTGTTGTTGTCCAGTATCATGTGCCCTAACTCTGGAATGAAAGTTAATCTCAATTTCCTTCTTGATAAATAAAGTGCATGCCAGAAGTCTCTTGACACAAGCCAGGTTTCAATCCAAATTTAGTGCAAATTTTTACCAAGTTTCTTGAAAATCAGCACAAGAAAATCCCAATGACTGCATGTTGCCATGAGGCCAAGCATAGAAAGAAACACCATTTGTTTGTGCCATTAAACCTGTTTTTTTCAACTCTGTGGTAGCTATTAAAAGCTAGAGGGAGACGATTTAGGGATGTATTTTGTGTGTATGGTGGAGGTGGTGGTGGTGGGGACATTCAGGGTACATTGAATGTCAGTAGTAATTGTAGCACCATTAAAAAAACATTGGAGGTAAAAATGCAAAGAGAAAATCAAGCTTTACCACAAGCATGTCAATTTGTCAACATGTCAACGTCTGACACTTCTCTCTTACTCCTGACATAAAGGCTCTCCTCGAGAAAAAGGAGGCCTTTAAGTCAGGAAATAAGACGGATCTGAAGCTGAGAAAGAGGATCAGAGAGGGAAAACAACAACTACGGGAGGATAGAGGATCAGCTGCAGCACAACAATGTCAGCGGACTCTTGGAGGGCCTACGGTTGGATCCAAACGGAGAGCCAGGGCTAGCCCCGGCTTCACTACAGGCAGATTCACTCGCTACAGGGGCGAGGAAATAAAACCTGTACAGCCAATCAGAGGGACCTCTCTCACTGAAAAGCTCCACCGCCGATTCAACATGCGCAATTGGCCGAAAAGCTGCCGATGCCTAAGTGCTGACGGCGCGGGACACATCGCAAAAACTAGACCGACAGACACTCACCGACGGCCCGACCTTGGTCGACGGCCGAACGTCAGCTTGGTGTGTCAGGGCCTTTTAAGGATTCAAACTCCCAGCGTGTAGGGGACCGGAAGTGGGTGAATGATCTGACTGTATTCTTTATCAGATTTGATCAATCATCAGCTCTATGCAGAGGCTACGCCCTAGCCTACAGATGTGGTCTAGACCGTTGTGAGCATCTTCTGCTCTGCAGTTACACCTCCAAAACACTAGTCGGCTGCAGGGTTTCTGTGAGGTGCTGTAACATTTAGTTGATTCAAAACACACATTAAACGTCAAGTACACAAATCAGCTTCACTATAACTCACAGCATTCACAGACAAAGCATTTGTCCTTTGCTGGACACATTTTCCCCACTAATACAACATGCTAATGGTTTTTTTTACATTTTACTCACATTTTACATTGTGTAAATTAGCCTAGCAGCTAGCGGACTTTTCCTCTACTCATATGAAGCCAGGGACAACAGCAACATTTAACAAAGGTAACGTTACAAAATTCGGCTCCATTACAACTCACAAGGTTCACTGACAAAACAACTATCTTATACTACACACATTTTCAATACAAAAATAGGATGCTAACATTATTAGCACAAGCCTATGGCATTTTACATTGTAGAAATTAGCCTAGCAACAAGTTGAGATTTCCTCTGCTCATATGAAGCCAGGATAAATCACACACAAGACTTAAAATGTTATTTTTGTGGAGGCTTTATTGTCTTCACAATTTATTGTTTCTTGTCTGTGAAATTAAAGTAAATAAAAGCTTTGTTTCCACTGAGGGAAATGGTTTCAGCTTGCCAAAATACACAGGAGGTCTGCGTCGCCATGATGCGTAGTTACGTTTCCAGGGCGGTGCACGTCAGGCTACGGCGTAGGGTACGGTGAGGTTCTACATCGACACAAAGGGTAGGTATGGTGTCAATTTGATGCAGACGTATTCTGCCTTAGCTTTCACAGGTGCATCACTATTAGGTGAGCAAAGTCATCCAGTGGGCCTGATTAGACCCTTTAGCCAACTGGGTCTGGCCCCCCCAGCCGAATGTTTGACACCCCTGTTCTAAACATCAGTCAGACAATCAGACTTTCGCTTTAACATATTTTTGCTTCTTTTTGCTGCTTACTCATTATATTACTTTGTTTTTATACTGTTTTCTTATCATATTGCTTGTACAGTACAGTTTACACCAACCTGCAATTTTCTTTTTATTGATACCTACTGACAGGCTGTTTTGTGTTTTTTTTCTACTGATGCTTCCTGTTTGCACTATCCCTCTGCTGTTGTAATGCTGCAGATTTCCCCGGTGCGGGTTGAATAAAGGATTATCTTATCTAATGCTAAGCTTATCTTGGAGCATACAAGGTGTCCCATGGCCATGGAGTGGGAAGCGTAATAAAGTGAGCAAAGTAATGAAGAAGAGATGGAACAAGTCAAGTACACAGAGATCACACCAGAGGGTCACTACAAAGTTTCTACTTTAGGCGTTCCAGGCGTTACAGGCGTGACAGGCGTGACAGGCGTGACGCCTAACATAACAGCCTTGGCCTCTAGTGTGACAATGTGACGGTAGTGCTTTTGGCTGTTGTTCTTCTTTGAGTTAGCTGCTAACTGCTATCAGCTGTTTTTTGTTTTTTTAATCTCTCAACAGTGGGCTGCACACACAATATGTTGTCAAAACTTTACACCCTTCCTGTCTATGGCCCTGTCCTGCCAGCAATCCCTTTTACACAGCAACGCTCTGCTACCTCCACTGCCGGCTTATAGGCGAGACAACTCTGTCCTGCCATTGCACAACTGTATCTTTTATGCAGAATGGCAAGGTGGCACAACAGCGTGAAATTCCTGCCTTAAAGAGACAGTGTTAAAAGGTCCAGATCCTCTTTTTTGTCTTATACTAAAAAAATACAATACACTCTAACAGAATTGGCACAGTTTACATAGCATTCAGAGTTGTGCACCTCACATGACTAAAACGTGACCCTTGATAATTAGCAATAATCAGTAACAGAATCTACAGCATAGGCATTTCGCTGTCATAAATTAACTTTAACATTAACCAGTTTCCGTCTGGCTTCTTGAGTTGTTTGTTTTTTATTTCACTTCTACTATTAACAATTAAAGTTATACTAGGCACATAAAGGGGAATATTAACTGGCTCTTTATTGACTCCCCCAGTAAACTCAGACATTGAAGTTCATCTCTGTTTTCTTCCTTGATGAGCATTATATTGGAGTGAGTGCCAAGGTTCAGTTGAAACTGAATCTCTCTGACCCAGTTGCTATGAATAGCTGCCTGTTTATGCAGTGAGGAAAGTTGGGTCTGAGAAATAAAGAGGATCTGAGAGGGCAAGAAAGATCTCTGAGGGCAGAGAAAGTAAACACAAGAGAGTAGTAAATTCATCAAGACAACAGCATTAGGTTTTGCTTTGGATGTTATAGGTAATTCTCTTTGAACCTACAGTGGCCTCTCTGTGGTATTTATAAAGTTAAGCCTAGCCACTGACATGGAGTTTACCAGGCATTACCTGCCACTGGAATGGGAAGAGCGATGGAGGAGAGAGAAGGAGAGGAGGAAAAGAGTGATTGAAGAAAGTGGTGAAGAAGGGATAGAACAGGACAAACGCGAACTGAGGAGGATCGTTGCTTACAATGACTCCAGGATGGGGCTGACGAGTGGGAGGAGTAAAAACGAGGGGTCACAGGTCAGGATGAGTGGTAGCGGTCAGGAAAGAATTGGGGAGCATATAAAAGAGGAGGCAACTGGGGATGAGGGACTTTGTAATAATATCCACACATACCAAAGTGAAACCTATCCCAAAGAGGTATTTGTGGCCCTGAAGGAATTCCGGGATTCATCAGTTCTCACAGACCTGACCCTGGCCACCGATAATGGGAACACCTTTGAAGTACACTCCCCTATCCTTGCATCTGTCAGCTCCTTCATTCGAGAGAGGCTGAGGGATGGAAATGGACAACAATTAGATGATAATGAGGAAACAGGAGTCCAAAAGCAGTCAGTGTCTCTGGGTCCTGAGGTTGATCACGTAGGGATACAGGCAGTTGTGGAGTTTGCCTACACTGGAGCTGTATTGTCTTTGAACAAAAGCAGCATGGCCTCGATTATGGCTACAGCTCAAGCACTGGGAGTACCCAGAGTGCTGGATCTCTGCAACAAAGAGGAGAGCATGAAGCAAGGTGGAAGTCCTAAGAAGGAAGAGCAAAAGATTTCTGCTCTAGAACAGATGAAGATTACTCTTCAGTCCATTAAACAGTTGTGGGCAGATGGAGTAGGGTGTGATGTGGTTTTGGATACAGATGGAGCTTTATTCCATGGTAAGTACACATCCTCATGACTGCAATCTTTAAGTATCTTGATAATTATTCAACAGTGGTCAAAATACGAAATTTTGGTTGTCTCTCTCCAGTCCACAGAGTTATTCTGGCGGCAAGCAGTGACTACTTCCGTGGTATGTTCACCTCGGGGATGAGGGAATCCCGACAGACCTGTGTTGCCCTTCCTTTCCTGGTAGCTTCTGAATTGGAGGTTCTGATTGACTGCTCCTACAGTGGCACCCTTTGGCTTAGCTGGGACTGTGTCTTCGAGATCACCTGCACGGCCCTCCAGCTTCAGTTCCAGCCTGCCCTCTCACTTTGCCTCGACTTCATGCAACAGGAGATGGAGGCAAGCTCCTGCCTGGATGTGATATCATTTGCGGAAGCCTATGAGATGTCAGAGGTGCTTGAGGAAGCCAATGACTTTGTACTGAGAAACTTCTGGGATGTTTCAGCCACGTCGAAGTTTCAGGACCTGCCAGCAGAGAAGCTTCTAGACATCCTCCGCAATGATGGTCTGTGTGTGCCCTCAGAGTTGGCTGTATTTCGAGCTGTAATCTTCTGGATTGAGGCTGATCCTGAGGAGAGATTGGGCCAGGCAGGCGTACTGATGACCGGAGTCCGGTTCCCTCTCATGACCTTTCGAGAGTTCAGGGAGGTAAGGGCCATTAACCTGCGCATGGAGTGCTTTGGAAACAGAGAGGTGGAACTCTACGGTTCAGCACTCAAGGAGTTTGGTTTCAGCCTACCAAAAACCGAGGATCTGTGCCGTATTCGGCGTCCCAAAGATGCTCTGGTTGTGGTTGGGGGAGACCAGCTGAGCCCAGATGATGGTCAGCGTTCACCAAGCAAGGAACTATGGTTTGCAAACTCTCTACGCAGTGGTACAGGTTTGGTGAAGGAGATAGAGTGGAGGAAGCTGGGTGAGATACCAGACAATCCAAAGTTCAGGCATGGCGTAGCATCAATGCTGGGAAGGTTGTATGTTGTTGGAGGATGTCACTTCTACACCAAGGATGATGTGATGAAGTCTGCCTACTGGTAAAAATAAACAGTGCGCAAATATCGTCCTGTCACTTTGAAAAACCTAGATTGTCACACACATGTCCACAACTGTGGTCTCACCTTCTCTATCTTTACCTTTACCTTCATCTCACAAATTCTAGTTATGATCCCATGAAGAACAGCTGGAAGAGACTTGCTGACATGCAGGAGTTTAGAAGCAACTTCTCAGTGGTGGTACACGAGGAGCGTCTTTATGCCATTGGTGGAGATAAAGAGATCAACACCAACATAGACAGCGTCGAGATGTACAACCCAGACACTGACTCCTGGAGGTAAGATTGGTGATGTAACACTTGAAGTCGACTACTCGACACAGTATCAACCCTCAAAAGTATACATTTTGGGGCAAGATGTATCAATGCCCAGCTTAACTGTGCTCTAAATCACACATATTAGGGATTTGTCATATGCCTGATATCAGTAAAAATTGTCACCCCAGTGTCTTCAGTTTGCAATTACCTCCACTCTAACTGATCTCCGTCGAGGACTGAGATTTGATTTGTCCCAACCAGTCAGATCAACATATCTGCCTGAATCTAACATCATTCCAAGTCCACACTGATGCATAGCCATGCCAGCGTACCGGTTTTGCTGGGGTTTTAGGAGTGGAGATGCAAACTATGATGCAGGGCGATACTGAGAAGACGTGCCTGGTAGGAACGGTCTCAATTGCAGCGTCTATATTGTCGATAGCAGTAGTCGTTGTTGTCATTGTTACCTTGGCTAACCTTAACAACAGCTTGACTACCCTGTCCATGATGCTGATTGGCTAGTTGTTTGTCCCCCTGCGGTGCTCAATGTGTTGATCGATGACATGATGCCAGATAAATCAGTCAACTGGTGGAGTGGGTGAATTCATAGGTGTGGACCAATTTAATTTCGTTAAAACTATGACAAAAAAACTTTTATTGCATGACGAAGATGAAGACGTTGAGGAGGTAAAAGATAGAGCTTGATAATAAAAACTATGATGAAACGTATTTTTAATTTTTGTTGACAAGACGGGATGAAAAGGTAATTGGTGAACCACTGGACATTCAAAATGAGACGAGAGGAGAACTTTATTTCTTCCAAGACAGAGCATTTCTGGTCTAAATGATGTTGCAATATAAAAAAACACACTGAGGCTGACTGAATTATACTATTCCACCTAAAAGTATAACAGTATAAGGTTTCATAGTAAATTAGTTATTTAGCCAAATTTGTTTTACCCTTTCACTACATTCCCATCTGATGCCTTGTATGTCATATTCTCAGCTTTGTCCAGCCCCTGGACCAGGCTCTGAGCGGCTATGCTGTAACTGTCATAGACGGAGGATTCTTCATCTCTGGAGGATTCAATTGTAAGTATGTATGTCTGGTTTCCATGTTCCTATACCACCCAGAGAGAGGAACCACCTACCTGGCAGACATGACCCATGACCGGGCCCAGCACTGCATGGAGCCCCTGCGAGGCCATCTGTACGTCGCTGGAGGTGTGTGTAACCTGAGGAAGTTTTACACTGACCAATTAGCCTGTGAGGTGTATGATCCTGTGGCAGATTCCTGGACTGCTTTTACCTCACTGGCTGTCCCCCATGTGGGTGCAGCCTCAGCCGTCCTGGAGGGGAAGGTCTATGTACTGGGAGGATACTGCCAGGAAGATTACAGTGAGTCTGGACTGGTCCATCGGTTGGATCCTAGCACACAGCGATGGGAGAACATGGGTAAAGTGCCTGGGCCTGTTACAGACATACGGGCCTGTTTGCTCCGACTGCCCCAACACATAAGGCTGTAGTAAAAGTCTGGTCAAGATAATTATCTTTAGAAACTGACATACTTCTGATGTGATGTGCTCCCAAAATTCAATGTATTATCAGTGTGTGGTTCAGCTAAAAAACCTGTTGTGTTGTCAGAGATGTGGTATGAATGACAAAAATCTACGTCCAGAATGACTATTTTATAAAAAGATTTTTTTTTTTGTCTCTACGTCTTTTTGAAAAATGTAGTTGGAGTGGGATCAAGTGTACAATCCCAACATCATATTAATACTCAAATAATTTAAATATAACCCCCAATTACCATGTCACAATATAATGTTATGAATCTCTGCATGTACCTTATTTTTCAGTGACAAAATTAAAATTTAAAGCATGTGTATGAATCAGAGGTAAATATAATTAGTGACTGCATTGGCATAACGTTATAGTTAAATATATATGTGTGTGTGTGTGTGTGTGTGTGTGTGTGTGTACATATGTGTACATATGTATGTATGTATGTGTGTGTATATATATATATATATATATATATATATATATATATATATATATATATATATACACATTAAAAAAAGTCACAATGTTACAGACCTTTTAAATTGTTGGTGTTTAATGCAGAATCAGAATCATTAGCAAGACTTTAAAGAACCCAGAATTTACAAAGGAGCTGATAATGATGCATTTTACACACCATGTGTCTTTCTAAGGATTATTTCTGATTGTTGAGAGTAAATCATTCTTATATGAATTTAAAAAAATATTTCTAACTATAAGTGATAACTGTTTGTCTGACGCATCAAGCACTAAAACAAATAATTACTGCTGTCAGTTAATCATTTACATAACATAACATTCTTTTTTATATATATATATTTGTTATGTATTTATTTTTTGTTTCAACAAGCTATCACAACAATTGAAAGCAGTCTCAGGATGATGAATTGCTCAAAAGAAGAAAATGAAATGAAAAGCATGATTCCCTAAATAAAAACATAGAGTCTTTGGGGGTTTGGAATGTAAACTTCTATGATGCTGGGAAGACAAGGTTTACTTGCCTAAACCTAACTAACTTTATTTTACTTGTTTAAAGCTAACCTACGTAAGTTTATTTACCTAAAGCTACGGTATGTAACTTTATTTGCTTGAAGCTAGTGCATGTAAGTTCACTTGTCTAATCTAACCTACATAACTTTGCTTGTCAAAGTTGACATACATCACATCACATAGCCTAAAGCTAACTTACATTATTTGCCTAATGCTAACGTACGTGACTTTACATGCCCAAACCCAACGACTGTAACTCGACTTGCCTAAAAAAAACAAAACACAGAAATTTACATTCTTTACTTAAACATTTAAGATGTTGGGAAGATGAGGAATCCAGTGAAGACACTTGTATGTATTTTTCCACCGTCCCACAGGATGACATTGACGGTGTCTCTGACATTCAGTTCAAGGATTACTGTGTTGCTGGTGGTGTCGCTGGTATCTGGTCCTGTGAACTCCCAGGTACTCACTTGGTGTTGCCCGTTTTTCACCAGGATGGCTCCTGAAGTGTGGCTGTTGTAGCCAAAAGTCATGAATGAAAAGTGGTAAACCCCCTTCAGGGAAGCAGTGAAGATGCCTGTAGAAGAAGAAAATGCAAAGACTTAGAAGACAGGTATGAAAAAGCTTTTGCTGTCCTTGTTGAATGGATTTTTTTTAAATTTTTCTAACCAATGAAAAGACAAATAACCACTTTCCTTTCAGTTAGAGGAGAAAATCGTTAATTTTTTTCTGGTTTTGTATGCTAAATATGAAACTAAAGCCAGCAGCTGGTTAGCTTATGGGCTTAAGGCAAAAAACTGAAGGAAACAACTAGCCAGCCTCTGTCCAGAAGTAAAATACCCACCTACCAGCACCTCTAAATGCCTTCAGGCTTCTGAAAGTTAACCAGTGTCCGAACATACCTGTTGTAGCATTGTAAGCGTTGCCAATGTTGGTGAAGACTCTGTTAAAGATCAGAATTCTGCTAGTGCCAGCAGTGTAGGGTCCAGTGAACACATCGTGAGATTCAATTACAGTGGCAGAAAATGCCACCTTGGCATTGACTAAAGAAAATAAAAGAATCAGTTTTACATACATTAGTGTGCGTATGGCATCATGAACTAGCTCTCATTAGTTGTGGCACATAATGCGTTAAAATAAAATGCCGGGTTACACTGGCACTGTGGAAACAATGCCAATAGAAAGTCAATTATCTATTATTATGGTAGATACACAAATTCCCATAATATATTACAAAAAGTAATGCACCACAATTCATGTATAATTCATGTAATAATGAACGAGCAATTCGTGTGTAACCTGCGTAACTGTCAAGGCTGCGATCCCCTGACCATTGTGCTGACCAGTGTTTGGAACCGTGTGAAACTTTGGTAGTTTTAAGGTATGTAGTCACCATGTTTCTTTTCTTTAACCCAACCTATGTAATTTTACTTGCCTAAAGCTAACATACGTAACTTTACTTGTCTATGCCTAACTTATGTAACTTGTCTAAACCTAACATGCGTAATTTAACTTGTCTAAACTTAACCTATGTAACTTTATTTGTCTGAACCTAACATGCGTAATTTAACTTGCCTATACGTAACCTATGTAAATTTACTTGCCTGAACTTAACCTATGTTACTTTACTTGCCTAAAGCTAACATACATAACAAAATTTGCCTAAACCTAACCTACATAACTTCACATTAATATATGTTTGTTAAATTGTTGTCGCTTGTTCTTTGTTATAACCATAGTTGTCTGTCATTGTCTTTTATTATGTACTAATTGTGATATCTGGCTTATTAAAGTGTCCTTAGGTGACTTGAAAGGCACTTGTGAATAAAATGTGATAGTATTATTGTGTGAATCTAAAAGTCAGCACTAACCTTTTTTAGTTTTTACAAACATCCTTAATATTGTAACATAAAGTTACATCACATACTTTTGTCACTTTAGTTTACGGCACACTAATTTACAGTATGAAAGTAATTCAGTTGTTTTAGCTGAAATCACAATATTTTTTCTGTTTGTTTTGGTGCCTAATTCCAACCATGCCACCACCAATTTACCACAATACGTGCCACCACCATGTAATGCGTTGTTCATGTCATCATTCAGGTCATGGTCATTTCATGTATTTCTGTGAGATCACCTTCTGCTTTAATGCTGTTCACCTCAAGTTTGAGTTTACCTAGTTCAACAACTTTTTCTTCAGTTGACCCCAGTCTGTATTTTAATCCTATAAACAGAGGCAGTATTTTAAAAAGGTATATTTTTTTACATGCAGTTTTACATGCCACACGGTTCTGGTAATAAAAACAGCAACACAATACATCTATCAGGATGCAAGATGCAAAGCATTTATTAAGGGATTAGACTCTATCAGGAAGTAAGGATGTAATTAGGGCTTATGGGGTATTTGATAACTTTTACACGTACCTGCCGTGTCGTTCTTGAGAGTGTCAATTTCAGCCTTCTGCCGGTCCACTGCAGTTTTTTGTGTTTTCAGCTGTAAATTAAAATTCCTGAATATAATTCCAGTTTCTTCTTTAAATTCATCAACTTCAGCCTTTTGGTCGTTCAGTTTTGCGCTGAAAGCTTGAATCAAAATTAAAGTCGTTATCAGGACATCGTCACATCCAATTCATGAAAACAGTTTCATTAAATGTTGTCAAACGTATATCAGTTGGTAGCAGTTAACATATATGTTAAATGTTGGGATAATACTGATTTTAAAATTACCCGTACTGTTGTTTTGTAATTTCTCCACTTTAGCTTGCAGTTCCATCTCTGTGGCCTCCAGACGGGCTTTGACTTTGACTTCAAGCTCCAGGGTCGTTGAGTTAAGGTGGGAAAGTTCATTCTTATACAGATTCAGGAGTCTCTGTGTGTCACTAAACCTAGTCTCAGTTTCTGTCTCCAGATTTTCAAGCTTGGCTTTCTTCTCCCTTAACTGCCTTTCAGTTGTATGGAGTCGCTCTTCAATCTCACTTAAGTTTCCCTCCATTCTTTCCCCACGGTTGACCAGTTGTAGAACTTCTCTCTTCAGACTGACTATGTCAACTTTGTGTTTCTCCAGCTGTGTCTTTGCCTCTCTGAATTCCCTCTCGTTTTGTGACTTAATCTTTTCAAGTTCATTTACTGCACTTGAAAGGTTTGTCACTAATCTTTTGAGCGCACTGATGTTACTGTTTGCAGCCTCGAGCTGAAGTCTTGTCCTACCTTCGATGGCGTCCATTCTTTGTTGCAGCATCATTTGTTTCTCTTCGAGTTTTGTCTGGACATCATCAAGGTGTAAAATGTTTTTGTAATTTGAGCAAAGAGTTGGTGTCTCTCGTATTTCCTCTGGATCACATCTCCTTCTGTGTGGGAGTTTGGAAGATGCAACTCCAAATAATGCAAGAAGGAAAACCGCCTTGGTGATCATTTTCAGAGATAAGATCGGTCCTTTACTTAACAGTTCCTATGAGCTTGAGACAACGAGTCTCATGAGGCAACTCCTTTTACCTTTCATAGGACAGCCCATTTGTGATAAGCAGGGTGCGGCAAGAGTTTTCTTACATTTCGGGAATGTCCCTCGCCACTGAAAACAAACAACCAGGAAATGTCAAATGAAATCTCTTTGATTTTCTGTCTTGTGTAGTCTACTCTTACTCTGACATGTAGACATGAACAGAAATCGAAATTTGTACTGGGTCTATTAGGAAACACATACCTGTGTACTTCAGTGACGGAAATGCAACGCAACATAAAATAAAAACCATCTTAGGATATTTTTTTAAAGGCATTTCCTAAATTAATGAGCTGCCCTCACAATAGGGGTTCCTGCCAGAAAAATAGGGCGTGAAGCCGTGGTTTTAACGCTTATTATCTTCAGTGGATCTCTGATTTATTGACTGACCAAGGCGATGGTGGGCCCTTGACTACATATGTCACATGTCATGTCAGCTGTAAAAATGATAAAATAATGAAATGAAGAAAAGCAATGGCTACATTTCATGTTGGAACAAAGATGCAGACTAGAAAAATGCTAATGATACTGATGAGTTGTTACTCAGGTTGGTATAGTAACACAGACCATTTCAACCAAGTGATGTCAAGTCAAACCTGCCTGATCACTTGATGGGATTAATTAAAAGGACAGACATCACTGCGCAGAAGGAAGTGTGCATCTACTCACGGACAGGAGACTCGCGCACACGGCAGTGTAAGATGTAAACATTAATGGGGTCCTCCTTGGCTGGGCTGTAACATTAGCTAATACCAAACGTTTACACTACACAAATTTTTGTCCATTCTGACAGTCACTGTGTCAGATTGAGCAATACTGTCATACAATCGTTCTGTGACTTGGCCGACGGATGTGACACACTACACGATGGTCCATGACCAATCATCCCCGGTCATCTTTTGTGTCGTGCATGATGTCATCAGGTTATTCTTGTCCTATGTCCTATTTTTGTTATTATTACTCTCATTTCAGTCGCTGTGTGTGTTCATGTGCCAGCTGAAATGTTGCTGTAGTAACGTAAAAAAGTGCCAGCAGATGGCAGGAGCTACATTTGAAGTACCACATGCAAACTATGAAAATCACTGAATCCTCCACAAGAAGTTCCTGCAAATGTTTCACAAGAAAAGCCTGTTTAGATAATAAAGGGATTCTCTCTACCTAAATTATACAGGGCTTTTAACTGCACAGATGAAGGAAGTGTTGAGTTAGAAATGACTGAAACTTCACTTGGTTCTGAACCCTGGTCTAATGCAGGAAAGTCCTGGAGGGTCCACCCACTGCCCAAACTGATTCCTATTCACATATCCGTGAGATATGTACAAATTTTGGTGCATTAGTTTTCATAGGAAAATGTACGCACAGGTTTGGGGGTTAACTGTCCCTTTAAGTGACACTGCTGTTGATACAGCTTATTTTGAATCAGGAAGACTCTGACTAATCTAAAACACATCAAAGTCCTTTATCCTTTTAAAAATGTTGTTCTGAAACATTCTAAAATAAGTTATGTATAATATGTGTTTTAAAAATATCATAAATACATACATGCCTTTTAAAGGACACCACATATACTCATGCGTGCACATCTTTCTTTGCTTAAAGCAACACTGCCCTCTGCTGCCTTGCAGAGATACAGTACAAAGAACACTGTAATTTGTCAGTCACTTGCTTTTTTTGTTTCATAATAATATACAGTTATTTACATGGGTTACTGCACTTCGGAATATCATAAACAGGTTGGCATACAGTGCTTTGCAATAGTTTATATGATATGTGTTGATATGTACGTCACTTTCCACATATATATTTTACTGGCAAACACACTCACAAAATCCTCCCAGTAGGCGTGTTGGGACACGACTAGAACTGGGGTCCCTGAGGGCCTCAACACTGCATACTCACTGACTTCTGAGGACCTTTCTCGGTGAAGAGACCTGCTGAGGAAAAATCACCCTCCTCAAACTGCAAGGAAAATATCTAAGAGACTACAAACTTTAAGACTGAGGAAATGGAGTTTGGGGCTTTCTTTCTGCTGTCCCTCATGGGACTCCTGTTTGTGGAGCCAGGGTTTGGACAGCGAGGTGACGCGGATGTTGCTAAGTGGATGACTGATGAAGTGGAATTAATGAAGAACTTGGAGGACAAACTCAGACATGTAGAGAGGCGGCAGAATGACGTTGAAGCTTTGGAGGCCAGACTCAATGCGACTGTAGACAAGCTGATGAGACAGAACGCTGAAGTGGATCAACTGAAGAAAGAGAATGAAGGTACAAGATTCATGATGAGGAATTAGTACCGCACATATTCCACCAAATTTTGTGTAGTACCTTTGTAAACTGTCATTCATTGTTATTTTTTCAACTTGTACAGGCTTGAAAATGAGACTGAATGCCACGGAGGAAGAGATTGATAAACTGAAACAGAATATTCCTAAAGGTAAGATGATCAGACTTTAAGTTTGTATTTGCAGAGGTCAGAATTTACAGCAAAATATAATGTGATGTTGTGAGAAATTATTCTGAATATTGTCATTGATTTACATCTCTCATGTTTATATTTACAGTCTCTCCATGTAACTCTCCACAGGTGCTCCTCAGATTGCATTCTCGGCTTCTTTGGCAAACTTCGGGGAGATTTACAGAGGACCCTGCACAGACAAGGCCCTCATTTTCAAAAGGGTCTTCTCAAACTTTGGCAATGGTTATGACCAAAACACAGGTACTTTGCAGTTTTGCATTGTGTGTAAGCTCCAAGATAATCAGCTTTTATTTTGAACAAATTTTTAAGAGTATGCCTCAGAAATACTGCTTGGTCAGAATCAGAATTATTTTAAAGCAGATTGTTTTAAAGATAAAACAGCTGTTTTTCTCTGGATAAAGCCTGCTTGTCGACACTAAATGTCCTTAGGCTGTAAAACTCTTATCTGCTCCTGGTATTTCAAACAAGAGCAAACAAAGGGAAGAATTTGCTGATACTGTTTGGCTCAGTTCTCCAGCTTTTTCTTGTGCGTGTTTTTCCTTTATATTAACAACTGATTACAAGTGTAATGGGAAATGGTTTGTTCTTAAAGATGGAGTGTGTAGGATTGAGGGGCAGAAATGGTCTATAATATCCTCCTGAGACCCTGTGTCCTCATATGAGGACACTACATTTTGACTTTATTTGAACTTCTATTTCATTCTATTTAACTCAGACCTGTTGTCCTCGTATATGGACACTTTTTTGTGCCATATAGTGGTAGTAAGAGCACAATACACTAATCCATGACTGACTAGAGTGAACAGTGCAGAACACTTGGGTGACAGATGCTCACAGATGGCCTGATGCAAGCCAACCATTGGCTTTATGTGTCAGGGCCCTCAGTGATGGACGTAATTTTATTAGTAATAAAATCTCTATCACTTGGGCCATTTATTGTCTATACCCAGAAAGGTTTGTCTCTAGAGTAGCGCTGCCTCTGTGAACATTTAAAGAAATAAAACTCAAATGTGAAATGGGTGAATATTACTCTTCATGTTGTAAAATTACTTGTGGTGCACCCCAGGGGTCAGTAATGGGACCAGTATTGTTTCTACAATACATTAATGAAGTAGAGTATTAATATTAATGTCGTTGTAGAGCTCCAAAAACATTCAAATTTGTTCTGTTTGCGGATGATACCAATATTTTATGCTTTGGAGAGGATTTACAGCTGCTTTTGACAGAGAGCACAACAGAAATTAATTAATTGAAAAGATGGTTTGACAAAAACAAAATGATGTTCTTTGTAAATCAAAATAATTGATATGCAAGGGCAAATTAAGATAGATAATGTTAATATAGAAAAGGTGTGTGAAAATAAATTTCTGGGAGTGATACTGGATCACAAAGTCAACCGGAAACCTCAAATAAATCACAGTTAATCAGTTATGGGAAAATCAAGACACATACTGCACCATAAATCACTATATCACTCACTCATTTTGCCGTATTTTAATTACAGTGTGAAGGCCTGGGGTAACACCTATAAAAGCAATTACACATATTACAAAAAAGCCATTAGGATTGTATGTAATGTTGGATATAATGGGAGCAGACAAAAACACTGTTTTTAAAGTCAAATATATTTAAATTTGAGTACAAATAATGTACAAAGCAAGAAATAATCTAATTCCAGGCAATATTTTAAAAAAGTTTTGTGACTGGGAGGGGAGATATCATTTAAGAGGAAAATTAAATATAAAATTACACTGTCTTCGTACAACTTTGAAAAGTATGCGTATTTCAATGTGTGGGGTGGATTTATGGAATGGGTTAGATGAGGAGTTAAAGGGAAGCACAACTATAAAAGATGTATAGACACAGTTTTTTTTAGGAGGTATGCAGACAAAGAGGGGTGATGGGTTGGTTTATTTATTCATCCAGGCTTGGTTGAGATGGGGTTTGTATATTTAATATCTAAGACAGTTGTTTATTCATCTATATTAATGGTTGTAAATAAGTTTGGAATAGTTGTTGACAATTTCCTTTTGTCATTCATTAATTCATTCATGTACATGCTCTGTTGCAGGAATCTTCACAGCACCCGTGAACGGTCTCTACTTCTTCAGCTTCAGTACCTATGGCTACAACACTCACGACATGGGGGCCATTTTAATGAAAAATGGTGATCGTCAAATTTCAACCTATGATAAACCCTCAGCTGACGGCTCAGACAGTAGCAGTAATGCTGTCGTTCTGCAGTTGGTCGCGGGTGATAAGGTGTACATGGAACTGTGGGATAACGGCAGAGTGTTTGACAACCTGAACGGACACACAACCTTCAGTGGTTTTCTTGTCTTCCCTGTGTAAATGATTAGAAACTATGTGTTGCATTGGGTTTTTAAACTGAAGAGAGCTGCAGGTCCAACAGTAGTGACATCTGTGATATCACTGTCTTTATATAGTGGCACTGTCCCAAAGCATATGCTGACAAGAAAATTGCACAGTATCCTGGTTGATTTTTATCAAACTTTTATTGAAAAATCTCCACACATTTTTGATTTTCAAGTAAATTTCAATGAAAATGTGGCTGCATGAACTTTCCACAGAACAATAAACCCAAGATAAACTTCTTACATGGTCTTACTTCCTGTTTCAGGTGACTAAACACAGCTTTCTGTACCCTCTGCAGCGACAAAAGTGTTCACCAGCCTCACACTAAAATTTTGACAACAAGGGGGAGTAGCTGCATCTTGTGTTCACAGTTTATTCCTGCAGTTAATCATCCCAAGACGAACTAAAACATGATCAATTTCATTACAGCACCTTTTGGACACCAAAAATTGATATCCTACCTTTTGCATGCCTTAAAAAAATATTTCACCCACAAATTGACCATTTGTATATCAGTTACTAAATCTGTGTTACCTTGAATTTAGCGTTCTTTTTCTTGCATGCCTCCACTGTGAACTGAGAAAAGGTGAACATTCTTCACAAAGTAAGCGGGGGTCACGCTTAACAACAGAAGAACCTTTTTAAAAAAAATAATTTAACAAACTTTAACACAACTTGTGCAGTATGATCCAAGTCTCATTTATGCAGTCGTAAGCTCTGGACTTTTCAAACACATGCATTTGCATAAAATATTACAATTTAAACACGTCAGTACAAACGGTCTCAGAAGAAGGTTTGTAGTTTTTCTGTTGTTAAACGTGGTCCCAAATGACTCCAGTTCATGAAGAACGTTCGCCTTTTTTAAATTCTTCATTTATTAGAGTCATATGAGAAAAATATTGTTTTCTTAACTAATTCAAGCGGCAAGTTACTCCTGGACTCCTGCTCCTGGAGGGAAGATGTGTGTGTTTTAATTAAATTAAAATCTTGTGATTATCATCATTTACTCAGACATTTCCCAAGACTGGTCAGATGCTCCAACTTCACTTTCAAATTCGTTTTTGCTGTTGGTAGCTGCTTTGTCTGAAGTGCCATTAGCACTAGGAATGCCAATGTTCTGTCACAGTGCTGGTTGCTGTTAGTACTCGGGTTCTGTAAACAACGCATTGTTAACCGTTGCAAGAGTGAACAGTGCTCACGTTCAATTTCTTAAGTTGCGAACTGTTAAATTCAGTTTACTGTTTACCAGTGGTGTAGTGGCAGTTAATGAGGTGAGTGTACTTCTAGATGGGTAGACTATCAAGGATGAAATGGATGAACTCTCCTATATAATCCAGTGGCTTTTTGGCTGGGAGGTGGGTATACTATAAACCCCATGTGCCTGCATATACCCTCCATTACACCATTGCTGTTTACGTAAATTATTATTTTAGCACATTCATGCACAACACTTCCAATGTCTTAGAATCAGAGATCTGATGGCCAACACAGCAGAGATCCTCGAGTGTCTTATTATCAGAAATGTGATGGCCAACACAGCAGAGATGCTGGCGTGTCTCATAGTTGGAATTGTGATGGAAAACACAGCAGAGATGCTCGCGTGTCTTACACTCAGAAATGTGATTGCCAACACCGCAGAGATCCTCGCGTGTCTTATAATTGGGAATGTAATGGTAAACACAGCAGAGATGCTTGCGTGTCTTACACTTAGAAATGTGATAGCCAACACAGCAGAGATCCTCGCGTGTCTTATAATTGGAATTGTGATGACAAACACGGCAGAGATGCTTGCTTGTCCTATAATTGGTAATGTGATGGCAAACACGGCAGAGATGCTAGGCGTCTTATAATCGGAAATGTGATGGCCAACATAGCAGAGATGCTCGCATGTTTTACAATTGGAATTGAGATGGCAAACACAGCAGAGATGCTTGTGTGTCTTATAATTGGAATTGTGATGGCCAAGACAGCAGAGATGCTTGTGTGTCTTACAATTGGAATTGTGATGGCAAACACAGCAGAGATGCTCATGTGTCTTACAATCAGAAATGTGATTGCAAACACGACAGAGATGCTTGTGTGTCTTATAATCGGTAATGTGATGGCAAACACAGCAGAGATGCTCGCGTGTCTTATAATCTGAAATGTGATGGCCAACACAGCAGAGATGCTCGCGTGTTTTATAATCTGAAATGTGATGGCCAACGCAGCAGAGATGCTCGCGTGTTTTATAATCTGAAATGTGATGGCCAACGCAGCAGAGATGCTCGCGTGTTTTATAATCTGAAATGTGATGGCAAATGCAGCAGAGATGCTCGTATGTCATTGTTCGGCCCCGGCATCTTGCCCATGTTCTCCCATTTCTGTGTGGTGGGATCATAACGATGAACCAGCTTAGTGTCACTGTAGTCCTCCTGGCTGTATCCACCCAGCACATAAAACTTTCCTTCCAAAACCACACTTCCTGCTCCTACATGTGGCACTGGCAGAGATGTGAAAGCCGTCCAGGAGTCGGTCACTGGATTGTACACCTCACAAGCCAGCTGGTCGACAACATTTATGTCAACACCAGTGGTGATTCCCCCTGCTACATAAAGACATCCACTCAGGGTCTCCATGCAGTGTCGAGCTCGAGGTGTAGCCATGTTTGCCAGATAAGTGCTTCCTGTTTCTGGGTTGTACAGAAACATGGATGCAAGATGTTGGTTGTTGTTGCTCAACCCTCCTGAGACAAAGATCTGCCCTTGTAAAACCTTTGCGACATGGGCGGCTAGAGGCAGATCCAAAGGCCACACGAAGCTGAAAGAGAAGACACGTTTTTAAATATCTTAAAGTGACATAATTGACCATTGATCACAAATAAGTGAATTAGGTTATAATAGCCAGGCTGTAAACCGAAAACAGTATGACTGGACATTACTGTCCAGGTGGTAACCAAAAAGCTGGTGAATGAGCCTGTGAATCAGCTAATGCAAGTTCTACCTCAACTAATGCTACGCTCCATAAAGCTGTAGTGTTGGAAATTTCCCAAAATGCTTTACACATATTTTGGAGAGCAATATCTTGGATCTGTTTTGACAACTAAGGTATCAGGGCTAGAAGAAGCTGTTCTCGTTTTAAAGTCATCAGATAACGCCGCTTTGTCAGTCACCTTTCATGTATATCACATGCTAGGTATGCTTCTACATCTGTTGTTTATCTGGGAAGCCGCAACCAACACCAAGACATCAACAAAAGTACATGGTTATGTTTCGGAAAAAACCTCATGGTTTGCCTCTACATTAATTCAGGCCTATTATACTGCTGTGAAAGGTGGCCTTTTGCATTGGTGTCTGACGTCTTACTCACTGACAAATAGGCAGTATTTGACAACTTTGGAATGAAGGCGGGCTGGCTGGAGCCTCTGAATCAGATTGCCATAGCTAAGGTTAGTTTGAGGGCACAGTGAAACACTCGTGAAATTAACATTGGTAAATATTCACCTCCCATTTACTTCCATTCCATTTAAGCGAAGGAGCTAATAAAACACGCGCTTCTGTTGGCAAAGTAAATACACATCTCTGTATTGCATGATGTTCAACTTTGGTGAACTTGGACCAGTTAAGTTACAGCCTCAACCAACAGCAAAAAAGTATGTGTGAAGGAGACATTGATTGTTGCCCTGTCTAACCATGTTGGCCTTGAAAAGAAACTGCACCACATGAGAGATGCTGCCTGGCTGGCAGTGAGTTGGGAGACAGGAACGTAAGAAAATGGAAAATGCACCAATAGCATCTTATTTCGCAATATTTATTTGCAAGCCAACTAGTGTGTCACATCTGGCATCATCCACATTCAGTGCAAATACTGCTTCAGTAGGCAGTAGTCACACACCTGCATTCCCTTTTATGGGACTGTACTGTAGCCACCCTTTAAACAAAATTATCTTGTGGTTTGCATTTTGAGTTCTTGAATTTTGCTGGTACATTACAAGGACACACTCAACCTATTCCAACCTCCACCAGCCTAGAACCACCAGCTAGCCTTTACTAATTTCTAGCTAGAACTTAGTAGTTGTCCTCAGTCTTCCCCTGCCAAAATCTTCTTGACTTCTGTTGTCATCTAATAGCAGTATTACAGATCCCTTCTGTTTTGCAATATTAGATTTCTCAACAAAATTCAGCAGAATCAATTTCACTGTATTTGATTTAATGTTTACGTAATGTGATGTTTTTAGCAAGCAAATCACTGCCTACAAAGCATAGAGATGTTAGCAAGTCACATCTACTTAATATGGTACAAGCTACCATGTTTCTTGGTAGATCAATGTTAGGGAAATTTTGTCCAGACTATACCCTTGATGGGTGTAGAAGTTTGTTTTGATGAACAAATAACCCTTCTAACGTACCTCCAAGAGTTTTCAGTTGGGCAGTATCGTTCCACACTCTCTCTATACTCGGGGTCACAATATCCACCGATGGCATATATCTTTCCATCCAGCACAACCACGGAGAAAGAACATCTCTTCTCCTGCATGTCAGCCAAACTCTCCCAGCTATTTTGAAGGGGATCATACCTACAGATGTGGTCAAATGAGCAAAGATCAATATACAGGCATTTAAAGGTCTTTAAAACTGTAAGTCATTACCTCTCTCACCTGTAAACAGAATTCAAGGTGTCATGGATGCCATAATACTTCTTGCCTCCAATCACATATAGTTGTCCTTTGAGGACAGCCACCTCATGATTGAACCTCTCTGCCTCTGGCATATCTCCCAACTTCCTCCACTCCATGGCCTTTTTCACCCCTCCATGGTTCCTTAGGGAATTCCCAAACCAGAGTTCTCTGCTGATGCTGCGCTTACACAGGTCTTCAGAGATCTGTTCACCTCCAATCAAGACCAGACTCTCTTTTGGCAGATAAATCCGGCACTGAGTCTTATTGGAACAGAAATCCTTAAAAACTGCTTGATAGAGCTCTGACAGACTGTGATCAGACCACATGGGTAAAGATTGAACCTCTTTGAATTCCTTGAACGTCATAATCGGAAAGTGGATGGTTTTCATTAGGTCTTTAGCAAGATTCATCCTTACTTTGGGCCTTGCTTGGATCCATGTCACCACTGCGTTGAACACAACAAGCTCAGATGGAACACAGAGCGAGCGACTGTTCAGGTACTTTAGGAGCTGTTTGGCTGGCAGGTCTTTGAACTTTGGGATGCATGCAACCTTTTGGAATTGCCTCAGGACAAAATCGTCAGCAACTTCAAGAAGCTGCTCCATCTCGTAGGCCTCAGCAAAAGATGCAACATCCAGGCAGGAGTGAGGATTTATTTCTTGATGCAGGAAGTCAAGGGACAAGGAGAGGGCAGGTTGGTACTGGAGCTGAAGAGTGGTGCTGGTGAGCTCGAAGACACACTTCCAGCTGAGGGGGAGAGCCCCGCTGTAGGAGCACTCAATCAGAACCTCCAGCTCTGACGCCAAAAGGAAGGGAAGGGTCACACAGGACTGATAGGACTCTTTCATCCCCAAGGTGAACATGCCACGGAAGTAGTCACTGCACACCGCCAGAATGACTCTGTGGACTAAAAGGAGGAAAGTACAGTATAAACCAGATGTAAGAACAAGTGGTTGGTTCTTAAGGCTTTGCCTGCAACTCCCAGTTCAAGTCCCCAGTTAAGACATGCAAGTCCCCAGTCCTGAATTTTGAGTTTTGTGTCCTAAACAAGTCAAAATGAGCTCATCATTAAATCTAATGCCCATTTTCAAAAATCATGAATGCTTTTTAAAACAGGTGTCACAGAACTTAATCATAAATTGGTTTGAGGGAAGGTATCAAGTATTTTGAAGACAAAAGGCTTAAGTCCAAGTGAAGTCACAAGTCATTGGTGTTAAAGTCCAAGTTGAGTTGCAAGGCTTTTTTGACTTTGTCAAGTCCAGACTGAAGTCATCAAATTTTTGACTTGAGTCTGACTCAAGTCCATGTCAAGTGACATGAGTCCACCTCTGGTATAAACCCACTGTAATCCTAACTAACATGAACAGGACTCCATGGGATTCTATTTGTTTGAGTCAAGTATATCATGAAAGATGTTTCTGGTAGACATCGTTAATAAGATTGCTACTGGAACTCTTCAAAAAAAAAAAGAAGCTTTTTCCATCAGATGGTGAAAGTTTGCAGGAAGAACAAAAATCAGAACAATAGAATTTTGCTCGTACAACTCAATTTGAGAGTTTGAAAGATGACCACATAATGGCATTATCTCCACCAAAACCAAAGGCTAAGACCTATGGCCATATGTTCCATATTTGTGAGAAGTCTTTTTGGGGTTTATGAAATATCACGCCAGATCAGAATGGGACTAAAAGCCTCTGCAGAGGTTAGAAATCCTGTAATGTGACCCAAGATGCTAGAGCTATAAATGAATATTCCTCAAAAGTAGCTTGCTCTTGACAGGGAGCTCATTTACAGCAGTTTTAAGTTTAAGAAACCCTATCACTTGACAAGACTATCAGTTGGCAACCAGCAAAGGAAGGATCGTGGTCTCTAAAGCGGCTGCTATTGTACTTCTGCATCAACGTACAACTCATTGGTGGTCTACTCACCATGAAGCGATCCTCCCAGAGCTTCCAGAATGACATCACAGCCCACTCTCTCCGCCCACAGCTGTTTGATTGACTGAAGACTTATCGTCATTTGATCTGCAGCCGAGATCCTTTCCTCTTTCTTCTGCCCTCCAGTTTTCTCGGGCACCTCCTCTTCCTCCTCGCAGAGATCCAGCACCCTGGGGGCACCCAGCATTTGAGCCGCTGCCTTTATCTGGTGCAAAGTGTTCATGTTCAAACATGGTATGTGTCCAGTGTAGGCAAAATCCACAACTGCCTTTAATCCAACATGATCCACCTCTGGACCGAGAGACACTGACCACCAGTGGACTCCAAAACTCCTTTCATCAACTCTATCCTTGCATCTGTGTTTACTACTTTGAATAATGCTTTCTCGGATATGGGAGCTGACAGCAGCCACGACAGGGGAGTGTACATGGAAACTCCTCCCATCCTCCGTTGTCAAAGTAAGGTCAGTGAGAAGGGACGAGTCCCTGAACTCTGTCAAGGTGCGGAATACATCCCTGCAATAATCATTCTTGCAGTAGATCTTAACCAAATTGTTCTCACCTGCTTCTTCGTCTGTTGAATGTTCTGCATCCTCCTCGTCTGTAGACTCTTCCTCTTCCTGTTGGAGCTTTTCGTGATCAACATGAAGCTCTTCTTCTTGAGTTGCCGGAGATTTAATTTCTTTCTCATCTGTCAACTTCTCACTTTCATCTTCCTCAACTTTTTTTTCCTCAGAAGTCAGTGCTTCCAGGATGCTATTTTCATTTCTGCATGACTTACCATCAGTATCTTCCAGTTCCTCGAGATATTGTTTTTCAGCAGCTCTCTCTTCATTATTCATTCTGTCAAAGATGTAGAATTCATCCTCCGATCCCGTCAAGTCAGAGTCTTCATAATCGGATTCCACTGAATCAGACAAGTTTCCGGTTTCATTAACTGTATTTGGTTCTCGCCTTGCACCTTCTTGGTTTTGCCAAATGTTTTCATCCTCAGTTCTTCTCATATGTTCTCTGAATGGTTCTGCAAGGTGATATTGTCCAGTTTGCTCTTGTTCCTGATGCTCCTCTTCCCTGTCATCCTCCCCCTCGACCTGCTCTCCTCCCTTCACCTGCCTTTCCGAAACCACTACATCCTCTACCTCATCTTCTCCTTCTTCCCCTCCTCCTTCAAGTTCCTCAGCTTCCTCCCTCTCCCTGTGAAACTCATTTTCTTTATCCTCCTCCTCTTCCTCGATTTCTTCTGCTCCTGTCACATCCTGTTCCTCCACTTTCTCCACCTCCCCATTCTCTATGACCTCCCTTTCCACCACACTCTCCTCTTTCCCCAGATCCTCTGATTTCCTCACTTCATCCTCCTCCGCCTCCTCATTCTCATTAACCTCCCTCACCACCCCATTTTCTTCTTCGTTCTCTTCTTCCTCCACGTCTACCCTTTCATCTGCTTCAATCACCTCCTTGTTGTCCACCCCATCTTCCCTAACCCCCCCACCTACGTCATTTTCTCCCCCATCCTCCATCTCCTCTGCTCCCCTCATCACTATCCCTTCTTCTTCCTTTTCCTCACCTTGGCTCACTTTTTCTTCCTCACTGCTTGTGCCCTCTGCTTCCTCGTCCTCCCTATCATCCTCCTCATCTTCCTCCTCAATGCACACATGCACTTTAGCCCAAAGACTCACCCTCACCCTCGCCCTCACCCTCTCCCTCCATCTCCTCCTCCTCTTCTCCAGCATCTGTGTCTTCCACTCATCCCATCCTGGGAGGCACAGGTTAGCTACTCCTGCCATACTGTCCAATGTCACTCTAATGTGTCCTAATCCTTTTAATGCCTCAAAACATTTGCACCCCTCGGAGCCAAAAGATTGCAGATCACTTACTTTTTGCACGGGTAATGACGAGGAATGCACAAAGAAAATGACGTATGTCCAGAGGTAATCCACACTTTGGATGCTGTTGTTATTGTTGCAAGCCACTTCACCTCTTTACCCCTCTGCAGACACCAGCTGTGTTGTGTGTTTGTTTGGCTCCTGCCTCTCGCTCCTCCTGCATGTGTTGCATGTGTGAGTGGCATGTAACCCACGAATCCTCTTATAACCTAAGAAGTTTCTATATTCAGTGCTCTATCACGAGGTAAAAGAAAATTCTAGACTTTTGGGATGTCAGCCTGAGACCTAACAAAATTTTCTAACAGGTTGATATACTAAATCTATCATATTGTAATGTGTCAGACTTTTTTTTTATTTCACTACATTGTTTTGTTCCTGTGTTTGTTTCCTCAATTTGTACTTTTTAAAACCATTTATCATCATTTATCACAGAATAGTTACAGGCCATGCAGTTTATCCTGTGGTATTTTTCTGTTCATTTCACTTTACAGTCTATTCCTCTAGTAATCATTTCTTAACTGTATTCTTAAAAAGACTTCACCCAAGCAAGCAATAAAAAGGGAATGATCTAGAGCCAGAGGCAGCTGGATTTCTGTCCAAGAAAACTCGGGGGGCTTGGCGTCTTTAATTCTGGACCATATGACCGTGAGATCAGTATTAAATGCCTTAGGGGGCATCAGTGGTATCACATTGCTCCTCCACGTCCAAACACAGTGGAATCTGGGTCAAGGATCAAGACATGTGGAGAAGAAGGACACCAAAACAAAACAATGGCATTTACACCTGTCGCTTTTGTGTTGACAGCGAAAGCCGGCAGCTGTCACCTTGACTTGAAATGTAGTTATGCAGGTCATAAGTACAGTAGCTGCCGATGGATCCTCACAAACATACTCTCTCCTTGTACTGTACCACTTTGCTAGAATGTCTTTGGGTTCATCAGCTGTCTTTTTTTTCAGTTGTTTATTGTTTATATTATATGGTGGAAATGCAGGGTTGCAGTCACATATGTGATACAATACAAGAAAATAATTTGACATTTCTCTGCTCCCTCATTTCCCTTGTTCCCCTTGCCCTGATCCCCTCCACCCTGACCCCCTTCACCCTGACGATGAGAGACCATGGGGGGCTGTGACTTAGAGGTAGAGCGGGTTGTCCACCAATTGGAAGATTAGCATTTTATTGCCCGGGAACAGTCTACAGTCTACATGTCCAAGTATCCTTGAGCAAGATACTGATCCCCAAATTGCTCCTGATGGCTGTTCCATTGGTGTGTGAGAATGTGAAAAACTGAGTAGCAGGTGGCACCTGCATGGTAGCCTCGGCCAACACTGTACAAATGTGTGTGTGAATGGGTGAATATGCAGGTCCATTTACCATAGTACCAGACTTGCAAATACTAGTAGCTTAGTTAAGTAAGGCTGATACTGACTAACAGTTATAATGTCATCGTAATTATTATCACCATCATTACTATTAATTGCAGCCCTACAAGACAGTGGATTTAGGACAACCATAAACCAAAAACATGCTGAAATAGAAAGGAAAAAAAAGAAATAATGAAAAATTAATAACTTACCTTCTTTCCATTTCATTCACTCCAATCCCACCAGTCTGCCAGCCAGGAATCCAATGAGCGTTACGGACATAAACCAGGAATTAAACACATATGCCAATTTCCTCCATCATCCATGATGATTTCTGCATATACATAAAATACATATATATATATGTGCAAACTCATCAAAGGAAATGCAGAACACATAGTTTACATAAGATATATGTATAACTCTCCAAGCAGGTAAGAAAGTAGCAAATAAACAGCACAGCTTCGAAACAAGAATAACTGCAGATAGTTGCATCAAAGCATCAATCTTTTCCAGAGTGTGATATTGGGTGTCTAAGCAGAATGTAGACGTGCTGTAGAAAGCTCCAGCTGTGCAATATCTCTCACGCCATTCCCTCAGCGATGGCGTATGTGGAGATTTTCAGTGGCAAACTACTGTCCTTTTAGCAGCGCCTGCCATTTATATTTAGCTGTAAAGAAGAATAGCAAGCGCTGTGTGTGAGGGATGGCTTCTCCATTGATATCAGACAAAGTGCTTGAAATGTTTTTCCAAAAACTATTGTTCTCTGGGCACTGCCAAATCATGTTACCAGTTATATTGCCTGGGCAAAAGTCGCAGCATGGATTAGTTCTAAGTTTCATGTGTTGTAATCTTGGAGGTTAAAGAAAAGGATCTATGAATAAGTCTATAATGGATCATTTGATGGTTTGGATACCTAGATACCTGATATTCAACCAGCATTGTCTCATCACATTGTGTGCAGATGAACGTTGTTTCACTTCCCCCAGAGATCCTGGCCCGTCCAGTGGCGGAGGTCCAGGTACTGGCAGCAGCACAGGGGCAAAGCCAAACACCTTTCATCTGCACTCACTGCGATGCCACACAGCTGGTTTAATATCAGCAAAGTTTCCCTTTATATTCATTGTCTTCTGTGGCGATCAGCAGTGATGTGGTGGTTCACTTTTACACTGTGATCTGTAGCCTATAGTTCGGCTTTAGCTTGGTTCTGACTTTAAGGTGTGGAAAAAGCCCCAAGAAACAACTCTGAGATCTGTCACCAGGCTATGCTTGAAGTGGGCAGCTGTTTGCTCCAAAAAGTCAATGTTCCCCCGCTGAAGATCTTGTCTCCTTAACGTTGGGCTGCTAAATGCTCCAAAATAAGAACCCTTTAATATCAGCCCAGAGTTTCTATTGAAATGCTTTGAAGTTGAAGCACTGTGAGTGGGTGAGCTGGAAATGAAACTGGTGGGCACACCTCGCTTTTAAATACACTCCTACCTGAGGACACAATGACTCTGCTCTGTTCATAGCCATTCACATGTGAGACACACACATACACACACTGTACTGTACACACACACTGAGAGGTTTAAACATGCAGACAAGTGACTCAGGTTTTTATTTAATCCTATGCTGAAAGAGAGGTTGAATGTATTTGAATAAATTAAGAGCTTAAGCTAAATCTTTCACATTTTGAGACATTCTGCAGTAAAGCATTAACATGCTGTGAAGTGCCACTTAACAAACTGATGAGATTTTCTGTAACAGAGTAAACATGTTTGTTTAAAGCCACATTCACATCCTGAGTTTGTAACACGCAGCAGATGTTCAGATTTTGCTGTATTCATGTTACCCGCAGTGAGTGTTTCGCTCTGGGCAGCAGCTCACAATCTACTTATGAAAAGTCTGTTTCCTCTGCAGTCCTGATTGTTACCATGACGACGCACGCAGTGAGAGGAGGAGTGAAGAGCGCTAACCTCGTTATGGGACCCTCCCCCTCAGGCCCTTTCCTCAAGAGCAGCAAACACTGCTGGGACAAGAGGCCTAGACGCATTCCTCTTTATATCATTCTCCTCAATAGCAACAGAAGTAGACGAAGAACTGTCTTCACATTTTTTAAAGCTGCAGGAACACTTTTATTCTGAAAGCAACAGTACGAAATGGTTTCACATTTTGGGAAATATGCTTATTCACTTTTTTGCCCAGTGGCGCCCTCAAGGTGGGGCCGTGGCCACTCTGACAAAATCCCCCTCCATCAGGGCAAAAATAATTGGATGTTGACATTATTGTGTTTAAGAAGCTGAGGCACGTCCATTTTTTTAATCAGCACACTCCCAGAAACACCTGCAGGTCCTCCTTTACCAGTTCAGTCACGCGTGTCAGAACTACAACCTAACCATTAGCTTGAAGAAAACCAAGACCATGGGACAGGGCACTGAACCAGCCAAATCTGAAAAGCAGCCTCTACTTTTGGGAAACTTACATCTAGAGTATGGGACAATAACAAACTCACCATCCATACAAAGATACAGGTGTACAGTGCCTGTGTCAGCAGCACACTCCTGTATGGCAGCGAAGCGTGGACCACATACTCGCACCAAGAGCGGAGGTTAAATTCTTTCCATCTGCGCTGCCTGAGAGGCATACTGGGCATCACCTGGCATGACAGCATCACAGATACAGCTGTCCTAGAGCGGGCACAGCTCCCAACAATGTTCTCTCTTCTGAGGCAAAGGCATCTCCGCTGGCTTGGCCATGTCCGCCGGATGCACGATGGTCGCATGCCAAAAGACATACTGTACGCAGAGCTAACATCTGGCAAAAGGCCAATTGGCCGCCCTCTGCTTCAGTATAAGAATGTCTGCAAAAAGGACCTCAAATCCTTCAACATCAATCCTGCCACCTGGGAAGATGCCGTTACAGACCGTTGTCTATGGTAGCAGGCACTCCGCACCGGACTGCAGACCCATGAAACAACCTTGTCTCAACAACGAGGAACAAAAAGAAAGTTGAGAAAGCAGCAAGTCACCATCACGTCTTCAACATGACAGAATCCGGCCTATACTTGTGACATCTGTGGCCGGGTCTGCCATTGGCCTTCACAGCCACAGAAGACGCTGTGTCCAAACCTTACTCCCAGGCACAAGAAATCTATGGTCGTATGAGACTGCGGTGCCGATGAGGTAGTGGTATCTTGTGAAACTAGACAACCTAAGGCATCCATTGGTACCAACTGGTACATATACCATGTCGGCAAAGCTTGTCGGAGAGGGGGCTAAATAACGCTTCAAAGTTCGGCAAACTTTTAGCAAGGGAACTGGCATGGCTATTTTCAAAGGGCTCCCTTCAACTCTCACTTCAAGATATCTGAATAAATATGGGCTCTGTGAGTACCCACAAACCCCCTTAGACTTGAGAAGGCCCCCAGTATATGTTGGAGCCAACATGGCTGTTTGTTTTTTGGAAAGACTTTTATATTTTGTGGTGACTAGTATGCCATGCCACAAGGGGACAGTTAACATGTTGGTGATGGGTCATGTCACACAATCAAGTGATAAATAGACACAGGTGTGTGGGCTCATAGTGTTTGGACCATGGGAGATGTAATGTTTCTTACTACAAAACAGCAGACTGTAGACATACACTGCACAATTGGATTCAAATTTGCACAAGTACTAACGCAACTACAGTAAACTACAGTCTGCAATCTGACACAGCACAACAAAAGAAGCAAGCAAAGGATTAACTTAAGGTATGTGCGCAAAATACATTGTAGTGTTTCATTCACAACTGTGGCTTTTGGTATTGGGCCCATTACAATCAATGTACTGCTTCAATTTCAAGCTGTATATTTGTCGTTGTTGTGGAACTCAAAATGTTAACTGCACCAGTAGTTTTCATACATCAGAAAATTATTAACATTAGTAACCAACACGATGGTGCAGTGGTTAGCACTGTCTCCTCACAGCAAGAGGGTTCCTGATCTGAACCCCAGGCGTCGGGGGTTCGAACCCCAAGGTGTGGGAGCCCTTTTGTGTGGAGCTTACATCTTCTCCCCATGTCAGCGTGGGTTTTCTCCAGGTACTCCGGTTTCCTCCCCCAGTCCAAAGACATGCAGGTTAATTGGTGACTCTAAATTGTCCGTAGGTGTGAATGTGAGTGTGAATGGTTGTCTGTCTCTATGTGTCAGCCCTGTGATAGTCTGGTGACCTGTCCAGGGTGCACCCTGCCTCTTGCCCAGTGTCAGCTGGGATAGGCTCCAGCCATAGTTCCATGACATAGTTTTCAACTAGCCTACATACTTCAGCAGCATAAGCAAATCCCTGAAAGTCAAGATTTTCAGTGGCCTCTTCTGGTCACCCCTGCGAAAAATCCTGTTCCACTGTTTATGCTAAAGGTTACGTATGAAGATCAACACCCCTCTCATGTCTGTTCAGGTAAAATGAAGCTACAGCCAGCAGCTGGTTAGCCTAGCTTAGAATAAAGACTGGAAACAGGGGGAAACAGTAAGCCTGGCTCTGTCAAATGGTAATAAAATCAGCCTACTAGCACTCCTAGAGCTCGCCAATTAACACTTAATGTCTCGCTTTTTTTTTTTTCTTTAAAAAACCTGTTCAAAATAGACTAAATCAACGTGACATCACACTAACAACAGTAATTATTTCCAGGTAGACAACAGGCAATTGATTTCAATTGCAGATGTTACCAGCTCACCCTTTTCCCCTTTAAAGCCGGTGGCCTTGTGGGTAACCTGTGAGGGTGTGGCATGTGCTTCATGATGTGTGTGGAGGGAAGCAGCTTTCTCGGGTGTCATGGTGAAGACGCATGCAGCAAGTAGTGATGACAGTCAGCAGAGTTAAGCTCAGGGCAACTGTTTAACCTCATGAGAAGGCCATGTTTGTTGTTTTGTGGTGAAGACTGCAGTAAAGCCATTGTTGGTGAATGGCACCCGAACGCCTCGCCATCATTTATTCTGCAGAGTGGTCCAGACCGCTAGAAGCTAGTTACCGGCTAATACCAAGCCAAGCTAATTAGGGTTAATAAGCCAGCGTGTTCCCAACTACGGTTCAGCGCTGGTAAGCTGTTACTGTGAGAGAGGTAACAGAGATATGTGAACTCTGTAAACATTTTTATTTCTGCCGTGACTGTAACATTTTAGGATATCTAGTTAAACACGGTGGTCTGACCTATCTGACATTGTTGCTTTGCTAGCATCTTTGATAAACCAAATCTACCGGCACAGAGGCTAAACATTGTAGCTACTGCTGTGGACGGGGGCCACAGCAAAATGTGTTTTAGCCACTCAAAAAATCAATAGTGTACGCTATATTTAGAATATTTTCACCAGCATTAGACCAGCAGCTCCCATGTTCTGTGAAGTAAAATTACTGTTTTTGTCAATGGAGTCTGGTGGCAACAGCTTCAGTTTCCTGTCAAAAAAACAAGGCAAATGTTTACTTTTTTTAGATGGCCATAAACTAACTACTAGAGGCTGCATTTGTGCACCACTTTAATTTTATTTACTTGGTTTCATTTTATGAATGTGACCTGGGGTTTTATGCCTGGAAATTATTTTAAACTAGAATTACCAGCTCGCATTTCTATGCCTCTGCAAACCCATCAAGTTTCTCTTACAGTTTACATCCATGTCTGTGAAAAAAATGGATGCTACACACACATCTTCCCCCCAGCAGTACAGAAGATCTATACAATCAGCACAGTTCAAAGGTGGACACCCAAGATTAGTGTCATCAATTTAGTATCCATTCAAATGTCTCCCCTTCCGTTCCTGAGTTGTGATGTTCAAGTAATGGCCAAAAGCTGTTTTTTGCATAACATTATGATGTCACAGTGAAGTTTACCTTTGACCTTTTGGATATATAATGTCATCACTTCACCATTTTATCTTACTTATGTGAAACATTATCATATTTAGCATATGAATTTCAGTTATGGCCAAAACATGTTTTGTGAGGTCACGGTGACCTTGACCTATGACCACCAAAGTTTCAATCAGTTCATTCTTTAGTCCAAGTGGACGTTTGTGCCAAATATAATCCGACTAAGAAATTAACAGTGTCTCAATTCAGGGGCTGCAGCCTTCGAAGGCTGCATTTGTAGACCGACTGAAGACATCCGTGCAACCAAGGCCATGCCATTTTGAAGGCTCCTTCAAATGCAGCTGAAAAAGGCGGCCTTCTTTCCCAGAGTTTGGAGGATACAAAGGATGAATCCTTTGTGGCCTAGCCTATCCCAAGATGCATAGCGCGCCAGTAAGTTAACTAAAAGTTGTTAACTGGCTAACGGTTAACTGTTGTAACATTACCATTTGCTAAAAGCACACAGCTTAAACAATCTTAATTTAAGAAGTTTACCTGAAAACGGGCCTTCCATCAAACGGCGGTGTCTCCGGGACTGAATCATCTCCTCAAGTATTAAATTTAAAAAAATAATAATAATAACAATCTCTAGATCTAACTAACTTACTAGCTTACTCCTTCTTCCGTCAAGTGCAGCTGGTTGCTAGGTAAGAGGAATGCCAACGGGTCAGGGCGAGAACAAGTAGTGATGCAACAGGAAAATTCTCCACAGACCAGACCGTTTCATTTGATTTGCTGATGCAGTCCTCTAAGGATGTGGCCGACTCCGACTGCAAAGGCCTCGTCTTCCAAAGGTTGCAGCCCCTGAATTGAGACATAGCTATAGTCCCGTACATTACCCACACAAAGAAAGCTTTTTTTTCTTGTCAAAATACAATCTAGTTTATTGAACTTCTATTGCCCAATGAAACACAAAGGTCAAAACAGACATGGAGATCAAATGATCAAATTTAAGACAGGCAATACAACAGGCTGGAAGATAAAAATTAAAATATTTTTTTTTACAGTACAACATGGTCTTAATTGGGAATGAATACTTCTCTACAAGGATGCAAGCAACTCCAGGGTGATGTGAAAAAAAAATCATCACAACTTTAAAAACATACAAAAACAAAGTAACATTAAACATACAGTACAGAAAAGCCACGTCTTTTTTTTTCAGTTATTTCAGCTTGGAATAACTAGCGTGACTGATTGTCAAGCTCACTTTTTTTCTTAATTAACATTATAGATAAAACATAAATATCATCAAACATCATAATAATCAACTGTAAGACTGTGTTTTAAGTGTTTAAATTGCTTTAACATAGTAAATTACCACTAAAGCTCGTTTTATTGTAAGGTCGGCTTATTTTACTAAAATCATACACGTGTGCAGCCAGGAAGAAAAAGACAGTTTTTAAATCAGTCTGCAACAAGTAAATTAATACATGTAATCCACTCATTAAACCAACAGATGCACTGCAGATCATGAGCTATATCAGATCTCTTCTGCTATTGCTTTTTAAATTGGGTCATGATCTATTTTAGAATCATAACTCCCTGCAATCCAAAGAGAAAAGGGAAGGGGCCAAGGAGGTGATGACAGTGCCAGAGAATCTGGAGACTTCTATTTAACAGCAGTTAAGATGCCGCGGTAGGAACAGGAGAATTGCATAGTTCAGCAGCATCATCTTTTTCGAATTTTACAACAGAGCCGGTTATTTCCCTTTTTGAATGTACCTGTGCAGCCCTGAAACCTTTCCCCCGCGTATCACTCCTGCGGCTCGTTAGAATAAGGAGCGAGACGAGAGGGCTATTTATACAAACGCGGGGGTGAGAAAGTGAGAAGGTGAGATTTCATGAGGCAAAAGCGTGCGCTGAGTTTATGTTGTTTCCATCATGAACAGATTCTGGATGGATCACCAGGCGCATAATGAAAATATCTGAAGTGTTGCTGATTTTAATGACGCCAAAGTGAAAAGGTGTTTGAAATCTGTATATTCTGGGAGGAAAAGCATTAAAATATGGAGGGTCACATCTATACGTTTATACCCTGTATAAAGCACCATATTTATGTTTCCATTTTGTGCTATGGTGTAACTGTTTGTCATGAAGCTGTTCCCCTCAAACAGAAATGCTGGGTCAAGTGCTGGCCCAGGGTAAAAGGAAAGACACGATAACAATGACGAGGGAGAGGGAGAGGGGCAGCAAGAGGAGGAGGATGAGAGGCAGAGAGAGGGAAGATGGCCACAGAGACATCAGACGTTTGGGGCCTTGTGGCAGCTCCACCGGACTCTTTTGCTTCTCCATGTTTGGCCGGCAGATGACCAGAGGCCTGACCTGTGATATGCTTTCCTGGAAGACGAAGAAGAAAGAGGTGAGTGTTGATATCGTATGGACAAAACGATCTAGGACGTAACGTACATTTTACATGTGAGAACTGTCAAAAGTGTGTTTTTGTGATAGTCAAACTTGTGACTTCTCAGAATTCCCCTGAATCGAGTCAGTTTTTTCCCCTGTAAATGCATACCTTTCACAAAGAATCAGGCAAAAACGGATGGCAGTTTAGCGGATGAGAACTGTAACGGTAGACAGCACTGCCTGCCAAAGTTAAAAAATTAAGGATGCAGGATACTGGATTTTTTTGCCGATAGCCGATATTCTGATACATAACAACTCAACTGATACCAAAATCGATATGTCCACTTTTTTCCCCACTTAGCTTTAGTGATCGTTAAGTCTCTTCTGTGGTGAAATTCTGTCATTCGTTCATTCATTTTTCGTAACCGCTTATCCTGTTAAGGGTCGCGGGTTTGAAAATAAGAATAAATTGGACGATTCTGATAAATTTAAAGCCGATATTAGCCGATAATGAAGAAGTACCGATATTATCAGCATGCTGGCCGATTGTGGTATTTCATTTAAGGCCAATATCAGCCGATACCAATGTCGTGCCAATATCATTCATCCCTAGTTAAAATATTTTAACATTTTTCTAGCTATGCACCGATTTATCAGCCACACATCAGTATATTTGCAAATACTTGCCTTGTATTTATCGCAATCATATCAGTTTTGTACAGGCTAAAAGGCAGGGGTCGAAACTAACAGTGTTCTGTCATCCCATGGAGAGCAGAAAACATGTCTGGGATGAACAGAGACAAAAGGATGCAATAAACTGGATATCTTTTGATGAGTGAGGGGACGCACCCTGTTATTTCCCCGATAATGCTACATTGTGAACAAGTACATGTTGACATCAGCAGGAAGACAGCTAGTTAACGTTCGCTGTTAGCAGCCAGCAGCTGACGGAAGTTGCACTGGGTTACATTTTGATATGTTCAAGGGCTGTAAATTATTAAGTTCTCATGATGTGTTCAATGTCATCTTGTAAAATGTAGTTTTTGGTGAGAAACTCAGATAAATACAGCTGTTTGAAGGGAGAAATGTGTTGAAGTTTTCATAACAAGAGACGGAATTATGGCATATACAGTGAAAAGGCCTCTCGAGCAGTTATTTAAAAACATATATTTTTTAATGTAATTAATTGATTGTTATTTTAAACATTGGTATCAGTGTTGGCCCAAAATTTCCAAAATCAGTGCATCTGTACTTTCTGCCACCCTCTGGGATAGAATTCAGAACCAGATGTTACGTAGCTCCCTCATACAAGAAGAAACACTGGCGATCTAGGCTGGGTCATGATTTCTGTAAAGAGACATTGCTGTTGAGTTTTTCAGATCTATTTTTTTGGTGTTTCAAGCACCACGAGCTGAGTGCCATCGAGTTCCACTATATTGGAGAGAAGGCAGACATCTCTACGGCCGATATCTCAAACACTTGGCAACTCACACCAAAAGAATCTACATGGATAAACAGCACTACTGGAATGACGGAAAATACCTATTTTTGATTTTAGGGTTAACTGTCCCTTTAACTGTTCTAAACCACAGCTAAGAAAGTCCGACATTAAAACACACAACAAATTTGTCTAAGTTGATGCCATGGTGAGGAGATGTACAGAACGTAGACTTAGACTTCACATTGCTGTTGCCTACCTCCAGTATGGTCCTGCTGTGTGCTCTGTCAGGACTGAGCCTGAGGTTCCAGCGATGTGATCTGTGGCTTCGCCCGCCGTCGTCCTCGCTCTCCGTGGTGTCTTGCCGCGCTACCCGCGGACGCTTACGTCTCCGGGAGCTGATTCGCTGGAGAGAACCTGGCTCCTGGAGTCTGAACCGAACAGGTTAAAAGCACAAGGTGAGAGAACTACAAGCAAAAAGATACTGTGTGTGAATATATACATGTATGTGCACATCACACCTGCAGTCTGTATCCTCTATATCAGCATCTGCATCGCTCTCCCCCTGAGGGTCAGACAGTACACACTCCTCCTGCAGAGGAATGACACACGTCAGACGAATATATATGCTACAAGCTGTTACTTTGGGTTAAGCATGACAAATATTTTCTTTCTGAGCCTCCACATTACTGTATGGGGGCTTTTATTTTGTAGTCGCTGGATGAAACACCAGCGAGCCCTTAGTGAATCATCATTACTATTTGTACACCAAAAACAACAACACTTGATCATGGCATTTTGTCTGCGTGCGTGTTCTCGCGCGTCACTTTTTATCATCACCATTGTTATTATGCATAAATCCGCTGACACCTCTACACATGACTAATGAGCTCGCACCTCATTTGGTGGTTGCTTCCTACTGGTTTTAGCTCACATGCAAATACTAAGACTGATATCTATCATCTGATCATCAAAAAAATATACTGAAAGCTGGCACTGATAGTGTGCTCAGATGCATAGTCTCGCTTTCTTTTTTTTTAATTAATCAGTTTATAGATTTAAATAATAATTTTGCCAGCATACTGTATTTCATTCAGGCAAAGTCGACTGACTGCTTGTGTTTAATTTACATTTAACATTTAAGAAGTCTGACTCAACTGAACAAAGCATTTAACATGTTTATACTCCTCAAAATAAGGCACTGAGAAAAGTAGTAGGTAGCGTAGGTAGTTGGTTAACATACTGAAATTCTACATTAAATGATGCCCACCTATACTGACAATTGCAGTGCATTATGGTACTTCACGTATCTATTAGGCTTAAGCATTGCATTGTGGGATTCTTAGCAAAAAGCTGTGTATATGCTGTGAACGCTACATTTTTCGTCTATAGAAATAAATGAGAACACTATATTAAGTATAATTTTTACCCCTTTAGATAATTAAAGGGATAGATTGACATTTCATCAAATATGCTTATTCTGTTACCCAGAGGAAGGTTAGCTAATAGCTTAGCACAAAGACCAAAAACAAGGGGAAACAGCTACCCTGGCTCTCAGAAGGTAAAAACAAATCTGCCTGCTAACAGCACCTCTGAAGCTCACTCTTTAACACATTGTATCGCCATTTAGCTTGTTTTAAAGGAATACTTAAAATACACAAAATGACCATTTGTGTATCAGTTAGTCACCAGGTATTATGCCGAATTTGAGAAGAAAACTTGAGCCCTTTTTAGATAGGAGTTGTGCAAATTTGCAGGAAAGCCCAATCAGTCTTCTTTCAGCATTGGCAGTATAAAAACAAAATCGGGGAGTGCTGCAAAATGCCGCCTACTTACTTTTGTTTATACAGAATGTGCCTTTTTCGGGGAAATGGGGGCGTGAGCAAGTAACAAAACGTGTAGCTCAGCGTGTGACGTAAACAGCCTTGCTCCGAGGGAAGTCGCGGCTGGTCAGTACTTCGGCGGTTCTCTCATAAGTTGGCCCGTCCTTCACCGTTCCCGTCATCTGGAAGTTAATGGCCTCTTCGTTTGCGAGGACAAGGGCGCCTTGTTCTTTTTAAACTAAAAAGGTTTCGCAAAACATGTCTACCCTTTGAGGCGGAAAATTGGGCACCTCGGATCAACTTGCCAATCCAGCTGTGTGTGTCTAAATGCTCGCAGCTTGCTGGCAAAATGGTCCAACATTCGCCGAAAATCTGGCAGTTTAAAAGGGGCTATGGTCTTTCTTTTCACATGCCTCCACGATGAACTAAGAATCCAAAAACTGAGAAAATTCTTGATGTATTTGTTCAACAACAGCAAAACCATATCAAAACATCAGTTTATGAACTCTCCAACAACCTGTGCAAGATAATGCAAGTCTCATTTATCCAGTCGTATGCTCAGTTTTTCTCAAACACATGCATTTAAATGTTACTATTTAAAAAACTTCCACTTCCATTTCTACTTTAAACAGTCTCAGGCATGGATGAGTAGCACATCTGTGCGTTTGAACTCTGCTCAATGGACTGCACAAGCAGAATTTAAAGGCACATGCTTGCTTGTTCCCAAAAGTTTTCCACCAAAATTAGCACGTGTCCTGTTTTTTTAAACGCGGGAAAACCCGCTAAAAAAATGGACAATAGTCTTTTTTTTCCATTGCCAGTTGACCAGAGCTTTATACATGGCTCTGCAGCAGACTAATATGCCTCTCTCTCTCTCTTTTGTTTTTCTTTTTCTGGTGTGTCACATTGGACATTATGGACGGGCCGGAGAACTAATTAGTAAACAGCTGAAAGCAGCATGAAGGCCAGTGAAAATGTTATGGTGTTTACTTTCTAATGTCTCTTACTTATTCGGTGTCTCAAACCTGGTGCAGTTTAATTATAAATGATGTATGAGTGCTGCTTGGATGGAGATGGATGTATTGTGTGGCAGCAAGTCGTCGCATCGAAGGACTGAAATTAGTGTATCCACCTGGACCTGATAAATACAGATGAATTATGCTTTCTGAGTCATTTGTCCCGCAAGTTAATGCCAATTATAACCTTCCCTTTTAAATACAAAAGATGAATGATAGTAGGTATTAGTGGGTTTTTTGTGCAGGGGTTTTGGTTGGTTGTAGCCAAAGTGCATGTCAATGCAAAGTGCTGAGCATACGACTGGATAAATGAGACTTGGATTATACTGCACAAGTTGTATAAGAGTTTGTGAACGGATATTTATACTCAAATCCATTGGGAAAAAAATTCTGTTTTTGGATTCTTCGTTCACCGCAGAAGCTTGCGTGAAAAGCAAAGTATTCTTCACAAATTTAACATAACACAGGTTGAGTAATTGATAAACAAATGATATTTTTGTGGGTAAAGTATTCCTTTAAAACCAAATTGTAAAAAAGGCACATAATGGTTTTACAGGGGATTACAGTATAAACACCTGTAAGAGTGACATTGAACTTCATCAATGTCATCTCACACTTGTTTAACTATCCCTTTAAATAAAACAGTGGAAAAAACACATCAAAAGTTTCCTAACTATTCTGTTTCAATATGGCTTCTGTGTACAATGTTGCATCCTCTGAGGAACATAAATTATGTCAGTACTGTCAGTTTCAAAATATCTCTCTCGGTTTTGTCCGACATGTAATAAACACTGGTATTCGTCACGTGTGCCTCACATGCTGCAACCTTTAAAACAGGCGTGCAAAACCACAGCTGTCTGCTAAAATAAAGGCAACATAAAATCTTCTGACACATGCAGGTCAAACTGTTGACATGACGTAAATCATTGCGCCCACATGCCTGTCATAAAGAAACACACACGTCACATATTACCTCTGTGCCGTATCCTTCAGAGTACCTGGTTATTATTACCCTGTTTTTTCCACAGTGTTCACACAGCAGTGTGTCCTGAGAACAGAAAGTAAGCAAAGTATAATTGATTTAAAGAGATATGACGATCTGAAAACATCATGGACATTTCCTTTATAACCCGCAGTAAAGAACACGCAGACAGCAGCAGAGAGATAGAGGTCAGCAGGACATTAAAGGCATGTATTTAGAGCATGATTACGGATGAAGGAACACTCTGAGCGACGGCCGCAGACACTTAAGTGGGAAGCCTGAGCACTCACCGGCGTAGGCGTGTGTGCTTCTGAATAAAGTGTACAGGGACCGGCCTCGCACAGACACACTACATCTACCTCTCCACAACTCGCCCCCATCTGAGACAGAGACACAAAGACAGAGAGGATAACAGCTGTGATCTGTTGGCTTGTGCGAAGCTCCTCGTGCCTTTCATCGTTAGCCAGCAGCATATTAACAAAGTAAGTTAAAGGAAAGGAGGGAAGCTTTGATGGACACAAACTTATACAATGTACAACAGTAGAAAGAACATGGAGATATTATCACATATCATCAGCAAAAGTTTTCATTTCGTGCATCCCAATCGGTGGCTCAGTGATGCGATTTCTGGCTTTTAACCTTTTCCACCTACTCGCATTTTAAACTGCTCAGAAGTGGAGGAGTTGACTGGCACTGCCAGGCATTAGAGTTATGAGGGCTGATAAATCCACGTGATTCAGTCAAAAAGCATCAGAGCTATTATCAAACACATGGTTCACTAGATGTTACAGGGTATGCTGTATTGTCGTTAGATTACTTGTATTTAAAGGGTACCTTCGATATTTTTAGAGCTGGACTGTATTTTCCCTTTTTTGAGTCCAAGCGACTGACGGGAAGATCAGATTTTTTTATTCGTCCAGTATTGAGCGAGACTGAAACAAACTGCAGTGTAACCACTCATGGCATTTGAGCACAGTCATTTTACGTCCACTAAAAGTCTTTGTTTTTGTCACTGTCAGGCTCAGACTGTTTTTATAACTGTCTGACAACATTATGGAGATATCCCTTCAGAAATAAACCTTTTTATTAAAGTCTAAGATCATTTTTGTTTAAGCAAAAACAGCCCTGATATCGAAATCGGCACACCCACCAGACTCCATCTCAATAAACAGTCATTTTAGCGTGTATAGAGGCAGCTTATTTTCACAACTAACTGTGTGAATTAAGGGTTTACTTCGACCAAACTAGAGTTGGTGATTGTTGAATCAGCAGAATGATGAACCAGGACAGTGTTTGTGAGTTTTATTTTGTTTCTGTCAAGTTTCAATGAAGGAAGTTATGGTGATAAAACAACTGTTTATTTAAATGGAGTCTGGTGGGTTTGGCGATAGCGATTTCTGGGCTGTCTCTGGTTAAACAAAAAGGCTCTAACTCTTTAAAGGGATACTAAAATGAACTGTGTAAAACTGACATCTATATAACCAGTCCCTGGGTCTCTCTGCTCCCCTCCCAGCTAAACTCCAGCGAATGACCCAGATGGCACAATGTTTAGCTGGCTCGCCTAGCTGGCTCACCCATACCACCGCCGTGGACACAAACAGTGTGTCTCAAATCACATACTTCTGTACTAAACACTTAATATTTTGAGTACGCTAAGTGCGTTCACACTACATCAGGCATGTCCAAAGTCTGGCCCACAGACCAATTTTAATTGGCCCTTGGCTTGGCTTTCAAAATATACCATATGTGGCCCTTTACACAAAAATGGTTAATCGAGCAAGATCACTTCGCATTTTTACCTTTCACCTCACAATGATAGGACTATCATACAGTTTGTAGACAGGCATCAAGTAGTAATAAATCATAAAAAATAAAGACAAAAATGGCTGCATTTGTCTCAATGTTTTTTTAAACCCATTTGATGCGAGAATCAGTTGGCCCCCAGGTATTTTCACATTATTTTATCTGGCACCCATTCAAAAAAAGGTTTGCTAGCTCAATCATGTTGTAACTAAGATATCTGCTGGAAAAAATATTTTATTCACAGACCGTTTATTGAGTTATTACCTTATTTTTATACAGTCTATGGTTATTACAGACACCGCTAACGGCTAACGTTAACAGCTAACGGTTAGCCCAGCTAATCTACGATAACCATGTTATTAATAACAAAATGTGCACACAGAAATAGTAATGTTTGGTCAGTCATTGTGTTTATAGACTTCACATCAGATTAGTCTACACGGTGATATAGTGACGTGAAAAATGTGATAAATAGCTAAACTCGAAGGGCGTGAGTGATCACCGAGTACACCACGTAAAAAGTACGTAGTGTACATAGTGTACTACATTGATGGTTACCAACGGAAGTATGTGATTTGAGACACACACAAAGATCACAGAAGCAGATCAAGAGACAGGCCCGCCCCCTTATTCTGTCTTTCAAACTCGGACCAAAATCCAGTAACGGTAAAACTAGGCAGCACGGATCAAATATGAATCAAACTTATGTAACTGCACTGCCTATTTCTCACCTAAAATGTGTTTAGAAACATATTTAAGTGCACTGTTTAGCTGTAATAGCGAGAGTTTGTGAACAGGAGCAGTGTTCTCACTTTACACCAGACCAATTTGAAAAATTGTTCCCATTCGTCTCTTAGACACAAATACATGAAAAAGTAGGGCCCGGGTTTAAAAACAACAAATTACCCTTTAATTCTTAAGTGGTAACTTTGTCTAATTTCCAGGCCACAAACTGTGACTCTAAGCCTGCTTTTCTCTCATGTACAGAGTCTCAGAGTGCAGGTAACAGATATAAATAAACGACCTCACCTCACAGTCATTGTCAGACGTCTCTCCGGAGGAAAAGAGGCCGTGGGAGTCAGATTCCCTCCGCAGCATGACCTCCGACCTGGCTCACACACTCACATAGACCTGCCGCAGAGAAAATAGCTCGGTCACGTTAATCAAGGGTTTTTTTTAATCAAGTTTTATTTCCTGTTAGATGTTGAAGATTTGAGATTTATTGTTTGGTTATTGTTTTATAAATGCTGTGAACATTTTAGTAAAAAAAAAAAAAAATGCTGTGACGAGCCAATCATATTGTTTTGCTAAATTCTGTTGTCCCAGTTATTGATATTAATGTAATTGTACCACTCTCTGACAAGGCACTCTTTGTAAAGGCTTCATACATGTGTTCATTTATAAAATTTTGTGTTTTCATTGATGAAAACATGAATAAAAATAGGTTATATGTGGGTTTGTGTATTCCTACAATTCCCATTTGGCTGTGCCAGTATATTGAAGCATCATTTATTTCTTTTTTTTTCCTACAGTAAGTAAATAAATATTGTTTTTTAGCGTGTGTTACAGCGGTGTCCAGATGATGCTGTCTTTACGCAAGCAGCCTCACTGTAACATCTGCTCAGCAGCCAGTGTCCGCACTCCCATTACGTAATAACCAACGACAGTCAATGTTGTGCCGGTCAACTTTTAACATTAAGATGTGAAGGGAATAAACGTTATTACAATTAGGAGCTCGCGCTTACTTCTGGTAATAAAATGCGGTGAATGATCCCCACATGCGCACATGTATGGAAAACATAACTCTTAATAAAATAGAGCAGAGTAACCCATATTACCTCAGACGCATCCTGCCCAGGAACATGGAATAAACCCATACAAAGTGACTGGAGGTGTGTGTTCAGAGGATGAGCAGCAGGACGCGGTGACGCTTGTCATTGTGGCGCGGGGAAGCCATGAGCTCGCGCTGCTTGTGGATGTTTGACATTGTAGCAAATCCTCCGTGTGATGTCGCGCGGTGACAGGCGGCTACGGTCCGGGAAGCGCGCGCTCACCGGGGTGCCGAGTGTTCCCAGAGCAACGCGGGAGCGCGGAAAGCGGCAGGAGGGACTTCCGGTCGGTACTTTCGGAATAAAAGAGAGTGAAGAAAGTCAAGTGAATGCACATATAAATTTGTTTCAATCAATTCTTTTCAATTTTATTTATAAAGCCCCATATCACCATATGCCTCACAGGGCTTTACAGCATACGACATCCCTCTGTCCTTTGGACCCTCACATCAGATAAGGAAAAACTCCCTCCCAAAAAATGGTAGAAACCTCAGGAAGAGCAACTGAGGGTTGCTGCTTCCTCTGCAAACTGCTTTACAACCCACCTCCACCCCCAGCTCCTCCTTTTCATGCTGTGTCTGACTTATCAGTGAGCACAGTTACATGCGCACAATAATCAGATAACTGGGAATAATCAGATTTGACGCGTTTACATGCACTTCAATTTCCTGATAATCAGAAAAACCTGGTTTACATGATTCAGTCCTTCAGTTGGATTTCTCCCCAAGTACATGACACTCAAACTTCCTGTTACAGTAGGTACTCATATCCTTGAAAAACCTCGAAAAGTACGCAAGTCATATATTTGCAGAATAAAGCACTCATCATGCTGACAGCTTATATTCTTACAGTACTGTTTCTATTTTGTTTTAGTAGGGTTTTTCTGATAACCTTGATACTCAGGTAGTGACACCACCTTGTTTTCTTTGGCTCCATAACAAAACAAAATCAAAGATGAATTGAATAGGCAAAAGTCAAAGTAAGTCACTATTTACATCATATACATACAGTATATTACACATATATTGTATCATCTTTGATGTTTTTGGCAAAATAAAATGGATTCTGGCACAAAAAAATGCAAATTCAATACAGTGCTTTCTTTCAAAATCAACATAGTCTCACTCCAACCTCGTCACATATTGACATTTGGTCATGGGCTTTCCACATCCAGATACGATATGCAAGGTATCCTGGGTGCGTTGGATGTTGACGTTCTGGGACACCATGTCAAGTTCTGCCTGTTACATGCATTGTCTTCTTTCAAGATACACTTCCTTTTTCATTGGAAATTCAACATTTACATACATTTACATCAAAATAAATGCACTACATCAGTACAACAAAGCAAATTGATCTTTTTTTCCCCTTCAACAACAAAAACGTGGCTAGGTTCAGGGAAAAAAGAATAGGGTTTGGCTTTATGTTCTTACAGGACGCCAACACCGCTCTCTCGGGTGAAAGTTGGTGTTTGTTGGACCCATCCACCACCTTTCTGCCGCCCCAGTCGGAATTATTGCCACCTTAACTTTGGTCCTTGTCCGTTAAACTGTAGCTGCAACCGGCCACGAAACAATTGCAAGTCACTGCTCAAGTGCCAGATTTCGACAACTTCAGAGTGAGACTGGGCTACCAAAATACATTCTCACAACACCTTTTATCCATATATGGTTATAAAGACATGGGGCAAATGTAAATGCACCTCGGGCAAGTGAGGTACAGTTGGATATCAACTGAAGGTCAACAGCAACAAAAACAAATCATTTTGTCACCATTATATTACTGGATTTATCTGGACAAAACTGGGCTGCTTTCATGACCTTTAGGAGCGTATCATGTTAGTTGATACTGTATTTTAGTATTGCATATTCACAAAACTTCCCTCACAGTTACCAATCCAGCCTTGCATAACCTACTTTCAGAAAACTTTCCCTTGTTTTCTGTCCTCTTCTACCTCTGGCAGGGTTCTCTCCCCTCTATCATGATCTGAAAGTGGTTTTATGAACCCACCAATCATCAGGTCCAAAGGAGAGAGCCCACTTACATACCTTCACCACTCGCAACTGCCAGTGCATTGTTGCAGTGAATGTGTGGTGTATGGCAGTGTGGTACACTGGTATGTAATTGTCTTTCAGGAAAATAAGATGTTTAGTCGCTTGGAGAAAAATGGTGCAGAAATTGCGTTGAATCTGAGATCAGCTCCCTGTGGCCAGTGTGACATACATCTTATTCAAAAGGATTTATAAGTCTCAGTTCAAAAAGATGTTTACATGACAAAATCCAGGTGGTGGTTCCTGACCTTCACAACTTAAAACCCGATAATATTCTCAATCTGGGAATGGAATGGCCCTGATATTTATCATGCGCTGTCAAGAGCTACATTCATGGTAGGACAGATGAAAAGAGATGCACACATTTAACCACTACCACAGAAACACACAAAGTCCCAGACCACTCTCATCAAAGGAAATTACCCGGAAATGTCTGTCCCCATGGGAAATCTGCCTGTTTCAGTAACTGCGCCACATCATAACCAAAATACTGTCCAGCTAGGAGAGTTCAGATGGAGTCTGGTGAGTGGATATCGGTCAAATCCGGTTCAATCTTTATTTTCATGTATGTAAACACATATGGATTATCCTTAGTCAGTAGATTAGAAAGTTAGAAAGCTCAAAATTAGATGCCAAAAAACAGCATTTGCATTCTTAATCCTCATTTGCAGCAGTCTTGTAAACCATGTTGATAAATAAACGTTAAAAAAGGCCTTATGCTCTCCAAATAGAGCTCATTTTGGCCTAAATGTCCCATGAGCCTCGAACCGCCGCTACACAGCAGGGCTACTTAACAAGATAAAGTGTAATTAGGGGCGACGTAATGGCCGAGGGAGGGATCCTCATTATGGCTGCATGTCGACCATGCAAATGACCTCTGTGAACATACTAACTGAATTCTGCACTCAGCAAACACTTTCTCACAATGTTTCTGATTGTAATTAGTTTCACCCAGTTACGCTGTGAAGCATGCTAATGTTTTATTAAAGAATATTTCTTCCTTTTTAAGATGTTGCCCATGCTGGTGCTCGGGCACGGCACTCTGCCGGTGCTCGGGCACGGCACTCTGCCTGCATAATGACCCATATAGGGCCATGTGCATCAACGAATACACTCAAACTTGATGACTTATCATCAAGAGAGCTTTTTGCATGTATGCTGATGTGTCATCCATAAAGTTGAATGTAATGGAAAAAAAGGATGCATGGCAAAATTTGGTTAGTCGTGCTCTTTTATGCGTTCGCAGGGGAGAAGAGGAGGGAAGTAACAGATCTTCAGGAGCAGATAGAGAGGTTTGTGTATACACAAGTAGCAATACAAACAGGAGATGCAGCCTCGATAAGGAAATTAAGGGAAAGGGTGCAACTCAAATAAACCGAGTGCGATGCACCAACGGACCAATCCAACTCTCTCTCTTGCTCTCTTTTGCTTTCGAAAACTCACTCACTGTCACTTAGAAAACAGGCAGGGAGAGAGATGACAGCAAAAGGATAGCTGCAGTGGCCCATCGCTTTGATATTCTGGAAGAAACACAAAGGCGTTCCTTGGATTTTCTCATCAGAACTGGACGCAGGACTAAACACAACCCGTCAAAGCTCACATGAATTATTTTTCTTTCACTGAGGTCACAGTGGATTTTTTTGGATCAAAGCATCAAGCTCGGCTCGTTGTTTTCAGATCTGAAGGACAAACGCTGCACCCGAGGCAATTGCAGGTTATGGTGCTGTGAGAACACCCACAGGTGGTTCGAAGATTGTGATTTGGTTGTGTGAGTTATGCGCTCTTGTGGTGAGGCAAGTGAGGCTGAGCATCCACAGACATTCAGAGTGCAAAGGGGTTTGCTGACTGCACAGTGAGAAGAAGAGACGACGAAGAGATCGTGTGGAACATAAGGACGAAAGCAAATATGCGCTTAATCTGATCTGATCCAATAAGGCCTTGTTTTTTATCTAATATGAGGAAGGACAATGCTTTTTTCTCAAGCACAAAAAAAAAATGAAAACCTGCTTTGTTAAGGTAATGCTACTGAACATCAACAGAACCTGTTTTTAAGACACCTCTGAAGGACAAATGAAGGAATCAGACCAAATTAAGGATATCCCCCTGACCTGGGACTTTGACCAGTCCTGGGGTTCATTCCTCAAACCAGCTGCTCGTCTTTGCCTCAACACCTTGGACTTCTCAGACCTCTGGGACGAGGAAGACAGTACAGAGGACGAGGCGACCACTGCATCCAGTGACTCATCAACATGTCTCGGAGGCCCTCCAGCACCCCCTCCTCTTCCCCCTCCACTTGCCCCACCTTTGCCCTTAGTCTCCAGTAAAGGTGCAGCTATCAAATGCCGCACCTTGAAGCTCCATTGGAGGGAACTGCCGAGTTTAGCTCCCCTTCCCAGGATGACCCGCTTCGGGACTCAGACTATTTGGGCCAGACTTGAGCCAGTCCATTTGGATACAAACCGGCTGGAGTACCTGTTTGAGACTAAGGGTAGTAGCACCACTTTTAATGTGGCTTCTGGAAAGCAGGTAAGACCAATGACACGCGATGATGCCTCAGGATTATAGCAAACAAAAACATGCTCTGCTTTTAGGGGATGAAGGTTTTACCTCAATCAGTCCTTAGCTGCAACCACCAGGGCTGAAAAATGAAGGTAAAGTGCCAAAAACTGCAGTTCCTCAAATGGCCACTTGAGGCTGGCTCCAAAAGTGAGTCAGTCCCTGGTAACCCCCATGTTAAAATGCTGAAATACACCTGTTTACAACCTGGTACAAAATAGATTTTGGTCTCTATAGCTACTTTCTCCATTCATGACAACTGTACAGGGGTGATTTTTTTATATAACTCACCCATTTAAATCTTATTAATCTTTAAAGTTACACATATTTAGGGGTGGGGACGCTTTGAGTGACAGGCAGTCTGGGAGGCATTGCTACAGTCTGAGTCGCATCCATCCGACCAACGCTCTTCCATAGCTCCACCCTCTCATCCAAATATGGTCAATTCTGGCTGCAATAAATCCAACATGATGGCTGAAATGCCAAACTCAAGGCTTCAAAACATGAGTCCATAAACCAATGGGTGATGGCACAGTAGCTACGTCCATTATTTTTATACAGTCTGTGGTCAATCCATGTGGTTCTACATTAGATATCATCAGTTTTCCTAACGTGTAGGAAAAAAAGCGTGAGAAAATGTAACCATTTAAGGTATTGTTAAGGTACCATGCCTGGTCGGTTGTTGACTATTGGTGGAATGTAGAGCTTCAAATACATAAAGAGAGTTGTGGAAATTTTTTACAAATCTCATTTCTCTGTAGGCTAAAAGCAACCCTAACATGCACTTACAAACTATTTATGTATAGTGTATTATAGGGATGGAAGATACTGGATTTTTGTCCATCGTTTCTAAAGCCAAACCTTGTTCTTTTTTCCTAAACCCAATCACGTGCGTTAGTTGCTGGAGGAAAAAAAGTCAATTCGTATTGTTGTACTGACATAGTGAGTTTATTTTGAAAGAGACTGTATGTAAACAGTAACTTTCCTATGAAAACAGAATAACAGACAGAACTTGACAAGACGTTCCCAGAACATCAACAGCCAACACACCCAGGGTATCTTTCACGTCATATCTGGACATGGAAGGTCCATGACCAAATGTTGTTATGTGATGACGTCGAGTGAGAATGTGTTGTTTTGTAACTGTGGGTTCGAGGACACTGTTCAATGCCTCAACATACTAAACTGTGCTTTGTTCGTTTTGTAACTGTGTGAATTTTCCTTGCTCCATACTCCAAGCTAGAAATGTCCTTGTCATCTGTAGGAACAGTCTGTCACACCTCACTGACCTGTGTAAAATGCTGCAACAACAGAGTCCCAATGTCCACAGATGAGATGATAATAAAGTCCCAACAATTAATTCCTAACTAACAGCATCTTAGCTTGTTACTGTTGCTAAAATTGGTCAAATTTGTTGCTGTATCAAACTACGAACATTACAAAACATAAATAAACAAGTTTGAACCATAAAGTGTGATCAGGTTTTGGACCTTGCCCACTTTTGTGTCGGGATCGGCTGCAGACTGACTTGGCAGAGATGGCTGCCATCTTGTTGTTTACATGGATTAGTGTATGGTGCTCTTACTACCATTAGCACAAAAAAGTCGACAAACAAGGACAACAGGTCAAAGTTAAGCAGAATGAATTACATGGTGCAGCAAAGCCAAAATGTGATGCCCCAATATAAGGGCAGTATTATCATGCCTACTCTTATTGTGATGGTCCACTGGTAGATCCTGACATGAAATACAGAACTTTTTAAAATGTACATTTTCACTGGGCAAACGACCAACTTAGGTTACATATAAAACGTGCCATGTTTATTTTTATGTAACATTTTCATACAAAACTGTACATTCATCCTACTTTAACAGGCTTGGATGATTCTCTCCCAGAGATGGTCCTGACAAAAGCCACTATCAGGGCAAATTTTGACTAATTAAAGTCCCATAATTAAAACCTCATCTGATACCTATATTTAATCTGAAAGCCTTTACTTGTCAGTACCGACAACATGCTGATAATATTGTGCATCCTTATTAATTAGACAGTCTCGTATCATTCTCTATTTCCCGACCCAGAAGCAGACGTCAGTCTCAGTGCTGGGGATGAAGCGGAGTAACATCATAACCATCGCAATGAGCAGCCTGCCCCCTCCCCGCCTCCTCCCCCCTGCTATCTACAGCATGGACAGCAGTGTGTTGGACAGAGAGGACGTTCAGGTACAGCAGAGGTCGTGTCCTCCAGAATTTGAGCTTCAGCGTTTGCTTTGCTTTTGTTGGATAGGCAATTTGTTGCCCTTACTGTGTCTTTATTATGGGAAAATGAAACCGGAGCAGGATGCAGATGAGGAAAGAAAGTATGAGTCATGCAGTATGATTTCATCTCTGTCCACTTTTTCTTCTGAAACAGCGACTTCAATCACTAATGCCAACAGAGGAGGAACTGTGTCTGATCAAGGAGGCCAAGGCCCAGAACCCTCACTCCGCTCTGGCCCCAGCCGAGCTCTGCCTGCTCACCTTGGGGGAGATCCCACATCTGAACACGAGGCTCCAACTGTGGGCCTTCGCTCTGGACTACGACTCCTTAGAGAGGGTGAGTGAAAGTGGGATGAACATGTGATGGAAGGCAGTTTTGCCACTGAAAATATATTCATCAACAGCATTTCGTAAAGACAGACGTCAGCAAATGTAATTCTGTACACGCGTCGGGGAGAAACTGCAAAGTGTGACTACTGTGGTGCCACCTACACAAGCTACATCATCTACAGTATCCTGTGATTGACAAGTAATCCCTATAGGCGTGCAGTAAAAAATACCCAACCGTGATGACTTCCACTCACCAAATGTCACCAGACTAAAAATAAAACGCGGATTTGACGGCTCACCTACTCTGTATGAATCACTATATTGTCCTCTAAATGCGTCCCTCCTCGTGACAGGAAATTGCTGAGCCTCTCTTCCATCTGAAGTTGGCCATGGAACAGCTCGCAGCCAGCCAGACCTTTAGATGTATTCTAGCAACCGTGTTAGCGATTGGTAACTTTCTCAACGGATGTAAAGTGAGTGATCCCAATCTTTATTCCTTTGATTTCCTAGTGAGTCATTTTTTTCATCCCCACCAAATTCTCACAACACATTTTATTGTGCCAAGGCCCGTGGTTTCGAGCTGAGCTACCTGGGGAAGCTGTCCCACGTGAGGGATACACACACTCGCCAGCCCCTGCTGCACCACGTCTGTGTGCTGCTGCTGCAGCTCTACCCACAATCGTCTGACCTTTACTCTGACATCACTGCTGTAACTAAAGCTGGCAAGGTGCGTGTGTTTGTCTCCTGACTGTGTGTGTGTTACATTGCAGTTGAGTCTGAGGGAGGATTATTGGGATATAATCCAATTTCAAACAGACCATAAAGTATGCCAGTTTATTCAAAATGACTCTAAATAACAATCAACTGTGACTTTACTTCAAACTTTCCGTCTCTTTCTCTTCTTTACAGTTCGACTACTCCCTAGTCCAGTCCAACCTCACTCAGCTGGAGGCCCTGTGCAAAGCATCATGGGAGCAGCTAAAGATTTTGGACAAGGCAGAGGACAAGAAGAAAGGAGGAAAGTTGGAGAAGAGGAGAGGAGGAGGAGGAGGAAATGAGGCCTTGGCCCCGGAGGGCTCGCTTCGTCACCAGCTGCCACAGATTTTGAAAGAATGCGAGGAGAAGCTGAAGGTCCTGAGAGCCGTTAATCGTCGGGTTATCAACAGGTGTGCTATGTGCTCCATGACATTGTGCTTTGAAGGAACTCTGATACTTTTCAACATTGACCCTCTTTTCCCATGTTTTCATGTCTGAGTGACTTGTGGGAACAACAGTTTTTGAAATCAGCAAGACAAGCTCCAGTGTAACCACTCTGGGTAGTTGCTGCCCTTCCATTTGCATCCACTAAAGCCCAATTTCCACCAAGCTGTACTGCAGAGTTCAGTTCAGTTCGGTACGCATTTTTTTCCATTTCCACCGTGGAAAGTTGTGGATGGTACCAATGGAACCGTTCTGTACCGTCCCCATTTTTGGTCCCCCCTCTGTTGGGGTACCTAGCACACAGATCTGGTACTTAAAGGTGGAGTTATGGCTGGTTTTGAGGCTCATGTAACCACTGTTCATACTGTGGAGAGTTTTATTATTAAACTGTAACTAAAAATAAAGAATGTTTTGCTGCTGAAAAAAATACTTAATTCACTGGGCTGACTGCTGGCAACTTTTTAAGGTGGAATGCTTACTTGTAATGTTACTCAGTGCCTGAGTTGATGACATGAATCCATCAGCACACCTTAAATTTCAAAACTGTTTACAGTGTGAAATGGGAGACAGTCACTGATAAATCTAAATGTATGTAAGTTTGCTTTTGCAATCCTGCTCACCATCTTAACACGCTTCTCAAATTTTAATTGTGAATCTAATATGATTTGGAAACAAAACTCACCAAAACAAGCAAAAGGTACGAGAAAATGCTTAATTTCTCTGTAGGAATCCTTTTCACTCATAATAACAATCTGAGACTGTTAGCTGCAAATACTGGACCATTCTCAAGAAATGTTGTTCCTATGAGCCACTTAGGGTGCTTTGAGACCTAGAGTTGTCTTGCTTTGGTCTGAATCAGGGACTAGTTTTGTTACAAAGTTGTATAATTGCCTAGAGTCGGTTCGTGTTCTCACGGCAACATTTACAAGCGGACCAGATCAAATGCCTTGTGTGAGAAAGCTGCTCTTGATTGGTCAGAATTTACATGCGGGAAAAAACCAGGAAGTAAACAAAACATTGAAGAAGAGTACACACAATGGAGGGACAACTACACAGGTTGATTTTAGCGCTGCTCATCGTGGACTATACTGCTGTCATTGTTCATTTTAGTCAAACCATACAGTTTGAAAACGAGGCGCGGCTCCAATAGGGTCAAGGTTAAAAAAGTACCCTTTCAAGTTAAAATTGTATTCATACCTTGTGTCCAGTTGCTACCGTGGTGTCTTGAGACTGAGGGCAACAGTTGTCCTTCATATTGTTGCTGTAATCAAGTTCTTATTATGGAGTAAACTTTCTGTTTTCCTCTCCATTGTTTCTCCTCCAGGTTCCACTCTTTCCTCTTATTCCTAGGCTACTCCCGAGCCATGGTGAGAGACACCAAAGCGGAAGACTTCTGTAAAACCATCAGTAACTTTTCTCTGGAGTACAGGACCACACGGCAGGTCATTCTCATGCAGAGAGAGAGGGAAAAGCAGAGAAGTGGAACAGAAAGCCCCGGCCCCAACACTCCTGCTGCCAGGAGGAAACGCCAGCAAACCCCAACACAGGTTTTTATTTCAGATGTTCTGAAAGTGAAGCACTTTTGTTGAAAAAATGATCAGCTGGTTTTGTTGACCTGCTTTCTGTCGATGCACCAGGAAAATGAGGAGCAGTGTAGGCTGGAGGAAGTGCTGTCAACACCTGACTCAACCTCGAGACTGGACGTCACTCTGCCTCGAAACCGCAGGAGGATGACTGACATCAAAGGTACTGTATATTCTCTGTGTTTCGTCTTCTCTTATCTATAAAATGTGTCATACTGAACCGACGTTTTTTTACTTCTCAGGTCCATTCTCACGGAAAATGAAGTGGTGACCCTGCTGATATTCTCTTTTAAAAGCCATTCAGTCGCTGGTGTGTTAGGAGAAAAATATTTCTGATCGTTATTTATGACATTTTTGTTAAAAGTCACATTTTTGCAGCACAGTGTTGTTTAGCAGTAGGGAAACAGAGAGAGATTTCACATGCCGTTTAATTGTTAACAATCCTGTGTGAGTTTTAAAGTAAAGATGTATTAAAATGGTAAAAAATATCAAAACATGAATGCATTTGTGTCTGTTTGCTCTCATGAAACAACAAAATGAACAATAAAACAACAAAATAAAATAAATAAAATGTGTAAAATCTAAATTAAAGTATCAATATACAAATGTATATTCAAAGAATTTCAAGACTAAGGGCGTAAGCATTCTGCCACAATAAAGACTACATGGAAAGTCTGAGGCAGAGAAAGCAAATCTCTCTGCCCTTCCATGCGCCTACATGGAAAGCCGAAGGCAGAGAGAGCAGCAGCAAAGACCCCCCAGGAACAGGTGGGTTGCAAAGCAGCAGTAGGCAGGCCAGAGCAGTTTAAATAGGGCGCCCTGAATGTGATGCACCAATTGGTTGCATAGAAAGGAACAAGCAGAACTTGACTTGGTGTCCCAGAACGTCAACAACCAACGCACCCAGGGTACCTTTCATATCGTATCTGGACATGGAAGGTAGAGCCGAAACAAAGCTTTTACTTTTATTTCACAGATAAGAAAGAATAAATTGTGAAGACAATAAAGCCTCCACAAAAATAGCATTTTAAGTCTTGTGTGTGATTTATCCTGGCTTCACATAAGCAGAGGAAATCTCTGCTTGTCGCGAGGCTAATTTATACAGTGTAAAATGCCATAGGCTTGTGCTAATAATATTAGCATGTTTAGTATAAAGGTGCTGACACATCAAACAGACATCAAAGAACTAGCGGCGACGAAAGCCAACTGTTATGTTGTCTATGTCGCCTCACGTCACCCTGTGTCAGTTGCATTTGAACACACTACATAGACTACATCCGACGGCCAAGTAGCACGTAGCCTACGTTCTGCGCCTGCGCGAGAGGAAATAACACAAAAAGGGAAACCGGAAGTCTGAGGAATACATGAGATAAACAAAGTAGTGGAGTGATGTGTCCAGATAAAGACAAGTGTTTGTCTGTGAATGCTGCGAGTTATAGTGAAGCTGATTTGTGTACTTGTGTTTGAAATTGTCTCTATAAAGCCATGTTTATTGTGTGTTTAATGTGTGTTAATGTTTGCACCACACAAGTATAAATGCTGACAATGGCGTAGGCTGTCCTTCACACAAGTATAAATCCCCCTTAAGCTGTTTATTTTTGTTGATTTGTCATATGTATTTTATTATTAATATTTTAATACGCGTTTTAATTTTATTATTTTTTATTGGGGGGGGGGGGCTGCAAGGGAAGTTTGCCCAGGGCACCCAATGTGTTAGATCCGGCACTGTTACTACATCATGTTTCATTGCTTCACTGTGACAGTCTATTGTAATGCATTGCTACACCACATTGCACACCAGCTGCTGCTCACGAGCGTCAAAGCACGCGCTCGGACGCAGCGTGTGTACATCATGACATATGTGTACAAAACAACACACCACCATCTTTATCAACTTTTCAAAGCTGGGAGGAAAAAAGGGAAAAGAGTGTCGCGCTCGAGGTGTGGGCAGTCTGTCAGATGAACCAATCAGGGCCAGAATACGTGTGTGGTCATTCGTTAAGCCTGACTGACAAGCGCATGAACCAATCCCTGAAGGGTACATCCACACAGGGCGGTTTAGCTGTCCAATCAGAAACCGGGACGCAGCAGGGGGCGGTACCTTTCTGCTGTTGTGTGTTTGAGTCGACGCCATTTCGTGTCCACTGGTTTCAAGGTGATACAATCAGCCTGCAGAGCCGTTTACGGATCTTTACCTACTCAAGTAAAAACAGCGTTGACTTTTACTCATTTTTAGTGTTAAACTCCTGGTGAGTATTTTTAACCGAGAGATTTTTTCCCCCCTATATTTTTTTTTATTTTTTTCTCGACTTTGAACCTCTTTGGGACCTTTTTGTTTTTATTTTTAATGCATTTTTCCTGGCTGGTATTCCTGAGACTGTGTTGGCTTTAGTGGCGTACATTTTGTGTTGGCATATTGAGCTGCGCAGAAACTAGTTTTAAGTAGCTTCCACGGCAAGATTTTTGCTTTTGTTTTTCGAATGAGACATTTCCAAAAAAACAAAACAACATTTTTCAGGGCTGCTGTGTTGCCTCGTTTGTTTATCTGAGTGTGGTGATATTTCCGAGGAGAGAAATATGGAAGATTGTTCCAGTCTTTTCTGGACTGTGTTCAAAACGGGTCGCCCTTTTTCTGGAAACGTGTTTTTAAGAGGTTTTTTAAGCTCGTCCTGTGTTTTGCCTCCACCTGTAACTTGATGTGCAGTCGTTGACATTGACTCATGATGCGTGTTTTTCCTGTTTTCTTTGTGATTTTGGCAGTGCTGAGACAGTATATTTTCTGCAGCGAATCTCTCAGGAGTGATGTAATTTTTCAGGCAAGATGTTTTTTCCCTCAATGACAAGTGGGGGCGTTTTTTTTTTAAAAAAAAGGAACATTAACACCTGGGATTGCTGTAGCATTGGTGTGGCAGGATTTGTGCATTTGGTAATTCTGATATAATCATTTATTTGCAGATGTAGAAACTCATTCATTCAGTCGCAGTGTGTTCTGAGCTGTGGAGCTGCTTATAGACCCAGCAAGGAGGCCTGCAGAGGGGCCTGCCGTGAGCTGAAGTCAGGCCTGCACCTCTACATTGTTTGTTCCTGTCTTGAGTTTATCACTTTGCAGCTTTATGACTGAGCTATACATGTCTGTGAAAACCTAATCTGCAACAAAGGTTTACAGCAGGAAGGCAGGGCAGGCTACTCGGAGGTGACCAAGGCCCCCTAAAAAGTGCAAGATCCCTGTTTACCCCCTGACTGTACCCCACCCCCCTTTGGCCCCAAATGTGTCCTCTGTAAGTGTCCTTGAGCATGTGTCCCTCCAGGCTACAGGGGCGCTGTTTGGCAGATGACCCTTTACTCTGGCCCCGGTGAGGAGGGAAGATTTGGGGTGGGCACAAATTCTCCTCAGGCTGACAAGGCTCTGATTGAAGCTGACACTAGCATCTGATATTTACCATGTTACAGGCGATTTATTAAGTCCATTCCATTCCCTCTTTTTTTTGTGCATGACCATTTGAATTCCCTGTTTTCCTGAATTCCTAGACATGCTAGCACATATCACCTGAGCAGGCAGACACCAAGCGTGGCACTGTTGGCGCCATGCTCAACTGCACACTCCTGTACGTGATTATTAGGGATGTTATTTTTAAAGGTAAAATCAAACGTGCAGTTTAAACACCACTGTCTGGAGCAGTTGTAGCATTGGGTGGGTAAAGAAACCACAACAGTGTCATAAACAAGCATTAATTGCACCATTTCTAAATCAGTCCCTCCAGGATCTCACAGCAAAAAATAAAAACAACTTGAATTTGCGGCCAGTTTTGTCAAAAATTGCGATTAAAAATTGCGACATTTTTATGTGACTTTTTTTTTTTGCGGGAAGTTGCAGCTAATGACAAAAGGAGGAAAAAAAAGTTATTTCTTTTTAAATTACTACCTCCAAAAACATGTCATGTAATCACTTGCTATAATAATTAGAGATGTACCGATACCACTTTCTCCTTCCCGATACCGATTCCGATCCCTGAAGCTTAGGTATCTACCGATACCGAGTACCGACCCGATACCAGCATGTAAAATAAAAATGGATGGGATATGAATTGTTGTATGTCTCAACTCCTAAAACTCTATGTAAAATATTAAGAAATAAATACATAATAGTAAAATGTAATGCCTTAAAACTTTTTTATTATCATTATCCAGTGTTGACACAGATCAATACACAGGTCAAAGTGCAGCCATACAGTTTGGTAAAAAAAAAAAAAAGACATTTTAAAGGCTACAGTAGAATGCTTTTTAAACTCCGCTCCGTTTCATTTGCCTGTAGCGTGCGTATGCGTAATGACGTGAGGCATTAAGTGGTATCGGATTGGTCATAGGCTGTACTTGCCCATACCGCATTTCTAATACTGGTATCGGTATCAGTACAACTAATAATAATCATACTGAATATTACAAAATAGCTGCAAATGTTTTTTATAGTTCTCTTCTTTAGTTTTATTTAATTAGTTTCAAAACACCAATAATGTTGCAAAAAATCCTGAGTGGATATTGTAGCTCTCAAACCAGACACTAGCAATATTTCCATCGGCCTGTGTAGATGCGCATCTAGAAGTATCGCATCGGAAAATTTTGATGGAAACGCCAAAATTCAAATTAAAATCCCCTGATTCGCACAAACTAAAATACGCTTGCTTTAGTCGGGTTTTGGTTGATTTGAAAAAAATGTTGATTCGCAAAACGGGGGATGGAAACAGTTATGTTCGAATTAAGTCTGATGTAGCACACCTCTTTCCATGGTGATATCCACACTCCGGGTCGGGAAGGCGGTAATGCATTTACAAACTGGTTGCCAACCGCCAGAAAACGTAGAAGAAGAATGCCAGACTTGTTTTGTTTCTGGTTCTGCGGAAAACTTGTGCGAGTTAACCAAAGTCCGTACATTTAATGGAAACACACAAGATTCTTATTTCTTTTATTGCACATTTCCCAATGATTCGAATCACTTTTGGATGGAAACATAGCTAATGTGGCTGTAAAACAACATGCAAGCTACATCTTCTGTAAACATAACATTTTAATACATTCAACACATATTGTATGCATTTAAACAAAGTGCAAATTCTTATGTCAACACAGAGCGCTTCTCCATACTGCAATGCCATTAGCACATTTGATGACGCGTCTGATGACGTTTCAAATGACGTCTTTGGTCGGCCGGAAAACGCTGAAAAATCGTGGGACTATTGAAAAATTGCAAATATTGCAGACTTTTGTTGAATTTGCGTTACTTATTGCGATCGCGATTTTCTGGAGGGACTGATAAATCATGTGAGATATTTATTCCTGAAAAAGCAACCCCCCCTTGATATTTAGAGCAAAATGTGAAAGTTGTGGGGGGACATTTACGCCAGAAATTGGTGCAAAAAATGCAGGAAATTAAGTGTAAGATGTTCAAAATTGTGTAGCGGGGGACCACTAACCCCCCCCAGATATGTTTATATCTCTGCTCTCCACCCATCCAAATGTTAAAATGAAACCTACGCCCTTGCAGCCAAGTTCAGTCTTGCAGTAATCTTTGGGTGGTGGCTTTGTCGAAAAGATTTATGTGCATTTAATTGATTTTTTTTTAAAAATATATATAAATATAAACATATATATGTATGTTTCAACTTTGAATCAGTTGAGACAGATTTCATTTTATAAAGGTTCAGCTCATTAAGTAGATCTACATATTTTTCTGAGAACTGAACACTGATGATGAAGGTTTTAACTGCACGAGTTAGGACGTAGAATTTGATTTGAGATAATGTATTTTAAACGAAAGAATACTTTGCATATCTATTGTCAAACAGGTGCGTATGAGAGTTACGAGAAGAATAAAATTTGAAGGAAAGACTCCCGTACATGTCTAACTTGCAAAAATGATGATTTTATTGCTGCTGCGACGTTTGACTAGACCATCTTCAGGCTAAGCAGCTGAGCCTTAACTCTGGTCCCTGTGAGGGACATTTAAATCATTATTTCGCATGTTAGTGGGCGGGAGTCTTCTCTACAAGTTAAATGTGCTAGTAAACATTAAGGGCATTATCATTTGGCTTTTTGTTTTTTTAACTTAATGTCCATACGTTGCCCTCCATGCTTGTGATAACAATACTTTCATTTTTAGAATGGCCTCTTTTCTAATATTACGTTTTTTTGTTTCCCCCCTGTTTAGTTTTTGAAGCCACTTTTTTGAACGGCGGCAAATCGTAAGTTGGTCTCAACCTTTTTCTTTTTTTTCTTTTTTTAAATATTTTTTTGGTTTATTTTTCACCTCAACTTTTGCATCACTTTTTTTTTTAAAAATATATTCCACTTCAGTTTTCACCCCTTTGTGATTCAGCCCATCTCTCCCTCCCCTTTTTAATCCCTAGAGCAAGTAGCATGTAGTGTTTGTTTTTTGTTTTTTTTGTCTTTTTGTGCTGTGAAAGTAGAAAATCAACCGCTTAATTTGCAAACTGTCTGACACTAGCGGCCTCTCACATCAGCTGTTCCCAGTTTATGATAATCACATGCGCATTGCTCAGCGTTGATTATGAGAGGCCCTCATTTGGAGCTAATTGCTGAATAACACTCCCCCAGCTCCCTCCTGCACCCAGTCTTTGGGTTCAGTACTGGCACCGACAAAGGCAAAGACAAGTCCTGGTTTTTGCTGCCTTTGCTTTGCAAATTGATCTTTTATTGTTGTTATTTTTTGTCTTATTTGTTGGAGTGTGCATGTCATTCTGCGGAGTCAAATCTGGTCCATTACCCACACACACAAAAATACACACTCTTGAAAACAGTGATGTGATTATTTCCACCCCCAATAGTAGGACTGTATTCAGTCAAATAAGCATACCTGCAGAATACCATGAGTAACTAACACATTCGGTAATCACTAATACTTCATGTATGTGATCTTTTTTTAATCAAACCATACTAATGTCCTGAGAAACAGTGTGGGTGTAGCATTTCTCACATCCTTCATCAGTTATCCAGAGCCCTTAAAACCACATTAAGTCTCAGTCTAATGTGCTGTATCATAGGCAAATGGACTTACTTAAGCCTCTTGGATGGGAGGTGAAACGTCTTCAAGAAACTCCAGCAAGTCCAGTTGCCTATGATCTCGCACTTGTATGACTGAGAATCACCAAGTTAAATCTCAAAAGGTTAACTTTATGTTCCTCCATTTTTACTCCCCAAATCTACAAAGCACACGCACGCAGACAACGTGCACATCTGTACAAACTGCTCTCTTGTCATTTCGTCTTGTCTGTCCATGAGCATGAGTCCCGAGAGCTGCGGTCGCAGTGTCATTCACAGTGGAAGCACAAACATCAAACCAACACTCACACACATGTAACGGGCAGCTTCAGTCAAAATGAGACTCTACATTTCCTGTTTGTATCTCCCAGAAGTCTCAGCTGCAGGCCATCACACAATGAAGCCCAAATGAGGCAGATGATAGGAACAGTTACTACATGTTACCATGCCATGCCATGTCATTCAGATCCACACTGCCATCAATGAACTCTTAAAACATGAGGGGGCACAGGAAGCATTTAGCCCCTAGTATAAGAGCCCTGCAGTAAACACCACCTCTGTGAAGCCTGTGTTGTTCAGAGCATTGAGATCAATCAACTGAAGGAAGTCTCTAATTTTTTGGTACATTTCTTTTGTTGCTCCTTTCCTTCTTCACTTGTTCATAAAAGAAATCAAGCCAGTTTGCCCAGGTTTCAAACGGTTAATGTGTTCATTACTTTAATGTTGAACCTGGTAAAGGGTCGAGCTATTTACATATATAATATAATTACTTTATATACTGCTGGGTACCTTAACCTTCAATTATATGTCACATTTAATAACGAAATCCGCAAAGTAACCAGTAACTAAAGCTGTCTAATAAAAGTAGTGTGGTAAAGTGCAATTGCCCCCAAAATGTAAAAGAGGGGAAGTATAAAATAGCATAAAGTGGAAGTACTTGAGTAAATGTACTTAGTTTCTTTGCACCACTGGGTACTGTAACTTTATTGTGTTTCTAATTGAGATATGCAGGCAGTTGACACAGGCACTTTCAATGTGTGTGTGTTCAAATGAAACAGGAAGCTAACAGGCAGAACAGGACCAGTGTTACAAGTTGGTCATTGTAAGATTGATTTTCACTGAGCAGTGGCTGAACATGATGTTGAATCAACAGTTTTAAAGCCCAAACGAAAACAAAAAACAAAATCAGGGTGTCTACAGATATAACTAAGTCAAATTAAAGATTTTTTTGAGACCTTTTCAACAACACCATATATGAAATTAAAAATGACAACAATTTGGTGAGTTAAATGTGTTTAAAGAGAAAATCTCATTGCTGCCATAAATGCTATGTATTACAATATTCAGAGTATTACCACGTCGAAAAAAAAATATTTCTTTGGTCTGTCAGGCCAAAGAAATTTTCCTGGTAATGTGACATAAAATATTTAAGACCCATCAAATTTTAATCTAAGACAATTTAAGACTTTTTGAAGCCATATGCTGAGAAAACTTAATCTAAGACAATTTAAGACTTATAAGGCCTTATATTAATAAAACTTAATTTAAGACTTTTTAAGGCCTTATGCCAAGAAAACTTAATTGAAGATAATTAAAGACTTTTAAGGCCTTATATTAAGAAAACTTAATTTAAGACAATTTGAGACTTTTGAGGCCTTATATTAAGAAAACTTAATTCAAGACAATTTAAGACTTTTTGAGGCCTTATATTAAGAAAACCTAATTCAAGACAATTTAAGACTTTTTGAGGCCTTATATTAAGAAAACTTAATTTGAGACAATTGAGAACTTTTTTAGGCCTTATATTTTGAAAACTTAATTTGAAACAATTGAGTTTTTTAAGGGCTTACATTAAGAAAACTTAATTTAAGATGATTTAAGACTTTTCAGGCCTTATTTTAAGAAAACTTAATTTGCATTTGACCTATGAGCCAATTTGATTCTCATGGATTTATTTTTCAATTCGCACTGTCTCATGTGTCTTTGAAATAAAAAGATAAACAGTGAGCTTTAACTCTGTATTAATATTGGTATATCTCTGAGCTTTTGACATACTGGAATTCAAAGACCCTTGATAATGTGTCTTCGTCAAATGCACGGTACACGCACCTTTTAAGGTCATATGCTGAGAAACCTTAATTTAAGGCCTTATTTTACAAAAACTTAATTTAAGACAATTTAAGACTTTTTAAGGCCTTATATAAAGAAAACTTAATTTAAGACAATTTAAGACTTTTTAAGGCCTTATATTAAGAAAACTTAATTCAAGACAATTTAAGATTTTTTAAGGCCATATTATGAGAAACCTTAATTTAAGGCAATTTAAGACTTTTTAAGGCGAAATAATCCATTTCATATGTTTTTTTCATATACAAAACATACTTTCTGTAAAGAAAATGACATTTAAGTGGTTTCAATTCTGAATATGAACAGATATTTGATAGTTATCATCAGGACTTAAGTTGGTTAAAAGATTTAAGCAAAAAAAAGTGTTCCACTCAGCATTTATTATATGGGAAATGATTCATTTTATATGTTTTTTCATATCAAAATGAGCAAATATTTCATGGTTATTGTCAGAACTGAAGTTGGTTACAAGATTTATGCAAAAAAAAAAGTGAAAAAAAAAAATTTTGATATATGATATTTTTATAGCTTGTAGCATTGGCCACAAGGGTAATGAGAGTATCAATTTTTATAAGGGACTTTTTAAGGCTATATATTAAGAAATTTTTTTTTTTTTTTTTTTTTTTTTTAGGACCGTACACACACTGCTTATGGGCATTGCCTTTTTTTCATCTTCAGGGCCATTATATGTAAAATGTTCCTGTTATTTTGTCCACTTAGTGTGTCAGTATGAATAAATTCTCCAATACATATTTTTTTCCTTAGTCCGATGGGTTGTGCTTGGCACCAGTCTCCATCATGAAAGTCACTTGCTTGTCTATAAACCCTTTATATTCCCCTTTGAACCCCAAACATGCCACAAAGAATCAGAAACACTTGCCAAGCAGCCTGTGATAGCCCCCCTCCCCTCCCATCGACACACCCGGTGTTGTCGACACCCTGTCAGCTTGCCAAGCAATAGAAACATGCCGGCCAAATCATGTAGAGGAGAGTATTAAGCTTTGGCCAGACAGCCTGCTGCAAACCATGTAATCCCCTGCTAGTAGCCAGCAGCCAGAGAGGGAGAGGCTGCTGCTGGGCTACAGTTGAGCCCGGCTGGCAGCAATGCCGAGCTTTGGCAGGTGAGATACGGCTGAAGTGGTTGAAAATAAGACGAACAGCTCGCAGGGTGGAGAGGGAATTTGCAAAAAAACATGATAGGCACACCAAAGGTCAGAGTGTTCACTCATGATGCTGAAAAACAATCCTATAAAGTTTATGAAATATAAAGGAAGCTAGTTCATCTACAGGAGGTGGACAGAATAACAGAAACAACTTACAGTAAGACCCTGGAGAACATATTTCAACCCTGAGGCTGTATAATGGTCATTCATCATGCCGCAAAGAACAAAGAATGAATCAAAATTTCTTTGAGTCAGTGCTCGTGAAGATCTACTTTTAAGGGCTGTAATTCTTTATCAGTTTGTACATGCATTCAGGATTTTCTGAGACTCTCCCCTCCCCCTGCAGTGTTACATAACTTTGCAGTGTTTGCAACTAATGCAACAGCAGCAACAATCTGGCCTCTCTACTGGCATTAAAGCTGACATACTTTACACTGCTGATTGTACAACACACTTGACTTGCTTTGATCGTGGAGCAGCAGAGCGGAGTTTCAAAAAGCATGATGATATTTGACGATCAAAAGACTGGTGTGGTACAGGAAGACTGGGATTCCAAACCAAAATTTGTATCGATTAAAACGTCTCTTAGCAAAGACTACAGAGCCCCCGAAAGGTGATTTTTTTTTTTCCAACCTTGTTTGCAGAGGTTACTTGTCTTGTGGGAACACGTTATTTATCTTGTAGAAACAAGTTATTATACACAATTATCCTGTACACATATGGTAATCATCTTGTGGGAAGAAGATATCTTGTGGGAACAAAATAATTGTATTGTGTGCACAAGTTATTATTTTGTGGGAACAAGTTATATCCTATACTCACAAGTTAATTATCTTGTATGCCTATGGTAATTATCTTTGTGGGAACAAGATTATTATCATGTGTGCACAAGTTATTATCTTGTGGGAACAAGTTAATACCTTTGTGGAAACGAAGATTTTTGGGAACAAGTTACTATCTAATATGCACTAGTTAATTATCTTGTACGCATAAGTTAATCACCTTGTGGGAACAACTTACTTATCTTGTGCCAGCAAGATAACTTGTGGGAACAGAAAAATTATCCTGTGGAAACAAGACATTTTGTGAGAACAAGTTCTCTTATACGCACAAGTTAATTATCTTGTTTGCATTTGATAAGAATCTTGTGGGAATAACTTATTTTTCTTGTGCCCACAAGTTATTATCTTGTGAGAACATGATATTATTTTGTGGGAACAAGTTATTATCTTATACACATATAATTATCTTGTGGGAACAACTGATTTATCTTGTGTAATTATATTGTTCACAAGTTATTATCTTGTGGGAACAAGTTCTTCATTTTGTGCAAACAAGATAACTTGTGGGAACAAAATAATTATATTGTGTGCAAAGTTGTGATCTTGTGCGAACTTCTCATTTATTTTGTGCGTACAAGATAAAAACTTGTGATAACTAGATAATTATCATGTGGGAACAGTTCATGTGTCTCACTGGCACTGACTCAAACAGACTCAAAGGGATCAAGATAAAAAGTGTGACATCACACCATTCGGCTCATGAGCTATCACAGAATATTAATACAAGCTTCCTGTTGTGTGATTATGTTCAGGTGTTGCAGTTTGTGACGAGCTTCAGTCAGTGGTGTTTACTGCAGGGAGTGTCACATTTCACCCTCTGAAGAGACGAAAACGACTCCAGTATATAAACACGTTTGTTTTAAGCAGCTTTCTCACAATGCAATATCTTGTTTTGTCATAACAAACAAACATTTATCCCACAGGTTTTTTTGTTTTTTTTGGCTGCCTCCATTTTTAAAAAACATTTTACCTCCTGACCAACCCCTCTTCCCTTTTTGAGCCCATCTTGGGTTTTGCCAAAAAAAAATATTCCAAGAAAACCAAACTTTTTGGAGGTGTAGTAGATGTCCGCCCACAGTCACTGACTCCATCTCTCATAGTTCCTCGACGACCCTCTTCTCTCCAACAGACACAGACAGACAGGCAGGCAGACCTCCACCGACCCGAATACAGGCACAATGGAGTGAGTGCTGGCTGATTCATGACCCGATCACATTGTGTATGCTGCTGTCTCATATCCACTGTAGTGGCTTCTGTCTCCCTTTTAAAAGTGCAAAAACACATTTAGATGTGTGAGTGTGACAAAAGTACCCCTCTTTGCTGAAACCCACCTCTTATTGTAGGAAGTAGAAAGTAGCACCTTGAGTTTTCCATGTGTATGTCAATGCTGACGATGCCCTTTTGTTAATGTAAAGATTGGTCCATGTGGCCGTCAGTAAGTGAGCATCAAAGGTCCTAGTAATGCTTAAATGATAAGTCGATTAATTGATAACGTAATTGCTGCTTTTCTGTTTTACATGACTCTAAATTTGATATATTTTTGTTTTGTCGTACAAAACAAGCAGTTTGAAGATGTCACCTGTGGCGCTGCAAAATTATGATGGGCATTTTCTATCAACAGTAACAGCCCTCTGCAACTTTCACCCACTTCAAGTCCACTTTTCTTTAAAGTTTTGACACATGCTAAGAGTTTAAGCACAGTAATTAAAGCCCCGCTCCTAAAGCTTCGACACTCACAGCTCACATTGTACTTGGTGCAGAGATAATCTGAAAATCATAGCGCAAGACAAAAACAAATCTAACATCTCGCTCTTCTCTTTTTCTCTACCCATCCTCCACCTCTCTCCGCCTGTCCCCCTGTTCCTCGTGTCTCGTCGGTCGCCGTCCTCCGCCGCCGCCAGCCTCATGGCCAGCAGCAACGTGACCAACAAGACTGACCCTCGCTCCCTAAACTCCCGCGTCTTCATCGGCAACCTCAACACCCTCCTGGTCACCAAGGCGGACGTGGAGGCCATCTTCTCCAAGTACGGCAAGGTCGTCGGCTGCTCCGTCCACAAGGGCTACGCCTTTGTCCAGTACGCCAATGAGAGGAACGCCAGGGCTGCTGTGGCCGGCGAGGACGGCCGCATGATCGTGGGACAGGTGCTGGGTGAGTTGGAGAGGGGGAGATGGGTAATAAAAGGATGGAGATACACAGTCAACAAAGACATTACTGCATGTTGTCACAATACTGGAATATAACTTCGATACAATACATTCAAGAATAGTGATTTTACTAGCAAAGTGTACCTAATAAAGTGGCCGGTGAGGGTATAGTGTTTGCGTGAAAAAAAAAAAAGGTAAAGGTTAAATGTGCACAAGGGTGCAGTGCTATTTGTGTAAGAAGAATATTTGGTTGCCTGGCAACCTCATGGTGACAGCAAGACTCCAGGAAGTTACTGTGCCAGTGTTTCACTACCCCGTCACCACAGTAAAACATGGAAATAATTCACAGCACATGCTTTTAAAACTTTACTTCCTGTACCTGCTTGTTTAAAATCAAAGTTACAGCAGTGCTGGAGCTTATCCCAGCATGCACTGGGCAAAAACAAGGAAACCATCAAGGGAACCAGCTATGAATCTGTTTCTGGGTCACAAAACAGTCACAGAAACACATATTAAGTCTCACAGTTACAGTTTACACTCCTCAGTTCAGCTTCATATGCAAACACAGGACCTTATCTCTGTTCTGAGACATCAACAGCTGAGCCACTGTGCTGCCCTCTAGTGCTACAAACCTGTAACTTATGATTTCAAATCATCAACATCTCCCACTTAAGTAAAGACAAGCAGCTGTTTTGTAGTCTTTATTTTCTGACCTGTCTGATGCTCAACGCAGGTCAAAACACATGTGATGAATTATTTGCAAATACCACCTGGTAGGGCTAAAACCTGCGTTAGTCGTCCGAAGCAAAATACCATCAGGAGAAGGGAAAGAGTGATAAAATGTGCTAATTGAAATTTCACACTCCACAACATATTTCTGGCTCTTTCTCACACTCCTGGAGACTCTAACACCTCCTTGACTCCGCGGTTTCTCCTCCCTCAGACATCAACCTGGCAGGCGAGCCGAAACCTCACAGATCGAAGACAGTGAAGCGTTCTGCAGGAGACATGTACAGGTGTGTACGCACTTGATTATGCTCGCAACAACAACAACAGAGCAGTTCCAGTAATTCTGCAGTCTGACAGCCTTTGAAGCACAGAGTAAAAAAGGTGTAACTTCTTGTCAAAGATAAGTGCCTTTTGCTGGAGTTAATCTCTGCTCTTTCCACAGTTCATCTATCGATTTGGACTATGACTTTCAGAGAGATTACTATGACAGGTAAGCTACTTATTCTTTAAAAGAATAATTGCTTGTTTTTGTATCCATATACCTGGTGACTGTTGTTGCTGAAGTCCTTATTGTCCAGAGTGCATCACGTCCTGATTTTTATGGTTTACTTTCAAATATCCTTCATTTCTACACCTTCAGCTTGTGGCTTGGACCAGCTTAGGGTTTGCTCAGCAATGCCCTGTTTGAATTAAAGGGAAAATTGCTACCTTTCATGTGGATGTCTAATTCATATTGATGGTAAATATGGTTGATTGAAGCAATAATTCCTTGGTGCTTGCTGTACTGACAAAGAAAGCTGAGTTCGCAGCTACGAAATCCGAAATCAGACTGGGTAGCCAGGGGTCGGGTTCAAGATGCCACTCAAAACCAAACTTCCCTATTCTCTTTGCTTCTATTGCAAACTAGCTACATTTCTAACTACCAAAATGGCATCCCAAACAATAAGTGCAGAGGATAGATGAGGATACATCTGACAGCATTTTGGGTGACTTTGAGAATCAGCAGTATTCATTCAAGCCAGAGTATACGACTGACGATATGCAGCTGAGAGAGGCCGAGGCTGTGGATGCATGAGCCGTGTAAGAGGATATGGTAGGCTAGGACCCTCCAGGAACTGAGCTGCTGAGAGCAAACTCCGACTGGTGGTGCCTTTGCTCAAATTGCCTTTTGGCGGCTCCAGTCCGAGCCCTCCGAGCTGAATTTTCCTTTTAAAGTGTCAATGTGCAAATTCAAAGGGCTTCTTTAACCAAATATTAAACTAAACATTCTTGAAAAATCCACATTAGATTTTGACAGTGATACTACTTATGCACCTCTGTACCTCAGGATGTACTCCTACCAGTCCCGGGTGCCTCCTCCTCCTCCTCCCCTGTCCCGCGCCGTCATTCCCTCAAAGCGTCCGAGGGTCAGTCTGAGCGGAGGAGGGAGCCGACGAACCAAAACCAGCTTCTCCTCCTCCTCCAAGACCAGCCAGAGGACCTCCCGTACAAGTAGGTGCCACAGTTAAGTCGGCTGTCCAGTGCTGCTCAAATCTGCATGAATCTTCGTTGTGACTTTTCGACTGCACTTCCCTCCACAGTGAAGGTAGATGATCTGCAGACCATCAAGAGAGAGCTAACGCAGATCAAACACAAGGTGGACTACCTGCTGGAGAGCCTAGAGCGCATGGAAAAGGACCACAGCAAGAAGTCAGGTGGGCCTCAATGACTCGATAGTAACCCAAGGTTTATACCAGTGTGAAGAAATGAAATAAGAACAAAGTGAATTAGGGCTGCATGATATACTGAGAATTTTCCTGCATTGCAATCTTAATGTGCGTGATATCGCAAAACATTCCTTGAACTGTTATAAATAGTATATTTACATGTGCCATGCATTCACATGCTGCATGTCAATATATTTGGCCAGTCAGATGGAGCCCTACTGCCCTAGATGCGAGGGAGTGACTGAGGACAACCAATACGTGTTGCAACAGTGTCGTCAGGTGACTTTAGTCCTACTAGTTTTGAAGAGGTGGTCGCAGTCCGATTACAAATGACCTTCGGACCAAAGCAAGACAACTCTAGGTCTGAAGGCAGCCTTAGACTCAACGATGAACTAATTAGATTTGATGGTCAAAGATCAATGTCACTGTGACCTTGCACCTGTCTCATTCTCAAGAACACCTTAAGGGAATTTCTTTAAATTCTGCACAAACATCCACTTGGACGAAAGGATAAACTGATTAGAATTTGGTGGTCGTGGGTCAAAGGTCAAGGTCACTGTGACCTCACAAAACATATTTTTGGCCATAACTTACGAATTCTTTTGCTAAGTATGACAAAACTTCACACAAATCTAAAATAATAAAATAAAATAATGATGTGATGACATTTTTATATCCAAAGGGTCAAAGGTCAGCTTCACTGTGACATCATAATGTTCTGCTTAAGATACGTTTCTGGCCATTACTTAACGTCATAATTCAGGAACAAAAGGGTCATTTGGTCAGATACTAAATTGGTGACTCCAATCTCGAAACTGTGCTGATATATAGATCGCCTGTGCTGCCAGGGGGAAGATGTGTGGGAAGCATCCGTTTTCACAGACATGGATGTAAACTGTAAGAAAACTTGACTGGTCCATGGAGGCGTACAACCTCTGGAAAGACATTAAAACTGTATAAAAATTTGGTTATTTATCATGAGTCATCGTCACAATATTCAACAAGGCTTTCGCATATTACATTTTCCTGATATCGTGCAGCCCTAATGTTAGTTAAATCAGAGAAACGTTTTGTAAATCAGCCCTGTGGTCGCTGTAAGAGTTTCCTTGCTTTACTTAACAAACGTTCCCGCTGTCTCCCTCCATGTACTTAGAGATGAAGAGCTGCAAACCAGAACCAGGTGAGGTGTCCCCCCTCAACTCCTCCACCTCCAGCAAGAAAGATGACAGCCTGAAACGGGGGCTGAATGACTCAGAGGAGGAGGGAGATCTGCTGGAGGACGAAGACGAGGTGAAGAGCGGGGATTTGTTTATTCGAGGCTCGCCATTAGAATGAGCGATGAGGAGAGGAAGGGAACTGTTTACAAAAGCTAAGCGCTTGTGTCATAATTGTTTTTTTTGTCCACTCTTTCCGCCTGTGCAGATGAAAAGCAGAGGGAGAGAGGAGGAAGAGGAGGAGGAGGAAGGCGAGCAGGAGGAAGGAGAGGATAACGGTGATAGCGCCAACGGAGACGAGTCCTAAACACTCCACAGAAATACACACGCACATACACAACACGCATTGTGTATGATTGTATCTCCACACCAGACTTGTACACAGTAGTCATGTGCTCATATCTGCTGAACTGACTGGACATTTATATACGGTGTATTGTAGATATTGCTTTCTCACACACTGACACACACACATACACAAATTCATAAATATGTCAAGTACTTGTAATATGTCAAGAATTTTCCAAGTTTTCTTTTAAGACTGATATTTGAGTTTTCCTTTTTCTCTGACATTCTTTTATTTGACTTTTATATGGACCTTTTATGCGATTGGATAAATGCAAAATAAGATGTGTTACATTCAGACGGTTCAGTTGAGGATAAATGTAACACCGTATAACAATGTGTGTCTGAACTCAGGGCTATAAGCCACTCCAGTACGAAATGTTTAAGTAAGAATTTCTGTTATTACTTTTTTTAGATGACTGTGTTGACTTTATGCCAAAAAAGATTTGAGCTAATCAGTGGCTGAAAACGTTTCAAACTTTAAAAAGCTATTCCTGATCCAGCAGCTGTACAGCTACCTCCTAGCCAGCAGGTGGCAGCGCATCATAACTACCGGCCACACGAAACACCACGAGAACTTCACCTTCTGCTTGTGAGATAACATGAGCATGTATTAAAAAAAAAAAACCTCACATCCGACTGCACAAAATGCTCAGAATTGCTCTGAAAATAGTTTTGTTTGTTGCTGAGGTGTTGCGACCTCAACTGATCTCGACTTGTGTAATGCAGTGCTACTCCATGTTTGTGTGTTTCTGTTGATGTTTTGTTTGTCATTCGACTGCACTGGTGAAAGTGAATAAAACATGTTTTCCAAGTTGGAATCTGTTTGAGCTTGTGTCACTGTCCACATGGATGTGTTCAGGTGCACTGTGACAGGATGTCCGCAGGTCCTTAATGGGTCTTAAAATGTCTTAAATTCAATTGTATAAATATTAGGTCCTTAAATAGCCTTAGATATGAATTTGTGAGGTCTCAATTGCCACAACTATCTCATTTCATTCATCCATCTTCTAATTTCCTTTTGTTGAGACAAGTTCTGATGTTACAAATCTTCAAATCTTTGTCTTTTTACCTCAAACTTGCACGTACCTTTTTGGCAAAATGAAGATTGACGCGACTCATTCTAAAAACCATACTCCTACACAGACCTACTCTGCATGGGACCATGGATATAATTGCACCTGCAATGCTTGAATATGAAAAGTATTTGTCCAAAAATCAGTCTTAAATTTGGCTAAAAATAATCTTAAAAAGCAATGAATTTAAGTGTCTGATACCTGCAGACACGTAGCTTTTAAGAGCAAAGCGCACAGGTTGAGGTGGGACTTTGATTTAAGTTATGAAACTCCTGCTGAGCTAGTTTTGCTTTTATTTTTCCATGTTTTTTAGAAATATGTCTCTTAAATTTGTGTAAAACTACTCTTGTTAACAACAGGTTTGTTGTATTGGATAGAGGGGCAAAATTCTAAAAGACAGATATCTCAAAATGAGTTTTCAAATTCAGCTCATGGACTTGTCAACAGCCCAAAAAATAAATTTTAATAATAAGTTTTACTTACAGGGCACTTTTAATGGGACTCAAAAACAATTTACATTAATTGAAATAAATCATAAAATAGACTACAATAAATGTTAAAGTAGCACAGGTCCCATAATGCTTTGGGAGATGTACACAGGAAGTAAACCAGGCAGCGAGCCACAACTTAAGCCATGTGTTTTTGTTATATTTTGGGTATTTGGGGCAAATTAGCAACATTAAAAGCAAGCCGAATTAAGTAATAGCAGTTGCTGTTTGAAAATACACCGAAAAATATAGGACAGCTATCACTGAATTTCTTTTATACTGAAGAAAACTTAAAAACGTGATGATTCTCAATGAAGTTCCGGATCTTCAGGAGCACCTTTTCCCCCACGATTTCTACCCACTTATTCTGGACGGACAACGGAGATAATGTCGCCCCGTTGGAAGTGTAAGTCACACTGAATCTAAAGATGTGTGTTTAATGTCTGTGTGTTCAGTTTCGACAAAGTTATGGCTCCGAAAAAGACGATTACTTACTCGCGCAAAAGGTTTGCCGGAAGTCGCTTCCGGCGTGGCGCACAATTTGAAATTCGATGTCAAACTATGGAAAGCTTTGAAGTAAATGAGAAAATAATGATGTTTGTGTTTGTAATTTGGCTGCTCTGAACTTTTAAATTACTTTAACCTCGAATTAGAAAGATGTTATCTGAGAACTCTGAAAAGGAGAAACTGAAATCTGCTTGAACAAGTAAAAAAGCATCTTCACCCACAATTTCATTACCAATGACCAAAGGTCGATCAATACACAGCTTCCTTATTAATAAACATTACCCTGCTGGGAGGGTGCTGAGGCCTTGTGGCTCAGTAATGAAGGCAACAACAGAGAGCTGGCAGGAATAAAGAGGAAGGAGGGATACCTAATCAATGAGCAGCCATCTTCAGGGTGAGCTGTGATTAACGAGCGAACCACAGGCAGGCAGAGGGGGATGGATAATGATGGAGGGGTGGATGAACAAGCCACAGACGACTGGAGACAGATGGAGGGAGTAGATGACAGATGGAGAGATGACAGGATGAGCGGAAAAGACTTTGTGGTGTGTGCTTGGGGGAGAGAGAGATGTGGAAATGGTGTGTAACAGTGAAAGTGAGTGGTTGCAGAGCAGTGCCTTTTTGTGTAAATGTCGTCTAAGCACTGGCGATTGTCTTTGTGCAATGTTTTGTTGGATAGCAAATGTTTTATGGCTTGTCAGTGACGATATGAGTGCAGGGTGTTGGCGCTTGTTAGCATTACAGTTGAGGCTTTGAGGGCTGGTCGTCACGCTTTTTACTTTGATTTGAACTAGGGATGTCCACTTCTGTTCATTTTGTTTTCAACAGGCCGACAACCATTTACCGGAAATGCCAGGAAATACAAGCGGCCTTCCTTTTAGCCTGGCATATTATTCAAGTCGCTTTTATTTGTAATATTAGTCATTTATATGATTAAAAAAAAGATACTTGGCACTGTGTGACAATACGATATTGCCATACAAAAATTAACATAAAAAACATAGGTCGAAAAAGTCATACCTATAAAAGCATTTTTTTATCTTTATATAACGTTATAAAGAACGAAACGAAGAACAATCCATGTGACAACCAAACCCAGAAGAGAACGTGACAAGCATCCCCAACTGTGATCTTTTGCTGGCGACCATGCTAGTAAGCACATGTTGAAGCGTTGCTAAGAAAAAACTATCTAAGCTACAGCCATCACCTCATACTTTGTAATGGTTATAATTATTTATAACCCTGTTGGGTTGAAGCCTTGATGAGAAACAAAGAAGTGCTGGATATATTTTGACATGAAATAACCCCGTAGGCGACCTCTGATCCCAATTCTAAGTCTAGTACTAACATTTTTTAACGGCACCCTCTAGGGAGCGAGATCAAATGAATGTGACAACCAACGCATGTGACATGTCTTCGAGAAACTATGATCTAATAAACAGATTACATTCACGTACAACAACGGGCCTGGAACGCTGTCTCTCTTTAATCCTCAGCGACCGGTGACAGCACTCTCAAAGAAGCCATCAAACAAATCTAAATCAGATGATGCTTTCAACCTTTGAAACATTCATTTACATCTTACAGGCTCTACCGTATGGTGTAACAATGTATGGCCGTGGCTAAATGAAATTAAAGTGAGGCAGTGCAGTGGGAGCTTAACACTGCCCAGTCCAGTAGAATCAATGGGACTCACACACACATTTTTTCTCGCTTTCTGGCTTTGTCACATATTTTCACACGTATACATGACCTGTTTTAGCACCCTTCCTGACAGCAAAACACTCACTATCTAGTTTTTAAGTTGTATAAATATTGAAACATACACATTGGAGTTGTGGTAATTTTGCATACATAGCCTACATTCAAAGACTGAGACGAGCAATGCAAGAATACGTTATTGTCCAATGGAAAATATGTATTGCAATCATGTGTCATGTATTGGATTATTAGAATTTCTCCTGCTTCTTAAGCTAAATAAACCATATAAAATCCCATTTAAAGGAATACTTCACCCCCCCATAGTCTCATTTGTCTAGTTGTATGCTTAGTACTTGCGTTTTGGCTAAAATTTAAACACTTCCACATGAACAGTATCACACATGGATGAGTAGCGTGCCTGGGCTGCTTATGGAAATGTTTTAAATATTATAGTTTTAGTCAAAATGCATGTCCTTTTTAATTAGATACTTTTAAAATATTCAGTAATCCAGTTCTGAATTTGTTCTTTATAAAATTATTATTCTCTAAAAAGCAATCTTAATATATAATGACGAAAACTCTGTCTGTGTCTCTGTTCCACGTTTTTCTCCTCACTGACGTGGTTAATCTATGTGAAACTGCACATAGGCATTGAGGATTGGCATCTATATGTAGAAGATGACAAAGCTACCAATGGGTATGGACTAGTTATTTATAAATTACAAAGAACCAATAAGGAGTATTGATAAGAGTAGTAGAATCAATAAAATCTTAACGATACCCATCTGTAGTTATACTGTATGAGCTGTGTGAGAGTTTGTAAACATATTTTTGGTTTAGATAGATTTGGAATTAGACGTTTGAGCAGCTCTTTTTTCATGATATAGAGATGTCTGACGTGTTTGGAGGCTGGTAAAAACTAAAATGTACTTAAACTATTATTTTTAGGCTTCTGTAATGCTTTAACAAAAGCAGCATGCAGGTGAAACTCATTCAGCAACAAAACAGCAGGTGCCAACCTGAGATAGACTTTTCTCATGGCGCTCATTTTGTCACGGCAGGAAAAAGCTGTAATGACATTAATAATGGTTGTGTCCCATTTAGGTTTGCCAGATGAGCCATCTGTGTTCATGCCAGCTCAGCTGGCATAACTAAATGTAGTCAAGCCATTGATAATGTTATTAGTTACACCTTTGTGACTAATAAGATCACTAATGGCCTCATTGTGTGACAAGTCTAAATGTCCAACCATGAGAAGAGTTTGTGAGAGCTAAAATAATTATTGCTCCGTCATCTATAGAGTTAAAGATATTGAAATTTTTAAAACTTTTCTGAATATACAATAGGAGCCATATTATTTAAATCAACAAAAATGTGCTATTACTATAGTTAGCTTAGCTTTGGATGCTAGGTGGATATTGTTGCCCTTTGGACAGAGTCAGGCTAGCTGTTTCTCCCAGTTTCAACCCTTTATGCTAAGCTAAGCTAACAGCTGCTGGTTTTACCCAGTATTAACTACACAGACATTAGAATGGCATCAATGTTTCGGTCTTACTCCTGGCAAGACAGTGAATAGGCGTGCTATTCCTTTACAGTCTCGTGTCACCACAAAGCGTGTAACAGACCCATTGATACATTGGAGGATTGCATGGCAGTATCACGTACTTCCTCATCTAGGCGTGAAAATGACTGTATGCTTCTAGTTGTATTTGTATGTTTTATTCCTATCATAGCGACATTTCTATTGCATGTTTACCAGCTGACTTGTCATTGGGAGGTGGAGGGGTTAGTGGCCATGATGGCTGCCAAGCTGTAGACCACTGTTCGAGACCAGCAAACAACAATACCGGGTTTTTGGTGAGCCATCGCTGCTTTTCTAAATGTGATTGTGCCACCAAAATTAAATATTTTAAGCCAACATATGATCTTTTCCTAATTATAACCAAGTGTCTTTTGTGCCCAAACATAACCACATGCTAACTAGAGCATAGAAACCTAAAAATAAATGTAATGTTAACACATATTACGCTACATAATAACGTAAAAATGTTAAATATCAGTGGTTTGCAGCAACGTAAAGTTTCCAAATATCACGCTACATAATATTGTTAAAATGTTATATATCTGTGGTTTGCAGAAGCGTACAATGTTGGCATTATTCTGGCGATTGGGTTTCTGTCATTCACGGGTAATTTTCACATCCAGGTGGAGCAATATGTGACAGGAACACTATCCTCTAGTGGACCTGTAGGTCTATTACTCGCTTCGATGTGATACTGGATTTTCCTTTAATCAGTAGCGAATTCCATATTGATTTGGTGATTTGCAGGTAAAGGGATTTTCAGAGGTCATCCTAGCACAGGCTATTATTTACTTAAGTCACTGAACTCAACAGACTTATATTTGGGACAGACCTTTAATTCCTTTAACACAAAACTGTTGCTTGGCAAAGATGGGAAATACGATCCAATTGTTTATTTAAACCAGTGTGAATATTAGGCTTTGAATGAGTCAATTAGACAGTAATTAGTAAATTAGTCAATAATGTGTTATGTTATGACACCTGTTTAACAGCACCAGGCATACCGACACAACACCACTCTATCCTTTTAAAACAAACTTCATAACTTGGCTTAATTTTCATAAAAACACTTTTGATTCCTTTGAAAGGTGGACCCTTTCGGACTAAAGGAATATGAAAAACTTACCGATGGATTGAGGAATGGACACATATTCTGACTTTGACAGCTACAGAGGAAAGGAGTCACCACTTGTTTTTTCGTCATGCAGGTAAATCTGAATTAATTACAGTCTCCTCTGGTGCTCATGGTTTCAGTAAAATGAAATGAACCAAGCATTTCCATATTGACAAAAGTTTAAACATTTATATTTATATTGGAGAGAGTTACTGCCCCAAGCGAGGGAGTTCAAGTATCTTGGGGTCTATGACATAATAATTTTCTGGTGGACATTATTCTTGTGCACGTAATAAAGCCAGCATTTGAAAGTTACTAACGAGTTCTCAACACAGCTTTCAACCATCCAAACACTGCATGTAAAAATGAAAATGAACAGATGCAAATGATACACCAGGCGATTGAGGTGAGAGGGAGGAATGATAAAAGAGGTCAAGGCCGAGACTAAGTGAGAGGAAGAATAAAGCGAGGGATGAGGAGGGTGTGAGAGAGAAGAGGAGGGAGATAAAAGTGAAGAGTGTTACAGGGCTGCAGCGAGGTCAAGGGGGAGGGAGGGGAGAGGTGACGAGGGGGGATGGAGCTGTGAGCCTTCGGCGTGATTTATCAGTGTCACTGGGAGCTCTTTGTGTGAATGAGAGAGACGGCAGAGACAGAAGGATTGTGAAACAAAAACACGATGAAAGAGACTCATAAAAGTAATTGGAGCCGAACTCGAGTTAGACACAGGAAGGGAAAAGTTGGCTGCCTGCGGGCGCATTTCAGCTTGGTTTCAAACAAAACAGCCAACTGTAGGAGTGTGTGTGTGTGAGAGTGTGTGTGTGTGGAGCCTGCATAAAAGAAGCAACAATGACAAGAAGACATTTATATCGGTTTTAATGTCAGTTCACGCCTAATTCCCTGTCCATTGACTTAATTACTGATGCACTGACTGCTGGCAGAGTCAAAGATATCAGCCCGCATGACAACTTTGTTTTGGTTTGGAGGTGCTTCTATTAGTGGTATTTCTTTTTCCTCTCTTCCTCAAGTCATTTCTTGATGAATATTGATAAGGATGCAGCAGTGACTAATAGAAATGCTCATGTAAATATAGTGACTTGCTTGTTTTTAACCTGCATGTGGATCTTCTTGGCAGGCAATTCACTTTTGGTCACGCTCGCACAGCTTTACCCCCCACTCCAGCCGTTTGGAGATTTATTACATCTCCTGCCATGTTTTGAAATCAAGATATGTTGAGAAAGGTGTCTTTTTTTTTTGAAAAATATAGCCTCTAGCAAGCATGTCTCCTCACTTTAAAACTGAAACCGATGTGATTAGGGTGAGGGAATCGTTGGGGTCTTTAAGTTCGTCATGGTCCCAACGATAAACATGTGGTCAAGGCTCAGGAGTGATCAATGGTCGTGCTTAAAAACAATGCGGACCTGCAGTAGAAAATGGGACAAACAGTAAAGTCTACTTCTGAAACCATTTCTTCATAGGAATTCATTCATTCATATCGTGATACAGGCATTATTTCGACTTGCTGACATATTGACATGATACTGTTACCCACGGCAACAACAAGCATGGCTGAAAGCAAAATTATTTTACTAAAAGAAGGAAATCACCTGTTGATTTATATACATAGATCCCAGGGGACATTTTTTTGTATGTGTAATTTGTGAAAGATTTTATTTAGTTGAACTATTAATATACAGAATCTGAATCTCACTCTGAGTTACTGTTGTTGTTTACAGACTAAAGAAATGAGAGATTTTTGTTTAGTTTTTACTGAATATTTGAAGGTAATCTGTAAAACGATATCACTTATTTTGTTGTTATTCTATTTCCTAAAATTAATATTATGTATATGTATTTTATTTATTTATTTATTTTTACGAATTTGTCATATCGTCAATATGAAGGCCAAAAACTAGCCCAAAAATTCCCCCGAAATATCATGATATTATTTTTGGGCCATACCGGCCACCACTAATGTCCATTTGGACTGAAGAATAAAGTGATTAGAATTTGTTGGTCAAGGGTCACAGTGACCTTATTTAGAGCTGTGTGTCTTGAGGGTTTCTTAAAATTTGGTTCACTTGGACTCAAGGATGAAATCACATTTTGTTGAGCATAGGTCAAAGGTCAAGGTCACTGTGACTTTGTCTGTCTCATTCTTGTGACCCCAGTTTCAAGAACACCTTGAGAGAATTTCTTCAAATTTAGCACAGACATCCACTTGGACTCGATATTAAACTGATTAGATTTTGGTGGTCAGAGGTCAAGATCACTGTGACCTTGCACCTGTCTCTTTCTTGTGAACATAATATCTCAAGAAACCTTTGACGAAATTCCTCAAATTTGGAACAAACATCCACTTTGAGTCAAGGATGAACTAATCAGAATTTGTTGGTCAGAGGTCAAAGGTCACTGTGACCTCACTGTGACCTTTTGGCCATAACTCAAGAATTCGAATGCCAATTATGACAAAATTTCACACAAATGTCTAATAGGATATAATGATGAAGTGATGACATTTAATAGCCAAAAGGTCAAACATCAGCTTCACTGCGACATCAAAATGTTGTGCAAACACTTTTCTGGTGATTACTCAAGTCATACTTTAGGAACAGACGGGGAGACATTTGGTCAGAAACTGAACTGGTGACTCTAATCTTGGGTGTCCACCTTGAAACTGTGCTGATATAGATCTTCCATGTTTTCACAGAGATTAATGTAAACTGTGAGTGCAACTTAACTGTTCTTTGGAGGCCTACAACTGCAAAGAGGTAGTTCTAGGTCTTATCTCTCTGCAGTGCGTACAGTATGTGAGAGCTCCTGTCAAATCATTTAACACAAACACGTTTGTGATGAAAGGAAAGTTCCTCTTTTTTGGTTCAGTCTGTTGTGGCTGCACTTTGCTGCACCTAATTTAGCCTCACAAAGAAGAGCCTGACTGTAACAGTGTGTGTTTCTTTGTGTGTGTGTGTGAGTGAGTGAGTGAGTGAGTGAGTGAGTGAGTGAGTGAGTGAGTGAGTGTGTGTTTTGAACAGTGTTGTGCAGTGGTCGCCCTGTGACTAGCCCCATTGCTGGTGTGAATATAAATGAGTGAGAATGAGGGATTCCACCGAACACAAAGGGGGAAGAGGAGAAGAAGAGGAGGAGGAGGACGAGAGGAGGGATTGTTGCTTGGGGCTGTTTTGCCTCCTGCTTCTTCTTTTTTTCCCCCTTCGGCCATGTTCACCAAAGGGAGGAAAAGTTGGATTATCTCCCTCCCTCTCATTTCTCTCTCATGTCCCTGTCTCTGTCTTCCTTTATCTTGTTTTAAAGTGTGCAACCTTTGAACATCTCCTCTGTATTTACTATTCTCCCTCTGTTTCTCTGTTTTATATGCTCTTGCTCTACATCCGTCCTTCCATTTTTCACCACACGTCACTGCTTTTTTAATATCTCTTTATCTCTCTTTCCATAACCATTAAAACACTATCACTTTCACTCCACCCTTGCTTCCGCCCCTCTCGCTGCGGAGCGATCGTTGTCTGATCTGACTACAGCCTCAGATAAGATCCGACCCTGCGGTGGTGATCAGCCCTCAGCGTCCCTGCTCCTCACAGATAATCTGCTTGTGTTCAGGAACACTAAAATCTGCCGGTACATCTGTTTTCCACCGTAATACAGTTATACATGTACACTGCACTGATGCTGCTGCTGCTGCTGCTGACTGAGAGCACTGTTTGGGGGGGAAACATCTGTGGTACGAGTAGCAATATCATAATGTAAAAACCCTGAATGAGAAGTGCAAATCCTGCATTCAGAATCTTCAGACATAAAAAATGGGATCGCTGAAAGTTAAATGAGACGATTGATACCAATTTAAAATTACAGTAAGAGACAACTGGGTTACATCATCATCATCATCATGTTGTTGGTTCAGAGATGGTCTTCTGCAGACCTTGGTTGTGACCAGTCTGGCCATTCTCCTCTGACCTCTGGCATCAACAAGGCATTTTCACTCAGAGAACTGCTGCTCACTGGATATTTTCTCTTTTTGGGACCATCCTCTGTAAACCCTAGCGATGGTTGCGTGTGAAAATCCCAGTAGATCAGCAGTTTCTGAAACACCCGTCTGGCACCAACAACCATGCCACTTTCAAAGTCACTTAAATCACCTTTCTTCCCCATTCTGATGCTCGGTTTGAACTTCAGCAGGTCGTCCTGACCATGTCTACATGCCTTAATGTGTTGAGTTGCTGCCATGTGATTGGCTGATTAGCTATTTGCCCTAACAAGCAGTTGAAAAGTTGTACGTAATAAAGGGGCCAGCGAGTGTAGGTCGTGTGACATGCCATGGCATACTGTGTTACGTTGTTAAAATAACTCAACGTTGACATTTGGTTTCACATGGGACACAGTCACTGGTCTCCTGGATAAAAGTCCTGTGTTTGTTCAACCCGTCTTTGTCGCTTTTTAGGCTATACTACTATCACTTATTATCAAGAAAAAAATTTCCCCCCATCCCTAAACTGTTTGTCTGTATGCTGGTTGTCTGACTCTAACTGTTGTGGGCTCTCTTGAAAAACAGATCTTTAATCTTTATTATTTGATTAAATAGAGTTACTAAATATAACCACCGTTCCAACAGCATTTAAAGGACAAATCTTATCTTGTACCATTAGTATACAAGCTTGCATACAGGATCATGTCAGATTATTCGCTATAGTCATGTACTCACAATTTGATGTGATCATGATATAATTCTGATAGATACACATGTAGTCCATACATCACTTCATATTAGTAACTTTTCTCATATTGTAAGTAGTCCACAACCCAGGATTGTGTTTACATACAGTTTGCATCAGCAATGTATTTTTTGCTTCACAGACTTCTGCGGTAAAAACACTGCAAAAGCAGCAAGATCAGCACTAAATCTTTCTTTCTTTGGTCCCACAGAGCCTTTCTGTCCATATGGTCCAAGCTTGTCTTCCCATTTTGTCATGTCGTCGAGGCCAGTGCTGCTTTCCAGCACATTAATATTCATCGATATAGCTTTAATCTGTTGAAATTGGGTTATTGGCAACGCTTGATGATTCTGCTTCCTTGCTTCCTTTCCTCGCTCTGTCTCTCTTTCCTATTTAACTCTATTCCTGTGTGTTTGCCTCTGTATGATGGGGGGAAAAAACACTGAAGAGAAGATAAATGTAAAAAAAAAAAAAAATGGGATTTGGAAAAAAGGGGAGGGAAAGAACTGAGACGAAAGCAGGCTGAGGAATGAGTTGTATAAGAGAGGGAGGAAGGGCACGGAGAAAAAAGAGAGACCGAGTGAAAGAGACAGCTGTGACGTCACGGCCACTTTAAGTAGGTCAGGTACGAAGTTGTGATGTCACTTTCACTGGAATGGGCCCACTGGGCCAATCGCGTGAAGGGACACACCCCCTTTTTCCACTGCCACGGGAAAATAAAACTGCAACCTCCCCCCCTCCTTTTTCTGCAGCTGTCTCAAATCACAGACACAAACACATGCGTGCATTCCTGCTGCTATGAAGACCCACATTGACAGTAACAGTGGACTACTGTAATCCCCGAGGAGATGCAGCAACTTTTACTCGTTTTCCCCCTCTCCTCTTCCTCTCTTTCTTCTCTGCTTCCTGTCACAAACATCAGCTCTCACCAAAGCCTCTTCAGATGATGCTAAAGAGGACGTCTGCGCCGCACGCTACTGTGCAGCTATTTCTGATGTGCTTTTGATTTTTAGCATCAAACAAATCCACTTGTCCCTCATCAAGACTCGATAGGGATGCATTCAAGTTTGTGCATAGCAGTGTGTGTGTGTGTGTGTGTGTGAGAGTGAGAGAGAGTCTCAGCAGTGGCAGGCAGATTTTCACAGTCCCTAAAGCTTTGTTTACACTCGCACAAGACACTGGCCTGAGTCTCCGTAGATGGCGCACAAGCTACAAGCATGCATGCGTTTGTACAGAGGGTTGCCATGTTGACGTTAATTTTTATTATTGATACAAGTCATGTGTAATATTTCAGTTTGTCTTGTGTTCCTTAGCTGATGCAGTGATGTAGCTGTCAGGTGCGTAGTGACGCCACCACCACAGAACTTCCTGTAAAAGGTCTGCATTGTGCTCCTTAGGTTGTTTGTTGGATGGTCAATACAACAACATACTGTCAACGTGTTGTTCTGTTTCGAGTGTACGGAAGGGAGTTCTTGTAATTTGTGTGTTAGTTATGTTTACATATAAATGCCATTTAAGAGTTAACTTTTTGCCTAGGTTTAGGATTGTAGTTACCATATGTAACCTTAGTACTATGAATATGTATGTTGCTTTGTATCAAGCCAGACGATCACCCTTTATTCCTAGTTATCAGGGGTGCCTCATGCTGTATATGTTAAGTTGTATGTCTGTGTCTTAGAGTAGTGTGACTACTGTTCATGTAGTTCTCTTGAGATTAATCTCGGCGTTATATTAGTGAATGAATTAGCCTGGTAAGACCAACCTGATGACATGAGCTCAACATTCTAGCCCCTTTTACACTGTCAGATTTTCCGCGAATTTTGGGCCGTTTTGCCGGCAAGCTGCGAGCGTTTAGACACACACAGGCGGATTGGCGAGTTGATCTGAGGTGCTCAATTTTCCGCCTTGTAGGGTAGACATATTGGCAAAACCCTTTTAGTTTAAAAAGATCAAGGCAGCCTTATGTCGCACGCTGAGCTACACATTTTGTTACTTGCTCATGCCCCCCATTGCCCTGAAAAAGGCGCATTCTGTATAAATAAAAGTAGGTATGCGGCATTTTGCCGCACTCCCCGATTTTGTTTTTATACTGCCAATGCTGAAAAAAGACTGATTGGGCTTTCCTGCAAATTTGCACAATTCCTGTCTAAAAAGGGCCTCTGTTTCGCTCTCTCTGTCAGTCTGAACTCGGTGCCGACCCCAAACACTTTCACCTCCTTCGGCCAATCAGCATAACAAAACACCAGGGAACATCTTCTTCATCACCAACGGGACCAGTTGATAATAGGGAAGGGGGAAATAATCAAAACATTGTAGTATCAGGATATCTTTGCGTGGCAATATTGTATTGATACGCAACGCTAAGTATCGATTTTTTAATTATATAAATAATTAATAATAAAAAATACAAATTAAACGTTTTGTAGCCTACCTGAATAGTAAAATTATTTGCTTTTTTAGTCCATTAAATACAATTTGCTGCAATAAAAATGATTGAAGTGAGATAAACACACTGAAAACTTTTTTTTCTTATTAGATAAAACCAATGTTGATACATTTTTTCTTTTAGGACATAATTTGCAGTTGAAAAAAGGTAATAGATCGCGATATATGTTATTGCAATACTCTGCGTATCGCAGCATGTCAGCAAATCAAAGTAATATTGTATGGTATAAGTATTTAAGTATTGTGATAATATCATATCATGGGGCCTCTGGTGATTCCTGCCCCAGGTTGATAAGTTTTTGCCAAGTCCAACCGAAAGAATGGCGAGAACATCTTTTCCTCCAAGAAACTCTGCGAGTGCATAATCTTGTTTTAGGTTAATTGTCGTAATTAACTCTATTTTCTTAATAACTACTTATTGTTTACTCTATTAACGTTAAAGTTAGCGCTTGTTGCTGTGGGAGCCGCCATTACTATTGTACAAGCTGCAGCCTGAATTTTACGCCATCAACTGTAACACACTCCCTGATTGGCTGGTTGGGCCGAATTGGACTTTAATTTCTGGAAAGTTTTTGGGGCGGCGCCAAGTCCAGACTGATAGAGAGTAAAACGTCATAAGGATGGTCATACCAGGCCAACAATGAATAGCTTGCTAAATGCATGCTAGCTGGACTTTTGATGATGATGATGTGCTGTAACAACACTTTAAATAGAATTGTGCTCATTGCTTAAATTCATTGTTTATTGACGGAAAACCACACACACCGTCTGAATACAGTCACATTGAAATGTCTTTCATTCCACACTTTGATTTTCATTTCCTGTGTGAAGTCCATGCCTTTGCTTGTGCTGCAGAAAGTGCATCCTGGCCTTGAGAAGGGCTCTGGCCGACACTTCAGATTGAAAGTGGTTATAAATACGACTGGTGCTTTATACAGTCCTACAACAGTTATCTCATGTACAGTGTTATTCATTGCAGTACTCTCTGAAATGCCAGAGAGTGTACAAACAACATATTCTGTGGATAAGCAAGAAGCAGTAGGATGCCAACACTGACGTACTGCCAAACATTGCATTTGTGCACTTGATTATTACTGTTGCTTACCTCCAAGTTGAATTTATTTTATACTGCTTTGTTTCCCTTCTGGGTCGCCTCTTTCCATGAGATTGTTTTTTAGCATGTACAGTGATCTCTCTGTGGCAAATGCCTCTTCTTTCCCCAGTGTGATGGGCTGTTTGTTTCCAAGAATTTAGGGCCATTTGTCCCTGTGGTCTCTCAGTGAAGAGTCGTAGAGATGTCTGTACAGGCGAACCTTCTCAGAGCCTTCGCAGTCAACGTGAAAGGGTTGATTACATCATCTTGTGGTGTGCAAACCTCGGGCCGGGGACACTATGGATAAACCATGAGTGGCTGAGGCTTGAGAGTGATGTGAATGATAAGAAAACATGAGAAAAACCTTATATTACCAATAAATTGTTCAGCGTTAAAGTACAGAGAAAGAGAGTAAAACATAAAAACATGAGTGGGACGCCTGTCAGAATGAGAACATCTTCAGTATTCTCAGATGAAAGAGGAAATGAGACAGTGACATTAACTGTAAACTTCATTATGGCTCTACAGCTGAGTTGATCGGTTTTTGGTAAAGCACGTTCACATTTTCACCTCAAATGCAAATGAATCAGAATAACTGGCAATTATATGATTCATAAAAGTGCAATAATCACAGTGTTATTGTCAAAGTAATTGCACCACCTTGAAAGACGTACTGTAAATAGATGAGGTGATGGTAGAGTAGAATGATTGCCAGCGTGCTTCCCAAACTTAAAACCACATTTCCGGTCTCAGAGAAAACATGTGGTATCTACTGTGCTTCAGTCTCGCTCGAGGACATTTCACTCGGCTGTCTAAAATTGGAACTCTTCGGTTAGTTTACAAAAAAATGACACAAGATATAAGACATGGCCCAGGCTGAGAGCAGAGGTAGTGACGTGGGTTTCCAGTAGTGTCGACAAGTCTGCTGTTGAAAAAAGCAAGACATGGATCACAGATACAGGCCTTTAGACAAATCAACATGTATTTGTGCAGCAAGTTGTAAGAGTATATGTGCAAGTGACATTTGTGACTTCAGAGAAAGAAAAATAGTTGCCTCATATTCTCACATTGGATCCCGGACCTGTTTTATAGCGTTCAATCCTGATAATCAAATTTAATGAGGCACTTTTAAGGCATCATTACTGTACAAGTGAGATCAAACGTGCACAATGATGTGATCGGAGACATTACACATACTGTATAAAATGTCTGGACATACGTGTGCATAGATTTGTAAATGAAAACAAGGCGTATACAAACAGAAAATCACACAACTCGGAAAATCAACGTCACATTAGTAGTTCACTGCAAATTCACGCTGTTACTTACAACGGTACCTGTAGTTGTCACCAGCTTTGTATCAAAACAATGTGGGTAGTATGTGTTAATGAACCTCCCTCCATCTAACCAGTGTCGAGGTATCCCTCCTCGCCTTCTGCCGAAACTTCGCCCAATTACGAGTTACGCTGGCTCTCGGGGTGTTGCTTGAGCTACAGGTTGTACTTTTACATTTTCGTAAAGAGTGCTCCAGGGATGACGTTTATCTGTAGGCTGACGCGAAAGTTAGCATCACTCTGGTTCTCGCGTCAAAAAGATTATTAGATTATTGCCGAAAATAAGCTCTGTGGCAAACGTTTATGATACTTACACGTTTTGTTCAGCAAGATAATCTTCACAAATGAACACCACTGGCATGTTTATTGAAGCCTAAATGCAGTCGCCAGAAATAAAAAGCTAATGTTAGGCTTGAAACGGACTACACCATAGTCGCATGACTTAACGTGTGCGGTGTGGCTCGGCGTGATGATGTCATGTAGTCTCATTTAGCTACTTGTTAGCAGCTGCCTTTTTTAAGACACGTAAAAGCTTCAAAATTCACGAGTGGGGTACTTACTGATGTATTTTATGTTGCAGAACAAAATGTGAATATCTCTTAACTACAGACCTTATTTCAGACATCTAACAAGAACCCATTCAAAAAACCCACTGACGTAAACACAAGGGAACCATGAGTCGTAAAATGCTAACTCGTTTCCCTGTTTCAGGACTCATACCTGGGGCACTCTGTTGCCCGCCACCCATGCTGCTACCGTGGACACAAAGAGTATAGAAGCAGATCAAGAGACTGAGAGTTACTGTATTGCCTATCTCTTGCCTATGGCGTTTTTCGAAACATATTTTAGTGCACTGTTTAGCTGTAATAGTTAAAGTCTGTGAACAGGAAGTGGGTGCCATACTGTTTCCTGCACAGTGAAAACAGAGGCAAATAGATCAAATGATAACACTAGGCAGGGCTGATCAAATATAAACTGAGATTCTGTTACTGAGGTGACTCACCGATTTCTTAAAGGTTTCCAGAAACATATTTTAGTGCACTGTTTAAATGTAATATGAGATTGTTTCTTGCTAGACGGCCCTAATTGTTTCAGTGGGATGTGTTTGCATTACATCATTCACACCAGCTGGAGCATTTAATGGTCTGGTGCGGTGCAGTGCATTCTGGTAGTTGTAGGTTTTTTCCCTCTTGAACAAAAGCGTCTTTTTCTCTGTTTTCCCTGGTTCTTAGAGTCAACAAAAGCACAAGGTTAGGTTGAGGGAAAAAAGAACAGGGTTTGGCTTTATAATCTGACGGGATGCGAACATCATTCTCCCGGGTGAAAGTCGGTCTTTATTGTACCCATCCATCACCTCTCCTACCTGCCCAAATTGGACTATTGCCACCTTAACTTTTGTCCTTGTCCAATTGCCTTTAAACTATAATGGCAATCGGCGGCTTATAATGTCGACGTGAAAGGATGGCTTTTTTCTTAAGTGTCTGACACCGCAAGTCACTGCCTGAGCGCCGGATTATGACGACTTGGAATGAGACTGGGTTTAACAGCTTGGCACAGGTCAAGTGTGCACAGGAGTGTTTCTAGGATTTGAGGTAATTCGGGGCTCAACCCCAGCCTCCACCGGGGGGTCCAAAGGATCCTCCGCTGCTACTTTTTTATTTTGATAAACAAGCTCTATTTTGATGCTTTTTATGCACTCTGGCACCTTATTTACATTACAGTACAAAAATCTATCACAGTTTTATCAGTTTAATTGTAAATTAGAAAATGTTCAAGGGGCCACCCGGCACCCTATTATGAGCCAGATTTGGCCCGCGGGCTGCAAGTTGAGTATCACTGTTCCAGGGTAATAATAGAGTATGATGTCTGTAGCCTCTGCCGGTGTCAGTGGTGCACACAGTGTCCCCATCCTATTACTATCAGGTCACAAGATCAATCAAAAACAGAACAAGGTGTTCATCTGAGGAGCGTGTGCCAAGTCAAAGTGTCCTTGAGCAACACACTGATTATCTTTCTGCTCACTGGCTGTGTTTGTGTCTATTTCCAGTTCAGTTACAAAGTGAGTAAATGAGTGTGTGAGGTGAAGCTTCCTGTGTAATAAGGATTAGATCTGAAAATACAGTGCAACTTCCCGATTAGCCCTTTAAAGCATGAAAAAAATAACAACATTTTTAATGTATTGCTTTATGAACAGCTTTAATGCACCAAAGAGTTTTGCGTTTCTCTTAATCCTAAATCCTTCTGTTTATACAACAGTATGTTACTGCAATTACACTCACTCACTCTGGCTAAGAGCATAATCTCAACATCATCAGAGTATGGTGTGAGTACGGGTGCGGCCTCGCCTAAATGTGGGTCTGTAAATGTGGCCGCTGTTAATCACTCTGGATAACTGTGTCAGCTCAGCGCCAGAAAAGGAAATGTTGTGTTGTAACGCGTCTGTGTCAGAGGATTGTGGAGTGACAGTGATGTGTGGCTAAAGGGTTTGGGATGGAAACAAGAGGAAAAGCGTGAATCCAGTGCACATGAAGCATGAATAAAATCATTTAAAATGTCAGTGTAGGTTTGCTAACTCATTCTGACTTTACTAGGCTATTTTAAAACTTCAAATAAGGATTTTTTTTGGGCAAGTTCATGGTATTTTTATGGCCTTAAAAAAGAGGATCAAAAGAGCAAAATGTTGCAAATATTGCATGAAAGGAACTTGTTAAGATAAAGTGCATAAATATGAAAATGTTAAAAAAAAAAAAAAAGTGCTTATGTTTACAGAAAAATTCTCCTCAAATCTATTTCCATCCTGTCTGCAGAACGCTGCATCGGCTGGCCATGTGCACGCTGTTATATGCATTTAGCATGAGTTAACTCATGATTTGGAAAACAGAAAGAAACCCAGACCGGCTTTGGATCATTAGTGTCAAGGTTTTTTCCCTCTCTTATTTTCCTCTCCTTCAATCAGCATTAACCCTGTGTGCTGCTGCCGGCAGGAGGGCGGCTGTGGAGGGTAAAAGAGGGTAGGTGGGGTCACGAGGGCAACTGCGGTGATTAAAAAGAGCCTGGTTTAGCCAACGAGGGCCACCAGTGACCAACTGGAGCTGCAGCACATTATCCAGTCTGACTTGAAGTCATCGAGAGAGGAGGAGGAAACGGGGAACGAGCGGGCAGCAGATCAAAGCAACTTTATTCACAAAGAGCTTTTTGCAAAACAACAACAGCAGAATGAGGACAAAAGCAACAGAAATGCTAAAGAGGAGCTGACATGGAGGATATGAAAGTTTAAAACTCCAGGCCCCCTAGGTCTGACCCAATAGGAGACAAAGACTGACAGCCAGCTGAATTTTGGGCCTTAACAAGGAACGATACAGACATTTGATTGGGCAGCTAAAAGCTGAAAATCCAGAGGATCAAAGACCTTGACGTCAACGATTGTCCTCCCTGTCGCTTTGAAAGGAATATGAGAGATTTAAAAGACATGGCACCGGGCTGACAGCTTTCATCTTTGAGGCTGTCAAAGTTAACCTGAAAACAAGAGCTTGGAGTGGAGCGGATGGTGAGGATGAGGATGAAGGTGTTTGTCACCCTCAGGCCGAGGGTGCTGCTGATTGTGGTGTGGAACAGGAGTACCGAATTCACCGATTTTGAACTGACAGTAATCGTGTGAAGAAGACCGGAAGCAAGTTAAATTTAAAGGAATTATTATTCAAGCCATTAGGTGTGGTTGTCGTCAGTAATTATCTCTGTATGTAGCAGTTTTCATTGTTACTGGCGGGGTCCGCCACTGCTGACCTCAGCGTATATTAAAGCTGCGATAATCATTATTTTTATATAACAGTTAGACACATTATCAAATCAAAGGTGTCACTCACAGCGAATAACATACACAACTAGCTTAATGGCTCATACTAGCTCATTGGACCATTGCAGCGTCTTTCAACCAGTTTTTCTGGTTTTCTGGCCCCCAGCTTCACTGTTTTGGTTTGCGCTCACCAGTCTTATCAGCAGTTATTTCGGACGCAGTGGAAAATTTCTTAAAACCCACTGGAAGCTACCTGCCTAGCACCAAACGTTTAACAGCCGAAGTTAGCGACTAGCTGGTGAAAACAGTTGAGCATTTAGCAGCTGAAGAAGCAGATTTTTCCCTCAGAAGTTGGTGGAGACCAAAACAGAGCAAAAAGTGGAGTAAACATTAAACCTACATTCACGTGTTCAGCAGAAATATGACTCCAATGAAACGCTAATGTTGCTGTGTATTTGCTGGATGTGTCACCATAACAATCCAAGATGACAACAGACAAAATGTCAAAATGGGAGTTCGCAAACCACTGAGTGACGTCACAGTAGCTATGTCCATTACTTCATACAGTTTGTTTCTGCAGCCACCAGATGGCAAAAAAAGTCACAAGTGTCTTGGGGGCGGTGTGAGTATTTCTAAAATCCTGAGCTGGAAGCAGAGTGGATGTCAGGAGATCGACTGAGCTGTAAATGAGGTGAGAAATGTGTTGGAATGAATTCAATACAGCCACTGCTGGATTTATGCTGAAATGAAACATGTGACGGATCATTTTCCCGGCCCTGTGGTTCATTACGTGACCGGCTACCTAAACCTCCCATGGCTCCATTTTTGAGGTTCAATTATGATTAAGCCCAAATCTCATCATTTTAATAGCACTATAGTGAATTACACCTCACAGGCTGGTATTTGATTCAGACATCGGGTGAAGTTGATTATAATGGAAGTGTGGGCGGCAGCTGCATCCTGCGCAAGGAGAAGTCCAAATGAGATAAAGTGTGTCTGGATGCTTTGTAATTTTAAATGTTGGGTTTTCTTTGATTATTATATTGCCTGCAAAGCCAGTGAAACACTCTGTAATGTCACATCCTGCCCCAAATGTAGCTGTTGGCTTGTCTCCGCGACCCAGGGGCCAGAACTTTATCAAAAACACAACAAAGGCATTTCCAGGTCGATTGTTCTGTGTGTCATGTGATCCATTTTGTTTTGGTGTGCTGTTACAGTACGTGCATGACCACGGTTTACTCCTCCGAACCTTTTTATTGGCAGCAGCACAAAACAAAGCCCTCTGCGCCACTAAATGACATGTTTACACTTGAAGGTATTTGCCTGTTTGTTCCAGCGTTGACTGACTCCATGCCTGCCAAAAAATCCCCACAGACCACACACACACACACACACACACACACACACACACACACACACACACACACACACACACACTTTATTTTCAGGTCTGGTAGATATAATAGAGAAAGAGACCATTCAACCTGTCACGACCTCGGATGCAGACATATTGTTTGGCAGAGCACAGGTGCTCCATCACTGCCTTCTGCTGCGTCAGGGTGATTTCTCACACAGTAGCCTTGGCTCGGGACTGATTTAAAGTTTGAGGTTGTTTCAGGTCACGCAGAGTTCAGGACGTCACGTATCTCGCCCTGCGGATCTCAGCTGTCCAGCGATGATAGCGCAGCACCCTTGTGGTTTTTGAGAAATGGGGCTGGAGGTAGACATCAGGAGGCTGAGCTGTCTATATTTAACATTTCATATCACTGGGATTTGAACACATTCTCTATTTGTTTATTGGCATCTTGTTTAGCTGAAGGCAAGTCTCCCAAGAGTCCATAGAATTACAGTGTAAACATATTCAAAACACTAAACTCGCCTGTATTCCATAGAAATGTAGTAATGGATTTTTAACACTTTTGGAAATATGCTTATATGCTTTCTTGTCAGTAATCGAATTATTCGAGTTACTTGAGGAATTGTTTCATCCCTAGCACAGACTAAAGGGGCTGTACGCGAAATTTAGAGCTCATGAGTTGTCTGCACATGGTTCTCAACATGGAGGTGAATGAGCAGCTAATGGTGCTAACTCTGTAAACCATGCTAAAAAAAATGGCAACGTGCTGGCAGAGTTAACAGTGTTATGCTGTGTTCACACCAAATGTGATGCTTCATCTTTGTGCCTCAATGAAAAAACACCCAAGGTTATTTTTATAAAGAAAAAACATGAACATGGTTCTAAAGTTTCTATGAGTCTGTAGGAGATTCCTATGTATGAAATAGTGTGTAAATAAGAACATTAAAACCATGATTGTTGCTATGATTCTGTTAGGAGCTTTCTTTCCAGTCAAAATCATTGCCAAAATCTTTCATGCCTAACTGCTGAGGATGATGAGTCATGTCTTGTCTACAACAGCTATCAGACAATCACAGCTTATGCTGGACCTCCAGTGTGGCCGCCAGAGGGTGTGTTACGTCACCTGAAAGCCCTTTAATCCAGCCGGGCTGCACAGCTGGTGGGCCAAGATAAGGAATGACCACAGATACATAACGTCAACCGTCGAAGCAGTCGCTGCAGCGGCTGCAGTGCGTGTCTGCTAATTCTCTCCTGCGCATACCATTTCTGCTTATAATGGAGCAAATAATCGAACAAACCGTTTCTTCTCTAACCACTCACCTCGTACGTTCTTCTGAAAACTTTGAGCATATGTTAGAAGTTTAATCCACTGAAGCGCGGGGACATTCACACTGTACATGTAGACTTGGACTGGATAGTGACACAGTTTAAATGTGCGTCAGTGTGCTCGGGTGGAACAAATATCTGGCTCACCAAAGCATGACAGAGGCACGGGCTGGAGGATCATTATGTAAGGTGGTTAATTTTGGGCCACAGAGAGATTTTAAACCGCCAACTATGATCCAGATAACATACTGAGGGTGGTTTATTCCAAATCGGACTGAAATTCTTTCCCACAGAAGATAGTTTGCTGGCTGGGAAAATTTGGAATTACTAGTTGTAGCATATAAACAGCTTTCCTGCAATATCCTGATACTCCAAATAGGAATAGTATAATAATGTTTGGTTGGATGAAACGTCACTATAATCACAGCTTCATTATAAATCCCTAAAGGAATATTGCTCTGATTCTTTTTCCATTCCAAATGCAGCCAAGAAGCACATACAGGAAACAGTGTGGTCATCCTGTGGCAGTGTGAATGAGAGTCTATGTGTGTCACTTGGGGAAACTATGACCTGACTTACATAAGCGCAGAGCTGATGAGTGATGTTTTGCTTCTCAGCAGCTCTGCTCTGGGTTTGGAGTACAGTGCGGCACAGTCTCAGCTGGGATTACATGTGTCGTGTTTATTTTTCCCTCTGCTCCAATATAAAAGAGCTCATTATGTATCCCGGCATAGAGAACGGAATTATGCAAGTGCCTCGCGCTTAAAATGGAAGTGGTATCATCAAAGGCTGAGAGGGCTGGAGAAGAGAAAGAGAGGGGAAAGTCTTCCTCTGTTTATAGAAAGTGTTTATACATACTGAACTTCCTGCATTCACCTTACGTCTCATTGTACAACAGGTTACCTTCAACTTTCAACAACACATCAGATACACCATTTATCATACCTTTTAATCCACAGGTAAGTAAGCAGTGAGACTGTAAGGCTCAAGATCAGATTTCTCTTTCTTTGCCAGAGTGGGAGAGCAAGTTGGACATCAAACATATCAACAGTTCAAATTCAATTTATTTCTTGTTGAGAGGAGAAAGATATTTATGCTCTTGTTTGAACTACACTGATATTCTGGGCTGTGTAACTGTCTGATTACATTTGATTAATATTAAATTTCACCAAATATGCAGAAAAACTCACGTCCGAATAGTGGGCGTACAGAACTCCACTGAAAAAGACACTGACTTTAACTCTCCATAAAGTCACATCAGAAGAGCAGGTATACCAAACTCCACTGAAAAAAAACAGTGATTTAGGCCCAATCCCATTTCTACCCCTTAAATCTTCCACTTGGTTTTGAGTGCCCTTGTTTGCGAGATAACCCTTGATGAGGAAAGTGAGAAATATAAGGTTAGAGATCTTTCCCTACGAAACGAGACACCACTTCATGCAAATGGCCTGGCCGACGTGCAGGCATACGTCATGTGTAGTAGCAACGCAAGATACCGGTACTCATTCAGGTTTGAAAATACCAGCTCCAGCGCTTGTGTTGTGGCGTGTGCTATGTTTATTCTTCTCCGTCTGATGAATCAACGGAGATGAAATGCTGAAAACAGGAGGCGCCTACAACGTCTTCCAGTTCTGATCAATTTTTTTTGAGTAAGTTGATTTGTTTAAATATTTTGACGCTGTGTTAAACCGAGTTGCTGATGAGTTTACGCTAGTCCAACCATCTGTTGTTTGTATAGCCTACATTCCGATCGTACAGTAACAAATTATTTTCCAAAACTTGCCGACGTTGCTGACTTCGCAAGGTGTTTCATCTTCCACTTTGTTGAAAGTGTGGGTGGGGCTCCCTTGGAATCTAGGGTGGATTTTAAGTCTTAGAAACCACTTCCACTACCTCAGTTCTGTTTTGGGACACCACTAGCCTAAACGTGAACATGCACAACCAAGTGCAAGTGGGTATTTCTAGGGGAAGTGTGGGTATTGGGACAGGCTCTTAATCTCTCCATACAGGGTCAGAGGACGAGCACTGACACCAAACTCCATTGCGATAACACTCCATTATTAGGCAGTAGAATGACAAAATTTGTGCCTATATGATTGTCACACTTTCGCTGAATTCAATCTATTTCATTATCAGTCCATCCATATTTGAGTATGCAGTCCATTTAATAACCAATGGTGGATTAAAATAGGGCAAAGTGGGCCCAGAAGTTACAGAATTTTAATGTCGCCCAGGTTTCCACGTCAAAAGGCCTATGGGAATTGTCCATTGGATTTTGGATTATTTTGGATTACTGCAGAAAATAGACTCAGTGGCAAACAGAGTTTATACTTACACGCTTTGTTCAGCGGGATAACCTTCACAAAAAAACCCACCACTTTTAGAACTTTTTTAAGCGTAACTGCGATCAGCACAAATAAAAAGCTAATGCTAGGCTAATAAACAACCAACCACCACCACAACAAGGCTTTAAATCTGTGTCCGGTGTGATAACATTCTGTTGTCTCATTTAGCCTCTTGTGTCTTTTCCTAAACCTGCCACATTAACTTTACTTACCTACATCTAACCTCTCACTTTACGTTAAGTGCAGAACTTTACGAAAAGTGAGCCATGCGTGGTGCGCAGATTTTTAGGATCTCATACGAGCTGTTGTATATGTTGCATGAAAAAAAGGTCATTCACAAACATATTTTGTCATAGTGTTTCTTATCAAAATTAACACTTTACCCGCCAGAGTATTGTTTTTAAGTTGCCAGCCACCGCCAGCATTTTTGATATTTGATTTTTGATTTTGCACAACCGTAAACAGCATTTCTGTGCAATTTTCAAGCTGCAGCATATCCGTAAGCACTTTCTAGCAGATCTTCTTTGTTTATTTAGGACATGGCAGTGCTGTTCTGTTTCACAAGATGCGTAACAGCGCCCCCATAGCGCCCCCATCTTATGATGGGAGGGGAGGGGCAGCTACTTTTAGCCCCAGGACCCCCTAAAAGTTTGATCCAGCCATGCTAAGAGTTGAATTGAGTAAATACTCATTCACACACGTGGTTTATTTGTATTTAAATGCTATTTAATTTCACTGTATTTCCACCTGCTTCCTCATGTGGACATATGGGGGGAGTTCATTAACATTTTTCAGTTACAAGCTGGTGACAGACTCCTCCATGACACACTGAGACCTCCACCTCCCCTTCAGTGACCCCCTGGAGGAGACCCAGAGCCCAGGTTTGGACCACCAGGTGATGGACTCCTCCAAGTGGAAACGTCCCCCCTTCTTGTCCCCTCCGTGACCGCGCTTTGACTCCAGGTGTGTTTATTTACCTGCTGGCCCGGGCCCAGGCGGGAAAGCTCGCGCGTTCGGCTCACTTCCACAAGCTCCACAAGGGTGGACCGTACCATTATGAACGCTAGGAGGAGGGGGAGCCAGAAAGAGAAACACGCTATTATCTCCTGATATAGCTTCAGCATTTAGTCTGGCCCAAACCGGAGCTGTCACAGGGTGTATGAAATACAACTTCCACTTATTTTGTTTTAAAATCAACTAGTTCAGTGGAGTTTGTTTTGGATTTATTGGCGGAGAACTTTCCCAGCACCCCCTAAAACCCTCCATCGCTACATCTTGCCTTTTGATTGAGCGCTCCATATTTTTTTCCCCTGCGTGCTGAATATTCCTCCTGCTGGAGAAAGGAGAAAAAACAACACAGGGGGGAAACTGAGGAAGAAGACACACAGCGGAAAATAAAGGAGGTGGAGTAAAAAAAAAAAAAAAAGGAAAAAAAGAAAGTGAAATAACAGGAGATTAGCGGGAAGACTGGAGGAGCAGGTTGGAAAGAAAGCGAGAAGACACTGCGCAAGTGGAGAGCGAGACTTGCCTTTATAAGCCTGTCATTTCATTTTTATAGAAGTCGGTGCTTTTGTGTGAAGATTTTTTTTTTGTTCCTCATCTGCTGATTAATAAAAAGGTGAGTCCATCCCGTTGGTGCTCTGAGAGCAAGAAGTGTGAGAGTGTTTGGAATCTCCGTGTCCTGGAGAAAGTCAGGGAGTAGCCTGTGCAGATTTTGTCATTGTTCATTCAACAGTCGCGCAACAAGGCAATGAAACCTGCAAAATGTGTGTGTGTGTGTGTGTTCTGTTCTCGAGGGGAGCTCTGTTGTAGGAATGTGCACGTATGCAACGTGAACCCTCCTGTTTAACATTGCATTATGCAAAACCCTCAAAGTAATCAGTGCCCCCTGTGTTTTCCTCCTTGATTGAATCCAGAAACACGCTGCTCGGTCCGCCTATCAACACACACATACACACACACTCTCTGCAAGACATCAATATTTAAATGTGTGTTTGCATGCAGCAGATGAAGCACATTTCATTTTGCATGCATGTGATCCCGTTTGGAGTGTTTGTGTGACACACAGAGTGCGTGTTATTGACGCGCACATGTGGCACAGCCAGCGGCTCTTTGTTCCTCTCCCCTCCACCTCCCCCCCCTTATAATCACCGACCCAGGCATGACAGCTCAATGGCATGCCTGGGTGTCCTGCACATAGAATATAGGCCAGTATTGACTCATGGCGCATGAACTTGGATCGTATATGAACATGACCCCCCTCTTCTTTCCTCCATCCCTCCATCCCTGTCTTGTCTGTCAGCCAGCAGCATCATCATCCCTTTGTGGTGTTTTTAAAACAGGATGTTCCCACAGAGCTGCAGCAGCGGTGTTATCACGGTTATATACTTTTTAATGATCATGATATGGAGGCTGAGGTGGTGAGTTTGGGGCCGTTCAAGGGGAGGGGGCTGATAGGGGGTTGTTGTGGCACTTGGCGCGCCAGAGGAGGGGATATAATGTGTGTCAATGTCAAATGGAGGTGTGTCCCTTGTTTGTGTGTGTGTGTTCACTGGCCCTGTGCTGGCTCGGATAAAAAACATACTAGAAGAGAATTTGAAAAAAAAAAAAAACATACAGCAAAAACCCCTGAAAATATCCGTTTCATAAGAGTCTCCCTTATGGAATATCTTATAACCTGGCGCGCGAGGGGAAATATTTTGCTTCAGTGTGTCGTGCCAGACCAAGGACACACACTCACACACACACACACACACACACACACACACACACACACACACACAAAGTGAGAGGGCTCCACAGACAGGTTTTCACCGCGGTGCAAGCTGCGCACACGCACGTACACACTCAAGCAAAGCTCGCGCGCAGATTCTGTGAGTCATACCGCATTTGGAGACTGGCGGCCTCACTGCTCTTTGAGTGAAGTGGAGCTCCTGCTGATAACGCGCGCGCGCATACACACACACACACTCACATAGACACACACATAGACACGGACTTGTGCGCGAGCGCAGACAAGCCTCTCTTCTGAAGTAGACATTGTTCCAGGATTGTGCGCTCAGATGTACCAGGACGCACGCGCGCCACAGGCTCTCCACGAGCTATGTCAGAAATTACAGACTGTGCTGAGATGTAGAGATCCAGCCACACACACACACACACTCTCTCTCTCTCACTCACACACACACACACACACACACACACACACACACACACACACACACACACACACACACACGGACGCAGACAGGGACACACACTCTCACAGAGTGTACAATTTGTCTTTCTTTGTTGGAGATACTGGTGGGTGTGGTGTTAGCAGCCCTGCATCCATAATTTTGTGGCTGTTTATTTCAGATGACTTTTCATCATCAGAGCAGACGAGTGAGCACACACTGTAAAAACTTCACCCCTGATTAATACTGCGTTTTAGGTGGATATTAAAGGGTCAGTTCACCCAAATGTCAGCACACACACACACACACACACACACGCTCATAGTTTGGGTTTTATCTGCTGATGATTTGAGATATCTGCCTCTGAGGCACACATAAAGCTAGCTTGCTGGCTAATTTAAGCTACATTTTGCTAATAAGTGCCATAAAATATGATGTTCTTATGTACATTTGAAATTTTCTTATGTTCCGTTCCACTCCACGAAATAAAAAAAAAAAAAAAAATCCCGGATACAGCAGCTGCCATCTTGTATTGGTGGCATCATTGTTTGTGCAGTAGCGATCTCTGTGGTATCAAGATCCCGCCCATACCCTTGTGCAACCAGTCGTGAGCAGTGCCATTGGTCGCGTGCACACCAATTTACACAGATAGCTGTTAATTATGACATCAAACCCCCTCTTATATAACATAACTAATTAAAACCACTTATCAGTAAAGGAAGCACTCAAAATAAAGCAGTGTAAGAAAAACTGATACCTGTAGACACCCTGTATACAGTCTATCCTCCTGAATATCATACAGTATTGGATGGTTAGACATGGCAACAATCAGTGTCTCTTCCATGAATACTTCTTTGCGATTGGTTGAGGTTGGGACTTCGCCATTCAAGGTTCACCAAAGTTGAACTCGACACAAAGATGTGAATTTGCTTTGCCGCTGGAAGCAAATGTTGATCGGAAGTGAACGGGGTGGCAAATACAGGCCAGTGTTGATTTCACCTGTGTGTGTGACCGTACCTTGCAGTGTGTCTTTTCAACGGTCTTTACAGTGCAAACAAAATTCCATCCACCTCTGTTGTATTGGGCATGGAGGCAGATATGTCGGAGGCAGATATCTCATAACCACAGATAAGGCCAGAACTCTCTGCACAGCTAGATAACACTGTGCACAAGTGGAATAGGTGCTAGTCTAAACCAGCCTGCCGTCTATGGAATAATATAGCACCACAAGGACCAGCTACAGCATTAAAACCCTGCTTACGCATTAACAAATGAATAATGTAACTCTCTTAATGACCACTTTAACTTATAAACCTTAAGTGAGTGTTTCTGCTTTGGGGTGTATTTTCAAGTACATCTCTGACTGCTGGATTTAATTATTTTAAATAGATATTTTGACGTTATTATAGTGCTCATTTTACTTAATGATTATTTGAATTCTCCGGTTAACACTCAGCTACATCTCTGAAACTGTCTAAACACGCAGATCTTCACAGTGTCTCGGGCTGATGGTGTCGGGAGGAAGACGTGTTTGAAGACTTAAAAGGCTTTCCTTCTAAATCTGTTCCAGCATCATAAATTACAAACCATGGGGTATTTATAGAGGTCAGGAGAACAGATTGTTCTGCTGAGCGTGTTTTATTTTAATTTGATTATGTTCCCCAGATGTGGAGCTGCAGAATCAATCTTGTGTAAGATGCCTGTTATTTATTTGGCCTTAGTGTTTCAACATAAAGGAAATATAAGAATGGATGCTGCTTGTTTCACATCATTGTGAATTGAATTTCTTTGCGGTTTTGTGGAGCCATTGAACACAGGATTTTGTAATTATTTATTGACATTTTATAGACTTATTGATCTAATTTGTTGACCAAATAGGCAACAGATTTATCAATAATGCATCCCAGAACAATAGAACTTTAAATGCAGTATAATTGCAACAGGATGTGGCAGTTGTACTTTATTATACTGCCAAAATGTCATTTTAAGACTTGGTACAAATTCATTTTTGGACCCATGGATGACATCTGTATACACTGTATGACTGCCAGAGGTTGCTAATTATCTTCTAGCAGATTCAGGTTGTAGCGAGGACACTGTAACTGCGAATGGGCCGGGCTGTCAAAATGTCACAGCTGTAATTTGTGCCGTTTTTTTTCCGGAGTCGTGGCATATGCATCTGTCAGGATGGAAAAATAAACTCTTCAGCTGTAACAGTTGCCCTTTGGTCTGACGCCGCATCCCCGAGTGTTTGTGTTCTGGCCAGACTAATAATCCAAGATCAGCTTGTTGACATCATTAAACTGTGGCGGTTCAGTCTCTACTCAGGAGCTTGCAGCCATTTCACTGACAGAACAGAAACATTCGTGAAGTGATGACTCAGTAGCTTAAGTGTTGTATTTGCCAGAAAGATGGTGATGGCCATGTTTGTTAACCCCATGTTTCATTGTCCCTGCACCGCTGAATGTGTTGACATGGTTGCTATTGACCATCGTGACCTCATTACAGGCTGGTTGTGCCATCATTGGACATCGCCCGTGTTCATTTGGATTGTCAGTGACAGTTTGACCTTTTGCACTCCAGGTTCCTAAAAGGGTGCCATGATTCGTGTAACACAAGGCATTTTGTTTACACTGAAATTATAAATTATACATAGCCGAAAAGACAATTTTAAAGCTTGACGATGTGACGTTTGAAAGAGGAAATAACACAGTGTTCCTTTTATAAAGTAAGAGGCTGTGGAGTGTACAGCTTGACTTGCAGGGGTGGCCTGAGAAATTTGTCATAGTGGTTGCCAGATAGGGCCACTGAATCGATATATCGATCCAGATCAATGGACCTTCACACCCCTAGTATATAGGTTAGTTGAAAACTGTCAATGTGAAGAGTTAGGAAGGATTGGCATACTGATTTACCTCCTGTTTTACAGTTAATATTACTAATTATCTGACCTGCGTAGACATTTTCTTCCACAGCAATCCTGTTTAAATGTCTTATGTATCTGTTTGTGTTAGGCAATTAATTGTTCTTCAAATAGGCTGATTGTCTTTTCCCTTAAAAGGACAAATACACAGCTGAAGTTTGGAGGAGTACATGGATTGTAAGGAACAAAACATTTCTTGCCATCAAGTCTTCCCACGATTAGGGCAGACTCGTGGGTACCCATAGAATCCATTTTCACTCAGACATGTTGAGGTGACAGTTCAAGGGACCCCTTTTAAAATGGCCATGCCAATTGTTCCTCTCGCCAAAATTTAGCCAGCATTGGAGAGTTATATCACCCCCTTCCCAAAAAGCTAGCATTACATGGTTGGTACCAATGGATAGTGATGGCCAAATGAAGCCTCATGAACCACTTTCTTTACTTTCTGACCCCACCAGATGGCGCTCTTGGTGTGAAGATAAAGACTTAAGGACTGACAATGAAGTGTGCTTTCAAAGCTTTGTTGAACAGACAGCGCCATCTGATGGCTTCAGAAAATAAAGACAGTGGTTCGTGAGGCCTCATTTGGCCATCACTACCAATGGATGCTTTACGGTTTCACAAGATACTTTCGTATTAGCACTCCACAGCCTCTTAAAGACAGTAATATCAACCTTCAAGTATTTTCGCCACTGCTTGCTTGGTCTGGCATGACCGTTAGCATATTTTGGTTGTTTTTGTGAGGTTAGCCAATGTTAGCAAACTTAAGCTAGATATTGTTGTGTAACTGGCATCGAGGTCAGGGGGGTAGTGTTACACCAACTGTCTGCTTTTTTCCTTTTAGTTTTTTGAAGCACTGTGTGCTGCTAAACAGTGCTAAATAAATAAAGTTTAGTATTATCATAGTCAGAATTATTTATGTTTTTTCACTACAGTAAAACAAGACGTACACACACACACAAATATACGCGCACCGGAGAATCATTTCCAAACATATAAAGTGGCCTATGGGGGGGAATGAAAGTAAAGAGTGGAGAAAATGGCAATCCTAGCTGATTAAAAATAGGAGAACGTATTGCACTTGCATTTCTGCCCCCTCCTTTAAAGCACAAATGTATCTCCTTTCAGCTGTTGGGGGAAACGTACTCGAGCGTATTCAGTCTGTCACCTTGCCTGTTGACTCAACCAATATTAACATTTACTCCCGCAGTGTTTGCTAATCCATCAGTGATGACCACAGGGGAAAGACGATATGCTTGACCTGTTAGAGTTGTACAGTGGTGAGATATTAAAGTTCAAATCATAGTTTATTTCTGCCCTTCAGTGTTGGAGAAAGTGGATTTATATATTTATATCTTTTTCTAAATTGACACCTCTTGTTTCATATGAAATTGAAGCATTTTATTGTTTGTTGTACAAGTTATGAGCCATTACTTGTAAAACAATTCAGTTCTGACAATGAAACAGTTTATTATATGAAAATATTGACCGGTGGAGTTAATTTCCTGACTTTAAATGAGCTGCAGTGATAAACTGACCAATATTCCACATGTTGTATTAACTCAGATTGCACGGCTCTGAGGTCTGATAGCTGCTACGGAACAGAAGACACTGAAAACACTGTGGAAAGGTAGATGAATGTGTGTATATGCAGTAAACTAGGCCAGTAAACATCTATTATTGGAGGTGGATTCAGGTCCCAGAATATCAGGGAATCAAATGCTGTTGTCATCTTGACTGCTCAGAAATAGTCCTGTGTCCTTATGTTGAGGTGTTGACGCTCAAATGATCTCCTGTCTAAGTGCACACCAGCTGTTGGGTTCATGCAGACCCGTCAATTTAGTGACACGAGCGCTGTGTTTCAGTGTGGCGGCGGCACCAAGCCGCTGATTAAATGTGAGGTATTGTTGCATTAAGTGGACTGCGTTACGGTGTTTGATGGTGTCTCGGCGCTGATGGTGCTACGGAGCTGATGCTTATGTCTGTGGGTGTAATTGCCTCTTGAGAGTTAGAGTTTTGTTTACTGCTCAGTTTGAGTATTGCCGCTCGTTTATAGCAGAGGAGGGCTGATAGCCACTTTAATTAGCGTGCTATTGGAACAAACATGAACACTGATGATTTCAAGCAAATGAGGGGATAAAGTAGCTTCTTAAAGCTGCAACAAGCAAGATGTTTACATTAAAAATGGATCAAATTACCATGTGTAACGTGAAAGGTGTTGCTCATGGTGACACACCAAGCTCCATGAGGCAAGTTCACATCTTTTAGCCTGTTGTATTTTTACACTTTCTGGCCCGCAAACTTGGCTCATATCAATCTTGTTTCCGGTCACATCAGACAGCTAATTTCAGCAAAAACGTCTCAGAAAAACTCAACGTAAAGTACCTGCGCAGCAGCAAACAGCAGACAGACAGATTGGTTAAGGGCTGACAATATTTTTGACCAGTTACACGCCGGTCTGTAGGTTAATTTTGCTACTCTTCAGTTCACTGCACTCTCCACCAACTGGGTCTGGAGGCAGCTACCTAGTAGCGCCACTCATTCAGTGATAACTGCTAATAACATCAATGCTGTGGAAACATTGTGCCAATCTTCCAGTCTCCCCCAATTCGCACGGTAAGTAAGTGGCTCAACGTTGAGCCGCTAACTTCCTTTGGTGTTGTTCACTATGTTATCACTGTTAGCTCTGTTAGTACAATTAGCAATGTCATCATGGCTAGTGGTGCTAACATAGTCAACAATGCTAAAGGAGATTTGTGGCTTAAAATGAAGCTATTAACTTACCGGGGCTACGTGTGGGGCGTCAGCGGAGGGTGGTGCCATGTTTTCGCAGTTCCGTCACCAGTGGTAATCACAGAATTAATGGCATTAATAGCGAGCTCCCATCTGACCTAGGTGAGAATCTGCAAATCCTAAAATAGCAAAGGAGTGGCACACTTTACTCTGTCTTACTCTGCCTCTGATTGGCTTACCTTGGCATTCTTGCCCTAACCATAACCAGTCCCATTCATCTTGCCTAAACCTAACCAATCCAAACAACACAGGCAATGAGTACTAGCCAATCGTAAGGAGCATAAGACAGGTCATTTCTTAGCTATCCTAGGATTCGCAGTTTTGCGACCCAGGTAGTGAACAATGCACTTTTGCCATAACATCTTTAACACAGATGTGTTTTTACCTTGTTGCGATGCCCCCAAGTGGCCAAAAAGATCTATGAATGCAGCTTTAACTACATTCAGTCTTTTATAACTCCATAGCTCCACAAACATTTTGCTGTTTCTGTGTACCATCTGTCCAAAACTTGTAAGATCTTTGAATTGGAACTGAGCATCATATGATGGCCAGTCAGCCAATTATTAGTGTAGATGTATTTTTGGCAAATATTCACTGAATCAAGATTTTCAAATGTGATTTCTTTGTCATTTATGACAGTAAATTGAATATCTTGATATTGAATATTGAGTTTTGCACTGTTGGTTGGACAAAACAAGTCATCTGAAGACGTTATCCTGGACTTTGAGAAACTGTGATTACCATGTTGTACTATTTTCTTACATTTGATAGACCAAATGATTATTTATTCATGAAAACAACTGTGAGTTTGAGCCTTACGTTTAATATAATTAGTTATATTTAATAAGAAGCCTTATCTTGTTAAATTAAAATGCACTGATGAAATGTACATATGAAAAAAACCCTCCTGTCTCTTATTTACATGCTCCAGTTGTATCCTGCATGGCCCATCTGAGTGCAGCTACTGTAACTAACACTGTCTAATGTTGCACTTCCCCCCGTGTTGGCACCAACAGAAACATTGATTCTTCTCTGTTGACAGTGGATTTAGCTCAGTGTGTTAAAAACCCAGCCAATGTGACACCAGAGACCATCGAGAACGCAAAACAAACATTGAAATTTGTGCTCACGGGCTACTAAAAATGAATCGTTTGGATGGAAACCAAAGCACGGCGAGCACAGATGAAGCGATGCTTCTCGCTCACACCTGCATCTTTGGCTGTGTTGGGGGGATTTTACTCAGTTTTGTAGCTTATAAAGAAGAAAAAGAAGTGGATTGTGGTGCGGAGTCATTAAAATGTCCACTTGCGTATGGCACAGCATTTTGGGCAGCCAAAACCACATCTAAAAGGGTTTTTTTAATTGAGTTTTGTCATTAATTGATCAGAAATTCATTTGTTTTTACAGAAATTAGGGCATAAAGTCAGGACACAAAAGCACTAATGTTTAAACAATGCTTGTAGCTGAGGATAGGTCAGTTATTTTGATATCTGTTTGGAGTGGCGTACATTACAATGGGTTTGATAGCATGAGCTCAGATGTATTCTTACTGTGTGTACAGTGAAGAGAAGCACATTAGCTGATGACTGAGACAGTGTGGAACAACGTTGCTCACTGCGTAGGTGTCTGAGATCAGTCTAGTCTGAATAAATCCTGACCATGTGAGTAATGTTTTGTGTGTTTTTATGTGCTTCTTCATCTGAATTGTTATCATCAGAGTCTTGGCCAGTCGTAGTGTCTAGTGCATATTAGTCTGGGTGTTCATAAAAATATGGATTTTTTTTATTTTTATTTTTTTATACTCTGTGTAGGTGGACTAGAGCATAACGGCATCTGGGTCAGAGCATATGGATTTTATCCTGTGTAGGTGTATGAGATTACAGCAGTGTTCATACGCTAGCATCTAGGCCAGTGTGTGGAAGTGTGTGTGTGTGTTTGTTGGGGGACTGCTCAGTCCTTTGCCCGATGGCTAGAGGCCAGATACAGATAGGCCAGGCACCACAATGTCCTGTCTGTTCCCACGAGTCCAAACAGGCCTTCACAACAGCCTATTTATAGAGAAATGCTTTGCCCAAACTCCATTCATATTTCCCAGGTTGGATGTGCAGAGAAGAGTGTGTAGATGGATCCTCTTTTTTTTTGTTGTTGTTGTAAAACTCAAAAGTGTGGTGCAAATGTTTGAGTTTGAGTCAAAGCGCCTTAAATGCGTCCAAATGTGCATCCAGTCTGGTGCCGTCAGAGGCGATAGTTCACAATGTGTGTGTGTGTGTTTGTGTGATTGGCATTCCACGGCACACAGTTACATAATCGGGGCTGTTTGTCAATAGATCCACAGGCAGAGGAAGAGCTGAGCGGGGCAGAAAATAAACAGCAAAAACATGTTCGCGGGGGTAACATTCGACCCCCCTGCTGGTGCACACAGTATTCATGTGAAGTGTATTTATACAGAGTAGGCTTTCTGCGGTTGTGTCATAGATCTCCTAGCAACAGGGGCTGCCATCATGACAGAGGTCCACTGGGGAAAAAATAGCTGTAGGCTAGCAGTGGATAAATATGGAACAACAGAAAAACAGCTACCTGCCCTCCGAAGAAAAACCTGCAGCAAATGCCCCCAAACATGACATATGTTAACATTCAAATGATGTAGGAATTATGACATGGTATTGAAGCAGTGGAGCCTTGTTATTAAGAGACAAAGACACTGGGCTTCAACACAGGAATCAGCTGTTTACTTCCCATTTCCAACAACAGTCACTGATGGTAGTAGTCATAGTTTTCTGATCATAACCCAGTGATTATTGTAACCGTCACAACAAGGGTCCCTTAACCTTGAAGAAGTAGGAAGTTTAAGACACACCACAATGTTTCTTCAACCCTTAATGTCTATTTTAACCATTAGAGACCCACTATATACCAATTATTGGACGGTCTCACTCCAAGTCTTCAAAATCCTGCGCTTGGGCGGTGACTTGCGGCATCAGAAACCAAAGAAAAAAGGCGTCGTTTAATGTCGGCATTATACGCAGCAGGTTGTTGTATAGTTTAACTGTGGCATCAGGGGGAAATGTGGCAAAAAAGGACGAAAGTCATGGCAGAAAAAGTCCAAGTGGGGCTGGCGGGAGTGGTGGTGGATGGGTCCAACAAACACCAACTACCAACTATACACCAACTATTTTGTCCAACGATATTAAAATACACTAAAGTACTTTTTGCACCAATGTCACCAGAGACAGACTGGTTTAAAACTAAATAAATGATTAAATTTCTAACAGAACATTTGAGTCTTAATCAGGAAGAGTGGCGCTCTGGATATCGACGCAACTTTAAGTAGATTAACACTTCCTGTGTTTATTGTACTGCAAACCACATGATGCTGCAATCAATGCAGCCACAATATAGTGTGTTTTGAACCTGGATATGAACACACACACACACACACACACCCACACACACACACACACCCAGAGGAACAATGTTTCCTAATATACGCACACATCTAAAGCAATTAGCCTTTTAATAACTCAACAGTAATCAAAGCAATTTGGTGCCTGCTGTAATAATAGCTCATAATCATTCACTCCACATGGCTTCATTTGTATCTCCTCCATCACAATCCGACACTGTAGCAGTGAGGAGGAGATGGTTAGTGTCCTTTTTAGCCTTGGAGTCTGGACATCTAATCTATTATTCATTAATACATATTTAATTTATCTGCATAATCAGCCACCAACACTGTAATCCCCCTCATTAGCTGAGCCCATAACAGCAACAGTTTGACACCACTTAGTAATGTTTAAGCAACAGCCTCTGCAGTAATGGAGTCACTCTTCTAATAATGTTTTAATGAAGCAGGATAACATTGTCCTCTCAGAACCATCCGCTTGCATCAGTTTGATTTTAGAGACAGAGGAGGTGTAAACAAAGGGTGTGTATGGACCACTGACACTACATTGATCTTCACATGGTCCATTTCATTAACTTATTTTTTATTTATTTCATTTACATTAATTATAACAGTACTTTATTTATCTTTATTATGACAGTAGCTACTGTATTTAACTGTATTGTACCTGTCGTTCATTTAATAATTTTGAATTCTAGTAGTCTACAGCACAAAATATTGCGGTATATATATATTGTGTATTACGATATAGCCAAAAATAAAATGATTATTATTTTTTAATCATATCGCCCAGCCCTACTATCAATTTATCATACAATACACAACCTTGGTTATTTTGCTAACCTCCATATTTCCTGTTGTGTTTACATGCGTTTGTTGACATGAGAATGTCACCCACATTTTAGCTAACGTGATGCCGGAGTAAACAGCAGGGTTTTCCCAACCATTACTTGTTTTGTCTCTCCATCCCCCGCCTGCTTGCATGAGTTCGAAGATAAATAAACATAAACACTTCAAAGATGACACAGTGAAGCTTACCGGTAGCCTGCAGCTGCACTTAAGGACCTGAAGACGCACAGGTCTGGTAGTTGTTGGCCTGCCAACTCATGGCAGTGAGCCAAAAAGTCACTCGTTAGTAGTTTTACCCTGTAACAGCTTCATCCTCCACTTCGTAAATCCCCCACCAAACCACCTGGTCTCCAGGCTGTTCATCCCAGAGGGTAGACTGCAGCACACTGGCCCAGATTATGGAGGTAACTGCGGTGCTCCCAGAGTTTCACTACGATTGTCTATTAGTCGTAAGAGGCATCACTTGTTTTTGTTGACAAAATTTTGTCTGAAGCCTCAAACTGCGTAATTTTGGCCTACTCCTAAAAAAGTACTATAATTTCACAAAGCCTTTACTTTCTTGTGGTGTTGTCACAAAATGGAATTTCTGATATCAATACAAAACCTGAAAAATATATATTCAATACTATTTTTGATACCACAGGAAAGATTGACATTGAGGGCATACCATTGAAAATTTTATTTAAAGCCATGATAAGGCTATAACATTGATAGAAAACAAGAAAGTGTAGCTGGTACAGATGTATCAATACTGCGGAAAATGAGTATTGAACCATTTCAAATATTTAGGATCGATATGTATCATTAAGTTAAAAAACACTATTGCCCCATGTTACTTTTTTTTAAATGTAATTTTTTTTAAAATATTCTAATTCCATTGTCTGAATATTATTAAGTTTAGCTTAGTTTAGTGTATTTAAGCAGGGGACAGTGCAAATTAATGAATAAAATGCCAGAATTAGCCAAAAGGCTATTTTCCATCTGTAGTCCCTTGGCCAAGATGTGAACATATCACAAAAAAGCAAGCCAGAAAACAGCACCAAAAGAAAAATGACACAAAAAAAAGAATAAGACAGGGGGTATACAGCTTAAACACATCATCAAGTAATGGTTTAACATTGTTTTTTAGTCACAAGAATGTTCTGATCATCAAATTTGTGATTCAGTGCTAAAACCTGAGGCAGAATTAATACAATATAAAGGACATACAATACGAATTAAAAGTTATTTGCACTTTGAAACAGTGTTCTTGCATTATTATGCTATTATATTATTATATGAAATGGCAACAATATTGTTTATTACAGTTATTTCTGTGGCAGTGTATGGTCCAACCAAAGCAGTTCTCATGACAGGCCTAACCAGCTCTAACACTACATTATTAGTCAATAATCCACAACAAGTAAGTGGACACCCATATTTTGGCATAGAGCATCCCTAAGTTTCAATTGAGGGGAATTTTTATGCTGCAGCTTCATGCTATTTTAGACAGTAGTGTTCTTCCATCTTTGTAGCAGCTGTTATAGGAAGAGGCTCTCCTTTTTTAACATGACAAAGCCCCCAAGCACAAAGCCAGGTCCATGAAGAAATCATTTTGTCAGTTTGGCGTCGAAGAATTTGATTGGCAGACACATTTGGATTGAAGTGGAACACCAACTGTGAGTCCGGTCTTATCAGTGGTCGACCTCAGTGATGCTGACCATGTATTTGTGGCTATGTGGCATATTGTGCATTTTAATTTGCCCTTGAGCAAGACACTTAACCTCCACCTGCTCAGCAGCCACATGTACAAGATTAAGGGCCTGAGCCGCTGATAAGAGTACGTGTGTCACAGAAACCTTTCTTGGGTAAATATAGTGAGGAAGTGCAGATAGTGTTCGCTAAATGTAACTTACTGGTCTAAATATACACCTGAAATAGCACCGTACATGTGCATGTCATGCAGGTATTAATGCTTTATTGAAGCTGAGTGTTTTGGGAGCTGCTGCCCTAAAAAAATGTTTGGCTGCAGCTGCAATCAGCTCGCCATCACAAGCCGTTTATCACTATCAGCTCTCAGCCAATGGCTCGCACGTATAAATTCACCCTAGCTTGAAGGTCAATTAGTGTGTGTGTGTGTGCGATGGCATGAGTCTCCATGTGTCTGTGATCATGTGCTCGTCTGAATCGTAACAATCGATTCAGCCGTCTGAGCCTCTTTAAGGTTTGTTTTTTTTGTTGTTTACATGTAGCTGAATAAGCAATTACAGATGTGACATGAACAAAATGCAGCAGCGTCTGTTGTGCATGCACGTAATTAGTCAAGGTGATGAGTGATTTTGCTTTATGCTTCACTCTCGCAGCTATGGAGTGAACTGACTAAAAGCCTATCTGTCAGCCGCCATTAAACGTTAAGGGGCGAACGTTGCTGAAGGAGAGTTTGAATTTCACAGATAAGCAGAGAGAACAGGGCAGAAATTGAGAAGCACGTGTTTGTTCATTTTGATCTGGACTACTTGTTCTTCTGTTCTGTGTTAGACTTCTTGGAAGTTACTGTTTGTATTCTACACGGTCGAAATTACATTAAGTAAAACATTAATGTCATTAGTAACCTCACTTAGTTTGATTATAGGATGACATTTCAATTGTCTTTGAGGCTCAGTGTATGGGATTTAGGAGGATATTCTGGCAGAAATGGAATTAAATAAGTATGTTTTCTTTAGTGTATAATCACCTGAAGTTAAGGATCGTCACCTTAGAATGAGCTGGTTATATTGACATAGGGAGTCCGCCGTCATGTTTCTACAAACTCCGGCTCTATACAGGGCCATTCTCATTTGTCATTTTCACATGGGCCACCGTAGTTCTCCTACACGCTCAACACACAGGAGAAGCTTTAGTTGCGACTTCAGCTGCTAGATACCACTTAATCTTACACACTAGACCTTTGGAATAAAAATAGACACTGGGAATAATGAGGAAGCCCTAAACAAGTTCTTTGAGTCAATGGAAACGTCTTCAAACTGTTCAAAACTCAAAGATACTCAGTTTACAATGATGATAATGTGCAAATCAGCACATTTGAAAAGCTGTAAACAGACAATATTTGGTGTTTTTGCTTTAAGTGGAACTGGAATTTAGTTTCTTCTCACTTTTCTGTGAGGAAATATACACATATATGTAACTACTGCGGCTATTGTGCTCATTTTGCCACCTTCAAAAGAATGAGCCCATTTTTTTGACATATTTTTAGACAAAGTGTCAAAACTTCGGTGCCGTGTTCATTCCTATGAAAGTTACTTAGTGTTGCATGAAGCCAAAAGCGTATGCTGCTGCTATGAAATCATCAGCACTGCGTCTGCATTGAATGGCCCATTGAGCAAGTTACTTCCAGTTTAGCGCACCGCTAACATGAATGGGGATAAAAATGATTCAATCATGCAGCTCTTCTAAACTTTCCAAATGTCATCAGACCAAATGGATCAAATTTTGATAGTGAAATGAGCCATTTTGTGGAGTTGTGAGGCTAAAAAAAAAAATGTATCCACTGATGTACGGACGTCACTTTCCCAAGTCTTTTTATCTCGTGACACGTGTAATTTGGCTGCTATAAAACTTGGCGTGCTTGGAGTGCTTGCTTCCCATGGCAATGGTTGAATGGCATTTGATTGGTAGGTTGGGTTAGGGTAAGAATTTCAGAGTAAGCCAATCAGAAGCAGGGTAAGGCAAAAGAGGGCGGGTCATACCAGTGATGGCCAAATGAAGCCTCATGAACCACTTGCTTTTATTTTCTGACCCCACCAGATGGCGCTCTTGGTTTAAATATAAAGGCTGAGGGACTTGCAATGAAGTGTGCTTACAAACCTTTGTTGAACACGCAGCGCCATCTGGTGGCTTCAGAAAATAAAGACAGTGGTTCATGAGGCCTCATTTGGCCATCACTGTTCACCATAGCAGAAAAAAAGGCTGGTATTGCTATTAGACGAGTGCTCTTCAGTGGTGTGCTACTATTAGCCTTTAGCCTTCAAACATTGATGCAAGACATGTTTTTCCCAATTAGCGTTGGTTATGTACCCTTAGCAATTTAAGCCTCTTTGTGACATTCAACACTTGGGAGGATCCATTGGACGATTAAGTTTGTATTCAGGTGGAAAGTGGAAGCTAGAAAGGATAACCAGCTGCCACTTGGAAAGTCAAAGCCTAGCATGCTAATATTAGCACTGATTGAACTAGATGTACCTTATTTTTATTTAGTTTTTTAAATTTAAACATTAATAAATGGCTCGAGGGAATAACTGGTAATCAAAACGGCTAGGAATTTCATCAACTAATAAATGATACTGCATAAAACTCACAAACTGATATACCTGCTTACATCATGATCATTCTGAGTATGTGATGGATCACCTGCTCTTTTATGATTAGCCTCTGTCAGTGAGCACTTTCACCTTTCACTCAGACGGAGAGCCTGGATGTCTGAGTGGAGGTGAGATCATGATAGAGGGGATAATAGGTGGCCTGAAAAAGAAAAAGAGGACTGAGCTGAGCCGCCGAGTGATGGATGACAGAGGATTTGAGGAGACAAGAGGCCAAAGTGATCTGCTGAGAGACAGAGAGAGTAAACAGGCTTTTCTGAGCCGCTCTTTCATTTGTGTGTCTTTTTTTGGAGAGCCAAGGTGATCCACGTATGCCCATCCAACGCCGTGGGAAGCAGCACGGGAGATTTGAAGGGGGGGCAGAGCGAGCAAAGGCTTGGCTCAGAGAGGAGACGAGGGGAGCTTTGGCTCCTCTCTGGGTCTCCATGGTGGCTGATGTTGTGCCTCTTTTCTCTCCAGGCATTTGTCGCTCATATTTCTCTCTCGCGGACTGTGTTTTGTCCAGCAGACCTAGCAACAGACGTCGCCAGAAAAATCCTGATGTTCAGACTGACTGCAGCGCAGTGGATGTGTTTAGAAATGCACTGTAGCAGTTGGTGATGTGAGCTTTCACAAGACGCTACTCTCTAAGTGTTAAAGTCAGGTTTGTTCTCCAAGCACTTAAAGTCTGTATGTAACTTTCAGAAAATCCTTCTTGACAGCTCTTTCAGAGGCTGTTAAGATTACTTTATTAGCTGACGTTACAAAGAAACCTATGGCAGATCCAAGCAGCGTGGCTTTACAGCAAATGAGCTAACCTGAACTTAGGTTATGATCGTTGGCCACCCAGCTAGCTGTTAGTTAGCTAGGCTGCATTGATCTGGTGTTGGTTGCTCTATAGCTTATAAAATAAGTTGCAAACCATTTATACTTGTGCATCAGTGCATTTCTATGCAGACCCTACATTGTAGCCTACGCTGCACTCTGTCACTCTGCAGTTACACCTCCAAAACACTAGTCGGCAGCAGGGTTTTTGAGAAGTGCTGTAAAGTTTAGTTGATTCAAAACACACGTTAAACACACGTTAAACATGGCTTAATAGAGACAATTTCAAACACAAGCACACAAATCAGCTTCACTATAACGTGTAGCATTCACACACAAAGCATTTGTTGTGCTGATCAACATGCTAATGTTTATAGCACAAGCCTATGGCATTTAACATTGTATAAATTAACTCTCAGTTTTAAGTTGCATTACAATCCATTCACCCATTGGTGAAATACAGTACCTTTATGCAAGTTATCATTACCATAAGCCTCTGGCAGTCACGCACAGCATCACTCTGAAATGTGTACAGTTAGCTCTGCTATGTCTCGTAGGATAAGATGAATCCTTATTGATCTGAAATTAGATTATTGCCGCAGTAATTGAATAAGAAACCGAAGCATGGAATCAATGTGCAGTAATATACTGTAGAATATAAACATATTAACTTGCAGACACCAAGATCTGTGCTTGTAGACAGAGTGGATGGTCCTCGCAGTAAGTTACAGTGCCTTAACAAGCGCGCAGTAAAAATCTGGTCTTTCTGTTACAACTGTTCATTTCCATTTCCATACTACCATCCATACATCCCAGTGCTGAATTGTAAAAATAAATTTCAGCCTCAGCAGACCGTCTGCATGCCGACCCCAGGCTGAGCTGCACATCACTGCTCTGTGCATATAAAACTGACATAGCGGTACCCAGGTGTGACAGCGGTGAAGTACTGCAGACTAACACAATTTACTCCAGGACAGAGAACAGATTCGGTCCTGAGAGTGTTTATGGCCTCAACACCTGGGTCTCTCCACTGTGTGTATGTATGTGTGTGTCTGCAGGGCGATACATTTGTTAGACGGAGGTGATTACTTGCTTGCATGTTTCACTGTGTAAAGTTGAAAGCAAAATTCCAAGTAGTGTGGAGATGCAGAAATGCAGAAACCACCAATCTAACTTTCACTGTATTAGACATTTCAGGGCAAGAGAGAGTCAGATATGTGATATCGGTGTTTATTCCTTTTGTCATGTTTAGCTGTGGCATTTACAGATGTAGAGTCAGACGTGGTGGTCCGACCTATCTGACATGTCTGCTGTGCTCATTTTATGTACTGTGTTGCTTTGCTAGCATGTTTGATAAACCAAATTGATGTGCACAGTAGCTGCAGCATACTGCTGTGGGTAGGGGACGCAGCCAAAGGTATTTAAGCCACCCTAAAAAGACCTACCTAAGAAAATCAATCTCATTTTAAGTGTACACGATATTGAGGCAGCGGTAGACCAGCAACTCCCATGTTCTGCAAAGTAAAATTACTGTTTTTTTGTCAATGGCTTCTGATGGCTTCAAGTTAACAGCTTCAGTTTCCTATTGGAAAGGGCTGTCTGACAGCAAGGTAAAGTGATGATAAGTGTCGTACGTAATAATTCATCGTTTTATCTCTTGTAGTGTGTCATAGTAGATGACAAGTGACGCCACGTCTGAGACGCCTCATGACGTTCCAACAGAAAGTCTAGCATGTTTGATTTTCTTTTGTCATTCACGACTTCTCCCGTCACAGCCGTCACTTTGACCAATAGGAACACTGGGCGATCTGCTGCTGTTGACAACTGTACGGCAGCAACACCTCAGCCTCTTAGATATCTCCTCGAGGGATGTTACCACACAGAGTAAAAAGGGAAAAATACTAGCATGAGTGAGCAACCCGGTGAGTTCTGCCATTAGCATCAAGCTAGCAAACAATGTTATTTCATTATAATGGAGGATAGAAAGTAAGAAAATTTAAAAATAGTGGCTTTTACTTATCACAACTGCAGAGGCTACGAACTCCATTTGAAACAGACTACATTACAATCAGGCCGTTATTTATTAATCCCTCTGTATTTTTATATTTTTTACTTTTTATCCACCCCTGTGGATACAAATAACAGCAGTCCTGTAACACAATCACACTGGGAGCTGATGAAAGATTATATTGCCCGGGCCATACTAAAACCCAGGACCTGACATCTACATGACACACACTGCAGCCCACTGAGCCACAAACAACTGGTGAAATAATATAACGTCACTGACATTGAGGAGTCCACCACTCGGTCATGTTGCCTTGGACATCTCATCACCAGGGCGTCCACATACTGAAGCAGCAGCGTGTCCCCTGAATGCCACGGGTTTAACCTTTCAGCATTTCAGCCTTCAGCCCACATTCTCAATATAGGTGACCTTAATGCTCAGTGCCCTACTTTAGCACACTGTTGATGTGTCTGGGTGTGTGTATCTGAGTGTCTGGGCGCGTCTCTTTGTTCAGGGCTGCAAACACTGGTGGTAGCACAGACGGTGAGAGAGAGAGAGAGAGAGAGAGAGAGAGAGAGAGAGAGAGAGAGAGCAAGTGAAAGAATGTGCCAGCAGAACTGTTTGCCCATTTTTCCTTTTCACTTGCTCGTCGGGTGGAGAAAAAGAAAGAGGGAGAGACAGAAAGGGGACGGCAGGAATGAGACAAAGAGCTGCAGTGAGACAGAGAATGAGGAGCGATGACTGGCAGAAACGGAGAGAATGAAAAGTCAGCAGCGTGACAAAAGATGGACAGAGGGAGACGAGTGCAGAGCTGTGCGAAAGATTAGAATAAAGAGGAAGAGGGCAGATGGAGACGGAGGGAGAGGAAATTTTCCTGTTTGATAGCAGTGTTGTGTATCAGCTCCCGAACAACAATCTAGTGGTTGATCAAAGAAAAATAGAGTTGCAATTTGAAGTTAAAGCCCTTTTTAATTCTGTCTGTGTTGACTTTATCTTGCAATTTTCCAGTCTGAGGCTAAAAAACAACAAATATCTTTTTCTGATGGCAGGAACAGCTCTGATATCTCAAACTTTACTGGAAACAGATTGTGCTGGCATGAGTTGAAGATGCTCTTCCTGTTGCAGGGCTGGACTGTTTCATATATAGAAATACATCGCTGTTGGCTGACTTCATCCCCGCAACAGCCATTTCAGCTCTGAGCAGTCTGGCCCTGCTGGAATGTGTATTCTGGTTATGTTACATATCAAAAGCAGCAGGGAAGGAAAGTGATGAAATGTGCTGGCAGAAAGCGGATCACTGGAGCTATAGGGAGAGCTGACAACATGGAGCAAATCTTCTTGCGTGGTATATGTAATCTGTTCGTCACATTGATGCAAAAACCCTCTACTGTAAGTCAAACATAAAATGCTGAGCAGTAGGCACCATGCTCTGAGTGGTATCGTTGGTATTGTTGGCATACGGGTATCAGTTTGGTGTGTGAAGGCAGCAGCTAGTTATGTACTGGATGTAGTACACATATATGCTGTAAAGAATAATCTTAGCAACAGAGCATGGCTATAGTATAGTAAGCCTCGGGAGGCGTATCAGTTCGTCACCACCTGCACTGCTGATAGCAAGCTGAAATTTACACGGTACTCTAATGAGTTTTGGATGGCAGAGAAGGTGAGAGCTGTAGTCAGTGTTGGACTCTGGTCTCACTCCCAAGGCGTCAAATTACGCCGCTTGGGCAGTGGTCCCAGTGTCACTATGCTGACACCAGGGGCAACCTTTGGCGTCCATATGAGATGCACCAGGGTGTCAGCGGACGTGACCCAAAGCCCCGAAGCTTCAATCGTTGCCATGGTAATTGACGCCCTAACCTAACCTAACGTTCAAATGCTTTGTTTTTTTGTTGTTGTTTTTTTTCGTCAAACTGGTGGAGGAAACTAAAAGGAGGTGGCGAACGATAGACCTTTTTTGGGCTGACGTCACAATGATGTCATTTATTAGCTGGAGGCAAGACACGACTCTCCACCACAGGGCTGTAGGCTACATAGTCTTCAGTGTTATCTTGTTGTGTTATTGGGAGCCAGATTAGATGGAGTCATGGCTCAAAACTTAAATTTGATTACATACCAGACGCCACCGTCCCGTCAACAAAAACAAAGACAACTATGGTTAAATGCGATAAGACAAAAGGACTGGACGGAGGCAATCATCAAAAATGCTCACTTGCATCGCACACTTCATATCAGGTTAGGGAAAAAGTATTTCCTGTTATTGGTTAGCGTTAGCTTCCATAGCAAAACAAACTGGAGGAAACTGTTCAAGTGTCGTCCTCCTTTGTAAGATTGGCCTAGTAAACAACCACAAAGCTTCCTGTGACATCATCCATCCACTGAGTGAGAGCATACGGGTCGGCCAGACTGTTACCATTGGTCAGTGTTTACTTATTCAACGCTTGCGGTCCCGGAGAGTGAGTAAATTCGTAAACAAGCCAACGTAACTCGCCAGTTGTGCTAGCTAATGTCTGTGGAGAATTGTTTTGCCTCCAGCAAAGCCCCGCCCACCAAAAACTGTCACACTGTTTACTGACAGTAAAAGAGTCTATTACCTACAGTAACACTGTGTGCAATAGTCCACGCAACGCACACACACAACTAGCATCGTTTATATGTTTTACTAGAAGTTGTCCTCACTAGCGGTCTGTTACTGATCTATCTAATAACCATCAAAAAGTCATGAGTTACAGTTCATAAACTTTTGGTGTAGGCTGCAGTGTAAAGTAGACTACCTTCACCATACAACCACAACCTCAACTCTATGTTTTATCGTCACAAAAACATCAGCTCGAGTCCGATTTAAGCATCATCATCATCCAGCATCAGCCAATCCCGCTCTGACTTCTCAGTGAAACATCACCACACCCGCAGAGTTCAGAGTGGTTGTTGGCAGCCTGCATCCAGAGTAACTGTGCGGTGACAAGGATTGAGAGATGGAGTCAGCGTGACAGAGCAGGAGAGAGGAGGATGAGGAGAAAAAAAATGGGGAGGGGAGGGAGGAGGAATGACAGGAAGGATTGACGAAAACATATTGTGACATGTTGGAACGAGACGGCCTGCTAACAGCGGCTGAAATGCCATTTCTCTGCATGATTATGAATGCGCGTAAAGCGGGGCTTGGATTAATTTAGCTGGGGCAATTATCCGACGCGGCTTGACATCTGAGACGTGGAACCTGTTCGGTGCAACAGATGAGCTGAACAACTGTTTTCTGACAGCTGTGATGTGGAAGTAGAGTTGAGGCGATTTTTTTTTTCTGTTCTCGGCCGACAACATGTTCTCTTCCCTGTGTTTCTTTTTTTTTTCAGTCTCCTTCCCTTCTTGCTCTTCATGCAAATCTGCCTTTTTCTCTCCATCTCTCTGTTTCTCTTTCCATGGTGACAGACGGTGCCTCCTGTGCAGTTTAGCAGTTATTACACGCTCTAAAACACACGGACTCAGAGAGAGGCGGAGGCAGAGATAAAGAAAGATGGATGATGGAGGGAGTTAGGCCGATTAAAATGTCGCAGCATCAGGAAACTGTGTATGTGGAGGAGAGAGTGTGTATGTAAGGGAGGGAGAGCAGATTAAGTATAATGAGTGAGTTACAGGATATCTGTGACAGTGCTGCTGGGTATGTGATCTTTGTCATGTGGCTTTGTTGTCTATAATTTTGTCTGTGCAGCATTTGGCAGCAGATTATATAGCTGATCAGATGGTTGACCACTGATGTTTCCTCAGTACTCAGTATGAGTGGTATTTATGTCTGTTATTATAATAAAGTCTGTCGAGTTAATTTAACTGTTCTTTTTGTTTAAGTCTCAGTGAAACAGAACTTAGAGCGTCTCAAGCTATTGTAGTGTGACGTATTTCCCTGTGAATATTTGAGCGGTGTATTGTCACAAAAGGGGTTCAAATTAAAAAGTGTCAAAATTACGAGTTAGGTATTTACTGGCGTATTTTATGTCATAGATCAAAATGTGTATAATCTCTTTGTATAAACTATGGTGACAAACCCATCCACGTTCACCCAACTCTGTAGTTCTCTTCAGTATTTTAGCATCTTTAAGCTAATGTTTTGGTTTTAGTTTTTAAAGACTTATTGTGTTGTTTCAGTCTCACCACTTTTATTAATGTCGCCAAAAAATGATAAATTGACTGCATGTTACCAACCGAGAGCTAAATAGCAGACAAAGTTAGCGACCAGCTAGCAAACTAAGTGGAGCATTTTGCAGCTTGAGAGCCAGATGAAGATGGTGCAGACCAAAAATGGAGCTACAAGAGATTGATTGTTGGAGTTACATTCGTTGAGTGATTAGACACAAGACGCCAAATAACTTCAACCTTTATGCTAACAACTCTGCAGTATTAAAAAGTAATTTTTTCAGCAAAAATGCCAAATATTTACTGACTCAAGCTATTCAAATGTCTAATTTTTCCTTGTTTTTTATCATTGTAAATTGATTGATTGTTGTTCTTTTTTTCCACACTTTAAAAACTTTAAGTACTGTTATAGTGTGTATTTTTTTTTTTTTTTCCCATTGTATATTTTCTTACTGAAGCTGAGAGTCCCTCCTTAAAGAATTTCATTGTGTGAATTCCTGCTGGTTCACAGGCTATATACAGATACGCTACTAAGATCCCGCTCCAGCCTAACTTTTCCTTCCAAACATCCAAATGGTGTCATACCAGAGACCTATTAATATACACACAGGCGCATATAAACAACTTTACTTTGCAGTCATGCAAGGACATGCCAGACCTATAAAAATAGTGGGGAGGGACTGTGGAACAACAATTTACAATATCAGAGAGAGAGACTGCACGGTCAGGTTCAAGGCCTCGTGTCAGCAAACAGCTGCACAAGCCCGCTGACGTGTCGTAAAGTGAAATATTTAAGTCCCACCAGCTCTGGATGTGCGACTGTTGCCCCTGAGCTTCCTCCTCTGTCATCCACTCCAGTCACCACTGATTTAATAGCGGGTTTCCAGTACAAGTGCTTGCGTCAGTGCCTGCCCCCTGCATATGCATTGGTGCATGTGTTAGATGCTGAAGGCATAACTGTGGAGCCTGCAAAGTCCTTGGCAAAGCCGCAGTCCAGAAACAGGCTCGATAAGCCTGGTGGTTACAGAGGACACGGGGGGAGGGGATGTCAGGAAGAAACGACAGTCGTACTCTCAAGATTTAGTGTTTGTCTCATTCTTGTTGCCATTTGTAATCGGAAGTGTCAATAATAGCTTTGTCAAACAACCTGCAATATTTAGGTTTATATAAATAATTACTAGGACTGCAACTGAAGATTATTACACAAGACAATGAATATAAAGGGAAACTGCTGTGGGGCATCACAGTGTGTGCAGATGAACGGTGTCCGTCCAGCGATGACTCGCAGCTGGTTGAATATGAGCAAAGTTTCCCTGCTTCCCTTCACTGGTTCCTGTACAGCAGGGTCGGTCTTTGTTTCACTGTTACAATCATTAAAAAGAAAAAGCAGCATGTGTATACATTCAGTAGGCTATATCTTCAGTAGCTAGCTAGCTAACCCTACACTTTGCAGGGTTTGATTTTGGTTTTGGAACAGGGAAGAAACGTATATCTTTCTCCAACCTCTCCAGGTAACGAGTACCATTAATACATGACGTGCCCCAGACACAACATTTAGCTCCAAATCCATAAAACCAGCCTGGAAATGAAGGAACTCTGAAACGATTGCATTAGAGTCAATGGAGCACAGCTGTGTTGTTGTCGCACCCTGGTCTGAGCCGGCTCGGTGCTGCGTTATGATTGGCCAGTCTGCAAGGGTGAGACTTAGCAAAGGGTCAATTACCTAATCAAGTTGTCAATTAATGGCGGCAAGTTTACTCTCACTTGTATCTTTATAAAAGGTAACAGATTTATAATTAGGGTGTAAGAAAATATTGACTTTTTTATACTGTGGTGTGGTCTTTATAGAGTACCACAGTTTCCCTGAAAACAGATTTAAAAATATCTTACAGTATCACAACATATCACAACTTAATAGATCGTAAACCTTGTATCGTGATACATATTGTATGGCCAGATTCTTGCAAAATAAGAGTATAGCCCTATTGATGATACTGTAACAACTAGTCATTTAATCAATTAACAAAATATTTAATCTACAACAATTTAGATTATTTTGTTTTTCAGGCAAAAAGGTCAAACATTCACAGGCTCAAGCTTCTTAAATGTGATGATTTGCTTCTTTTTGTCTTTGTGTCATATGATTGTAAACTAAGTATATATTTGAGTTTTAAACTGTAACCTGAAGCCAGCACCTTGATCTACAGCCATGCTGCATTCAATGGATTAATTGATTATTAGTTGCCACTCTAAAAGATCAAATTTGGTGGATGTTGGCCCAAAGATCAGTTGATTACATTTTTGGTGTAATCTGGCTGCAGGATTTCCCACCATTAGACAATTAATTTTGCATTTATTTATTATATTTAGGGAGAAAATCCAACATTTAGGACCAACAATATGACATGTATGTGCTATTTGCTCTCAAAGCCGAACCTCGAAGCAGTCTGCCATCTCTAGAAGTTAGCAGGAGAAGTTACAGAAGCAAGGAAATGCAAAAAAAAAAGATAAAATGACACAGACAAATGGCGGAGAGAGACTCCGAAAATTACAGTATGTGCAAGGCTCATAAATAGCTGTACGAAGAGGGAGGGCAGCAGAGATGGATGGCAAACAATGGGAGCTACGAGTCTGTGTGTGTCTGTGTGTATTTGAGAGTGTATTAGAGGGGGTGGGGGATGCTTTGGTGACTAATCATTTCCGTTGGAGACCCAGAGAGACACAGGCCCCCTGGGGCAGCAGTTCATTTTCTGATGAGTGCACACACGCACGTAAACCACACACACCGACTCATCTGACGTAAGGCCGAATCTGCAGATGGAATACAGTCATCGGTTTATGGGAGCATGAATTGTGATGTCAGAAGGTCCCATATTTCAGCCTTAAATGTCAGCTCAGGCATAACACTGTGAGACACAATACACAACTGTGCCACAACACCAACCTGGGCTCGCTCATTTACTCTTAATATCCTCTTTTAGTCTCAAGGAATTCTGAAAAGTATTATACAGCTAATTAGTGGTTATCGTAGCTAAGCTTTTACTTGGACTGACATTTCACCTATCCATTTATGTCTCAAATAATTTCAGGTTGAGTATCTGTGAAGTAAGTGTCAGTGTGACTCCAAATACTGCTCCAATGGACAGACAGGTACATTTCTGCACAAATAAATAATACAGGTTGTGTTAAGTTGCATTCATTCTTCGACCACCATGGATGTGAAAAACGAATAATGCAGCCTTGAAGGTATCCTCATACAACAGTTTGCATGATATCTAACAAATAAGCGCCCCACAAAAGGCCATGGCACATTACACACTTAACATGAAGTTAGTTTAGGCAAGTAAAGTTACGTAGGTTAGGTTTAAAGAGATAATCATGTTTGGGCATCATCACGTTATGTACTTAACAAAAAGTTACACAAGTTAAATTTAGAAAAAGAAACGTTGTACATTTAAAATAAGTCAAATTTCATTTTGGTTCACTTGAGAGATGGTAGTCATTCTCTTGGGGGGAAAGTCCTGTGTTTGTTTAACCCATCCACCACCCCAACTCGTGTCCTGGGATTTCTACTTGTGCTTCAGCTCTATGCAGACCCTACGTCGTAGCCTACACACGTCGCCTACACTGTTGTGAACATTTATACTTGTGGGGTGGTGTGTATATGTCACTCTGCAGTTACACCTCCAAAACACTAGTCAGTGGCGGGTTTCTGTGAAGTGCTGTTAAGTTTAGTTGATTCAAAACACACAAACACATGGCCTAATAGAGACAATTTTAAACACAAGTACACAAATCAGCTTCACTATAACTCTGGACACATTTTCCCCACAAAAACATGTTAATGTTATTAGCACAGGCCTTGTATAAATTATCCCTGCAGCTAGCGGACTTTTCCTCTACTCATATGAAGCCAGGGACAGCAGCAACATTTAACAAAAGCAACGTTACAAAAATCAGCTTCATTACATCTCACAAGGTTCACTGACAAAACAACTGTCTTATACCAAACACGTTTTCCAAACAAATATAAATTGCTAACGTTATTAGCACAAGCCTATGGCATTTTACATTGTATAAACTAGCCTAGCAACTAACAGGGATTTCCTCCTCTCATATGAGACCAGGATAAATCACACACAAGACCTAAAATGCTATTTTTGTGGAGGCTTTATTGTCTTTACAATTTATTTATTCTTATCTGTGAAATTAAAGTAAATCAAAGCTGTGTTTCCACTGAGGGAAATGGTTTCAACTTACAAAAACAGACAGGAGGTGTACGTCAGGCTACAGCGTAGGCTATACCTATGACACAGAGCGTAATCCGTAGGTACGATGTCCCACACAGACCTCTGTCCTTACTCTTGTCAGCGTATCTGTCACATTATTGAGGTCTTCATGATTCCATGGGCTACGAATTCTGGTGCATTACTTTTCACAAGTATACGTACGAACATTGCATGAGAACAGCCTGACACTTAAAAATGTGCAGGCTCGCATGTCTGCAGTTGTTACTGCTAAGATAGATACTTTTATCAGTCCCTGTTGGGAAATTGGTTTGGCATTTTGCACATTTCAGAGTCACCACAGATATATCCATATCATAAAGGTCACTGACAGACAGACATACTAATGGACATAATGGATGTGCAGGTTCGTGAACCCATACACATACCAGGAGGAGGGGGACAGGCAACACCATCGTCTGTGACCAGAACATAGTGGTCGAAGTGCATAGAAGTGCAGAGATACTCAACTCGCATTGCCCGGCAGCCACTTTTACAAAATGACAGGAGGTCAGGAGCCGGTCGTTGTAGCCATGGACATACATTCCCCAATACAATGCTGCTGCTACGCACACGTGCATCTTGGCTGTGCATGGGGCATCAAGTGCTGGAGGGGGCACCAAAACGGCTAATGACAGTCGTAATCATAAGGATGAAGTATTTAGATTTAAGATAAGCACAAAGCAGTTATGGTTAGGGCACCTACATGACCAGCAGTGGTCCCCCCCCCTATACAAATTGTTTTATTTATTAAAAAGGCTGTTCCCCAATACCATTAAGTGATAATTACCTGTGAATGTTCAAAGCTTCGACAGGAAGCTTTGGGGTAAATCAACCACTCGATCCCAACCTAGCTTTATAGCACCTAGCAATGCCTCGTGCTTGTGTGTGAAAGAGAGAGACAGAGAGTGATAGAGAGGGAGATGAAAGGTGTAAGGAACACTATTGCACACAGTGTTTCTGTACATTATTAATAACTCAGAATGCTGCAGGTCACATCACGATGTAAATCAAGTGCTTCACTACAGTCGCCAACCGGGGATAACAGTCTGCATTTCTTCTCACCTTGTCCTCATCGGGCTGCCAATGCAATTCTTTGAAGCAGGGTTCAATGACTGAGGACACTGGCCTCATATGTGTCTGACACTCGCCACCTTCTTTCAATTTCCTCGAACAGTTTACTAGTGAAAAATTAAAAAAAAAAAAATTAAAAATCTGAATACTAAGTTGGACGTCAATTACCATGGTTACAACTGAAGCTTTGACGCATTGAGGTTAGACCTATTTATTAGTGGTTATCAAAGAACAACTTCACATGCCTTTGAAAAAGGCCCGTTTATCAACACACTCTCACTCCGACCTCGTCACATATCGACGTTTGGTAATAGACTTTCCACGTCCAGATCCGACGTGCAAGGTACCCTGGATGCGTTGGTTGTTTACGTTCTGGGACACTGTGTCAAGTTGTACCTGTTACATGCATTGTCTTCTTTCTAAATACACTTCTGTTTTCACAGGAAATTTACCGTTTACATACGGACTCTTTGAAGATAAGCGCACTACGTCAGACGTTTTATCCTCCCAACAACTAACGCACGTGAAACAAAAAAAACAGGGTTTGGCTTTAGAATCTTACGGGACGAGAACGCACTTGAGGGTGAAAGTCTGTGTTTGTTGGACCCATCTACCTTAACTTTCTTTCTTGTTCATCGTGTCTCCCCCTGATGTCGACAAGCACCATTAAACTATAACGGCAACCGGGCTTGTACCATGCCAATGTTAAAGGACGCCTTTTTTCGTTGGTGTCTGACGCAGCAAGTCACTGCCCAAGCACCGGAGTTTCGCCTACATCCTCCAACTAACTCCTGTTCCCATTATAATTGAAGTGCTTGCTTGCACTTCAGCTCATAAACATTGTTTTTACCTGCTGCTGTGTGCTTGCGAGTGCCCAATCTCCACTCCTTAGCTACTTCCATCATCAGCTCCAGGGATAAACAGTGTGGTTAATTCGTTTGCGTCACTTGACCCATTGGTCAAATGAGTCGCTGGATTTACCAGCCTGGTGTGGCATTTTACTTGCCCTTATTGTTGAGCGCTGTAGTGGCTGTTGTTAGTTTTTCTGACAGTCTCAGTAGCATTGCAAAACCAGCCGATGATGCAGGAAGATAGAACACTTTCAATAAAAGCACAGTAAAGCATTTGGAGCATTTTGTTGTGGGCATTAAAAGATAGCAATTTTCCCTAGAAAGTACTTTCTTTGTTGTGTCTCTGTGCTTTTACGAGGTCACTCCACGAGTCCCATTTAAGCGTATAGCTGGGCACAATGCCATGGTACTTCTAATGTGTAATCGACTGTATTGGCTCCCCATTGATAAAAGTAGAGGTTAGAGGATTGCAGCCTTCGAACATCAAGTCAAGAACTGGCCCATGCTTCTCCTCTCCGTCCCCATGTTAAGGCTTCAGTTTGAATTCCCAGACCTGTGGAGAAATCAATGCAGCAGTGTCAATGAAATTAACTTCCCTCTACCCCTGTGAACAACCAGCTTTTGTGATGCCCTCGGGCGCAGCGGTAACACACACACACACTGTGGCTGTAAAGGTGTGAAAATAAGCAGCACGCTCGACTAACTTTGCTCAGATAAAAGTAATGCGACACAAAGTGTTTTTTCCCGTCACTTCATCTTTATCAGCCACTTGTTTGTCACAAGCGTTTCTCCCCCCGGGTGGTTCTCATTGCTATCATCCACCTCTCTTTTCCTGTGTCACTGTGTTTCACCCACCTTCATCTCTCTATCCTATATTCCTCATACCCATCCCTAAATGAGCCCATGTACTGATTCATCCCTTCTCCTCTCCTCTTGCTCTTTCTTTTTCAGCCCCATAATCCCTTTTTGCTCATCTCTGCCAGCACTAATTACTAATTAACTTTCATAAGGTCCCACAGCCCGAGCAAAGTCCCAGAGGAAAACGACTACATGGGGTATTTAATCACTCGGTGTGTAGGTGCATACATGTCTTGACCTCTGTGTGTGTTTGGCTCACCTGTTCTCGCATCACAGTGTCAAGTGTTTGTGTGTAAGAATAAGATGTATTGATCGTCACGGTAAGGAGGACAGAACAACTGTAGAAGCTACAGACCGTCATGCTCCGCTCTCTTTTACCTGTACAGGAGGCGACACCATGACAACAGAGATGCAGGAGATCGCCATCACGGAGGAGAAGCCTTTACTCACGGGTCAGGCTGATGCCAAGGTCAGAGACGATGGAGCGCACACGTACATACGAGAATATGTACACACATATTGTACACATGGGCTGCATGCAAATACACACATGTAGACTTAAATGTTTTCCAAGCATGGAGACACAGAGACACACACACACACACACACACACACACACACACACACACACACACACACACACACACACTAATTTCATGGTTGTCAGTGTGTAACCTACAAAATCTGAAACCACAGATTAACAGCAGAACCTGTGTGTGTGTGTGTGTGTGTGTGTGTGTGTGTGTGTGTGTGTGTGTGTGTGTGTGTGTGTGTGTGTGTGTGTGTGTGTCCCAGGAGACAGAAAAACAAGGCTCGGTTTGTGTCCTCGCTGTGCATGAATGCGAGCGCGCGCACTTTTGAGTCTGAGCGGAGCCTACATGTGACAACATGTGTTTCAAACACATGTGTGCACAGCCGTGTGTGAGTGTGTGTGTGTGTGCTTGTGTGTGTGTTTGTGGACAGCTGCAGCGCTGGCTCAGATCTGCCAGGTTGACGTCAAAGCCCCGAGGGAGCGAGAGCAGCTCCTCTGCTCTGCTGCGCTGATTTTGCCGCGCGGATGCAGCGTTGCAGAGCGGCGCGGTTTGTCTCTCACTGCTGACACCTGGTGGGCGTATGGGGAAATAGCACTAAAAGATAGATTTCCAAAAGGAATAATGCAGAGACTGTCAACAACTCTCATTAGGACTGCTCTGACTCACCGGATGCAGACTGTGCCTATAAGCCTGTCACTGGCTGGTTATTTAAGCCTGTATTCCCCCCTTTGCCACTGGTAACAACAACAACAACAACAATCTCTGAGCTAAAAACCTACACGCTGAAAATGGAACGTTTCGATGAATATTTTGATCAGGCAGTAAGGCTTTTCCACTTCATTCTGTCAGTAAATTGTCATAAAGAGCTACAGCAAATAAAATGACTTGTGAACGCACCTTGGAAAAGCCTAGACTCTGTCTCATAGGACTCTCATGCCTGATTTTGATCCGTTCTCTGACACAGCAAGTTGCCAGTGATGTTGACTTGTATTCATCCATTTTACTTCACATGAGCTTGTGTGATATTGTCGTAATAATGTTCTGCAAGAGCAACAAACTGCTACGACATCAACTATGGTTTTTAAAAGGTCCATTGATTGAAATACTGTTTGATTTTTCTATCAGTAAAAGTTGAATCTTTTTTTGTTATGCAGAGATTTAGCTATTTTAATGATAATGCTTGCCTCCTGACATGCAAATCTTCCACCAAAACAAGCCCCCCTCACACTATTTTGCAAGGGCACAGTTACTACTTCCTGTGCTTAGCACCGTGCAAGATGATTGTAGTTGGTTCAAAGACATACAAACAAGTCACAAGGGTTTTTACCTTGACAGCAAATTGATAATGTGTGCTGTCAGACCTTCCGCTAGCGCTAAGACAGCACTATGGAGATAGGTCTGCCTACAAGACTACATGAAAACTAAAACTAGCAATACGCTTGTTGGTCTCTCAATGAATTCCAACCTCCCTACCCTGACTGTGGCACTCAGGCACTCAGCCCCAAGCCCACTGGTTCCTACTCGGGTTGTTGATACTTAAAAAACTGCCCACAAATACATTTAATTGTTGAGCCTCCGTACCGGCGTCAGCTGTGGCCAGAGACATTATGTTTTAGGGGTATGTGTATGCCAAATGCTTGTGAATGTGATATTATTATTTATTTTTTCATTTTTTTTACATTTGGTACAAATGTCCACTTGGTCTCAACAATTAACTGATTAGGTTTTAGTGGTCAAAGGTCAAGTTCACTGTGACCTTGTCTGTCCTATTCATGAGAACACTATTTTAAGAACACCTTGAGGGAACAGACTAAACAATGAATTGATTAGGTCTATCGTTATAGGATGGGTTAGGTAAAGGTCACAGATCTTGAGGAAATTTGTTCACATTTGGCACAAACGTCAAAATAGGTCGACTCAGAGCCTATGCCGTAGGTATGGCGCTGATTCGACGCAGAAGTATAAATCCTGTATTAGTGTGATCAATACACTGCAGCTTTAATCCTTTAGGATATATCTTGATATGACACCAACTAAAATCCATAAAATATTGAATCTTATATCACAGTATTATTTTGGTTAAGGTCCAGATCTACAACGGCGGACCACATTGTCCCTTAGTGATAATTAAAATATGAAAATGTATGTATGAAACAGAACAGGAGTTTGTTTAACTATGAATCTGACAGTGACAAATACTCATAATATAGACTGATTACTGTCGCTTGTAGCATCAGTTACAACATGACTGACGGGTGTGACGGTGGTTCTGAGGAGGAAATGTAATGAAGACTGGGGGGTTCTAGGTTATATCCGAACCTCCATTGTTCACTGCGACATCCCACCTCCACCCTCTCGCGTCCAACGTCCAGCCTCTGCCTCACGCTGAACTCCACGATCAAGAATAAGATTTATATTGATTAAACCAGTGACCTTTATAAACGCAGCCATGTGCCTCCTCTCCATTCACCAAATCTCCAGGATGCCCATCTGCACACGCCCACCTCCACTTCAACTTCCCAGACTGCTAATTTCCTAAGAGCTTGTGATGCTAGTAATTCATTAGCAGGGAAAATGGATCCGATGTTGCGAATGAACACCCCATTTAAAGCCTCCCACTGACAGACTTCCTCCGTATAATCCCCAGAATTCCACAACCACCTGCTCCTCTTAAGAGTTTCTCTGCTGCTTTAGTGGGAGCACAATGCCGCCCATCTTGCCTGTGTGGGTGGTAATTAGGGAGCAAGTCCTCGTTTAACATAAAGGGGCTGTGAAAAGACAAAAAGCTGAGAATATTCTCTCATATATGCTTTTTGTTTTCATTTATACACACTAAAAAGACAAAAAAGGACAAAGGGATAGAATAGTCTATTTTTATGCTCATGCTTTACAGATTCTTGAAATATAACTATGAAAAGTGACTCAGATCACAAAATAAGAACCGTTTATGAAGACTTATGCAGGTAACATAGTTGTTATGATAGCTGTTGATTTGAGTCCTTTTAAGAAAAAAAATGAAACAACTTGAATTAGTGCTGGACAATATGGAGAAAATGAAACATAAGGATGTTTTTACTGTACGTTGTTCCAATCTTCTATTGTCCAGTTTTGGTGAGCCTGTGTGAACTGTAGCCTCAGTTTCCTGTTGTTAGCTGACAGGAGTGGCACCTGGTGTGGTCTTCTGCTGCTGTAGCCCATCTGCTTCAAGGCTGGACGTGTTGGACAACCACCGTGGACACCAACAACCATGCCACGTTCAAAATCACTTAAATCACCTTTCTTCCTCACTCTGATGCTCAGTTTTAACTTCAGCAGGTCGTCTTGACCATGTCTACATGCCTAAATGCATTGAGTTGCTGCCACATGATTAGCTGACTAGCTATTTGCATTAACAGGCAGTTGAACGAGTGTACCTAATAAAGTGGTCGGTGAGTCTGTTCTCTAGTTGATTGGACAATTAATTGATTAATCATCATATTTCATGCAAAAAAGCCAAATATTTGATGGTTTCAGATTCACAAGTGTAAGGAGCTGCTTCTCGTCCTCATCTTTTGGTTATAGTTGACAGATTATCTCTGGGGTTTGAACTGTTGTTCAGACAAAACAAGAAATTGGGACTCAATCAAGAAAATAATCTGCAGATTAATCAATAATGAAAACAAGAAGTATACTTGGAGAGCGCTGACCTCTGCCAAGGCTAAATGCTGTACCACTGTTTACTACAGTGAAAAATAATTTGGGTACCGGCCCCATGACTCATATCCTCCTCCTTTGGCCCGTGCTACACCCTTTCACCAAATGTAATGAAAGTCAGGCCTTATTTTTGCCATAATCCTGTTGACAAACAAACAAACAAACAAACTGAACAGAAAACATAACGTCCTTGGTGGAGGTAATAATCATTAGTTGCAGCCATGGTTGTCGTCTCTCTTTTTCCTTGTGATGAATAAACAAAATGAAATGAAGGGGCATCTCCAGTGCCATTTAAAGAAATAAATCACATGCACACCTTTTTCTAACAAGACTTTATTCCTTTATTTCTTACAGGATGCTGAGCTGGCTGCGAGGATACTCCTGGACCAAGGACAGGTAAGACTGAATACTTAAAGATTTTTTTACTGAAGAGGTCATGGGTATGAAATACAAATGAAATATAAAATATAATCATTTTAGAACAATGTGATCAGTCAGGAATGAAAAACGCAAATTGCTTTAACAGAGGTGGTGCTAATAGTTCATAGTTTAATATGATTCGGGGGTGTCACACTTAATACTGCAAAAAAATAGAAGCACCAGAGAACTGTCCTTGATTTTTCAGTTTTTAAATGTGTGAAAACTAACATAAATTGAGCGTAGCGTTAGGTCAGGCAGGACACAATGTCAAGCTCAGGTCACATCCCAGCTACTTCAGCTGATCTCAAACAGCCCAGTCAACTGATGGAGCAGCTGATTGATGGAGGGGAGTTAGCTGACAGATCACATGATTCAACTATGCAACCAGTTGGCAAATCTCATTCAGAGCGCCCTATTTAAACTGCTTTGGCCTGCCTACTGTTGCTTTGCAACCCACCTCCACCCCAGCTCCTCCTTTTCATGCTGTGTCTGACTTATCAATTTCATTTCTGTTTGTCAATGATGCTGCTCTGTTCTGTTCCCGGGGGGTCTTTACTGCTGCTCTCCTGCCTTAGGCTTTCCATGTAAGCGCATGGAAGGGCAGAGAGGAGTGCTCTCTCCACCTTAGGCTTTCCTTGTAGGCGCATGGAAGGGCAGGGAGGAGTGTTCTCTTTGCCTCGAGCTTTCCACGTAGGCATGTGGGAGGGCAGAGAAGCCCCAGAACAGAGCCATACTGCCAAATATAATACTACAAATGGAAATAAAGTTTTCTTTGACTAAAGTGTTCCTGAGTAAAAAGAAGTCAATTTTTTTTTACAGTCGGACACAGGAAGGTCTGAATGTTGTTTTATGAATAAAAACAACAAGGAATAAAAAAATCTTGGGGGATTTTACTTTGATAAAGGTAAAAAAATATCTGCAAGCTCACTCCAGAAATGTCAAAATCACACTTAGAGTTTGTTGTTGTCTCTTGCTCTCCAGGAGCACAGTATTGAGACCCCACATGGTGTTCTGCACGTGACCCTCCACGGCACACGAACCACCCGCAGGCCTGCCATCCTCACCTTCCACGATGTGGGTCTGGACAGTGAGTAGCTCTCTCTTTGTCTCTCTAGCCTTTTTTGTTCCTGAACTCTTCAGCTTCTCCCTCATTGGTGACTTTTATGTCTGATTCCTCTTTTTCTCTCTGTCAGATAAGAGCTGCTTCTCCCCCCTTTTCAAGTTTGATGAGATGCAGGAGATTGTCAAGAACTTTACCCTGATTCACGTTGATGCTCCGGGGCAGGAGGAGGGGGCTGCTCCCTACCCCACAGGGTACGAACTTTATTGTTATGTGTATTGACGTACTGGTTTTCCCTCAGTCCTCCCATAACCTCGTTTTCTTTTTTTTTAAAGTAAACTTCTCAGAAACGGAAACAATCTTCTGTGGCCGGATTAAATCTAATCTCTTCCAAAAATACTTCACATCTCTCACATCTCCCTCCTCCGCGGTCTCTAATACGCTCTTGTCAGAGGTTTAAAGAAAATCCGTCCTTTTCTCTCTTTACGCACTCCTCATTTCTTCCCCCCTGCACTTCTCTAGCGTTTCTCCTCCCTGCGTGATTATTTTACGAGCTCAGGAGGATTTTGCTTCGTGCATTGTCAGGGCATCTCGGCTGTGACCTTTAACTAATGCTGGTGATGCTTGAAATCAAAGCTTATTCTCTTTTTGATCTCGTTTTTAGTCTCTGTAGATGAAATTGTCAGCTGCTACATGTGCTTTACAAAATAAAATCTTTCATCATCACGTGATTTGAGTAATTTACAATAATGTTCTTGCACTAACAAAAACAAAATGTTGGTGTTGTCAAATTATGATGGTTCATTAAACTGAGATAATTTGTTTCCTGGTACAGTTACCAGTATCCCTCCATGGACACCGTAGCAGAGATGATTCCCTCCGTCCTGCAGTTTTTCAAGTGAGTTAACAATATTTATTTTGACATAGGAACACAATCATAATTTTATTTGGCTCATGCACACAGAAGGGGATTGTGCATGATGTATACATGCATCCATTTTAACTGATTCTCCTTGTCATGTGTTATCATTGTAACAGCTATACTTTATGGTTGTTGCTGTCGTGCTGCTTGAACTCACCGTTGGGTCAGAAATCAGAATCAGAAACAGTCAAGTAACGTAAACAGAAGTTTTTAAGCTTAAGTGGCTTTTGGCCCAAAAGAAAATTAGGGTTTGTTTGTCCTACATTACCCTTATGAAACAACTGCTCTGGCTTCACACAGAAGACACTGTCTTGCTTAATAAACCTCTGAAAGTCGACTTCCTCGTTTGCACGGTCCTATTTAATTAGATCTCAATCTCAATATCGAGATCGTACCTTGCCTTACGTGCTGTGCAAATGTGGTATTTTGCCATAGTTATGCCAGTATTTTCCTAAAATGGCAGCAGGAGATCATTGTTTGCGTAATCCTGTATTAATTTAAATAAAGATCATACTAGCGGCAACTTTTTTGCAGCAGCAGTAGAAAGCTAAGGCTCGTGTCATCAGTGTCCACTCGTAATGTCGCCATTGTGCTATGTTACATGTTGTGCAAACGCCTTTGCACTATGCGCATAAAAATGAGCATATCTAAAAAACGAATTAACATACACAATTCAAATAATTTATGGAGTGTTAAGAAATATTTTGTTTATGTTTCTCCATTTAACAATCTTTTGGATCAACATGTCTTTTTTATTTTGTAAAATCTGATGAAAAAATGTCAGATTTTTGCTTTTTTTTAATGACACAATTTCAATACTTTTATCAAATATTCTGGTTCTTCATAACCTTTTAAATTAGGTTGTGCAGAGTGCACTCAGAATAAATATTTTTGATTGCACCACTCACATCATCTTTCTTCAAAATTCATAAAACAAGCCAGCAGAACTTGCTAGCTAGTGCTAAGCCCCTCCCACTAAAAACATCATACTGTTTACTAACAGTGAAAGGGTCTAAATATATGAAAGAATATGCAGCTCCATACACTTAGTTTGAGAGTGAAACATTGGCCTTAAAATGTGAGTAATGTATGGTTTTAGTGCACTGTATGATACATACATATATATATATATATATATATATATATATGTATGTTCTGTATGTAATAATAACCTGGTCTGTCCCTCTGTCAGCTTCCGCACTGTAATCGGAGTGGGTGTGGGAGTGGGAGCGTACGTCCTCTCCAAGTTCACAGTGAGTGTCATCTTTTGTTTTAAGCTTTTGTGTTCCGACGGCAGCTAATAATACTACACATTGTTTTATTCTGCAAGCAATACGGCATTAACACTCGCAGTCACTTTGAGAGTTGTGAAATTTTAAAGAGGGCATTAAAGGTGCAGTGTGATCATGTGTAAGACATGGTGATAATTGTAGTTTAAAACATTCAAAAGATAAACTAACATCAACAGAAAGTGAAGTTGTAACAGTTTGGAGGTTATGTCAAAGGTGTCTTTGTATTGTGTTGCAGAGATATTTACTCAAATTTTGTGTACCCTGTTGGTATTAATTTATAGTTGTGTGCAGGCATTTATACGTGTGTGGTGGTAAGATTTCTATGCCACTGTATTTCATTTCTGTGAAGTGCAGTAAAGTTTGATTGATTCAAAACACACATTAAACATGGCTTAAAGAGACAATTTCACAAATCAGCTTCACTATAACTCTGGACACATTTTCCCCACAAATACAACATGCTAATGTTATTAACACAAGCCTATGGCATTTTACATTGTACAAATCAGCCCAGCAGCTAGCGGACTTTTCTTCTTCTCATATAAAGCCAGGGACAACAGCAACATTTAACAAAGGTAACGATACAAAATTAGACTTCATTTTAACTCACAAAGTTCACAGACAAACATTTGTCTCTTGCTAGACACGTTTTCCCCACAAATACAAAATGCTAATGTTTTTAGCACAAGCCTATGGCATTTTACATTGAATAAATTAGCGTAGCGGCCAGCAAACTTTTCCTGTACTCATATGGAGCCAGGAAAAGCATCAGCTTTTAACAAAAATAACAAAATTCGGCTCTTCGGGTCTATTTCTGTAAGCTGAAACCATTTCCCTCAGTGGAAACAAAACTTTTATTTACTTTAACTTCACACATAAGAAACAATAAATTGCGAAGACAATAAAGCCTCCACAAAAATAGCGTTTTAAGTCTTGTGTGTGATTTATCCTGGCTTCAAAGGAGGTAGGCTAATTTATAGAAAGTAAAATGCTTGGAAAACATGTTCAGTATAAGACAGTTGTTTTGTCTGTGAATCTTGTGAGCTGTGATGGAGCTGAATTTTGTAACGTTACTTTTGTTAAATGTTGCTGCTGTCCCTGGCTTCATATGAGAAGAGGAAAAGTCTGCTAGCTGCTGGGCTAATTTATACAATGTAAAATGCCATAGGCTTGTGCTAAAACATTAGCATGTTGTATTTATGGGGAAAATGTGTCCAGATAAAGACAAGTGTTTGTCTGTGAATGCTGCGAGTTATAGTGAAGCTGATTTGTGTACTTGTGTTTGAAATTGTCTCTATTAAATCATGTTTAATGTGTGTTTAAAGTGTGTTTGAATCAAGTTAACTTTACAGCACTTCGCAGAAACCCAGCCACCGACTAGTGTTCTGTACACAATTTTGATTACTGAAATAATCTGAAAACATTCTGTCTTGTGATGCTTTTCTCATCATCTCACCATCTGTCTCTCTGCCGCTTCCTCTCTCCTCAGCTTGCGAACCCAGATTCAGTGGAAGGTCTGGTTCTGATCAACATCGACACTAACGCCCGAGGATGGATAGACTGGGCTGCTCAGAAGGTCCGTTTTGTCTCCTTTCTTCCAGGACTGCATTGTGTTGTACACAGAAATGTGGCATTTTAATGTAGTTAGCACTGATGCGACTTCCCCATCAATTTAAGTTTAGCTGTGGATATGAAATTACACAACTGTGTGCATGGTCTGCGTCTCAGAGTAGTATTGATTATGTCATTGTTTATCGTATTAAGCTTACTAAATGATGAACCATCTTATTGATTCCTCTTCCTCTCCGTCTGTAGCTCAGCTCCGTGACGTCCTCTTTCACAGAGCAGATCCTGTGCCACCTTTTCAGTCAGGTATGAGGACAATCATTTATTTTCAAAGTGTATATGCAAAATGTGTTTTAAAATATGCCGAAAACGCAACATAATTTTCACAAACAGCTTTGGTTTGCTGAAAAAAAATCCAACCTTGTCAATTTTTTTGCATCATTTTGTGAGAGTTTTGCATTGCAGTCGAAGAAAAGTTCTGTTTTCTTGCAGGAGGAGCTGTCATCAAACACAGAGCTAGTGCAGTCCCACAGAGAGCGCATCTCCAAAGCTTCTAATCTGGTCAACATAGAGCTCTTATGGAAGACTTACAACAGGTAAACACACCCACAGACATCATTACATAAAGGCAAACAGACTCCACATCAAACAACGGCAAACATAATCTTCTCTTTTCCCTCCAGTCGCAGAGACTTGAGCATCGATCGCAACAACACCTTTAAGTAAATACCTTTGAAGCTTTCCATATGTACACTTTATTTCTGGTTTGATTTTTTTAATACAAACAACAAAAATGCCCCCCATCTAAACTCAATTTCTGCCACCTTCAGGTGTCCAGTAATGTTGGTGGTGGGTGATCAGGCTCCGTATGAGGACGCTGCCGTGAGTGTTTAGGTCTTTTTATGTCTAAAATGTCTCCAAATGAGGACTTGGCATGTTTTATGTATTCTTATATTTTCTGTTTCATATCAACACAAAGGGTACAAAGGGTTGTCTTGTTTTTATGGCAGAGGTTTACTGTTTTTCCCTCTGTGACCACTAGGTGGAGTGCAACAGCAAAATGGACCCAACAACAACCTCATTCCTAAAGGTAACTAAAGCTCATGTCTTTCTTTTTTAATCTTTCTCTCATGTTACCCACTCTTTATCCTGTCTTTCACTCTGACTTACGTCTTCTCTCGCTCCTCCACAGATGGCTGATGCTGGTGGTCTCCCTCAGCTGACCCAGGTAACAACAAACTGACAGGTGCAACAAACTGTCATGTTAAATTGGCCATCACAATGTGGGCTGTCAACAGAGCAAATCATGCTACCACTCCAAATTATGCACCATGTTTGCCCAAATTAATGCATGAATTGATGAATTGAAACATAAGAAAGAAACACATAGCATGATCTGAAAAAGAAGCACCACGCCAGAAATAGGCCCTCAAAATGAAGCAATGAGGGGTAGGGGTAGAAATCTGTCCCTATGAATTGTTAGTTTCATACCCACTACCCCTCGTTATGCCACCTACCCCTACGCGCAAAAAGGAATTGGGACACCACTACCTCCTTGCGGGAATGCGCACATGTAGGGGTAGGACCAGGGGGTCCCAGTCCCAGGAGGAAGCCCTGTGCGGAGTTTGCATGTTCTCCCCATGTCAGTGTGGGTTTTCTCCAGGTGCTCTGGTTTCCTCCCACAGTCCAAAGACATGCAGGTTAATTGGTGACTCTAAATTGTCCGTAGGTGTGAATGTGAGTGTGAATGGTTGTCTGTCTCTATGTGTCAGCCCTGTGATAGTCTGGTGACCTGTCCAGGGTGCACCCTGCCTCTCACCCAGTGTCAGCTGGGATAGGCTCCAGCCCCCTCGTGACGCTCAAGAGGATAACTAATTAAAACCAACCTTGTAAGACATATACTTGAACATACAGCAGCATGATAAGAACTCCGTAAAGTGACAGAAACTATCTTTCAGAGAAGTTTATTTGATGTGTATGTTGAGTTTTTAGTTTGGCCAATGTCCCATTCACTAACAAAGATGGGGTAGGTTCAAATAAACACAAGCAATTTGTGCTCTAAATAAAGGATCAGCGCTCAGTGAGCCCTATGATTAGCTATTATGTTGAGGCTTCACCATACAGACCAGTGAGCAGTGATAACTAACACGTCTTTGGGGTCATCGGGTGGGAACCTCCTTTCACCAGTGTTTCGTCTAGTTGGTCCCACGACACCTCCAGGAGGCTAGACAGTGATCTCTGGTGTCCCAGAGACACTCCCCTAATGCCAGCTCTCACTGCTCCCCGCACGACCCAACAACTTCCTTTACCATACCTATACTACCACAGAGGAGGTAGACCCAGGGAGAGTAGCCTAATTAAGGCTATAACACTCCCCCACTGGGTTAGGCTGTACAGTCAGCCTCCCCAAGATTAGCCCTTAAAACAACCTCCTTTACCTTACTTACACATGGCTTTCTCAGCCCAAACAGCACTGCCACCTTCAACAAACCCAGGCTCCATTTATGCAAGCTCCAGGTAGTGACAGTGCCGATACTACCTTTCCTAGCACATTCACCATACTCTATTTCACATGCTACATACCATAACTACAATATAAGCTAACGTTAAAGGAGATAGAAAAGATTAACTCACAGGATCAGCAAACACACTCACCCTGCTGCATGGTCTCAAACAAAGGGACTCAACTAGGCCACTCCCACACTTAAATAACCTTCCTCTTCCTGGATTTATGACCAATACTTGACCTACACTGCAGCCAGCTACCAGGGGCCGATTGTTGTCTATGTCTGTATATGGTCTATCATTGGCTGTCACGCTGGCGCCACATTGCCCTGTTTTGTAGTTCAGGTAATCATTAGTGAATGCACAGAATGTAAAACGCCATGTGTCTTCTTTGTGTTTGCAGCCTGGGAAACTGACCGAGGCTTTCAAGTACTTCATCCAGGGAATGGGCTACAGTAAGTTCACTTGTTAGGTCTTTTCTTAGGATGTGACAACGATAATGTTAGGTAATGTTCACATCGATTTCAAATTTTCTCTTTCTTTCCACAGTGGCTTCATCATGCATGACCCGTCTGTCCCGCTCACGCACCACCTCCCTCTCCTCCTCCTACTCCATGGATGGGTCCCGCTCTCGCTCCCGCACCCTGTCCCAGGGCTCGCAGGGCGGCCAGATGCCGCCCAGCCCGTCCCAAACGATGGAGGTGTCTTGCTGAAGGGAGAAAACAAAAAAATGATAGGGAGAGAGAGCGAGAAAGAGAAGAGGGCGAAGGCGAAAGGAAGGGAAAGATGAAGCATGACGATAATGTAGGAACAAGACGAATGGGTTACTTATTTGTCACTAAACAACTCCCATCATTCCCCACAAGAGCAGAATAGGACTAGAGACAGGAGAAGGGAGGGAGGAAGAGAATTAGAGTGATTTCAGAGGGAGATAGAAACCTGTCTTGTACATTTTGCACCACACTTAAGTCCAGTCCTTCTCCTCACATCCCCCTTCCAGCTTAAAACAAAGTGGACTGGGCTGTCTACTATGAATATAGGAAGTATAGGTCAGAAGAGAATAACAAAAAGGGGGGAGGTGGGGAAAGAGTGGCCACCAGTCCTCTCTCCCTCCCGCTATTGGAGCCTCTGTCAGCCAATAGAGCCCTTTAATTTAGATACGGAGGCCTATAGAGTCCACACACCTTGCGTTAACCAATAGTAATAATCCTGAAAATGGTATTGTTGTTGATGCTGATGATAATGTTGTTTGATTATGATATTGAAGCTAATGATGATGATAGGAAAAAAAAAACGTAACTTTTTCTCTTTATTACGCAATGAGTTTAAAACGACATAGATTAAAAAAAAAACATACTATAGCAGAGATACTTATAACAATGTGTGTCTACTACTTTTTAAGCTAGTTTTTATTGTGTTATTTTAATTTCTTTAATCGGATTTTATTTCCGCATTTGTAAACCTGCCTCAGCGAACGGCTGACGCTGCTGATTGGTTGACCCGTCGTGCGGTGGCAGCCAATGAGAGCCATTATAGTGACTACTTCCTCCTTGATGTTGCCAGGTCGTTTATGTCTTCCATTTGCCCCGTCTATAAGTGACTGTTTTGTTTTCCCATTGGATTTGAGGAGGTGGGCAGGAAGGTTTTTTTATTTTAAATTTTTTGTTTGTTTTCTTTCTTTTTTTTTTATGGACTTGGAAGTTGCATGCCTGGTATCAGCCCATGTGAATATAGACTGGATAATATTTTTCTTTTATATTCTGCTAATGAATTGTGTGAGTTCGAGTGTGTGTGTGTGTGTGTGTGTGTGTGTGTGTGTGTGTGTGTGTGTGTGTGTGTGTACTGTTTTGTTTCCATGGAGCGTTTAGCAAACGTGGTCTGAAGGTAAGCATATAGGTGAGACTGAAGGTGTTAGCTCCATCTAGCTAGCGCCCTATTGTTAACTAGTCGCACACTAAATAGTGCTTCCAATATTGCTGGCAATCTCGCACTGCGTCGCCTAGTATCCAGGCTTGCGTACTACCCAAACTGGGGTGCATTATATCGCTAAGTAGCATGCTAGCATGGATATTGCATTTCAGTGTTAGGCGTGGCCAGAAAGGGATCACTGTGTTTATCACCTGGGGTTGTAATCTTTTAGCCTTGCCCGTGCATGGATACCTCCTAACAAACCCAGCTAGCATACTTGAGTTTCTGTGCGACGTGAGGTAAAGTGAGCTCCTCTTTCGCAACTAGCGGCTTTATTCAAGCAGTGGGTTCAAGAGAATCGTGTTGTGGTTGTTGCGATATGTGTGTCCGAGGAAGTAAATGCGAGGTGTATGGAAGCGCTCGTGTCTTGTAAGCACAATTGATGCAGCAAAGAGGGTTAGGGTCCTTCAGAAAAGTTTAGTTATTTAGTTTTGAGACCAACAAATCGCCCCTGTGACTTATCAAGACAATGTACCAGCCCCTTCACTGCCAACACAAAAACAATGTTGCCACCGGGGCTGCACCTTTTGGTACAGCCTCAATCATACGAGGCAAAAGATTTAGTCTTTTGTTTTGAGAGTAAAAATGAACAGCCAATATCTGCACCTTGAACCAATCTGAAATTGCAGCGTTCTTACTGCCAAAACTGAGAGCCCACTTAATCTAAACTCATCATAAAGCTTACCACTGCCCTACAACATGCAGCCATTGGACTGTCTGTACTTTTTAAAGGACCCCTATTTGAACCCAATCCAATATCCTTGGAGCGCATGTGCATTTGTAAGCGTGCCACCTGTGTGTGCGCACGCATTTGTGTTCTGATGCAGCGTTGCATCTGGTTATTCTTTTCTTTAATAAGCAGTATCATTTTTATAAGTCGGTTGGAGGTTCCTTTCACATGCTGTCTAGTGCTCCCTTCCCAAACATGTTTGATGAAGCAGAGACGGAGCGGCGATTTGGACGACAATGACAGGAAAGTCAGTGGAAGGCCTCAGAGAGATGTTAATGATGGTAGTGACGATGATGATGATGATGAAGGCAATAATCTGTTTTCAGTCCCCTCTGGCTCATCACAATGTGCAGTTTACACCTCTTGCATTTATTAAGGAGAATCTTGATGATCAGATTTGTTCTATAATGCAAAATGTGATGTTTTGGGCACTTTTGTCGCTGTCCAGAGAGCTGAAGTGTAGAATGTAAACATTTGGCTCCCACACTGAAATTAAAACTCAACTGATCGGGCATGGGAGCGTCTACCAAATAAGAGATACCAGATAGAGCTTGATCAGTTAAATTGCCAAAAAATGGAAAACGAGTGGAACTTATTTTCAGAGAGTTGAGCAGGGCTGTGTGATTGTAAATGCTTGTCCATTTTGTCTTTTGTCTCTTAATTTTTACTTTGATCATATTTTACTTCCCCCCTCTATGTTTTGAAATTCAATTTTTTTGGGTTTTATCTCTGTGAAGTGTTAGTTTACCGTCCCGATGTGCTCACAAGTTAGTTAACCGTGTGATAGTTCTTGTGTAACTTTTTTAGCATTAGCACTGATAAGGGAGAATAATATAATTAACAATGGAAAAAAAAAAAGATTAAAGGTAAAGAGAATACAATCAGTTTTATTTGTGTGGCTAATTTCTCTGTGTAACACAATGAACATCCTAAAAAAAACAAGCAAACTTAAATATTAATAAAAGCTTAAGCGAAATATCTTGACTCCTGCGTTGTATTTTCAAACAGGCTTGATGTGAAAATACTGTGTATGTGTGTAATTTCTGTTGATTTGCTCACTTTGCTGCTAATAAATACATCCGCATTCCCACAATCTAAAGTTAGGTCCTGTTTATACAGTGATTTCAACTGGAAACTGTAACCTTTAGTTGCATTTTGGCTGATCGTTCACATGCCAGAGATGTTATGGGTGCCTGAATGCAATGTTTTGAAAACAGGTTCCAGAATGCAGCTTTTGGGAAACAGAGTTTTTGGTCATTTTTGGGGATCCGTGTGCACGGCAATTGTTATTATAACATTGTCGTCTGAATGCGAAACTTTTTTCAAAACAAAAATGACGTTTTCAGCGTTTCGTTTTCGTGTAAACATGGCCTTAGGAGAACAAAAACTGTGTGCACTACAGAGACAGCTTCAATTTAGCCTCTGGCTAGTGATGGCCAAACGAAGCCTCATGAACCAATTTGTTTGTTTTCTGACCCCACCACATGGCGCTCTTGGTTTAAAGATAAAGGCTGAAGGACTGTCAATGAAGTGTGCTTTCAAACCTTTGTTGAACAGACAGCGCCATCTGGTGGCTTCAGAAAATAAAGACAGTGGGTCTCATTTAGCCATCACTGCTTCTGGCCATTGGTGGCAGCACTGAACATAATGCTACTGAGCAGCACTCTGGTTAAAGAGCAAAGAAAGAAATTGTGCGCCATCTTGGATTGCATGTTGCTGGTAATATACTGTGTGTTCCAATCCAAATACTACCATACTACATAGTATGCCAGGAAAAGATTTAGTGTGTCTCATAGTATGGGAAATGCAGCATGCCAAAAATACCTGGATGTTCTACTACATCTGGTCAAACTTTTACAGTCTGCAAGCCAGCATGCTTTTCTGGCTATTATGACCCACAATCCTCTGCACAGCAGAGGATACATCACATCAGCTGACCCGCAAACAGATGAGAGCTGATTGACAGCTGTCAGAAGTCGTAAGTAACTGATGACCAGTCAAATAGGAATAATAGGAATATTAATTGTTTAAGGGAACATCACCAACAACATGACATGACTATAAAAATAACCGACAGAGAACTGCAGATGTAATTTCACTATTGCAAATATTATGTATATTATGTATGTATATTATGTTATGTAGTGGTGTTTGTTTCCTGTCCAAGGTAACCAACCAGTCATGAGCAGCACCACTGAATGCGAGCCCACCGATTGGCTCACACAGTTGTGAATCATGTTGTAAATCCACATTTTACAGCACTAAGTAACTAATGAAATCCAAACTTATAAGGAAAGCAAACACTTGAACACACAACAGCGTGATAAAAACTACCTAAAATAACAGAAACCATTTTTTGGAAAAATGTATTTAATGTGTACTTTGAGGTTTTAGTTTTTCTGCTAACATGGAGAGCTTTATGACCTGTACTGCAGCCTGCCACCAGGGGGCGATGGGAAGTTTGGCTTCACGTTTGTGGAGCTGTCATGGCGTCCATCTTTGATTTCAGTCTGTGGCTGTAATTAAGTAGCACATGGAAACCAAACACCTATATATATATATATATATATATATATATATATATATATATATATATATAACTCTTGACAGCTTTTATTAAAATAGTATCTCCGTAGTGCGCAATGTGAGGACGTGCTCCTTGAAACAGTTGGGTTCACTTGGCAAGCAGAACAAGACCTTAATAAGGTGAGCTTGTACTTAACCAGTACTGTAGGTACAAAGTGACTGCTAATGAAGTTAGCTTTTTGTCCACCAGGCTACAACACAGAATAACACCAAAAATTAAAAGTTACACAAAAAGAAAGGTTAAATACCACTGTGGGGGATGTGATTGATTATTGGCTTTAAATCAGGAGGAGGTTAATCTCTCAAGACATTTTTATTTATTTATTTATTTATTTATTTTTACCGATGGATTTCCAGATTGGGAGGAGGTTGACAACAAAAGTAAAGGTGCAACAAGTTATTTGTTTTTTGGGGGTAAATATGATATTACTGAAATGTTATTTGTAATTCGTCACACCAATGTACTTGTTAATGTTACATTAGTCACGTGTCAGTGCCCAGTACTGCTGTTAAATCCACCAACTTTAATTTTGCCCTGCAATTTTGTCTGGAAATCACAATTAATGGAAATTGAAAATGTAAAGACATACTTATATCTTTGAATTGTGTGTTGAACACCAGTGAAAGACAAGTTCTTCTTTAACCCTGACTACGTCTTTACCCTGTATATATTTTCCTTCATAAAATTAACACTGTGACAAATACTCTAGTGTATTCTAATATTAATGAGACCCACAGAATTTAATGACAGTGTCCCACAGCCAAACGTGTCTAGATGACTTCAGTCCCGTGTAGTCAGACTGCAGTACCACATTATACCACACAGTGGTAGAAGTGTAATTACTATATTTAGTTCCTGCTCAACTGTCCTGCAGAAGTGTATATATGGTGTGTTCATATTAAGAATATTTCACTACCTCTAAAATAAATAATAAATGGAGTTGTCTCTTAAATCTATAATTACTAGATGTGTAAGTATAGTTTTGTAATATGTATTTCAGATGAACAGTTAACCAGTTGCTGTGATGATAGCTTGATTTTTATTATACAGAATCAAAATGTCTTTAAAATTGTAAGTAGAAAAAAGTCAGTTTCTTAGCTCTTCAAAAATGCAAACTTAAAGTGAATAAAAAAAACTTAAATGTTCCTTTTCGAGTCAATCAACATTAACCTTTCAAATACAAATTTTACACAGTGTTTCAGGTATATGTCCCAAAAAGTAAAACTTAAAATACAGTATCACTGTAGTATTAGTATCACAACATTATTTTGTCATTGTCATTCAAATTAATATAAATAAAGAATCAAGGGAACAAGTACATGTATCTTTTAGAGATCAAATAAAAACAAAATATAGAAAAAAAAGAACAAAACTGAACTCTAAAAAACGTACAATCATATTAAGACTTATTTGATTGGTGTCATCGAAGTTTTCCATAATAGAGAATTTGCAAATGTTCGATTGAACTGACAACAGTTAATACAAAAACATACCATATTATATTTACTGTCACGATAAAAACAGAGCCTGCGTTACTTAGCATCAAAAACACATTTAACATAATTACTTGAATGATCCTTTTAGTGTCAATCAGCAATAACCTTGCAAATATTTTAGACAGTGTTTTGGGTATGTGTTAAAAAAAAAGTAAAAAGGTAAAAAGTAAAATATTAAGTACAATATCACTGTAGTTTTAGTATCACAGCATTACTTTGTCATTGTCATTTGAATGAATTAAAAAAAGGATTGAGTAAATGCATCTATTAAAGACTGAAAAAGGGTTAAATGACAATAAAATGGAGCAAGAAAATGACTAAAATCGGTCAAAATATATGTAATAAACAAAAAAAATACATTAAGATCAAGACTTATTTGATCAGCAATTGTTAAACTGAACTGACAACAATCCATAAAAATAACTATATTATATGTCATTTAACAATAGACAGGGAACCTGCACTGTTTTTGGTTTCACAAGGATCACATGGTTTTTAAAGGATAAGGAATTTCCCCAAAATTTGCTGCGATGAAATAATTTCAAAACCAAAAAGATGAACTTTAAAACCAGCAGAGATTTGGAGTTAGGCTGTATGTTTCTAGTTCCTGAAAGTCTGTGGCTAATAAAATTTCCGAACAGCTTCATTGTCAGTGGTTTTGGTTCAGTTAAGATCACATGGTTTTTAAAGGATGAGGTATTTCCCCAAAACTTACAGGAATGAAAGAACTTCAAAACGTTCAAAAGTTAAAACCCAGCAGCAGACTGGAGCTAGGCTCTCTGTCTTCGTTTCTGAAAGTTTGTGGTTGACAAGATTTCCTTACGACTCCTTTGTCTGCTCTGTTGCCTGCTTGATTATTTTCGTCAAGTGCTGAATGTCTGCCATCTAATCAAGAGCTCGGCGCATGGCCCTTTGCAACTTAGAGACAAAGCCACCCACAGAGAACAGTGTGTCTAAGGTATAAACATGAGTCAGGCCGAGATTTTCAAGACACCCAAGTTCATTGAGTATGTCATAGAAGGGATGACTGATGAGCTGGAGCAACTTTAGAGGGTCTCTGGAGCGGATGTGATTCAGTGATTGAGTCGAAAGGATCGCCAAGGGCAGAAAATTCACCAGTGGAACCATGAAGTGGACATGACTCTCCTCCACTTTTACAGTCCCACCAAAGTCGCTGGCCCTGTCTACCTTCTTTATGGCCTCAGTAATCTTTCCTTTGAAAGACAACAACACTTTGTGTCTGACTCTCATGTGACTGTCAAATCTGGTGGTTGAATCACTGCAGAGGTTGTTGACTTGTGTGGAGTATCTTTGAGTGACCTGAATTTGTTCACAGTAGAACTCAACAGACTTGAGGGCATTTTGCAAATCTTCCAGAGCTTGACTGATGCAGTTTGGATCCTGATGGCTATCTTGTTGGGTTAATGATGCAAAAGCACGGTTGTAATATGCTATTGCTGCCCAACAGGGGTCCTCCTGTATGGCCTTAGTGTACATTTTGATACTCTCTTCAAGACGTCCCTTTTTGCGCAGATCATTGCCAAATGCAATGTAGTGGTGCAGGTTTGATGAGGGTGATTCTCTCCTTGTGAGTTTTTGCCTGGCTGTTTTCAGGTCTTTACTTAGTTTGTGTTTTAAGTCCGTGATTGAATCCTTCTCATTGAAGTTTATGAGGAGCCACATACCCCAGAATTCATTCAGTGCAGACAGATCTGAATCTGCTGGCCTGTTGTTACTGCTTTTGTACACCTCATCTAGTGTTTTCAGGTACTGACTGAAGAGCTCTTCCTTCTTCTTTACTTTAGGGATGTCGCACTCCAAATAGTGAGCTAGTCTTTGAGCCACAAAGTCGTCTCTGGCCTTTTTCACCCTCTTCATCCTTGAATTGGAGTTTTCATTCAAAATATGTAAGAGCAATGACGACATATCATGAGATTGCTCATAACTGTGACTTCTGTTATAAGACCTCAATTGCATCACAAAAAGATGTTCCAGATTATTCGTCATATTCTCCAATAAAGATTCAAGTGTGTCCCTTAAAGCCAGCCATTGGAGCGGTTCTGACAGATGGCTGGAGCAGACAATGAGTTGAGCAGACCCAGGAGATCCTTGTCTGGCAGTGCGACCAAATGCCTGGGCCTCCACACGAGCATTGTCAGGCAGGAAGGTCTGCACAACAAACAAACCTCCAGCTGATTTTATGTCATCAGACACTTTAAGGTCCGTCCCACGACCTGCAAGGTTTGTTGCTATGATGACATCTCCACCCTGAAGCTCTTTAAAGACTTCGGAATCGTCCATGTTGTTGCTTATGTAAAGCTTTCTGTTCAGGATTTCATATCTCAAAGCTCTATAAAGAACCTTTGCTCGATTGATGGTCTCACAGATGACCAGCACAGCCCTTTCATCCCTGTAAAGAGTAGGGTTGGTTTGTGCAGTGACAACTTCGCAGATTTCCTCAATCCATTGATTTTCGTCTCCTACGATCACACCTTCTACCTCAAACAGCTTTCTGCGTTTGAATGAAGGTATCTGACAGGTCTTGATGCCTTTGTAGATTTTCTGCAAAGTCTCAGTCTCCTTTTGTTGGCCAAGAGTCCCAGAGAGTCCAAAGATCTGATCTCCATACTCGAGAAACAAACCCACATTGGACATGTAGTTTGTGATGGCTGTCATGTCACTCAACTTGGACTCATGTTTCATTTCAAGAAACTGCTGTAGTCCATCTGACAGTACTCTGAAGTTCTCAATAACACCTGTGTTGCTGTAGTCAACAGGTACTATCCCATGTCTCTCGATGATATATTCATGGCCCATTGTCATGGTTTGTGCTTTCAATGCATTTTGAATCCAAACCTTTAGGTTTGACTTGACCAGATCTGACAGAAAGCCTGGGACATAGAAGCGACATTTATCTTGGCTCAGGTCACATGGTGTAAAACACAGGACATCTTTAATTTCTGCTTCCACAGCTCTCTGTACACTCTCTGTATCAGAGTACATGTACTGACAGAAGCCTCCTTTGATCAAAAGCAGTGGCACCCTCTGTCTTCCAGTCGTTTCTTTTTGTGGTACCTTCCACAGTTCCTCTATCACTCCATCATCATTCATGCAGTGCAGAGCAAACCGGCAAGATGGGAATCTCCCCTCTACTGTCTGAAACAACTTTGCCAACTGGTGAGCAGTAACACCTGCAGTTTTTTCAGTCAAGAGACTTGAGTTCTTTCTCAGGTCCTTGACCGAACCTTTAGCCAGTATGTCTGTGTCCTCAGCCATTTGAAGGACGGTGAACTCGTCAACATCTTTGCGCTTTATGTTTTCAAGCACAACTTGGTGAAATGGGTACTTTCGCCCCACAGTTGTCTCTGAGCCAATCTTGTTGTACTGATTAGCAGTGGCCCAAATGAAAGCTAAGAGTGGATTGAGATGTTGCAAAGCAGGCATATTGTTACTTATATAGACAAAGTCTTGACCCCTATCCAGCATCAAGGAATCCACTTCATCCACAATTGCACATTCAAATGTTCTTTGCCCAAATATGTCTTTCCTTTCAAATCGCTGGCCTAGCCAGTCTCCAGCAAACTTGTGAGCAGTACCATACACGACCTGACACTCATAGCACTTTTTTAAAAGGTCTTCTTCTTGTTTGTTGGTGTTGCAGTTGACAGTGATGTTCAAAATGTCATAAAATTCTCGCCAGTCTTTCAAATCTCTCTCTGCAAGAACTGGTGAACTAGTGATGATGTCTACCTTTTCTCCTCTCATAGCTCGAAAAGCTGCAAACATTGCCACAATACATGACTTCCCCTCTCCACTGTTGACCTGAATTAGCCGTCCTGTTTGGGAAAGAGCCATGATACACCAGCTCACCATCTGCGTCAGTCGGGGTCTGAAGTGAGTTTTTTCAGCTGCCTGACAAAGCTTCAGCAGCACTTGTTTCAAGTCACTGTTCTGTGATCCATCATTGTGTGAAGTTACACCTTTGTTGACTGATGACACAATGTCTCTCACATCATCTAAGAGCTTCTCATTAATTTGATTTAACTTTTGTTGACGGATTTCCTCAAGAATTTCATCCAGTTGCTTTTCAGGGTCATCGGCTAAACAGTTCTTGAGGTCTTCATCTGTCACAGTCTCGTCTTGGACCAGCTCAATGAGTGTCTTCTTTCTTGTCCGACATTTCCAACTCGGAGTGATGTAATTAATCTCTATGCAGTGCAACATGTTCAACATCCATGAGAGGAGCTGTGATCGGTCAGTTGTTGTTGACTCAAATCGCCTCAGAAGAGCATCAAACAAGTCTGTGGCATCCGCTGGGCTCCATTTGATGTTTGTAACCAGTCCCTGCAGCTTGTTGAGAAGATGCTTTTCATTATTGTCAGAAGTCAACAAACTCTGAATAATATGTAAAACTCTGAGGTTATTCAAGAATTCTGCGACTCCAGTATCAGATGTGTCAGATTCAGCCATTTTGTAGAAAAACTGTAAAATCTGGTCAAAACAGAAATGGAAATAATTGAATTTTGAGATTCTGACTTTAAAACTGTACACATTTCCAACACATGCTTTACCATAATATACAGTATATACTGTTGTGATAACAATATACTAAATAACTATTGGTGTGTGCCAAGGCGTTGTTCAAATGCACTGAACATTTTTTAAATGCAATACTTTTGTTCCCATTTTTCCACAGATTTAAATTAAAGATCTAAGACTTTTTCATGCACTCAGAAGATACATTTCTCTGAAATGTTGGTTGCGAAGTCTGTGCTGGTGAGCACATTTATTTACCAAGATAGGACCCGCTGTGAGGGTCCAAAGGACAGAGGGATGTTGTATGCTGTAAAGCCCTCTGAGGCAAATTATGATTTGTGATATTGGGCTTTATAAATACAATTGAAAATGGAACTGAAAGTCCACCAGAGTTGCCCATCGACTGAATTTTCTTGTCAGTGCTATACCCCCCAAGTTGTTTCTGTGAATTTGGCAGTACATCCAACCAGCCATACAACCACAGACCACATGTAACCACACAACCTAAGACCTAAATATCTAGGGTCTTCTTCACCTGCAAGATTGTCCTTACCAACTGGAGTGGGCAAATAGCAGATGGCATTGTGTGGGCAAGCGGTTTGCTAATGCTGACGTTGTAAACAAAGTACCCCATTGTGGCGGTGGGGTTATGCAGGGCTCTCAAGTTTTGATCTCAGTTCAGAGTGAGATTTTTGCTGGATGGCGGGTTGATGGGGGACAGGGCTCTGATGTGGCAGGCCTTGGGTATGGTAGTTTATAAAGGATTCAAATCTCAAATGAGTCATCAACCATCTATATGCACTCATTGTTTAATGCCACTGGTATTTTTATATTAACAATGAAAAAAAAACTGTGAGTGAATCCCATAAAAGACACTAAAAGACAGGAGAGAGGGGAGTATTTTTCTTGTCAACACAAACTAGTCCTACAACACTCGAGGTCTAAAAACAGGTGTTTAAAATAGCTGCTGAAATTAGCAAGGATGCTGTTGGCTAAAGTTGACATGCGGTCTTGTCAAACTCTAACAAACTGTAACAGCTGATACTCCCTGAGATGAGCTCTCATTGTTTTCCTTCTGTGCAACAAGTAATTTCATTCAGTCGGCTTCAAAATCAAATGATGGGATGACTTACTGGCATGTGATAAGGCACCCCGTCTTGTGTGTGCACCCTCTTCTCAACATTGTTGCTAAGATCACCTGTACCTTAACCTTACCCGGATACAGCAGTGCTATTTTCTGATTGGCTAATGGGTAGCTGTGTCTTATTTTTATTGGCTGGAGCGTGGCACACTTTTGTTGGTCTCTACGGTGCCCACAGCTTCTTGCAACACGTTCCACTGCATATACAGTGAAGTAACTTGGTGGCTCTTATCATAACATTAATAACATAATTTTTTTATGCGTGAGAAATACCAGATGTGGCGGGTGAGAGTGTGAAAAGGTTAAAATGCGTGTGTCGCACTCTCGAAGTGTGAGACTTGACTTGTCAGCGTCTTGACATGCCACACCTGTCGGGTGGATGGATTATCTTGGCAAAGTGCTTACCAACCTGGATTTTAACAAATTTGTGACCAAACTTTTAGAGAAATAAGTTTCATGTGCATAAAAAGTCTCAGATCTTTAAATTAAACATTTGAAAAAGGGGAGCAAAAACAAAAGTATTGTGTTAAAATTTTTGTTCAGTGTGTCTGCAGGAGCACACATTCGTCCTAATTTATATTGAACAGGTTCATTCACAATCAAGTGAGCAGTTTTTATTCTCTGCTATGTTATTACTCCAACAAGCAATTGCAAAGAAATTACAACTATTAATTGTAGTATGTAACTTAACTGAACTTAATGATAATGCAATATATTGTGGAGGTAGTCTGATACTCACCTGTTAACAGGATGAACAAGACGAGAAGCGAAGTGCATTGCAAGGACACCAGAGATCATCTGCAGCATGTGCCCCGCAGATTCTCCTTTTATTTCTTTTGTTTGTTTTGCATTTTAACCAACCTGTTCAGCCTCCGCCCCGAGGGACTTTCCTGCATCTTTCGATTTGTCAGTGTGACTTACTGTAAACCACGTTATTTATTATAACTGTACTGCTTTTACACAGTGGTGTTACACAGACACCAGTGGTAGTCATCCAATCCAGTTAAAGTGAAGATGCATTTATTAATTTTGATATACATATCAATAGTAGACAGACATACACAAAAAAAGAGACCAATCCTATATCATTAAGTGGAGACACAACAAGTGAATAAGGTAAACTCATATCTAATAAATCAGCATGAAACTTCCCCAGTTTGATTACTTATATTAAGATATCTATATTTTTATTACAAGTTTCCTTAAATGTTATGTTTAAATATGCACAAAAAGACATTATCTAATCACATATGCACTTACTGCACACATTTCCATAGAGAAATTGGAACTATAATAAACCTAAACGTGTATTTTGGATGTTTTCTTTCCACTAGTGTGAATGAAGCCATTTGTGGAAGCAAACTAGCCTAAAATCTCAACACTGACCAGTGCATTAAAAAAGGTATGTTTTCATTTTGCCCTTTAAATATTCAAATTAAAGTTTATTTTCTTAAAACGCACTTGTTCAAAATTACTAAAACAAACGTTTTTGTTAGAGATGCTCGATAATATCGGCACGTCATTGGTATCAACCGATATCGGTTTTAAAATTAAGGAATCGGCCAACGTACTGATGATATCGGTGCATCATCTGTGACGGCTAATAATAGCATTGTATTTCATGTCTCATCTGCTGGTGGGCCGTCATGATAAGAGTATGCATGCATAATATGATGATAATTCCACTACAGAAGAGACCTGATAACCACTAAAAAAAAAGGGGGGGGGGGGGGGGGGGATAAATATCGATATCAGTATTATTTATCGGTCATATAAGTTATTATATATCTACATATCAGGTATCGGCAATAAATCCAATATCGTGCATCCCTAGTTTTTGTAGATACAGCAGTATCACTTTGTATCACCTGAGGATAGTCCAAAGGTGGAACGCAGTATCGAGTAAGGCATCTTTGCATGTAAAACTTCAGTGAGCCAGCCCAGATCCTCCTTTATCACCTTTGCAGTGTTGTGTCTGGTACAGCCACAAATAGAAATGCCATGTGAAGACTGTGTACAAAAGTCATACCATGTCCATCAGTGAATTCCCCCACATTCACTGATGGTTGTCTTTCTTTCATTTCCTGACAATCAGGTGACTTCTTGGAAGCACAGTGTATTGTGTTGACCCTCCTCCCATGCACTAGGTGTCCCTGTTGCCCTAACCATCTCTGGTTGTTTTACAGGTGCTGAAGGGTGTGTCACCAGCAGCAGTAGCCACACCAGAGGCCTGACTCTATGGAGCAGGATTTGGGTTTGTGAGGTAACTTCAGGACTAACCGTGGGTTTTCAATAGTATGAGGCTGGTTCACTTATTGCCAGGATAAATCACCATGGTAACATCTGCTGATCAGCTAACCTGCCTGCAGCAAGTTAACGTCAGAGGGCCCACAGCATGGTAGGCCTACATGATACATCACCATTACCCTGCTTTATTTTAAATGCTTTTTCAATATTTTGTTGTATTTAAATTGATGAATTAGTGTGTATAAAGTTACTATTATTACCTCTAACTGAGGTATAAGTGCTCTTGCACAAAGCGTTACAGATCGTCCTTTGTTCCATCTGCTATCACTTATCTTAACCAGCAGTGACCCTTAGTGTCCATGACTTACCCCTGAGAGTGTGACACTGGATACTGTGTGTTGTGTATTGTACTGTCTTCTTGTACTCATGACTGCTGTCTGTATCTCAAATTGTCCCAGTGGGAAATACCTTACCTTTAGTGATGGCCAAATGAGGCCTCATGAACCACTGTCTTTATTCTCTGACCCCACCAGATAGCGCTCTTGGTTTAAAGACAAAGGCTGAAGGACTGGCAATGAAGTGTGCTTTCAAACCTTTGTTGAACAGACAGCGCCATCTGGTGGCTTCAGAAAATAAAGACAGTGGTTTATGAGGCCTCATTTGGCCGTCACTACTTACCTTACCCATAGATTATATATAAAGATGGACGACATGTCTCCTCTTACCCCCACTGTACAGCACAGTGTTGTGATGTCAGCTGCTGTGAATGTCCTCAGCACTGTCATGTGTGTGACTGATGGCTGTTATTGTATAACTACAGAACAGAGAGAACCTGCTCTTGTCACACTATGGCTTGGCTTCATCATGTCCAGCAAGTAAAGAAATGCATATACTCAAATTTGAGTACAATTAAATAATGTAAGTATAGGGCTGTCAAGTTATTTTATAACATTAATCTAATTAAAGACATGCTCTGTGATCACTTAGTCTAAATTAATCGCTTACATTAGTTTTTGCTGTGAAAGTATTTTAAAAAATTTAATTCAAATGAATTTTGGCAGATGTGTCGTGGTAAAGCTGCTGGACTTTGGACACAATTGTCCCCCTGTCCTCTACCACCGAAACTGGTCTGCAGTCCATTGTAGTCCATTTTGTTGTTCCCAGGCAGACTGTGTTGAGTGTGGCTTGACGGGGCTAGCTGCTAGCACTAGCATCAGAGGTTGTGCTAGCTCAGACCTGCTTTGTGTTGAGGTGATATTTCTGGCTTTAAGTACTCCGATGGTGCGAAAATTCCTCACTAGAGAAACTGCAGAGGACTGCGCTCCCATCAACACTTCCATCTGGGCGTTTCTTAAATGTAAATGTTCCACTGACGGGGTCGTCTCGTCTGCCTTTATCATGTAGCAAAGCCACTGTGGCCTTCAGTGACACACCAGGTCAAAGGGCACCATAGAGCATGATTAATCAGTGTAATTTTTTTAACCCGTTATTTTTTCAGTGATTAATTAATAAAAATTACTGACTTCTGGTCTATTAACAGTGTATAAAATGCTGCACCCTGCTTTCGTCCCCACAACCGTCTGTTCTGTTGCCATGGCAACAGATGCTCGTAAGTTGCGTGTTTTCGTTTCCGGTACATGGGACCTTAAAAATAGATTTCACATAATGTATTTCAGTGGCTAGATGAAAATTATTTTCTGGTCCTGTTTGAATTGTGCCATGAATTTCACATATGTGGTTTGTGAATTTTTAGTATATTTTTTTGTGCAAAGAAGGCTACAATTTAGCGGGAAGAAGTTTGATACTCACAGAAAGTCTGCGAGCTTTCACATGCGGAAGTGACGTCATCAGCTGGGTGATCACATTCTATCTGAAAACGGCCGAGTGATACGGGTGCATTTTCGTTTGGACCGGTGGAAAGTTTGTTTCAAAACTCCATGTGTATAAAATGCAAATCCACACGCATAGAACTGAGATCCACAAATGTTTTTTCGATCCACAAATAAAAACTGAATTCACAAATGCCTGTTCGAAAGTTGTAAATGTTAGGAAAATATTCACAAATGCTTTTCATTTATTTGCAAATTAATTTAATGTATTCACAGATAATTTTTTTGTATTTGTGGAATGTGTTTTATATTTACAGATTACACATTTACACACAGATTGTTCATCTGTTCACACACATAATTATGAAACAAATCTATCTCCATATCATCTAGTCAGAGGCCAAAGCGCCACCTGGGGTCTGTCTGTTCACATGCCTTCTTGTTTTAGGGCCTAAACCTAACCAAGCCTTAACTACAGAGTTGTCATGTCATAAAACTGGCTGCTTTTTTAACAGTGATTTGTAATGGAATGACGTCAATCTGCTGCTTGTTACATAAAGTGATCACCTCCTGTTGTTTATTTTAGCAGGACAGCCCCAGCAGACACTGGGTGTTCACATCAATACATGGGAAAACTTTTAAAAAATGCATGTGCAAGTATATGAAGTATATGTCAGACATGAATTTGATCATTCATCCACGTCTCCTCTGATCCCAGTCTGAATTGTTTCGTAGACGTGGACGTGTGATTGGCTTCCCATGTTGTACTTCATTATGTCCAGCAGATGGCAGCAGACTGACCACAGCATAGAGTCCACTCATTTCTCTGTAACTGACTCACTCACCAGTGACCTCTGACCCCACGGCTTTGTACATGTCTTTTCAAGCGTCATGGAAAGTTTCTCTGCTCCTGTTTTAACAAAGGTTTGCATGAATGTTATAGTGATGTAACATTTACATGGGATTTGAAGAGGTTTTATGCACACTTATTGGCCTCTTAAAAAACATTTTCCTCTGCAGTGGACTGCTGAGAAACCTGGTTACTTATTTAATATTTCTGACATGTCAGTGTGATTACTGGTGTACAGTCAGGGGATTCAAACAGCTGCTCTGTGACCTGAGAGTGATCTTTCTCTGTAGACTTGTATACAGGCCTCTCTATCACAGGATGAATTAAATGTACTGTCCTGCCTGTGGTGGAAAAAAAAGAGATGGGTGAGATAAGTGAGCATGGACAGGGTTCTTTACTGAAACTAATTGTCCTGTCTCTCCGCCCAACACCCGTCTATAAAGACAACAAAAAAACAAATAGGCTTTGTTTTCTCCTTGTTTCCCTCTGCACATGCAAAACGTCACCTGCAAATAGAAGCTATTTGGATAGACATGGAAAATAATACCACCCTTACAATGTTAGAGACCCAACGTGAGCTAAAATGTGAATTTTGGTTGTGTGAAACATACTAAAAAGCAGCAACAAGACCCTAAACCAAAAAAAAAAAAAAAAAAAAAAATAGTTATTGTTTTTTTTATAAAGGTCTAGAGTGTAGGATGCAGGGGAACATATTGGTAGAAATGGAAAATCATATAATAAGATGTTTTATTTAGTGTATAATCACCTGGAAATACAAATCATCATGTTTTTGTACCCTTAGAAGAGGCTATTTATATCCACATATTTTACATGTACATAGTTTTTCAGTTTAATTAAATTACTGTTGAAGCAAATAACTGAGAAACATGCATTTACAGAATGTACAGTCAGTACAAGTAGTACCAGTACAAATATACTGTACAGGCTCACCTAAAGACTTATTTATTGTCGTATAAATGGACTTTAGTTTCACTGTAAACTGATGGGATTGTTGACTTTGCCTGTGAGTGTGAATGAAAAGAAAGAGAATAACAACAAAAATATGTTCAAATCATTGCTGGCATAACAATAATTATATTTCTGACAATGCAAAAAATCTATATTTTCAGAGTAACAAACATGAGTTCAGTTTATTCTCTTTGTTGGCGGATATGTTTGAATGACGCCTTTCTTACTTCTTTCCAGTGAAGAGGAAAGTGTGTTCCTCTTTTTGCTCCCGCTGCATCATGTAAATGTATTGTTGCCATCAATAGATCCTTTCTCGACTATGGACATTTTTGACTTTAGTATTTTAATATTCAAATGCTGACGTCAGGTGAAGGCGGCTCAAAGAGAGCATCTACCTGGGGGACATTTTAGTCTTCATCAGCACACAAGGAGAGACACCAGAGTGAAGCGGCCGAGAGGAGGACAGAAGATGTAAGTTATGATTCTGTTGTGTCACTTTGATATATTATTTATTGTGTGTGTGCAGAGGTGGACAGAACAGTAATGTCTTTTTTTCAGTATATATTTCACATCATTTCAAATCAAATCAGATTTGCAGTTTGTCTTTTTGTATTTGCCAGATTTAGCAAACAGCTCAGCTCATTTGTGACATGTTTTATAATCACAGTTTATCATTTTAAAGTTTTGATTTCGTGCAAAGTTCAGCGTGTTTTACAAAGAGTGGACACAATAACAAGAACACCTGACATTATAATGCAAAGAAATCCAACAATGCTTCAATACTGTGAAGCTTTGTGAGGCCAGTGGACGTCTTCTTGCCCTGGGTTTTACCTCTCAGGCTCAGGATTTGGTTTATGGAGCTTTTTTTGCGATGCATGCAGCCTGCTCTGCAGACTCAGGGCTGAGAAAACACTACGTATCTTCTTCTGCATGCTTTTGGGTGTTAAATCTATATATTTACTGTACAGGTGTTTGTTTGTTATTGGCTCAGCCTGATGCATCTCAGTATTTGTGTTTTATTCAAATAATTTTCATGAGCTGGAAAACAGTGACAGTTTCACAGTTTGAGTCTGTTCATGCAGGTTTCATCCTAATTTGCATATTAGCTGCTAAACATCATTCTGCTTCCTCATAAACTGGAGGGGGTGGTGACGTTTGTTTGTGTGTGTGTTTCTTGTTTTTAATGGACACACAGTTAAGAGTTAAATTGTTTATTTTTTATTTACTGACAATATTTGTTAAATCCATTGTGTTTGGTTCACAGCACACTGAAATATCAGTTTCATCTAACAGAGCAAAGATGCAGTGGAGTCTGTTTCTGCTCCTTCTGATGGGTAAGTGGATCATCTTATCACATATACAGCAGTGCTGCTGCTGCTGCTGCTGCTGCCATGAAATGATTTCACTTAAAGCTCATTCTTATCATGAAATAAAGAGCAAATCATCCAGAAACTCACAAATCTAAGTGAATAAAGAGGCGTGGAGTAAGTAGTAGGTGTGTACTCATGATGTTGATTCAATGCTGTCTGCTCCATCACTGCAGTATTTCATCTGTTATTAGGTCAGTGTTCCTTCTTCATGTGTCACCTCCATGAGTACCACTTTGTTCAAGAGAAGAAGACCTGGACTGAAGCCCAGAAGTACTGCAGAGAGCATCACACTGACCTGGCCACAGTGTCTGACATGACAGACATGGAGAGACTCCGTGACTCTGCACAGAATCAAGGTGGAGCCTGGATTGGGCTTTACAGCGACCCTGAAAGAAATGAGAGAGGGATGTGGCACTGGCAGTGGTCTCTGCCAGGGCTGGAGTTCAATGATAGGGAGAGTAGATGGCATAAAGGAGAGCCGAATGATCATTTCAGCCCTGAGAAATGTGTGCGGATGGAAATTCACAAATGGTTGGATGTCCGTTGTTCTGAAAATCGTAAATTTATCTGCTATGATGGTGAGAATATGTAACTAATAATGTTATTATGTGTATACAGCAGATCATACTGTATAACAATAGTTTTCGTTGACATATACCTTCTCTTTTAGTGTGGGATTAAGTAGAAACTTGGCTGATAAGGTTAAAAATCATATATTTAAAAGTCAACTAGTGTTATTTTCTATTTATTTATTTTACTTTTAAGTAAGATTACTGGTAAGTGTGGTGATAAAAATTTCTCTTTCTCTACATGCAGAAATGAATTCTAATCCAGTCCTACTTTTAATGATGTGATCCACCTTGTTATATCACACACACTTTGATCTTGTAAACATGTGAACCTGCAGTGGATTCATTTTAATTTATCTCATGTTATTGTTTCACCTGTTTAAAGAAGAAAAAAGCATTTTATGAGATGAAGTAACTTGTAAACAGTGTGTGTTTCTTAGTTTGTCTGTTTATCCCACAGAAAGGAGGAAATCCAACAAGACATTCCATCTGATTGAAGACAGGATGAGCTGGCCACAGGCTCAGAGCTACTGCAGAGAACATCACACTGACCTGGTCAGTGGAGGCCAACAGTTAGAGGACGACGAATTCAAGACAGAGTATAAGTTAGACAACTGGGTGTGGATCGGCCTGTTCAGAGACTCCTGGAGGTGGTCAGATGGGAGCAGTTCCTCTTTCAGATACTGGGATCTGGAGTTATTCAGAGATGAAGACAGCAGCAAGAAATGTGCTGTGACTCTGCTGGATGGAAAATGGAGCTCCGACGAGTGTGAAGAAACAAAAGCCTTCTTCTGCTATGATGGTGAGTTTTGCAAGAGTCTATCTAACAGTATTTGTTTTGTGCTACATGTTTGTGTGTGTATGTTGAATTTCTTTAATATATTCCACACAGGATTTCACATTTGGATTCTGTCTGTATTCTCACTTCAAGGAAATATACATCTGTTTTTGGTTCACAATCGATGGTTTCTTTAACTGTCCAGCTAAAGTGTCCACAAACTGTCAGTTTCTTCCATGGCAGATAAAATGATCCTGATCAAGGAGAAAATGACCTGGGACCAAGCCTTGAAGTACTGCAGAATGAACCACTGTGACCTGGTCTCCATCACCAACCCTGACGAGCAGCGATGGGTCCAGGAGAAAGTCAAGAAGGCCAACAGTCCCTACGTCTGGCTGGGACTGCGCTACACCTGCACTCTGGGTTTCTGGTTCTGGGTCAATGAAGAGATGGTCTTTTATAAGAACTGGGGCGCAGATGTAACAGCGGATGACTGTGACATGTCTGGAGCCATGGACAGAGGAGGAGAACATAAGTGGTTCAAAAAGAATGACAATGAGAAGTTTAATTTCATCTGTTCTACGTGCTAAACCCTCTATACTCACTGGTAGCAGGCCTTTAATTCATTTACTCACTTTGTTTGCAGTGCTGTGTTACGTTTGGAAACATTTACACTATAACATGTGTTTGTTGAACGGCATTCTGGGACATGTAGTAATCCCAACCTGAGGGGGAGAGATGTGAAATCACCAGCAGACTTTTTAACAGCAGATTTAAATAGAGAGAAAGTAGCTACATTGAAGTCAGTTTCAAAGCAGCATCAGATTACTGAGGATGTGACCCTGTGATGGGTTTTTCTGTCTCTTTATTCTGATTCAACAACACCTGAGTTATCAATATTTGTCATTTTATGAGCTTGTTGTTGTTATATTTTATTTCTCTATCTTTAATTCATCTTTTGAGGTTGTATTTAGTTTTCTGTATAATTCACAGTGTGTATGGTCGACATCTTTATGGTAGGAACTGGAGTGAATACACCAGTCTACAGTGTACTGGTTTGATTTTGCTCCCATGTGTTCAAATATGGAACATTTTACTATATTTTCAGGTTTGATAAAGATCCGGTGATGGTTATATTATGTAAAATCTTTGTCTTTGATTATCACATTTTTGGAGTTTGATGTAAACAGATAATTTCACTCTCTGAAGCTGAATAAACTGTTGAAAGACAGAGTGGTCCTCTCTTTTTTTAACTTGAACAAAAGCTTATTTAACCCAAACTATTCTTTACTTAAACATTGTTTTTGTGCTTAAACATAACCCGGCTTTAACTACATCATAAAACTGATTGGTATTTTAACAGCGATTTGTAACAGGATGACATATCTCCTCTTACGCCCACTGTACAGAAGTGAGGCTAAAGTATTCTGGATACAGCCACTGCCATCTTGCTGTGGTGGCATCATTTGGAGCCAGAGTCTGTGCAGCGGGGATTTCGGTGGTATCAAGTTTCCTGCCCATACACCTGTCCGGCCGATCACAAGCAAAACCACTGAATGCGAGCCCACTGACTGATTCATACAATTATGAATCATGTTGTAAATCCCCATTTTATAGCACTACGTAACTAATGAAATCCAAACTTATCAAGAAAGCAAACACTTGAACACCAAAGAAGCATGCGGACATGCATACTGCGAAATATGACCGGATGTAGTAGAACATCCTGGTACTTTTGGCATACTGCATCTGACATACTATGTATTCAGACACACTAATTCTTTTTCTGACATACTAAATAGTATGGTAGTATGGGTATTGGAACGCAAGGCAAACTTTGCACAGAGGTCCAGTCCCATGCCAGAGTCCTGATGGTGGCGCTACAGCAAGCCTCTAAAGTTCAAAATTTTGAAAATTCACAACAAATCAACCATATGTGTTACAGATTTGCAACTTTCACCAAAATGTAGCCCCAATACTGAAGAAACATTTGTACATTTAAACCTGTTGTAAATTATGAAGTCCATCACTCTGTTTTTTTTTTTAAAACTGTAAAACCTATTGAACCTATCTCCTCCCAAAATTTTTGCTCAATTGACACCAAACTTGCCACAGAGCATCTTCACACTGTCCTACACAAACAATCCACACAGATTTTTGATTTATTGAAAATTGAGCCTACAGTGCATCAAAATGTTTGACTGTAAACGGTATTGTAAACATATACTTGCAAATTCTTGCTAAATACATGTTCAATGTTCATTAAAAAAATGACAGCATTTTGGAGTCATGGTAGATGATGTTTGGAAAATATCAGAATTTTATCTCAAAAACTGAATTTTTTTTTTTTTTTTTTTACAGCATTTTGAATTTTGCTCTCATGCCAACAATTGGAGTCAATGCAAAAATGGCATTTTTAATCATCAGTTTTTCACTTATGGAGCCAATAAATCATTGTTAAAAACAAATTACCAACATCTCCATGCTGTCCAGATACAATCTGTGTATTTTTTTTAGGATTTTTGTCTTAATACCTGAATTTTTGACAGCCGTTTGAAATCTGCCTTTACACACTAACAGCTGCTGTCTTGCACACAGGTGACTGGCTTTGTGAAGCTACATGTGATGTTTCTGTTTGCCAGTTAGCTCAGTGAGATAGAGGATGGTCCTTGGTGTTGAAGATTTTGAGTTCAAGCCTCAGCTCGTGCAACATTTCCATCTCTAATGCTTAGAATGCCACCTTTTTTTCATCTTCCTACACTCTGCTTGTTGCAATCCTGACCATTGCTGCGCAGCAGCTATATTTATTATATTTAGTTCCTGTTGAACCATCATGCAGAAGTCTCTGTCTGTTCACTTGTATTTCATGTTTCATGTTTTCATATTTCAGTATGTCTTAAAGACTGTGTGAAAATAATAAATGGAGTTGTGTCTTAAATCTATTATTACTAGATGTGTAACTTACTAACTATACAGTTTTGTAATATGTATGTCAGATGAACAGTCAACCAGTTTCTGTGATGATGGCTTGATTTTTATTTCCAGAATCAAAATGTCTTTAAAATTGTAATTTAAAAAAGTCAGTTCTTAGCTACTCAAAAATGTAAATTTTAAGTGTATTGAAAAAGAAACCACAATTACTTCTTTAATCCTTTAGTGTCAATTAACAATAACTTTGCAAATACAAATTTTACACAGTGTTTCAGGTATATGTCCCAAAAAGGAAAACATTGAAAACTGTAGTATCAGTATCACAACATTATTTTGTCATTCGAATTAATATAAATAAAGAATCAAGGGAACAAGTACATGTATCTTTTGGAGATCAAATAAAAACAAAATATAGGAAAAAAATAGAACAAAACTGAACTATGTATATACGTGTGTAAAAAAAAAAATTACAATAATATTAAGACTTATTTGATTAGTATCATCCAAGTTCTCAATAATAGAGATGAATTTGCAATTGTTCGATTGAACTGACAACAGTTAATACAAAAATACAACATATTATATTTACTGTCACAATAGAAACAGAGCCTGTATTACTTAATATCAAAAATGCATTAACAACTGAAACTAGGGTCACATGGTTTTTAAAGGATGTGGAATTTCCCCAAAACTTGCATGAAACTTGCAAAAAAAAAAAAGTAAAAATCAGACAGATGAACGTAACCTGCAGCAAACTTGAACTAGGCTGTGTTTCTTAGGTCCAGAGAGTTTGTGGCGAGGAAGATTTCCTTACAACACCATCATCTCCTCTATTACTTCCCTGATTTGTTTTGCCTCAGTGCTGAATGCAGAGCTCAGAGTATGATCCTAAGTAGTGTCTTTGCTAAATATCTACCCAGAGAGATCTGTGCTTCTAAGGTATAAACATGAGTCAGGCCGAGAGATTCAAGACACATAAGTTCACGGAGAATGTCAAAGGAGGGATGACTGATGAGCTGGCGCAACTTTAGAGGGTCTCTGGAGCGGATGTGAGTCAGGGATTCAATCGAAAAGACCGCCAAGGGCAGAAAATTGTCCAGTGGTACCACAAAGTACACATGACTCTCCTCCACTTTGACACTCCCACCCAAGTCTCTGGCCCTGTCTGCTGTTTTAATGGCCTCATTTATGTTTGCCTTGAAAGACAACAACACTTTGTGTCTGGCTCTCATGTGACTGTCAAATCTGGTGGTTGAATCACTGCAGAGGTTGTTGACTTGTGTGGAGTATCTTTGAGTGACCTGAATTTGTTCACAGTAGAACTCAACAGACTTGAGTGCATTTTGCAAATCTTCCAGAGCTTGACTGATGCAGTTTGGATCCTGATGGCTATCTTGTTGGGTTAATGATGCAAAAGCACGGTTATAATACGCTATTGCTGCCCAACAGGGGTCCTCTTGTATGGCCTTAGTGTACATTTTGATACTCTCTTCAAGACGTCCCTTTTTGCGCAGATCATTGCCAAATGCAATGTAGTGGTGCAGGTTTGATGAGGGTGATTCTCTCCTTGTGAGTTTTTGCCTGGCTGTTTTCAGGTCTTTACTTAGTTTGTGTTTTAGGTCCGTGATTGAATCGTTCTCATTGAAGTTTGTGAGGAGCCACATACCCCAGAATTCATTCAGTGCAGACAGATCTGAATCTGCTGGCCTGTTGTTACTGCTTTTGTACACCTCATCTAGTGTTTCCAGGTACTGACTGAAGAGCTCTTCCTTTTTCCGTATCTTTGGGATTTCGCACTCCACGTAGCGAGCTAGTGTTTTTTCCACAGAGTCATTTCTGGAATTTTTAACTGTCTTTGTTACTGAATCAGAGATTTTTGTCAAAATATTCAACACTGTCGAAGTCAAAGATTCAGATACTTTATCACTGTGGCTTTTTTGGTACGATCTGAGTTGCACTACAAAAAGATGTCGATAAACTAGCATGTCATTAGTTGTATTTTCCAGAAAAGATCGATGTTTGCCCACTAAAGCCAACAATTTGAATAATTCTGACAGATGGCTGGAGCAGACAATGAGTTGAGCAGACCCAGGAGATCCTTGTCTGGCAGTGCGACCAAATGCCTGGGCCTCCACACGAGCATTGTCAGGCAGGAAGGTCTGCACAACGAACAAACCTCCAGCTCTCTTTACCTGATCAGAGACCTGAAGGTCTGTCCCACGACCTGCAAGGTTTGTTGCTATGATGACGTCTCCTGCTTCAAGTTTCTTGGCAAATATTGCAGTATTGTCCATGTTGTTGCTTATGTAAAGCTTCTTGTTTGGGACTTTATCTCCTAGAGCGTTGTGGAGAACCTTTGCTCGATTGATGGTCTCACAGATGACCAGCACAGCCCTTTCATCCCTGTAAAGAGTAGGGTTGGTTTGTGCAGTAACAACGTTGCAGATTTTCTCAGTCCATTCTTTTTCAGCGTCTACGATCACACCTTCTACCTCAAACAGCTTTCTGCGTTTGAATGAAGGTATCTGACAGGTCTTGATGCCTTTGTAGATTTTCTGCAAAGTTTCACTCTCTGCTTGTTGCCCAAGAGTCCCAGAGAGTCCAAAGATCTGATCTCCATATTTTTGCAGCAAGCCAACATTGGACATATAGTTTGTGATGGCTGTCATGTCACTCAACTTGGACTTTGCATGTTTCATTTCAATGAACTGCTGTAGTCCATCTGTCCATTTCATGTTGTTTTCAACAACACCTGTGCAGCTGTAGTCAACAGGTACTATCCCATGTTCCTCAATGATATATTCATGGCCCATTGTCATGGTTTGTGCATAGAATGCATTTTCAATCCAAACCTTGAGTTTAGATTTGACCAGATCTGACAGAAAGCCTGGGACATAGAAGCGACATTTATCTTGGCTCAGGTCACATGGTGTAAAACACAGGACATCTTTTATTTCTGCTTCCACAGCTCTCTGTACACTCTCTGTATCAGAGTACATGTACTGACAGAAGCCTCCTTTGATCAAAAGCAGTGGCACCCTCTGTCTTCCAGTCGTTTCTTTTTGTGGTACCTTCCTCAGTTCCTCTATCACTCCATCATCATTCATGCAGTGCAGAGCAAACCGGCAAGATGGGAATCTCCCCTCTACTGTCTGAAACAACTTTGCCAACTGGTGAGCAGTAACACCTGCAGTTTTTTCAGTCAAGAGACTTGAGTTCTTTCTCAGGTCCTTGACCGAACCTTTAGCCAGTATGTCTGTGTCCTCAGCCATTTGAAGGACGGTGAACTCGTCAACATCTTTGCGCTTTATGTTTTCAAGCACAACTTGGTGAAATGGGTACTTTCGCCCCACAGTTGTCTCTGAGCCAATCTTGTTGTACTGATTAGCAGTGGCCCAAATGAAAGCTAAGAGTGGATTGAGATGTTGCAAAGCAGGCATATCGCTACTAAGATAGACCACATGGAGGCCCTTATCCAGCATCAAGGAATCAACTTCATCCACAATTGCACATTCAAATGTTCTTTGCCCAAATATGTCCATTCTGTTAAAGTGGTGGCGAAGCCAGTCTCCAGCAAACTCTTCCACAGTACCATACACAACCTGATACTTATAGCACTTTTTTAAGTCTTTGGCTTGTTTGTTGGTGTTGCAGTCGACACTGATTTTCAAAATGTCATAAAATTTTCGCCATTCTTTCAAATCTCTCTCTGCGAGAACTGATGAGCTGGACATGATGTCTACCTTTTCTCCTCGCAAGGCTCGAAAAGCTGCAAACATTGCCACAATACATGACTTCCCCTCTCCAGTGCCAACTTGAATTAGCCGTCCTGTTTTGGAAAGAGCCATGATACACCAGCTCACCATCTGCGTCAGTCGGGGTCTGAAGTGAGTTTTTTCAGCTGCCTGACAAAGCTTCAGCAGCACTTGTTTCAAGTCACTGTGCTGTGATCCATCATTGTGTGAAGTTACACCTTTGTTGACTGATGACACAATGTCTCTCACATCATCTAAGAGCTTCTCATTAATTTGATTTAACTTTTGTTGACGGATTTCCTCAAGAATTTCATCCAGTTGCTTTTCAGGGTCATTGGCTAAACAGTTCTTGAGGTCTTCATCTGTCACAGTCTCGTCTTGGACCAGCTCAATGAGTGTCTTCTTTCTTGTCCGACATTTCCAGCTCGGAGTGATGTAATTAATCTCTATACAGTGCAACATGTTCAACATCCATGAGAGGAGCTGTGATCGGTCAGTTGTTGTTGACTCAAATCGCCTCAGAAGAGCATCAAACAAGTCTGTGGCATCCGCTGGGCTCCATTTGATGTTTGTAACCAGTCCCTGCAGCTTGTTGAGAAGGATTTCTTCATTGTTTTTGGGGGTCATGAAACGGTGAGTTTTGAGTGAAGTTTTGAGTCTTTTAACCAAGTCTTCACCTTTCATATGCGTGTTAGTTTCAGACATTTTGTGGAAGAACTGTCAAATATTGACAAAACAGAAATGGAAAAGAATTAGGGTTTTGAGAGTCTTTCTTTAAAACTATACAAAATTCCACACACAGATTCTGATTTTATGTCTTTTTTCAACCCCATATACATTAGCACACGAATTGGATACCAGCTATAAAACTATGTCAGTGGGCAGTGGCATAAATGATATGTCAAGCACCACATGTGAATCTGCTTAAGAGAATTCTTCACTTGTAAAATGAAGTTTTGTGGGCTGGACTGCCGGTGACAGATGTAGCCAAAGGCATTTTGTTTTTGTTTTTTTATTTGTCTGTAAGTCCATCCCATTGTCATTAATGTGATATCTCAAAAACCTCAAGGATGAATTGATTAGATTTTGATGGTCAAAGGTCAATGTCACTGTGACCCTGTCTGTCTCATTCTCATGAATGCAATATCTCAAGAACATTGTGAGGAATTTTTTTTTCAGATTTAGCACAAACATCCACCTTGAATCAAGGATGAACTGATTTGAATTTGGTGGTCAAAGGTCAGGGTTATTATGACCTTGTGTCCATCTGATTGTGATGAGTGTGAAATCTCAAAAAGACCTTGAGGGAATTTCTTCAAATTTGGCACAAATGTCCACCCGGATTCAGAAATGAACAGATTGGGTTTTGGTGGTCAAAGGTCACTGTGACCTCACAAAACAGTTTTTGGCCATAACTGAACGATTTATTTGCTAATTATGACGAAATGTCACACAGATGTCTAATAGTACAACCCCAGAGCCTACTGGAGTCAGTCAGTGGAAAAATAATGATGGACATTTTAAAATTTCTTTTTAACTTTACATCATTTTTATGAATATTTAACCTAGCCCTTTTGAGGACATTTTAGTTTCGGTTTCAATTTCAACATTCATAACAACTGTACAAGGGTGAATCTTTCTATGACTCATCCATCACATTTCATTAGGGATCAAAGTTTGCATATTTAAGGGCGGGCCGCTTTGAGTGAGTTGTCAGCCAATAGTGCCCTCAGCTTCTCTGTCAGATATACGCCTTGCTCCCTCACAGCGCCAGCCTCGCAGCCAAATTGTCAACCAGCAGCTTCAGTACAAAATAATCTGTATCAGACATCTATCTTAAAACAATGTTGGTGGAACCCTGTTGATAAGCCACTGCCAAAACTCTTAATTTGTAAATGGTTTGTAAGGCAGAGGACAACCTGCTTTCCCAATAGTTCCCATTTTAGTTTGGTGTGGTGGATCCAGCATTACTACACAGTAGTTAAAATGCATTGAAAAATACACGTAATGACAGTGAGTCGTAGACTGACTGAATGTGAAAAAAAACAAACCCAGAAACATATTCATGAAATTGCACTTATTTTTCTTTTTAAGCTGTTCATCATCTGTTTGTCAGAAAGTACTTTAAAATAGGTTATAATGCAATGGCTTCACTGATCTGGCTCACTTGAGATCAAACTGGGTTGAATGTGTCCCATGGACTAAAATGAGTTTGCCAACCCTGTGCTACAGCGTTAGAAAATTGATGTGTATGAATGTGTTTCTAATTTGCAGTAATTTATATCCAACATGGTTTCAACCACAATCTTTATTTGGGAGTTTTTCTTCTCTACACCGAGCAGTTACCCTGACTATCAGATATTCATAAATATGGATAAAAACACAGGTTTTATAACTATTAATTCTATTATATAGCTTAACTGTAGTTTTGTTATTGATGCATGTAATGTGTTGTGGTAAAGTAGTTTGATACTCACCTGTTAGATGAGGAGTGATGTGTGATCTGCTGCCAGAGCATTTGCTGCTTTCTTTTATAAACCTAATTTTCATTTCTTGTCTGGGCACAGCCTGAAGGGAAATTCCTGCATACTTTCGGTTTTGGTACTACACCAGCTCTGCAGCAGTTACAGGAAATCCTTATCTCCAAGTCTAGCTAAATCTCAGAAGCAGAGCAGCTTTGTGTCAGACTGCTACCAGTCAACACTGACAGCTTATAATGTGATGAATGCTTTTTTTTTAATGGCGGAAAATTAGAAAGATCAGCATGGCAAATTAGATTTTAATGTTATATATTGTCACAAATTAGGCCATATTTTTTAAATAACACACATTGTTACTTATTTATTTATTTTATTTTATTCATAGCTTTCTTCCAATTTCCCAGGTGGGGGGTGGGACTCAGTACCATGACCTACATAATTAAAATTTTTCAAATAAAGTTTATCTTCTTGGAACAAGATTAGTAAAACAAATGTGTTTGTAGATCCTTTTTTCTTTCCCCTGAAGATAGTCCAAAGGCAGAGTGCAGTATCTGCCTTTAACCGTATAATATCTTTGGGTTTAAAGTAACTGGCTTAAAATGGCTTCTGAAATCTAAGCTTTGCAAGTCACTCGGCCAGCCTAAAAATTTCATCTATCACCTTTGCACTGTGGTACTGCCTGGTGCAGCCACCAGCCAAAATAGAAAGAAGACTGTTTACAAAAGTCATACCACGCCCGGTTGTCTGCAGACAAATTCCCCTACATTCACTGATGATTCAAACATGGCTTTCGTTTTATTTACAGACAATCAGGTGACTTCTTGGAGCATATTGTGTTAACCCTCCCCCCATGCACTTGGTGTCACTGTTGCTGTTTCTGGTTACAGGTACTGGATGGTGGGTCACTGGCTGCATGAGGCACACCAGAGGCCTGTACTCTACAAAGAAGGATTTTTGGTTTGTGATGTAACTTCAGGACTAACTGTAGGTTTTAATAACTATGGAGCTGGTTCACTTCTAACATTCTTCTGTTTTATTTTAATTTAAAAGCTTTCCTTTATTTCATTGTATTCAATTTGATGAATGAGTGTGCATAGCACTCTAACTGAGGTAGAAGTGCTCTTAGTTTAAGTCTTATCATTAAACTCCACGTGGCAAAACAAACTCCTAAAGAACTGGGACTATGTCATTGAGTTTTAGTTTTGAATTATATTGCTTGGTAACCATTTTGATAAAGAGAATACAAACCAAACTTGCTCCTGATCCAGAAACAGAAGCTCTTTTCCTCAGTCAGTGGGTGTTTCTCAAAGTCAAGGAAGGGTCCTTAAATGGCTGAATTTCAAGGAGTCTACCTTATCAAATCCCGGCTGACTGTTCCAATGTCAAGGATTCATCAAATTCTACTGAGGGTGTTTCTCAAAGTCAAGGATCCTCCCAAGTGGTCTCTCTATTCTCCCTAAAACACTGCTACATTTGTTCAAATTGTACAACAACATTAGAGAGTGCCAAAATTATCACAGTCTGCAGAGCCGAGGGACACTTGTTAGCCTGTTCCAATGTGTATTCATTGAATGCTAGGAAGGACTCTTGCCTTGTCTCTGTAGGATCCCTCCTTAGAAGGACTTGTCCTATCAAGGAGGGATCATTGACTTTGAGACACATCAAAGAGTCTTTACAAGCTTCTGCCACCTGCTGGACAAATAATGTTACAACACTGCATGCAAGAACGTCAGCAACTGTGAAAACACCTAAAGACAGTTTGCATGTTACTCTCATTCACCGGTGTGTATTAGATGATATTTGCACAATGTTAGAGCCCCTGACCGTACACCCAGGTTTCTCTGCAGTCATTGTTTCGTTGACTCTCAAAAAAAAGCACAGTCCCTCTCTAGTGATGGCCAAATGAGGCCTCATGAACCACTGTCTTTATTTTCTGAAGCCACCAGATGGCGCTGTCTGTTCAACAAAGGTTTGAAAGCACACTTCATTGCAAGTCCTTCAGCCTTTATCTTTAAACCAAGAGCGCCATCTGGTGGGGTCAGAAAATAAAGAAAGTGGTTCATGAGGCTTCATTTGGCCGTCACTGCCTCTCAGTGTTCAGCTGCTGTCCATCTACCCAGCCAGCATTTGTATGTGGGGCCAATGTGGATAGTAAATGGGCTGAAAAACGGGCCCTATATTGGATTGTACATGTGTTCCATATTGGCCCTATGGCATTTGCCCACATGGGTGGGTTTACTCAAGTGGGCCTCAGATAAGATGCCCATTATAGACCCATACCCACTTTGTACCCAGGTAGCCCCAGAATGACCCATGCGGCGCCCACTTCGGCAATCTGCATGGGGCCAATATGGAACATGTGGACAATCCAATAGAGGGGGCCCTTTTTTTATTTACTACCCACATGGGACCTACATACAAATGTTAGCTGGGTACAGCTGACACTTAATTATACCAACAATTAGGACTCAAGATTTGCTTGCAGTTATGTCACAGCACGGTTTTAATATGCTCTACACCAGCGGTGTCAAACTCATTTTAGTTCAGGGGCCACATACAGTCCAATTTGTAAAATAAAGAAATTGGTTCATGAGGCTTCATTTGGCCATCACTAGTTGTGGCGCCCGGGCCGTATGTTTGACACCCCTGCTCTACATTAGATCCTTATCCTCCACAAGGCCACACCTTGGCCTGCTGACGACAAACCTGATCTCGGGGTCAAATCTTTTCACCGTTGTTCAAGCCATATTTAACTGTAATGCAAATATATAACTTATGTTTGCGTTGCCTGATTATGTCTCCACTTAAACAATCATGATTTGACTAAACTACATTTTAAGATGCAATTATAGCTTGAGAGAAAACCTTGAAAAAAAACGTTCAGTTGATGAAGTTATTTTATCTTTATTTTAGTGTGTATGTGCATATTTCTGTAGGTTGACTTTCAATAAAGACCTTTTAGTAATGCAGCGTTCTGCAGTGGAAACATTTGCCTAATTGTTGTCTGAGTTGTCTGTTAAATGTACATATAATCCGATTGCTTTTCAGAAAATGTTTTAAGAATGAAGTGTTAATCCTAGGTCCTGCCTATGTTTGCTTTTCATGTTACTTGTCACACTCTAAGAAGCTGCTGTGTGTCTGAGGTAGGTGTTGGTCAATTAATAAAACACTGCAGAGTTTCCTCATTTGTCAGCACACAGCTTCAGCACGTCAACACTCCTGGACCACACCGCCCGGTTGAGCTGGGCGAGGACAACCGGTCGGTTTGCATTGAGATGGAAAGGTACTGATTTCTGTCAAGCCCACGCGGTCAGGAAGAAACCGGAAGTATTGTGGGTTTCTCTTCAAAATAATAGTATAACATGTATGCTGTGTATTTACACAAGGAAAGGCAGGGGTCAAGGGGTGACAGAAAACACAACACTTACTGTAGTCTGTCAAAGATAGTGTTGCTGCTAATAGGTACTGATTTTTAAGAAGTTTTTATTATTATCATTACTACTACTACTAGAAAAAATATCATAATTTTATATAAATCATAAATGTTGTAAATACAAATTAAACTTTAGTTAGTCTACTAGAATAATAAAATTAATTACTTCTCTGAGTCCACTAGTCATTTTACTGCCATAAAATGATTGAAGTGAGATGATTGGACTAAAAAAACGTTACCTTATTAGATAAAACATATTTTGATTACATTTTTCTTTGAGAACTTAATTTACACTTAAAGCAAGGTAATAAGTTGCATTATATATTATCCAAATACTCAACATGTCATAAAAGTGTATTTCCTCATTCATCTATTTCATCATTCCTAGTGGATAAGTAAATGTTTTGGTTAAGAAAAAATTCTTAAATACTTGAAGTAACACAAAACTTCATCTCAATGGGTCTTTTTTTTGTTAGCAAGATTTAACATAGAAAGCAAACAACTCTAGATAATAATAATAATAATAATAATAATAATAATACTTTTAAGACAAATCTTAAAACGTACATGTTTTCAGTGGCCTTTGGTTGTTTGTGGTGGTTTTAATATTTTTGTATTTTAATATGTTTTTTACATATGTAATTGTTCTTACTGGTGTTATCCTGTTTTTATTTGTTTACATGTTATATATTTGTGTGCCGTTTTTAAAATTTGCACAGCACTTTGGTCAACTTTGGTTGTTGTTAAATGTGCTATATAAATGAACTTGATTTGATTTATTATTATTATTATTAACAACAACAATGATGATAATATAATAATGATAAATTACATGTAATAACATTAAATTGAATTTGAATGAAATAAAGTAAAATAAAATGAATAATAAAATAGAAATAATAAATAAAAATAATTTTTTTTATTTTAAAGAAAGAGAAAAAAAGGCAATAAATAGAGTAAGGAAAGCCTGAGAATAGGCTTCCTCAAGTGCAGACTTTTATTTTGAAATTTCCAACACCGGATGTTTAGATACTCCTCGCGACTGATTTGACAGCACAGGTGCGTCAATGTGGGAGTTAATTACCAACCTGCGTCCTGTCAATGCCGCGGACGCACCGACACGTTTTAATGCAAAATAAGCTTTATTATCATCCTTAAATTGAACCAATAGGAAATAATAATCAGGTTTTAATTTATTTCTAAATATCAAACCAACTTTACTGATCATGAGAGGAGCTGCAGCCACGGTAAGTCTTCAGTTACATCTCAAATAAAGTGTGCGATTGATGCAACCTAATGTTTAATTATTTTTTTTGGAAGACTGAGCATGTTTGAAACTCGGTTATTAATTTTATTTTAATAATATAAATGTTTATTAGGAGAATGATGTGGAGGCGGATGATGCTGGAGGGAGTGGGGGAAGACGACCTGTGAGTATTCCTTAAATTAAGTCTGCGGTGAAAACATGTTGGTTGCATGTATGTGTGAAGAATTTTGACCCTGCAAACAATGCACCCAGTGCCTAAATTCCACCCTCCTCTTCCCACGTGTTACATATTTGACATTTTATCTGCAAACAGGTGAACAACCTAATCAGATCAGGGGCGTGTGGGACAGTGTGTTTACTGCTGGGTCACTGTGTGTTGGCATCTATGGCTGCTGATGTGTGTGATCAAGGCCAACAGGCTGGATAACCAAACCCAGAGTGTTGTGATGTCAGCTGCTGTGAATGTCCTCAGCACTGTCGTGTGTGTGTGACTGATGGCTGTTATTGTATAACTACAGAACAGAGAGAACCTGCTCTTGTCACACTATGGCTTGGCTTCATCACGTCTGTGCTTTCTTACCAGACTACAGCAAGTAAAGAAATGCATATACTCAAATTTGAGTACAATTAAATAATGTAAGTATAGAGCTGTCAAGTTATTTTATAACATTAATCTAATTAAAGACATGCTCTGTGATCACTTAGTGTAAATTAATCGCATATGTTAGTTTTTGCTGTGAAAGTATTTAAAAAAAATTGAATTCAAATGAATTTTGGCAGATGTGTCGTGGTAAAGCTGCTGGACTTTGGACACAATTGTCCCCCTGTTCTCTACAAACAAAACTGGTCCGCAGTCCATTGTAGTCAGCTTTGTTGTTCCCAGGTAGACTTGCGCAGTTTGTGTCTGAACACCTGGTCGAGAACACCGGGATTCGATTCAAAACTTAGAGTATGGATCCTATGCATTGGTTCATAAATGAGACCCCAGGTGCCTGGAGCACCACAAGCCGAGTGCTGTCTAGTGCCCTTACTGTACACTGGAGAGAAGGCCGATATCGCCAACACTCTGCAACTCACAACAAAATAATCTAGACTAATAAAACACACTGCAGGTAGAAGGAAGAATATATATTTTTTATTTTGGAGTGAACTGTCCCTTTAATGTCGATGCTTTATCGAACTAGTTCATGTATGCTGAGTATTTTAGACATGTGTTTTATTTTAAAGAATACAGCAGGTACCCTCTGCATTAAAGTCTCACAAAATGGAGTCAAACAATGTCTCAAAATAGCGTACTTTCTGCACAGGACAGGTGTGTTTCCACCTCTGGAGATGGAAACAATCAGACACAATATTTTACTGCAGCATTAGGCAATAACAGTTGTTTAAACTACTCTATGTCTAATTGAACTTATTGTAATACAATAAAAAACTACATGCACAGTGGGGTTAGAGCTCTGTCAACCTTTTTCGCACTGTGTCCGTCCAGTCCTGTTGATAGTTCTGGTATTTAACCTAACTGAACTCATAAGTCGAGCCTATGTCATCAGCAGTCAAATCAGACCTAGTTTTGCAGACCAAAACTTGCAGTTTGATTTGTATATTTTTGATACTCCTTTTACTAAGGGACGGTTTGAACAGATTCTTCTCACTCACAACAAAGAAACGTGGGCAGGTGATGATTTTCTGTGCCTTTTCCTCAGAGTGTTGTGACGCTACAAAATATGCTGAAGAAAGTTTCCCAAAGCCCCTTCCATGAATACCAGGTGTTTTTGAATTTCAAACACACATTTTTTAAATAGCAACTTATACATTAGCTTCCTTTATGATAATGTAATTTATTTTTATTTTTCTCATTCTCTCCCAGACTCTTGTTTCATCACCCTCGGACACCAGTGAATCATCTGCGAACGGTTCTCAAAACAAACAGGTTAGATCAGTGGTTCCCAACTGGTCCAGCCACAGGGTCCAGATTGCCCGTGTGTCATTACTTCAAGGTCCACAAAGTGTAACATATTCAGCATCATGCTTGTGTTTGGCCTTGTCGTTCAGCTAGCTTTCTGTCTCTGTTAAGTAGCTGCCTGTTATTCCCTCACACTTCAGCAAGAAACGGCACTTCAGAATAAAAGCCTGTGCCGGAAATTCATTGTACTTCAAAATCAAGTGTGTTTTCTTCTAGAGCCATCTCCCTTTAAAATGCATTGGTCTAAATCTTCAAAACTCAATGAGATATCACCAAGCTTCTGAAAACTTTTGATAAGCTTGCTGCAATAATGATCCACAGAAAATTGGGTACAAATCGGGCCTACGGTTTGTACAGTGTTTTTCAAGAAATTCAAAATGGTGAACAATCTATGCAGGCGGACCTGAATGGTTGTTGAGGCTTTTTTGTAGAGCACATTGAGCTGGGCTTGTGTGTTGAATTTTAGGTCAATCTGATTTACGGTGCCTCTCCAACGTTGCATTTTTGGGCCTGAATTACAGTGCCGATCAGGCCAATTGTATATTTCTTGGTCAGCATTTGCACACAACTTCCAATCGTTGGTGAAAATTTCACGTCCATGATTTACCATATCATCGGACATAAAACATTTCTGAAGAAAAATAATGAACTTAAAACAAGAGGGTTTCAATAATTTTGGCTTGAATCTGTAATTATAGATCTCTTTAGGAAATAAAATGGATTTGGGGCGTTTGAGAAATTCCAAATTCGCCACCAGACAGCAGGTGTAGAAGTGCCTGCGTTATCATTTCAACAGTCAGGAGTGTTGTCAAACTTTTGTTGACATTCTTGAAAGGCATAATGCATGAAAAGCATGATGTGTAACTTCCCACGCTTCCCTCCACAAATATTTTTTTGTGTGGTTCTCAGGATGTTGAGTTCCTCAGTGATCTTTCAGCTGCTTCAGACAACAACAAGCTACACCTAGGACAGGTAAGATTCAACATCTACAGCATGCACAGTGACGTAGGGTGCAACTGAGAGAAATTGCACCCAAGACTCAGCTAAAATGCCTCGAACTTGTCACATGAATTTGATCATTTTAAAGTGTTTGCTCAGCATTCATGATGCCATTGTCGGCAACAGGTTATTCATATTGTCAGAACGGCTTAAAGACAGATAATTATCTCAATCCTGCTGCGGCACAGGTGAAACCCACACCCTGTTTCTTGTTTTTACTTTTGAAGTACAATCTGACTACCTGTTATTGTACTTTGTAGGTAGGTGTGTTTGTGTGTAGGCAGATTGCCTGACTAGACTTTTCTATTAATAAGTCTGTCAGCATGTCAGCATGTGAAAGGGATGGAGTGAGCTCATTGTGCTGAGTGTGACATCAACAAATGAGGCAATAGAAGAAGCATCATCCGCCACATTAGTTGGTGACTTTTTGAAAACATACTATACTATTTTTTGGTTGTTGCCCAGCCCTGCATTGATAGATATATCATTTTGCCTTGAGCAGTCCTTGAGACAAAGAGTTAATTTCATATTTTGTTCATGGCTCCACCCATCAATTATTCAACATGTAACATTTCTGCTCTGTCACTGTCTGATTATTTCAGAATGGAGGGCAGGAACTGCTCCATTTAAATCCTCAGGTATGTTTTTAGATGCCTGCTTAGCCCGCAGACTCAGCACTTTGGTAACAGTCCAAGTGAAATCTAACACCTCTTCTGTCTCATTTCCTTTTCTTTGTTTATCAGAATGGAGTCAATGGGAGTTTGGCCAGAATTAACCCTTTTTATACTTATTATTTGCTATATACAAGGACTTCTGTTTTTAAAAACCAGATCAGAACATTACATTAAGTACTCGTATTTTCATTCAGCATATCCCTAATGACCCTGTGTTCTGTTATCAGGAATCTAGCAGCAAAGATCACATAATGGAGGACGTTGTGAAGGAAACTTCAAATGAAGTAAACCTTGATACCGTCTTTGTCCCTCCACCTGAATTTCAGAATTCACCTCTGGATCTTCAGCCTGAAATCAAGACCTTGGAAAATGGAGCTGAATTTTCTGAACTTCCAAAGGACCCATTCCAGACCCTTACCCCCAGCCTAATGCAAGGTGGCTTCCAGACACCGACACTGGCCCAAAATGCTTCTGCCAATGGCCACTTTGTGGACGTAACCCTGAACTCACCAGACTTATTTAAGCCAGTTACGGCACAAACACAGAACCTCTCCAAAACCTCTGACCTGTTTAAAGATGAAGAGGTCGATCCTTTCATGGCTGCTAGTGAGGTTAACCTCTTTGATAAATCTCCCAGTAGTTTTGTAAACCCATTCAGATCTCCTTTAAACAAGGACGATCCGTTCCAGTCTCCACAGACAATGGTGAACCCATTTGACACTACCACGACCAAAGAAGGGGATTTGTTTCAAACAGGTCCAAATAAAAGTGAAGAACTCTTCCACACCAGGGAAAGCAAACAAGATCCCTCAACAAAAGATGACCTTTTTGGCAAGCCTTTGTCCAAACAAAATCTGGATATATTTTCATCTTCATCCATGAATTCAGTCGACCCATTCCCAAGCCCAATTGCAAGGGATTTATTCCAAGACGTTTCCAGTTCGTATGACCCGTTTGGTACTACACCCTCAAGACAATATGACCCTTTCCAAGATGTTTCACCTGGGACTCCAGGCATCTTCCAACCACTTCCCTCGAAGACTAACAGCAGTGATATATTTGGGGTAACCCCCAGCAATACGGCTTCTAAGGCCACATTCTCAACACCTATACTCAACAGCCCATCAGAAGAGAAGTTGGACATGCTATCGTCCCCAGATCTCTTCAAGGCAACTCCTGCAGAATCTCACCCAGCCATAAAACCCAAGTTGCCCAACAAGCCACATGATATTTTCTTGACGACTCCTCAAGGAACCGAACATGATATTCTTCAGCCATCTCCCTTTACTCGGGCCAGGAATCTGTCCATGTCTTTTGGAAGATCTCCACCTGAGATGACTCATGTATGTAATAAGTGCCACTTCATATTTGTGCAGTATTGAGGGTCCCGCCATAACGTAGGATGCATCTAGTAGACAAATCTGATTATTATGGCGTTCATTTTACACTTTTTATGTAATCAAATTTGCAGGTGCCAACCTTAAAACGTCCTCCAAAGCCACTTCCTCGATCTAGACCACCAAGGCCAAACAAACCACCCATGCCGGAAAAACCACCAAAACCAGAGAGACCACCCGCACCAGCAAAACCTGTATGCAAGGAACACTTCTAACTCACTAATTTATCTGAAACTTTATCTGCTGTGCTGTTAATGACAATTTTTTTTACCCTTTTTTGGGCTGTTTAGATGGAACCTGAACCAACTGTACCAAAAACCTCTCCAAAACCAGCCCTCAGATTGCTCCCAAAGCCAGTTATTCCTCGCAGACCAAAAACTCCAGTAAGTGTGCTGTAGAAACTTGACCTTATTAGCTGCTCAATTAGCTCGAGCAACAAGATGTGCTAGGATATTTTTAGTCCAAATATCTAATGAGGAACAATGTAAAAGGTCATGTGTGGGTAATTTCAGATTGTAACATCATCTTTCTGTGATTGTGAATGGGTCGTGTTTTATTTATTTTTATTTTTTTATTTATTTTTTTAAACAGGAAAGTAAACCAGTGGAACCTGTTGTCTATGAGGACATCCTGCTTATTGGACAGGTGAGTTTAAGAGACGGGGATTTCCAGTATTTATTACTTAATGTATAAAGTAAATTTGATTAAATAAAAAACGTTTTAATTTTTTTTATTATTATTATTATTATTATTATTACTATTATTACTTAAATAAGTATTTGATTAATTGAATTATTATTTGTTTAATTTATTTATTTTAAATTCTGATGGACAAATTTATCAGACGAAAAAGTCACCAATAAAAAGAGAGAAACATTGTGTAAAGCTTGAACTATAAATTGTACTTCCCCATTTCAAAGAATACAGAATACAGAGTATCTTGAGAGAGACCTGCACCTCTTTCCCTCTTTCTCAAACTTGGACCAAACTCAGATTCTTAAAACTAAGCAACTCTAATAAACCAAGATTTTTGAAAAAAACTTTGGATGAATGGACGTATTGTTAAACCGACCATTGTCACCACTTCTAGACCATAATTGTATTCTGGATTGTTGTGGAATCTTTTAGGAGAGCTAGAAGTGTCTAATATAAATGTTTGCTTTACTAAAATCCCACAACAGGAAAAGTGTGTAGAGGACTGGCCTGAAGACAGCCCTCAGCTCAACCCTGACTTCAAACCAGTAAGAAAACATTTTCAAAAACACGTTGGCACACTACCTAACACTTTCAGCCACCTTCTCTGTGCAAAATAAACCATCTGCCAAAGACATTTCAGCCACTAAATTTTGTTTTTTTTTTCTTTTTACTACAAGTCTGGAACACTAAGACTACGCCGAGAATCACTGAAAGTAAGAGACAAACTATTACTCTAGTTAGCATTGTTTGCTTGTAACCAGAAAGACGACGCTAAAATAGCTTATGTCTCTTAGAAAAAGGTGGACTCTGATGGAGGAAGTGGCGAGGATCAGGATGTCTCTGGGAGTCACAGCAAGGTGCAAACTAACAATCTCACTCATCGGCCACCTGTCAGGCATTCTGTGGTTGTTATCAAGTATATCGTTTAAAGGGACAGTTCGCCCCAAAATCAAAAATACATATTCTCCCTCTTACCTGTAGTGCTAGTTATCAGTCTAGATTGATCTGGTGTGAGTTGCTGAGTTTTGGCGAAATCGGCCGTAGAGGTGTCTGCCTTCTTTTTAATCAAATGGATTTTTTTTTTTGTGATCAATTTTTTTATTTAGTCATCGCTGATATAATAGGGGAGGAGCATCCCCACAGCCAAAGAAAAAACAAACAATGATTTACATACTGGGGAAAACAAAACAAAGCAATAAAATGGAACCTAATGGCACTCGCCTTGTGGTGCTCAAAGCACCAAAAAAATACATTCCAAAAACTCAACAGCAATGTCTCTTTCCAAAAATCATGACCAGTTGTTGGGAGCAGTTACCTGAGCGGGCTATAACGTTAGCTAGCTTGAGCTAGCAGTAGATGCACGCTTCCTTTTGCGCTGTTATATGGTTGGCAGGTATACCTCCATAGAAAGGAAATAGTTCCTACTTGAAACTGCTCACAACAAGGTCTGTGGATTATCTTGAGTAACCAGGTCATGATCCATCTCGATGGGGGATATCTCCAACACTCTGCAACTCACACCAAGGCAATCTAGATTGATAAATAGCACTGCAGGTAAGAGTAAAAATATGTGTTTTTTTCTGTAAAGTTTATTTTCATTTATTTATTTATTGACAGAAAAAGGACAGGAAGGCCAAGTTGTCCCTACTTTCCAGAAGAGGGTCGAAGGTAAATGAAGCAACGCAAAATCCCTGTTTCAGTGCTCTTATTGTATTTGCATGTTTGTCTTTGTGATGGTAACAATTTTCTGTGTGTGGGAGAAGTTTGCTGATGACACAAAGGAGGCGAAGAGCAGGACACTACCCACCACTCGTAAATCATCAAAGGTAACAATCAGGGTGTCTGGAATCAAATATACATTGCGTAAGCATGTTAGAGTACGCCTAGTCTGGAGTATTAAGCCATAATGTGTAAGACAGAGACTGTTTTGCTGTACTGTTCAGCCAATTTAACTCTTGATTCATGTGTAAAATGTGCTCAAATAAATCAACACAAAAACTATTGCTGCATCAGATCTGAGCACATCAGTGTGTTTATAATGGCACTGCTTGTTTTTCAGGAGTATTTTTCAGAATTGCACATGTCTGCAGAAGAGTATGAAGATGAGCAGAATGGGATGGACTACAGAGTATGTTATCTTGTTTCTGTATTTATTACCAGCATTAACACTTTCCCTGCCAGAGTCTTATTTTTAAGTTGCCAGCCACCGCAAGCATTTTTGATCATATTCACTAATCTTTCAAGACCCACAGAATAATTTGTTGTATGAATATGTAAACAGGATATACATCAAACTAAAGAAGAGACCTTCTGTTTTTAAGCACAAAAAACATTTTATTCTATCTTAATCTATTTCACACTTAAATTTTTTGTCTTTCTCATTTCCTTATGTCCATTTGAATTATGTAAAAGAAAATGATAATAATGATAATGAACATAATATTCTGTGCGAGGAAAAACGCAACATGTTGTCATGTTCAATGCCAATACTATTGACTCCCTCTCCTCTGTGGTCGTCTTGCGCGTGTGTCACTGTCACCGTCGTGGAGATCCTGTTTTGTCCCACCAAAACGCCCCCTATCTTATAACAGTGAAAACACGGATTGCCGCAGTATCTAGTCAATTGCGGGGAAACGTTGTGTCATAAGTGGCAGATAATCTTCCTATCACAAGGTGTGCATTGGAAAGAAGGCTGGCTAATAGTGGGTGGTGTGGGTTTACCCCTGGTAGACAATAGCAGCTAGCTCCAACTGAAAGCTCCCCCAAACAGCCAGCCCAAATAGCATCAGTAAACAATTCTTTGTGGTGGTTGATCCAAAAAGAAACAAAGCTGGAGGTAGTTGGCGTTCAGTTCGGCAAAAGCCATAAAGCTCTTTGGTGGCAGGTCTCTCACTCTCAAGGTTGTTCAGCGCTGAAATCCCTCATGGACACTGTTACTTAGAAGCCTACTACACCTGCGCCACTGGATTAATTGATACGCCCCGTCCACCACCAACCAGCCAAAAAATTAAAAAAAATTAAAAAACTCATGTAAATACTACAGCGCATACTGCTCTACCCAAGAGTTTAACAATGTCTGCTTTTGTCAACAGAAGAAACATCTGAAGGCCAAAGTCAGTCAGCTGCTTAGAAGAGCATCAACTACCTCCGACGCACTAGAAGGAAAACACATGAACGGACATTTACCTCAAGAATCAAAGGTGAGTTACATGATGTACAGGTACGAGCTTAAGGACATTATTTAGGTTTTGCTTCAAGTCTTCTCCTGATTCTGCCTAATCGGCTTAATTGAAATACTTCACCAATAACTGACTGGAAAGATCCCATTGGATCTAGGAGAACTTTATTTCCATTTGCAGTTATATTTGGCGGTATGGCTCTGTTCTGGGGCCCCTCTGCCTTTCCTAGGCCGACACAGAAAGCCTGAGGTAGAGAGAGCACACCTGTCTGCCCTACCATGTGCAAACACTGAAAGCCTGAGACAGTGAGAGCAAACCTCTCTGCCCATCCATGTGCTTACATGGAAAGCCTAAGGCAGGGGGAGCAGCAGCAAAGACCATAACTAAACATAAAGTCCTTGAACAAAATCCTCAGTTTAGATAAAGGGATTCATCAGAATATATGAGTTAGTCTTTTTAATTCTATCAACTTTCTTTAATGAATAAATGTAGTTCAGTCAGGAACACTTTAGTCAAAGAAAACTTAATTTCCATTTGCAGTATTATATTTGGCGGTATAGCTCTGTTCTGGGGCCCCTCTGCCTTTTCTGGAGCCTATGCAGAAAGCCTCTTCCACGCACCTGCATGGAAAGCCTTAAGGCAGAGAGACCAAACCTCCCTGCCCTTCCATGCACCTACATGGAAAGCATCAATGACAAACAGAAATGACACTGATAAGTCAGACACAGCATGAAAAGGAGGAGCTGGGCTGGAGGCGGGTTGCAAAGCAGCTTGCAGAGGAAGCAGCAACAGTAGGCAGGCCAGAGCAGTTTAATGATCTCTGAATGAGATTTGCCAACTGGCTGCATAGAAGGGAATCATGTGATCTATCAGCTGACTCCCTTCCATCAATCAGCTGCTCCATCAGTTGATTGGGCTGAGATCAGCTGATGTAGCTGATTGGGGCAGCAATGGACCAGCAGCTCCTGTGTTCAGTGATTTTAAATTACTGTTTTTCTCAATGGGGTCTGGCTTTGAAGAGAGCAATGTAACAGCTTCATTTTCCCTTCAGAAATGGCTGTCTGACAGCAAGGTCAAGTGTTAAAAATATTCTTAATATATACGCCCCTGTCCACAGCAGTACATTGCTTACCTTCCATATCAAGACTCCTGTCTGCAAACTGGGGGTGTGGTGACCAACCCGCACTTCAAAAACTTGGAACTATCCCTTTAAGACAAATGTTGGTTCTCCTAAAGAGTTACCGTGATGCAGTTTTTAATGCGGTGGTTTGTTGTCTACAGGGGACAGTTTTGGATGACAGCACTTGTGAGGACGAGGAGGGAGGAGAAGCCCAGCACGAAGAGGTAGTACTTTTTTACACTTAACAGCAAGCAATATACATGTTAATGCCAAGATTTTATCATGGTTAATAGCAGCATAACAAAATAAACAAAAAAAATAACGTTATCTGATTATAGATACTCAAAATTTAAGTCTTTTTTGAGCAACTAAAGGGAGAACTTTAACTATTCTGGCATTCTTTGATATGCGGGATCTCATCTTTTCTCTCTCTAGAAGAAAAAAAAGAAGATGAAAATCAAGTTTGTGCCACGCAGAGGCTTTGCCATCACTGTAGACAAGGTATCGCACGTCTTCTGTACTTAATATAACACAGCATACCTTTAAATGAATGTGTCTAACACTGAAACTTTTTCTCTGAACTGAAGGGAGCACACGGAAACACACCACACAAAGGCTCAAAGGTATGACTGTATACATTTGAAAACAGTGGGTTTGTATCATGTGTGTGCTGTGCGTGAATGTTGTATTCGTGGTATGAAGAAATTAAAACAGTGCAATAGGTTTGGAACTTTTTTCCCCCTCAGGATGAAACACACGGTGAACTCTTGGGTGCACATGGCTACACACCTCGTGAGAAGTTTCAGGTCGGTTTTTTCAGTTAGCATAGCCGTTTTAGAGTAGTTATGAACTTGCAGGCTCGCGAATGACAATTACATTTAGGGCTGCAACAAAATATCTGGGGTTTTTTTAACAGTTGAAGCTTCTGTTAACGTTTTTGTATGAGCCTTTATATTCATGACATCATCACCCTTAAATAAATAAATAAATAAACAAAAAGTCCTTGAACAAAATCCTCAATTTGAATAAAGTCATTCATCAGAATAAATAAGTTAGTCTTTTTAATTCTATCAACTTTCTTTAATGAATAAATGTAGTTCAGTCAGGTACACTTTCGTCAAAGAAAACTTTATTTCCATTTGCAGTGTAATATTTGGCGGCATGGCTCTGTTCTTGGGCCCCTCTGCCTTTCCTTGGGCCTACGCAGAAAGCCTCTTCCACATGCCACGTGGAAAGCCTAAGGTAGAGAGAGCAAACCTCCCTGCCCTTCCATGCGCCTACGTGGAGGGCAGCAGCAAAAACCCCTGGGAACAGAACAGAGCAGCATCAGTGACAAACAGAAATGACATTGATAAGTCAGACACAGCATGAAAAGGAGGAGCTGGGGTGGAGGCGGGTTGCAAAGCACCTCGCAGAGGAAGCAGCAACAGTAGGCAGGCCAGAGCAGTTTAAATAGGGCACCCTGAATGAGATTTGCCAATTGGTTGCAGAGAAAGGAATCATCTGATCTATCAGCTGACCCCCTCCCTTCCTCATGTCACCCTTAGGATGATGCTCTTGAGGATGTGGAGGAGATGAGTCTTCAGTCAACCAGCAAGGTACTGTCTTTCTCATTGTTACCATTATATGAAATGTTATATATAGTTTTTTTTGTATGATAACTTTGCATTTATGTATTTTTTATTGTGATCATACTGCAGACTAGCAATTAGCTGACTTGAATCATGCTTGAGAAATGAAGACTATTCCATACTTATTCGACAAAAAATATGGTTATAAATGAGGACATATTTTTCAGGAACTCAATGCAACATGGTTTTCACCGTAACCTGTCTGGCAGGGGTCATCAGCTACATTTGTTCAAAGGCCAGAATGTTTCTAAGCAGAAAGTGTGGAGGCAGGACTATGAAATTAAATAGGTGGCGCTATGCCCCCTTTCAGCATGTTAGTAATGGACCTTTTTCCGGTTGATCTATTACGTCACAGACCAAACGATCGACAAAGAAGATACCTACGGTGAGCTCGCCGCTTACTGGTACCATGGTGGGCAACTTTACACTCTGTACATTTCGTCCGTCCAAAAATGCTCATCTGGTTTTTAGTTGGACTAACACAATATATTGTTTTTCCTGAATGTCATGTAAACGTACTGACAGAGAGAGAAAGAAGGTGGAAGGTGGACTATTGCACAGAATGGGCTGCGGCTCTATAACAAGCTGACAGATGGAATTATGAAGCACCCATAGGTCAAACTCACATATTTGGGGTTGGTAAATCATTTCTAATAAGATTATTTCTATATCAGTTGTTTTGGGGGTTGGGGGGTTCAGTATACGGAGGAAGAAAATGCTATCATATATATGTATTTATGATATCATAAATACCAGAATGCATGTTTTCCTCCTCACATTTTCTGTATTCATTAATAGTCTGTGGGCCAGATGGGAACCTCTGGTGGGCCATATGTGGCCCGCAAGCCACTGGTTGATATGGCTACTGTGTGATTTTGGTGATTAACATCCCTGATTTACAATGAATAATGAATCTCAGGCTGCTTTCATGGACGACGAGCACTTCCAGAAAACACGCCATATGTCTGCTGGATTAAATGGAGATGAAGATACATGGGAAATGGAAGACTGCAAACCTGTAACTTTCCTTTTCTTTTAATGCTCATATTTTCATTGAAAATTTTTTCACCTGTTTTCACTGAATGATCTTTTTTCTTTCATCAATAGAAGAAACCAACAAAGACGAAGCTGCTGCACGGGGGCTTTCAAAGCTCTAAGGTAAACACGTTTCTGTGAGATGTTTTGCTGCGAGGCGACAAGAGGTGAAAGAAATGTTTCATAAATGTGTCTTAATCAGGAGGACATGCTGGATGACCCCAGTCATCAGAAAAAGATGAGCAGCCTCTCGGCAGAGGAGTTAGACGATGAAGACGAGATGGAGGACTGCAAACCGGTATGTCCATTAACCAGAAAGTATTCTTGTAACATGATACCTGTAACACATGAATAGCAGCAATAGTTAAAGCTCAGTGTAAATGCTTTGTATAAACATGTTGTCATGCAATGAACAGAGCAATCAGGGCACCAATCATTTTGACAGACCAGATTAGCAACAAGTGCCTCTGCTGCCAAATGCGTCATTGTGCCACAGCAAGTGTCTAATTTCACAGCAGATGAGCCTTTGAAACACTCTCTGAGTTCAAGTGTAACCCTTTCACCAACACTTGAGTTGCATCAGACTGTTTTGAAGAGGGTGAGAATGGACGACAATGCAGAGTGACTGTTGTTACTTCAGATTTCATGCAGAAGAGAAAATGTTTGATTTGATTCCTCCTGACCGCATAAGCTTGGCATCTAAAGTAGGGTTGAGTAGTTGGAAGAATATATTGGATATTCTACACCTTAGTCTTCATTTACATTTTGGATTTTGTTGCCTCAACTCTCTACCAGCCTCTTGTTTTTTAGCTGCGCTGTTTTAGTGCGGGGTAGACTGTGTGAATGAGAGGTGTACCGTTTAAAAAATGAAGATTCCCCACTGAAATAAGTGTTGGTTGGTGGATCAGATTCAGACTTTTCGTGAAATGGTTGAATTTTCTTGAAAAGTCGTAGTGTAAGGCCGAAAGAGCGAAACTTGAATTCAGATAATTGCTGACAATCGCTGGTTGTTGGGCTGATGGTGGTCGGTTGGGGAACATATCACCCAGCCCTAGTCTTAAGCTTTCTTTAACACTTGAATATTTTTCGTTTCTTGTGTCAGAAAACGACCAAACCGAAAATCCCGCCTCCCATCCCACGCAAATCTAAGACATCCAGTGGACAGAGTGAACCGATTGGATTCAGCTACCAGATACCTCAGCAAGCATCCAGTGTATGTTCAATCTTGAGTTAATGCACAACACAAGGGCGCTACTATATGTAACACTTTAGTTTAAATGTTTTACGCTGGTTTGACTTTATGCCGGGTATTTTTTGCAGGATCCCTTTGCTGAGGATGACTTCACTCACACAGGAAGAGATTTCATGAAAGACATCATCGACAGCGAAGAAGATGACCTGGAAACCTGCAAATCGGTATTTTTGTCACGCTCGTGTTCACTTTTAGCGTTGTACTTCGGGGTCATTACATACGTGATTCTTCAAACTTTTTGTTTTGTTTTCAGCAGAAGAAGCCATCGAAACTTAAAGGCCTCAAAAAACACAAGGCCAAGGTAAAGCTCATATCTAATCACACAAACAAATTGGGTTCTGCTGTCAGATCTTTAAAAACAAGAGAACGACATGCTCACTTTTTATTATCTTTGTCACACCAGAGCAAAGCAATACAGGAGGAGTGTGAAGATCCACCAGGACCTGCGCCAAGTGACTTCCTGTCAGAGGCCGCAAGGGTACGTTTCCGTCTGGCAAACTGGAAAGTTGGAAAGTGTGGCAAAGAAATAGGATTTTTTGAAGTGGGGTTGCTTGAGGTACTTAACTGTAGTATGTATTTGTATGTATGTATGTGACTATGGTGTTTTAAGGGGATAGTTCGGATCATAATGGACATAGCTACCGTGATGTCACCCATTGGTTTGTGGACTCCCATTTTGAAGCCTCTAGTTCAGCATTGCGGCAGTCGCCATCTTGGTTATTGTGACCATATTTAGATGAGAGGCTGGCGCTGTGGAGGAGCGAGGGGTGGATCTGACTGAGTAGAAACAAAAAAGAAACCAGCTGATGGAGGCAGTGGTAGACCAGTGCCGCCTGTAGTCAGTGAGCTAACATTTCCATTTTTGTCGATGGAGTCTGGCGGCTTTGCAGAGCACATAGATCAGGAACTGAAACTGGTAACAGCTTCCCCTTTGGGAGAGGGCTGTCTTTGTCAAGGTTGGTTGGCATGCCCCCAGTTTGCAGACAGGAGTGCTGATGTTGAAGCTAAGCAATGTACTGCTGTGGACGGGGGCAGCAGCAAAACGTATTTTATCCAGCTAAAAGAATCAATATCAGTTTAAGTGTATGCTATATTAAGAAAATTTCACCACTGAGAAAAACAACCACTAATTGAGGCAAAGGTAGAACAGCGACTGCTGTGTTTTGTGAGGTAAAAATAATGTTTTTGTCATGGAGTATGGTGGGTTTGACGAGAGCGTAGATAGGGAGCTGATTAAGATTGCCAGTCAGAAATTGCTGTCTGGTGCAAAGGCAAAGCAGTAGAAATATCCCAAATACAGCATACACTTGAACTTATACTGCTATTTTTACATGGTTAAAATTAGTTTTGCTGCGGCCCCCATCCACAGCAGTACATTGTTTAGCTTCGGTGTCAATACTCCTGTCTGCTTCTCCAAACTGGGAGCATGTCGACCAATATCTGCTGTAGGTAATACACTGACTTTGGATAATTACCTCCCACAAATCCACTTCAAAAAAAAAAAAAAAGTCCAAACTATCCCTTTAAACTTGGATTATTTTGGCAGTGATTGGTATTAACATGGCATGCCTTTCAACCTGAGATGAACTTCCTCATCATCATCAAACGGGTTGGCATGAATGTGCTAATACATGACCCATTGTTAAGTGTTTATACTGTGTAACCCACAGCTGTACTTCCCTCCCCTAAACCATCACATGATCATAGCTCGTGATGAAGCAACACACAGTTCTGCACATCAGCATGACTATTTTGATTCTGAACACACCTTGTTTTGGTCATTAAGCCAGAGTTTTTGGGATATATCTGAGCTTTTTAAACCAAAAACATTGACCTTAAGCATTTACACCTCAGAAAACTACATTAATTTGACTGTCATACACAGAAGCTTATTTTCTAAATCATGAGTAGCAGTGTTCTGACAGAGCTTTGCTGTTTAAGCTGACATTAAGCTGGTATTAAACAGGATTAAACAGAAAACCTCTTGTCTTGTACACATAAGACTGTGTGGCATTATATTATGCAAAGTGCACTTTGTTGATTTCACCTGACAGTTGAGAAACTATCATGAGATGTTTTTGTTTTCCACCGTTGCCCCAGTTATCTCCATGTCCCTGTTCCTGATGGGACACATTCCTTTGACATGTGACTGGGCCGGTTCGGCGGCATAGCACACACACAGTAACTGACGCAGCAGCCAGAGTGTAGGAAAGTCTTAGTCTATTTACATAATGTCAGGTTATGATGACTAATCTGTGTGAATGTGTTCTCCACGTTGACGTATTCACTGGCTTATTTTTGTCCCATCCACCCTCTCTCTCACCCCTTGTTCAGGCGGAGTGGCTGGCTGCTCAGAAGGATGAGCACGCTATAGCAGGTCTGGAGGATGAGGGCGAAGACGGGGTCAGTTTCTCTTCTAAGTGGCTAAACAGAAATATTCCAGTAAACTTTTCTAGTAGTGTATCACTCAGGTGTGAACCATCATTGTCTTTTTTTGTTACAGGACACTGACAGTTTGATGGAGTGGTGGAACACTGTGGAGCGTGAGTCACAATCACTCTCTTTTTAAAGGGACAGTTCACCCCCAAATCAAAAACTCATATTTTCCCTCTTACCTGTAGTGCTGTTTAATAGTCTAGATTGTTTTGGTGTGAGTGTTGGAGGTATCAGTCGTAGAGATGTCTGCCTTCTCTCCATTATAATGGAACTAGGTGGGACTCAGCTTGTGGTGCTCAAAGTGCCTAAAAAATACATTTGAAAAACTCAACAGCAATGTCTCTTTCCAGAAATCATGACCCAGTTACTCAAGATAATCCACAGAGCAGTTTCATGTAGGAACTATTCTCTTTTTTCTGAATAAGACCTGCCACCCGTATCATTATGCAGAAGGACATGTGCATCTACTGCTAGCTCACCTAACACCACTGTGTTCAGCTCTCAGTACTTTTGTAGCTTCTAGCTGAATCTCTGTAGTTTGGACTTTAGTTTCTCTCCTGCGTTCTGTTTTTACTTTAGATATCTGCTTTATTTTACTGTTTCATGTTCGCTGTTTGCCGTATGTTGTGTGAAGACAATGAAAGACATAAAAAAAATAATGCAGGACTTTAATTGTGAAGACTCTATAGGAATTAAAATGTTTATGACTGAATTAGCTGAACTATCTGGGCAGCTTTTCTTGAATAAAGGCAAGGCTAATAATGCAGCAGGGAGGAAGAGTGAAACCAGAAACGGCCACAGTGAGATGTTAATGAAGAGCTGCAGACAGCAGGCTCTTCCTGCACCTCTGCAAACAGCTCACCTCCAACAGGTAAACTTCTTTTACCTGCCTTGCTGTGGAAAAACATATGCAGCAAAAATAACAGGGGACTTTAGCTGTGGATCTGCTTTTAAACATCATCACTCAAGACAAGCCATGCTGATGGCCCAAACCAAACCAAGCCAAACCAAGTCAGCCCATGACTGTGGAAAAGGGGAATTAATGTTTATATCTTGCGCTGTCACAAGCACGAGCCTCTTGTCCATGAGTAGATGCACGCTTCCTTCTGTGCTGTGATATGGTTGGGTAAAAGGGAAGTAAGTAAAGGGAGTAAAAGGGAAAATCGTTTTTTGGGATGAACTGTCCCTTTAAGTAACAGACTGAAGAAACTGAGCAATAATAATAAACTTGAAGGTCTATTAACACCTGTGGTTTGATTGTTTCAGAATGGGATGAGGTGCCGTCAGACGATGAGGACAAAGTGCTGAAAGAGGATGAGTCTAAGTAAGTCTGAGCTTGGAAGGATTGTGTCTGCTGTAGTTACGGATGTTGTGAATACAGCAGAAAATAGAAATATTTAGACATACACTACGTATGTTTTCAGTCTGCTTGTCTTGTTTGTCTTGTTTCTGATAGTATCAAGTACAAATTAAGGCTGTTGATACATTTTGCAAGTTGCACGTAGCAACTTTGTAAATGGGTATGATTTATTACATTCACAAGGAACATTATGTTTTGGGTAATCTCCACTAACACTATATGCAAATCAGTATGGAATCTGATAGCAACAGAGGCTGGGAAAAAATGACCTGCAAAATGTCAAATAAACACGTACTGACCAGGATGAGACTTAAAATGGCTACTAAGAGATACAAAGGAACTCTAATATAACAAAAGCTGATTAGAGTTTATTGGTCAAAGGTTAAAGATCAAGGTCACTGTGACCTTATCTGTCTCATTCTCACGAACACGATATCTCAAGAACACCATGGGGGAATTCTTAAGATCTGGCACAAATATCCACTTGGACCAAAGAATAAACTGATTTGAATTGTGTGGTTGAAGGTCAAAGGTCAAGGTCAGTGTGACCCAACAAAATGTGTTTTCGGCCATAACTCAAGAATTCATATGCTAATTATGTCAATACTTCACATCAATGTCTAATAGGTTGAAGTGACAAAGTGATGGCATTTTGATATCTAAGAAGTCAAAGTTCAGCTTCACTGTGACGTCATAATGTTCTGCATAAAACACTTTTCTGGCCATTACTCAACGTCACCTCTCAGTAACACAATGGGAGAAATCTGGTCAGATGTTTAATTGGTGACACTCATCTTGGGCACCCACCTTGAAAATGAGATGTTGGACTGTAAACAATGAGGGGCGCACCAAAGAGGATGTCTTGGACAGGATATACATTATTCAGATATCTGCTGGCTACACCTGAACCCCCGAAATATTGGTCAGACCTATAGCCAATAGGTTTCAAGATTGTGTTTCTGCTACAGAGTTAACCTGAACCTGAACAAACATAAGAATTAGAATAAAAAAATCTTAGTAATATTGTCTGCATTGAAACTGTTGTTTGCTCCCTAAAAATCCCAGGTCATTCACCATCTTGGCAGACAAGGTTAGTCGCGGCCTACGTGTCTTCAACAAAGTCTTCACAGAGCGAGCTGAGGTCCTCTGGCAGTCCGTAATCACGCTCCACGCCATCGCTGATGACATCAACAACTTCCACCACAAGGCCAAAATCGCTGGCATTACCGGTGGCACCACCACAGCCGTGGGGGGTGTGACTGCCATCGCCGGTTTGGTTCTGGCACCCATTACCCTTGGTGTCTCTCTGGTGATTACCGCTGTTGGCGTGGGTGTGGCGACGGCTGGAGGAATCGCTTCAGCCTCTGCTGCCATCTCGGATAACGTTAACAACATGCAGGACCGGAAGAAGGTAAGCTGTTGTAGGAGACAATGCTTACTTGGTAAAATTAAGGCATGTCACAATACCAGAAATGTAGTCGTCAATACCAGTACTGGTAAAATTCCATAATTCTTGATACCCAATTCAATATGTGTGGGTAAACATACACTCCTTTATCATAACCATTGGAATTAAAGTCAATTTTGTTTTATCATTTATCCTTGAAGATCCACCTTGAATGCAAAGTACCAGTCTACGTGGGTTCATTAGATTTTGCAGGGGAAGAACTGTATATTATTATATAGTCTACAGTATATTGACATATCTGTCTACCATTGTTCTTGTTGTTCAGTTGTGTTTGGACAGCTGGATAAAAACTAACAAGTGTATTTGACCCAATAAGATTAAAAAGGGGAGAAGTCACAGCGTCATATCACGCCATATAATGGCATACACAGCACATGCATAGTGAAATCGGGTCTGCACCTGCTGAAAGGCAATAGCTGGTGGAATGTCATGAAACATGGGGGTATATTAAACGTGGGTATATTACCACAATTATTATTAATTATAGAAAAAGTCTGTCATAAAGAAAATCCTTAAGAACTTTGGGGATGGTACCTTTGGACCAAAAGTAACCCTTAGGATAGCACTTTTTTTCCTATGTGCTAGATACCCCAACAGAAAGGGCGAACAAAAATGGTAATGGTATGGAACAGTTCCATTGGTAGCATCCAAACTTTTCACAGTGGAAACAGAAAAAAGTGTACTGAACTGTACCGTACTGCTCAGTGGAAACGGGGCTTTTGACACCAGCGACCAGAGATAAAACACTGTCCCATGTCATGCCTGAACTTTCAAAGATTTCCTTGAATGTGTAACTGAGGACTGTGGTCCTTCCTCTTCATCCCCAGGTGGAGATAGTCCTGGATGACTACGAGGCTGACCTGAGGGCCATTGGGAAGATCCTCCACTTTGTTAATCAGGGCTTGTACAAACTGCGCGGCCATCCCTTCCTCAGGTCCGGCACCCAGCACTACTCTAAGGACTGGGAGATCCGCAGGGCCGTGCAGATGATCAGCTTAGTGGACTCGCCCGTGATGCGGGGGGCAGAGATAACGGACTCAGCGATCGGCTCAGTCCAAGGACTCTTCAAAGGCATGGACAAGTACTTCATCAAGGACTCCAGAGAGCTGAAGAAAGGCTGCAAGAAAGAGGTGGTGGCTCAAATAAAGGAGGTGGCAAATGTGCTCAATGACGTGGTGGTGGAGCTCAATGCCATCAGAGAGGAGCTACAGGATGCAACTGGAAACATGTGAGCAACATCCTGCATGATGCCACGTTGACTGTAGTTATTTCTCAAAAGAGCACTGACGCCATCTTCTGGCTAAATGAGGGAACTGCTGGTGTGAAGGAAGGCATGGGTTCAGTCGGTCAGTACCTCCTTTTAAGTTAAAGATTTTAAAAGATTTGTCTCATTAATATATGTTTTAGTTTAAAATGGCAGATTTTTAAAAAGGTTAAACTACAAACAATACGACATATTCCAATAAACTGTTGCAATGCTGCGAAAGATACAACCACTGTGAAGTTAATAATGGTCACTATCCTTGTTGTGGTTTTAGCAGAGAGGGGCTAAATCAACTTTGGTAACTTCTAAGGCTGTAGATTTCTCTTATTGTATTTGTATTACACTGTAAGACGTTTACTGTACACACAGGGGAGGGGCAAAATAACAGAAAAGCTGACACACTTCTTTGCGCACTGTATGTTCTCTGGGTAAAAGGTGTTTGAAAATGTCAGTTGTGATCACAGATAGTGTAAAGGGTAACTTGGGTACTTTTGAACCTATTTTCACATGTTTTTCTTTTTGTATGTTTTGGTAGCTCGGAGCAATCGTGCACCATCAATTTACGTCCATTCAGATTGTTATTATTATTATTATTATTATTGTTCTAAGTGTCTGACAACATAATAGAAAGGATCCCTACAGAGACAGACCTTTTCCTAAAGAGTAAGATCCTTTTTGTTTAACCATTAACAGCCCTGAAATTACTATCGCCAAACCCACAAGACTCATTGTGGTGTATCTCTACACTGTTCCAACAATCAACAACTCCGGTTTGGTTGAAATAAACCCTTAATTCACCCATTTAGATGTGAAAATATGTTGGCTCTGTACATGCTAAAATTAGTGATGGCCAAATGAAGCCTCATGAACCACTGTCTTTATTTTCTGACCCCACCACATGGCGGCCTTGGTTTAAAGATAAAGGCTGAAGGACAGGCAATGAACCACCTGGTGGCTTCAGAAAATAAAGACAGTGCTTCATGAGGCCTCATTTGGCCATCACTAGCTAAAATTACCATTTATTTATATGGAGTCTGGTGTCTTTGGGGATAGAGGTTTAGAGGCTGTTTCTGGTTAAACAAAAAGGTCTGTCTCTGTTGGGATCCTTTCCATAATGTTCCACAAAGTAGGTTTTTCTTTCTTAATTTTATGATATTGTCAGCAGTTCTCATTATTTTGTCGAACCCCTGTATCAGACATCAGTTTGATTAAACACTTAGAGTTGAGAATTTACAGTGTGACTCAAAAAGAAGAAACTCTCCAGACTAATATGTTGTTCAAATTGGATCGTTAATGGTTTTAATTTGTTGTTGTAGTTTAGAGAGGACTGTGCTTGTAAATAGTAACTTCCTGCTCACATGACCGGATATATTGTTAATATACTCACATTAAAATGTTGTGTATATATAGGGTAATTTATTTTTAATATATCACTGTACGGCATCACTTCAAGACAGCAGTCAACTACATGTCGGAGTAAAGAAGAAAGTCTGTGCATACATGTAGATACTGAATTACTAACTGAATGATTGAAGCCTATTTAATATTCTATTCAACCGTCAAACTAATTATCATATGATGATTTGTTATGAATACACACACAGTTATAGAAATGTATGTTTTAAAGGTCAAATTGTGTTGCCCACTATTGGTCTTAGAGGAACTTTATCTTGGCGGTGCATCACATTATTTTAACCTGAACAAAATGTCTCTGTAAATTATGTTGTTTTAATGTCTCCAGATATTTTATGTAACACAGAATCTTTGAATAAAGACTGTTTGCCAGTGTGTCCTGTTTGTTGATTTTGACCTCAGGTGTTGACGCTCCCAGCCCTCCTGCCTGTGTGTTTGTCTGTGACAGCTGGAGAGACGAGAAAAGACTGTTTACATCACTTTAAAATGAGTAGACGCACGTCGGTATTGTACTTCTTGGCATGTAGTTTAGACTATTCCAAGCTATAAGGTCTATTCGCTATTAATGAGTGGGAAGGGGGTGGTGCAAAACAGTAATGAAGTCACCCCTTCTGCTTCTGAGCATGATATTGTCATATAATTTATCTCTAATCTTCATTTTTTTTAGGATGTTCCTCCACATATAACCATCAGATATGACCTGTTCTGAATGTACATGTGCACTTAGGGAGTACCCTTACCCCAAAATGATTTTCCCCATCCAATCAATGTCAAAAAAAGTGAGAAAAAATAGGCTATAAAGCATATTACTAGTGATGGCCAAATGAAGCCTCATGAAGCACTGTCTTTATTTTTTTTAAGCCACTAGATCGTGCTGTCTGTTCAGCAAAGGTTTGAAAGCATCTGGTGGGGTCAGAAAATAAATAAAGTGGTTCACGAGGCTTCATTTGGCCATCACTACCTGCTGGCTCACACACTCTGTATCTCCACATCAACCCGACTTCATCATTCTCAAATTACACCAAATGATGACACCATGCAAAATAAACATATACAGACTTTATACCCAGTTTAGATGCACCTATAGGAGCAGCGTGGCACAAAGTGTACGTGGACAATTTGGGAAAACAAAAGAAGAAAAGATTGACCCCATGTGTACTGTTGCAATTTCTCCTAGCTTGGGCCCATTTTTAATTTTTTTTTAAATTATTTTTTGTGGTTTGAAATCCCCCCCAGTTTTCTCAGAACTTGATTTTGTAGCCTGCGGTGTTCATTTTCAGATGAAGCCAAGAGGCCACGCCCCCGCACAGGTGACAGGTGATCTGAATCAGGACTCTGACATGCGCTCTTTTCTCCAACTCTTGACAAGTTTATGGGTGTGTGGAGCATCCGGCCATCCCTCAATTGTTCGCCTTTGACACTGAAACTGTCCCTGAAATCAGAGCAGCATATTATCGGCAGTAATCTAACGCCGGTGAGGTCCGCCTCAGGTGTGGTCTAACCGGTCTGACGCCTCTGCGTGTGAAGGGGAAGAGAAGGACCGTGTTGTACAACTTATAAAACTCCTTTCTTTTTGTCGTTGCCCTGCGACGCAGATTTTTTAACTGTCATTTTGTTTTGCCGTCACAGGACTGAGGTAGGCACCTGCATTGTCATTGTGTTGTTGCTGGCGTTTTGTGTTGTCAAACATTCCTCTCTCGTGGTACATGTGACGTTGTTTTGTGTTGGAACGCCGTGTGCCAGACTCCGTCCAAAGTTGGGCTAATTTAAAGGTTTGCTACCTTTTCGGTTACTTACACAGTAGAGAAAGCGATTTTAACACTTAACACCACTCATCTTAACACACGTTTCAATTCGGCGAGTTCATATTTACCAACACATCACTTCTAAGAAACTTCCTTTAACAGCTTGCTCAGATTTCACACCGGTTTCCTCAACGTGTGGGCGGGCGCTAGCCGGTGGTGTGACCTACATAAAGTTGAAATACTCCCAAAACATGCGCTTTATTTTGGCCCTGATGTAGCCGAATTTGTCTTTAGAACCTAAGTTTTCACAAAAGCAGTTAACTCATCTGTAAAAGTTAACCAAGTTCACCAGTTACACATAAAACCTTGAATTGTCAAATCTTCGAACGGAGTTTGGTGTGTGGGTCCACGCAGGGAAAAAAAGGGTCAGCTGATCAGTACAATAGTACTATTGTGCTAAAAAACAGCATGAGCCATGTTTGCCTCGTCACTAACTAATATTTCAAACCCTATTTGTTTCAGTATGAATATGTTCAGAAGAGATAAAGGCTCAACAGCCCCAACTCCAGTGGTCCCACCCAGACCCAGCGAGGAGGTATGGAGCGTGTGGTGGAGGTTAGTGGGATGCTTTGTGTTTACATGTGTTTGATCCATTGATTAAGGCCTTTTATATGTATCATCAGGATCTAGACAACCCCACAGAGCACAGCCTGAACACACAGGACGCAGGAACGACCGCCAGCGCTGAGGTCACAAGAGAGCCTCACCCAAAGACCAAGGTAGGAACAGACAGTCACACATTTATAAAGTGTTCTCAGCCATTTTGACATGCTTCACCTCTACTAGTTCTCTGGTTTGGGGATTTACTAATGTTTATTTTGTCATAATTAATCTGTGTTTGTATAAACAGCATAGGAGGGGGGTGAAGGGAGTCATGCAGAAGGTCAACCCCTTCAAGTCTGCCTCCCAGGTAAAACATGTCGACATCAAACAGTAATTGTTTTCACTGTTTGATGTAAAATATAATCAGACTTTCCTTCTGTATTCAGGCTCCCTCTACAGTCAGCAAAGCTCCTTCGTCAGAGTCACTTGAACAGGAAACAGACTCCACACAGGTGAGAAGACTCAAATATAACTTCCGTTACTGCGCAGGAGGGGTGTGCCATATCATCTCCTTCATGATAATGCCGGCATAGTTTTTAATATCATATGAAAAATTCACATCGTGATATTTACTTATGCGTTGAATCAACCCTTTACTCTACGCTGTAGCCTGACATGCACCTCCCCAGAAATGTAACCACACGTCGTGGCGACGCAGACCTCCTGTCTATTCCTGTAAGCTGAAACCATTTCCCTCAGTGGAAACAAAACTTTTATTTACTTTAATTTCACAGATAAGAAACAATAAATTGTGAAGACAATAAAGCCTCCACAAAAATAGCGTTTTAAGTCCTGTGTGTGATTTATCCTGGCTTCATATGAGCAGAGGAAATCTCCACTCCTTGCTAAGCTAATTTATACAATGTAAAATGCCATAGGCTTGTGCTAATAACATTAGCATGTTATATTTGTTTGGAAAACATGTTCAGTATAAGACAGTTGTTTTGTCAGTGAACCTTGTGAGCTGTAATCGAGCCAAACTTTGTAACATTACCTTTGTTAACTGTTGCAGTTGTCCCTGGCTTCATATGAGTAGAGGAAAAGTCCGCTAGCCACTAGGCTAATTTATACAATGTAAAATGCCATAGGCTTGTGCTAAAAATATTAGCATGTTGTATTTGTGGGAAAAATGTGTCCAGCAAAAGACAAGTGCTGCGTGTACTGTGTATTGTCGCCATTAAGTCATGATTAATGTGTGTTTTTTGGTGTGTTTTGAATCAGTTAAACCCTGATGTGGACTAGTGTTTTGGAGGTGTAACTGCAGAGTGACACAGACACACCACTGTACAAGTCTAAATGATCACAATGGCGTAGGCGATGTGAGTAGGCTACTACGCAGGCTCTGCATAGAGCTAACGCACAAGTATAAATCCTGCTTTAGTAATGATGACGGGCTAATTTAGACGTTTTAGGTGGTGTCACCTTTGTTATAAGGCACAAATATGTATTGCAGCTCCAGACAGACTGAGAAAACCTCATTCAGGCCAAAAATGGCTCTTTTGACATTAGAGGTTGTTTACCCCTGTTCCAGACGTCAGGGAACACGCTTGATTGACACAGACTCCAGCATGAAATTCAAAGATTACCATTTCCCATTAAAAGCATGTCTGGTATCGCAACTGCAAAATCTGTCAAAATAATTGCAATCTCTTTTTTTGTGTGTGTGTGTGTGTGTGTGCATATTGTGCAGCCCCAGTCACAACAACAATTGATTCTTTAGTTTAACAGTGCAGCTAATGCTAGCTGAGCCCTGACATGGCAGATATTGTTCCTCTGGTGTTTACTGAATGGCCTCAGGTGTATTTCCACTTCCTGTTGTCCTGGAGGAGGGCCGAGCCTGATTTGCATGCATCTTGTAAAAACCCAAATAGATTGCTATCAGATTTTTGATCCGGCTAACAAAGAAGCATTTATGTGGCTCACTGAAACTGTTGTGTTCTGTAGGTACACCTACAACGTCTCGTAACATGAGTGCCATCGATTTATTCAGTATTTGAACCTTGTATTTCAGAACCCTGGTGTGTTCAGAGGGGTCATGCATAAGGTCAACCCGTTCAAGTCTTCCTCCCAGGTAAAACATAACAACGTTGAACAGTAATTGTCATCATTTTAACGACTGAAAGGAAAACTTCACCACCCAAATGACCATTGTTTATCAATTTTCCCCCTGTGTTGGGTTTAATTCGTGAAGATAACTTTCCCTGCATATTTTCACGCTGAACAAAGAATCCAAAAAAAGGCGAAGATGAATTGAAATCATAGGGACTGTGCTAGACATCCTCTTAGATTTTGGAAATTGTAAAAATGCAAGTGTTTTCCTGGTTTTAAAGGCTGCACCCAAAATCTAAAAGTAACACACACCAAGAATTATAACGAGGTGCTGATCACTGGCGGACTTGACCATAGAAATCAAGTGTCGCACACTCGTATGACTTTTCGGCTTTCAACAATTAACGATGTAATGTCATTTTTTCTGAACTTACCAGACTGTTCTAGCTGTTCTGTTATTTGCCTTTACTCACTCAGTCATTATATCTACATTACTGTTTGTGAAAATATTCTGTGAAAGCATCAGATGTTTTGGTGTAGTTTTGCTGTTGTTAAACGTGGACCCCTGTGACATCAATTCATCACGAATGTTTGCTGTTATGGATTCTTTGTTCGCCATAAGAAAAAGAAGTTTTTCATCCAAATTTAATGTAACACAGAGAGAGTAACTGACACACAAATAATCCTTTAGGTAATGAAGTTTTCCTGTTATGCCAACTAATATGATTAAACTCTCCTTCTGTATTCAGGCTCCCTCTACAGTCAGCAAAGCTCCTTCCTCAGAGTCACTTGAACAGGAAACGGACTCCACACAGGTGAGAAGAACTCTAATATTTACAACTTTAGAACAATTTTCAGAGTTTCTACATACAAGATTTCAGATTAAGTTTACATCCCACGCAGTCACAGGCACGTTGGGTACCTTTTCATATGACATGAAGCTGCCTACTTCATTCATGGTTCTGATGATGTCACTTGTAATTAACAGCCCCGCCTCTTTCACATGAATGTGCTTGTGGCTGGATAGGAAAACCCAGAGTTGACTGGACTGGTTGATAACCAGCTTTGTAGTATCGGTTATACAGATGGCCAGTGTTAGGGTTAGTCAAACCAGATAATGAAAAGATATCCTGGGTAAGTTGAACTGGCTTCATAGTACAGGCCTCTGGTCTGGTTGCCAAGCAGTTCTTTTTTTCTTCGGATGTATAAAACCAGGTTGTTGTTATGTGTCCATTTCCTATGTTATTCATATTGCTTTATTCTCTAAGGGTCCTCAGATTGAAAGAATCAAAAGGGTTTTTCATAAAAATGAATCCAAGTTGTGAGTGTTGTTTTGACAGGATAAAGTGGTGGCTGGCTTAAATAAACAACTAGATTGTGTTTCCCATCTTTGCTGAGCAACAGTTTTGTGTAAAAGGAATTAAAGGCCTGTCCCAAATATAAGCCTGTTGAACCTTGTATTTCAGAACCCTGGTGTGTTCAGAGGGGTCATGCATAAGGTCAACCCGTTCAAGTCTTCCTCCCAGGTAAAACATTAAACAGTAATTGCATAATTTTCACTACTTAATGTAAAATAATATGATTAAAATTGCCTTCTTTATTCAGGCTCCCTCCACTGTCAGCAAAGCTGCTTCCTTAGAGTCACTCGAACAGGAAACAGACTCCACACAGGTGAGAAGAACTCTAACATAACTTCCATTAACGCACAGGACATGCATGATCGGGGAAATTTAGTTCTAAACCATGACGCTTGGAAGCTGTTTGTGATTGCCGGCGCCCCATATACAAGGCTGTTGCTGCAACGGCCCGGGTTCGAGTCCAGCCTGTGGCCCTTTGCTGCATGCCATCCCCCCCCCCCCCTCTCTCTCTCTCTCCCTTTCACACTTGGCAAAAATGCCCAAAAACATATCTTTAAAAAAAAATTAAAGAAAAGAAAAACTGTGACATGAAACGGTTTGTGACTGCTGTCATTAAGTGTCATTCAGTTTTTGTAATGACAAGTTGACATTGTTTGAGTTGTCTTGATTATGACAAGTTGACATTGTTTGGGTTGTCTTGATTATGACAAGTTGACATTAACAAGAAATGCACCTGTCATAAGAAGGACATCCCAAACAAATATAATGTCAACTTGTCATAACAAACAGCTTCTGGTAATGTCACTTTGTTTAATGTCAACTTGTCATAATCAAGACAACCCAAACAATGTCAACTTGTCATTACAAAAACAGAATGACACTTAATGACAGCAGTCATAAACGTTTATGACATGTACATAATGTTCATGACAGTGTCACCCTTATGTAGATACCTTCAAGTAAAGTTCTACCAATTCTTTTAATACAGCTACAATGTGTTGCTAGTTGAGTGCACCGGTTTCTGAAATGTTTGACAATTGTGTTTCAGAACCCGGGTGTGTTTAAAGGGGTCATGCAGAAGGTCAACCCCTTCAAGTCTACCTCCCAGGTAACCGCATTGTGTGCATGTTACAGGTGTAGTGGTGGCGATAGTAACAGATGCTCTGTCAGACAATGAGGCATCCACTCAACTGGTTCTCTCACGCAGGTCTCCAAAGCATCGTCTTCAGAGTCACTGGAACAGGGAAAAGTCTCAGAATCTAATCAGGTGAATTTCCCTTATCCAGAGTCACCTTCATGTACTCACACCCCAATTTATGTGGCCAATTAAACATGTTTTTAGCCTCTTAATTTGAAACACAGCTCTGGTTTTTACTTGCATTGATATTTCTGAAATACAGAACAAGTCAGATTTAACTCCTGTACATACTTTACATGTCAATTAGTTGGAGATAAACAAAAAAAAATAGTAAATATGCCCCTTGTAATGGCTTCTTTTAAGTTACAATCTGTAATCTGATGCATTGTGTTTCAGAACCCTGGTATGTTTAAAGGAGTGATGCACAAAGTCAACCCGTTCAAATCCTCACAGCCGAAGGTACCACTTATAATACTGATGATGATGTGTTTGTGTTTGGAAGAAAGAAAATTCTTTTTAACTGCTCGCTATACATCAGCTTCTTCTCATCTTTCTGTTCGCCTTGTCTCTGGTCTTTCCAGGATACTCAGCCTCTACACGGTGACCTCTCCTCCAGCAGCGGAAGCTTATCCGACAATAACAACGTGCGGGAGAAGCAGGTAGATCTGTGATCAATAAAAGAATGGAAATTAATATATATAATTTTAATTAGTTTGTCATATTGTCAAGAATATCATTATCGCAAAATTATTTTAGGGCCATATCGCCCACCCCTAGTCCCCAATATGTTTTCTATCTTGTGAGGAGTCCTGGGTAGACCTGTGAAATTAGACCTGTGACTTGTGTTTGCAGCTGAGCAAATCTGGCATAGGACTGGACCTTTGTGCAAAGTTTGGTGATTTTTTTCGCGCATGGAAGAACGAGCAGGAAAACAAGAGGGTCCTGGCAGTACTGCCTGCCCGGCCCCTAATAAGAATTAAATAACAATGACAGAGAAATGTATAGCCTCTGTAATTTTACTGTCGTGAATAGAATCTGTTAGAATCTACAAGGTATGCAGTTAATACTTGTTGTAAAGTTGACCTCCATCTCTGGCGAGCTTGGTGAATGGCCTTTTATGGAAACCAATATGAGTAAGAGGGTCAAAGATTAGGGCGATGAGGACGTAGCATGTCCGATTGTGTGCATACTGCATTCAACAGTACGTACTTTTTAAGGGCAGCTGAAGTACCTACTAAAAGTAAAAAGACAAAGTATGCAAGGTATCACTGGTGTACAGAGCAGCGGTGTTATTCTTGCTATCTGCACAAGATGGCGTCAAAGAAGAGAGTTTGACACCTCAGAGTGGTTTCAACTTTTGAGTCTTTTTCATTTACTGTTTTCTGTTTTTGGTCCACCACCTGAACATTACCCATAGTGATTATTTAATGTGGTTAATGTGATGAATACATGTGTTAATTCACTGCTTTTTGTCTTTGTCTTAGAACCGTGGGGGGTTCAAAGGGATGATGCAGAAAGTAAACCCCTTTAAGTCTCACACACAGGTACTGATCCTCTTAACTTTGTCCTCTTTTGATATTAGATGTTAAGTTTGTGTAGAAATACCTGATATAAGGGAGATAACCAGTTAAATGAAGGCAGTTTAGTCTAAGTTGGACTTATTTCAATGGACAAACACCAGCTGTTTGGTTAAGTTTCACCCACTGTTTGTTGTGATACAGACGCCAGGCGACGAATGTCAAACGGACTCTGCGGTTCCAAATACAGCTTCTTCACAGACACAGGTACTAGTTTTGGTCACAGTCATTGTTGGAAATAATAAAGAAGTTGACATGATTTCAGGGGTGATCCTTTTTACACTTTAAGACCCGACTGCTCTTAAGATTTCTTATCTTTCATCAGGAGAACCAAGCTGTCCACAGCGAGCACTCCTCCAGCTCTGACAGCATCGATGACAGCGCCGTCGAGAGACGCGTAAGAAGCACAAATCTTAATGTCCTGAATTTACTTTTCAAATGCTCTTTATTAAACCGAACATGATGTGCAGCAGGTGCATCTTAACCGCAGGTTTGAACAGTGTCTGACAGTTCAGCTATTGTGTTTGATGTGTTTACTGCGGCATGAAAGAGCCCCCGGAAGTCACAGTGAAAACATGCCGTCTAGCCAGAAAAACGCAAAGCATCTTTCAAAAGAAGCCTATGACGTATGTACTTACCACACGGAGACAAGTGATGGATTGTATCCATGCAGGTAGTTAATCAGACATGAGGCACATGGCCAAAAGGTTCTAGAAAAACACAAATGGAAGTATCTAATCTCATCCTTCCCAGACTGATGAAGTCTGATGATAACAAAGTGAATCATAAAAGGCTCATTTAGATGATCTTTGAGTCATTACGAGAATATGACAACAGTTAATCAAACGCATTAAAACTTCAACATCTATAATCATGAAATACAACACGATCAAGCTTTTAGCTTTTATCACAGGATCCTGACACAAAGCCTCAGTTTGCATAAACCCTCGTTTGTGATCTTTTTGAAATGCAGTGTACAGTGTGAGGCATCATGTGCACTGACCCTCTGAGTCAAACTGCAGTTAAATGAACTACAACCTCTTTACAGACTATTTGGTACATTGATGCTGACGTCAGCTGTGAGGTGGAAAGCAAGCCAGCAGTAGCACCGAAGAGAAGAACCATGGTATGTTTTTTTTTAATTTTTTTTTTAATGACATTTATATTAAGTTTCTTTGCAAAATATTAATAATAAATCAAATATATATAGCTGTTTCTCATCCGTATTTGTCCATGTGTTTCACAAATTTTGTTGTTGGAAAATTAAAAATTTGGACTATTCTATAACCCTTCCCTCCCCACTCTGGCTAGCTTAGGATGACCTGTGATGGAACAAGAGAAGGAATAAATAAATAAATACATGAATAAATGAATTACATACATACATACATACATACATACATACATACATACATAAATGAGAATAAATAGATAAAAATAATGATTAATAATAATTATCATTATTATAATAATAATAATAATAATAATAATAATAATAATAATAATAATAATAATAATAGTAAATACAGACAGAAATAAATAAGACCCCCAAAAAACCCAAATAACTACAAAAAACTTAAAAATAACAAAAGAACCAAGGTATGTTTTTCTTTTCTTTAAATCAAACTTTTATTTAGTTTCTGAGCAAAATATTAATAATAAATCAAATATACATAGCTGCATCTCATCCATACGTGTCCACATGTCTCACAAATTTTGCGGTTGTTGAAACTTCAGAAAGAAAAATTGAGCTATTTTCTAAACCTGGAACAAGAGACGGAATAAATGAAGGAATAAATAAATAAACAAAATTATTAGTGACTAATAATATTCAGTATTATTAATGATGATGATGATAATGATGATAATAATAATAATGATGATAATGATAATAATAATAATAATAATAATAATAATAATAATAATAATAAATAATACATGCAGAAATAAATAAGACCCAAACCCCCAAATAACTACAAAAAACAAAAAAATATTAAAAAAAGAACCAATGTATGTTTTTTTTTTTGTGTATGATCAAACTTAGTTTCTTAGCAAAATATTAATAATAAATCAAATAAGTAAATACATTTTTAAGTAAATAAACAAACATTTAAAAAAAATATATAATTATTAAATACCTGCAGCAATAAATAAGATAAGAAAAAAAACTAAGAAAATGAAAATAATGATAATAATTATAATAATAATTGTTGTTATTATTATTTTTTTTCTAGACTTTCAGAATAAAGAGGATCCTGCCCACTGCGTTGTTGGGGTCCGGATCAAAGGTACTATTAATCATATGCTAAATTCAAAAAATTTATGTTTTCTTTCCACTGTACAATTAAAATGTGTTGCATTGAAAGTATTGTTTTCCATAGTCCAATTTTGCTTTTGTTTTGTGCTCCACAGGGTTCCTCATCTGACACAGAGGCACCGCCTCAGGTGAGTAGCCGACGCTGCTTCATGTGTAACACACCTTTCAAATAAACAAGTAAAAGTAAAAAAATAGGACCAATTTTAATAGAATACAATTAAATAAAATCGACAATAAATACAGCTGTGGTGCATAATGGATCCAAATTTATTGAAGAAAAGCAAAGTGCAGTAGGAGATAAACCTAATGCTCCAGCTGAGCTTCTCTGTAGCTGTTTTTCCCACAGTGCAAATTACTGTTGGTGTCGAGCACACGCGTACCCACATGCAAATCATTTAGCGCAGCATTATGTCACATATGTAATTAAAAAAAATGACTCAGCATACAGAGCAGTGCCTTCTATTAACACGGCATGATAATATTTTTATAAAGGGTGTGGATAGCCTTTATTTGCCCATGTATTAGGGCCTGAATATATTCAGATTAAAATGTTTCTAAAATTAAAATTCTGGTCTATGGTTTCTCTCACAGAATTATTTTGTCCTATTTGAACCTCATCATCACATAACACTATGTGGCTCAGCGGGTGAATTCCCCTGCACAGTTTCCCATATCTGTTTTATTTCCTGCTGGCAAGAACATAAGAGCACTCTGTGCCTGTGGCAACTCTTAGCAGAGATGACAGATCAGCATACTTGAATGAAATGTAACCTGCTTGTCATAATGGCTTTTAAAGAACAACAAAAGACACACTGTATAACATCTGTTGCATCACTCTGTACTCTAGCCTTCCTGCTTCATCTGGTATAGCTTCACATTTAACTTAATGTAGTTGATGTGTAGGTACACAGAGCCACAATATTGTTATTTCCTTTTAACTTAAGACTTAATTGAAACTGGCAAAAGTACAAGTGGCACATAAACAGCTCAGGGTTATATGGATGGGAAACCAATTGATAAATTTGTACTGTGTATCTTGTTTTTAAAGAAAAATAGAAATTGTTTGATGATTAAGATTAAACATTATTTAAAGATATATGCCCAAGAAATTGTAAAATACAAGTGTCTGATAACATGGCTAAGCTCGTATTATTATTTTTATTAAGTTTTAAAGTTAATTAAAATAAACAACTATTTTATTTTGTCAGTTTCATGACATAATATACAATGAGATTTTTGACATTTTCTATAACATACGATGACCTTTGTTATGACTTTGATGCATTTTTTGACACAAAAAAGTCATAGTATAGTGTGTCTTAAAAATAAAGAGATCTCGTGCAGTGTCATGAAAAATCATACTATAGTATGCAATTAAATGCAAAAAAACATTGGATACACATACTATAATATGCCATAATTTAAAAAAAGCCTTAATATAGACTTAATATGAAGATGGACAACATGTTGCAGCTTTCTTCAAATGTACAAAAATGAAGCAAAAACATCCCGCTGCTATCTTGCCATGGTGACATCATTTGGAGCCAGTGGTGATCTCCGCGGTATGGAGTTCTGCCGTCCGTCTAATTGCAAGCAGTGCTGTTTCAATTTCAATTTTATTCATAAAGCCAAATATCACAAATCACAATTTGCTTCAGAGGGCTTTACAGCATACGACATCCCTCTGTCCTTAGGACCCTCACAAAAGATAAGGAAAAACTCCCCCCAAAAACAATGGTAGAAACCTCAGGCAGAGCAACTGAGGAGGGATCCCTCTTCCAGACGTGCAATAGATGTCGTACAGAACAGATCAACATAATACCTGTACGGTGATCCATATGATAAAATGATACATAAAGAGAGACAGAGAGAGATGCAGGACAGACAATAATGATAATAACTACATAACATTAATTTAAGTAAACTGGTACAATATGTAGTAAGTATATATTAATATATGAACAGGCACTCGATTGGCACATGAAGTAGTCATCCATGGCATTAAAGCTCCCTTTTTGTAGCATCAAATAACTCTGACCAAAACCTCTAAAACCACGTGAAAAAGTCATAGTATAAGTATGTCGTCCTAAACCATGTAAAAAAAACATCATAGTAGAATGTCGTCCAAAATCATGAAAAAAAGTCATAGTATAGTATGTTGTCCTAAATCATGAAAAAAAGTCATAGTATAGCATGTCGTCCTAAATCATGAAAAAAGTCAAAGTATAGTATGTCGTCCAAAACCATGAAAAAAAAGTCATAGTATAGGATGTCGTCCTAAATCATAAAAAAGTCAAAGTATAGCATGTCGTCCAAAACCATGAAAAAAAATTCATAGTATAGGATGTCGTCCTAAAAAATAAAAAAGTCATAGTATAGCATGTCGTCCTAAATCATGAAAAAAAAGTCATAGTATAGCATGTCGTCCAAAACCATGAAAAAAAAGTCATAGTATAGGATGTCGTCCTAAATCATAAAAAAGTCATAGTATAGCATGTCGTCCAAAACCATGAAAAAAAAGTCATAGTATAGGATGTCGTCCTAAATCATAAAAAAGTCATAGTATAGCATGTCGTCCTAAATCATGAAAAAGTCGTAGTATAGCATGTCGTCCAAAACCATGAAAAAAAAGTCATAGTATAGGATGTCGTCCTAAATCATAAAAAAGTCATAGTATAGTATGTCGTCCAAAACCATGAAAAAAAAGTCATAGTATAGGATGTCGTCCTAAATCATAAAAAAGTCATAGTATAGCATGTCGTCCAAAACCATGAAAAAAAAGTCATAGTATAGGATGTCGTCCTAAATCATAAAAAAGTCATAGTATAGTATGTCGTCCAAAACCATGAAAAAAAAGTCATAGTATAGGATGTCGTCCTAAATCATAAAAAAGTCATAGTATAGTATGTCGTCCAAAACCATGAAAAAAATCATAGTATAGCATGTCGTCCAAAACCATGAAAAAAAAGGTCATAGTATAGCATGTCGTCCAAAACCATGAAAAAAAGGTCATAGTATAGTATGTTGTTCTTAATCATGAAAAAAAGTCATTGTATAGTATGTCATCCAAAACCATGAAAAAAATCATAGTATAGTATGTCGTCCAAAACCATGAAAAAAATTCATAGTATAGCATGTCGTCCAAAACCATGAAAAAAAGTCATAGTATAGTATGTCGTCCAAAACCATGAAAAAAATTCATAGTATAGCATGTCGTCCAAAACCATGAAAAAAAGTCATAGTATAGCATGTCGTCCTAAATCATGAAAAAAATTCATGGTATAGTATGTCGTCCTAAATCATGAAAAAAAGTCATAGTATAGCATGTCGTCCAAAACCATGAAAAAAATTCATAGTATAGTATGTCGTCCTAAATCATGAAAAAAAGTCATAGTATAGCATGTCGTCCAAAATCATGAAAACAAGGTCATAGTATAGCATGTCGTCCAAAACCATGAAAAAAAGTCATAGTATAGCATGTCGTCCAAAATCATGAAAACAAGGTCATAGTATAGCATGTCGTCCAAAACCATGAAAAAAATTCATAGTATAGTATGTCGTCCAAAACCATGAAAAAAAAGTCATAGTATAGCATGTCGTCCTAAATCATAAAAAAGTCATAGTATAGCATGTCGTCCAAAACCATGAAAAAAAAGTCATAGTATAGCATGTCGTCCAAAACCATGAAAAAAAGTGATGGTGTATATAGTATGTCATCCAAAACCATAAAAGAAAGTCATAGTATATAGTATGTCATCCAAAACCATGAAAAAAATCATGTCGTCCAAAACCATGAAAAAAAGTCATAGTATAACATGTCGTCCTAAATCATGTAAAAAAGTCATGGTATAGCATTTCGTCCAAAATTATGAAAAAAAGTCATAGTATAGTATGTCGTCCTAAATCATGAAAAAAAGTCATAGTATAGTATGTCGTCCTAAATCATGAAAAAAACAGTCATAGTATAGCATGTCGTCCAAACCATGAAAAAAAGTCATAGTATATAGTATGTCGTCCAAAACCATGAAAAAAACAGTCATAGTATAGTATGTCGTCCAAAACCATGAAAAAAACAGTCATAGTATAGTATGTCGTCCAAAACCATGAAAAAAAGTCATAGTATAGCATGTCGTCCTAAATCATGAAAAAAGTCATAGTATAGCATGTCGTCCTAAACCATGAAAAAAAGTCATAGTATAGCATGTCGTCATAAATCATGAATAAAAGTCATAGTATAGCATGTTGTCCTAAATCATGAATAAAAGTCATAGTATAGCATGTTGTCCTAAATCATGAATAAAAGTCATAGTATAGCATGTCGTCATAAATCATGAATAAAAGTCATAGTATAGTATGTCGTCCTAAATCATGAAAAAAAGTCATAGTATAGCATGTCGTCCTAAATCATGAAAAAAAGTCATAGTATAGCATGTCGTCATAAATCATAAAATAAAGTCATAGTATAGCATGTCGTCATAAATCATAAAATAAAGTCATAGTATAGCATGTCGTCCTAAATCATAAAATAAAGTCATAGTATAGCATGTCGTCCTAAATCATAAAAAAAGTCATAGTATAGCATGTCGTCCTAAATCATGAAAAAAGTCATAGTATAGTATGTCGTCCAAAACCATGAAAAAAAGTCATAGTATAGCATGTCGTCATAAATCATGAATAAAAGTCATAGTATAGCATGTCGTCATAAATCATGAATAAAAGTCATAGTATAGCATGTTGTCCTAAATCATGAATAAAAGTCATAGTATAGCATGTCGTCATAAATCATGAATAAAAGTCATAGTATAGTATGTCGTCCTAAATCATGAAAAAAAGTCATAGTATAGCATGTCGTCCTAAATCATGAAAAAAAGTCATAGTATAGCATGTCGTCATAAATCATAAAATAAAGTCATAGTATAGCATGTCGTCATAAATCATAAAATAAAGTCATAGTATAGCATGTCGTCCTAAATCATAAAATAAAGTCATAGTATAGCATGTCGTCCTAAATCATAAAAAAAGTCATAGTATAGCATGTCGTCATAAATCATGAATAAAAGTCATAGTATAGCATGTTGTCCTAAATCATGAATAAAAGTCATAGTATAGCATGTTGTCCTAAATCATGAATAAAAGTCATAGTATAGCATGTCGTCATAAATCATGAATAAAAGTCATAGTATAGTATGTCGTCCTAAATCATGAAAAAAAGTCATAGTATAGCATGTCGTCCTAAATCATGAAAAAAAGTCATAGTATAGCATGTCGTCATAAATCATAAAATAAAGTCATAGTATAGCATTTCGTCATAAATCATAAAAAAAAGTCATAGTATAGCATGTCGTCCAAAATCATAAAAAAAGTCATAGTATAGAATGTCGTCATAAATCATGAATAAAAGTCATAGTATAGTATGTCGTCATAAATCATAAAAAAAGTCATAGTATAGTATGTCATCATAAATCATAAAAAAAGTCATAGTATAGTATGTCGTCATAAATCATGAATAAAAGTCATAGTATAGTATGTCGTCATAAATCATGAATAAAAGTCATAGTATAGTATGTCGTCAAAAATCATAAAAAAAAGTCATAGTATAGTATGTCGTCATAAATCATGAATAAAAGTCATAGTATAGTATGTCGTCATAAATCATGAATAAAAGTCATAGTATAGTATGTCGTCATAAATCATAAAAAAAAGTCATAGTATAGTATGTCGTCATAAATCATGAATAAAAGTCATAGTATAGTATGTCGTCGAAAATCATAAAAAAAAGTCATAGTATAGTATGTCGTCGAAAATCATAAAAAAAAGTCATAGTATAGTATGTCGTCATAAATCATGAATAAAAGTCATAGTATAGTATGTCGTCATAAATCATGAATAAAAGTCATAGTATAGCATGTCGTCATAAATCATGAATAAAAGTCATAGTATAGTATGTCGTCATAAATCATGAATAAAAGTCATAGTATAGTATGTCATCATGAATCATGAATAAAAGTCATAGTATAGTATGTCGTCATAAATCATGAATAAAAGTCATAGTATAGTATGTCGTCATAAATCATGAATAAAAGTCATAGTATAGTATGTCGTCCTAAATCATAAAAAAAAGTCATAGTATAGCATGTCGTCCTAAATCATAAAAAAAAGTCATAGTATAGTATGTCGTCCTAAATCATAAAAAAAAGTCATAGTATAGCATGTCGTCATAAATCATGAATAAAGGTTATAGTATAGCATGTTGTCCAATACCATGAAAAAAAGTCATAGTATAGCATGTCATCCTAAATCATGAAAAACGATCATATTATAGTACGTCGTCCAAAACCATGAAAAAAAGTCATAGTATAGCATGTCGTCCAAAACCATGAAAAAACAGTCATATTATAGTACGTCGTCCAAAACCATGGAAAGAAGTCATAGTATAGCATGTCATCCAAAACCATGAAAAAAAAACAGTCATAGTATAGTATGTTGTTCTTAATCATGAAAAAAGTCATAGTATAGCATGTCGTCCTAAATCATAAAAAAAAGTCATAGTACAGTATGTTGTTCTTAATCATGAAAAAAAGTCATAGTATAGCCTGTCGTCCTAAATCATGAAAAAAGTCACAGTATAGTATGTTGTCCTAAATCATGAATAAAAGTCATAGTATAGTATGTCGTCCTAAATCATAAAAAAAGTCATAGTATAGCATGTCGTCCTAAATCATAAAAAAAAGTCATAGTATAGTATGTCGTCCTAAATCATAAAAAAAGTCATAGTATAGCATGTCGTCCTAAATCATAAAAAAAAGTCATAGTATAGCATGTCGTCCTAAATCATGAAAAAAGTCATAGTATAGTATGTCGTCCTAAATCATGAATAAAAGTCATAGTATAGTATGTCGTCCTAAATCATAAAAAAAAGTCATAGTATAGCATGTCGTCATATATCATGAATAAAAGTCATAGTATAGTATGTCGTCCTAAATCATGAAAAAAGTCATAGTATAGTATGTCGTCCTAAATCATGAATAAAAGTCATAGTATAGTATGTCGTCCTAAATCATAAAAAAAAGTCATAGTATAGCATGTCGTCATATATCATGAATAAAAGTCATAGTATAGTATGTCGTCCTAAATCATGAAAAAAGTCATAGTATAGTATGTCGTCCTAAATCATGAATAAAAGTCATAGTATAGTATGTCGTCCTAAATCATGAAAAAAGTCATAGTATAGTATGTCGTCCTAAATCATAAAAAAAAGTCATAGTATAGCATGTCGTCATAAATCATAAAAAAAAGTCAAAGTACAGTATGTCGTCCTAAATCATAAAAAAAAGGTCATAGTATAGTATGTCGTCCTAAATCATGAATAAAAGTCATAGTATAGCCTGTCGTCCTAAATCATGAAAAAAGTCATAGTATAGTATGTCGTCCTAAATCATAAAAAATGTCATAGTATAGTATGTCGTCATAAATCATAAAAAAAGTCATAGTACAGTATGTCGTCATAAATCATAAAAAAAAGTCATAGTATAGCATGTCGTCCTAAATCATAAAAAAAGTCATAGTATAGTATGTCGTCCTAAATCATAAAAAAAGTCATAGTATAGCATGTCGTCATAAATCATGAATAAAAGTCATAGTATAGCATGTCGTCATAAATCATAAAAAAAAGTCATAGTATAGCATGTCATAAATCATGAATAAAAGTCATAGTATAGTATGTCGTCATAAATCATGAATAAAAGTCATAGTATAGCATGTCGTCCTAAATCATAAAAAAAAGTCATAGTATAGTATGTCGTCATAAATCATGAACAAAAGTCATAGTATAGCATGTCGTCATAAATCATGAATAAAAGTCATAGTATAGCATGTCGTCCTAAATCATAAAAAAAAGTCATAGTATAGTATGTCGTCCTAAATCATAAAAAAAGTCATAGTATAGCATGTCGTCCTAAATCATGAATAAAAGTCATAGTATAGCATGTCGTCCTAAATCATAAAAAAAAGTCATAGTATAGCATGTCGTCCAAAATCATAAAAAAAGTCATAGTATAGAATGTCGTCATAAATCATGAATAAAAGTCATAGTATAGCATGTCGTCCTAAATCATGAATAAAAGTCATAGTATAGCATGTCGTCCTAAATCATAAAAAAAAGTCATAGTATAGCATGTCGTCCAAAATCATAAAAAAAGTCATAGTATAGAATGTCGTCATAAATCATGAATAAAAGTCATAGTATAGTATGTCGTCATAAATCATGAATAAAAGTCATAGTATAGTATGTCGTCCTAAATCATGAATAAAAGTCATAGTATAGCATGTCGTCATAAATCATGAAAAAAGTCATAGTATAGTATGTCGTCCTAAATCATGAATAAAAGTCATAGTATAGTATGTCGTCCTAAATCATAAAAAAAGTCATAGTATAGTATGTCGTCCTAAATCATAAAAAAAAGTCATAGTATAGCATGTCGTCCTAAATCATAAAAAAAAGTCATAGTATAGTATGTCGTCCTAAATCATAAAAAAAAGTCATAGTATAGCATGTCGTCCTAAATCATAAAAAAAAAAGTCATAGTATAGTATGTCGTCCTAACTCATAAAAAAAAAGTCATAGTATAGTATGTCGTCCTAAATCATAAAAAAAAAGTCATAGTATAGCATGTCGTCATAAATCATGAAAAAAGTCATAGTATAGTATGTCGTCCTAAATCATGAATAAAAGTCATAGTATAGTATGTCGTCCTAAATCATAAAAAAAGTCATAGTATAGTATGTCGTCCTAAATCATAAAAAAAGTCATAGTATAGCATGTCGTCCTAAATCATAAAAAAAAGTCATAGTATAGTATGTCGTCCTAAATCATAAAAAAAAAAGTCATAGTATAGCATGTCGTCCTAAATCATAAAAAAAAGTCATGGTATAGCATGTCGTCCTAAATCATAAAATAAAGTCATAGTATAGCATGTCGTCCTAAATCATAAAAAAAAGTCATGGTATAGCATGTCGTCCTAAATCATAAAATAAAGTCATAGTATAGCATGTCGTCCTAAATCATAAAAAAAAGTCATAGTATAGCATGTCGTCCTAAATCATAAGATAAAGTCATAGTATAGCATGTCGTCATAAATCATGAATAAAAGTCATAGTATAGCATGTCGTCATGAATCATGAATAAAAGTCATAGTATAGCATGTCGTCATAAATCATAAAAAAAGTCATAGTATAGCATGTCGTCCTAAATCATGAATAAAAGTCATAGTATAGCATGTCGTCATGAATCATGAATAAAAGTCATAGTATAGCATGTCGTCATGAATCATGAATAAAAGTCATAGTATAGCATGTCGTCATGAATCATGAATAAAAGTCATAGTATAGCATGTCGTCATAAATCATAAAAAAAGTCATAGTATAGCATGTCGTCCTAAATCATGAATAAAAGTCATAGTATAGCATGTCGTCATAAATCATAAAAAAAGTCATAGTATAGCATGTCGTCCTAAATCATGAATAAAAGTCATAGTATAGCATGTCGTCATAAATCATGAATAAAAGTCATAGTATAGCATGTCGTCATGAATCATGAATAAAAGTCATAGTATAGCATGTCGTCCTAAATCATAAAAAAAGTCATAGTATAGCATGTCGTCCTAAATCATAAAAAAAAGTCATAGTATAGTATGTCGTCCTAAATCATAAAAAAAAAGTCATGGTATATAATTTCGTCCAAAATTATAAAAAAAGTCATAGTATAGCATGTCGTCCTAAATCATGAAAAAAGTCATAGTATAGTATGTCGTCCTAAATCATGAATAAAAGTCATAGTATAGTATGTCGTCCTAAATCATAAAAAAAAGTCATAGTATAGCATGTCGTCATATATCATGAATAAAAGTCATAGTATAGTATGTCGTCCTAAATCATGAAAAAAGTCATAGTATAGTATGTCGTCCTAAATCATGAATAAAAGTCATAGTATAGTATGTCGTCCTAAATCATAAAAAAAAGTCATAGTATAGCATGTCGTCATATATCATGAATAAAAGTCATAGTATAGTATGTCGTCCTAAATCATGAAAAAAGTCATAGTATAGTATGTCGTCCTAAATCATGAATAAAAGTCATAGTATAGTATGTCGTCCTAAATCATGAAAAAAGTCATAGTATAGTATGTCGTCCTAAATCATAAAAAAAGTCATAGTATAGCATGTCGTCATAAATCATAAAAAAAAGTCAAAGTACAGTATGTCGTCCTAAATCATAAAAAAAAGGTCATAGTATAGTATGTCGTCCTAAATCATGAATAAAAGTCATAGTATAGCCTGTCGTCCTAAATCATGAAAAAAGTCATAGTATAGTATGTCGTCCTAAATCATAAAAAATGTCATAGTATAGTATGTCGTCATAAATCATAAAAAAAGTCATAGTACAGTATGTCGTCATAAATCATAAAAAAAAGTCATAGTATAGCATGTCGTCCTAAATCATAAAAAAAGTCATAGTATAGTATGTCGTCCTAAATCATAAAAAAAGTCATAGTATAGCATGTCGTCATAAATCATGAATAAAAGTCATAGTATAGCATGTCGTCATAAATCATAAAAAAAAGTCATAGTATAGCATGTCATAAATCATGAATAAAAGTCATAGTATAGTATGTTGTCATAAATCATGAATAAAAGTCATAGTATAGCATGTCGTCCTAAATCATAAAAAAAAGTCATAGTATAGTATGTCGTCATAAATCATGAACAAAAGTCATAGTATAGCATGTCGTCATAAATCATGAATAAAAGTCATAGTATAGCATGTCGTCCTAAATCATAAAAAAAAGTCATAGTATAGTATGTCGTCCTAAATCATAAAAAAAGTCATAGTATAGCATGTCGTCCTAAATCATGAATAAAAGTCATAGTATAGCATGTCGTCCTAAATCATAAAAAAAAGTCATAGTATAGCATGTCGTCCAAAATCATAAAAAAAGTCATAGTATAGAATGTCGTCATAAATCATGAATAAAAGTCATAGTATAGCATGTCGTCCTAAATCATGAATAAAAGTCATAGTATAGCATGTCGTCCTAAATCATAAAAAAAAGTCATAGTATAGCATGTCGTCCAAAATCATAAAAAAAGTCATAGTATAGAATGTCGTCATAAATCATGAATAAAAGTCATAGTATAGTATGTCGTCATAAATCATGAATAAAAGTCATAGTATAGTATGTCGTCCTAAATCATGAATAAAAGTCATAGTATAGCATGTCGTCATAAATCATGAAAAAAGTCATAGTATAGTATGTCGTCCTAAATCATGAATAAAAGTCATAGTATAGTATGTCGTCCTAAATCATAAAAAAAGTCATAGTATAGTATGTCGTCCTAAATCATAAAAAAAAAGTCATAGTATAGCATGTCGTCCTAAATCATAAAAAAAAAAGTCATAGTATAGTATGTCGTCCTAAATCATAAAAAAAAAGTCATAGTATAGTATGTCGTCCTAAATCATAAAAAAAAAGTCATAGTATAGCATGTCGTCATAAATCATGAAAAAAGTCATAGTATAGTATGTCGTCCTAAATCATGAATAAAAGTCATAGTATAGTATGTCGTCCTAAATCATAAAAAAAGTCATAGTATAGTATGTCGTCCTAAATCATAAAAAAAGTCATAGTATAGCATGTCGTCCTAAATCATAAAAAAAGTCATAGTATAGTATGTCGTCCTAAATCATAAAAAAAGTCATAGTATAGTATGTCGTCCTAAATCATAAAAAAAGTCATAGTATAGTATGTCGTCCTAAATCATAAAAAAAGTCATAGTATAGTATGTCGTCCTAAATCATAAAAAAAAGTCATAGTATAGTATGTCGTCCTAAATCATAAAAAAAAAAGTCATAGTATAGCATGTCGTCCTAAATCATAAAAAAAAGTCATGGTATAGCATGTCGTCCTAAATCATAAAATAAAGTCATAGTATAGCATGTCGTCCTAAATCATAAAAAAAAGTCATGGTATAGCATGTCGTCCTAAATCATAAAATAAAGTCATAGTATAGCATGTCGTCCTAAATCATAAAAAAAAGTCATAGTATAGCATGTCGTCCTAAATCATAAAATAAAGTCATAGTATAGCATGTCGTCATAAATCATGAATAAAAGTCATAGTATAGCATGTCGTCATGAATCATGAATAAAAGTCATAGTATAGCATGTCGTCATAAATCATAAAAAAAGTCATAGTATAGCATGTCGTCCTAAATCATGAATAAAAGTCATAGTATAGCATGTCGTCATGAATCATGAATAAAAGTCATAGTATAGCATGTCGTCATAAATCATAAAAAAAGTCATAGTATAGCATGTCGTCCTAAATCATGAATAAAAGTCATAGTATAGCATGTCGTCATAAATCATAAAAAAAGTCATAGTATAGCATGTCGTCCTAAATCATGAATAAAAGTCATAGTATAGCATGTCGTCATAAATCATGAATAAAAGTCATAGTATAGCATGTCGTCATGAATCATGAATAAAAGTCATAGTATAGCATGTCGTCATAAATCATAAAAAAAGTCATAGTATAGCATGTCGTCCTAAATCATGAATAAAAGTCATAGTATAGCATGTCGTCATGAATCATGAATAAAAGTCATAGTATAGCATGTCGTCCTAAATCATGAATAAAAGTCATAGTATAGCATGTCGTCATGACTCATGAATAAAAGTCATAGTATAGCATGTCGTCATAAATCATAAAAAAAGTCATAGTATAGCATGTCGTCCTAAATCATGAATAAAAGTCATAGTATAGCATGTCGTCATAAATCATAAAAAAAAGTCATAGTATAGCATGTCGTCATAAATCATGAATAAAAGTCATAGTATAGCATGTCGTCATGAATCATGAATAAAAGTCATAGTATAGCATGTCGTCATGAATCATGAATAAAAGTCATAGTATAGCATGTCGTCATGAATCATGAATAAAAGTCATAGTATAGCATGTCGTCCTAAATCATAAAAAAAGTCATAGTATAGCATGTCGTCATAAATCATAAAAAAAAGTCATAGTATAGCATGTCGTCATAAATCATGAATAAAAGTCATAGTATAGCATGTCGTCATGAATCATGAATAAAAGTCATAGTATAGCATGTCGTCATAAATCATGAATAAAAGTCATAGTATAGTATGTCGTCATAAATCATGAACAAAAGTCATAGTATAGCATGTCGTCCTGAATCATAAAAAAAAGTCATAGTATAGCATGTCGTCATAAATCATGAATAAAAGTCATAGTATAGCATGTCGTCCTAAATCATAAAAAAAAGTCATAGTATAGCATGTCGTCATAAATCATGAATAAAAGTCATAGTATAGCATGTCGTCATAAATCATGAATAAAAGTCATAGTATAGCATGTCGTCATAAATCATGAATAAAAGTCATAGTATAGCATGTCGTCATAAATCATGAATAAAAGTCATAGTATAGCATGTCGTCATAAATCATGAATAAAAGTCATAGTATAGTATGTCGTCATAAATCATAAAAAAAAGTCATAGTATAGTATGTCGTCATAAATCATGAATAAAAGTCATAGTATAGCATGTCGTCATAAATCATGAATAAAAGTCATAGTATAGTATGTCGTCATAAATCATGAATAAAAGTCATAGTATAGTATGTCGTCATAAATCATGAATAAAAGTCATAGTATAGTATGTCGTCATAAATCATGAATAAAAGTCATAGTATAGTATGTCGTCATAAATCATGAATAAAAGTCATAGTATAGCATGTCGTCATAAATCATGAATAAAAGTCATAGTATAGCATGTCGTCATAAATCATGAATAAAAGTCATAGTATAGTATGTCGTCATAAATCATGAATAAAAGTCATAGTATAGTATGTCGTCATAAATCATGAATAAAAGTCATAGTATAGTATGTCGTCATAAATCATGAATAAAAGTCATAGTATAGCATGTCGTCATAAATCATGAATAAAAGTCATAGTATAGTATGTCGTCATAAATCATGAATAAAAGTCATAGTATAGCATGTCGTCATAAATCATGAATAAAAGTCATAGTATAGCATGTCGTCATAAATCATAAAAAAAAGTCATAGTATAGCATGTCGTCATAAATCATGAATAAAAGTCATAGTATAGCATGTCGTCATGAATCATGAATTAAAGTCATAGTATAGCATGTCGTCATGAATCATGAATAAAAGTCATAGTATAGCATGTCGTCATGAATCATGAATAAAAGTCATAGTATAGCATGTCGTCCTAAATCATAAAAAAAGTCATAGTATAGCATGTCGTCATAAATCATAAAAAAAAGTCATAGTATAGCATGTCGTCATAAATCATGAATAAAAGTCATAGTATAGCATGTCGTCATGAATCATGAATAAAAGTCATAGTATAGCATGTCGTCATAAATCATGAATAAAAGTCATAGTATAGTATGTCGTCATAAATCATGAATAAAAGTCATAGTATAGTATGTCGTCATAAATCATGAATAAAAGTCATAGTATAGTATGTCGTCATAAATCATGAATAAAAGTCATAGTATAGCATGTCGTCATAAATCATGAATAAAAGTCATAGTATAGTATGTCGTCATAAATCATGAATAAAAGTCATAGTATAGCATGTCGTCATAAATCATGAATAAAAGTCATAGTATAGCATGTCGTCATAAATCATAAAAAAAAGTCATAGTATAGCATGTCGTCATAAATCATGAATAAAAGTCATAGTATAGCATGTCGTCATGAATCATGAATTAAAGTCATAGTATAGCATGTCGTCATGAATCATGAATAAAAGTCATAGTATAGCATGTCGTCATGAATCATGAATAAAAGTCATAGTATAGCATGTCGTCCTAAATCATAAAAAAAGTCATAGTATAGCATGTCGTCATAAATCATAAAAAAAAGTCATAGTATAGCATGTCGTCATAAATCATGAATAAAAGTCATAGTATAGCATGTCGTCATGAATCATGAATAAAAGTCATAGTATAGCATGTCGTCATAAATCATGAATAAAAGTCATAGTATAGTATGTCGTCATAAATCATGAACAAAAGTCATAGTATAGCATGTCGTCCTAAATCATAAAAAAAAGTCATAGTATAGCATGTCGTCATAAATCATGAATAAAAGTCATAGTATAGCATGTCGTCCTAAATCATAAAAAAAAGTCATAGTATAGCATGTCGTCATAAATCATGAATAAAAGTCATAGTATAGCATGTCGTCATAAATCATGAATAAAAGTCATAGTATAGCATGTCGTCATAAATCATGAATAAAAGTCATAGTATAGCATGTCGTCATAAATCATGAATAAAAGTCATAGTATAGCATGTCGTCATAAATCATGAATAAAAGTCATAGTATAGCATGTCGTCATAAATCATGAATAAAAGTCATAGTATAGCATGTCGTCATAAATCATGAATAAAAGTCATAGTATAGCATGTCGTCATAAATCATGAATAAAAGTCATAGTATAGCATGTCGTCCTAAATCATAAAAAAAAGTCATAGTATAGTATGTCGTCATAAATCATGAATAAAAGTCATAGTATAGCATGTCGTCATAAATCATGAATAAAAGTCATAGTATAGTATGTCGTCATAAATCATGAATAAAAGTCATAGTATAGCATGTCGTCATAAATCATGAATAAAAGTCATAGTATAGTATGTCGTCATAAATCATGAATAAAAGTCATAGTATAGCATGTCGTCATAAATCATGAATAAAAGTCATAGTATAGCATGTCGTCATAAATCATGAATAAAAGTCATAGTATAGCATGTCGTCATAAATCATGAATAAAAGTCATAGTATAGCATGTCGTCATAAATCATGAATAAAAGTCATAGTATAGTATGTCGTCATAAATCATGAATAAAAGTCATAGTATAGTATGTCGTCATAAATCATGAATAAAAGTCATAGTATAGTATGTCGTCATAAATCATAAAAAAAAGTCATAGTATAGTATGTCGTCATAAATCATGAATAAAAGTCATAGTATAGTATGTCGTCATAAATCATGAATAAAAGTCATAGTATAGTATGTCGTCATAAATCATAAAAAAAAGTCATAGTATAGCATGTCGTCCTAAATCATGAATAAAAGTCATAGTATAGCATGTCGTCATGAATCATGAATAAAAGTCATAGTATAGCATGTCGTCATAAATCATAAAAAAAGTCATAGTATAGCATGTCGTCCTAAATCATGAATAAAAGTCATAGTATAGCATGTCGTCATAAATCATAAAAAAAAGTCATAGTATAGCATATCGTCATAAATCATGAATAAAAGTCATAGTATAGCATGTCGTCATGAATCATGAATAAAAGTCATAGTATAGCATGTCGTCATGAATCATGAATAAAAGTCATAGTATAGCATGTCGTCATGAATCATGAATAAAAGTCATAGTATAGCATGTCGTCCTAAATCATAAAAAAAGTCATAGTATAGCATGTCGTCATAAATCATAAAAAAAAGTCATAGTATAGCATGTCGTCATAAATCATGAATAAAAGTCATAGTATAGCATGTCGTCATGAATCATGAATAAAAGTCATAGTATAGCATGTCGTCATAAATCATGAATAAAAGTCATAGTATAGCATGTCGTCATAAATCATGAACAAAAGTCATAGTATAGCATGTCGTCCTAAATCATAAAAAAAAGTCATAGTATAGCATGTCGTCATAAATCATGAATAAAAGTCATAGTATAGCATGTCGTCATAAATCATGAATAAAAGTCATAGTATAGCATGTCGTCATAAATCATGAATAAAAGTCATAGTATAGCATGTCGTCATAAATCATGAATAAAAGTCATAGTATAGCATGTCGTCATAAATCATGAATAAAAGTCATAGTATAGCATGTCGTCATAAATCATGAATAAAAGTCATAGTATAGCATGTCGTCATAAATCATGAATAAAAGTCATAGTATAGTATGTCGTCATAAATCATGAATAAAAGTCATAGTATAGCATGTCGTCCTAAATCATAGAAAAAAGTCATAGTATAGTATGTCGTCATAAATCATGAATAAAAGTCATAGTATAGTATGTCGTCATAAATCATGAATAAAAGTCATAGTATAGCATGTCGTCATAAATCATGAATAAAAGTCATAGTATAGCATGTCGTCATAAATCATGAATAAAAGTCATAGTATAGTATGTCGTCATAAATCATGAATAAAAGTCATAGTATAGCATGTCGTCATAAATCATGAATAAAAGTCATAGTATAGCATGTCGTCATAAATCATGAATAAAAGTCATAGTATAGTATGTCGTCATAAATCATGAATAAAAGTCATAGTATAGCATGTCGTCATAAATCATGAATAAAAGTCATAGTATAGCATGTCGTCATAAATCATGAATAAAAGTCATAGTATAGTATGTCGTCATAAATCATGAATAAAAGTCATAGTATAGTATGTCGTCATGAATCATGAATAAAAGTCATAGTATAGTATGTCGTCATAAATCATGAATAAAAGTCATAGTATAGTATGTCGTCATAAATCATGAATAAAAGTCATAGTATAGTATGTCGTCATAAATCATGAATAAAGGTTATAGTATAGCATGTTGTCCAATACCATGAAAAAAAGTCATAGTATAGCATGTTGTCCAAAACCATGAAAAAACAGTCATATTATAGTACGTCGTCCAAAACCATGGAAAGAAGTCATAGTATAGCATGTCATCCAAAACCATGAAAAAAAAACAGTCATAGTATAGTATGTTGTTCTTAATCATGAAAAAAGTCATAGTATAGCATGTCGTCCTAAATCATAAAAAAAAGTCATAGTACAGTATGTTGTTCTTAATCATGAAAAAAAGTCATAGTATAGCATGTCGTCCTAAATCATAAAAAAAAGTCATAGTACAGTATGTTGTTCTTAATCATGAAAAAAAGTCATAGTATAGCATGTCGTCCTAAATCATAAAAAAAAGTCATAGTATAGTATGTCGTCCTAAATCATAAAAAAAAGTCATAGTATAGTATGTCGTCCTAAATCATAAAAAAAAGTCATAGTATAGTATGTCGTCCTAAATCATAAAAAAAAGTCATAGTATAGTATGTCGTCATAAATCATGAATAAAAGTCATAGTATAGCATGTCGTCCTAAATCATAAAAAAAAGTCATAGTATAGTATGTCGTCCAAAATCATAAAAAAAAGTCATAGTATAGTATGTCGTCATAAATCATGAATAAAAGTCATAGTATAGCATGTCGTCCTAAATCATAAAAAAGTCATAGTATAGTATGTCGTCCTAAATCATAAAAAAAGTCATAGTATAGCATGTCGTCCAAAATCATAAAAAAAGTCATAGTATAGAATGTCGTCATAAATCATGAATAAAAGTCATAGTATAGTATGTCGTCATAAATCATGAAAAAAGTCATAGTATAGTATGTCGTCCTAAATCATGAATAAAAGTCATAGTATAGTATGTCGTCATAAATCATGAAAAAAGTCATAGTATAGTATGTCGTCATAAATCATGAATAAAAGTCATAGTATAGCATGTCGTCCTAAATCATAAAAAAAAGTCATAGTATAGTATGTCGTCCTAAATCATAAAAAAAGTCATAGTATAGCATGTCGTCCTAAATCATGAATAAAAGTCATAGTATAGCATGTCGTCCTAAATCATAAAAAAAAGTCATAGTATAGCATGTCGTCCAAAACCATGAAAAAAAACAGTCATAGTATAGTATGTCGTCCAAAACCATGAAAAAAAGTCATAGTATAGCATGTCGTCCAAAACCATGAAAAAAAACAGTCATAGTATAGTATGTTGTTCTTAATCATGACAAAAGTCATAGTATAGTATGTCGTCATAAATCATGATTAAAGGTCATAGTATAGCATGTTGTCCAAAACCATGAAAAAAAGTCATAGTATAGTATGTCGTCCTAAATCATGAATAAAAGTCATAGTATAGTATGTCGTCCTAAATCATAAAAAAAAGTCATAGTATAGCATGTCGTCATAAATCATAAAAAAAAGTCAAAGTATAGTATGTCGTCCTAAATCATGAATAAAAGTCATAGTATAGCCTGTCGTCCTAAATCATGAAAAAAGTCATAGTATAGTATGTCGTCCTAAATCATGAATAAAAGTCATAGTATAGTATGTCGTCCTAAATCATAAAAAATGTCATAGTATAGTATGTCGTCATAAATCATAAAAAAAGTCATAGTACAGTATGTCGTCATAAATCATAAAAAAAAGTCATAGTATAGCATGTCGTCCTAAATCATAAAAAAAGTCATAGTATAGTATGTCGTCCTAAATCATAAAAAAAGTCATAGTATAGCATGTCGTCATAAATCATGAATAAAAGTCATAGTATAGCATGTCGTCATAAATCATAAAAAAAAGTCATAGTATAGCATGTCATAAATCATGAATAAAAGTCATAGTATAGTATGTCGTCATAAATCATGAACAAAAGTCATAGTATAGCATGTCGTCATAAATCATGAATAAAAGTCATAGTATAGAATGTCGTCCTAAATCATGAATAAAAGTCATAGTATAGTATGTCGTCATAAATCATGAATAAAAGTCATAGTATAGCATGTCGTCCTAAATCATAAAAAAAAGTCATAGTATAGCATGTCATAAATCATGAATAAAAGTCATAGTATAGAATGTCGTCCTAAATCATGAATAAAAGTCATAGTATAGTATGTCGTCATAAATCATGAACAAAAGTCATAGTATAGCATGTCGTCATAAATCATGAATAAAAGTCATAGTATAGTATGTCGTCATAAATCATGAATAAAAGTCATAGTATAGCATGTCGTCCTAAATCATAAAAAAAAGTCATAGTATAGCATGTCGTCCTAAATCATGAATAAAAGTCATAGTATAGCATGTCGTCCTAAATCATAAAAAAAAGTCATAGTATAGCATGTCGTCCAAAATCATAAAAAAAGTCATAGTATAGAATGTCGTCCTAAATCATGAATAAAAGTCATAGTATAGTATGTCGTCATAAATCATGAATAAAAGTCATAGTATAGCATGTCGTCCTAAATCATAAAAAAAAGTCATAGTATAGAATGTCGTCCTAAATCATGAATAAAAGTCATAGTATAGTATGTCGTCATAAATCATGAATAAAAGTCATAGTATAGCATGTCGTCCTAAATCATAAAAAAAAGTCATAGTATAGCATGTCGTCCTAAATCATGAATAAAAGTCATAGTATAGCATGTCGTCCTAAATCATAAAAAAAAGTCATAGTATAGCATGTCGTCCAAAATCATAAAAAAAGTCATAGTATAGAATGTCGTCCTAAATCATGAATAAAAGTCATAGTATAGCATGTCGTCCAAAATCATAAAAAAAGTCATAGTATAGTATGTCGTCCTAAATCATAAAAAAAAGTCATAGTATAGCATGTCGTCCAAAATCATAAAAAAAGTCATAGTATAGTATGTCGTCCAAAATCATAAAAAAAAGTCATAGTATAGTATGTCCTCATAAATCATGAATAAAAGTCATAGTATAGCATGTCGTCATAAATCATGAATAAAAGTCATAGTATAGCATGTCGTCCAAAATCATAAAAAAAAGTCATAGTATAGTATGTCGTCCTAAATCATAAAAAAAAGTCATAGTATAGTATGTCGTCCTAAATCATAAAAAAAGTCATAGTATAGTATGTCGTCATAAATCATGAATAAAAGTCATAGTATAGCATGTCGTCCTAAATCATAAAAAAAAGTCATAGTATAGTATGTCGTCCAAAATCATAAAAAAAAGTCATAGTATAGTATGTCGTCATAAATCATGAATAAAAGTCATAGTATAGCATGTCGTCCTAAATCATAAAAAAGTCATAGTATAGTATGTCGTCCTAAATCATAAAAAAAGTCATAGTATAGCATGTCGTCCTAAATCATGAATAAAAGTCATAGTATAGTATGTCGTCCTAAATCATAAAAAAAAGTCATAGTATAGCATGTCGTCCAAAATCATAAAAAAAGTCATAGTATAGAATGTCGTCATAAATCATGAATAAAAGTCATAGTATAGTATGTCGTCATAAATCATGAAAAAAGTCATAGTATAGTATGTCGTCCTAAATCATGAATAAAAGTCATAGTATAGTATGTCGTCATAAATCATGAAAAAAGTCATAGTATAGTATGTCGTCATAAATCATGAATAAAAGTCATAGTATAGTATGTCGTCCTAAATCATAAAAAAAGTCATAGTATAGCATGTCGTCCTAAATCATGAATAAAAGTCATAGTATAGCATGTCGTCCTAAATCATAAAAAAAAGTCATAGTATAGTATGTCGTCCTAAATCATAAAAAAAGTCATAGTATAGCATGTCGTCCTAAATCATGAATAAAAGTCATAGTATAGCATGTCGTCCTAAATCATGAAAAAAAGTCATAGTATAGTATGTCGTCCTAAATCATAAAAAAAGTCATAGTATAGTATGTCGTCCTAAATCATAAAAAAAGTCATAGTATAGCATGTCGTCCTAAATCATGAAAAAAAGTCATAGTATAGTATGTCGTCCTAAATCATAAAAAAAGTCATAGTATAGCATGTCGTCCTAAATCATAAAAAAAAGTCATAGTATAGTATGTCGTCCAAAACCATGAAAAAAAGTCATAGTATAGCATGTTGTCCAAAACCATGAAAAAAAACAGTCATAGTATAGTATGTTGTTCTTAATCATGAAAAAAGTCATAGTATAGTATGTCGTCCTAAATCATGAATAAAAGTCATAGTATAGTATGTCGTCATAAATCATGAAAAAAGTCATAGTATAGTATGTCGTCATAAATCATGAATAAAAGTCATAGTATAGTATGTCGTCCTAAATCATAAAAAAAGTCATAGTATAGCATGTCGTCCTAAATCATGAATAAAAGTCATAGTATAGCATGTCGTCCTAAATCATAAAAAAAAGTCATAGTATAGTATGTCGTCCAAAACCATGAAAAAAAACAGTCATAGTATAGTATGTTGTTCTTAATCATGAAAAAAGTCATAGTATAGCATGTCGTCATAAATCATGATTAAAGGTCATAGTATAGCATGTTGTCCAAAACCATGAAAAAAAGTCATAGTATAGCATGTCGTCCTAAATCATAAAAAAAAGTCATAGTATAGCATGTCGTCCAAAATCATAAAAAAAGTCATAGTATAGAATGTCGTCATAAATCATGAATAAAAGTCATAGTATAGTATGTCGTCATAAATCATGAAAAAAGTCATAGTATAGTATGTCGTCCTAAATCATGAATAAAAGTCATAGTATAGTATGTCGTCATAAATCATGAAAAAAGTCATAGTATAGTATGTCATCATAAATCATGAATAAAAGTCATAGTATAGCATGTCGTCCTAAATCATAAAAAAAAGTCATAGTATAGTATGTCGTCCTAAATCATAAAAAAAGTCATAGTATAGCATGTCGTCCTAAATCATGAATAAAAGTCATAGTATAGCATGTCGTCCTAAATCATAAAAAAAAGTCATAGTATAGTATGTCGTCCAAAACCATGAAAAAAAGTCATAGTATAGCATGTTGTCCAAAACCATGAAAAAAAACAGTCATAGTATAGTATGTTGTTCTTAATCATGAAAAAAGTCATAGTATAGTATGTCGTCCTAAATCATGAATAAAAGTCATAGTATAGTATGTCGTCATAAATCATGAAAAAAGTCATAGTATAGTATGTCGTCATAAATCATGAATAAAAGTCATAGTATAGCATGTCGTCCTAAATCATAAAAAAAAGTCATAGTATAGTATGTCGTCCTAAATCATAAAAAAAGTCATAGTATAGCATGTCGTCCTAAATCATGAATAAGTCATAGTATAGCATGTCGTCCTAAATCATAAAAAAAAGTCATAGTATAGTATGTCGTCCAAAACCATGAAAAAAAACAGTCATAGTATAGTATGTTGTTCTTAATCATGAAAAAAGTCATAGTATAGCATGTCGTCATAAATCATGATTAAAGGTCATAGTATAGCATGTTGTCCAAAACCATGAAAAAAAGTCATAGTATAGCATGTCGTCCTAAATCATAAAAAAAAGTCATAGTATAGTATGTCGTCCTAAATCATAAAAAAAAGTCATAGTATAGCATGTCGTCCTAAATCATGAATAAAAGTCATAGTATAGCATGTCGTCCTAAATCATAAAAAAAGTCATAGTATAGCATGTCGTCCAAAACCATGAAAAAAAACAGTCATAGTATAGTATGTCGTCCAAAACCATGAAAAAAAGTCATAGTATAGCATGTCGTCCAAAACCATGAAAAAAAGTCATAGTATAGTATGTCGTCCTAAATCATGAATAAAAGTCATAGTATAGTATGTCGTCCTAAATCATAAAAAAAAGTCATAGTATAGCATGTCGTCATAAATCATAAAAAAAAGTCAAAGTATAGTATGTCGTCCTAAATCATGAATAAAAGTCATAGTATAGCCTGTCGTCCTAAATCATGAAAAAAGTCATAGTATAGTATGTCGTCCTAAATCATGAATAAAAGTCATAGTATAGTATGTCGTCATAAATCATAAAAAAAGTCATAGTACAGTATGTCGTCATAAATCATAAAAAATGTCATAGTATAGTATGTCGTCATAAATCATAAAAAAAGTCATAGTACAGTATGTCGTCATAAATCATAAAAAAAAGTCATAGTATAGCATGTCGTCCTAAATCATAAAAAAAGTCATAGTATAGTATGTCGTCCTAAATCATAAAAAAAGTCATAGTATAGCATGTCGTCATAAATCATGAATAAAAGTCATAGTATAGCATGTCGTCATAAATCATAAAAAAAAGTCATAGTATAGCATGTCATAAATCATGAATAAAAGTCATAGTATAGCATGTCGTCATAAATCATGAACAAAAGTCATAGTATAGCATGTCGTCATAAATCATGAATAAAAGTCATAGTATAGAATGTCGTCCTAAATCATGAATAAAAGTCATAGTATAGTATGTCGTCATAAATCATGAATAAAAGTCATAGTATAGCATGTCGTCCTAAATCATAAAAAAAAAGTCATAGTATAGCATGTCATAAATCATGAATAAAAGTCATAGTATAGAATGTCGTCCTAAATCATGAATAAAAGTCATAGTATAGTATGTCGTCATAAATCATGAACAAAAGTCATAGTATAGCATGTCGTCATAAATCATGAATAAAAGTCATAGTATAGTATGTCGTCATAAATCATGAAAAAAGTCATAGTATAGTATGTCGTCATAAATCATGAATAAAAGTCATAGTATAGCATGTCGTCCTAAATCATAAAAAAAAGTCATAGTATAGCATGTCGTCCTAAATCATGAATAAAAGTCATAGTATAGCATGTCGTCCTAAATCATAAAAAAAAGTCATAGTATAGCATGTCGTCCAAAATCATAAAAAAAGTCATAGTATAGAATGTCGTCCTAAATCATGAATAAAAGTCATAGTATAGAATGTCGTCCTAAATCATAAAAAAAAGTCATAGTATAGCATGTCGTCCAAAATCATAAAAAAAAGTCATAGTATAGCATGTCGTCCAAAATCATAAAAAAAGTCATAGTATAGAATGTCGTCCTAAATCATGAATAAAAGTCATAGTATAGAATGTCGTCCTAAATCATAAAAAAAAGTCATAGTATAGCATGTCGTCCAAAATCATAAAAAAAAGTCATAGTATAGCATGTCGTCCAAAATCATAAAAAAAGTCATAGTATAGAATGTCGTCCTAAATCATAAAAAAAAGTCATAGTATAGCATGTCGTCCTAAATCATAAAAAAAAGTCATAGTATAGCATGTCGTCCAAAATCATAAAAAAAGTCATAGTATAGAATGTCGTCCTAAATCATGAATAAAAGTCATAGTATAGAATGTCGTCCTAAATCATAAAAAAAAGTCATAGTATAGCATGTCGTCCAAAATCATAAAAAAAGTCATAGTATAGTATGTCGTCCAAAATCATAAAAAAAAGTCATAGTATAGTATGTCCTCATAAATCATGAATAAAAGTCATAGTATAGCATGTCGTCATAAATCATGAATAAAAGTCATAGTATAGCATGTCGTCCAAAATCATAAAAAAAAGTCATAGTATAGTATGTCGTCCTAAATCATAAAAAAAAGTCATAGTATAGTATGTCGTCCTAAATCATAAAAAAAAGTCATAGTATAGTATGTCGTCATAAATCATGAATAAAAGTCATAGTATAGCATGTCGTCCTAAATCATAAAAAAAAGTCATAGTATAGTATGTCGTCCAAAATCATAAAAAAAGTCATAGTATAGTATGTCGTCATAAATCATGAATAAAAGTCATAGTATAGCATGTCGTCCTAAATCATAAAAAAGTCATAGTATAGTATGTCGTCCTTCATCATAAAAAAAGTCATAGTATAGCATGTCGTCCTAAATCATGAATAAAAGTCATAGTATAGTATGTCGTCCTAAATCATAAAAAAAAGTCATAGTATAGCATGTCGTCCAAAATCATAAAAAAAGTCATAGTATAGAATGTCGTCATAAATCATGAATAAAAGTCATAGTATAGTATGTCGTCATAAATCATGAAAAAAGTCATAGTATAGTATGTCGTCCTAAATCATGAATAAAAGTCATAGTATAGTATGTCGTCATAAATCATGAAAAAAGTCATAGTATAGTATGTCGTCATAAATCATGAATAAAAGTCATAGTATAGCATGTCGTCCTAAATCATAAAAAAAAGTCATAGTATAGTATGTCGTCCTAAATCATAAAAAAAGTCATAGTATAGCATGTCGTCCTAAATCATAAAAAAAAGTCATAGTATAGTATGTCGTCCTAAATCATGAATAAAAGTCATAGTATAGTATGTCGTCCTAAATCATAAAAAAAAGTCATAGTATAGCATGTCGTCCAAAATCATAAAAAAAGTCAGTATAGTATGTCCTCATAAATCATGAATAAAAGTCATAGTATAGCATGTCGTCATAAATCATGAATAAAAGTCATAGTATAGCATGTCGTCCTAAATCATAAAAAAAAGTCATAGTATAGTATGTCGTCCTAAATCATAAAAAAAAGTCATAGTATAGCATGTCGTCCAAAATCATAAAAAAAGTCATAGTATAGAATGTCGTCATAAATCATGAATAAAAGTCATAGTATAGCATGTCGTCCTAAATCATAAAAAAAAGTCATAGTATAGTATGTCGTCCTAAATCATAAAAAAAGTCATAGTATAGTATGTCGTCCTAAATCATGAATAAAAGTCATAGTATAGTATGTCGTCATAAATCATGAAAAAAGTCATAGTATAGTATGTCGTCATAAATCATGAATAAAAGTCATAGTATAGCATGTCGTCCTAAATCATAAAAAAAAGTCATAGTATAGTATGTCGTCCTAAATCATAAAAAAAGTCATAGTATAGCATGTCGTCCTAAATCATGAATAAAAGTCATAGTATAGCATGTCGTCCTAAATCATGAAAAAAAGTCATAGTATAGTATGTCGTCCTAAATCATAAAAAAAGTCATAGTATAGCATGTCGTCCTAAATCATAAAAAAAGTCATAGTATAGCATGTCGTCCTAAATCATGAAAAAAAGTCATAGTATAGTATGTCGTCCTAAATCATAAAAAAAGTCATAGTATAGCATGTCGTCCTAAATCATAAAAAAAAGTCATAGTATAGCATGTTGTCCAAAACCATGAAAAAAAACAGTCATAGTATAGTATGTTGTTCTTAATCATGAAAAAAGTCATAGTATAGTATGTCGTCCTAAATCATGAATAAAAGTCATAGTATAGTATGTCGTCATAAATCATGAAAAAAGTCATAGTATAGTATGTCGTCATAAATCATGAATAAAAGTCATAGTATAGCATGTCGTCCTAAATCATAAAAAAAAGTCATAGTATAGTATGTCGTCCTAAATCATAAAAAAAGTCATAGTATAGCATGTCGTCCTAAATCATGAATAAAAGTCATAGTATAGCATGTCGTCCTAAATCATAAAAAAAAGTCATAGTATAGTATGTCGTCCAAAACCATGAAAAAAAACAGTCATAGTATAGTATGTTGTTCTTAATCATGAAAAAAGTCATAGTATAGCATGTTGTCCAAAACCATGAAAAAAAGTCATAGTATAGCATGTCGTCCTAAATCATAAAAAAAAGTCATAGTATAGTATGTCGTCCTAAATCATGAATAAAAGTCATAGTATAGTATGTCGTCCTAAATCATAAAAAAAAGTCATAGTATAGCATGTCGTCCAAAATCATAAAAAAAGTCATAGTATAGAATGTCGTCATAAATCATGAATAAAAGTCATAGTATAGCATGTCGTCCTAAATCATAAAAAAAAGTCATAGTATAGTATGTCGTCCTAAATCATAAAAAAAGTCATAGTATAGTATGTCGTCCTAAATCATGAATAAAAGTCATAGTATAGTATGTCGTCATAAATCATGAAAAAAGTCATAGTATAGTATGTCGTCATAAATCATGAATAAAAGTCATAGTATAGCATGTCGTCCTAAATCATAAAAAAAAGTCATAGTATAGTATGTCGTCCTAAATCATAAAAAAAGTCATAGTATAGCATGTCGTCCTAAATCATGAATAAAAGTCATAGTATAGCATGTCGTCCTAAATCATAAAAAAAAGTCATAGTATAGTATGTCGTCCTAAATCATGAATAAAAGTCATAGTATAGTATGTCGTCATAAATCATGAAAAAAGTCATAGTATAGTATGTCGTCCTAAATCATAAAAAAAGTCATAGTATAGTATGTCGTCCTAAATCATGAATAAAAGTCATAGTATAGTATGTCGTCATAAATCATGAAAAAAGTCATAGTATAGTATGTCGTCATAAATCATGAATAAAAGTCATAGTATAGCATGTCGTCCTAAATCATAAAAAAAAGTCATAGTATAGTATGTCGTCCTAAATCATAAAAAAAGTCATAGTATAGCATGTCGTCCTAAATCATGAATAAAAGTCATAGTATAGTATGTCGTCCAAAACCATGAAAAAAAGTCATAGTATAGCATGTTGTCCAAAACCATGAAAAAAAACAGTCATAGTATAGTATGTTGTTCTTAATCATGAAAAAAGTCATAGTATAGTATGTCGTCCTAAATCATGAATAAAAGTCATAGTATAGTATGTCGTCATAAATAATGAAAAAAGTCATAGTATAGTATGTCGTCATAAATCATGAATAAAAGTCATAGTATAGCATGTCGTCCTAAATCATAAAAAAAAGTCATAGTATAGTATGTCGTCCTAAATCATAAAAAAAGTCATAGTATAGCATGTCGTCCTAAATCATGAATAAAAGTCATAGTATAGCATGTCGTCCTAAATCATAAAAAAAAGTCATAGTATAGTATGTCGTCCAAAACCATGAAAAAAAACAGTCATAGTATAGTATGTTGTTCTTAATCATGAAAAAAGTCATAGTATAGCATGTCGTCATAAATCATGATTAAAGGTCATAGTATAGCATGTCGTCCTAAATCATGAATAAAAGTCATAGTATAGTATGTCGTCATAAATCATGATTAAAGGTCATAGTACAGTATGTTGTTCTTAATCATGAAAAAAGTCATAGTATAGTATGTCGTCCTAAATCATAAAAAAAGTCATAGTATAGCATGTCGTCCTAAATCATGAATAAAAGTCATAGTATAGTATGTCGTCATAAATCATGATTAAAGGTCATAGTATAGCATGTCGTCCAAAACCATGAAAAAAAGTCATAGTATAGCATGTCGTCCTAAATCATGAAAAAAAGGTCATAGTACAGTATGTTGTTCTTAATCATGAAAAAAGTCATAGTATAGTATGTCGCCCTAAACCATGAAAAAAAGTCATAGTATAGCATGTCGCCCAAAACCATGAAAAAACAGTCATATTATAGTATGTCGTCCAAAACCATGGAAAGAAGTCATAGTATAGCATGTCGTCCAAAACCATGAAAAAAAAAAAGTCATAGTATAGCATGTCGTCCAAAACCATGAAAAAAAAAGTCATATAGCATGTCGTCCAAAACCATGAAAAAAAGTCATAGTATATAGTATGTCGTCCTAAATCATGAAAAAAAGGTCATAGTAGTATGTCGTCCAAAACCATGAAAACAAGGTCATAGTATAGCATGTCGTCCAAAACCATGAAAAAAAAAGTCATAGTATAGCATGTCGTCCAAAACCATGAAAAAAAGTCATAGTATATAGTATGTCGTCCTAAATCATAAAAAAAAGTCATAGTATAGCATGTCGTCATAAATTATGAAAAAAAAAAGTCATAGTATAGCATGTCGTCCTAAATCATAAAAAAAGTCATAGTATAGCATGTCGTCATAAATCATAAAAAAAGTCATAGTATAGTATGTCGTCATAAATCATAAAAAAAGTCATAGTATAGCATGTCGTCATAAATCATGAATAAAGGTCATAGTATAGTACGTCGTCCAAAACCATGAAAAAAAAGTCATAGTACAGTATGTCGTCCAAAACCATGAAAACAAGGTCATAGTATAGCATGTCGTCCTAAATCATGAATACAAGGTCATAGTGTAGTAGGTTAATAAATCATTTGAAAACAATAATTCAATTCAGTTTTATTTGTCATGCTCTCTATACAAACAAGCAGCACAAAGTGCTCACCATAGCATTTATGAAACAACACAGACAAAAAATAAACAAAATAAACTAATACATATAATTTTGAAAGAACAGAAATTTATAACAAATGTTTAAAATCATTACATAAAAGTTTGTAAAATAATGTGATTTAAACTGAACATTAAGGCTAAACTGTCACAGGTTAGAGGAACCTAGTGATTTATGTATGCATACTACTGATAGAACATACTCTCCTACTGTAAGTGCATTGTCTTGATAATACTTGAACATTTAAGTACATTATTTAATGCAGGAGACAAGACAAAACTTCTTTGTTGCAGAAGGTGAAAAAGCCATGCTACAATAGAAAATACTGTAAAATCACCGTTTTGGCCAAGATAATACAACAATGTCACATGTCTCTTAGTCATCAGTCAGCATTTCTGAAATGGGAACAAGGGATTCATCAAGGTGAAACGTTTCAGCCATTGTATGAAAGCAACATAGGATCTTAAGATTGTTTGTAATTGGTACCATCTAACAGCACGGTGGACAGACATTATTCAGTGTGATGTATTCCTGTGTTGTAGGAAGTCGTGGAGGTTCAGACGCTGGAGATGGCTGAGGTGCCGGTGCCCAGTGAAGGAGCGGCCCTGGATCCTCTAGAAGTAAGCTTATTTTTTTATGCCTTATAATACAATGTCACATGATGCTTGTTTTAGGTGTATTTTATTTTAAAGTACATGCAGAATTTTTCCAACGAGTTTCAAATTGTTCACACACAGGATGAGGAAGGCCTTTTGTCATGGTGGCGAACAGTAGAGGGTATGCTTTTTATTAACAATGATTGATTTATTGCTGATCCTGCTTATCACTTCCATACATATACTCTGTAATATAAACTGAAGCCGCAATCCTTTATTTCCTGTGTGTTAGGCTGGGATGAGTGGAATGAGGCCAACGAGAACGATGAACCTGAAGAGTAAGTAGTACATAAAAGTTATCAATTCACTTGTAGAACTCATTTTTTCTAAAGCTTCAAGTGACAGTTCACCCAAAAATCAAAAATAGATCTTTTGCCTCTTACCTGTAGAGCTGTTGCAGAGTGTTTGCTATGTTGGGGATAATGGTTGCAGACACATCTGCCTTCTCTCCAATATTATGGGACTAGATAGCATTTGGTGTCTTTCCAAAAATAATGACCCGATTTTCAATTGGTTTTCTATAGAAGCCTCATTGTCCTTTGGTAGTAATCTGCCACCGGAAGTTGACACCACCCTAAACTAGCCGGTAGCTAAAAGACTACAATTAGTGATGGCCAAATGAGGCCCCATGAACCACTGTCTTTATTTTCTGAAGCCACTAAATGAAAGTGGTTCAGGAGGCTTCATTTGGCCATCACTAACTACAAGGCTAGGCTTCTATAGAAAACCAATGGATTACACAAAATGTCAAACAAATCATTCACGGAAACCAGTTTGCTGCAATTTTTATGTCAGAACATCAATGAACACCACTGACCACTTGGTGAGTTTCATGGCTTTGAAAATGAGCAATTGTCGCAATTTTGACATCTGTCATCATAAACAATCCAGAGATGGGGCTCAAGGTGCAAAATACCAGACTTCTCCTTTACTGCCATTCTTCTCAGCTAAGCTCTGATCAGTGGTGCTTGGTGACCTAGCAGTAGATACACACTTTCTTCTGTGCTATATTACAGTTGGCAGGTGTAGTTTGATAGAAACAAAATAGTCTCTACATGAAACTGGTCACAACAAGGTTTGTGGATTATCTTAAATAACCAAGTCATCATTTCTGGGAAGAGACATTGCTGTTGAGTTTTTCAAACAAAGTGCAATCTAGATCAATGATTAGCACTAAAGGGAAGAGGAAAAATACATATTTTGTTTTGGATAAACTGTCCCTTATAGTAACACTGACCAATATTAAGAGAAGTAAATCTGCCTTTAAAATTAACTTAAAAGCTGTATCACAGTACTGTGCCCAAAATCCCAAACAACCTAGTTTGGTATCACAATAAATTTACAATATTTAAATTTCTACCTTTCTCAAGTAAGGATGGCACCTTGTCCACAGAACTAACCTTCATCAAAAGCTGCACCCTCATCATTTTTCTTTGTTTCCTTGTCTCAGAGTGGTGGAACAAGCAGCCGATCGTGTCTTCATGGCGGCTCGTCTTTTTGTTCGCTTCTTCAACCAACGTGGTGCCTCCCTTCAGCAGCGTATCCTGGAGTTGCTGTCTTTGGCTGATGCAGCAGACATCTTCCATAAGAAAACCGTCACAGCCAGTGTCGGTGGTGGCGTAGCCAGTGTTGCAGGGTCTATCACTACCATCACCGGGCTCATTCTGGCGCCCTTCACTGCAGGAGCATCGCTCATCGTCACCGCTGTAGGCATTGGTGTCGCTACAGCAGGTGGGATTGCGTCTGCTTCAGCCAACATCACCGACACAGTCTATTCAAAGACGGACCGCAAGAAGGTGGAGAAGATGATCCACGACTACGAGGAGGAGATAAAGGACATCAAGGATTGCCTGGAGTTTTTGCAGGTGAGAAGAAAGGAGGAAGTTTGTCAGTTGCAGGCAAAGCTTGAGAACGACTGCAAAACCATATAATCATTTTACTCATTGGCTTTGAGTGAGAAATCATATTTGCCTTAAAGGGATAGTGCACGCAAAAATGAAAATGCAGCCATTATCTACTCACCCTCATGCCGAGGGAGGCTCTGGTGAAGTTTTAGAGTCATCGCGTCCCTTGCGGAGATCGGCAGGGGGAGCGGCTAGCACACCTAATGGCTGACGGCGCCCCAGACTAATGTCCAAGAACACAAAATTGAAACCACAAAATATCTCCAACATGCTCATCCGTGGTGATCCAAGTGTCCTTAAGTCCCGACATAAAAAGTTGTGTTCTTGGACATTAGTCTGGGTCACTGTCAGCCCTTAGGTGTGCTAGCCGCTCCCCCCGCCGATCTCCGCAAGGGATGTGAGGACTCTAAAATTTCACCAGAGCCTCCCTCGGCGTATGGGTGAGTAGTAGTGATGGCCAAATGAGGCGTCATGAACCACTTTTTTTTTTTTCTGAAGCCACTAGATGGCGCTGTCTGTTCAACAAAGGTTTGAAAGCACACTTCACTGCAAGTCCTTCAGCCTTTATCTTTACGCCAAGAGCGCCATCTGGTGGGGTCAGAAAATAAAGAAAGTGGTTCATGAGGCTTCATTTGGCCATCAAAAGTGAGTAGATAATGGCTGAATTTTCATTTTTGGGTGCACTATCCATTTAAGGTTAAAAATGTAGGCATAGATAAGATTTTCTACTAAACTAGGAGTGCAAAAGTCGTTTAAAATCTGCAACTGACTATTAAATTCTGGCTTTTCCTCCCAATGGTACACCGGAATCTTTGGTTTTCGGTCCTGTGACAATGACAACAACACAGGCTTTCATGCTAACCAAGGTCTAGACCTGCAATTTGAAATGATAATGTGGGCATCAGCCCTTAAAGCTGACCACCACATAACTTAATGTTTTCTCATTCCACCCTACTATTACCAGGATTGGTTGGTAAACAATTCCTCTTTCTTATTTAGCACTGCTTAATTGCAGTTTTACTAATAACATAAAATCTTTTATCCTTATCTACACAACAGGAAGGGATGGACACGCTTGAAGAGTGGAACTTTGAGAAGTACAGTGAGAGCATTTCGAAGAAGCACCTTAACCAGAATGTCAAACATGTAGTGAAGGAGGGTGGCCGGGCCGGCAAGGCTTTAGTGATCAACACGGAGAGCCTGATCAGTACAGTTCAGGTCCTCAGTGTTGCAGGGGGTGCTGCTAAAGCCGCCCAGGTGATGAGCGTGACCACGGGAGTTATGTCGGGTCTCTTTCTCGCTCTCGATGTCTTCTTCCTGGCAAAGGACGGCATGGAGCTCAAACAGGGAGCCAAGACTGAGTTTGCTGGTAAGATTCGAGATGTTTGTAAAGACCTGCAGGACGGGCTGCTGGAGCTGAACCGCATCAAGGAAGAACTACAGAAAACCATCGATGGGATAGAGGTGGAGGTAGAGGAGGAGGAGGATGAAGAGCTGTTGAAGTCTGATCTGAAGAAACTTATTGAGTTAGAAGAATGAATGATAGTGATTGGAAAACCAAAGCCTCGCTGTTTTAGAGGTGCTGTATGCGACTCTGGGGGAACATAGCTGAATGGAGGTCGTCGTCAACTACCGGCGCTCTGGGCTGGTAGTCAGACTGGATTGCAAACCCAAAGTATCAGTATGTTTCTCCAGACTTACATACAGCACCTTTAATCCCAATGCCAAAAACAATCACTATTACTAATGTAATTGTTTCTCACAAGACCTATTTTGTAGTAAAAATAGATTTTAAATATTTATTAGGTATATTTATAATATTGGCAGTAATTTTAATTATATTTACATTGTGTTTGTGCCATAAACTGTCACTTGTTTTGTAATAAAAGTGGTTTCATGCGTATTTGTTTGGCTTTTTTTTTTTTTTTTCTCAGTTGTGAAAGGTAGGAGCTCAACACCCAACAGACTGGTAGAGGGAGGGAGGAAAACATTTTTAAACAGAATTCAGGGTGGGTGGGTGAGGCGTGATCACCGTGTGCTCAGAGAGTGATGCACTGATGCATGCATAAGAGACTGAAAGCCTGGCAGACAGAGTTGTCCTTCCACATTTTTCTAAGTCCTTTTTCACGATTTCCCTGACGTTAATCATATCTTGGTGATCCATCATCTCAGAAGTGAACAACTGTTCTTAAAGGAAAACACCATCCAAAATTCCCACATTATTTCCATGGCCTATTAGAGTTCAACCAATATTTGTGAACATGAGCTACTCTCGCAAAGCCAGAAAGCAGAGAAGTCTCAAACTTGTGATTTCATTGGGTCAAGAGTCTGGCACTGCTCCATAGACAATGAACGGGGGCCTGATTTTGTGGACCCACAGATAGTTTTTCTTTTTTATACCTCAGAATATTCCCCTGGGTGCTCTGTGACACCTAAAACATCTTTCCCAGTTCAGTGTCAATGAAGCAGCTCCAGACTATATACCTTATGACATCGCAAATTTGGGTTTTAGCACTCTAGCTTTTGGATTTGGGTGGGTTGTTTGTGTCAATTAATATCATCTTAGACCATAGGAATAACGTATCAGTTTAAGAAACAGACATCGCTCCCCTTTAGGTAATTAATATAAACAGCACATGGGCCACACAGCACGAAGGCCAATAGCAGATGGCCAAAAATAAAAAAAGAGAAAAACTAGATAAAAGGTAATGGGAAAACCATGACGCTTTTCAGCTGAGTTTCTTCTGAATGAGGAAGTCTTTAAAAATAACTCTGTGAGTTCATTTCAAGTCAAGCATACTGGTTTTCCTTTGAATCAGGCAAGAAAGAACAAAAGGTTGAGCAAATTCAGAAACAAAAGATAGAATGGTTCCAACTTGATGGTTTGCTGACTGTTTATGCATTGTCTACCTAGTGCAAGCACGGACAGTTTGTTACCCTGAACAAGAGCAAGAGGGTTAACTATGGATGGGTACCAAAACCCGGTACTAAATTAGCCAAGGGGCTTAATTATCAAAGACCGTAATATTGATATGCTCTGACAGCATCGGCTCTTTTAACGGTACTTTTACACGATACCCATCCCTTGGGTTAAAAGAAGAAATTAATTAAATTGTGGACCAATAAGTTCACAATTCTTAAAGTTTATCTTAAAACAATACGCATATGCCCATATGTACTATATTGAACCGTTTTTGGCTGTGGTTGACTGTTCATACTAGCTGAAAGAAATCCCTCTCTTAAAGGGAGAGTTCAGATTTTTTTTAAGTGGGGGTGTATGCAGTACTTATCCTTAGTCAGTGTATTACCTACTGTAGGTGGTCCAGTTTGGAGAAGAAGGACCGAGTATCGCAATGGAAGCTAAGCAGTCTACTACTGGCGTTCGGGGCAGAAGCAAACCCTATTTTAGCCACCCAAGGAAAGATCAGTATCGGTCTAAGTGTATGCTATATTTAGTGCAACTACTTTGCTTTGCTATAAGAGAGGCTGTTTTGAGAAATTAAGTTATTTGCTTAGCTGCTAAGGAGAGTGTGTAGCTGTGTGGTAGCTCGTTCTTTGGCTCGGTGTGTACTGTTGTTTTTGGCCACCAAGTTGTAATTCAATTCATAATCACATCACAGCTAAACTGAAGAGGCCCAAACACCAGACATGTAGATTGCAGTGAGCTAGCATAACGTAGCGTGTCTCCCAGTGTGTCTGCTATACCCTGCATAAAAACATTATTTTTACCTCACAGGACACAGAAGTTGCTGTTCTACCATTGCCTTGATGAGTTTGGTGCTTTAAAGGGTTAATCCAGAGTCACCAAATTCAATGACACAAAGTCAAACAATAATTAACTAACCAACTGAGGCAATGATAGAGCAACTCCAATGTTCTGCAAAGCAGACATACTGTTTTTGTCAATGGGGCAAGGTAATATCCTAAATATAGCAAACACTGAAACTAATATTGACTTTGTATGTGGCTAAAATGCGTTTTGCTGTTGCGCCTATCCACAGCAGTACATTGCTTAGTTTGGAGAAGCAGGCAGGAGTACCATCATGAAAGCTGAGGGCATGCCGACTGACATCTATTGTGGGTAATACACTGACTTTGGATAAGTACCTCATACAACCCCACTTCTAAAAAATCCAAACTATCCCTTTCAGTGATTTAAATGTCAGTGTTGAGGGACAAAATCCACACTCCCCAGTCTGTGCAAAAAAAACATTAAGTTTAGCTAAAGCTGTGAGGAAGCTTCAGCAGTCTGAGTGAGTGAAATCAAGTGATAACCTTCGAAAGTCAGGGGCCGTACACATCACGTTTTTTGCAACCTCAAATTCATTGTTTTAAACGTAGACATAACATGTGGCGCACATGTGTTCCCAAACGCCTATTTTTCAAGGTGCAACGACTGCACACTGAGATAAACAGAGTTCAACTTTTGGAACACAGCAGCGCGCACTGCACATCATGACGGGGTACAACCAATCACAGCCTTCTCCTGGAAATATCAGTCTGTGGTCAATATGGAAAAGTTGATCATTTTACTGCAGAGCTGCCAGAGCATTACAACAATCCCACGGACGATAGGCCTACACACTTATAAATAGCACCAGGAAGAAAATCAGCCCTGTACTCAGGATTTCAGGTAAATGGGTTATGGTACAAGCATTGTACCATAGCCCATTTGCCACTGCACTCTTGAAAGCTGGCGGGAAAAAAAAAACAGCACAGAAGTAGCGCCAAGTGCCAATCTCGTTGTTAAAGTAGTGTTTTCTTGCTGTGTCACGATGCAAAGATCGTGACACAAAGCAGGAACTTGACACTAAAAACTAACTCAGGAAGATTCCTTATTGACTGATCCAACTCAGAGAACTTTCATAAAAGAAAGTCTGAGTACTTTGTCCTGAAGTACTGAAACTGAAATAAGAAGGAAGAACAGTTACAGTGACTAATAACCCTTTAATGTACATATGGGAATTGTTAGATAACACTTGAAAAATGTGTTGAGTAGTTCCTCATTCTTTTAGAGAACTTTTGCTGGGTCACTGTGTTGGGACATTTATGAAGATAATTTACAAACACTTGATCTGATACTGGCGTACACAAGTAAACTACACTGACAAAAATTATGTGAAATACAATACAACAAAAATCTCTGAGCTTTACCTTTAAGAGCGGGATTTCTTTGAGCCAGTATGGACAATCAACCACAACCAAAAAAACTCTCTTATGTGTCTGTATACATCTCTAATTGTTGGACTGATTATTATTTTACTTACTGCCTTAATTTACTTGTTCTTGTCAGTGAACTTCAGACTTTCAAAATAATCAAACCCAATCCTTTCACCAAAATTTCATATCAAGAAATTTGTGGAGCGGTTGCCACATCTCAAGATGCACAAAGCAGTGTGAGGATATGGCCATTTTGCTTCTTCAACCATGTCGACTATGACTCATAAAATACATTACGAGGGGAGAATTTTGTTCAGCGATAAGAACAGTACCGGTTGTTGGGTATGAGCCCTGGGCAAATAGCTGTAAAAATATGTAGTGAACGGTACAGAGATCATACATTCAAAGGGTGGCGATTACTGTTTGGTTACTGATAAATTCCAAGTGCTCTGTACCTAGTTTGTTTAAGAGTAAATGTATTATTTCTATAAAATATAATCCTTTCTTGTAAGTTTAATAATGTCACTAATATGTTTTTCAATGGCTGTAAGAACTAAATAAGCAGTAGGAAAGCAGTCGTCTACTTACACATCCAGCAGAATCACAGCAGCATCAGCACCCACTGGAGATGTCCTTCTGGCTATCTGAAAATTATAAGATTGATAACACTTAATCATCGATAAACATATACAGATGTATAAATGAAATACATGATGAAAGCTATTTTTACACATTACACCACTTCTTCATTACTTGTTACAAGTTGTAAATACACCGTGAGACAATGCATGTGTGAAATAACTGTAAAAAATATTCCCCACAGCAGAAAGCACAGCTTGTAATTAAGATTTCCGGTGTCAAAGTTCCCACACATTTTCATGGACAAATTTAAAAACTTTCATGACTTTTAAATGACTCATAATAGAATTTCCATGACCATTCACCATGTTTAACACAAACAGCACTGTAACGTACTTCAAATGGTATTTACATTACTATAAACGGTCCACGGACAGTGGTACATTGGTTAATTTATTGAAAAATAAAATAAAATCTGTGCCTTTTAACAACCATGCTCTACTTGAAAGCAGTTAAAAATCAGACTTGCACCGATTACGGTTTATTGGGCTGATAATAATTTCCGATTTGCAGAGTGTTTGGATGGCTGATTCCGATTTCATTTTTTCCCAAACCACTTTACAACACACGAGATTTTGCAATATTTTCTATCTTTCCTTTATTAGAACATTTTAACCAAGATACAACCAGCTTTTCAATAACCATCTCAGACAAACAAACAAACAAACAAAAACAGTGACACACTCAGGTTAAGAAACATTTTCCTTTTTGCTCTAATATATCTTCAGGAACAGTATTAAAATAAGTAAAAAAAGGCATACATAAATAAGAACATAGATAAATAAAATAATAATTCTTGGTGTAAAGCATTTGTGGGTAATTTAGACAAAAATTCCATAAAGCCGACATGGTGTAGGTTGTCTGTACGAAAGCCCTTGGCGTTGAGGACGCACCTGTTTAAAACGGACAATTAACAACTTTCTCCTTCTCTCTTTTGATGTGTGTGCATGAATGATTAAGGTGAGAAGCCATATTTGTAAGAATTGAGTGTAAAGCTACTTTTGCTTTTGTTTATGTCAAAACCACACACACACACACACACACACACACACACACACACTTGTTGTGAACCTCCTGCACTGAAAATTAAAGTATCCTCTCGAACCTGATTCTCTGGCCGGAATCATTTACTCCATAGTTGTCCTACGCAAACCAGTATGTCCCTGAGGTCCCCTTCCTCACATCGCCCAGGCCGTGAGTCGCACAACATGCTGATATTACATGATGTCAATCATGTGGCGCGCCGGGAACTTGACCAACGTTTTAAAACGGCATATTTTAGACTGACCGGCCAGTCACAGGTCATGGCCAATTGCGTGAAAACCGGCCCGATTCCGAGTACTGCCAATTAATCAGTGCAAGTCTAGTGACTCTAAGTGACAATTAAAAGCCCTAGGCTGCCCATGTCAAGTGCTCCCGTTTTTCAAACATAAAAGGAATCAAACTCTATTCAAACACAATTCCAACTCACTTACACACATGGAGGGAGAGACAGAATGAAGAGCATAAACAAAATGTCACGCATCGATGCAGAGCAAAGCAACATTGCTTCAATAGCACACGTGAAACAATAAGATGCAGCTGGTGCGATTCATTTCATATGAATTACATCGCATAATAAATACAAGTGTCTGTGACATGGGAGAAACTGCATATGTACACTTGCGTCACAAGACAGCTTATATATTAAGTTCTTTGGTTTCAAAGCACCAAAATGGAGCTCTTGGTCATCAAAATGTCTTGTTTGGTGAATCACAGGGTAGTGTCTCTCTTTGCATCAATGAACAAAAGTTTTAAACAGTTGGGGTCCTGAGGAGGCGAAAATACAGAGGTAAACAATATTTCATGAGAAAAAAACATAAAATATTAAGCAAATATAACAGGTAAGATGTGTTTTCTTATCCCATAACTATGGTGACTCCTCAGATAATTCCCCTAGTTTTGGAACATTTGGAGCTTGACCACATAATCACAGACATCACCAATTCACTGTGTATGTGTTGACATATTACACAAGAGAGTTTAACACATGTGCTTGTCAATCTGTACAATCTCTAGAACAGGTGAACTAAAATTAGCCAGAGCAGTTTCTCCTGTGTTGATGTTTATCGTGTTCATTGTGTGCCCTGCACCATCAGTATTTGTACAAGTTTACTCCAGTGTGACTCAGTATATACGCTCCAACTGACTGATATCAAGTTAAATGTTGATGTAATGTCTGGAGTCCAGCTCTTCATGTTTGGATCCCTCATTTTACCTTTTACAATCAAACCCGGGAGCAGAGTAACGTGTACAAAGCATTTACGGTAAATGCAGCAGTAGGAATTAAGTTATGAGGAAACTAAGTCCCTTTAATATTATTTCTGATTATAACGCCATCCTCAGTTGTGACAGACTAAAAGCTCTGACGTACGCCGATAAAGGAACAAGAAGGAATGAATATTACGAGGTTTCTGGAAACTTATAATCAATCATCACGATCGTGGGTCACATCTGGCTTTTCCCATCATAACAAGTTTCCCTTGATGCCTCTTGTGTGACACAGGCATTTGGTAAGCACTGTTCTGGCAGCACCGTAAACAAGCTAGAGCACATTCTTTCTGACTGCTTCCTCCACTTGAATAGCCTTTGTTCATTAAATAAACAAAGGTGTTTTCTTAAAAATGCACTTTAGGAGAAAACAATATTGATTTGTGTTGATTTAGCTTTACATTTCAATGGCTGTCATTACAACCAGACTCGACGTCACAGCAGCTTTCATCGTGGCATAATGTGGTCCTATTGTAGCAGGAATAGAGACAGACAAACAGACACCTGGCACGTACTTAAAACAAGTTCTGTCTGTGGACAGATCTTGTCAATACCATAGCAGTGTGACTGTGCAAGATGCAATCATGATGTGTAGTTACGATCAAAATGAAAGCCAAGTAAGGGGGTTTTAGCAGAGTGGAAGGGGTTCCTCCACTTTGTGCCCATAGCCCACATTCGTATGAAGTTGCAGAATTCTGTATGACAGCTGAAGTGATCCCACTGCATTCATTTTAAATATTTAAAACCTGATTTACCCCCTGTTGTTTTAAGTGTAGCATTTCTTTTTACTTTGCTAGTTAAGACTGTTTCATGTCGCCATTGTCAACTGATGGTCCATGGGTTTTTTTTGGCAGCCATCTTGAACTGATGTCAAAGCCAGTAGACAAAAACAGTGATTTTTGTAACTCCTGAACCAAACAACACACAAGACCAGTGAACCCACTTTCATATATTTGTGACACTGGGGATCAAATGGAAATGTTACTGAAATAGTACAACCAGTCTTTACTAGCGGAAAACCACCATAGGGTCTAGAGCCTTCAGCCGCTCTGACCCCCGACTCTGTAACTCCCTACCACCAGACATTTGTAGCATCAACTAAACGTCTTTTGCTGAATATTTATTGATTGTTTTGTTATTATTAATCTATTATTTACTTTATGTTGCTTTATTTCTTATCTCGTTGACTTTTTTAATCTGCTGTTATTTTCTGTATCGTTGCCTGTGAGGTCAACTTGAGTGTCGTGAAAGCTGCCTATATATTTATAAATATACTATTATTATTATTAATCAGTCCCTCCAGGATCTCATGGCAAAAAAAAACCTTGAATTTGTAGCCCATTTTGTCAAAAACTGTGATAAAAATTGCAGATTTTGCAGGTTGCCAGGGAACCACCCCATCACCTACTAACCTTCCTGTGTAACTAATCTACCGTTTTGTCTCGTTTTTTTCTTCACAGTACTAAGTATATGGTCCCCAAAATGTTCAGACAGTAAGGCCAGATAACTAGGTATCTAGCAACCGTACCACCAGTTTCTCCTCCATTTTTTACCAATCGTAAACTTGTTGTTGTGACCACCACAGAAGGCCCGCCTCTCAAATCATCCAATTGGAGGATGGACAAACACTAGCAAAAAGCTTTACTCCGATTAAAAACAATTACAAAAGCTGCCTCCAGCTGCTAAAACGCTTACTGTGTGATCACACTCTTAGGGTCCTAAAAAAGAAATCTGGTTACAAACACATGCCCTTTGGGTATATGGAAACATGTTTTCCCCTGTTAGATTAGTTACATTACAGAGGCAGTCACCCTCACTACTGTACAGCAGCGATGGTGGTGGTATTAGTCACATTAACACAGACTGCAGCAGTAGCTTTTTAGAAACATCTCTACAAACACCACCCTCAGTGGTAACAATGGTAACAATTACAGTGGCCGTATGCATCAGAACAGTATTAGCAAAACTGCAATAGGAGCAGTGGCACTAATAGTTCAACAAAACACAGCAAGAAACTCATGAGCACACCTAAAGGTGACACAAACTGAGTTTACAGAAAGACAAACCCTGAGGCCAAACCCCAGGGTTCACATTTGTTCACTTTTCATTTCAGGCAAGTGACAGCAGCTGCCAAATGAATCATCGTTAACCTACATAAAAGCTATCATTTTCTTTAGAGTAGAAAATTGAGTAGGGTAGAAAACTGAGTTGCTTTTATCTATAACATTAGTCAGTGCTGTTGAGTCAAGCTGGTTGCAGGCATGCTCTTGGCACTGCCTGTGTTTTGCCCACTTGCAACTATGTGTCATCACTCCATGACAACAGCTTGGCTGTCTGTGAGGCTCCGACAATCTATAAGTCAGATTCACCCCTCGCTCCTCCATAACTCTATCCTTTCATCCAAATATGGTAACTTTTGGCTCCCTAAAATCAAGGTGGCAATGACCAAAATGCAGAACTCAAGGCCTCAAAATGGGCCACGAACCAATGGGTGACATAACAGTGGCTACATGCTTTATTTCATACAGTCAATGGCTGTAAGTCAGAAATGGCAGGAAAGAAAAAGAGTGTCCACTAAGATAAAGCAACTTGCTATTAAAAAAATATATCAAGTTAACACTGTTCTCATCAAAATCTTAGACTGGATAGATTTAACCAAATGGTCTTAATTTTTGAGTGTTACGCTTTGATTAAAATAAAAAAGTTTCTTTTTAGAAGACTTCAAATGTAGTTAAAGGCTCATTACTTGACTAAAATTGCATTTACTGACTACCACAGACAGTAAATGCAAGTGGCCTGGTCGTTTTCTCTTTCCATGGTCCTCTTCTTGAGCCTCGCTGTGTGCATAAGTAAACACCTCTCCCGTCCTTGACAACACGGATGTGGTGAAGTAATTTATTTCCTTGTGACAAAAGTCAACAAGTGCTGTGTGATGTGGGCATTATTATTTTATATATATATTTTACATGCAATATCTGTCTACAATCTGTGCGCACATATTCAGATTTTTGGATGTGTTTTTTTGTGCATGAACAAACTACTGTTAAGATGTATACGCTCAGTACAAAAACAGTCCTTTTCATGTGTATTTGCCTGATTCAATGTATGAATTGCTTTCTACCATGTCTGCCTGGTTTGGTGATCACCAGGTGGATTAGCCTGTCAGGGTTAATAGAGGTTAACAGGTGACAAAGTCACCAGGAGATGCCAAACATCTGCTGTCTGCTGTTTACTGTAATCGCTATGAGGAAACTTAACACAATCTGGCAGTGATGCAGATCAACAGGTGGAGCTGGATTTTTGTGGTTTCAGTAATCGTAAAAAAAAAAAAAATCTTATGCAAGGGTAACATTAACCTCAGATCTCACGTCTGCAGGGTCAATAAGTATTCTGTTGAAAAAAACAAACAAAGTGTCTTTCGGTCCTTCCCTCCCTCTGCCTTGCTGTTACTGTTACTATGCACATACGGAACAATAATAGTCTAAATAAATAAATAAAGATATTAAAATAATCTTCCAGCATTAGATTAATTTGAAAGGCACTTTTTAACTCCAAACACAAAAGTTCGGTCAACTGTGATTCTTTAAGTCTAGTAGATTTAGCTGCAGAGTGAGTGCTCCTCGTTTCACTCTGCTCTACTAACTTGGCTCATTTACTACAGGACATATACGTCACTGTTGCTCTGAATGTACGCTTAAACCCTCAAAGTCAAAATGGAAAAAAAGGGAACAAATAGTTGCACATTCAACAGCCCAATCTGAGTCGACTGACATGATGCTGAGTCGGGTACAGCCCTACCCTACAATACTGTCACGATATAGATGGAGGTGTTTGGAAGAAAAAAAATTATTGGGATATTTGATTTTCTTCATATTGCCCAGCCCTAACTGAAAGGTGTACAGGTTTATCAACATAAAATAACGCTACAATATTCTGAAGTTATGATGTGTGTTAACTGGTGTTATCAGTGTGTCAGCAGATGGATGAGTGATGAATGAAGGGTGAACAATGTAAAACCTAAACTAGTAACAAGGTCAAAGCCGGTCAAACGGTGCCCAGCAGGACGGAAAGAGACAGTGGACTGGAACAGCCAGGTGCCCCCAGGTGCACTGATAAACTCCATCTACCACGGGCCTGCAAGATAACACAGACGGCCAAGGGAAAGACATGTTCCACTTCATTTCAGTGTGCCTGGGTACCTCTGACATGTGAAGGCGAGGGCCAGGAAAGTTGTTTAAATAGAGTGCAGTGTTTGGAGTGGCGGGCCACCATTCCTAAATTCTAGCCGCCGCTCCTTCAAATGTATTTTTTTTTTGTTTTTTATTGTCGCAAATACACCACTGCTGCATGTCTCCACCTTCACAGCAGAGTCCTGCACTGGGTCGGGTACTCACAAATACTAAGGTAAACTACAAGTAACTATCTTGCTTAGTATCTACTCTTTGGCGACGTTAATTACTCGCGAGAGCGCGGCCTTGAAAGTGACATCACGTCAAGCACCCAGGCACCAGGTCAGAGAGTCAGAGGAGTGTCATATTGGAAAATAGGGCAGCGACAATCTCAAAACTAATATATTTTTTAGATTGTAAAAACTACCAACTACCGGTCTCATATAATAATAGATGAGATGTTGGAGATCTTGGCTGCAGTGGTGGAGGAGCCAATCCTCCTCTGTGGCTATCGAAGTGGATGAGAGCACAGATGTCTCTGTGAAGAGTAGGCTTGGGCGATTGGACGAATATATCGCCAATCGCCCATCGGCCAAGTCCATCATGGTTGGTTTCATTTTTGGCGATTTTTTGGGCGATTTTTGTCATTTTATTTTGCTAAATTAATGGTCTGTCTCCACCGAATTCAACTCGGTACATATAGTCCATAATTACTATGTAGAGCACAATTCAAAGTGTGTGCGTATTGGAACCTGCAGCTTCACACTGATTTCCGACGAGTCTTTCACAAAACACGTCAGTGATGGCCGAGCTGAAAGTTACGGCTGGGGTCCACCGGCAACGGGAGCAGCGCGACACGTCTGCAGCGCGAGTCCTGTAGCAGCTTGCCCCCCTGTTATCAATTACAGCGGCTGCACCGGCAACGGGAGCAGCAAGACAACTCTCTATTTTAGGATGCTCTTCTGTTTTTATCACGCTACGTTCATCTACGCGACCCTCCAGCAGATAAAAGTTACATGAAATAGTGTGCTAAACGAGCACACTGTGTTTTTAAATGAATAAACCATTATCAGAGGAGAGATGTGATGATTTTTTTTTATGCATTTACCCATGTTTATCCGTGACATTGTGTAAATGTCCATGGCGGACATTTGAAAGCGAGTAGATGACAAACAGTACAGTAAACTTGTAGATAACTCAAATATATGTAATAACTGAGGTGGAAAATGCTTTAACTATCATGGCTCAGCAAACGATAAACAAGACGCTTGACGTGCAGCCGATGGAACCCAGCCGTAACGTGAACTCATATGCGCATATGGTTAACAATGTTACCAGCCGTGCTAAACACCCTCTCTGACGGCATGCTTGTTGCCGGTATGCACAGATATTTCCGTGCCATGTGGGACATGAGTGGGCTCGCAAAGCACGCTGCATTTTTTTGCTGCATTCATGTGGTGTCGGGAGATCCGACTTGCCGAGTTGTTTTTCTGACATGAGGTGGCGTTCATGTGATTTATCCCATTCTGAAAGTCATCTTTCGATTCTTTCCGACATCACATGAATGCAACATCCCTCTTTTTTTTTTCTCCGCCACACACACAACTGCCGAATATATCGGCAACCGCCGGTTGATGGGCTGACGGTGGCCGGTTGGAAATTTTTAACATATCGCCCAACCCTAGTGAAGAGGCAGCTAGATCTGCATGTCAGGTATTATTAAGTTGAGAGGACAATAATTAATGACTGAATCAGTAATACACATATTTTAAAAATGTTTTTCAGATATATGAATGCAGAAGGCCAACTCTACAGCCAGTTTCTTGACCTTGTGCATGTTACTGATGGGAAGGCAGACAGCACTGTAGCAGCCATAAAGGAAGTGCTGGACAAAAAAAAAAGTCCCAACCGAAAAACTGCATGGATTAGGAACAGGTGGAGCTGATGTGATGACAGTATGAACTTGCTTGCAAGCAGAGTTTTTTTTACTGCGTGTTTTACATTATAACTAGTGAGCATGAGGTTAGAGAGAACATGAATTTGTTATTTGTTTTGATATATTTTTTTCTTTTCTTGTAACATCAAGGTTGCATGGTGTAGCAAAGCAGTTGCAAGATGCCTTTCCCAGGTTGCTGCCATTTTCCTGTGCTGCCCATTGCCTTGCCCTGGCATGTAGAGATGCCTCATCTGAGGCTCCTTACATGGCTACCTTCAGGGACCACCTGCAGCAGCTCCACCTATACTTCCGTAACAATGCCAACAGAACTGCTGTTCTGAAAGCTGCAGCGGAGTCCTTGGGCCTTAAGGACTTAAAAGTAAAGGTGAGATCATAGAAACACATACTTTTAACACAGGGCATTATTGTTCATAGACATACTTTCTGTCTCAATCTTTTATCTTAACGACTGAAATATTTTTTAGCGAGTGAAGGACGCACGCTGGCTGTCTCAGCACCTGGCAGTCAGCACTCTGCAAAGAAACCTCAGTGCAGTACTGGGTGCCTTGGCGGAGGAGACAGAAAGCAACAAGTGTCCACTTGTCTTGGATCATTCTTGGCCCGGCTCCACAATGACCTGGATGACCCTGCAGGATTAGGGGCCTTTGAAATCAGTCATGAAGAGGAGAGGGGAAGGAGAGGCAGAGGCCAGGTGGAGTACACCAGAGACATGCTCTGGTCCCGGTTCAGGACACAGGTAATTAAATTTATAACTGAGTTAGTGGAGTAGTTAAGTGTTGATAAGCTACCTTAAAATATATAAGTAATTGTATTTTCTTTTTTCTTGTCTGTCCCGTTTACTTGTCACCTTTCACGTATGTATGTTATCATTGTTATTGTGTTATTTTACTTTCATTGTATTTTGTATTACAGGGCACTTCTGGGAAGGAGACCTAACTCTTAGCTTATCTCCCTGTGTAAAGGTTTCAATTAATCAAACTCAGTACTCATTGGGCACAGCTGTATCCCTCTATGAGCCAGCTACGGGCCATTGCCCTGACGGTTCCCATCTCAAGTGTGAACTGTGAGAGGGATTTTTCAACGATGAATAGGGAAAGACATTTAATAATATATCATCAGACACAAACTAGAAACAATTTTAAGATGATTAGGGTGTAAGAAATTGAGAGAAACAATCTCATTATTGTTTCTATTTGTAGGTGACGACTGACTTGAGAAACAGGCTGCAGGGGGATCACCTTGCAGCATGTGTGCTGCTAAGCATCAGCGGGCCACCTCTCGGAGAATTTCCGTACAACAGAGCTTTAGAGCTCTTCTATAAAAAACCCAGAAAAATTAATTGTTCTGAGCCTGGGTGCAAACTTTGCCACTGATTCTACAGCCCCATCAAGAAATTATTATTTATTGTTTTTATTTTTATTTGTTTAATTTTATAGTTTTATTTTTTTTTTCCCATTCAGCCTTTAAAAAGCCATTTTCAACTGGCCATTCAATAAATAGATTGTAAAAGTAAAATCTGCAGTCAAGTGAGAGCGAGCCTGCCCCCGCTGCTGAAAAAAATCCTAGAGGAAACACTGGAGTGTAATTTGTCAGCCAGCAGCAGCAACCATTGCAAATGTCAGCTGACAAAACAAACAAGAATGTCAGCCTTCAGGGTAAAAGCCATCGCAGCTTTCCTTGTTAACAAATCATTATCTGGATGGACAGTAATGTTCACAATATGTATTTTATGTATGCCTGCCTGACATTCATCACTTCTCCCTCTTATCAAACTCCCATGACTTGTTTATGTTTGTATAGGCCATGTGGTCCGTGTGACGTAAAATTTAGCAGCAGATCAGGGCCCTGATGAGGGTCTGATCTCCGACTGCCCGACACAGGTTAGACACAGGGCTGAAGGATCGTCTCCAGAATGTTAGCACGAACTAATTAGGGCTCACATCCAACAGCAAGCTTTGAAAAGGCTCGACTTTGTTGTTAAACGTATTAAACTTATTAATAACTGTTAGCCATGTGTGTATTCTACTTGTTACTTGTAGGCCTGTCTATCATGGGACAGTGAGACGGCACCTGGGTGTGTTTATAAAAACGCAGCATGACAATATAAACATCTCAAACACCAGATGTAACACGGACCTGTCGATGTTCATATGAGTCAGCTGTCAGTGTTTGCTTCTGTTGGGAGAGACTCCACTCTGCAGTGTAGTTTAATTCTCTGGTGTATCAGTAAAGTGTATACTCAGTAACACCGGGCTTCATAATCTCCCTCTCTCTTACTGTTAACTATAAATTTAATATTGATTAAAGTCATTTTACTTTCACATCCTTGTATTTATTGTGTTCATCTGTAGTGTAGGGTTATATGGGGGACAGGATACCCCAGGAAATCTCTTTTCCACAGCCTAGTTTTCACAAGCGTGTAGAGTCAGAACTGTTTTGCTATGTTAGGTCAGGGCTATGGGATATTAAATCATCCATGTTTTCTGACTACATCTCAGCCTTTCTTCCCCTCATTTGCACATAAACCACAGGTTACACACTCCTTTTAAAGTCAAATCAGTCACACTGAAAGTTAAAATGAATATTAGCATCTTCCAGGATTTATCACAACTAATGATCATATGACAAAAGTCTACTGGTTCGATAAACAAATTTACTGAATCTCTCTGCAAGTATAAAAAGCTCTTTGTATTTACTTTAGTGGCAAGCTTATTTTTTATACATCTATTTGACCTTTATTTAGCCAGGAGGCCTCTGTTTCACAGGAGCAACATGGCAACCGACATAAAGGCTGCAGTATAGGCAAGTGATCCAACTGTATGTTGAGTAGCTTTATTGAAAAGCTCCAACTCTGGTACAAACAGGCCTCCTTTACATGCACACACCCACATGTAATGACACTGACAGGTGAAAGAGTTTATCGGGAGGAACAAGATGTTCTGGAAATTATGTGCAGGTGGAGAGGTGCGAGTGACAATGATTATTAAGCTGTCTTAAACACCCTCACATGACCTGCCAAAATAAAGCTTAGCAGGCTTATGTTTTGTCTTTCTTTAATACTTGTACGGGTTAAGGGACATACATGTCTGCAAAAGAGCAGTGTGACGTTTGGACAGTCAAAAATGTAAAGAAAACATGAATCAGGAAATGAACGTCACTTTCGCCCCAGTGATGCCTGCTTTTCATACCTACTACGGAGAAATTTTTAGATCATGTCAACTATTACTGGAAAGTCTGTTGAACCTAATGCTATGACCACAATGTTTGATGTAACTCCACCCACAGTACCACTCTCTTCCCTCGGGGCAACCTTAACATCCTTTGTCACCCTACCAGCCGGATAGTGTTTCACGTAGAAGTCTTTAATTGTCTTGTTATAACACCCAGCCCTAAGACCCAGCCAAGACAGGGTAATATAATGGCATCAATGCAAATGGGACCATTACTTAAAACAATTTTATATTATTATTATAATTCTATTATTTTATTTATGAATGAATGGTTTGGTTTGTAGTATTGCCTTATCGTAGTCCTGTCTTGCTTTTGAATTATTCTTATTTTATTTATTACTTAATTTTTTGTTGTGTCAAACCACTGCATCGATGAAACAAATAAAACTAGAATTACCACTTTGCAGTTATCTGCCTCCACAAGCCAGTCAAGCTGCACTTACAGCTAAAAAGATCTAGTAATGTAGTGACGTTTGACCTTTTGGATATAAATTGTCATGACTTTATAATTTCATCCTCGTGGACATTTGTGTAAAATCTTCTCAAAATTAGTACATGAATTCTTGAGTTATGGCCAAAAACTTATTTTATGAGGTCACAGTGACCTTGACCTTTGACCTTCAACAACCAAATTCTGATCAGTTCATTCTTGAATCCAAGTGGACTTTTGTAACAAATTTGAGGAAATTCCCACAAGGCATTCCTGAGGTACCACCTTCATGAGAAACAGGACAGATGGACAACCTGGCCTCACCTGACACATGTGCAATAGTTAATGTTATTTTCATTACTACTAAAATGATGGGGCAGTAGCAGGGGATCCTAGAAAAAAAATGCCGCACTATTTACAGAGCTTCCTATAGATAAGTGAATTCTGACACTGAACTATAAATCCACTTAAACATCAGAGGCACTTATAGTAGGACGTCCACACACTGGGTCACGTAGTGTTGTCACGGTACCAAAATTGGGACCCACAGTACGATACCAGTGAAAGTATCACAGTTCTGAGTAGTATCAAGATACCACAGCAAAAATTAGACAAAGGCAGATGTGCCTTTTGTCATTTATAACATGATGAATCACTTTTCTATAATACATCAATGATATTGCAATGGAATAAATGCCTTATTTCAATGGAATAAATCAGGGCCCAGCACACACACACACACACACACACACACACACAGGGCTACATTGGGCCTACTGCTCTACTATTAGACACAAAGGATGTCTTTAATCCACTGGCTTTTGTAGTGGGTCACCTGGCACACTTACCTGAGTTCATCGGCTGAACTCAGCTAAATTTTAAAAATCTAATTCATGGTGAAGGGTCATGCATTTTCCACCGGTCACTTCGAAAAGCTCAAGGAAAAATATTTGTGGCTACAGGGGAGATCAAAATAAAATACATAAATAAAATAAAAATCAACCAGCCACCCTCCTCCTCTGATAAGTTAAGAACAGTCCCCCCAGTGCGGTGAGGTTTGTGGACTGTTGCCTGCCACAAAGACAGAAATGTGAACGGCTCGTTTCTCCTCTGACACTTCACATATGCTGTTCAGGTACCTCTGGGCAGTCATAACACCAACAAAGAGGAAATTATTGGACCTGGAGCCGGGCTTCTCGGTCGCTGGTAAACCGTTCTCTTGCAGTGGCCATAGTGCTCCGCCGTATTCCTGTCTGTGAACCCCGTTCAACCTACAACCGGTAGACCTGTGCGACGTGACGATATATATCATGTGACGAGAGAAAAATGTCTATCGTTTCATATTTTGCGCTATCATTTATATCGTTGTGAAGCAAATTACACTTTTTACTGCAATATTTTTAGTCATTTGGAGTCTGTCCATCTTTTGCACGGATCACATTGATAAATTACTCTTCTTGGCTGTTTAATTTGTGAAGCATTTACTTCACTTATACAGGGTTCCTACAAGTTTCTTAAAGTTAAATTTAAGACTATTTAATACCTTTTTAAGACCATTTATACATGAAATTAAGACTTTAGTCGGCCTGTTTTACAGCCATATCGGCAAAGAAGAAAATGAAATTCTTGAATTTCAGTGTGCATTTATTTGAAAAACAGTTCACAGTAACCGTGCAAATGAACAGGGGGTCTTCATAAATGAAGTCAACGCCTGAGTTCTGCACTCTTTGCAGAGATCTCATTGTCAATGTTGGCCAGTTCTGCCAGTTTTTCTTTATGTCCTCTTCTCAGGAGGTTAGACCTTGAGATAAGGTCAGCCATCTTGCTCCCTGCCTTCCCCTCAGCCTCCTCTGCCAGCCTGTCTGCATCCCTGACCAGACCCTCAGATACCTCTTGCAGCCGTCTCCTTTTCATTCTCAACTCCTGAAGTTGGTCCTCTGCTCCCTTCCTTTTTTGCGCCTTGGCTTCTGCCTCCTTCTTCTTCTTCTCCGCCTCAAGATGGACACGGTATCTGGTCCTGGCTGCTGCTACACTCACCAACAGATCTTTAGTTAGTGGAACCTAATTAGGGTCAGAAAAAGAGAACTAGATGAGGATCAAGATAGTTGATCAATAAATAAACTGATAAAAAATTAAAATAAAAATTAATCCTTGTGAAATCTTAACATTCTGTATACTCCCCTTGTCCTAAGGATCAAAAATGACCCCCCTTCAATAAACCCCTAAAATAAACCAGCTTAATTGAATTTTAAATTTCAAATCTATTTTGCATGATGAAACAACCTGTTATTCATCAATTCGATTCAGTTTTATTTGTATAGCACCACTCACAACAAAAGTCATCTCAACACTGAGGGCATCATAAAACTTGTATCTGAGTTCTAACCAGTGGACATTTTTATTACAACACAGCTGTCATAATTGTTTTCTTTACTAAAGTAGAGGTTTGTTATTACTATTGCTAAATATACTGCATAGGTGAAATGTGCAGAAATTAGTTTTGAATGAATTTTTGAATGGAAACAACAGTCAACAGTAAACTGTCTGGAACTTTTTGGCAACATATTTTTATAAGAATTCAACTACAAAATACTAGTCTTCTCCCATTTTTTGAACCATTATCCCCACATGGTGGGGTTCCGTTTGCGTTTCCATCCTCTAAGGCTGTTTTCAGCCACTAACAGAAAACGGCTATAAAACCTTTTTTTTTTTGCATATATGTGTTAATTAACCTCAGTTCTAATCAAAACTATCAAATATTTAAATATTTTTAATAATTTTAATATTTTAAATGCCAATTATATAAGTGGTGTCACCGATTTTAAAAAAAACAAACACACAAAATGACTGATTTTCAATATAAAAAATTATTGGAGCCTAGAGATTTTTTTTTTACCTGTTATTACAGTCTTGGATATGTCAAAGATTAGTAACAACATTGATTTAGCTGCATTATTAGTTTTTGTGTACCATCCTCTAAGAATAAAATTAGATAAAAGATACAAAACAAAAATGTGATGAACAATCCACTCTAGCATATGTAGGACAGTCTGTGCATGTGTGTGTCTGTCTGTCATTGTGTGTGTGGTTAATTGTACTTACTTTGAGGTGGGACAGTAAGTCCTTGGCAGTGGAGTGACCCATAAACTCGGAGCCCAGGTATCGTGATTGCACCTGCCCTTCATCCCAGAAGCGAACGTGCACATCCAGTTGCTTATTCTTTGTGGTCTGGTTGAGGCTCTCATCAAACATGAGCACAAACGGCGACTTGTTTACTTTAGAGACCAGCTCTTCTTTGACGTAAACGGCTAAACCAAACTTGGCTATATAAGCCGTTTTGTCGGCGCCACAACTGAACGAGTTCGCAATGTCAGAGTCGGGGAACATACACTTAAAAAGCGCTGAAACTCCCTCGTTGCCATTGTAGGAGTGGTGCTTGGAGATCGTGTGCAGGGTCCACAAAACCTCAGCTTTCAGGGTTGGCGTGGACCCGAAGGATGTCCGTAGATCGACCCTTGCAGCGGCTGTAGCAGGAGGGGGAGCAGGTGGAGCATCTGCAGCTGGTTGGCTGAAGTTAGCTTCAGGAGGGGGAGCAGTAGCCGTTGGCCGGCTAGTGCTGGCCACGGGTTCTTTAGCCCCGTTTGCTGGCGGGAACCTGGCGGTGATGGGCAGAGTTTTCTCCATTGCTTGCGCGTTATTTGCATGCTTAACAGATTTGGCATGCGAGTCGAGCGCCTTTACCCCCATTGTGCCGAGTTGAATTTCTTTCTTGCACATGGTGCAGTAGGCCTCACAAATATTACCAACTACGGGTTTTAACCATTTACGGTAATGCACAGAATCCAACCAACCCTCATTAAACTTACACTTCCCCATTATTAGCTTCTTCCAGCTCGTCACGTCGGTCTCCTGTAGCGCGAAATCTGCAGTGACGTATCTAGCTTGTGTTCAGATTATTTATACCCTCCTGATTGCGGTGCGGTCGAAATGATTAGTTCCGCCTCTCTGTATTTACATTATTTTTTATTAAATATTCGCGATTGACAAATAAAAACTTAAAAATAGAGAGAAGTTACAAACAGCACAATTTTTAAGACCCAAATATAAAAATTCAAGACTTTTTCAAGACTTTTTAAGGTATTATTTTCAAATTTGAAATTCAATGCTTTTAAGACTTTTTAAGACCCCGCGGGAACCCTGTTATAGTAACATAAGTTTATATAACTCTATTGGATTAAAATGTGCTATATCGTGATATGTATCGTTATCGGGATATGAAATGACCTATATCGTGATATGAGATTTTAGTCATATCGCCCAGCCCTAGTGGTAGGATGTCTATACACTGAGCCACATAAGTGTAATTCCCCCATAAAGGAAGTGAGGGCAACCCCTGAAGCTGACTCCAAGGGTGGCTGTGAATACAACATCTAGAGACAAGTGAAGTTTCTTTCAACCCCCTGGCACTGTTGTTATGTACAACACCTTCAGTCAAAGGTTCACCTGAAAGCAACACAGATCATTTCCTCATGCCACAAGCCAGCAACCAGTCCAATGAGCTTTGTCTTGTACAGAAACTACAGCTAACTGACGGTAACTGACGATGCTGGGCGATGAGCTGGCGCACCTGTTGTTCCTCACGACTTAAGCATGTGACCATTTAAAAAGTAAAACCAAAAGCTTCTAACATCAAACATACCTCTCTAATTGTCTGAAATAATTAGTAGAGTGTGCCCTTACAGCATGCAACAACTTTTGGTTGTGTTATGACGTATCATCAGTTTAAGATGCTCTGCTCCTTCCCCTGAGTTGGGGAAACCTTCAGCCATTCACTTGGTGACTAACATCAACATATAGGGCTGGCAGAAATTTCTACCATTGTCGAATTAGCCTAAATCCCCTGTAAAAGAAATCACATTACGTGTGTAAAGAGTTTCATACACTACTGCTTCTCATACTTTCTATGACATCTTCCTTATAACCTTGTAGCATTACTGCACTCTCATGACACACTGCATGCCTTAAGATGGTAGTGTAACACACTCCTAAAATTTTTTATTGTCACTTAAGAGCTGTTACATTCGCATTAACAAACTTGTGCGTGATTCACCACATTAATATGCGCTGAAACAAATCACAAGACAAGTTTCATATCAACAGGCATCCTTCTCTAATGCCAGCCAAACAGGTTTAACACATGGAGTACGTCACCGAGACTTCCATGGCACAGTATGACTCACAGTCCGTGCCATTTTCTAGTGTCTTTTTATATTTGTCCGCAAGATGATTCTGTTCAGGTAAATGTTCACTAGGTATTTATACATATCAAGTCATGTAATTTGACCATGATCACCATTTATGTTAATTCAATTTGCACTTTATACAAAGCGAGGTTTTTATAAGTGCATGAAGTTGGACACCTTCCAGAGCTGATTGGAAAAGAAAATAATTCCTTAAAGGATGTAAAAATAACAAAATCGGTTCATAAAATAAGGAAATAGTGATCTGGCATGAAGCTAAATTCAAAATGTAAGCACTTATGCAGCAGAATTATTGTTTTTCCTGCTTTTCTATATCCTGTTTCCAAATACTTGAGGGATTCTACAAGGCAGAAATCGCCTACATCTGTCAGAGTAACAATTAAGATTTGCACTTTATAAATGGGGCTCACAGAAAATGCCTGTTCCAGAAAGTAGTCTCAACAGTACTCTGTGTCTTGCTGTAAAGCTGGTTTGCCTGAAAGCTGAAATGATCACCTGATAGGCTGGCAACCATGTGTATTAACCGGTAATACCAGGTTGACTGCTTTTGCCCAACCTTGAGAGCCACACTGAATTTGTCACTAGTTAGGAAGTTGTTCATTTCTGAGCTGTTTTCATCAGTTAGTCTGCAGACAACGTTACCTTGGTTGACCTGGCAGAACTGTACAATTATAACAGAAATGCTAATTACAATGCTCTGACCTGATTGTAGCCCAGGGACATACACTTTTCAGTTTGCTACAGTCTACCCTTACCCAAAATTTAAAGCACAGGTTTGTGTCAATGTAACTGTACTACAACCACGACTACTTTTGCTATTACAAACACAGCACATGATTGGTTTTACCACTCAGACATGTTGGCAATGACAGAAACCTGGGTCATTGTATTACCTTTACAGGAACTGACTACACAATTAACAGCCTGACTTTTGCCAAGAATTCAGACACTACACAATTATATTAATTATAATAATTACTTAATTATATTAAAACATTCAGTATAATAATATTTATGTATAGCCTATTTGTATAGCCAAACAGAAAACATTACCCAATTTTGGATCAAGACGTTATCTCACTTATTCAACTTTACAAAGTCAAATAATATTTAACATATTAACTATTTTATTAGATGTTAGTTAGTTTGTGAGAACAGGACTATTTTTTACATTACTAGATTGTATTAGGTCTGATACCTAAACATACTGGTTAATAACCTCTGATTCTTCAACTCCCATATAATACACTTTTCATTGTACTACTGTACAATTTGCATCACAGGTCATTATTTGAATACATGGAGGTGTCACACACGAAAGAGTGAGAGATGTTCTGATATGAAAATTCTTGATACCAACAACATATTGTTTACAAAAATAGACATACCAGTGGTGAACACTAAAAAATGGGGTATGTTGCTATGACAACACTATCTTGACATGGTAACTTTTAAAAATGTGATTTTCAGCTAATTCAGTGGACTACATATTTTAGAGCTGATTAATGCAACTCTTCTCATTAAAGGTAAGATATTACTCATTGGTAGGCTGACCTAATAACAATACATGGCCATTTGAAACGGTAGCAGCAATCAGACCGCAATCAGGCAAGAGACCGACCCACAGACTCATTAGCATTATGTCAATTAGAGGTTCTGAATGTCGGTTTCGATTAATTTTAAATTCATTTTCCAGCCATAAACACCATCCCATGACTTCAGGCCGACACAGAAAACCAGAAATCTCGGATTTGACTTTACCCGCACTTTAAGCTAATGAAGATTCTTCTGTGTGCTTTTATAGTAATTCTCTGCCACATTCACAATGTGTACATTTGCAGGGAGAAATGCATAAACTAATATAGTCAAAAAAATTGTAATAGCATATTTCTTCGATAAAATATCAAATTTCAAATGTTTTCTCCCTTGATCACCTACAATGTGCACACCTAATTGAATAATTGCCACTTTCCATTATAACAGATTGACAGTTGAGAGTTGCCCGTACTTGCCTTCTCAATAGATAGGGTGGGTAAATGCTCACAAGAAACTGCAGAAAACAATGGCCATATTGAAGCAAACACAAGCGCTGCCACTGAAAAACCAGTTCTTGGCATTGTGTCACCAGCCTCATGACTGGTTTCATATTCCCAACTTTGTGCATGCACACCCACTCAAAGAATCTTACGTTGTCTGAAATACATTTGCACTACTGGAGGTCTGTGTGGGGAGCTCATTAAAGGAATGAGAATGGCAAGTGCAGGTGTTTTGCAGTCACATCTCTGGATCAGATCAGGCCCATCTGTCCCCTCAAATATCTGAAGATTCATAAAGTATAATCAAGCCTAAAACTTTCAGTATTATGTGTAATATTTTAAATTTCATCACAAAGACGGAGAACTACTGTTACTGCTATTATCAGATGAGAGAAACATCCAGGAAGACACCACAATAGCTTTTGTTTCCTTGTCTCTCTGTCAATCGTGTAGTTTACGAGCATTGTGAGCCCTCAAGGAAGTATTACATTGAGAAACTAAACTTAAGCAGAGACAAAAGGGTTAAATGTGCAATGACATGGCAGAATCAATGTGTGGCTTCCGTAATACACACCCTTAAAATCACATTGACCGCTCCACCCTTTAGAAACACTACACATGATGTCAGAGATATGGTTTTTTTTTTGGGCAGTGACATCCTTGGTAGTTTAAATAGTGACACACACAGTACAGGTGTCACAACTTTACCTGCAATCGAGCAAGGAACATCAGGGGTGCTAGCGGTCCAGCTGTAAGCCTCGTCTGAGACTAAAACTACACAAGATCTCCATAGCAAGGAACTGCGCATCTTTTTGCTTCTCAACCCAATTTCACCCATCACTGGAAGTGAAGACAATATCTACAGGTAGGCTTGAACAATGTGTATGCAGGTATTGCTATCTATTGGGGGAATATGATATGGTACATGTTTTTTTCAAATCCCACTGAAGTTTCTTTGCAATTTTAAAAGTAAAAAATTACGTAAAATGTAAATGGTTAAATGAAATCTTAAGATTGATTACTAAGAGTGATCAATACTTCTGATAATTAAGAACATTATCAGTAACTGACAACTATTATGAGCATTTAGTAATATTAAGTTAAATATGTTATGTGAAATCTAATCTTATTTATATTTGATGTCTTAAACTGAACTGTTTTAAGGTAACAGACTTCACAAAAACCACAAGAAGTTAAATTACATGATGCTCTGTGTTAATGCCACTTCATATTTAATTTACATCACCACTTTTATTACCACTAGCTATCACCTTAATCATGATCATCATGGTGCAGAATTTTTTATAATTAGATTTTGCTTTTCATGGGGTGCACTATGCTACACCTCAAAGCAGATTTAATTAAGGATACCATTGCATATAATGTATGTGGATACATTATACATCATTAAATATGGTTCTTTTTTAGCGACATCTGCTACTTGTTCGGACCCTCTGACAAAGGCATGAGGGTCTTACATGGCCATGCTACGATAATAAAGCCATTGAAATTGTTCAAAAAGAAAGTGCCCTGTAGTTTTCCTGGGATTTTAATAAAAAAAAAGTTGTTTATTGTTGTATTCGTTGTAAAAAAATCGCAATACCTGACAAAATGAAAAATGCCTCTCTCCTCTGGACTTACCTATCTGGCTGTCGCCACTCCCTCCCTGTTTTTCATTTGGCACTGCATCTGCATGAAGGGGCGGAGCTGTCCTCCCTCTCTGTCCTCAACATCCTCCTCCTCTTAATCATCACCCCCATGATTATTACTGTGTGACCTGTCAAACGTGAGCTATCTGAGCTATGAAAAGATACAGTGCGACCTCTTCCTCTGTCTTGTCGCGGCTGTGTCGTGTGGGGTCATATTTATTTTTAGACTTGCGACAATTTTGACTGGGAAAAAGGACAGGCTCAGTGTGCAAGGGCCTTTACTGATAGAAGGTTGTAGATTTTGTTTATTGGGTATTATGTTGAAAATTTTTTTTTGCATTTCATTTTTTTCCACAGAGCTCACCTGATAATATCTCTGTTACAACACAACTAACTGTAAACATAGTGTCCCATTATGTCATTTAACTGAATAATTTCACCCCACCTACTCTAGGCATGGACAACAGGCTGATCCTCACCATCCTATTTGTGACCTGGCTGTCTGTGGGCACCTATGGTCAATCATCTACTATGGCACCAACCACAGCTGCACCAACCACAGCTGCACCAACCACAGCTGCACCAACCACAGCTGCACCAACCACAGCTGCACCAACCACTGCGGCGCCAACCACAGCTGCACCAACTACCGCGGCACCAACCACAGCTGCACCAACTACTGCAGCACCAACCACAGCTGCACCAACCACAGCTGCACCAACTACTGCGGCACCAACCACAGCTGCACCAACTACTGCGGCACCAACCACAGCTGCACCAACTACTGCGGCACCAACCACAGCTGCACCAACCACTGCGGCACCAACCACTGCGGCACCAACCACAGCGGCACCAACCACAGCGGCACCAACCACAGCGGCACCAACTACTGCGGCGCCAACCACAGCTGCACCAACTACTGCGGCGCCAACCACAGCAGCGCCAACCACAGCTGCACCAACAACAGCAGCGCCAACAACAGCAGCGCCAACTACAGCAGCGCCAACCACGGCTGCACCAACCACAGCTGCACCAACCACAGCTGCGCCAACCACAGCTGCGCCAACCACAGCTGCACCAACCACAGCTGCACCAACCACTGCAGCACCAACAACAGCAGCACCAACTACCGCAGCACCAACTACCGCTGCACCAACTACCGTAGCACCAACTACCGTAGCACCAACTACTGCAGCACCAACTACCGCAGCACCAACTACCGCAGCACCAACAACAACAGCAGCACCAACTACCGTAGCACCAACTACTGCAGCACCAACTACCGCAGCAGGAACTACCGTAGCACCAACTACCGTAGCACCAACTACTGCAGCACCAACTACCGTAGCACCAACTACTGCAGCACCAACTACCGCAGCCCCACTAATGCCCAACACCACAGTGGAAGCTCTTGAGGTGAGTGATGAAAAAAAAAACAACAAAAAAAAAAAACAAGAACATAGTGAAGCACCATTAAAGTGCACAATGTCCAGCCAACTGAAAGTTTCTCCTCTCCTTTGCAGACACCTCTTTCTAGGACAGGATGTGGGACCCAACAGCTTTGTGCATCCGAGCCTTCCACTTGTAACCCTTCCTCAACAAATTGTTTCTTTCTTGCCGCCAAGCAAACCAGTGGTCAAAACTTTGACTTTGGGCTTGCAGGACAGTCAAGCGGCTACGTGGCTGCCACCCTGTCAACTGATGCCACATTGGTAAGCTGTTTTCATATAATTCACACATTCACATTCGAACGTGCCAAAGTAAATCATATAGTTTGAAGTCATCTATGTAAAAGAGGGTCAATCTATCATTTCTGCTTTCACACCACAGGGGGGTAACGACACAACCTACGTCTGTGCAAACAACAACGGCACTGTTAAATTCTTTGGTGCTCTCCTCAACAATGGCAAGCTGACTGTGACAAAGGTAAGCTCTACTCAAGAGTATTGGTGGATGTAGAACTGGGTGAGAATATGTTCTTTTGTTGATTTTTTTCCACACATGTATAAGAAAGTACAAATTACACTTCATAGCGGCAGCATGGCACACTCATAACTAGCCATCTAACACTGCACTACAATGCACTACATTGTGTAAAGAACTGATATGGACAGTAGTAAACACAGCTATTTTTTTATTTTCTACACATATAATACTGAACAGATTCAAAATCTAGAAGCACAATATGCCTCAGAGAGCATTTCTGAACCTGCAACTCCCTGTTAAATCAAAACCTCACCATCTGCATGATATAAAATATCTCAGCACAAAAAACTCATTGTCTTCTTGGTCATCTGATAAACTGTCTTTGCTCTGCAGTTGAACGTGAACAATGTAAAGGGCAGAGTGACTGGACGTACAATCCAGTGTACATTTGCAGCCACTGTACCAAACTCAAACTCCAGAACAACCAATTTCGTGCTCGGAATCTTCACAGGACCTTTCAACGCCAGTAAGCTGACACATTCAAGATACACATTCACACAAACATTATATGCACTTTCAACAGCCAAGTAAGACCCACTGTTACAGAGACTGATTATCTGACCATGATCTTTTTGTCATTTGCTTGCACTCTCAGCTTCAAACACTCTGGGAGACACCACCACTAAATTACAGAGTGCCGCTGTAAACCTGGCAAATGCTAGTGCCACCGTCACCAATACGCTCAACACCAACCCCACTGGTGCCCCCAATACCACCAGCCACGCCATTACACTTCAGCAATCTCTGACGCAAGGTGAGTGTATGAGATAGGGTTGTTTTCCTTCAGAAAGCAATGTTGTCCAAAAACTGCATTTGAACAGTCCCTAATAAATCTTATTCTTTTTTTCTGTCCTCCTATTCTCTCCTATAGCTCTGCTGATCACTGGAGCCGTGCTGGGTCTGGTCATGCACTGAGGAAAACTGAAAGCCCCCATGACTCAAGAGAAGAAAACCATAACTTCCCTATTCATATACATGTGCAACTGAAAACATACATCTCACAGGAGGTTTATTCTACACAGTGCATCCCAAATTTTTAGGATCATGCTTCAATTTGTATCAACTTACCGCAGGTGAATGTAGGAGTGGTGGAGGGTGGTCACTCTTCTACAGCCTTCTGACTGCTTTCACATCTGTGAAGGCTCTAAAAAAATAATTTAGAGAAGTTTTTAATTTAATGTGTAATCTAATTTGTTTGTTGTTTTTTGTAACCATAGGACTGCTGGATTTCTGTCCTATAAGATACTTAATTGCCGGCTGATACACTAACTCTCTGCCCCAGGTGAAAATCAATCTTTGAATGGTTAGAATGGGGTACAAACGAGAGGCAATTTGGACCACCAAGAGTACTCAAACATCAAACCATAACCAAATGAACGACTATCTGACTTTGACCAGTAGATGTCATGCTTAATACAAATTTGGGGTTTGTCCTCTGGCCACCTTTTAAGCCCACATTGTCAGGCAAAAATCTCATTACTTGGTGATTAAACAGAAGGACTCCACAACACTGGAGCCATCAAATTATTCAAGTGTTATCAGTATTGGTAAAACAGTGCATAAACGTCTAAACTTTTTTGCTGAGTAACTAATGAAGAACTTTATATTAACCATGACATTCTTTAGTTTACCCTCAGAAGAGGCAGACGAGCCCTAATGAAGGACCGCAATTGCTTTTGCTTTGTGTGTGTCACTACACATTTACATTACTATGATATGTTTCTGGTGACACACACAAGACAAGCAGACGGCCTATGTTTTTTCCTTCCCTTCTGCCACTCATAATGACACCAGCAAATGGAAAACATGTGTGTTTGCATTATATTATTGTTACAATGTTGTTCTATTTTATGTGAATGTATATATTGATGGTACAGCATACTTTTACAATGAAGCCTTTTGTGGCTGATATGTTTCATTTGTGTATGTGCAAGTACACATGCAAATGAGCAATTGCTCATAACGAATGCTACTGTATAAATGATACCAAATATCGGTGAAACAGATTTTGCACTTTGCGTTATGTAACAATTGAGTTTTTACTGCGTATTTTTGAAATAAATATTTTACCAAACTGACTTTCTTCGTGACATTAACTAACTGTGCATACCACGGACAGATGGGAAAACTCTGGAGTAGACTGTGTCACCAACAACCACATGCAAAGATCTGAATCTGAAGCAGTGTTTGGTTTCCTGTCATTCTGATTTAAAATCGCCTGAAATTAGCTTCCAGCATCAGCAAAGTCTATTGTTATATGCAAAAAAAACACAATATATGACATATACATGTCTACAAGTGAAATGAGCTTAGTTAATGAGATGCACGCAGCAATATTTCACACTGGAGGAAAAAATATGATTAAAATCAAGCTCTGTTTAAGTGTTATTCAATTGCCACAGAGTATCACATCTAAACTACTTTGTAAAGACGGTATTTATGCTTTGTGCTCAAATAACAGGCGACAAAATCAGAATTAAAACATTACAAAATAGAATATTAGCTGATTTAAAAGTGGTAATAGAGTAAAACGAGTTGGACTGGGGCTCCATTTTCTAATAAGACCCTCAAAACACACAGAGCTTGCCTGTTGACAGCCAGGTAACGTTGCAGCTAACGGTAACTTCACCATAGCCTAGCAAACACTAGCTAATCAAAGAATGTAGCTAGCTTTATCAGTTAAGCTAATATAGCTAGCTCAGTCGTCAGGGCTTCTAGCAGTTTAACACCAAGTAACCAGTGCGTGAGTTGGTAGTGGAAAGACCTCTAATTTAGAGTAAAAGCGGGCAAAAAATAAAAATGCGTTTAAAGTTACACCGACGTCAAGGTTAAATATTTCTGCTAACGCTAGCTAGCCGTTGTAGCGTTAGCTAAGAGCTGCTTCGCCATTTCTACATGTGCGACTTTTTCTTGTTACACGGCTATTTCCTGATAGATACATGCAAACTAAACAGGTCGCCAGACAGCACTTACCGCCGTCATGATATTTTCGAGGTGTTTCAATGACTATCCAGCTGAAAGAAAAATAAAACATAATCCATGGGCTGCACTGACCGAGTTTGTTCCTTTCGCCAAATCTAAGATGGCCGCCGGAAGTGACATAGCGTCTTGCTCGTCTCTCGCGTCGCATCAACAAAACGTCTACGTTTCTTTTCCAGTAACATTCTTATATTAATCCTTTTTAAACGCATTAAAATAGTACATGTTAAATATAAAATTATTTATAATGTTATTTACACACATAGAATGTAGTAAAAAATTATATAAGAGTGTACCAGCAGAAAAAAAGTTGATTAACAACTCATTTGTTTATTTTGATCTGTTAATTTTTATATATCTTTTTCACACTGTGATAATGACTTTGAAGGGCACAGTGGATACTATCCATCAAAAATGTGTCTTTCCAATAACTCTTGGACAAAAACATACCGTAGACATATTGTAGCATACCTCAAGCCAGTGTTTGCGACTGCATGTCAGATTTCAAGTCCAGAATGGATTTCCTAACAAGTTTGGGTGGTTCATGAAGCTAAACAATGTAAATCCTCAAGCTGGCAGTTAGACTATTTCTTTAACGTCATCAAATGCATCACTGACCTTTCCAAAACAAACATGGATTAAAGCGGATTCACAGTTCTGATGTGCAGTAGGTAGCCTGACATCACTGTAAGTTACTCATGAAAGCATGAGTTTCCACATTTGTCTGGTTTCCAGGTAAAGCAGTGATTGCCCTCAGGGCAGAACAGCATTTGCAAAGGCAGGTTTTTACAACCTGTGCCACTGAAGAATCAAAATTCAGCAACTTGAAAAGTCTGAGTAATACTTAGTGTCACTTTGTAAATGCTAAATAAAAACATGTGGGTCAGTTGGAGAAGAAATAATTGCTTTCAAGTGGGAAAAACATCATCAAAGTTGATGAAAACGCAGAGGCAGGATTTGTTTGCAGTAAGCAGATGTCCATCTGGGTGTGTTGTTCTTCATGCAAACATCACTGAAATTTACATGTTCTCATGTACCAGAATAAATTATCCAGCACAGTATGTGATTGGTAACGCTCAGAGGAAAACTACAAAGACAGTAAGTGTATGCACTAGTCGGAGTATATTAGTCTTAGGTGTATTTACACTAAGAATGTTATAAATTTGGCTCTGGGATTACCTCGAAAGCCATGAATGGAAGTCAGTACATCTGGATACTCACTGGTAAGTCACATTATAATAAAAAAAATGTCTATATATATATATATATATATATATATATTTGATATATTGATATATTTTATGTTTATAGTTTTTAATTTAATGCTGTTATTTCTTTTAAAATTTGTAAATTGATTCAATAAATACTTTAAAAAGATAATTTCCAAGGTCAGATGACGAGAAGCTGCTTCTTGTTGCTGATGTTGATTTTTTTTTCGTCACTAGGGGGGCAGAAAAACGTTTAAAAAAATTAAGGTGACCGATACACAGTCACCCCCCAAACCCCCCAGCTTCTAAAATTGTAATTGCTAGTGGGTTAGCATTTAGTTGCCACTTTCACACCCAGCAGACAGGAAGAAATTCCAGCAGACGCGTAGCAGCATCTCTCAAAAGTGTCACAGAAGCTAAAAAAAAACGTTGAACAGAGCGGATTGATTTCTCCATCTGATGGGTATGTGAAGTATACAAATGATGTGATTATCGGAATGCATGTATTTTTGATAACTAAAACACAGCCAGTACTCTTTGATTGATGTCATTTATAACTTGACTTTTAATGGCATTAAGTTTGTCTGTTTGCTACAGCACAACAAAGTAGAAAATAGCAACAATAGACAATTAAATCAAACAACAAAAAACATTATTCATGAGAAATGACAAAATCAACAAAATCTGCAAGTCAACAAAATCGGGCAGGCAAAACAACCCGTTACTGAAATGCTCTCAGTTTGGTAAGATGTCGTGCGGAGGGCAGAACAAGGTAGCAGGCAGACCAATGGAGAACTGCCACCATTAGAATTGTCCCTCCTGGCCCCGTTTCAGTCAAGATGGTGGCAAGATGGTGGGATTTATTCATCAGGTATCGCACCTCACATTAGTGGATCAAAACATGTTGGGTTTGGAATCAATCGGCAGATGCTCAAAATGAGACCATCTTTTTTATGGATGACATTTTTTAGTCATGACCAAGGCCAAAATGTGGCCTGCAATAGATGAGGTAAGGCTTGTTGTTTTTAGCTTGGCAAATAAGAGGAGTGAGGAGTCAGCAGTCAATGATGGTATAAAACAATCAACAAAACAGGGTTTTTCAACAACTGTGAATCACAACAAACACAAGCATACAGTCACACGGAAAATTAGGCTGATTGGTCCAGTAGCTTGTGAGATTAGCTGTAGACAGAAAGATACACACACTTACATACACACACCATACACCACCAAACACATGATCCCCTCCAGACGCCTGGCGAAGATTATTAGAATATCACATCTGTTTGCTCAGCAAACTCCAATATTCACTCTTTTTTAGCTATATTTTGGTCTCCACAAACTCCAAAGAGGTACATGCATACTGAGGCTTTATTAGAGTATTTTTGTTTGATGAAATTGACTCAGACTTGACCAGACCACATCTTTATGAGCTTTAAAATCAAAACAACTACTTAAAAGAGGCTTAAATGGTCTCTAGAGCTGCTGAATGAGTGTTACAATCTTGGTCACGTGGCACTACAAGTAATATTACATAATTTGAATCATCTAGCGTTAGTCAATATTTGTCATTGCAGGTCGAATATGAGAGGCGTTTAGAGCAAACCGGTTGTTTTTAGACACAACTTGTTCCTGAGGCCTGTACAACGAAATCAGTTCAGCTTACCAAGGATATCTTTTCGTTATCTGGTTTGACTTACCCGTCACATTGGCCATCTGGATAACCGGTACTACAAAGCAGGTGAACAACTAGCTCAGTCAACTCTAGGTTTTTCTATCCAGCCACAAACGCGTTCATGTGAAAGAGCTGATTACAAGCGACATCATCAGAACCATGAATCAAGTACTCCACATGGTATGGAGCAGGTTAGCTGTTCATCTGTTAACATGGTGATTTAGTCACCATTTAAAAAGAGAACCAGTTTCGTAGCAGTGAAAACCCAGAGTTAACCCTTAAGTTGCCTTGCTAACTCCAAATCCTGCTTCGTGGTACAGGCCTCAGGTGTTATGGTCCTTTTGTCATAATTTGCTTACATCTTATTTGAATATCAGTGTTCCACTGGCATGTCAGCAGTAATGTTGATGCTCATCAACAGTTAAATTAGGGCACTTCCTCTTTCTATTCAAAGTCATTATAATTAACATCTGCTGTATGAAAATGAGAGAAAAGCAAGCATTTTTCCTAACATCCGATCCCTTGACAGGCATTGCCCTTATGCTGACATCTGGAGCGTGTGCAGGTAAACTGTTTTCCTTCCCCCCTCAGTACATTCTGTGGATTTTTTGGCTAATAATTATTTTGTCTGCCAATAAGATCACCTTCTCCAGAATGTGGCACTGAATAAAAAAGCCGTTCAGTCTTCAGTAGGCTTCGGTGAAGCTGCCAGAGCAGTTGATGGCAACAAAGACCCAAGATTAACAAGCGCAACCTGTATCCGCACCAAAGAAGAGTCTGATCCCTGGTGGAGAGTAGACTTACAGAATGTGTACAAAATTGCTGCTGTAACAATAACCAACAGAAAAGAACACAGTCACAGGCTGAATGGCGCCGAAATCTGGATTAAAAACTCAGTAGAGACTAATGACACCAAAAGCATCAGGTGAAAACAGCTTGTTTCAGACATATCCCAGTGTGACATGAAAATGCGTTCTTCTTATTACTTTCACCTCTTTCCTCCACTTCACCCAGATGTGCAGTCATCTCTCACATCCCAAGTGAACAAACAGTCTACTTTCCATGCGGTGCTGCAGAGGGACGCTACGTCATGGTGCTTGTTCGAGGAAGCAAGAAGGTTTTGAGTCTCTGCGAAGTAGAGGTGTTCCCTGAAAACTATGGTACTGATACATGGATATAATGTAGATAAGTCCAGTATTGCTATTTTTATGCCAATTTTCTGGTCAGTGATTTAGTAATCCTGAACCAGGCTACCTGTCCAGCTCTGACTCTCCTGAATTATCAGAAACAATGTCTTGGGTTACACTGTTTTTTCCTCATGACCTTAAATTTTCCATCTGTCTATTTTTGTTTCAAGCAAATCATTTATCCAACGTGGCACTGAAAGGAGATGCCACCCAGTCATCAACGCTGTCTTCTGCTACTGCCTCCAAAGCCATCGATGGGAAACGGAACTCATACTTCAGCCAGGGGTCCTGTAGCCACACTGCCACGGGAAAGACCAACCCCTGGTGGAGGGTGGACCTGCGACGGACATATATAGTCAATTCTGTCAAAATCACTAACAGAGGAGACTGCTGTGCCGAGAGACTGGATGGTGCTGAGATCCGAATTGGGAACTCCCTGGAGAACAATGGAAACAGTAACCCCAGGTACTGACCTCAGAACAAGTAGAATTAAATGCTAATGTTATTTTACAGTGATTAGAATAGTTATATTTAAGTGCTCAAAATGAGGTGGGGGCCGAAAGCACCTACTTTAGAGACAGGAAGTGTATACCATGTCACACCATTGGCGCAGCTTGTAATGCATCATCTTTTGTTATAGAGCATCTTCAGTGCTAATTAGCAAATGATAGTATGCTAACATGCTGAGATCATGGGTGTACAAAGACAACTGGGAACGGTGTTTTTCAACTTTTACAAAAGTTACTCAGTTGCCCATAAAGCCAGGAAAGTTAAACTTTCTGGGTATAAAATTACCCAGATCTTTTATCATCTGGCCCATAGGGCAAGCGCACAACAAACTTCCCCTGGCCGAGCAGCTAACTTCCTGTTTAGCCCTCCACTAACTTTAAAGAGTTACTAAACCCAAAGATTCAGACCAAAGTGACTCCTCCCTGGACCGTGAAAGGGAGTATCAAAATGGGCAAGGCCGGGAGAGTGGCTAAGACACACCTAGTCACTCATCCATGCCACCTGTCAACTCGAGTCTCGAGACTTTCACCATGTAAGTGTGTGGGAAAACATCTTTCTTGGCTAAATGGCATCTAATGATGGACCCAGAATGTGTAATTCCACTGTCTGTCCGCCATAATTGGCTTCAAAGTCCGACACACCTCTACTGGGAGGCGCCCAGGAGGCATCCTGATCAGATGCCCGAACAACCTGAACTGACCCCTTTTGACACGAAGGAGCAGCGGCTCTACTCCGAGCTCCCTCCACATGTCCGAGCTCCATACCCTATCTTTAAGGCTGAGCCCAGCTACCCCACGGAGGAAACTAATTTCAGCCACTTGCATCGGCTGGTTGGGATGTAGATGGACCAGTAAATCGAAAGCTTCTCCTTCCAGCTCAGCTCCCTCTTCACCCCAACGGACCGGCGCAGCACCCACCAAACCGCCAATCCACTCATGCTCCATTATAACCTCAGTTGTGAACAAGATCTCGAGATATTTGAACTCCCTCACTTGGCTGATTTTATTCACAAATTATGATCAAAAAGATAGTCGCCAAAAGAATACACATTAGCATAGTAGCTTATTAGCAATTTACTTCTGGCTGGCTTCTCTTAACTACATATCGTCCCAGCATTAATTGAGAGCCCTGTAGGAAAAAAACATTTAAAATCTGATGAGAGAAGGCTTTAAAATGTGGACTAATTTCCAGATTTCTGGACCTCATGCTGTTCTCTTTAACATAGAAGCTTACAAGTTAACCGCAACTAATCATTCCCTTCTCCCTCCACTGTCAGGTGTGCTACCATCGCCCACATCAGTGGGGGTAAAACCAACACATACTACTGTGATGGCGGCAGCATGGAGGGTCGCTTTGTGAATGTGATTATCCCTGGAGAAAGCAAGATTCTCACCCTGTGTGAAGTAGAGGTGTTCCCTGAAAAATATGGTACTGATACATGGATATAATGTAGATAAGTTCAGTATTGCTATTTTTATGCCAATTTTCTGGTCAGTGATTTAGTAATCCTGCACCAGGCTACCTGTCCAGCTCTGACTCTCCTGAATGATCAGAAACAATGTCTTGGGTTACACTGTTTTTTTCCTCACGACCTTAAATTCTCCATCTGTCTATTTTTGTTTCAAGAACATCCTTTATCCAACGTGGCACTGAAAGGACATGCCACCCAGTCATCAACGCTGTCTTCTGCTACTGCCTCCAAAGCCATCGATGGGAGACGGAACTCATACTACAGCCAGGGGTCCTGTAGCCACACTGCTGAGAAAAAGACCAACCCCTGGTGGAGGGTGGACCTGCGACGGACATATATAGTCAATTCTGTCAAAATCACTAACAGAGGAGACTGCTGCGCCGAGAGACTGGATGGTGCTGAGATCCGAATTGGGAACTCCCTGGAGAACAATGGAAACAGTAACCCCAGGTACTAATGTTATTTTACGATGATTAGAATAGTTATATTTAAGTGTAAGTGGACCGTGAAAAGGAGTATTAAAATGGGCAAGGCTGGGAGAGTGGCTAAGACACACCCAGTCACTCATCCATGCCACCTATCAACTGTCATGGCAACAACTGACTAAGAGGGCACAAGACCGAAGAGGACGGAGGAGTTTCGTCAATGGCCTAGATGTTCCTCAGGGAATTTAAAGGCCTAAGTAAGTGAGTAAGTATTTCACCATGTAAGTGTGTGGGAAAACATCAATCTTAGCCCAATGGCATCACATGACGGACCCAGAATGTGTAATTCCACTGTCTGTCCGCCATAATTGGCTTCAAATCTGACATACCTCTAGCGGGAGGTGCCCAGGAGGCATCCTGATCAGATGCCCGAACCACCTCAACTGACCCTTTTTGACATGAAGGAGCAGCAGCGCTACTCTGGGACCCTCCAGATGTATGATCTCCTCACCCTATCTCTAAGGCTGAGCCCAGACACCCTATGGAGGAAACTCATTTCGGCCGCTTGTATTGGCAATCTTTCTTTCGGTCACTACCAAGAGCTCATGACCATAGGAGATGGTTGGGACTTAGATGGACTAGTAAATCAAAAGCTTTGCCCTCCAGCTCAGCTCCCTCTTCACCCCGATGGACCAGCGCAGCGTCCACATGACTGCAGAAGCCGCACCAAACCACTGATCCATCTCGCACGCCATTATAACCTCACTTGTGAACAAGACCCTGAGATACTTGAACTCCCTCACTTGGCTGATTGTATTCACAAATTATGATCAAAAAGATAATCTCCAAAAGAGGACACATTAGCATAGTAGTAGTATTAGCAATTTACTCCTGGCTGGCTTCTCTTAACTACATGTAGGAAAAAAACATTTAAAATCTGATGAGAGAAGGCTTAAAAATGTGGACTAATTTCCAGATTTCTGGACCTCATGTTGTTCTCTTTAACATAGAAGCTTACAAGATAACCACAACTAATTATCCCCTTCTCCCTCCACTGTCAGGTGTGCTTCCATCATCCACATCAGAGCAGGTAAAACCAATACATACCACTGTGACAGCAGCAGCATGGAGGGTCGCTTTGTGAATGTGATTATCCCTGGAGAAAGCAAGACTCTCACCCTGTGTGAAGTGGAGGTGTATGCTGCCCCAAAAGGTACATCTACAACTGACTGGCTTTGAGTTATCATAACACAGCAGTCTGATACTGATTCATCTCTGTTTTTCTTTTTTTTTCCTACTTAAGTGGAACCTCTACTAAATGTGGCCTTGGGGAAACCAACAAGACAATCAACAACTGCTTATGCCTATGGGGGGTTGTCCTCTCAAGCTGTCAGTGGGTGTAGAGGTGGAATAGTTGATCGCTGCTGTAGCCAGACTTTGGAACAGTATGAACCCTGGTGGAGAGTAGACTTGTTAGCTGTGCACAAGGTCAGTGCCATCACCATCGTCAACAGGCGAGACTGTTGTACTGATAAACTTAGGGGGGCACAGATCCACATTGGGAACACACCGTCAACCTATGGCTTCATAAACCCCAGGTGAGGCATAATATTTTCAAGTGGAAAGTAAATAATTACTAAGTATGTGTTTCTTGTGGTTTAACTGCACAATGCAAACCACTGCCATTTACATTTTAGAAAAACTGTCCCTATGGTGTAATTACACCACTGGCAAATACATTTAGAGTAACCTCTTATGAATAAAACTGGCACCCATTATGTTTCTCTCTCCCCGTCAGATGTGGTACTATCTCATCAACGGATGATACGTCAGTGTACACCTTTGACTGCGCAGGCATGGAAGGTCGCTACGTCAAAGTGATTATTCCAGGAGATTCTAAGGTGCTGACACTGTGTGAAGTGGAAGTGTTTGCTGCTGCAGGTACGGCCCTTTATGTCTAGTTGATGGAAATCAAACACAAAGACTAGCTATCAAATACCACTGGTGGCATGTAAGAGATATTCAGCAGGATATAAAGTACATAAAGTTAGCCCCACCTTTACCAATGATTTACACATTATTGCATCAATAATGTAACTCCGCGATATAAATGAATCTGAAATGGGCCTTTCTGCATGATGAGTACTTTTACCTTTGGTACCTTAAGCCAGGTCCACCCACTGAAATGGATCTGCTCTACTTATATCAATGCATGCCGAGCACTTTGTCTCCTAGTTTAGATCAGCAATTTTCTCAGGTCTTGTGGCCATGGGCGGATTATGTGACAATGGGCCCCTGGGCATAGATATGCAAATGGCCCACCACCTATCCTGCATAGGAGCACGACACGGAACAATCTCCAAAAAGATCTAAATTTAGAAACACTTATATCCATTGATGAATTTAAGAGCATCATAAAGAATGTGGTGATAGAGCCACTACAGCCCTGTTTCCACCGAGCAGTACAGTACTGTCCAGTTCAGTTTGGTACACTTTTTTTCTGTTACCACTGTGAAAAGTTGTGGATGGTACCAATGGAACCGTTCCGTACTGTCCCCATTTTTGGTTACCCCTCTGTTGAGGTACCTAGCACACAGATCTGGCATTAATTCACTGGGCGGACTGCCGGCGACTTTTAAGGTGGAACATTAACTTGTAATGTTACTCTATGCATGAGTTGACGAAGTGAATCAATCAGCACACCTTAAATTTCACTGACACAACTTTAACTACTTCTTATATGACGTACACTTTTAGTAATGAGTGGATCTTCACGTGTTTATATATATTAATTTCAAACAGGTTATGTGAACTGCACATATTTTAATCCTCTCTCAGAGAAAAAAAATGCGTTGTGGAGTGTAGTTCCTGTGGGCTATGGCAACACTAAGAGAAGGACTAAATGCACAAACCCATTGTGAAAGACTCTCACTGCTGCCTGTCCTGTTTTGTTCTGAAAATGTCGAGGTGCAGACTGGTAGAGAAGGAAATACAGTGAGTGCTGGATGGTGCACTGAGTGACAACAACCACATTTAAGGGTACTGTTTGCAGAGGAAACACTAGGGTCTAGGTACCATGTCTGAAGGGTTACTTTTGATTCCAAAAGTACCATACTGAAAGTGTTTGGTGGAGAGGGGGCTTATGTTTGAATAGTTGTTGTTTTAGTGTGGATTCTTTTTTATTATATGCTGTATTTGTTGCATTTAAATGTGTTTTGACTGGCTACTACCTTGGCCCTTATGGGCAGCCCTGCTTTAAGTATATTTTGATGTTTTTATTTTAGTAATATTTAAATTGCAGGCCTTTTACTTGTAAATTGTAAAAGTATTTACACTGTAGTATTGCTGCTTCCACTTAAGTAAAATGTCTGAATACTCCTTTAATCAGCGGGAAATGCTGTATTATGTCTGAAGTGGTTTTGGTATTAATATTGCTGACTTCTGAAGATAACTGTATGCACATGTTATTAGGAACTTGTCCAGAACCAGTCGAGTAGGCAAAGCAGATTGCAGTGTAAACACTCCGGGCGAATACACATCAGCACTTTACTTCCACTGCAAGTGTTTGTTTTTGTCCCTGACAGGCTCAGATTGTAATTACAAGAGTCTGACAACATTATGGAAAGGATCCCGACAGTTTTGTTAAAGAGTAAGATTCTTTCTGTTTAACTCGAAATCGCCATCACCAACCCACCAGACGCCATTTAAATAAACAGAGATTTTAGCATGCATAGAGCCTGCATGTTTTCACATCTAACTGGGTGAATTGAGGGTTAATTTCAACCAAACCAGAGTTTATTTTGTTTCTGTCGACTCCGGATGACGTGTGCTTTACAATTATAAAACTACTGTTTATTTAAATGGAGTCTGGTGGGTTTGGCAACAACAATTTTCAAGGCTGTTTCTGGTTAAACAAAAAGGATCTTACATTTTAACAAAGAGTAAGACATTGCATTGACATTGCTTTCAGTTTTCTTTGCACATAACAACATGACAGTTTAATCGCTTGACAAGATGTGGACTGATTCCAGTTGCTCTTTGGCAACAAGGCCAGGTGCTTTGGAACCAAAAGTCCCCAGGCAACTCCAGGTTCAAGACAAGCCTGTTTAAAAAAATGCATCAAACATGAACCGGGCCAACTGAAACCTAACAACATTTTTTTTCCCCTCCACTGCCAAAAGTTATCACGCCCTCTCCTCCTCCTCCGCCCCCTCCGGTTGTGAGCATGCTGCTGAGCGGCAGGAACGTGACAGTGGTGGGAGAGAGGCTGTGCTGGGCCGATGCTCTGTTCTTCTGCAGACGTCATCACTGGGACCTGCTTAGCCTTCACAGCCAGGAAGAGCAAAGCGAGGTGGAGCAGCTGCTGAGCCGCAGTCCTTTCCCTCTCACAGACTATTTGTGGCTGGGGTTGCGCAGGTACTCTTCACTGACACTGTCTAACTCAAGCACAACTCAACATGAAATAATATGAATTAGCTGGTGTGGTTTTACTTTTACATTTTGGCAGCATGGTGGTGCAGTGGTTAGCATTGTCGTCTCACTGCAAGAAGGTTCCTGGTTCAAACTGGTGGGGGGTTCGAGCCCAGGGTGGGGGATCCCTTTCTGTGCAGGGTTCTCCCCGTGTCAGTGTGGGTTTTCTCCAGGTGCTCTGGTTTCCTCCCACAGTCCAAAGACATGCAGGTTAACTGGTGACTCTTAATTGTCCGTAGGTGTGAATGTGAGTGTGAATGGTTGTCTGTCTCTATGTGTCAGCCCTGTGATAGTCTGGTGACCTGTCCAGGGTGTACCCTGCCTCTCACCCAATGTCAGCTGGGATAGGCTCCAGCCCCTCACGACCCCAACAGGATAAGCAGTTTGTGACAATGAATGAATGAATGAATGCACTGCCATAACAATCTTTGTATTACTTTTTTGTGTGTGAAAATTTTGGCCTTTTAAAGATACTATTCCATACCCATTGGTAGCTTTGTCACCTTCTGCCTATAGATGCCAATCCTCAGTGCCTATGTGCAGTTTCACATAGATTGACCACGTCAGTGAGTAGAAAAATGTGGGACAGACAGAATGACTGACTGACAGAATGACACACTGACAGTTTCCGTGATTATGTACAGCATACCATACCATGACTTAGTCATACTAAAAAATTAGAAAAACAACAGCATTCAGCCACAGGGGGAGCCACAGCGATTTTAGCCATTTTTAAGCATTTTTCTGTTGTTATAGCGCCACCCAGTTGCCAATTCGAGTTAAATTTCTCCAGTCACCTTGAGGCGTCCTGTTCTACATATCTACCAAGTTTAGTAAAAATCGATATGGCGGTTAGGCCTCGATAAGAAATTAGCTCTCTAGCGCCCCCATTTTGTTTGATGGGGTCAATAATGGAGGGGTCCCCTCAGATTATGTGTGGTCATATGCCTACAAAGTTGCGTGGTGATGGGTGAAACCCTTGAGATGTTATACACCTTTATGTGATGAGCCACGCCCTCCGCAATATTCATTGCCTTATAGAAGCTCAGTTTTAGTAAGTTTTCTAACTTTTGCCAAGAGGGAACTTTAGATATTGGTCCCTAGATTATGTTCACCCAGTTTCATGCAGATCGCTCAAACTTCCTAGGAAGAGATCGATTTTAAAAAAATTCAAAATGGCGGAAAATCTATGTAACCGGAAGTTATGGGTTCTTGAGGCAAATGTGTTCCTCATGAGGAGAGGCATCTCTGTGCAAAGTTTCATGTCTCTACGACATATGGGGCATGGGATATGCCCATTCAAAGTTTGCACTTTCAATTGGTTGCTATAGCGCCCCCCTTTGGCCAATTGATGTAATATTGCTTCATTCGCATCCTCCCATGACCCTCTACCACTGTGCCAAATTTCACATGGATTGACCAAGTCAGTGAGGAGAAAAACGTGGAACAGATACACCCACAGACAGAGTTTTCGTCATTTAGTAGTAAGATGTCCTTGAGGTTTTTTTTCAACTCTGTCAGATTTCTAAAAAACATAATTTCATCATGCATTAAAGGAGTTAGCTCTGTCCTAAGTGAGATCTCCTGTCTCACTTCCTGGTTTCCAAAAAGGCAAGAATGCTGCTCAAGTACTGCTCAGCTTTCTATTTTATGATAAATCAATTAAATAATATTGCTATCGGGTGTGTCTCAACCATATCAGGTCCACACCGTAGTTTTTCTAAATCCAAACTAAATGAGAATTATGGTTTAAATATTAATATTTTGATTAGCATTAAGAGAACTCTTACCAACTGTGAAAAATAAAATGACTGGTTCTAATTAATAATAATTATATCATAATTAATAAAAATAACTAGCAACTACTTGTTGCCTTGTTTGGCATTGTTGGTGGAAATGAACCCAACCTGGCATCTGCAGAGCATCATATGGTGACTTTTGCTCTGCTCTTGGCTGGGCACGCCATCTTGCTCAAACAGAAGGGGGCTGCCTGTCCACATCTGGCCAGTGGCTTCGAGACGTAATATCCTGCCTAAAATGATGTGATGTGTGTCACCCAAGCGTGGCTTTAAAAAATAAAACTATTTTGAAATAAAAAAGGAAAATTAAAACGGGCACTCACTGCGACTGCAGAAAAATTAAATGAATATATAACATGTTGTGAACTTTGTAAGAGGTCAACCCTGTCAGATCTTACCTTTGACATCCATTATGTATGCTATTCAAGAGAAAAAAAATCATTGGGATGTTGGTCAGTTAAAAGGTTTAATAGTCAAGACTTTGTTCTTTTAAAATACAGGCTACTTCCCTGCCTTAATGAAGAGAATATAAATAATAAGGGTTTGTCCTGGGATAGACTGAGAGGGCAGGTGCCCTACCCTGGTTTCTTTGAGGATTTGAATTCTGCAAATTAAGACACACTCAGACACAGGTCTTTGAGTCAAATACTGTGTCCTTATATTTGCTCCTTTGCATTGCTGCCATTCCAAGACAGATAAGCATGAACGCCTGCTCACTGCCACACCCTGTGACAAGCCTATTGTAACATTAGAGCTGCAACAAGCATTTGACTTGTCGATTGACAGAAACTGACTCAGCCATAGCTTTATTAACAAGGTCAGTCGCGCACAAATATTACCTGGTTCTGGCTTTTTAAGTGTGAGGATTTGCTGCTTGTTTTTGTGTGTTTTAAATGAAGTGCCTTGAACCTGCAGTCTTTCTAGTGGACAGCAGGGGGCGACTCCACCGGTTGAAAAAATAAGCAACTGCAATTTTCAAGTCTTCCTCGATACATTTTGTAAATTATGTTCCCATTTACAGTAAAACAGACAATGAAGCAGGGTATATTTTAGGGTGTGGCTACCTCATGATTGACAAGTTGTAACAATGGTGGTGTCCTTAGGTTCACAGTCAGATCCACCCCTCACTCCTCCTCCTCCATAGCTCCACCTTCTCGTCCAAATATGGTCGCTTCTGGCGCCAAAAAAAGCAAGATGACAACAGCCGTACTTAATATAATAAAGATAAAGTTGGATCTATGTGTAAATGTATTTAAAAAAATGAAAATTATTTGTGAACCTTGACACCTGGTGCAGTGGGGGGGATTACAAAGTACAACCACAAACAACTGTGCAGTACATTAACAGCAACACTTTGTCAAATCTGTTAATCAATCTGTTTTACAGATACCTAATGGGTGACAGGTGGTTCTGGATGTCTGGCAATTCCATGAAATTCACCAAATGGCAGCGAGATTCTGCCCCTAACCATTACTCCAGCCCCTGCGGAGGTATGGCCAGAGGAGAGCTCTTCCTGTGGGAGGACCAGCCTTGTGGGAAGCCCCTCAATTTCATTTGCCAGACAGGTAGGGGTTACAGCTCACATTCTGCATGTGTGTACATACTGGACTTCACCACAACGCCCTCATGAGCTCTTTCTGTCCCGTAGGTGCTGAGAGTGGAACACAACAAGTGTATTTCTACAGCACGAGTAAAACCGCAGATCCTTAGTTATGGTTAATAATATTCAAGGCATTTTCACTCCCAACTTGTTATATACGGCAGCTCAGTCAGGAGCACTTTAGTATTTCCATTTGTAGTTTAACATTTGGCAAAATGGCTGCATTCTGGGGCCTCTTTGCTTTTCCTAGGCCTATGCAGAAAGCCTCTTCCACGCACCTACGTGGTAAGCCTAAGACAGGGAGAGCACACCTCTCTGCCCTTCCATGTGCCTAAGTGGAAAGCTTAAGGCGGAGAGAGCACACCTATCTGCCCTTCCATGTGCCTAAGTGGAAAGCTTAAGGCGGAGAGAGCACACCTCTCTGCCCTTCCATGTGCCTAAGTGGAAAGCTTAAGGCGGAGAGAGCACACCTATCTGCCCTTCCATGTGCCTAAGTGGAAAGCTTAAGGCGGAGAGAGCACACCCCTCTGCCCTTCCATGCGCAAGAGTGGAAAGCTCAAGGCGGAGAGAGCACACTCCTCTGCCCTTCCACCCTTCCTAAAGGCCACTGACCAAGTTGCTGTATTTAATGTGCTGGGAGTGAGAACATGTTGTACTATTAGAATCTGTATTTTTAAGTTAGCTAGCAAAAAGCGACTATAAACTGCCTGCGCTCCTTGTACTTTATCAACTAGTGTTTGAGTGGCACCTCAAGACGTTATGTTTCTGCACAAAACATGGATTAGAACCCAAAGTCTCAACCACCTGGATGCCTTTATTTTCATGCTCTTCACAATGGCGGTTTTAGGGGAGGGCCAGCAGGGGCCAGCCCCTCCTGTGGCCCCCCAGCCGAAGAGTCGGAAGGGAATGGGGAACGTGGAATGCGGAACTAAATCGTCTCAACCAGTTGCCGGTCGGACCACTTGAAGCGGTGCACCCACTGAAAACATCAGTAGAGAATTGTGTGGCGCTGAGCTGCTTCTAGGCCGTGGCTGGTGGACCTTACAGCTTACATGGACTTGAATGGCCACTATTAGCTCCGGCACCCGCGCCTCGGCCGGATCGCACACCATCGATCCAGTGGGTTGCCATAAATGGGCCTGTCCCAGAGGCATTCAAATACCAGAGGGCTTTTGAAATCTTCTTTTCGATGCCGCCTAAAATTAAATGCTCTGATTCAGGGTGACATACTTGCAAATCATGAGGGAGGGAGGAAAGCAGTAATTTGTGTCTGTTTGTGTGTAATTAATTTAAGTCTTAACTTTTTGTTTTCTTTTCCTATTGCGTATTTTGTATTGTTTTGCGTATCTGTAACTGTGTTTGTGAGTGTGAGTTTTAAAAGAATATTTTGTCTGCACTTGATTAACAATAAAATAGCCCTCCATTAGTATGTTAGTCATTTTTCTTTTGATTACTGAAATGTTTAACCACGAATCCGTAGCCGTATTTTAAGTGTAACCCTTCACCATAACATACTACTCGTGTTTTTAGCAGTAAAAATAGAACATTTTTCACATATAAAAAGCACAATGTTGCAATCTAGGCATATTCTGCCATCATAACTTGGCTCTCAGAATTCACCAGATTGATGCCTTTAAATAAAATAGATACAAAATTTTCTCCCGAGGGAGTTATTGCGAGTTATTGCATTTGTGCTGTGGTGCAGCTTGTGTGGTCTCTGAGAACTACTGCCATGCCAACTTTGCCAAGTTTTTCAATCTGGACCTTATTTTCCCATATTTTTGTGTCTAAGGGACCAATGGTAACAACAATTTTTGAAGTTGGTCCAGTATTTACAGGCTGAAATGTAACCACTTGGGGCATATGCACTATCAGTTTACGTCCACTAAAAGTACTTGTTTTTGCGACTGACGGGCTCCAGTTATTATTTTTTAGCGTCTGACAACAATATGGAAGGATCCCTACGGAAGTCGACCTTTTTATTAAAAATAAGATCAATTTTGTTTGACCAGAAAGAGCCCTGAAATCGCCATTGCCAAATCCACCAGACTCCATTTAAAAAAGCAGTGATTTTATCATCATAAAACACACTTCCTTAAAGCTGACAGAAACCAAATAAAACTCACAACACTCATTTTGCCTCGTCTTTCCTCTTTTCTAACAATCGCCAGCTGTGGTGTGGTTGAAATAAACTCTTAATCCAATTGGTTAGATATGACAACATGCAGGTTATATACTTGCTAAAATTGCTGTTTTTTTAAATGGAGTCTGGTGTGTTTGGGGATATTGATTTCAAGGCTGTTTCTGGTCAATTTCTGTAGGGATCCTTTCCATAATATTGCCAGACACTTACAGTAACGATCTGAGCCTGTCAACGGCAAAACACACACCTTTAGTGGACATAAATTGCTGGTATGTGTATGCCACAGATTACACTGCAGTCTGTTGCACTGCTGCCAGCTGCAGCGCTCTTACTCAGTCCTGAACCAATTGTTTTCCCCATTCATCACTCAGGCACAAAACACTTCAGCAACCCTAATTATGATAACTAATACTCATTCCAATATCAACATAGAACCTGTTTTGTGTACGATATGTTTTATTCCTCAGCAAGAGGTGCAGTGCACAAAGTTGCAAAGCTTCTTGGCTGAACATTTTATCATTGTGTATCACTACAGCTGGTTTTAAAGTGTGTGAAAGACCTTGGAGATGTGAAATGCAGAGCTGAACCATTAATAGCTCACTACATCAAACGTCTTTTAATTGTCTGACTGACCTTGAGGTAGGAGAGAATTGAGTTGGTGTAAATAAAGCCGACATGACTGTTAAATTGCGTGAAGCTCATTTGAATATAGAAATAAACATTTGCCAAACAGTTAAGGCATCAGGAATGTTGAAGATGTGGAAGATTAGGATCTACCTGCTCAAGTCGTGCGTCACTGGCATCCCCTTTTTCCAGTGTACTGTTTCAGTTACACCTATATTAACATAGTGTGACAGAGCATTTTAAAAGGCACATTAAACAGCAAACATTAAACCCACAGCCAGGACACATCTCACAGTGCCTTGCCTTGGGTGTGGCACAATCCTTTAAGGGAATTTAAGGGAGTGTGGATAATGAGTGTAATCAAAACAGCATCAAGGAGTGTGTAAATAAACTGAGCAGCAGTTTGAACAAACACACCCAGACGCGGGGTATAAGCGTATAACCTGGTTCTTCTGGTCCTTCTTGCCACGTTTTTTGGCCAGGTGTGTGTTGAGTCAGTGCTTTTACCCAGGATGCAAAACCTATCCAATGATGCAACAGTCAGTGAGTCAGATTCCATAAAAACTGCAAAACTGAGAAACTGCTCTGTTTTTTATGAAACTGAACCAAGTAGTAACAAAAATCTGGCTTCATACAGCAACATTCTCTTAAAATTCATCATATATTTTCTCTCAATTTTCAGTTCAGAGTAAAAACAAGAGAAGTCAACAACAAACGCTCTTAACCATCCACACCTGCTCTTACCAAGGTGTGCTGAATGACAAATCGCACTTGATTCTAAGTAACCTATCAGCATAGCTAACTCTGTAGGGCAGGTGTCGCACTGTATCCAAATACTCTGGCACATACCCAAGAACTGGAGAGGTGCCACCAAAAAAGGCTGCAAGAAGGAGACGCTAAATAAACATGATTTTCCACAGTGCCAGAAAGATGTTACAGGAACATTAAGAGCCCCGTGATGGCAAAACATTTGCAGTGTCAGCAGCAGGGTGGAGGAAGTATTCAGATCCTCACGAGAAACACTAAAGCGGGATTTAAACTTGTGCGGCAGACCCCACGCCGTAGCCTACACATGTGGCCTAGACCGTTGTGAGCATTTATACTTGTGCGGTGGTGTGTGTCTGTTGCTCTGCAGTTACACAAAAACACTAGATGGCAGCGGAGGATTCTGTGAAGTGCTGTAAAGTTTAGTTGACTCAAAACACACGTTAAACACACGTTAAACACACATTAAACACACGTTAAACACACATTAAACGTGGCTTAATAGAGACAATTTCAAACTTCGAAAAATTTCACTATAACTTGCAGCATTCACAGACAAACACTTGTCTTTATCTGGACACATTATCCCCACAAATACAACATGCTAATGTTTTTAGCACAAGCGTATGGCATTTTACATTGTATAAATTAGCAGCTAGCAGACTTTTCTTCTTCTCATATAAAACCAGGGACAACAGCAAAATTTAACAAAGGGAACGTTACAAAATTCAGCTCCATTACAACTCACAAGGTTCACTGACAAAATAACTCTCTTATAGTAAACATGTTTTCAAAACAAATACAACATGCTAACTATATTAGCACAAGCATATGGCATTTTACATTGTATAAATTAGCCTAGCGACTAGCGGAGATTTCCTCTGCTCATATGAAGCCAGGATAAATTACACACAAGACTTAAAATGCTATTTTGTGGAGGCTTTATTGTCTTCACAATTTACTGTTTCTTATCTGTGAAATTAAAGCAAATAAAAGTTTTGTTTCCACTGAGGGAAATGGTTTCGGCTTACAGAAAAAGACAGGAGGTCTGCGTCACCACAACATGTAGTTACATTTCTGAGGAGATGCACATCAAGCTAACGCGTAGGGTACGGCGTAGGCTCTGTGTCGCCTTATTGTATTGTCACCTGATAGTTCAGATTCAGGAACTAGTGAAGAAGACAAAGGAAGGTCACAGCAGCAGTAAAATTTGAGTTGCAGCTCTCATGAGGAGGCAGAGGAGGGAGCAGACCAGGGTGAGTGAGGGAAGATGTTTAGGTTGATGTTTAGGTGGTTTCACTGTACATACTGCACTGTGTGGGTGTGTCTGCAACAATACCTGATGTGTTGTATAGTGATGCGGGTTAGTATATGAGAGGAGGGAAGGAACCACACCTTTATCTCTCTCTCTTTTTCTAACACACACACACACACACACACACACACACACACACACACACACACACACACACACACACACACACACAGGAGTTAGTGTAAAACGTATATAAAAATATTGTAAACAGGGAAACGTACTCACGCAGAAAAGTGTAAATAAATTTCAAAATCCAAATAATTAACATTAATCAAGTAAAGTAAAAGTACCTCAAATTTTTTACTTAAGTACTTGAGTAAATGTACTTAGTTACACTCCATCACTGGTAAGCAAAGGGAAGCACAGTAACTGAAATTACTGTAATTGGGCTCAGAGGACCAAGTATGATAGTCCTTCTTTAGCCCTGAAATTTAATAATCCAATCATAATGATTACTAACATAATAATGATTGGATTATATGAAATACATGTATTTCTTAATGTCCCTCAAATTTAAAACTTATGTTTCCTTGCCATGGACAACAATGGGTGGACTGAAAACAAGATGTTTTTCTTTTATCAGGAACAGTGCTCTTCTCACTCATAAAACTGTATTTATTATTTATCATTGATTATTATTATGATTATTACAATTATCATCATTATTATTATTATTTTAAATAAGAACAAAGTGTGGATATGAACAAAACTAAGAGTGAATTTTTTGCTCATATTGTTTGCATGAGGCCGAATATCTAAGTGATTCAATCAAGAGGTACACTGTAAAAAGGGTTTGTAGGTTTAGTGGATAACACTTAAAATAAGCAAGTTTTTTGTCATAAAAAATGATGCTTGTTTTATTAACTTTTTTTTGTCAGTTGACAGAACTAAAGTTGGTTAAAATATAAAAACACTTGACATTTTTGAGTAGGACAGAAATTAAAATAAACAAATCAGACTAGCTTAAATAAAACAGCTTGACCACTAAATATCAATATAAAAAAATATTTAATTGATTTAACTTAATCAAGTTTTTCGAGGTCACAGCAAATCATGTTGGTTGCACTTAACTAATCAAGTCTGTCAAGACTCCATAAGGCCAGAGTTGTGACCACTTGAAAAGATGCATGCATACTGTTACCCTTTTTTTTTTTAATTGAATGAGTGGATTCTTTTTAGAGTGTAGGTGTTTGCCTCCACCTATTGCAGTATGAATTCTATATTAATAACTTGATAAGGACGTCTCCAAGCAGGCTTGGCAGGCATGTTCTTTAGTCGATAGTCGACCACCTCCCTTTGCTCCAAGCTCCTTTTTCTCCTCTACTTTCCATTATTGCAACATCACACAATAAACACAGGGAGGTGCTGTTGAACTATAAAAAAATAACAAACCGTGTGTGACAATTACGGGACAAAAAAAGCAATAAAAGACATTAGAAAGGGTGAGTAATGAAAACTTGAGCCTGAAATGTGACTTTATGTTTGTGTAAATGGACAAAGTAGGTCTCCATATAAACATTCCCCCACTGCAGGTCTAATGGATGGTTTACATAGGTAACAGTGTAAAGTTAGTTTTAAAAATACGCTATGTGAGGTTTCCTTTAATGACAAAATGACAGCTTTTGTGCCAAGTTGGTGAGTTTTAGGAAATTCCCCCCTCCACTGAAGTTAGACAGCAACTCAAAGTGATCTATTCCATTGTTTTAAAGGGCACCATAACTCACGGTGGGTTTGTCACTGATGATTCACATGGAATCAAACACTGAAACGTTTGATTTAGATGCTGCATGCCGCATGATATAAATCATATCCTCAGACACTTTTAATCCCATAATACTACGCTGTGTTTCCTGTCTTAAATCAGACTACTGGGGATTGACCTGAGAGGACTCTTGAGTTTACGAATCAAGACTGACTAACACATTCTTGGCAAATAACTTTAAAGAAGTTCCCACATGACCTTCAGTTTGTTTTTCATGGCATGCACTACTTAGCAAGAGAAAACAGAACTTTTATTTCTTATGTGACTCCAGGGAAACTGTGTGAGGCCTGAAAAAGTAGCCCCTGATAATGTTTCGGCTCGGAGACGTCACATTTTCTTGGAGTAAACTGACCTGATTTATTGCATTTATTATATCTACTGTTGGGGGTCGCAGGGGGCTGGAGCCTATCCCAGCTGACACTGGGTGAGAGGCGGGGTGCACCCTAGTCAGGTAACCAGACTATCACAGGGCTGACACATAGAGACAGACAACCTCACACACTCACATTCACACATACGGACAATTTAGAGTCACCAGTTAACCTTCATGTCGACTGTGGGAGGAAGCTGGAGCACCTGGAGAAAACCCACATGCAAACTCCCAACAGAAGGGCTCCCCTACCCTGGGGCTGGAACCCCAACCCTGGATTCAAACGGCGAATACTCTTGCTGCAAGGCGACAATGTTAACCACTGCACCACCATGCCTGCAGTTGTGATTAATTTACCCTAAAATTTCTTTACTAGACCAGTGTGGCTACACATTTTGAAAAATAAAGGCCTGTCTCAATTTGAGGCCTTGTCTAGTTGCCAAGCACTTCTTTTTTTTTTTTTTTTCTTAAATAGAAGGTATTTGGATGTATAAAACCGGGTTGTTGGCTACCTCAAATCATGTTCCCATTTCTCGATTACCCTCTAAGTTATTCATATTCCTTTCGTGCGTAAGGTCCTCAGATCAAAAGAATCAAAAAGGTTTTTCATAAAGATTAATCCAAGTTGTGGGTATTGTTTTAAAAAGGATAAAATGGTGTTGTGTCAGTATGCTGGGTGCCGTAACTCAGTCTTTGTCTGATGTGCTGTCTGTCCAACACATTCTCACTCTGACTCTCGTCACATATCAGTGTTTGGTCATGGACCTTCCACGTCCAGATACAACATGCAAGGTACCCTGGGTGTGTTGGTTGTTGACGTTCTGGGACACCGTGTCAAGTTCTGCCTGTTACACGCATTGTCTTCTTTCAAAATACACTTCAGTTTTTGCAGGAAATTTACCGTTTACATACAGTCTCTTTCAAAATAAAAGCACTCCAACAACTAACGCATTTAGTTAGATTTAGAATAAGAGAACAGGGTTTGGCTTTAGAATCTTACAGGGCACGAACATCTTTCCCCAGGGTGAAAGTTCGTGTATGTTGGACCCATCCACCACCCCTAACTTGCACTTTCGCTACCTTAACTTTCGCTCTTGTCCAGTCGTGTTTCCCCCTGATGCCCTCAAGTGTCGTTAAACTTTAACAGTGACGGACTGCATATCTTGCTGAAGTTAAAGGACGGCTTTTTTTGCCAGTGTCTGATGCAGAAAGTCACTGCCCAAGTGCCGGATTTTGAGAACCTGTGCCATGGTTAAGCCTCTTTTGAAACAAAATAATTTAGACGCCTCGTAACTTAGCAACTCCAGACCAGTGTCCGATCGCCCATTTTTGAGTACAATTTCAGAGACGCTTGTTTTTAATCAGGTAAATGATTTATTTTCTGAAGGCACCAGATGGCGCTGTCTGTTCAACAACAGTTTGAAAGCACACTTCATTGCAAGTCCTTCAGCCTTTATCTTTAAACCAAGACCATCAGAAAATAAAGACAGAGGTTCATGAGGCTTCATTTGGCCATCACTGCATACTGGTTCTATTCGATGTTACTGCAGCCTTTTATACAGTCGGCCACTCAATTCTTTTAGCTAGACTTCACCATCTGGTTGGCCTCTCTGGCACTGTTTTTAACTGGTTTAAATGTTATCTTTCTGACAGAGAATGTTATGTAACAATGGACGAATGTTCATCACAAATCTATAAAATGGATTGTGGCTGCAATAAGCACCGTGACAACCAACCCCGGTCTCCCCTACATTTGGTGAAGAGCATTACGAGGAGTCCACACTCAAAGACTTAAGTCCCACCTCTAGGTTTTTTTTATGAATGCAATCTGGCGTGTGTTTTTTCCCTGTGGTGTAACAATTATAAAGGCTCTCTGCCATTATGGGACTTTTGTGCAGATACACGAAACACATGCAGACCCATTTTTAGCTTCTATTATTTAAGTATTCTCAGTGATTGCACCAACTCTTTTTCATCAAATTAAGCTCAATTACAACCAGACTTAATTACCTTCCAAAAAAGAAAAGTGTAATTTGACACAATAAAACATCAGAGGTTTGTTTTTGCAATTACTCCTGGGTGGGGTAACGGCCTTTTTTCATTGTCTATTCATTTAAGCGACTCTGGGGGGATAAATGGAAAGTTTGAGTGCAGAGAGGGACTGTAGTGCTCTTGTTAGGTGAGAGGACGGGAGGGAAGGAGGGGAGGAGGGAAGGAGGGGAGGTGGGAGTGTGTGTGGGACTGCCGGGCAGACTGAGAAGGGGAGGAAAAAAAATGCAGCTTGGACATTCCCAGGCTGGGAAACATAGAGGAGAGTGAGAGGGGAAGAGAGGAGGACTGTTTTCACGCGCAGAAATCTTACATAAAGAAGAAGAAGAAGAAGAAGGGGGAAAAGGCTCGAGGAGGGTAATGGAGGCTGTTTGATAAGAAGTGAGAGGAGAAAGTTTTTTGCGGAGAATGTGGAGAGGAAGCAAATGCAGGAAAGGAGCTGAGGACTATGTAGGAATTCCTGACTGAAGTCATGGTAAGTCCCAGTTTGTAAAACTATGGAGGGCTGAAGTTTGTTCTCAACTTTGTTTTCATTTTTTGATCCCTGGAAGTCTGATACCATAACGTTTTCTGTTTGTGCATGACTTTAAAAGTTTACAAGTTGTACTTTTTAAAGATTTTCACACACTTAACGCACCCAGACTTCCACATTAACTCAAAACAGCACCCCTTTTTTACCCATGTATTCCACTTTAATCATTCTCATAAAGGCATGCTTTTGATTTAGGAAGAAGTTGAAGTCAGCACTTATAACTCCCAGCATGCAAAGTTGTCAAATCCCAAATGGCAGCAAATCATAATGACATGATTTAAACAGTGTGACGTTGGTGATGACTTTTGTGGTTGGCTTGCAGAGGCAATCAAGGGCTCTCTGTTGCCGTCTCCAGGGATTTGTGTTTACCATCCCCACCCACTCATGGTCTGATCAGTGACACACAGAGGCAGAGGGTAGACAGAGGGATGAGTCAGTCAGGCACATGCACACATATGTGGAGGTAAACTGAATCAAGAGAGATATTAGGAGATTAACAGAAAGAGATTTGGATCGTATTCCCGCTTCTGTGTGTCGGGCAGGGTGGAGCAGTTTGGCAGGGAGGGGAAGAGAGAAAGCAGCAGCGAGGGAGAGCTGGAGTGGGAAAGAGCGGAATAAAAGAGGAGGGTAGGGTTACTTTTTATTTTAGGAGACTTGGATGGCAGTGACGGTGGTTTCGGTGATGCCGCATTTTCCACATTGGACCTGAGAAAAGGGAAAAAAAAGGAGAGAAAGGGGGGAACAAGGGATGGCATGGACTGTAGGGGAGGAAGAACATGTGCAGTACAGTTTCATCTTCCTCTTTGAGCGGTTGGGAAAGTTCAGCGTGGAAAACAGTAACAGATGGACACACAGGAAAACATAGTTACACTAAAGTCGAGAAAGGGAACACTTCCTGTGACACCAGGCTCACAGCAGTAAATGCAATACCTGTAGTGCGATTAACGACCGTCCAAACATGTGTCCAAAAAGTACTTAACACATGAGGAATGTGTGCAATATCGCTCAAGGACAAACATGGCAGCTAACACATAGACGTAGGTGTTAAATGCATCATACAGCAGAGTGACACACACAGAAATCTTTGCCAAGGATATGTGGCAGAGGGTGTTTCCATTCCCTCTGTCTGGTCAGCTCTGATTTTGAAACTCTAACGGGACGCATCAGACAGTCCTCTGGTCTCAAGGCCGGGCGAGGGGAAAAAAGTCTGATGAAAGTTATTGCAATCGATTCTCTGTGTTTGTTTTAACCTGCTCGGAGTACCAGGCAGGCGGTGATAACGGCAGTAGAACAATCCAGTTGGGGTCAGCGACGTTGTCAATCACAGGGATCTGAGCTTCCTGCAATTGTCAGGACTCTCTGACATAAACAGTGCATGCAGGCCGAGGATGGATACTTTTCAACGCGGCGATTTTACAAGCCGTATGATTGGCATCTTTATTGGGCATCCAAGCAGTATTCTTGTTTTTAAATTGACTTTCATGGTGGCGTTTATCTTCTTTGGCTCTGCGGTTTAGAATTTAGCCTTGTCTAACAAAAATGGAGGAGTCTCTGTCTGTCTGTCCATCAATTTCCTTGACAACTGTTCATCTGATCGACTTCACACATGGTGGCTGAGGATCCAAGGAAGTGCAGTATTGAATATGAGCTCTAGAGATCTATAAGACATGTATTGATTCTGAATATTTGAAACACCTTCAATACTCATTTTAGGCAGTATTAATACACCAATACCAGCTGCTCTTTCTTATTGTCTACTACAGTCATTCTGTTGTATGTAACCGAGAAAAGAAATCATTCTCATGTTATGGCCTTATAATAATAAAATAGGCCCTTAATGTCAGTTTTCCCCTTGAATGTAGCATATATGTAGCTAGCTGCCAGCATGCTAACATCCTGCTAAGCCTAGCACAACCTGAGTTAGGGTCAACAAGTTAGCAGGTTAGCATCCTGCTTAGCCTTGCAAAGCCTAAACTAGGTAGCCTCAGGAAATGTCACACACCATGATGACCAGTAACACCAATAAATGTGACAGAGCACCATGCTCATTTGTCACAGACAATAAAAAAGACAATGAAGTGTGTAATCCCATCTGCTGTGAACCCCTTTCCTGTGCTCAGCTGCAGACTGTAGCACTTAAGCAGTCAAAGGTAATCTGTAAAGAAGCTGTTTGACCCACTGTAGGTCAGGTTAGATTATACAGGAAGATTTAGGAAAGGAAATCAGTCTCAGGCCTCTCCTCTTTCTTCCTCTTCATCCTCCTTTCCCTTTGTCTGCCCTGCCTCGCTCTCTTTCCTGTCTCCCCTCCTCTTTTCTGTTCCCTCTTTCCTTCTGTCGGCATCTTTCTCATTTTTGCTCCTAATCATGTCGTCTTGTCTCCGAGCTCCTTTCTGCTCCAGCTCTCTTCCTCTCCTTCTCCGTTCCTTCATGTACTGTATGGGCCTACATCTGGTTTCTATCATGGTTGCTGCTGCTCTTGTTTCCCATCGATCTCTCCCACCGGTCAGCCTCCTCCTCCTCCTCCTTTTCTTTCCTCTTTTCCTTTTTCTGTCTGAACCCGGTCTCTGTAGGGCTGTCTGGTTCTCTCAACGTCTCCCTGTCACTCTGTCTCTTTTTCAATCTGTTTCTCTATTCACTCACACTTCAATAAGCCGAGCTGACATGAAGGACAGTTCAAGTGCTATATATATTCCAGAGCCACTCCAGTTCCCACTTTATTGCTTTATCCTTGTCTTCTCAATTTTGTTTCATCTAACTTCTTTTTTCTAGACATCCTTTTTCTTTTCTTTTTTTTTTTTTGGTTTTCTGTCTGTGCCAGGCGTCTATGTGAAAGACCACTTCTGCTTCCTCCGTTTCAGTCTGCGTAGAGAGGAGAAAGACAGGAAGTCTGACTCAAGAACGACATACTCTGATTCTGTACTGTGTGTCCGCATTTGACACAAACAGGAGGATGCACATTCATGGATACTGATTGTCTGCACGGACACTCCACGTGCGTATGAAAGCTCAAACACACACTTTTCCGGTAACTCTTTTCTTGTGAGTAAGACGTCATCCACCGGATTATGACCGGTAGTTTTGAAGACAGGACATTTGTCTTTGCAGTTGCTGACCATGTTGACCCAGTCAGCTGGTGAAGCTGCACTAGGTGATGTACAGATGAGTAGACAAAAACAAGGAACAACCCTTTGTCAAAGGGCAGTTTGGGGTTGGTTGTCACAGGGTCCCCCTTACTACCTTTTCCAGATGTTTTGACTCACCAGTGGATGGAGTTTGCTCAGTCGTCATGACGATAGCGCTGTGGTAATCATGAGATCTTCGGTCATGTGATAACTTCTTGGAATGTCCCTAAATTTATATATTTCTAAAAATATCATGCCACCAATATCCTGTGAAAGCCACATCTCCGAAACATCAACTTGTCATGAGCCCAGAAAAACTTGTTCCTGTTTTCAGCTTTGTGACAATGTATTTTTAGCTACTCCAAGAGGTTTCTAGTTGTCTAACTTAAGAAACAGGATATTTTTCTCAACTCATAAAAGGACCACTTGATCCTGATATTATTTCAAAACATCCAAAATTACCAGATTTGGATGATTTTCTGTAGGCAGTCTACCCTCTGCTCAAGTTATTAATGTTCAAGTATCTCAGGGTCTTGTTCACGAGTGAGGGTGGAATGGATCGGTAGTTTGGTGCGCCGGACCATTGTGGTGAGGAGGGAGCTGAGCCAGAAGGCAAAGCTTTCGATTTACTCGTCCATCAACGTCTCAACCCTCACCTATGGTCATGAGCTCTGGGTAGTGACTGAAAGAATGAGATTGCAGATACAAGCGGCTGAGATGAGTTTCCTCCGTGGGGTGGCTGGCCTTAGAGATAGGGCAAGGAGCTTGGACATCCGGAGGGAGCTCGGAGTAGAGTCGCTGCTTCTTTGCATCGAAAGGGGTCAGTTGAGGTGGTTCGTGCAACTGCTCAGGATTCTTCCTGAGCGCCTCCTGTTAGAGGTGTTCCAGGCACGTCCCACCCAGAACACGCTGGAGGTATTACATATCTCACCTGTCCTGGTAACGCCTTGGGGTCCCCCAGGAGGAGCTGGAAAGTGTTGCTAGGGAGAGGGACGTCTGGGGTGCTTTGCTTGACCTGTTGCCCCTGTGACCCGGCCCTGCATAGCGGATGAAAATAGATGGATGAATGGATGGATTAGGGATGCCCAGACTAATTGGCTGGTGATTGTTATCGACCGAGATACAGTAAAATAATGCCATTAACAGACTGGACTCAAGCCCAGTTCAGTCAAAGAGTTGAGACGAGATAAACCCATTTTAGAACATTGCAGAAAAAGTTGCAGTGGTACAACCTGGCCCGTCTCAGCTCGACTCAAGCCGGTAGATGGTGTAGCCTGGAACTCAGCTTGTGAAGTCGCCAGTGGTTGGTTTTAGACACAAGGAAGGTCACATGTTTCAACAGCCAATCAGCTTGTAACCAAGTCAGCTGGTCAAGTCTGCTACAAACTGTCAGCAGACAGTGTTTTCACGCATTCTCTTACATCAGCCCTCCGTCCCAGCCGGAGTCCATCTCATTTACATTCCTGCAGCTGTTGACACGTATGTCCCTCCTCGGCCCTCACTTTGTGGTGTTGTCGGATGATGGGCCATTGCTGCTGTTCGCTGTATGTAGATATGTCCCACACTAACATATATATTTATATTTATTAAGAATACAGTGCATCTGAGGCTCTGATCAAACTTGCTTATCAACAAGTTAAATGGAAGTACATAGAGTTCTTGCTATAGAGAAGATCCACCATCTCATGTAGTGGCATTGGAGTGAACCGGCAGGTTTTCAGAATGTTGCAGACCGGTGCATTGCAAGTAATGGCAAGTTTCAACTAGTCTTGCTGCAGATCATTGGTCTGACCTGGGCTTAATGCTCTGGTCACTGTTCACAGGTATCAGCGACAAGCAAATCAGTGACTACTCAGCTTTGCTACATGTCTTTTATTAAGTTTCTGCATACTCTGTAGGTACCTAGGTAGGTTTTGCCAATACCTCAGTACAACTACAGTCCCTCTGCCTGCCCCAAATCCACACATCCTCACACTGACTGCCTTTGCATGGTGCAAGAGGAGGTGGAGAGAGATTTCAGTTGTGCTTGTAGATTTACTGCAGGCTACTTGTTGCATTACCCCTTGAAATTTCTTTGTAGTACTACGTTGATTGAATGGACACAGCAAAAGCTTGTTGACGCAATAAAAAAACATTCAGATTGACTTTTTGTAGTTCTTTACTTCATACTGTACAGTCACTGAACACTTAAAGTAGAGAGGTTTCAATACCATTTTTCCCCCTCATACTAATGACGATACCTTAACTTGTGTATTGGTCAATACAGAGTGCCAATCCAATACCATTGTGCAAAACTAAAAAAAAACAATTAATACACAAAAAAACATTGTATACTACCATAGAACTTTCTTTTATTGTATTTGACTGTCAATTTTTGTAAAATTTTAGAAGTAAACTACAGTTCTTTTAAAAAACAGCAGCTACAGTTTAGTAGCAAGCGATACCAGTGCAACCCCACAAAAACTAAAACCTCTTTATTGGTGGGACTTTCTAGTGTAAAATATTGCCAAATTTCTGACATTTTGCTAACGTTACATTATTTATGGAAAATCAGTTCTTTGTCAAGGCTTTAAAACAGTTGCTGCCAGTGCATCCTTCTGTCTAGGGTACTGTTTTAGAGCAGCAAAAAATAATTGATTTCCAGGACAACCGCTGTTTTATCCAGGTGTGAAACTACTTTGAAGTTTATTATTGAATAATGTGGTTTTGGATCGGTGTAGCAACTTGTGTACTCAGCATTTTGTATCTGTATCGGAGGAATTCCTGGTTCTGTTATTGGTACTGGAAGTCTAAACTATAGCCAAGGTTATGCTACCAACCAGGTGGAGATTCCAATACCCTACAAAGCAGCCAACCTGACTTATAACACTGCTATACTTGTCACTAACAAAACAAAAAAGCAATTGGTATTGGCTGCAATTGGTATTGGTATTTAACGGTTTAATATTTCTTAATATGTCTGTACACTTTCTCCCAGAATGATGACGTGCGTTTTAAAACACATGCCCTGAGAATAAGTCTGTTAACAAACCAGAATTCTCATGCACTCCTCTGGTAAAAGTTATTCTTAGCCTTATGTGCCTAAAATGAACTGTCATGCGTCTTGTTAAGCTCCGGACTCAGATCTGTTCTTCATTATCTCTCCCGTTTGGTTTCATTTGGTGATAATGTGCGTACAGCTAGTCCTCCAAAGGACTTTGGAGACTGCGCTGGAAAATCTTACGAAAACAAAGCCTCTATTCAAGATTCATCGCATCACATTACTACATACGTGCAGATTTGTCCAAAGTGACCTAAAATACGTAAGACACCTGAGTGCATTAGCGTCAGATATCCGATTGAAGAGTAACTAAGTTAAACGTATAGTCCCTTAAAGAAGAGGCACCTGGTTTTTATGTGAGAGGCTCCTGCTGGAAGGAAATCTAATTTACAAATTTCATCAGGGCTGCTTTGTTTCATGTACATGTATGGGTCTGTGGTTGTAAAGAAGAGTGACTAATTGCATTAGATGCATGGGTGCTGTTAGCTATAGGTAGACAGGAGTGAAGCATGAATCAACCCCTGCACCTAGACAAAACACACGGCAGAGCTGACAGCATTACCCGGACTGTACTGGAAAATACATGTTCACATTTTTACAACAATTTTGTGGTTTGGTGAATAAAAGCAGCCTCGTTTTTTCCCTTCCCTCTATTAGACACCATTCCTTGTGTATTTGAGTAATTGTGCTTCCAGATTGGAATTCCATTCTTTGGATTTCAGCAGTGGAATATCCTGTTGTACTGTACAGGCATGCAAACACAGAGCGAATGCTGAGGAAATAAAAAGGGGGAAAACGGTGCTGGTGGCACACAATCGTACATCACACATCCAAACCAAATATTGTTGCAGCATGTCACTAACTAAGCTACACAGAGTTCAGCTATCTGCCAGTCTCAATAGGAGCAACAATGTTAAATAACATGATGCTAATAAGTATAGAAAATAGTTTTCAGATAGCTCTCCAAACCTGAGTGGCTCATTTGTACAAACACTTAAGTAATGAATGAGTGGTGCATTGAGCTGTGTTCACTGGCACAAGCCGCATATTTGATCCCAAGGGGCTCTTTTGAGCCAGTTGGGCTCAGATTGCAGAGTTGTTCCCATTCAGCTTGTGTTGAAAGTACAGAAGCATTGCACAAAATTGTATTGGCATTTGCAGCCGGTCTGGTCGTACATAAAGAGCTGTGTCTTTGAGAAAACACACCAAAAGACATTAGAGAGTGTCCACTGTCATGTTTGATTTTTTTTTTTTTTTTGCTTTAATATAGTGTTGTGTTGAATTAACTCAAGTGTTGTGGGATGCTTTTAAAGGGCTTTAGTCAAAGAGGAAGTTCCTGCTGGCTTGCCTTGCAATCCCCCTGAACCCCCTGCTGTGCTTTTACTAGACTCAATATGTTCTGTCAGTGAGCCAGAAGGCTGCTTAAACCTCTTTTACAACCGCTACACCTACTACAGCATGCCCTCTGACAGACTGCTGTTTACCATAGTCACTGCACTGAGACACCTCCTCCTGAACACATGATGTCATCATCATTTTTATCAATGAACAGAAACCTTTTGAATATAACACAGGGTTTGTGTCCTCTTATAGTAGTTGCAGTATAGATAGTGTATGTTACCTAGGACTATAAAGGAACACTTCACCCCCAAGTCAAAAATACATGTTTTTCCTCTCACCTGGAGAGCTATTCATCAGTCTAGATTGTTTTGGTGTGAGTTGCCGAGTGTTGAGAAATCGGCTGTAGAGATGTCTGCCTTCTCTCCAATATAATGGAACTACGTGGCACTCAGCTTGTGGTGCTCAAAGTGCCAAAAAAAAACAAAAACATTTGAAAAACTCAACAGCAATGTCTCTTTCCAGAAATCATGACCTCGTTACTCAAGATAATCCACAGACCTTGTTGTGAGCAGTTTCATGTAGGAACTGTTTTATTCTGCCGAACTACACCTGCCAACTGTATGACTGTGCAGAAGGAAGAGTGCATCTACTCATGTATGCCTGTGACACAGTGAGATGTGAGCTCAGGCTGCAACTAACAATTATTTTCATTGTTGATTTGCATCTCAGTTATTTTCTTGATTAATCGATTAGTTGTTTGGTTTATAAAATGTCTGGAATCCTGATGAAGAATTTTCCTAGTCGACCAATAGTCGTCATTTAGGGCCATTAGTCGACTAGTCGCCCGCATGTTTATGATATTAATTTAATTATCAAATGATGTATTTTGGGTGGGGCAACACAATGGTTTGAGAAAGAATAGTATCATTAACATTGTTAACACTGTGCTACATTACAGAGAAATACAAAACCGTACTAATGAACCTTCATTAATATAGGCCTATATTTTATCTACAAGTGCACGTCACACACTGAGTGAGCCGCCTGTTAATGACACTGTGGGCTAATGGGCATGTAGCTACTTCCATGTTTCAGATGATACGTCATGTTTGTAGTCGACCAATGAAGATGCGTTTACATATCACCTTGGGTTCGTCCTTCACCTTCTCAAAATGACCCCACACTTTGGATTTCTGTCTGTCCTTTCAAATTGAATTCACACGTGGTCCAGTCATATAGGTTTTGATTTATTTTACGACTAAGTGACCAATGAAAGGTCGACTAATGACCTTTCTGTTCAACTAACGCTCGGTGTACTATTAGGGGGCAACCTTAATCTTTGACAGTATTGACAATCATACATTCGGGATTCTAAATACACTGGTATACCATAATAGCTTGGTACCACCCAAGTCTACTGATGAGTTTTTCAAACATATTTTTGGGAGCTTTGAGCACCACAAGCTGAGTGCTATCTAGTTCCATTATATTCAAGATAAGGCAGACATCTCTACAGCTGATATCTCCAACAATCGGCAACTCACACCAAAATAATCTAGATAAAAAGTGCTACAGGTAAGAGGAAAATAAGGTGTGTTTTTGAAAATAAGAGAAAAGCTTTTATTGTAGTGATAAAAATGTAACTGAGGTGCTTTGTTCTGGCTTGCTTTAGCAAACGGACTCTTAAAAAGGTTAATTACTTGGAAACTTGTGCGACATGCCAACCATCTGGCAAAGTTTTCACTTGTTTTAAGATAAATAAGAACGATTTGGACACTTACAATTACGTCTTTTTAATAAGAGCTTTTTATGTGTGGCCTCCAAAAGGTTTGTTTACCAAGAAGCCAACGGACTAACATGACCCTTGGAGCTGCTTGGCTTCTGGAAATCTGTGTTCAGCAACATTTATGGAAGTTCTGTCAGTTGTGTTTTTTTCCAAGTTGCCTTATATGCTCCGGTCCAAAATTTCTCTTGTTACTATGGAAAAATAAAGCAGCATGAATCTGAGCCCGGCGGTGGCACTGTGTTGTCGGTGCCATGAGGGCTGAAGTCACAGATGAAAAATTTGCTCCGCAGCCAAGAGGGTGGATAGGAAACAGAACCTAACATCGACTGTGAGTGACCCTGAGCAACCTCGTCGGAGCAGGTCTCCAACCAGACATATACTGTATATCTGATGTGGCGTTTTCAAGTGTCTTGCTCTGTTAATAAGTCTCAGACTTTCTCCTCCTTAGCTTTCAGTCCGCTTGTGACTTTGTTTTCTGCTCCACCCTGCAACTTCTTGCTCTTTTTTCCGCGCTTGAATTTCCACTTTTCTCCATCTTTTCCAAACTTCCGAATAAGTCGATTGCTTGAACCTTAAATATCTGATTTGTTAAATTCATTTTGTCAGGCTGTTTGAGCCAAAGTTGCGCAAGCTGGAAAACAGTATTCTCTTGCTTGTAACACTCATTCTGTCCTCCTCCGCGGCTAACCTCAAACCCTCTGTGTACACAAAACAACCCCAAAAAATGATTTTCAATACGGCTGAACTTATGTCTTCTTCCATAAAACCCCCGCACCACCACCAGCTCATTCCCTCCTGGCCCCTCTCGCGCTAGCCACTCTTTTCTTTTTCCGTACACTCTGTTCTCCCATTCTGGGTTTTCTCCCATCGCTTTCCATCCATCCCCTCGCTCGCTGCAGTCACTCAGGACAATATACCGTCTGTTGAAGAGAATCCCTACGTAATTGTTGTCAGATGACATTCAGAGAGTCGGATGGAGGTGAAACAAAGAAAGTTGGGAGAGGAGATGAGAAAAAAAAAAAAGAGAGCGGGGAGCGAACTGAGGAAGAGAAGCAGATGGGAGGTTTGAGAGGAAGGGAGGGAGGGAGAAAAGAGAAGTTGGAAAAGAGAGAGAAAAAAGTTGCCATGCCAACCGTCCATGTAGAAAAATAAACACTGCATGTGTTGCGTGCTCTGCTCCGTCACCCTCCACCTCGCGGGCCGGCCCCTGTGTTACGATGTGTGTGTGCATGCATGTTTGCAGTGTGTGCAGGGAGCTCACATGTTGCAGTGGTTTCTTTTGTTCTGGGGGTGCTTGCATAGACAGGGCCTTGGAGGAAATGTGTGACGCTGCCCAGACCATACAACAGGAAGCTAAAAGTAGAATGTGTGTGTATATTTGTCCGTGTGTGTGTGTGTCAGCAAAAAGCGAGACAACCCGGCTGTTAAACACAAACACAGACATTAGAGTTGATTCAGTGTCCGGTTATGGATTAACCCTTTCTTACCACCTCTGTCTCCCCTCAGGGCTCGGAGGCAATGGAGGATTGCGTGCAGGGGGCGCTCTCGTCGCTTTATCCTCCTTTTGAGAGCACCGCGCCGCCCCTCCTCTCCCAGGTACATCCTGCAGTGATGCACACACACACACACACACACACACACACACACACACCTTTATTCCTGTCTCACGTCTTTACAGCAATAAACAGGGGAATATAAATAATGCAGATTCAATTAAATGATAAGGCGATGTTAGAGTATTTGGGGACGGCGATGTTATGTGCAGATAACGCTGCATTTCCTGAGATATAAACTGCTGCTGGAAGCCAACACAAACAAAAAGCAAGCTGGTCAATTATAGCCAAACTCTCTTCCTCCAACCGGGAGCTTCACATGACTCGTTTCACCGAAAACCGCACACTATTTCATAACATTTAAAGCAGTGGTTCCCAACTGGTCCAACCGCAGGGACCAGATTTGTCCTTATAATTCAAGGTCCACACAGTTTAATAGATTCAGTGTCATACTTGCGTTGGGCCGTGTCGTCGAGCTAGTTTGCTGTTTCTGTTAAGTCTATTAAGTAGCTAGCTGTTAGTCACTCACTCCACAGCAGGAAATGGCACTTCAAAATAAAAGCTCTGTGCTGGAAATTCAATGTTCACTATTGTTCAAGAACTAATCATGATACACCCCCTTTTTTTTGTAATTTTAAGACCATTTAATGCCACTGATATAATGATAATATATTAGCACAAAGAGCGATAAACTTTTATTTCTGAAGAATATTCAGACATCGTTCATTTGGAAGGTGACAAAATTATTAAAATATTCTAAAAATAGATAAAACGAAATGAATAAAATGGACTCTTGGGCTCTGTTAACAAAAACTGTACTTAAAGTTTCAGTGTGTGGGATTAAGGGGACGTACTGGCAGAAATGTAATATAATGTTTTCTTTAGTTTATAATCACCTGAAAATAAGAATTGTTGTGTTTTTGTTGCCTTAGAATGAGCTGTCAATATCTACATAGAGAGCAGGTCTTAATTTATTATGATTGCCATGTTGCACCACCATGTTTCTACAGTAGCCCAGAATGGACAAACCAAACACTGGGTCTTGATAGGGCCAGCTATTTTTCTTCACGGTTAGCAGCCCCTCCATGACGAGCAGAACAGCATCGGAAAAACACTGAATTATAACGTGAAACTGCAACGTGCATTTTAAGTCATTTCTGTAGGCTCTAAAATCCCCAACTTAACATTACAAACAGCCAAAGTCACATTTGTTTATTAGTGTTTTTAGCTTTGTCTCTCTACGAGCCAGCGGACTTACAGTAGGGGCCTCTGAGCTGAAGCTTTTGAGCCCTCTCTGTTTGCATTCATGAGAAAGTTTGTTTCAAGTTGCCATTTAGCTTCCAGTCAGATTTCTTTGTTGCTATTGAGAAAGCTGCTTGATGACTTGATAAAATAATATGAATAACATGAAGCAGCCTTTCCGATTACGTGCTGTCTGGGCTGAGGAAATTCCTCTGCTCTTGGGCAAATGAAACCCTTTCAAATTTGAGTGGATACAAAAATTCATGGAGGACTAGCTGAAACAAAGGCTGCTCTTGGTTCATGAGACGCTGATATTCTGACTATGAAAGGTCTTCTCAAGATGTAAAGAGTACAGACTTTTGTTTGATGCATACAATCCACTGCATTCACTTGAGGATTTTTTTTGCCCCCTTTTGCATGTTCATTCAGGTCTTTTCAGTCCTGGAGTCGACCTATCAACACGACAGTCTTCGCTACCTCCTGGACTACTTCGTTCCTGCCAAGCATCTCCTGCACAAACTCCAGCAGCACGCCTGCGTGAGTTCTAAATTGCAAACACTGGGGATGAGAACACACACACACACACACACACACACACAGACACACACAGCTGTATAATCAGGAGCAGGATCAGCTGTCAAGTGCAAAAGGACCAGTGTGAGAAATCTGTCAACTGTTGGCTTTTTTTGATTTCATTTTCACATGTGTGTACTGGTAGAGCTGACAGAGCAACTAAGTCTCAACTCACTCAAGACAAGTTTGAAACCAAGTCTCAAGTCCTTATGAGGCTCTTTTGTAGCTATTTCATGGCAAGTCAAGTTGAAGTCCTAAAGAACAAATCAGCGTCAAGTCTTAGGTATTCACTAGACTTAACTTGTTTTTAAGTCTTTAGGGCAACCAAGTCTCAACTAATTAAAGACACGTTAGAAATACAGTCTAAAATCCTAATTTTGTTGGTATTTCATTGCAAGTCCAAGCCAGTTAAGTCCAAGTCAAGATGAAGTCCTAAAGAACAAATTCAAGTCAAGTTTCAAGTGTTCAAAGGGCTAGACTTGTTTTTAAGTCTTTTGGGGCAAAAGAGCAGTCAAATAACACAAGTCCAAGTCAAGTTTCAGGTCTAAAGGACAAGTCCAAAACCTTAAGGAGAAGACTTAAGGGTGTATTGTGCTAGGAAACCTTAACTAGGACTTGAAGGAAAATCTTAACTTAAGGCGTTAGCTACATAAACAGGAAATCGATGCTGTGGCTGTGAGCCTTTGGCTCTGGTTAGCAGAAGGCTAAACTGTTAGCAACATTTTCTCTCAATCTCTGAAATGCTTTGCCGATGTTGACGTGGGTTTTGTTCAGTAACTGTCAGACTTTTTTCAGACTCTGCTTTGCAGCGTAGGCAGTTGTTGCTGCTATAGCAACTTCCTCTGCAGGATTCTCCGCCGTTGAATCAGCCTTTTTAGCCAAATGGACGTGCCCATGTCTGAAGGGTTACTTCTGGCTCCAAAGGTACCATACTGAAAGTGTTTGGTGGAAACAGGGCTAAAGAGTCAGGACCTCAGCGCCTGGTGACATGAAGACACCAGTGCAAAGAAAAGTTCAAGGCTTTGATCATTTAGCACATGTGTGACAGTTCCTCCCTGCGCTGCGGAGGGTCGAATCTGCTCTTAAATTCTAGCTGGCCGGTAAAATTAGTGAAAGTGACTTGTGAAATTTGAGATTTACCAGCCTCTGTGACCCGCAGACAAAAGAGGTGGTTTCCTGCCTTTGGGAGCTCCACTGAATCGACAGATTTGTGAAATACAGCGACATGAAGCATGAATAAAGGAGCTCTGGTTGTAATTCTCAGACTCCCACGTAGAAAAAAGCCAATGCATGGAAATGGTATGACACTGGATACACTATGCAAACATATGCAGCTTCCACTTTGTGCCTTTACATCGCTCTCCTTACGCTTTCAGCCTCACACACACACACACAACACAAGACAAACAAATGAGATGCAACATGTACTTAACTCCGAGCTCTGAGGTTTATACTGAGCAGCATTCCTTTTATTTTACGTTCCAACACACACAGATAAACAACACACTGTTTAGAACAAGCTTGGAGGCTAAGAACTGTCTCATATTTCCCTTTACAGTTCTCCGAGACTTACACACACACACACACACACATGCGCAGGCATTGTGAGCAAACTATGTTTTCATTGTCGCTTAGTGGAGCTGCCTGGGACGGGAGTTAGACTGTGAGTCATGACAATAATTTCTTCCATATGTGAGCGTGTTACTGCTGTGAGAGAAAGAGAGAGTGAGTAACAGAGAAGCGGTGGGAGTCGAAGGAGAGAATGAACATGGCTTTCATTCAGGACGCCTGCGTGTGCGTTTGTGTGCGCGTGCGTGCGAAAAAAAGAGAAGATGCTGGAGGTTGCCGACTATAGTGGACTAATTGAGGAATTTTTTTTGGTGAAACGGGGAGGCGAGGAAGACGGAGCAAACACTGGGGTACATTGAGGGTAGGAGTAGGAGGAGGGCCAGAGGACGCAGGGAGTTGCAGAATGTGGAGTGACTCAAAGCAGACAAACTTTTTAAGAGGGGAAAAGTCACACATGCTCTTCAATACCCACCCTGACTGATATCAGACTGTTGCTTGCCCCGAAACTTTGCTTCAGTAGAGCAACAGGGAGGACTTAAAGGGAAGAAACTGAATAGGGGACAGAGGTAGAAAAGGGAAGATGGAGGAGGTCGAGTAAAGAATATAATTTGATCATGTCTCGTGAGTCTGAAGGGCACGGAGGGGGGAGGGGGAGCAGCCCCGAGTCGATTAGACGTGGCTGGGAACAGCAGAGAGAGGCTCTGGATGAGTTTCATAGCGCAGACTGCGAGGGAGAGGATATAGATCTGACACAGGATTGATTAAGGCGGGAATAGCAGATGGAATATTTTTCTCTCTCAATAGATCAGCTGATAGCGCAGGGATCACACTAGCGGCCTTCTGTCCTTCACGTAAATCCACACAGTTCTTGAGTAAGTGTGGGATTTTCTATATTTAGCCCCGTGTTGTTTCGCTCGCTGGATTTAGATCGGTTTTCTCAGCCTTACCTAATGTGTTTTCCTCTAATGAAACAGTGGACTCTTTCAACAGTGGCTGGCTGTTGTGAAGAGCCGGTCATCTGCATGTTTCTGTCTGACTCGCACTAACTCTCTGCAGCTATCCAGAGTCTTCTCACTGTGTCATGCCAGCTAAGCACTGGAAAACACTGTGTGAGTCACATGTCTGACATTTGTATGTGGCACTGGCTTTTGGCCAGTTTAGCTAGTGAATAGTGTTGACTGGTGCGTTATCAGTTCTAGAAATTCGACTCATCTGAATGCCAAACACAACCATGCAGACAAGCTCCAACTGGCTCATGTGGGCTATGGCTTGTGAATGGGAGTGCAAGATTGTACGTGAGCATTAAATAGGATAGTCTGTGGCCGGAGGGGACTCTAAAGGCGACATTTCTAAAGGGCAGAGAGCGCACTACACAACGTAAAGAGGTGCAGAGAGAGGATTTAATGTCATGCAGATGGTTTGATTTTGTATCTACACATCCAACACGCTCCCTTTCTTCTTCTTGTCATCACAGTCTCAGTACCTGGGCTGCCTGTTCCTTCACTCCGGCTGGCCTCTGTGTTTAGGCGAGAAAGTGGTTGTACAGCTCTCAACCTTGGACTGGAGGATCCTGCGCAGTAATGACTTCTACCTGCAGGTGGTGCCCTTCTCTACGCGCTGCCCTCGCCTGGCACTAAAATGTCTGGCCCCTGGGGGACGCACTGTTCAGGAAATCTTGGTACCCGAGTCACAGCACCCCCTTGTGTTCACCACTGAGTGGCTCCACAGCGTCAACAAAGAACGGGGCCACAAGAGAGAAGGTAAAAAGTCAACTTCCTGTGACTTTTCATTCTTTCATTTTGTTTCTGAACATAAATTCATAATATTATTCAGTTTTTCAGGTTATGTTCAACCTTAGACACGTATACTTTTTCATTTGGTTCTGAAAGCTTATGGATAAGGACACAAGGGAGAAGTACTGTTGAAAAATCAGGGGGGGCAGTATAGAGTAATTTAAGCAAGATACGACCGTAGGTAAGAATGAAGACAGTTAAAAAATGGCCGAATGGAACAAATATTGAGCATAGTGTTAGTTCAGGCAGGACCCGATGTCAAGCTCAGCTCTGTTCCCGGGGTCTTTGCTGCTGCTCTCCCTGCCTTGGGCTTTCCATGTAGGCACATGGAAGGGCAGAGAGGTGTGCTCTCTCTGCCCCAGGCTTTCCCCATTTGCACATGGAAGGGCAGAGAGGTGTGCTCTCTTGGCCTTGGGCTTTCTACGTAGGCGCATGGAAGAGGTTTACTGCGTAGGCCAGAGGGAAGGCAGAGAGGCCACAGAACAGATCGTACCACCAAATATAATACTGCAAATGGAAATAAAATTTTGTTCCTGACTGAACTGAAATATAGTGAAAAGAATCATCCGTTCACATATTGCTATGTATTTAATGGCCTCACAGACCACCACTATCTACAACACTGCCTCTGTTAAAAGGTACATTATTACGACCCCCTCCTCCGCCACCTTTGTTGTTGTCTGAAACTTTTGACCCTGCCCTCTAGTGCCATCTATTGGCTAAATCGATGCCAACATAAAAGAAGCATGAAAGTACGAAGGCAGTGACATTCACAACTTTTGAAACAGGCTTATCCACTTTACTTTACTTGTAAGTAAAGGAAGTATAAATTAGCTTTAAGAGTCTGGAAAAGTCTCCACTGATGTTTCTCTTAGGGTTTAAGCCACATTTCCGCTTGTAATCAGGTGTTAAAGTGAAAATGATTAACACATTGTGGTTTAGCTAGTCAGTAATGACCGTGAAGAAGACCACACTTAAATCAGGGGAAGAGAAACAGATGGCTAGACGACGTTTATGACCAAGGGATGGCATGTGGAAGGGCAACAAGACAAAGGAGATGTTTATGGGTGTCAGCAGGTGGTGAACAGTGAGAAGAACACAAAATTAGAGCTACAGAAGGGCAGCAAAAGTTTACACATTTGTTTTTCAAGTAGCTTATGGTGGTACCTCCTCTTATTAAATATGAGGGCCCTTTTTTTGCCTAATGTGTACCCTCTATAATCATGAGCTTGACATAGTTCTCTCTCATCTTTGCACAGTTGGAGGAGGACTTGACACCTGCCTGGTTAGTACATGTGATGGTGTGGTTCGACTCCCGTGGAAGGAAGTTGTCTACCCAAAATTCATCCACGACCCTTCCGAAGAGCTCGGCTTGATGTCCAGCCACGAGGGCTCTGACCGCCTTCCTAGTGAGGGGGGCAGCAGCCTCGGGGGCTGGGGTGGCTCATCCTCTGGGGAACTTGACTCCTGGTCCTGGGATGAGGAGGAAGATGATGGTTTACCACCAGACGGTTTGGACTCTGAATCTGGGCTTTCTCGACGAAGGCGCAGCGAAGACGGGCTCGGGCGGACGACGAGGCAGCCTCAACTGGATGGGGACTATGTGGAGCTGTTGGAGCCCAGATTGGGCCCAGATGGAGGGGTTGACACAAGGCAGAGGTACCTGGAGATGCATGGAATTTGTAAGACCAAGACGTTGCCTCTGTGCAGGCGAGGGAAAGCCATCAAACTCCGGAAGGGGAGAGCTTGGGGATATGGGAAGCTGGAAGGGTCAGGAAGCTTTCGAGCTGTCCTTGGTGCCAAAAGAGACATGGTTACCCCAAAAGGTGATGTTTTACCACCTCAGCCTCAACCACAAGTCCCTGAACCTGGCAGAGGAAGGCGGTGTTACTCCTCATCTGTCCACGACTCTGATGAAGGAGATAAAACAAGCAGAGACTCTGAGGGCCTGGAAAGCCACCGGCTTTATTTTGATGGCCCGTTCAAAGAAAGGAGGCCCGGCGTGGGCAAGGAGAGAGATAGCAACGGCCTCACGCCACCGTGTAGAGACAATCATAGAGGTAAAGACTCTGAGAGCGGCGACAGTTCGGCCACGAATGAAATCCCTGACTTGACGATCCACAAAGTCGGGCACGTTATAGAGGGCCATTCAGATCACGGGTCTCATTCAGACTCTGTTTTTGAGGATACAGACAAACCACTGAGTGGAGACAGTGATGCCACCACCCCAACATCAGACGCACCAGAGGGACCGTTTACTGGAGTTTTAGAAAGTGGGGAAATTACCAACAGTGGACCTAAACTTAAGAATTCCTCCAACCCAAAGGTGACGGAGGAAAGGGATGACGGGAAGACGGAGGACAGAGTTTGTCCCAGAGGAAAGGAAGTTAAAACTGCAGGATTCAGAGCACCAAGGTACTGTTGTATTTCCTAAGGGCACTCCTCCTTCTTATTTGTTTTCATTTTCACACTTCCACATGAAAGTACAGATAAGTCACACTTTGGTGCAAACTCTGCACACAACATATAGATTGTTTGAAGTCACACATATAGACCTGAAACCAATGGTACAAAAGACACCTTCTGAGGGGCATTATGTCCAAACAAAGTGATTTCTAAAGTGATAAAAATTATTAACTGTCTGTTGCACCTCATTTGTACCTTCCTGTGCTTTGTCTATAGGAGGAAAAGGAAGGGAAAGGGGGCCAAAGGGAGGGCTAGGTCTGGTGGCCGTGGACACCAGAAGGGATCAAAACAGCAGGGAAAAGCTGCTCAGCCAAGTCCCACTACCTCCTCTGACTTGACAAAGCTGCCAATCACAGAGGAGAACCAGTCTGAACAAAGAAATCAGGCAGACGAACCCGATGGAGTACCACCTCCAGCAAATGAGACGACAGAGGACACAAGGAAAAGCAGAGCAGGTCTGAAGGAAACTTGGTGATAATGCATGAACTAAAAGTCCCTAAAATATCCCATAGAGTGTTTTATTTAACTTTTGCATCCCTCAACAGAGAAAGACGCCGAATCTTTGCCTGTCTGCAACGGCCAATCAGGCACATCCTTACTTAACCACTCTAATGAGGAGGCAGGGACAGGAGACACATGTCCGGACCAACTCAATGGTGTTACGTCTAAAGAGCCTCCTCTGCTGAGGGAACTGGACACAGAGCTTCTCCAGTCAGGGAAGCTGAAGTTAACAGGCAAGTTCCTTTTCTGGATTTTTGTTATGCTAGATGGCATTCGGCTCAAACCTCGAATTGGACAGTTAGTCTTGTAGAAATGTGACTTTGTTGTTGTTTTTTTGTTGTTGCCTAGTAGTACACATTGTTGGGCTAGTAGGTCTTTACCTCTTGCCATCCGATTAGCACAATTTTACATCAAAAATCACACTTCTTTCTGAGTCACAAATCTGACAAATCTGAAGATACATACATACATTACATGCATACTGTTAGAGTCATTGTGACTTCAGCAGAGCTTAAGGCGTAGCCCACAGCTAACTCACTAGCTTTATGGCAACTTTTTACTTCCTGCTTTCATCCCCCAAAGCATTATGGGAAGCATTATTGGAAATGCAGCTAGTTTATCCTTTTTAACAGAGGTGGATGAAACTGACAAGCTTACAGGAAGAAAAACCCAAAACAAATAAGCCAGTGTAGCAGACTAAATTTTCTCTTGGCCTTCTGTCAGTGCTTAATATGATGCTTCCCCACCACAGGTACAGTGGACAGGTTGGGACGCGCTCTGGTTGTCACCGAGACGGATGCATCAGAGGAGAAGTTCTCTGACGAGGAGATGGCTCGGGTCTTGGCCTGCTACCACAGAATCACTCGGTAAGTGAGTTTAATAGTTTGTTTTCGACGTCCCTTAATTGTAAGTGTCTAGATATCATCAGGGAATTATGGCTTGTAAATTCAGCAGACCTTACAGGGCTCATTATCTCATTGTTGTCCTCAGATTCATCCTTACTCTTAACAGTCCCTATTGTAATAAGTCAAATTTCTATGTCTGTTGAATGTAAAGTAGGTGTACGTCCTACATAAAAACTCAGACCAGTACACACAGTCCGTTTTTAGGAGCTGTGCCTTTAAACGAGCCATCAATACTTGAGGGAAGTTGTGATGTCACAGTTAGACTGTATAGACCATTTCAAACCTAAAAAAAAACTTTCTAAATGAAGAAGAAGAAGAAGAAGAAGAAGAAGAAGAAGAAGAAGAAGAAGAAGAGGAAGAAGACATACTTTATTAATCCATGCACTAAATAAAGAGATATCAGAGTGGGGGGAGTTGGGGGCGTGGTGCCTTGCTGAAGGGCAGGGCCCTGGGAGGGGAACTGGCGCCTCTACAGTCCACACTCCATATTTGATCCTGAACTGGCAACCTTCCAGTTCTCAACCCAAGTCCCTATGGACTGAGCTACTGCCGTCCTTTTGTACTTCCTGTTGGAATGTTTTGCAGTGTATGTGAATGACATCAGCTGACAGGAAGTAAACACGGATGGATCCAAGCTGTTGCTGAGCAGTGCAGTTCAAGTGAGCTGGTCTATGAAAATAGAAGGTGCAGCTACAGTGCTGGTTGTCATTTCCCCCTGCAGTAAGAGTGCAGAGAGCGCAGATGTGGAAGACCCAGAAAGACTGACCAATCAGAGCAGACTGGTGTTTTCAGGAGGGGCCTAAAGAGACAGGCGCCACAACGGAGCGTTTCAGAGGGTATATAGTGGCTTTTTCAACATACCAAAGGTTCCTTGGCCACTTAGTCTGTAAGGTGTCTCAGAGTTGACTTGTTTTCTGGTTCCTTTACTGATGATCCACAGTACTCACACCAGGCAGGGAAAAGGTTAAACAAGGTTAATTGAGAATATAAAAATAAAACAAACAAAGCGACAGGCTAAGTCCGTCCAAAATTACAACCTGCACGGTCCATTACCGACCAGTTTATTCTTATTGTATTTCCATTACTACACTTTAACACCAAAAATGTATTACGATCCAAACCAACGGAAACTTCATGTCGTCTTTTACGCACCGTAAAAAAACGTTGTCCACAATCATTTTGTCCTGTGCACTAAACTGCCTTATGGCGCCACACCTGGCGTAAATAACTTTTGGATACAGGTATATTCAGGCAGACAGTATTAGGAAGATAATGTTTTTTTAAGCATTTAAACATATTTTTGTAGAAACCCCACTTACAAGTATGAACCTGAAAATGAGCATAATACGGGTCCTTTAAGAAATCATTACTGTACTTATGTCGCAAAATCTATGATTAGCAAATTAAGTTTATATTTGGACTTGTGTCAATTGTTTCTTGTTATGCCGCTCATTTATAAACCCGTTCAACCAAAAGTGCTCCATAAATACATTTGACCTGACTTGCTTTTTGCTGACTTTGCCAAATGAAGCAAAAGGTGGGGCTAAGAATACACCCCGTGTGCCAAAAGGCTGAGTAAGCCATAACAGAGACTGATCCAAAGTCAATTTAACAACCGTCTTTCAGCATTCCAGTTTACCTGGCACAGGCACCGCCTGTCTGTTGCTCACAGCAAGTCTGAACAACAGTTCCACAGCAGGTTCGGGAAGAAATTACATGACGGGTAATGTCTGTAAAACATACATGACCCCTAACTGCCCTCTAATAAGGACTATACACAAGAAAAATGGGTTCCTAAAGGTTTCTACCTGAAGGGAGAGGACCATTTGCTTCTGAAAAACACTTTTGAAGAAAGGGTTCTTAAAGGTTTGATGAACCGATGGCTTTTTCTCAAAGTTTCAAATGGCATTTCCAAATGTAGATGAATCACAATCCCCCATAATCACTTCATTTTACTTGTGTTCTGCCACAGCTGATATATTTACTATCATTTGAGGCCCAACCCAACTGTTGAAACAGTAAAGTCTGTGGTAGTAATTAGTAACAACTACTGGTAGTAACTACTTTTGTAGCCCTCCTGAGTGGATTGTAGATGAAACCCATGGACTTTTAAATGGATCTTGGTAGAAACCCATGGATGGGTTTAGTTATGTTTAGCACGTCAAAAAAAACCCACTCCCATTATTATCAATGTACAACCCGACACTAGCGGCAAGACACGTGTCAGTGCTCCTGAATGCGCAGCCCCACAGCACTTAATGTCTTATTTCCAACCTCGCTGCTCCAGTAATTAAATGCATTTTCCCCCACTCGCTCTCTTCTTCTACATATCAACTCCCGTGGCAGCTCTTTTTCTCTGCTCCTATGGCAGCTCGACTCCTCTCCTCACCATTGATGCAAAGAGAACTCTGTAGCTGTTGCTGTGTCTCGTGTGTGGTGAAGAATGGTTGAGGAGAGGCTCGTTATTGAGGTTGAGAAATATCCCGAGCTTAACGACCCACTGTCCTGTCATTATAAAGACAATGGCCAAGAAGATATTGCCTGGCGAGTCATGGCTCTGGAGATTGACTGTCCAGATGAGACATCATGTTCAATTAGGGGCTGTCCACACATGATTTTAAGATAATGCAGAGGTGGAGGAAGTACAGATCTTCAAGTAGAAGTAATAATTAATTCGCTGTAATCCCGCCATTGAAGGGTTCTTTGTTAAATGTCTCATAGGGGGTTCTGGGTGGAACCTTTCACTGATGGTTTTAGGTAAAGCACTTTGTTTCTAGGTGAAACGCTCTGCGAGGGTTCCAGGTGGCACTTTGTAAAAAGGTTCTATGAAAAACCAAAACGGGTTCCCCTATAGCCCCGTTTCCACCAAACACTTTCGGTATGGTACCTTTGGAACCATATGTAGGCGTGGTTGTAATTGGCTAGTCGGTCAATGGAGAACATCAAACATTTCGTGGTCCTCCTTCTCGTTATGTGGCTGTTGATCACAAGAGGGAGACAAGCTTTGTTTGAGGAAAGGCTGAAGAAATACTGCCGAAAGAACGAGCCAAAGAACCCTACATGATTCCTGTCAGCACGGTTATTTCAAAGAGTGTAATGAGTTCAAGTGTCATGGTATCATTTTTTAAGAGCTGCCCTTTCATTTTTTATATTGCAGGTGTCTCGTTTTAGATTATAACTCTTCTCTACTAACTACTGCTCCTGTTTAAACCCTCCATTCTCCTCTCTCCATCCATCCTCATCAGGCCTGCAGCCAAAGAAAAAGGTCTCACGGTGTTAATGGACAGCAGACGCTCCCCGCCCTCCAACCTCTGCCTCTCTGCGCTTAAATCGTTCCAGGTCAGCCAGAAAAAAAAAAGTTGTTTAGCCAAATGTGCTAAATGTTTGCTTTTGTTGCTCTAATTAGCCTGCAGATGTGATGAAGTAGCTCAAGCACACGTGTTTCTGGGTGTGTGTGTTTTTTGTGTGTTCCAGGTGTTGGTTCCTGGCGGTCTCGGATCTGTTCTGGTTTTGGTGGAGGAGCAGCAGGAGTCCCTTTCTTTTAACGTGGAAGGAGCAGAGGTGAGGTCATACAAATCGCATTTACAGTTTATGATCCGGCACACACACGGCACAGCGCTGTTCATTTCCTTTTAGCTCATGGTTAATTTTATTACTTTTATTTGTATGTCTAAATGTTTAAGCACAGGTAGAACACCCACATGGAACTGTGTGGGAAACAATGGGAAAATAAAAGCTTGCCCTCGCAACAGCAGGGATAACAGCTCGGGTATGAAATGTAGTTCAAGAGGAAATAATGTTTCATACACTGTGCTTTGTGTCTGTTCCGTGCTACAATGTGATGGATGTCAGCTGCTGTTAGCCGGAGTGCACATTCACAACCTTTTTTCCATACATTTGGCACGTCTAGAGTTTGCAAATAACTCTTACTTTACCTGCATTTCAGCTCATTGCTTTGCATCAATCTGTAGAGATCTGTCTTCCACACACACATGAGAAATTGTTTGTTGCCATGTGGTTTGTATTACAGCCTGGCAGCGATAAAACTTTGCACATTAAAGGGAAATCCCACCCAAAAGATGTTAACAGCTGTTGCAGCTGCATTCCTCGGTCCATTTTGTTGTTTGGTTGCAATTATTTTTATCGCTGCAGATGAATTAACAAAATGGAGATGATGCAAAGAGCAACAAATGTTTTTGCTTTTTCAGCTCTTTCTTATTAAGAAAGCTGAGAAAAAGGCTCTCCAAATCAAGGCGGGGGAGCATTTATCTGTTGCCATGAGTGCAAAATATTATCAGCTTTGTTAAGTCTTTATAAAACAGAGACATTTGCAAACACTAAAGCTCTTAGATGAGAGTTTATACGCTCAAGGCTTTTGCAAGATCTTCTTATACCTTATGTTTTTGCCTAATTTTCCAAAATCTCTTAATTTTTTTTATACATTTGTGTTTCTACCGTCTGCAGTGGTGCCTCCAGAAGTTTTTCATAGGGGTGGCCAGATGGAGCCAATGAAAATCTTTGGGTGGCACACCAAAACCAAAATGCATAACTGATTTCAGGAATTTGCTGACACAATTTGGTTTCTTACTTTACAGATAATGTTACTAATCATCTGATGTGCATAGACTTATACTGGCTCAGTTCAGATTTTGAGTCCCACAACAATCCTGTTTTGATACGTTATGTATCTGTATGTACATCTTAGGCGATTCATTGTTCTTTAGATTGGCCAGTTGTCAATAAAAGAATGGACCCTATGCCATAGCCTGATGTGCACCTCCCCAGAAATGTGACCACGTGTCGCAGCGACGCAGACCTCTCGTCTATTTTTGTTAGCTGAAACCATTTCCCTCAGTGGAAACAAAGCTTTTATTTACTTTAATTTCACAGATAAGAAACAATAAATTGTGTAGATAATAAAGCCACCACGAAAATAGCATTTCAAGTGTGTGTGGGAAATTCATACTTGGGTATTTATCCTGGCTTCTTAGAGGAATGCTCCACTCGTCGCTAGGCTACTGTATACAATGTAAATGCCATAGGCTTGTGCTAATAACGTTAGCATGTTATATTTGTTTGGGAAATGTGTTTATTATAAGACAGTTGTTTTGTCAGTGAACCTTCTGAGCTGTGATGGAGCTGAATTTTGTAACGTCACCTTTTTTAAATGTTGCTGCTGTCCCTGGCTTCATATGAGTAGAGGAAAAGTCCGCTAGCTGCTAGGCTAATTTACACAATGTAAAATGCCATAGGCTTGTGCTAATAATATTAGCATGTTGTATTTGTGGGGAAAATATGTCCAGATGAATGAATGTATAAATGCTCACAACGGCGTAGGATCTGCATAGAGCTATATATCACGCTTAAGGAAGAAAATGTTTGTTGGGAACAAGCCTTCTCAAGTTTAGGGGAGACTACTGGGTACCCATAGAACCCATTTTCATTGAGATAACTTGAGGTGAGAGTTCAGGGGACCTCTTTGAAAGTGGCCATGCCATTTGGTCCCTCGCCAAAATTTAGCCTAAATTCAGAGCTTTATTTAACTCTCTTCCCAACAAGCTATAATGGTACCAGTGGGTGCCCTATCAATTGTCTAGATAGCCTCCACTTATTTTTTGGCCTTTGAGGGCCAACAGTTGTTTTAGTTTTGGAGGCGCCACTGCCTGCCATTAATTTGTATCCCTGTCCTTTCCTGTCCAGATCCACTTGGTGCGAGGTACAGGGGTCCTTCAGCAATATGTTGACAAGCAGCAGCTGCCCAAAGAGATGGACGGAGACTTCACCCACTGTCACTCAGACTGGCTGGCCTTCAGACTGGTGAGAATCTGCTACTTTTTGTCTGGTTGAATAAAATAACTTCCTTTCTTCTTATTTCTTTCTCCTAAATTTCTACACACTTTTTTTTTCTTAACATTTTTCCATGGTAGGTCCACTCAGCTGAGGCGAACTGATTTACTGACCTGAGCGTGTGTTTAAGTGGTTTTGAGGAAATTGAGCAGGAAATGATACTTGAGGCATTTAAGATGGGCTGATATCTATGCTTTTACAAATTATTATTAAGATTTAGTTATTTGTATGAATTCAGTATTCCTGCACAGAGTGGTAGTTGCCTCACACTCTGACTGTTATACATACACACAAATGTGTGTATGTATCACAGCTGGAGACTCTATACCAGTCCATACCTGCTAATTTTAGTGTAAACATCTGTTTCATTTTTCGGTTCTCGTATAACACTTAGTTCTCATCACTTGTTGGTAACGACGAAGCTTTTCTTTTGTGAACCTTAAGATTAAGATATTAGCGCAAAAACTGAAGGAGGCAAGTAGGAAAAGAGACAGTTTGGAGAGGAGGAAGGAGACAAAGCGGATGTTGGCTGGAAAGAGCGTCTGTCCCGTGGTGGTCGATGATTTCAAAGATTCTTGATGAACTGGCCGTGGAGGATAAATCGAGGGAAGAGGGTCTGAGAAGAATCTTATGGACTCTTAATGGCTTTTCCCGTAGACAGTTTATATTGCTTTATCCAAACAGATGAAAACATTTCCCTGTCCCTCGCCCTCTCTCTGACCTCTCTCATGGACTTAAAAAAATGGAAAAGAAAGACGGGATTTCCTGCAATTTCATGCACAAACCTGAGTCTGCTTTACTTACTGTTTGTGTTTGATGTTAATTTGTACCTTCAGAGCCTGGAGAGTCTGACAGAGCGCTGTGAGAGCGCCCTCGCACTCCTCGGGGAAGCACTGCAGTCTATGGACTCGGAGCCGATGCCAGATAACATCAAGGTACAGAAGTTGATACTCTTTCATGTCTCTTACAGAAACACCGCCTGTTAATAGGTAGTATATGCACTCATAGGCCACTTTATTAGGTACACCTGTTCAACTGCTTGTTAACGCAAATATTTAATGAGCCAATCACGTGGCAGCAACTCAATGCATTTAGGCATGTAGACAAAGATGAAGTTCAAACCGAGCACCAGAATGGCTCAGATCATCTCAAACTGGTTTCCTGAACATGACAATGAGTTCACTGTACTCCAATGGCCTCCACAGTCACCAGAACTCAATCCAATAGAGCAACTTTGGGATGTGTGTGATGCTATCATGTCAATATGGACCAAAATCTCTGAGGAATGTTTCCAGCACCTTGTTGAATCTGTGCCACCAAGAATTAAGGCAGTTCTGGAGGCAAAAGGGGTCCCACCTGGCACTAGCAAGGTGCACCTAATAAAGTGGCCAGTGTATATGAGTCCTTTCCAGAATTCTAACTACTGGGGGTGTGCACACTGTTCTTCCTCAGGCTGTTCCTCTGAGCATCGACAAGCACAGACAGCTCATGGCGAGCGTCCTGGCCGACCAGCGCTTGACTGAGCCACAGCAAAGGGGCGGGGCGTGGCTTGCAGGACTGACCAATAGTGCATCTGGACTGGCACAGAAGTCACCAGACTGCAGGTACCAGAGGCTGAATGTTTTAAGAATTTTGTGCGACGTTGTTTTGTTTTGTTTTTTGCCTCGATTTTAAATAAAATGTGTTTTACAATGACTTACGGGTGGCTCCAAGTCCCCTACGTCTGGAGTCTGGTGTGTTTGTTGATAACAATTTTTGGGCTGTTTCTAGTTAAACGTTGAGGATCTTACTCTTTAACAAAAAGGTCTATCTCAGTAGGGATCCTTTCCATAATGCTGTCAGACACTCACTGTAACAATCTGAGCCTGTCAGTGGCAAAACAAGCACATTCAGTGGACGTACATTGACATCATGCCCCAAGTGGTTACGTTGCAGCCTGTTTCCGCAGCCCTCCCCCTCAGTACTGGACCCATTTCAAAAGTTGTTGTTCCCATTAGTCATTTAGACAGAGAAACACAGGGAAATTGGGCCGAGGTTGAAAAAATACCAAAGTTACCCTTTAAAGAACAGATTTAGACTCATTATTTACAGTAGCACCGTGAGCATCTGCATATACTCCCTGTTGTTATGATGCTAATGAGAGTGTATACGGCTGGAATATATACATCACACACAGGCCCATTGAAGTAGGACTATTTTAAATACAAAGATGTCATGAGAAACACAACTATTCTAATTGGGCAAACACTCAGACACACAGAAACCACCTCACACAAGCAGCTCGGTCCCGAGGGGCAGGAAAGGGATCTGCATGTCCTTTGCCTTCCCAGCTCTTGTATTTGATTGAGGGATTTTTTTTGTCAAGATGAGTTATAGGTTAAAAATACTCCTCATCGAGAAAACAAAGTTGTTTGTTTTCAGCCCAAAAAAAAAAAAAAAAGCAGCCGGATGAGAAAAGGAATGTGAACTTAACATCAAATAGAGGACAGAGTGGTGCCGCTTGTTTGTTTGTGCCCGACTACAGCTTAAAGATGATCTGAAGACTGCTGTATTTGTAGCTGTTCTTCTCATCCAGTAATGAGTTCTGGCTCCGTTTGCTCAAGAATGAGGCCAAATACAAGGATAAGCTGATTGCTGATTTGATTCTTTCTTTTTTTACCCGACAGTTGGTCTGCGAGGCTTTTTTGTTTTTCATAATTGCATCATTCCTACCAGCCAAAACGTGTGGGTTTTTGGCAACAATAAGTTCCCACTGTCATTAGAATTGAAATAAATAAATAAAAATACTTTCTCCCTCCTGTTCATGAGTGACTGCCCTGGTTTTTTTTTTTTTTTACTTTTGTCCCATCAGGGCTGCTCTCGCTGCGACCTCTAAACTCTACGACAGTGTGGATGACGCCCTCCACCGACTTGTCCGAGTGTCCAACCAGAGAGGCCGCGACCTGGAAGCTCTGGGACGACTGGCAGGGCTGGTGGACAAACTGGAAAAGGTGTGTAGAGGGGGAAGAGTGTGGTTTATTATGTCTCTGCACATATCTCTTTTTTTTGTGGTTGTCTGTCCGCCCCCTGTTAATTTGGCACAAACGTCCACTCGGACTCAACAATGAACGGACAAGATTTTGATGATGAGAGGCTAAAGTTCAAGGTCACTGTGACCTCGTCTGTCTCATTCTTGTGAAAAAGATCTCTGGAACACCTCGAGGGATTTTTATTTATTTTTTCTTTCTAAATATGGCACAAACGTCCACTTGGACTTGATGAACTGACTAGATTTTGGTGGTCATAGGTCAGTGGTCAAGGTCACTGTGACCTCATCTGTCTTATTCTTGTGAATTTAGCCTCTTAAGAGCACTTTGTGGGAATTTCCTCAAATTTGGCATTAACTGCCACTTGGACTCAAAAATGAATGGATTAGAATTTGGTGATCAAACGTCACTGTGACCGTCACTGTGACCTTGCATCTGTGTCATTCTCATGAACACAATATCTGAGGAACCGTGTGTGAATTTCCTCAAATTTGGCACAAATGTCCACTTGGACTCAACGATGGATTGACTAGCGTTTGGTGGTCATAGGTCAAAGGTCAAGGTCACTGTGACCTTGTCTGTCTCATTCTTGTAAACACAATATCTCAAAACACCTTGAAGGATTTTTTCTTTCAAATTTGGCACAAACATTCACTTGGAATTAAGGATGAACTGACCAGACTTTTGGGATGAGAGGCTAAAGTTCAAGGTCACCGTGATCTCATCTGTATTTTTCTTGTGAACACGATATCTTAGGAACCCGCTGATGGAATGTTTTCACATTTGGCACAAACATCCACTTGGACTCAAAATTTGACTAATTAGAATTTGGTGATCAAACGTCAAGGCCACTGTGACCTTGCATCTGTCTCTTTCTCATGAACAAAATATCAGAAGAACACTGGGAATTTCCTCAACTTTGACACTGAGTTCAAAGTGTCACTTGAACTCAGGAATGAACTGATTGGATTTTGATGTTTGAATGTTGAAGGTCAAGGTCACTGTGACTTCACAAAATATGTTTTAGGCAATAACTCAAGAATTCATACGCTTATTATCACAAAATTTCTCACAAATGTCTATAGAATATAATGATGAAGTGATGACATTTTATGTCCAAAGGGTCAAAGGTCACCTTTACTGTGACATCATAATGCCATTATTCAGTGCCATAGCTGAGGAGCAATAGGGAGACTTTTGGTTGGATACTGAATTGGTGACTCTAATCTTGGGTGGCCATCTTCAAACTGTGCTGACAAGGAAGGTATGTCTGAAGCCTCCATGTTTTCACAGACATGGATGTAAACTGTAACTGCGACTTCACTGGTTTGTGGAGGCATACAACCGCGAGGCTGTAATTCTAGTTCTCTTCTCACAAAGCTGGCAGACTGTTAGCTGTTGCTCAGTGTCCAGCATTGCGCTCCCCATGACGGATTTTAACTGCTCTCACTCCACCCGTCCGCCCTCCTCTCCACTGCTCCCAACAGGGATGTGAAGGAAACTCCCTGATTTGTTGTTTTGTGTTTTCTCTAAGATACGCTTCGTCTTCACAAGACAGAAACTGCAGTGCCCAAACACAATAAAGACCACTGGATAAAAAAGACATGATCTCTTTCACCCCTGTCTTTTTCCGCCTCATGTAAATGACTCCACTCCTCCACAGTGTTTCACTTCCCACGTTCCTCTCTTTGTCCCCCATGTACAGTAAATGCCTTGTGTCCTCCTCTCACCCCCCTCTCCCACTCTGTCCTCTACCCCAGTGTGATAAGGAGATTGAGCAAGTCCAGTCACAGCTGGAAGACTACAAGGACCCTCCTCTGTCCCTCAGCAGACTCTCGCTCAAACAGCAGAAATTCAAGACTTTCAGAGAAACAGCCAATGTGAGTGTTACTCTTCTTTGTGTTTTTACCACAGAATTTAAGACTTTTGTACAGCATGAAGTTGTCTGTTAATTTCTATACATGTTGAGTATATTTTAGAATGCCATATCTCAGTGTACTTGGCTCACAATCAGTGTGATTCTTAAAATTAAAGCCACTGCATGTAGAATTTATAATTCCTTACTTTGGCACCGTGCAGTGGTAGCATCAAGAATGACATGTAGACACATGGACTGCTAAAGTTGTCACCAGGATTGTCATATTTTTCTACCAACAAAATGTTGTTGCATCAGAACTATTTGAAACTATATGATCACGTAAAACTCCAACACGCAGTGGCTTTAAAGCTCGTCTGTATTCCGGTTTTCATTTACGTGAAGCGCAAATTTCAATCGGATTTTTAGAACATCTGCAAAAAAAAAAATACAATTTGATGTGTTTTTCCATCCACTGCTGTTGTGTGAATATTTGGAGTTGGTTTATTGAGATAGAATTTAGAGAGTTTAGAATAACTAATATTACAGCTCTGTGCTCTTGGAAGTGCATATGTAAGTGTGTTTAAAGTCATCCAGAGATGAGGACACCTAGTGGGCATTTTACCAAATTTGGCACAAATGTCCACTTAGGCTTAAGATTGAACTGTTTGGACTTTTTTGTGATTGCATGTTAAAGGTCAAGGTCACTGTGACCTCCAAGGGGAAGATGTGTCTGAAGCCTAAATGTTTTCACAGACATGGATGTGATCTGTAACTGCGACTTGACTGGTTTGTGGAGGCGTACAACCGCGAGGCTGTAATTCTAGTTCTCTAGAAGACTGTTAGCTGCTGCTCAGTGTCCACCATTGCATTAGAGTTAACCTCACCTAACGCACTGTGGATCAAATAAAACTCACCACAGTCTTTCTCCATCAAATCCACCACCCACTAATCATAGCGAAACCATAAATCTTAAAAGTAAATAATAATAATAATAGTAATAATAAATCTTAAGATGAAATAAATCAGAAGAGGTCATAAAATCATGGAATTGTAAAACTAGAAATCATAAAATCTTTTAAAGAGTTGCAGCAGCGTGAAGCATGAAAAGTTTCACTCCTGTTAGCTATTACTAACAAATGTTAGCTAGATGTTGATTATACTGATATTACTGAGCCTCTACTTATGCAACTGTTACACATTTTAGCTTTTACCAGTATCCCATAATTGCCAGTTGTGATCAAACTGGATGCTGTTCAGCAGATGTTGCGTGGGCTACAACTAGACATATTACATAAACAGCAATATGACATTGTTTTTCTATTAGTTTTCCATCCCTGTCGAGACAAATGGAAGGAATTACGCAACAAGCTGATCAGCAAGGTTATGGTCTGAGGCTAGATTTTTAGTAGTTTATTTTTTTTTTTCAGTTGTCTGTGATTTTGAATCATGTTTTTCCGTCTCTGGAACAGAATTCAGAAGTTTTGGTTTCATAATGTCTCTCTACACGGAGCCACTCTAAAGCCCTCCTTGAGAACAATACGACTATTAGCCCCGCAGGACCCTGAAGCTACACGTTACTCCGAATTACTAACTGACAGACTCGACGAGTCAATAACTAAAATGTAAACAGATGTGTTTTGAGGCCACTTTGCTGTTCAGTGGTATATTTGTCTCATTCTTGTGGAAGTTTTGTCAGCATATTCCCAACAGAGGCAGTTACCATTATTCCATTCATTATGTCCCCGAGTGCACGACTGTCAAGCCTCTACGTTAAACACTTGAAGGTTTTTCCAGGCACAGAGCTCACAGTCGATGTCCCTGAATCCTTTAGGAGCTGCACAGCGAGACTCTGTCAGTGCTCAGTGATCTGGAGGGCTGGTGCGAGCTGGACTGGGTGGGCCTCAGCGACGTCCAGATCCGACTTCCTCCGGTCAGGGAGAAGCTGAGAGACATGTCTCACTGTCTGTCGGACTGCTGGACCACTCTGGATAACACACAAAGGCTGCTGTCCACGCTGACCGAGGTAACGCAGGAAGCCATCTGTTACGCACACAGGAAGTTATAATCACACGCTAATGTTTTTAATCTTCCTAAGGGCAAAGGGGAGTCATCTTTTCTTTCCCGTCTCCTCTGCAGGCCACCCAGTGGTGTGAAGTGGTATCCTCCACCTCATCCTCCCCTTCTTCCTCTTCTTCCGCCTGCCCTCTTGCGTCCCTCCCTCCGATCCCGCCGTCCCGTTTCCAGGACGCTCGTTCTTTAGCCATAGAGCTGGGTGGTGGGGCACTCCTGGATCTGTGGACCCAGACCGTAGAGCGCTACCAGCGGACAGTAGCGCAGGTCAAACCCCGCTTCCTCCAACCCGAAAGGACCCAGAATCAGGGCCAGGGGAAGCCGAAGACGCCGTCCGCCAGCAGCCTTTGGGACCTGATGGGTCCTGAGGGAGAAGGCGACTGGGGACTGGGAGCTGGAGGAAGTGAGGGCGGGCTGCAGTCCTGGGGATCCCTGGCGTCACTGTTCAGACCGCAGACCTGCTCCACACTGAAGATTGGAGAGGATAAAGGGAATAAGAAAGACGGAGCAGGGGGAGGCACAGGCGGGGCTGGAGGAGGGAAGTTCCTGCAGAACCTTCTGAATCCTGCAAAGAAGAGTGTGAGCTTTCTATTGAATCTTTTTGTGTCACCTCATCCTCAAACATTTCCTCTTGAAAAGGGCCAAATTTAGAAGAAGTAACTTTCAAATCATCATCAAAGCTGCTGGTATCTATATTCTTATACTAACAACAGATTGAATGATTATTTGAATGTGAGTGTGGTTGCTTGAGGTGGTAAATTCACCTGAAATCACCTGACTCTGCAGTTCCCCACAACTTTGAGGAACTTTTTAGCGTCATTCAGCTCATTGTTTTGGTTGTCCAGCTTGACTTCAGGTAGCTGTGTATCAAAAACAGCTCTGATAAACCCACTGTACTAAGGTTGTCATAAGTATCAATACATGGATACTCTTTGAAAATCACTTAACAATACGATCTCAGTTAATTATGAATTCAGTATTATCAAACGTATCAAAGCTATGTGGCAATGTTGTGTTTACAGTGTGTGCTGTTGCCCCCCAGTGGCCAGAAAATAAATAAAAAAAGTAGTATTACTGTAACATGTCAAAAATATATCAATAACCATGTCGTAAACTTCCAGCCCACAGAGGCCCCGCTCCCTCCCAAGCCCCCCAGGAAGCGCCACCCGAGCTTTGACCTCCAGGCTCTCCTGGCTCCCCGCAGAGGCACGGCCACCCCCAAATCTGCTGAGTCTCCAGTCGGCGGGCCGAGCCGCAACTCCCCCATGTCCTGGCTGGGGCGACGGGCGGTAGCTGACCCGGTGATTACCACTGGCATGGCTGCAGCCATACCTGGATGGGGTACAGGAGGTGGAGGAGGAGGGGTGTTGATTCGAGGAGTGGAGGTCAGCAGCAAGGAGGTGGTGGACCACACAGGGTCACCACGGCAACATGTGTTACTCGGGAGGACAGAGAGGGAGACGGGGACAGATAGGGCCGGATCCACTTCACAGAGGTGTGTGTTTGTCTTCTGTATTTCTTTCCTCCCTGTTTCTGTTTTGATGAATGTTTTTCTGTGAGTGATTCTGTATATGAGAAAATGAGCGGGAGAAGCTCCGAGTTGGCTGAGAGCTCCAAAACAAGACCCACATTATAAATTACATTAAGATGAGGCCAGGCCGAGATGAAAGGGAGAAGCGATTCATCCTTTTTGGGATCATTTAAGTACAGCTGAAGTCTGTTTCAGAATGATTTTATCAGTCAGCATGCAATCTCAGATAATTTTATCATTACTAACTGTTTGATCTCTGGCCATAGCTTACTGCTATCTTCACTCCCACTTCCTCTTCCCTCCCGCTCCTCCTCTTTCTCCCACATTTGTTTGCTCTTTTGCAAGTTTACACATCCATTTTCTTGCCGTCCTTATCATCTCCTCGTTTGTCTCCCCGCCCGCCCCGCAGTAAGCTGTACCTGCTCTGGTGTAGGATGCTGAGCTCAGAGAGGCAGTATGTGGCCGTCCTGAAGGGGGTGGAGGAGACATACCTCCCTTTACTGGAGCTCTCAGACACCCCAGCCTCCATCCGAGGCAAGGCAGACACACTCTTCCCCAACTGGGCCAGCCTCAGCACCTTTCACTCGCAGAACCTCCTCCCTGCCATGGAGGGCGCTCTTGTGCAGAGCTTGTTGCAACAGGACTGCTTCAGCAAATATGTAAGTTCAGCAATCTAGGAAATATAAAATGTTTTGACAGTCTCTGTTGTTTTAACCATCATCATCATGTTTGTCTACTGGGACCACAGAATAGTTCAAACAGTTCAAACCAGGAGTCCTCAGCCTTTCTGGTGCGTGACCCATTAAAAAGGCACAAGCTACTTGCAGCCCTTCATCATGTCTTTATGTCTGTGAGGTACGAGCAGCTCCACTGAAGACTGATTTTTATGGAAATCAATTTCGGCCAGTGTGATGGAAAAATAAGAGAGTATGTCATCATAATGAGAAGCTTTTTCAAAATATGACCTCCTTATCTCAACATAATGTCTTCATATCTCAAAAATAATGAGACTCTCCTAGAATATTGACTTATATCTAAGTATACTATATCTAAGTATATTTAAGTAATGAGAAATTTTCTCAAAAAAAAAAAAAAAATTGCTTCTAAAAATAATGACTTACCTGAAAATAATCAGAAACCTTCTGAAAATAATAAATTTGAATCTCAACATAATGAGAAACTTTCTTAAAATAATGACGAAGGATCTCAAAATAATGACCCACTTATTTCAAAATAATGAGAAAGCTTCGTAAAATATTGACCTAATATCTCGAGTTTTTCAAAAATATTGAGAAACATTCTCAAAATTACCAATGTCAAAATAAATGAGAAACTTTTTAAAAATAATGTAAGTATCTCAAAAGAATGATATCTTTCTTAAAATAATGACTTAGTATTTCAAAATAATGAGAAATGTTCTCAAAATAATGAAAAATTTTCTTAAAACAATGAGAATATTTCTTAAAATAATGACTTAATTTCTTAAAATAACTACTTAGTATCTCAAAACTGAGAAACTTTTCTAGAATATTGACTTAGTATCTCTAAATAAGGAGAAAATTTCTCAAAAAAATGACATCTAAAAATAATGACTTACCTGAAAATGAGAACTTTTATGAAAATAACGAGAACTGTTCTCAAAAATAATTATCTCAAAATAATGAGAACCTTTTTTAAAACAATGAGAAAGCTTCATAAAATATTGACCTAGTATCTCTAAATACTGAGAGTTTTTCAAAATAATGAGAAACATTCTCAAAAATATTACCAATCTCAAAATAATGAGCAACTTTTTAAAAAATAATGTGGAACCCTTAAAATGGCTTATTGTCTCAAGATAATGACCAAATAACTAAAAAAAATAATGAGAAACTTTCCTAAAATAATGGTAAAGTATCTCAAAAGAACGAGATCTTTCTTCCTTAACATAACGACTAAGTGTCTCACAATAACAAGAAATGTTCTCAATATAATGAAAAACTTTCTTTAAGCACTGAGAAACTTAAAATAATGACTTAATTTCTTAAAATAACTACTTAGTATCTCAAAATAATCAGAAACCTTCCTAAAATAATGACTATGTATCTCAAAATAACAAGACACTTTCTTAAAATAATGATGAAGTATCTCAAAATAACAAGAGACTTTCTTAAAATAATGATTAAGTATTTAAGAATAATGCCTCCATATCTCAAAACAATACAAAACCTTTTCAAAATAATGACTATGTATCTGAAAATAACAAGACTCTCAAAAAAATGACACAGTATCTCAAATAAAGTCTACGTATCTCAAAGTAATGCCCTAGGTATTTTAGAATAATGAGAAACCCTTAAAATAATGGCATCTCAAAAATATTGACAAACTATCTTGACATAATGACTTTTCGTAGAATAATAAGAAACCCTAATTAATACCTCAAAGTAATGAGACGCTTTCTTCAAATAATGATTCAGCACACCTTAAATAATGAGAACGATTACCCAGTCATTCTTTCAAGAGTTTCTGATTTAGAGATATCATATGTGTTAGTCGGCTCTGTACACACAACACCAACATGTCTGCCAACCTGGCAGGAGGGTTTCTTCTTATCCACTATGAGGGTCCAAGGACAGAGGGTGTTGTACGTCATAAAGCCCTCTGAGGCAAACTGTGATTTGTGATACGGGGTTTTATAAATAAAACTGAATTGAAGTAATTATTTTGAGAAAGTTACTCATTTTAACGACTGACAGGATCTTTTTTTTGTCATCACACTGGCACAAAGAAAAGAAGGACATTTTATTTTGTGCAAGAATTTTTTTTTTTTATTCCCTCATCTTTGGTGTAGAAATATAATCAGCAATGGCAGTTTGATCACATGAAAGATTTTCTTTTTGGCAGAAAAAAGGTTTGTCCACATTTGCTTGGAAACACGAAGACAAAGATTTTGAGCCAAACCTCAAGAAATCATGTTAACGTGGCACATCTTTTGTTGGAATAAGAAGAAACAAAATGCTTCAGAGGATTTACAGGAGGACAGGAATCATTTTTGTGGAACATACATCTGTGATAAACATTTTTATATAAAAATATGAGCCAGAAATGGCTTTAAATTACTAATTTATTGAGTGAATAATCAGATTTAAGGTGATAAAAAAAAAGCAGAACTGTGTCTTTACAAAACTCCTCCTGTGTTCTCATCTTTATATGTCTGTTCCTGTCACACAGCGGGAGCAGTTTCTGCAGTATTCCCACTACATCAGGAACAAACCAGACCTGGACTCTCCTCTGGTCACGCAGGCCACCGACTTCTTTAAGGTAAAACTCATGATGCTGCTGCTGTTGAATGCAATCCTTGAATGTGTAAAGCCTCGGCGTGTTGTTCCCGCAGAGATCTCATCATTAGTGTTCCAATACGAGGAGTTTAACCCATGTCTCCCTGCTTTTCTTATTTCGGTAAACATAATTTCAATTAAAGAAAAGTGCTCTGCTTTCCCAGCGATGATCAAACATTCCTGAATCTACACGTAATAACAGTGTCAGGGTCATAAGAGTTTTATTTGGTTATTTTCTTCTTAGAAAATCTGTTAAAGCACAATGTGAGAACATCATGGGTAATTTTGGAGCACATCACAAGCACAAAGCAATTAAAGTTGCTTTAGTCAACGGTTGCAGCAATTAAAAATGAGCTGTATACAGTAAAGCTAATTACATGTTTAATGTACACTAGAAAAGCCAATTAAAGGCGGATTATAGGGAAAGTAATTTGAGCTTGCAAGCTACAATTAACTAAAACTAATACATCGACGGCATCGTGAGATTACTAAGAGGACTTTACAAGGAGAGATCACAGTGCTTAAGATCTCATTCAAGTTGTGGAGTGTCTCACAAAGGAGCATTTCCGAGGAGCCGCCACCAGGAGGCGGTGTGAGCTCACATCACGTCCCGCAGCTTTGAAACAGCTTGTGGATGATGGCTGCAGGAGGGTTTATGGTTATCGTGATGGACGTGATGATGGCGATCATTTTGGGGATGGTGGCGATGATTGTTATGGGGAGGAAGAAAGGAGCAGCACATGTGGCTACTCTCACGTGGTTACAGTCATCAGTGGAAACCCAGAAGGAGAATGGCGTTTGACAAAGGCAGAAACAGATGGAGATGTCATTATGTGTGTACTGTGTTTGTGTTTCTTTGGCCATGAAACGACTGTAAAATCAAGTTACTTTAAGATATAACGACCAAAACAGTAATTATCCTGATTACACATGTCTCGTGTGGTGATTGTAGCAGACCAGAGGAGCTCTTCAGTAAAAATAGATCGGTTTTGGTTTGTTTATTTTGGCCTTTATGTGTTTTATTATTTATGTTGTAAAATATAAAGCTATACATTCCTAAGTGGTGTTATTTTGTAAAAAGTGTAATATGTAACAGGACAAAAGGGACAAAAAAAGGGCCCAAAACAAAATTCCATTTGTTTTTTTTTTTCTTTCAGTTTCACAGCTTTTCACCAGACATCATAGGCGTAGCTATCGGGGGGATGAAGGGGACGCGCACCCATCAATAAAAACATGACGTTTGTTTATGCATTTTCCTGTTGGGGTCACAGGAAGGCTGGAGCCTAGAGGCGGGGTACACCCTGGGCAGACAACCATTCACACCTACGGACAATTTAGAGTCACCAGTTAACCTGCATGTCTTTGGACTGTGGGAGGAAACCGAAGTACCCGGACAAAACCCATGCTGACACAGGGTGAACATGCCAGCTCCACACGGAAGGACTCTTCCACCCTGGGTTCAAACCAGGACCCCTTTTGCTGTGAGGCAACAATGCTAACCACTGCACCACCTTGCTGCCCTAATAAGGTGCAAGAGGTAGTGATGGCCAAATGAAGCCTCGTGAACTACTTTCTTTAGTTTCTGACCCCACCAGATGGCGCTCTTGGTTTAAAGATAAAGGCTGAAGGACTTGCAATGAAGTGTGCTTTCAAACCTTTGTTGAACACACAGCGCCATCTGGTGGCTTCAGAAAATAAAGACAGTGGTTCATGAGGCCTCATGTGGCCATCACTAGCTGAAACTTAAAGGAACTGATGGAAGATTGGTTTGACAGATTTGTCGCCCTTCCTCAATTCTGTGGGTGGTGGTGCATGGCCGTTGTTAGTTAGTGATAGCAATAATTAAAGACATTTACACCTTAAACTCCGAGTTTCATATTCGTCCCCTCTAATATTGAAACCATAGCTACGCCCTTGCTTGTCATTACACATAATATGTATTTCACATTAAAAAAACTTACTTTTAAATGAAAAGGGCAATTTGTTCTCTTCATTTACACAAAGGAAATTGTTCAAAATTTAAACTGCATTTCGGCTGTGTCTGATGTCATTTAATCCTTTACTATTTCCTATGTAGTGTATCAGATGGCAGATTTCCTCTCATCTGGTATCCGTCTAAACCAAAGACAATAGACCCTTTTAGGGCCGACGTCACAATGATGTCTGTTAGCTGGAGGCAAAACACGACTTTACTGCTGTAAAGTTGGGGCGTAAACATGGGGATTGACTCGCTTTTGGAGCCAGCCTCAAGTGGCCATTAGAGGAACTGCAGTTTGTGGCACTTAATTTTTCAGCCTGGTCTAAATGTACCTTCTGTTTTTTGGTCCGTGCAATGCATCATGGTAGATAAATCTTGGGTAGGGGGGAGAAATTTTACACTAACTTTGAGGTTGTACTGTGGGACATTTTTTATACTGTATAGTTTGAACATGACATTAAGACACCAAAGGAGAAAATTAGGTCTAACGACAACCCTCCTCTCTCCTCTCTCCCGCAGTCCAAACTCCCCCCAGCCTCCCCCCTCTCCCCTCTGTCCTTCCCTCACTGCCTTCAGGCCCCCACACAGAGACTGGAGCAGTACTGCGAGGCCCTGGAGGAGCTGGGAGGCATCAACCCAGCCTCAGACTCCGCCCTCTCCATCCTGAGACACGCCCAGCGGCACGGCGAGGACCTCCGGGCCAGTGACCTCATCGTCGGATGTCCGGTGAGAATGCCTGTCCCAGTTTATGACTCCACAACTGTGAATCAAGTCCCACTTTCTGCTCTCAGAGGGAGAGAAACTAACTCATCTTGATGAGGTCAGGCAGCTGGGAGAGATGGAATCATGATCGCTTTTCTGTCTTTTAACCAGAGTTCATTATTTACTGTTTTTTGTTTGTTAAAAAAGGGAATTTATCAGTATTTATTACAATATTAAAAAGTATAAATGCTCTTTAGGTTAAACATGATTAAAATGTACTTAAAAGGAATCTGTTGGACTCAGAGTGAAGGTGATTTTGTGAGGTTCGCTCATCACGAGAAGACCAAGTTTATTGCCAACTACAATGATCAACATCTTGCAGCAGGAAACACAACAACTCTTAAGTGTGTCAATGTGAAATATAGGAGAAAATATTGCAGAAGCAAACCGCTATGCTCCTTAGAATTGGGTTTTCATTTCTTTTCTCCAAACTCAAATTAGGGCTGGGCAATATAACGACTATGTGCGATATATCAGTAAATTTTCAAGCAAGATAGACATTTAGACAACACCGTTTATATCGATATAGGGTCAAGTTGCGTTACATAACACCTGCCAGTGTGTGAGTCAAGCCATGCCCTGCCGATTTGTGTTTCCACTATCAGTTTAGACATACCAAGCAGCGCCAGAGATGGACCTTCTCTAGAGTAGGTCCAAAAGCTTATTACCGAATAAGCGAAACTTTGATAGCGACTTTTCGTCAGTTAAGACAAGTGTAATAATACTGCAGGGAGGAAGAGTGAAGGCAGAAACAGCCACAGTGAGATGTTAATGAAGAGCTGCAGACAACAGGCTCTTACTGAACCTCTGCAAACAGCTCACCTCCAACAGGTAAACTTTGTAGCATGTAGCCCACTCCGTAGAAAATACCAAGGTATATATCATGTATCACCATTCAGCCTGAAAATACCGACAAAAATTTTTTTGTCCATATCGCCCGGCCTTAACTCAAATGTAGGAAAGAAAAGGTGGAGAAAAGATGGACCAGTCGAAAGACACTTTTGTAGGTGCAGATTTAAAAAGAACAGCTTTAACCTTTATCAATAAGTCAGAAAACAGCACATCCACTTGCCCCACATTGTGCTCCTCTGACACAGCAGTAACTTTCAGAGCTAGTCGTGACAAACGTTTGACTCCCCCACACACACGGACACACACACACACACACACACACAACCATCCACTCCTCCCCCTTTCGAGCAAGGGGAGAGATTACGGCAGCACAAACACTCCCATTGAGCTACTTCAAATCGCACTGCAAAAGCTCTCCAAGTGAAAACACCGTAAGTGCAGGTGTGTGTGCATGTGTGTGTGTACGGGTGGGTGTGTATGTGGGTGTTCGTAATGTGTGTGAAGCATCACTTATATCATGACCCGCACATCTCTAGGGGTTTAAAAATAAAGGCTCAGTGTGACCATTTGGTGGTAAATTATCAGTCCTTTTAATTTTATTGGCAGAGTGGTTACGGCTGAGAAAATGTTAGCGCTGTTTGTTTGTGTCTCTGCAAGCCTCTAGTATCGAGTCCTTAAGGAGCGTTACATAAGATCTGACTTTTATCAAACTCTCTCTGCCTCTGGTTGGAGTCGCAGCAACATCATAAAGTCCTTTAACCCTGTAATTGACATGAACAATAAAGTCACATTGTCACAAAAGGCGTGAGTCAGCCGGCCAATTAGAGAAAAGATCCAACAGAAAGACGCACCCTCGTGGAGAGGGAATTCAGAATGTCGCCACGCAAGGCACTGTAATTATAATACTGCTTTGTCCTTTCTCTTATTGATTCAGAATAAGGCTTTTCAGTCTTTGTTGCTGAAATGTCTCGCAACTCCAAATCGAAAATTTGAGTAGGTGAAGCAGAGACTTTGCTTGGAAACAAAGAGCAGGCCAGAGAGTGAGTGTTTGAAGCCCGCAATGCGCTCCTGTCAGGTAATTAAGGCGTTAATAACCTCGTGAGGACTTTTAGATTGAAAGCAGGTATTCATTTTTGTGCTATGGGGCAACAAAATTTATTGTGTCCGGAAGAGTCTGACAGAATTCACTTGTTTCTGAAGCCATTTGTTTTAAGATTCCAGTATAATTATGTGCCTTTTTTTCAATATAATTTTTGTTTCAAGACAATTACACGACACCAGATTGGGAAAAAAGTAAAATATTTCAACCCACCGGCAAAAAACAAAACATGATTTAAAACTCAATTCAAGGCTAAATGGCCTCTTAAGATATAAATTAAGATGGTATCTTTTTCAGATTAAAGCCCTCGGCCTGGGCCTCAGGCCAAGATAAGTGCATCCTAACGTGTGTGTGCGTGTGTGTGTGTGTGTGTGTGTGATTTTAGATCCCGGTGGCAGAGCGAGGCGAGCTGGTGCGGCATGGCGAGCTGACAGTGTGTGGGGGGAATCGGAGGAAGCGGGCCGGCGTGAGGAACATTTTCCTCTACCAGCACGTTGTCATATTCACCAAACAGAAGAGCCCCGGCCCGGGACGCACCGCCTACAGCTACAAACACAGCATCAAGGTACACACACACACACACACACACACACACACTGTTGCTTGCCGTCTCATTCTCCGCTCTGTATTTCACACACACATAATCTTTTCCTTCAGTTTTCATTATCTCCTGAGCGCTCTGTGTTTGAAGAGGTTTGAGATAAATCCACTTCCTGTATAGATTCAATTGAACGTAAACGTAGAGATTTGCTAAACTTAAACTCTCACTCTATTTTGCTTTCAAGGAACACTTCACCCACAAAATGATTATTTGTATACCAATTACTCTCCCTGTGTTACTTTGAATCCATGAAGAAAACTTTGTTTTTCCTCGCTTGTCTCTATGGTGAACGAAGAATCCAAAAACAGAGAAAATTCTTGAGTTTTCAACAGCAAAACTACCTTAAAACATCCATTTACAAACTGTCATACAACTTGTGCAGTACAATCCAAGTCTCATTTATCCATATCTTGTCATTGGTTATAGACCACAATGACGTCGGCCCTTTCTTAGCTGGAGGCAAAACACAACTCTCCACCACAGGGCTGTAGGCTACACAGGAGTCTTAAAATGTCTGGATAACCAAACGGTACATTCAATCAGTGTTACGAATTTGCTGACGGTCCAGTTTGTGCCACAGTGCGCTCAGCATGTGTATTTCTAAACGCACCACTCGCATCATCTTCCTCCATTGTCTAATACAAGCCAACAGTTGGTGCAAGCTAATGTGTGCGTAGATTTGTTTTGCCTCCAGCTAAGCCCCGCCCACCAAAACACAGTACACTGTTTACTAACAGTAAAAGGGTCTATTGTATTCTTTTATTTTGTATTACTCTAATTGCTGTACCTCAGTGCAATCTACAGGGCAGTTAGTTGCCAACTTTACTCATCTGCTTCAGTGGTATTTAATCTGTGTTTTATTTTTTATTATTCTTTGTATTTGTTAAAATTGCCTTATTTTATTTGCTTGAATCCGGCATTGTTTTAAATGCGGGAACAAACAAGTTTTGGAAGTACTGAGGATATGACTCGCATGCGACAGGTGGACCCTTTTTCTCCAATTTATTAAGAATCTTCTGATTTTTGGGATTTTTCGTTCACTGTGGAGGCATGCGAGAAAAAGTTTTGATTTCGTCTTCAAGTATTCCTTTAAAATTGACTTTTTCAGGCCATTTCTTTTATAGTTTGTCTTTTTTTAAATGTCCTCTTGCTGCTTATTCTGAGTCCTCTTGACTTGACATGTCCATCCTGTTCCCTGTGCAGACAGGTGAGATGGGCCTGACCCAGAGCGTGGGCGGGGAGGGAGTGAAGTTTGAAGTCTGGGTCCGACAGGCGCCTCGAACCAAAGACTGCATCACGCTGCAGGCAAAGGACAGGGAAGACAAGGTGGCCTGGACTCATGACATCGCCCATCTGCTGTGGACGCACGCCATCAACAACACAGGTACAGTCTGACCTTCGACCTCAGAGGCCTCAACTTTTAGACAGTTTTAGAGAAATGTCATCAACGTAAAATCCACACAGAAGCTGCATTTAGTTTCAATGAGCTGTCACAATGTTTAGATTAAACTACCTCAACCCTGATTTTCGGTCTTTGAGTCTTTCATGATTTGTTTGTAAGGACAAAAGCGGCCTGGACAACAGTCACACAGCCTCACTTGTCTTCTGTCCAGGTTAAAGACAAATCTGATTCCTCCCTGTGTAACTCTATCTGGGCTCTCCACTTCCACATGTGTAGAGAATACAGAAAAACTATCAGCGGCAGTTCAGTCTGCTGCTCGATGACGGCTCATCTATTTGTGCCAGCCTTCCAAGGCACTGCTGCAGGCTATCACATGTCATATCCACCTCCTCGTATCAATGTCTTCAAATGAGACGATAAAAACTCCCAAAGTCCCAATGTCCTCTAACCAGTACCTCCTAATTAACAGCATCTTAGCGTTTCACTGTTGCTATCAAACCTTTAAACCATTGAATGAGTTCAGGTTCTGTCCATTTTTGTGTCGGGATCGGCTGCAGACTGACTTGGCAGAGATGGCTGCCATCTTGTTTTTACATGGATTAGTGTATTGTGCTCTTACTACCACTAGACGGCACAAAAAAAAAAAGTGTCCACGATCGAGGACAACAGGTCTGAGTTAAGTAGAATGAAGTATAAGGTCAAGTAAACCCAAAATATGATGTCCTCATAGGACATAGGATGTAGGAAACCATTGATTTCTGTATAAAATTATATTGTTTGGGATTTTTTAAAAAGCGTTTTTAATGATTTCTTTTCCCAGAGTTGTGTCTGAAGGAGTCACTCTGCATGGGGATTTCCAGTAAGCTGCTGCTGGACGCGACAGGAACTCCAGGCTCAGAGCTGGACTCCATCTACAGTCTCAACGACAGAGGTAGGAGCTCTAAAGGGAATCCATCTGTAACACTTATACAGCACGTGTGGGATGCTGCTGCTTCTGGCAGCACTGCGCTCTTCGGGGAGCCGCACAGGAAGAACAACATTTGCATCAAAGATTTGAAATGGTAATGTTAAGGAAAACTCTTTGACCTGAACGTGACCTGAGATCTACAGGGATAGATCACTAAAACCTGAACACACAGTAGTAAACATTAGATAATGTGTAGAGTGTAGAGGCTTAATTTGAAACCCTCCTCTCACTTTACAGAAACAGAAAGTCTCCTTTTTCAGTTCAAACCTTCAGGAAGTCGGTCGCTTTTATGTGACCGGGTCAGATTACTGGATTGTTCAAATATACTTTCCGAGCCTGAAAGTGATGTGGCCCCGAGATTACAGACAGGAAACAAAATGGGTCCTGGGTGTTTCTCCCCATGTGACAAGGTAATAACGCGGTACATGTTTTTTTCAATCCGGCACCCCCGGGCTATTCTATGAATTTTTGATATTTGTCTCACACTGAGAAATTTTGAAGAGCTCTGACGTGCCTGCAGAGAATATGTAGCTCAGTCAAAAAGCACCTTTTACTTGTGCTTTGATCAGATCCCATCACAACCTTCAGTCCTGTGTCGCCCTCAAACCCTGGCTTTGTCGTGCTTCCTGTGAACCAAAAACCCATCCCAGTACTGTTTAGACAACTGTTGCACATTTATATTACAAAGGTATTATATTAGTAGTGGTAATGTGGAAGTATTGAGGTGCTTTACCTTAAGTTAGAATATGTAACCTTCCTGCATTTAAATGTGTTAAATCTGGTTGTGTATTTACATGATCCCAAATGTTTCCAACAGTGTTCCAACCCTGAGAAATAAGTCACTTTATTCAAGTAACGGTGTTTCAGTTGGTCGCCTGTCAATGGTGTCATATCCCCTTTACAAGTGATGGCCAAATGAAGCCTCATGAACCACTGTCTTTATTTTCTGAAGCCACAAGACGGCGCTGTCTGTTCAACAAACGTTTGAAAGCACACTTCATTTCAAGTCCTTCAGCCTTTATCTTTACACCAAGAGCGCCATCTGGTGGGGTCAGAAAATAAAGACAGTGGTTCACGAGGCTTCATTTGGCCATCACTAGCCTTTACCCTGTCTAGTTGCTCTAACTTACAGGGAAACACAGAAGACACCAGATGATCATTGCATGTTAGGGATGCACCGATTAAACTCTGGGCTGATACCAATGTTTTAAAGTAACAATGTGGCTGATGACCTACACAACACTTTTATATACTGGTGTTTGTTTTGTTGTTTTTGTTATTTATCCTCTTTTGTGCCAGGGAAACAAAGAAATCTTTATTATTAAAAAAGCCGAACTGTTTTAAAGTCGTTCAGTCCTTCATTACTTGACATTCGAATGAGCACAAATTCATTCATACAGTTTTTTTGAACACATCATGAGAAAGTTACAATTTAGGTTTGCCCAATACTCATTTTACTGAATAGAGCATGAACGCATCGTAATGTAGCTAAAGCAACCTCCGTCAGCCAGTGATGGCCAAATGAGGCCTCATAAACCACTGTCTTTATTTTCTGAAGCCACCAGATGGCGCTGTCTGTTCAGCTGTTAGTTTGTAGCCACTGGCCGATAACAGCTAACAGCTAACAGCTAGCGTTAACTACCTCTGCTTCTGTTGCTGTCAACATGGGTTTAATGTTCACAATGTAGTATTATCAGGGAAACAATATGATGCATCCCCTAACATGTTGATAGTGAGTTTACTGCGACCTTTCATCCCGACGGTGTCCTGGGGAAAATCTCAGTTCTCAGTTCTCAGATCTCAGTTCGTCCCAACTCTTTTTTTTATATTGTCCCCGTGAAGATGCTGTTAGTTTGGAGCCCTCCTTTTTAGCCTACACAACAGTGTGTCTGTTTGTGACACAACAGATAAAACGTCGGCCACTGACATCCGTGAATGCCACTTTATTTGCCGATATGCTAATGGAAGTACGAACGTGCAACTGCTCAATCGGTCGCGAAATTATACTCAGCAACAGTAATGCAGCATTTTTCATTGATTGCATGCCATGTTGCAACACAGTGATCCACCAGAGACCTAATTTCAGGGTTCCCACAGGTCCTTGAAATACTTGCAGGCTTTAAAAGTTTTTGAACATAGACGTAAATAGACCTGGGTCATTGAACGTGCTGGAATTTGTATTGTTGTGCATGAATTGAAATTGAAGGTCTTTCGGGGTTTTTTTTAAACGTAGTTTTTTAACATTAGTAAATAGGCTAGGTTGCCTCTCCTGCAGTGGCGTCAGTGTTTACGACCTCTGCCACCACCTACACAGCACAGTTGAGAAGTGTTGACATATTCAAGCCTCTCTCTGTCTTTAAGTGTTGCCTTTGAGCATCTGTAAACTCAGCTAGTTCGCATTAAAAGAAGTCTCAGTGTTAAAACAGTCATTAACTTTAATCTGTGTTTTAAACAATGTTGTGTTGGGTCTTGGAATTTGAGGGAGTTGGGCCTGGAAAGACCTTGAAAAGTCCTTGATTTGATGTTTAAGACGATGGGTGAACACTGTCATTTATTGGCATAATATTTCAGTATTGAACCATCTCACTACCATCAGGCCTCCAGTAAGTTTTATAGTGGCCAAACAGTGGAATTACAACATCCGAGTCCATCAGGTGATGCCATCGGGCCCAAAAAGACTTTCCCATAGCCTTACATTGTGAAAGAGACATCTGTAAAACAGTGGATACATTTTTTTGAGTGTCAACCCCCCCCCCCACCAAATTACTTCATTTCCAGGATCTGATCTGGTCAGATAACATTTGGAAAGTCGGGAGGAGCTGCAGGGTTAAACCATTTCATCCCTATTTAAGTTAGGAGAGTGCTAAACCCAAAGTAGTAGTTGTGGGTTAATGAACCATTGAGCAGCGTTCATAGGGATGAACTGGGTAAACTGCCCTGATGCAGATACTGTTCTTTAATATCCCCCAACAAAACAGCAAAGTCCAAAAGTGCCTTGAGATCAGAGTTACTGTCTGACTTTATCTGCAACATGAGGTCTGTATCAGGTGAAGGAAAGAGCAGAAAGCCTCGAGAGTGCATTTCTCCTCCTCTCTTAAGCCTTAAGAAAGGGCGTCGTCACACCCTGATTGGCCCAGAGCGAAAAATACACCAAGCTCCTCTCAATTCATCATTAGGAGTCAGTCTTCACACCCTGCGCAACAGGTGATCTTAATATCCCTCTGATTAACTCAGGGGAGTTGTGACTTTCAGCTAAAATGAATTGGAAAAAGGAGCCAAAGAATGAGGAACTGCTACAACTTTTAATGTTAATGAAATAAGTATTTTGATCATGTGCCCCATTCTTATACCTGCACATTAATCTCTACAAACTGATTTGTTTTCTGAGTGGCTAAGATGCAGTTTACATTGTAAATGCACTCACTTTATTAGGTACACCTTTTGCCTTCAGAGCTGCCTTAATTCTTGGTGTCATAGATTCAACAAGGTGCTGGAAACATTCCTCAGAGATTTTGGTCCATATTGACATGATGGCATCACACATGCCATCAGAAGATGGGTACACTGTGGTCATAAAGGGATGGACACGGTCAGCAACAATACTCAGTCTGGCCATTCTCCTTTGTGTTAACGAGCAGTTGAGCAGGTGTACCTAATAAAGTGGCCAGTGAGTGTATGTGCTCAGTGCTCAGGCAGCGATATGAATGAAGAGAAAGCTGTCAGTTCTTTTAAACTCATGAACAAAACATCCATAAAACGAGTAAGAGACACTGAAAAATCATTATATTGCACTTACTATTGTACTCAACGCTACCAGCAACATTAGCGCGCTCTCCACCTACTCATATAATCAGCAACAGGTTCACAACAGTTCCCCGCTGAATACACGCAGTAGAGTCACAGCTCCATCTGAAAAACGAGGAAATTACCAGCTGATAGAAGCATTACAGGCACACTGAAGGGAAGTATGATCTTTGTCACGAAATAACTCCCAGAACACACATCACATATTGACTATACAGTAATATCACAACATCTAAAGGGGTGGCGTTCCCCTTTAAGAAGCGAGGTCCGTCCACTGGGTTTGAAATTCAAATAAAAACACATAATCGGAAAGATAATTCTTCAGATTCCAGACCCACCATCCAGTCTCCAAAGGCCGCTGTTGCCCTAGAGCACAAAGTGATTTCCCATTCATGGCTCGGTGTAATGCACATACTGCTCACCAGGTGTCTCATTGAGTGCAGCAGCTCAGGATTTCAATGCATGAATTGTCCTCTGGGACAGAACGCTGTGTTAGAAATTCATTGAACAGGATGAGAAAAAAATGCCTTCTCTCTCTGACTCCTCTCTCTTTGTCTCTCCCACACCCAATTTTCATTTCAAGAAAACCATTATGATACAGTGTTGTTTTACTGCGTTATAAAAGTGCACACACACAATGCTAATGTAAATAAGCAGAGAATCCATGCATGCAAATCATGCCTGGATGCAGGATGATATTATTATTTGATATTTGGTCCACTACCTGAAGCAAAAACAGAAAAAAATACATATTTTTAGTGACTTAAAGCTGCTGGATATACTGGATTTTAAAGATGTGTTAACCTATAACCACCTCTCTCTGTCTCTCTCAGTCCACAGTAGCTGCTCAGACTCCTCCTCTGTCGGCAGTCAGAAGGAGGGGGGATCCCCGGCGTCTGGGAGGGACCCCAGGAGAAGCTCCGGATCAACAAGTTACTCACAGGTGGGGGGTCACGGTGCAGCACGTACAGCAACACACACACACACACACACACGCAATCCAGCCATTCCAAGGTGGATGAGAACTTTTTTTATTTGCACAAATGGCTCAACGCTGGTTAAATATAGATTTGGAATGCGAGGAATGTGAAGTGGGACCACGGGCGCTTTCACAAATATCAGACGGTTTTCCAGGAATCTTTTTTAAAGGAACTCAGGAACCTGCGTTTCCCAAAAAAATGTCCCCGATGGGACTCTGTGACGGCCCCAGGAAGTATCAGGGTGGAGTTTGCGATGCTGTACATGGTCAAAGACGAGCCTCGAGACTGCTAATGAGTGCAGCATTCTTTCAAACCACGCTCCGGTTGTCACTAGTATCAGTTCATTCAGCCAGCTCACATAGAATGGATTATTATGTGAATGTGGAGTATGCACACAGTTGCAGAGATTTTGTCACTCCCCGAACACCAAACTCAGAGCAGCAGGGAGCCGGGACTGATCGTACTTACTTCCTTTGAAGAGGAATATACATTCAGAGCCCACAGGTGGATGCTGGGGTGGAGCAAGGCCTGTTAGAGGAGCGGGAAATGACAGCATTTCCCAGGAAGTTTAGAAAAGCAGGATTGGAGAGAGTGGGCTGAATGAGACAGAGAGGAATCTTAAAAGAATAACTTTCACTTTCAACTTCACTCAACCTTGAGTCAGTGATGTAGGAGGCCCAGCAGTCTGTGCTGTTGTCATAACAGGAACCACTATCAAAATAAGTTGTCGTAACTGCTTATGTCATCTGAAAAGCTGTGTGCTTTTGTTTGTGTCTTTGTTTAATATGTGAAAAACAGTGTTGTGTGTGGGTTGTCTTATGACAGACCCAAACCAAACCAAAAAACACTCTGCAGGGTGTGACCCTGTGGGTTAGGAGTTACAGGGTAGCGTTAGGATTTTTCAACCTGGACCGTATTTGATCATGTTTTGTGTCTGAATGAGAAGTGGGAACAGCATATTTTTAAATTTGTCCAGTATTGAGCGAGAGCACTGCAGGCTGCCGTCACCGTCACTTTACGTCCACTAAAAGTGCCTGACACTGACAGGCTCAGATTGTCATTGTAAGAGTCTGATATCATTATGGGAAGGATCCCTACAGAGATACCTTTTAGTTTAACCAGGAACAGCCTCAAATTTTGCATTTGAGTGGGTGAATTAAGGCCCCCGATTTCTCCATAGTTCCTAAAATGCTGAGGCACAGGGTACTTGCTGTAGCTCTGGTTGAGGGTGAAAGGCTGTCATCAAATAGTTTGTTGGGCACAGGGAAACAGAGATCTGTGTGGGTACATGAGACCCTAAAAGACAGGGTGGATCATGGGGAGTACCACCAGTTGGTCCAGGGGCTTCGCATCCATGACGGCCATTTCCAGGCATATTTTAGCAGTTTGACAACCTGCTGTGTATCGTCGGGCCGTATAGCTCTGGGTATCCAACAACAGCTACCACCAGTTTCTCCTCCACTGTTTACCAACTGTAAACTTGTTGTCGTGACCATCACAGAAGGCCCGCCTCTCGAATCATCCGATTGGACAGTGGGGAAAAAGATGACAAAACAAGACATGACGTGGGGCGCTTTCTGCTTTGAGTTGAAACTTTTGTTAACTTGAGGAGTTCAGAGTGCTCCGGCAAAAACGCCTGGCATCTAGAGCGTAGAAACACAAGGCACGTCACAATGCAATAACCACGAGTAATTACCCTACGAGGCGGAAAATTGGGCGCCTCGGATCAACTCGTCAATGCGCTCACAGCTTGCAGCAAAGCAGCCCAACATTCGCAGAAAATCTGGCCGTGTAAAAAAGGCTTTTGACAAAAGATGAGCAAACAGGGTCCATGTTGAACCTCAACATCCCCAGATCAAATCCGCCTGTTCTCCGTCTCTCTCTCATTTCCTTTCATCTCTCTACTACTGCTGTTTAATAAAGATATAAAATGCAAAAGCATCTTGTCGTTCGTCCACCTCTGTAGGTAGTCTTTCAATTATTTCTGCCTCCATTCGACAGCGGACAGTACAGGGGAATGGACGAGGACAGAGGGGGAGGGAAAGCAGCAAAGGTTCCCGACTGAATGTTGCAACTCAAATGTCCCTCAGCTGCTGTGGAATTGCAACTATTTGAATGTAACCTATGTCTGAGATTAGTGGCGTCATTGTGCAACAGCTGCTACAGTTTCAGAGAGGTGATTTATATCAAAAGGTGTCCTTCAAACAGCACAGGCATCTCTAGTATATATTAGTAAAGTGAAGACAGTCAGTATGCATCTTCTAAGCTGTAAGAAAACAGCAATACCTGCCTGCCATCTCCATGGTAAAGTTTAAATGAATTTGCTCTGTGCACACACACACACTGATACACACACACACAGACAAACACACACACACATTCTCTCAATCTCCTTATCTAGCAAACAGAATATGACAGATTGGCAAACAGACTGCGCTGGGAACAGATTGACAGACAGACGGACACACGCAGCCCAAACAGATAGGGCAAACACACAGACAGCGATACGCACATATTCAACAACAGAGGGAGGATTGCCGCTTGCGCCCGCGCACGCTTTGGCACGCACACACACTTTAGCACAGCATACAAAAATGTGACTGTTTCTGTTTTTCTTTATTCCTCCTCAGAGTCAGTCTCCCTCCACAGCTGTGTAACTGTCATCTCAATGAGAGTAAGTTACTGTTTTTTTTTTTTTTTTATCGCACCTTTCTTTCATCTTATTTCCCTCTCTGTTGCTGCTCCCTTTATGTTGCTGCTCATGTCACCGCATCCCTGCATTGCTCACTTTATGGTTTCCCACCTTTTACTGATTCTTCTTCACGGAGAGAAATCACAAATGTATCACGAAGAATGTTTAAAGGTACACTACGCAGGATTTTCCTAAGAATCTCACTTATGACCCACAAGAAGTGTGTGACGGTGTATTTATCTGCAGAGACTCGTCTGCACCTTTCATTAAAGGCAGGTGTGCTTAAGCAAGTGTGGCGCGTGGATGACGCTACAGGGTAACAGTCTTTAACCACCGCGTTTTTGGTTAATCTTAGTTTTTATTGTTTGATGAAGTCGTTTATTACCCCATTGACTTGAACTTTTTTTTTTAACGTGACAGTCAAGACAATCAGTTCATAGCGTAATCTTCAAACTCTTCACACATCCTGCAAATCCGTCAACTCGAAAACCAAACGAAGCACCTGGGTCATCAAACAGTGAGTAAAACTACACCAAAGACAGCGAGTTCGTCATATCTCCATGTTATTGCTATTTTCGAACTTATTTGGAATCTGCAGTAGTACAGTTTCTGCTTGTTAGATGCATACGGTCTTTTGAAATATACCTAACATTTATTTCCTTGTGCAACTAAAGCATGGTTTCGGGTTTAAAAAAACAAAACATCATGGCTTGGCACACAGGAAGCAAACAGCAGACTCCCGGGCGAAAGTCCAGTGTTTGTTGGACCGCTCCACCACTCTTCCCGCCTACCCTATGGTGACTTTCTAGCTTCTTAAATCACATTTTTGTCCGGCAGCATTTCAAACTAAAGCCTAAACTGAAGTGGTGTCTCACACTCCTTTTTTCGTCGGTGTCTGACGCAGAACTCACTGACCAAGTGTTGGTATTTGACGACTTCAGAATGAGAACATGTTGGGTCGGGACTTTGTAATTAGGTAGAGAACAGGTAGTAGCATCATGCATCCATGCTAAAAGTATGAAAACAGACAGAGCTTGAATTTTGTCATCAGGAGGTGGATGGCGTGTAACCTTGGCGAGGTGCCTGTCAGGCTACTATTTTTTACCAAACCCGGGTCTCTTTAACAGCACATCATAACCTTTTCCAGCAGCGTTTGAGTCACCAAAGCTGGGCATTTTTTACAAACCCCTCCCTGCTTTCCCAGCGGATTTTGTACCACCAAATGCGGGTATTTTAAGCTACAATATGATCGTGATTTTTCTGCTTCCATTGTATCCACCATAAAATAATGTGCAAATGTGATCTGTGTTGTGTTAGCTTGCGAAAGTATTGGTTTTACCATTACAACAAATGTAACTTGCAGGGTACGCACTAGCAGTGTAGGGAGGGGCCACATTTGAATGTTGTGTTTACAGACAGTGAGCGACAATTCCTGCATAGTGTACCTTTAAAGTTCATGCAAAAAATCAGAAATATCAATGTAAAAATATAATAATTATTTTTTTGTCTTGTCCTGTACCTTTTTACAACCAGAAACTGGACCTTGGACTTTTTGAAGCTTTAAACATCTCCGTTCCACCTCTGGGCACGCCAAACTGGACTTCGAGGAGCAAGAAGACAAAAGAGAGACCCTCAGACTCTATTTGAACTTCTCCCACATGCTTCCTCTCCTTCCCTTTCCCCCCCCTCATGCCCCCTTTGCCTCATTAAAACAAATAAAATGCCAGCAGATTAGCCGGAGCAGCGCTGCTGCACTGCTTTCCCCGCGTTTGAAACCTCCCAGCTCTGATATGAGCCCCCGAAAGAAAAGCTGCCTCCCAAAAAAAAAGGATCAAAACTGCCCTGTTTAAACCATGACAAGCACCAGCAGGGCTCTCTGCACTCCGCCATTTTGGATCTGCCAGTCTCAGTTGCTGGCAGAGTCATTGACACCAAAGGCACTTCAGCCACACAGTGCGGCCATTGTCTGCCCCGCGGCTCCCCACTAGGCCAAACCACTTGGTCTGAACCACTGACTGCCTGGCTGGCTGACTGTACGCATCACATGCTCCAGCATCTGATAATAAACAGGAAGTAATATGCGGGGCGTAAATCCACCGTAGGATTGCAGATTTAGAATGTATTATGTACTTTGTCATTTTCATAACGCTGAATGGAGTACTGTAGGCTTTTTTTCTCTTTTCTCCTGCCTGTGTAAAAATGCGTGGCATAGGCTAGGTGTGATTGCATCTATGTAAATGAGGCAGGGGTGGTGTGAGCATGCACACACACAAATACACACACAGTGTCCCTCAACACATGCAGTCATTCTTATTGTTATAAGACAGTGGAGCTCTATTCACGCTCACGTGCTCACACACACTCACTGTGGCCGTTTTAGAGCCTGGTACAGTGGCTAAATCAACATCAGGCAAGGTTACATCTGATCACATACAGAAAGCATTGCCTTGATAATGAACGTCTTACAGTTTCATATCCAGCTGTTTGTTTAAGCTAATGATGTATTAACAGTGGCAAGGACAAAATGGTATTTAGCCTCCTTTAAAGTATAACTTATGTCAGCAACATGAGCTTCTTGGTGCCTTATATGTGTACTGATAATGAATTTAAAGCTATACCTTTTGATATAAGTACCATATTCTATATGCCAAAGGTATAAAATGGGTGTCTGTGCAATGTTTATTTGTGTACAAAGAGGTATTGTTGTTACATTTAATCTGAGCTTTCCTGACCTCCATGAAATGGAGAAAGGTGGATGTGTTCGAGGTGCCATATTCCGGTTTTTACTGGGTTTTGTGCTTACGGCCAGAAGACATGAACTACATCTGATTATTCCTAAAGAGGTAATTTACTCAAATCTCTCTTCTAGGTTATTTCTCAGAGGAAGACGGTGTTCCTAGAACGCCCCAAAATGTTTCTTATCAGCTTCTGGATGTGAATATTTGGAGCTGAAAGAAAACAATTTGAACAAATCTTAATGATGGCTACAAAGCTCACTGCCGTCGTGATGTCGGGGGATTTCTGCAGCGTGCATTTTAAAGGTATAATATGACATTTTGGAAAACATATTTTTGTGCTGCCAGGAGTTAGATGAAAAAATGATACCACTCTCATATCTGCAGGTTAAATATGAAGCTAACACCAGCAGCTGATTAGCTTAGCTTAGCTTAGCATAAAGACTAGAAACGGGAAAACAGCTAGCCTGGCTCTGTCCAAAAGCAACAAGCTCCTAAACACTTTATGTCAAGTTGTTTAATCTGTAGGAAAAAACAAAACAAAGAGTGTAATCAACAAGTTGTGGTTTTACGGGAGGTTATGGGCCAGACTATTTCCTGGCTGGGCACAGTAACTTCCTGGAGTCTTGTTGTCACCGTGAAGTTGTCAGAGAAAGTCCTGTTATTTGCTCTTTTGCTTTTTTTTTTTTTATAAAACAATTGAAATACGTGTATTTTCATAAGGAAAACTTGCAGGTGGATTGTGACCTTTAAATGTAGCGGTGTTAGCGGTTTTCCTTGCTTCCTATTTTTGTGCTAAGCTAAGCTAACGGACTGTCAGTCTTATTTAAACCAACTCTTGTACATAAAGTAAACTAGCATATCTCCCAAAATTTTGGACCTTTCCTTGAACTTTTCTTTAAACTCATGGAACAGGCGTTACAAAAATAGGTTACACTTGCAAAATAGCAGCTTAAAGGAGAAATATTCAGAGCTTATCTATGATTCAGAGGTTGTCTACATACAGCTCTCAACATGGAGGTGGCTAAAACCAACAGCTAGCAGCTAATAGGGCTAGCAATGCTAACAACGGCAACAGTGCTGACAGAGTTGATCTGTGATTCAGAGGTTGTCTACATTTGGCTCTCAGCATGGAGGTGGCTGAGTCGATAGCTAGCAGCTAATGTGGCTAACAGTGCTAACAGAGCTAACAAGTGCCGTTTGAGGGCAGAACAGAGAGAATGGGATTAGCTAGCCAAAGATACCCACACAGGGACTTACATGCACTAACATGTATGTACAGCCAACCACAATAACGGAGAAGCTTGGATTACACCTACAGAGGAAGCGTGACTTCATTCTTTGCTCAGGACGCCGTTACTCAAATATATCTTTACATAGCAAATAGTTTGCTAATGCTCTGAATATCATATAGAGCTCTGTGCCCTTTACCTCTCTCACAGACTCATACATGTAACACTGCTGAGTTTTATTCAAACTCAGAACTAATAGAAATTATAGTGAAGATCCCATATGCATCAACATTAGTGCTGCATGACATATATAAAACCTGTCATTTTATATTTATGATGCAGGCAAAACAAAAGGTATCAATATTTCATATGATGATGTAGTTCATATTGTATGACAGCAAGCACACAGGCAGTAAAACCAATCATCGCATGTGCATCGCTATCAAACAATATCACGCTTAAGGTACAATACGAAACCATCAGGTAGCGAAAGCCAGCAGCAGCAGCGGCGGCGATGGCGGTGGCGGGAGGTCAAGCCCGCTGTCTGCAGACAGCAGCAGCAGTTTGCTGCCGTTATCAGATTTAGCACGTTTCATATCTGCATTCAAATTCAAAAATTGCAAATGGCTATTGAGCCGTTTCTGAATCAATATGTAATTTGTTGGCTTGGAGAAGGCCCGTACACTTTATGGCCTTTAGCTGTTTGGTACATTGCGTTATATTGGAAGCAATGTAATGAACACCATCTTTCATTCTTACTGCAGTATAGATTGTCATATGCAGAAAACCCCTCACTTTTTGTGGCGGCGAGGCAGTATTAATGTATAGACTTATTCCTCTTGCTCTTTTCTTCTACGACACACTCTGCCTGATGTTTACATTTTTTTGGAAGGAATGTGGAATGTTGGAAATGCATGTTATGCTTACTTGATAATTGTACTGTTATTTTTTACTTCTCTGTGTTGAATTAAAACTGGATGCAACTTCCAAGCGTCTCCGAGGGGGTTTAAGAGGAGAAGGAGGGAGTGTTAGAGGTTGTGCGAGTGCCTTGTAGCAGGTCTAACCTCAAAATGAGGCCTGTAACCTTGTGACCTTAAACTCGCTGTAATGAGTGGGGGTCTCCTCTGTGAGAGCCAGCTGTGCTGCCGCTTCCACCGGGCCTCACAAAAAAACCAGAATGATTAGATAACTACAGTACAGCGCCATATCAAATAGTTCCAGGGATCAAATTCTCTAAAGGAGGGGAGGGCGGTTTGAGAGCACGAGTGTGTGTGTCCATCTGTGCATGTGAGGGACATAGAGAGAGGAATGAGAGATAAAGGGTGGGTAAAGAGGAGGAGGAGGAGGAGGTGGAGGAGGGAGGGGGAGGACAGGAAGGGGCAGAACTGAGGGAGAGAGAAAGGGAGCGACAGAGGAGAAGGACAGGAGACAGTAGGTGGGAATGATGGGAAATGAGCGAGGGCGAAGGGGCAGACAGACAGAGAGGCACAGTCAAGGGGAGAGCAGGAGCGCGAGGGGGAGAGGAGGAAAAAAAAGAGAGGAAGAATAGAGAGGGGGGCTTATAGAAAGAGGGAGACACAAAGTAGAGTTAGAACTTTTTTTTTTTTCCTAATGGAGAGAACTAAGAGAGGAACCGAGAGAGCTGCAGAATGGATGAAGGAGAGAGAGCGAGCGGGGTAAAAGGGGGGATGTTGACAAAGCAGCGAGACTGTGGCGAACAAAGAGAACGTGAAGAGAATGAGTCGGGGGAAACATCAAAGGGATTTTTCAGGCCCGGTTACCGGGACAACAGACATTTGCATGCGATTAGCTTTTTACATCATATTAAGAAGGGTTAGGGTGAGGGAGGGAGGAGGGGAGGGGAGGGGGTGATGGAGGGAGGGAGGTGGAGGGAGGGGGGGGCAGGGAACTATAGATCATACACACACACACTGTATGAGATAGTGAGAGAGGGGAGGAAAAAAAAAGAGAAAGAAAAAGAGGGACGTTGGTCATCTCACGCGGATAAACTGACTTATAGGCAGCCAGCCAAGCGTTTCTTTTGTAAATGAGAGTGCATGTTGGAGGGAGATACAGTAATATGCCGGCACAGACATTTTGGCGAAGGGAGGTCAGAGCAGGCAGTGTTTTTTTTTCTGCTTTGAATACAAGTTTGACACAAATGATTTAAAGCACTGAGGAACAATCTGCCACCAGAGTGATCTCTTAAACAAACACACGGGCACTGATTTCAGCTTCACGGCATGATTTGAGCGTTTCATTGTCACATTATTGAATCAAACGTATCGATATTTTTTTCACCAGACTTGCATTATAACAGACTAGATCAAATATAAAAAGAGTGACCAAGTAGATGTGATGATAAAATACCCACATATGTTCTTCTTTTTTTTTTTTTAAACAAAACTAAAGGATCAAGTGTTTCTTTTTGGGGTGGAGGAATGATCCTACTTCTTAAGTTACATAAACCATTTAAAAACCAATTGGATAAGCAGATTAATGTGTTGTCACGAAGCTGAAAACAGGGGCTGACATCCTGGAGATTCGTGGTTTACACAGGAGGGTTCATTAAACTATTAATATATAACATTCCTGAAAATAACCACATAAAACTGATCATAAACACTGATTGTTACCAATACATCCCAAAATTCCATTATTAACCTTATTAACCCCATATATGCCCACTGTCTAGACACAAGTATGTATATTTGTTGCCCAAAATGCACCCACACTACACACAGTTAATGTATGAAAATATGAAAATTACATAGAATTGATTATAAAAGACAACACCGATTATTATCAACACATCCTACAATTCTTATTAACCCCTTACATGCATGCTCGTACATGTAAACATGCAGAGTGTCTAGAAACAGGTGTATATATTTGTCGCTCAAAATTGCACCCACAGCACACAATAATTGATATATGAATATATGGAAATTACTTAACATTGATCAAAAGACAACACTGATTATCACCAATATGTCAGAGAATTCCAATATTAACCTTATTAACCCCATACATGCCCACTGTCTAGACATAGGTATGTATATTTGTTGCCCAAAATGAACCCACACTACACACAGTTAATGTATGAAAATGCAAAAAGTACACAGAATTGATTATAAAAAACAACACTGATTGCAATCAACACATCCTACAATTCGTGTATACATGCACAATGTCTAGATACAGGTATGTGTAATTTATTAGTCACCCAAAATGCACCCACACCACACAATAATTGATGTATGAAATTACTTAAAATTGATCAAAGGACAACACTGATTATCACCAATATGTAGAATTGATTATAAAAGACAACACTGATTGTTATCAACACATCCTAAAATCCCGATATTAATCCTATAAACTACATACGTGCATGTTTGTACACGTATATGTGCTCAGTGTCTAGACACAGGTGTGTATAATATATTAGTCGCCCAAAATGCACCCACACTACACAAAACGTAATGTATGAAAATATGAAAATCATTTAAAATTGATCAGACAACACTGATTGTTACCAATATATCCTAAAATTCTGCATGTTTGTTCATGTATACATGCACAATGTCTAGACACAGGTATGTATAAGCATGACATATTTGTTGTCCAAAATGCACCCACACCACACAATAATTGATATATGAAAATATGAAAATTACTTAAAAGACAACACTGATTGTTACCAATACATCCTAAAATTCCAGAAATAATCCGTACATATATACATATTCATTGTCTAGACACAGATGTGTATCATATATTTGTTGCCCAAAATGCACCCACACCACACAAAACATAATGTATGAAAATATGAAAATTATTTAAAACTGATCATAAGACGACATCGATTGTTACCAATACATCCTAAAATTCTGCATGTTTGTTCATGTGTACATGCACAATGTCTAGACACAGGTATGTAAAAGCATGACATATTTGTTGTCCAAAATGCATCCTCATTACACAACTATCGAAAAAATGAAAAATCACATAAAATTGATCATAAAAGACAACACCAATTGATACCGATATATCCTACAACTCCAGAAATAATCTTATAAACCCCACACATGCATGCTTGTACATGTATAACATGCACAGTGTCTAGACACAGGTATGTATAATGTATTTGTCGTCTTAAACGCACCCTCACTACACAATAAACACCTTGTTGTCTGCACTCACACAGTGCATACATCACACTGTCATAAAAAAACTGCACCTCACACAACCTTCCCTGCAATAATAAAAGCCATTAAACATGTTTCTATGGGCACACACCCTCCGGCGTTTTACACATGTAATATTATCCCGCCACATCTCTCCTCCACCTCCTTTCTTCCTTCCTTCCTTCCTTCCTTCCCTCGCTCCTGTCTCTCCATCAATCCACGTCCCCCCCTCCCTCTTTCCTCTCCATCTCCATCTCCATCTCCATCTCCATGCCTTTCTCTCTCTCTCTCTCTCCCCCTTTCTATCCATCCATCTTAATCTCCACCTCTCCCTCCTTATATTTCTCCTCCTCCTCCTCCTTTTTTCTTTCTCTCTGGCCTGCTCTCTCTTTCTCTGTGAGTGTGTGTGATGCTTCAGTGCCCTCTGTATTGTGGCTGCATTGTGCCAGTAGGCGTCGCCGCGACAGCCGTTGTCACGGCAGCATTGTGATGGGGGGGTGAAGGGGGTGTGTGTGGTGGGGGGGTGATGGTGTGTCTGTGTTGGGTGGGGGTGGGATGGGGGGGTGGGAGTGTATTACAGTATCAATACCCTGACACTGCGACAAAAAGGACAGCAGCCGTAGCCACATATCACTCCACCTCTGCACTCCTCCTCCTCCTCCTCCTCCGTCGTCTCCTTCCTCCCTCCCTCTTTCCTTGCGACCCCCCACCCCCCCACCCCACCACCAACACCACCTCCACCTCCTCCCCCCGAATCAATTCCTCCTCCCCTCCTTTCAATTGATTTCCCACCATATCCCACTGAATATGTACATATTGATCCCCCCCTCCTCCTCCTTCTCACCCCACCTCTGCCTCATCCCTCACTCTTTTCTTTCTCTCCTTCTCTTGTTTTTACTCAAGCATCTATCAGATTTCACCCCCCACCCACCCTCTATCTACGCCCCTCTCCCCTCCACCCTCGCCCCTTATCTCACTCCATCTCTTTCTCTCCCTCACTTTCCTCATCTTTCATTTCATCTCCCCTATTCTTTCCCTCTCTCTGTGCCATCTCTTCTGCCCCCCCCCCCTCTCACTTCTCTCTCCATCACACCTCCCTCCCCGTCTCCCTCCCTCACGGCTGTTTTTTTTTTGTTTTTTTTTGGTGTTTTGTGTGTGTGTGTGTGTGTGTCACTGTCTCACTCACTCTCTGCATATTAATTGGTGCATTTCTGCTGCGGCGGAGAAAACAATCAAAGCGTCAGGGGCGGGTGATGATGCCATTGTGGCAGCCGCAAACACGTACACATATGTACCGTGAGCATACACACAAACACAAACAGATAGCGAGGGGGAGACACACACACACACACACACACACACACACACACACACACAAGGCCGACACACACACACATAAGTTCAGTTGCAGGGACACATCAGCAGACAGAGAACGCATACATATATGCACTTGTATACACACATATAAGCTGCTGACATGCAAAAATGTGCTCACACACACTCTCCAATGCGCACACTGATTTACTATGTACACACACTGAGACAAGCATGCACTGCACATGTGCCACAGACTTAGTCAGTCACTCTCAGATACACAATGGCAGGCTTACAATGGCTGATCCAGGAGATATGTTCTGCGTCAGCAAAGACATTTGAATTTCCCAGCCAACATTTACCTTCACACAGTGTTTGAGCACATCACATTTAAATATTAAAACCAAGGCCTTTAGCTGAGAAACGTTCCGACTTACGATTCACATTTCTTCCATATGTCTGAGGGAAACACGCAAAGGCAGAGGTTACATCTAAATACTGTTTAGACTGAAGCCCTATCATTAAAAATAATAAACTCAAAGTGAATAAGGAAAACAACATGTAAAGGTGAACATTTCTGCAGTCATTACTTGGCAGACTATTCAGCTGGCTTTTTGTTCTGCACTATGTTGTGTATATCTCACTCTTTGATAAAGGCAGAGAGGTGGTGGTGGAAGAGGCGCGTGGGCTTCACCACTCTACGCGCATCCCTAGCCCACGTACTGTAGATATGACTCTCTGCTTTTTGTTGTTGTCGTTTGGCCTTACACAGCGCGGCGCGCTCACTCGCGCAAGCCACTTACATGGAAAACAAGAATACGTCAGAGGGAAAACAAAGTCTGTGTTAAACTCAGCACTTGAGACTTTAAACTGCTGATGGAGATGGAGCAGATAAAACAGATGGTGAAGGTCTGATGAAAATATTTGAGTAATTAGAGTTGAGACAGCTTTTTCCCCCCCAGACAATCGTGGCTATGTGTGCCCGAAATCTTGATCAGTCATATCAAGATCAAGGATATACATATACATAAGATTTGCGCTTGTCTGTGAGCAACAAGTGTGTGAATCCTGAAACAGCCACTCTCAGAGCAAGAACTTTTTACAGTTGAGCATTTTCACACCACCCAACGCACCCTCACAGTGCGGTTCGTATGATATCCTAGGAAAGGTTATGCACACAGTTCATATGATATCTTATGAATTAGTGCCCCTACCAGTTTATTAAGGTTAATGAAAGTCTACATTAATATGGCAATGCTGGCTTTTGGTTTCACAAGGGACACAAACCCTGGTCTCCTGGGTCAAAGTCCTGTGCTTGATTGACTCATTTACCACCATGACCTTCTTATCAAAGCAGACGCTGTTGCTCTTTATTCTTCATCACCTGGCTTCCTCCTTTGCTCTCATCAAATGAGGGAGGACAGCCTGCAGCACATAGGTCACTTGATCATAGCCTCCCGGCTCCAAATCACATGCATTATACACAAACCATAGCAACGTAGGGTGGCACGGGTTCACATAGCCTGTTTGGGGGCCCTTGCGTATGGAGTTTGCATGTTCTCCCCGTGTCAGTGTGGGTTTCCTCCCACAGTCCAAAGACATGCAGGATAATTGTACCCTGCCTCTTGTCCAGTGTCAGCTGAGATAAGCTCCAGCTCACCCGCATCCCCCAGCAGGATAAGTGGTTAAGGCAAGCATTCAAACAAATAAAAACATCACTTTACTACAATGAAGCGTTTGAAGCCCCCTGCATTGTGCAGAAGGATGTATGTACGTATGTGCAAAGTTTGACACTGGAAAAAGGACACCCTCTTTCAACTGTTATCATTACATTAAATGGGCGTTATCAGTGGTTATCAGCCTCATAGGTATGTGCTAGAAGGGGCCTGCTACACCTACTAGTAGGTTCAGAAGACTATTATCAGTGTATTAAAACAGTTGCAGTTTTGTAAGGTATCAGTTTCAGTTGCGTTCAATTCACGTGTCAAGATTACATACAAAGTCAATGCAAAGACGCGATTAGCCGTGAATTCACGCCGTGTCTAGTGCTCCACAATGGACGCGGCGTGAATTCACGTCTAACGTGCGATAGATGCAAAATTCGTGTCCAACGCCTCATCGCTCGAGTTGAAAATATTGAACTTTTGAGGCGAAATCGTGTGACGCTGTGCCTCGAAAGCCAATCAGCGTTGACATTTTCCCGACGTCACTGGCATCATGACGTCTTGACACCCTGACGTCCAGTTGTTGACACAACAATAAACTGCTACTCACTGGAGACAAATGGACAGGCGCTCCGCAGCTGAAATGGAGTGCCTGTAGTTGGTGTCCTGCCGGGAGATCCTGGCGCCAACCCTCGCCAACAGGTCCTCAAACTGGGCCCCAGTCAGCCTGAAGTACCGCTGAAAGCGGCTATCATCCAGACGGAGTTCCTGGAGGAGGTGGTGAAACTCGCCGAGCTGGATGTGCTTCTGCAGGATAGGGTGAACCCAAAAACGACGGCATTTGGCCCTCCGATATATCTGGGTCTTCCAGAGCAGGTACAAAGCAGCGATGGTGGTTATCTCAGCCATGGTTGAGGAGAGAATGGCGGCAAGATGTTGTTATCCAGTGAAAATGGGCGGGCTTGCTACTTGCGCGACTGACGCGATAACGTGAATTAACAAAATGGTACGGCGTCTAAACTCACGCGTTAGCGCGGCACGTTACTCGCATTATGCGCAAGTAAATTGTGTTCATCGCGTTTGGTGGGAAAACAGCTTTAGGTTTAGGCGGCCAAACGACGTGGTGAGGTAAAGGAAAAATATCATGGTTTGGGTTCAAATAAGTGCATTCGTTGCATAACCTCAACTTCCATGGGACTAAAGATGTCACCTCCTCACATACTTCTTTGCCATTGGTTGACGCTGCGACTTCACTAATCAAAATTCACCAAAGTTAAACACCACAAAATGCAAAAACCCCGCGAATATTCACCTCCCGATCGGAGGTGAATATTCGCTGAGGTTAATTTTGTGCATGTGTGAACATACTCCTTTACCGCATCACCTGACTTCCTTCTTTGCTTCAGTCATAATTACTAAGGCCACTTGAAGTCACCATCTATGCCGCAGATTGATTGAACTGATAACGTCCATTAAATGGACTGATAATGATCTAAACCCACTAGTAGGTGTAGCAGGTCCCTTCTAACCAATTTCTATGAGGCTAATAACCGATAACATAACATAACATAACATAACATAACATAAAATAACATAACATAACAGTTAAAGCAGGTGTTGAAGGGTTAAAGTTTAACTGTCCTCACTTTTGGGATTTTATTACATCACAACTAGTTTGGAAGCCAATCTGGACTCAGTATTTAATGTACACAGGTGTTATGTGGAAACTTGAAACTTCCAGCGCTCACACACTGAGAATTTAGTGACGACATGTCCTTAAGTATATCTGCAGGGGATCTTCGAGGTTTCCAGCAGCTGTTTTCAGCAACAACAACAAAAAAAAGCTCTCTGTGTGCTACCTGCCCAGCACCAAACGGTTAGCGTACAAGGTGAGCAACTAGCTGATGAAGAAAGTCAAATATCTGACGGCTAAAAACTGAGATAATGCTCTTAAAAGTTGGTCAACTCAAGAGCTAAAAAGAGGGCGAATACTGGAAAAAGGGTGCTGCAGCTCTGTGTCTGCTGGACAAATATTAACCAACATAACGTGTTTTTTTTTAAGTTCTTTGCATTCAACTGGCCTAAAATCTTTTAATTTCATTTTGTAGCTTTTGAGAAATTTCCCACCTTCAGCACAGGGAGACGCATCAAACCATGCGCCATTAATAAGAGGATAAAAGAGATGACGCAGGGGATCGTTTATGCAAATTTTGTTCATGTGGGCACATTGGTTGGTAGAGACGTGCACCTGCTACAACTTAATCATTGGCAGCTAAAAAAGTGTGTATTATCAGATCGGGACACACCGTATGAGAAGCCCTTCTTTACAATAAGTACTTATGTACAATAGGTTTATATTTCACCAAATCCATCTTTCGTGTTTGTTCATATTTTGTTGCTGCTTTTTTATGTGTTCATGCTTGTGTCTGTATTTATTTTGGGGAGCTTTCATTTTATACATTTTTGTTGTGTGACTGCCGAACTTTCGGTGACATACTTTCCCGTACATTCGCGCTACCCTCCTCACTTGTTTTCTGGACCTTGTGAGGAGAGGTGTGTTTGTGGAAAGCTGGTTATGCAGAGTTGCTGGACTGATTTTAATGTGTTCTGCATAGAGAAGAAAACTCCCTGGTCGGCAAGGCAGAAGTTGTCCTAGGACACAACGCAGAGTTTGTAGGAAACCGAAGCGTCAGGCCTGATCGGTTACACTTACACGTCTCGAAGAGGTGGTCTCAGTCCGGTTCATTAGTGGTGAGAACGTGTTCCGACTTCGATCCGAACCAACTGCTGTCTCGTCACACATGCGCCTCGTTTTTTAAACTGTAGTTGTCCCTCCATTGTGACATTAGAAAGTGTCACATTTATCTTGCAAGTGTACTCTTCCTCAACGTTTTGTTGTTGTCTTTTGTAACAAAATTAGTCCCTGATTCAGACCAAAGCAAGACAACTCTAGATCTGACAGCACCCTAAGATTCGTCTTCTGGTTTCTGTTTTTTTGAATGACGAACACAGCCCACACCTGCTGGTATTGTGGCACAGAAGGTACCTGCAAGGTGGCAGTTGGCTGTCGTCTTTGCAGTGTGTCAAAGACATGTATGACGTGAGGCGACCCAACAGTATTCGTCGTCACTTGCTCTTTGACATCTGTTTGGTGTGTCTTGGCCTTTATATTCAAGAGAAGGCCAATATCTCCAACACTCACACCGAAAAAATCTGGACTGATAAACTTGTGCAGCTTTCTTGCGCAAGGCATCTTATCTGGTCTGCTTGTAAATGCTGCCGTGAGAACACGAACCAACTCTCGGGAATGATGCAACTTGGTAACAAAATAAGTCCCTGATTCGGACCAAAGCAAGCGAACTCTAGGTCTGAAAGCACCCTTAGTGTCTTTCCCACTGTTGCTATTTTTGCCTGGGACCCCCCTGGAAACCTCCGCAGGGACTCCCGGTGGTCCCCAGACCTCATGTTGGGAATCCTACCTCCAAATATGTGCACTTTGTATCTTCCCATCCTGGAAGTGGCCATGTGCTTCCGGGGTGGCTCACCACAACATTTAAGCCTCCTCTTGTCCCTGTCATCACTTTAAACACACTTCAATTGGTGTGAAACTTTTTTTTCCCCTTCTTCTTCTCCTTCCTGATTAAAAAAAAAAATGTCTCTCTAAACTGTCAGCTACCCGCCACCCCAGATGCCATATTTAGGATACAAATGTGAAGAGATGACAGCGTTGTAAAATGGTGCCCGTGCCGAGATTATAATTAACATTTCCAACCTACATCACTCTCCCTCCCACTTCTCCTCTGCTTTCTCCCTATTCACCCACTCCTGTACAATAAATGGGAAAAAATGCAAGAAGAAAAGGAGAGAAAGGGAGAAGGGAAAGAAAGGGAGATGGAGGAGGAGAAGGAGGAGGAGAGAGGGAGACAGAGAGAGAGAGAGGAGAGGGTGACCAAACGGAGGGAGGAGGGAGGGGGAAACGGCGTATGCTTGTATACAACCCTGATTTCCATTTTTTTCCCAACTCGTAATGTATTTAATTCAAGTGAAACGTAATCATGACGTGTCGTGTCATTAATCTCCTCGCCGCCTCTCCCGTAAGTACACTGAGTCTTTACTTTCAACATATATCCTATATCTCCATTTATCTAGTTTAATTTTATCCACCACTCTGTTTACATATACACTTTTATGCATGGTGGCGTGAAACACCGGTGATGAAACATTTCCAAAATTGTTGAATTTATTGCGACTGTTGTTGCCTGTTTTTTCTTCTTCTTCTTCTTCTTCTCACGAGCAACACACGGGATAATGGCCAATATAGTTGTGTTTTATTTCTGTGCAGTTTTTTCGGGGGGAATGTGCGCGCGCGTGTGGCTGCATGTGAGTGATTGGCATGTAGTATGTATGTATGTATCTATCCGCGCGCTCCGGAGCACTTTACGTGTGTGTCATGTATGTAAGCCGGCGTATGTGCGCGCGTGGCCGACATGCATGTAAGCCTCGGAGCCGTCCTATAGCCCGTGACATGACAAAAAAAAAAAAAAAAAGAAAGACGGAGAAATGCACTCTAATTCAGCAAACACTCGGTGTAACATGTAGAACAAGTCGACTCGGTAGGTCAACTCGATTTTAAACGCGACTTTAAAATGGTTGCAAGATCACGGAAAGTCACTCGGAGTGCCCGGAGATGTATTTTATAAATCCGCGTTAACTTTAAACCAAGTTCTGCTCGCGAGCACTTATTCGTATCCGCGCGAGGGAAAGGAAAGGAAAGCAGTTTTTGACCTCTTCTTCTTCTTTATCCCGTTTTAACCTCTCTGGAAAAAAGAAACGACGTTTGCTTCCCCCCCGCACACACACACACACACACACACACACACACACACACTCACACACCAACCCCAAAAAAGTAGCTTTTACTAAAAGAGGCACAAGTTCTCGGTGCGTAACGGAGGATTTTCGATAAGCCGCAGACATATTGTCCAGGCGTAAAAGTGGATTTTTGCATGTTAGCAAGTTGATTTACAAAAGCGTAATTTGTGGGCCAGATGCGATTAGCTTGACTAATTCTTTTGTTGGGCATTGTGTAGTGCATTGTTTTCGAGATAAGCACCGCCACTTTCATCTGGGATGTGCGCAAAAACGCATCCACGGGCTTCCACAGTGTTTTATAAACCGTCCACTTTCCCCCACCTTGCTTTTTTCCTTTACTACGATGTTTACTACAACCCGTTTACTTGTCCTAACATCACCTCCAGTGTCTACAAGCTCAGAAAGTAGCATAGCAAGTGTGGCATGCAACGCTGTGGCCGTGTGTGTGCAAAACGCGTGTTGCCAGATTGTATTCTGCAAAGAGAAGTTACCGGTTTTTTAAGGGGGAATAATGTGCGTTTCTTTTTTTTTGGGACACGATGTCGCTTTTTTTGGGACTGAGAGATTGGCAGAGGGACTCGAGATGAAATCCATGATGGCACTTTCTTCCTCCCCGTCCTCTCCCTCGCTCGCTCACTCGTCTTTTTCCCCTCCCTTAATCTTTTGTATAGAAAATTTAAGAACAAAATGGAGCAGGGGAGAGAGCGATAGATAGGGCTGACATGACACACACACGCCAACCTCCCCGACTTCTCCCCCAAACTACATCCCACACTGTTTATGATTTTAATTTTTTTTTTTTTTTGGGAAACGGGATCGTGCGCGGACACCATCTGCGGGCAGGGTTAATCTCGTTTTAGAGGAGGGGGGTGTTTATTAGTGCATTGTTTGTTGATGGTTATTTATTTCATTAATGTGCCTCTAATTGAGATGGCCGCGAGAGAGAAGAGGGGAAAGAGCGACTGAAAATGGTTGCACGTTATTGACGCACATCATAGGGGCGAGGAGGAAATTCCTCATGAGATAAGGCGCAGACGTGTCATCTGGGTTGACCAAAGACACTCCTGTCGCCTTTTCTATATCCAATGGAATATGTTTAGGGATCCTGAAATGTCCTATTTTTGAAAATCCACCCAAAATGTCACACTTTTGAGAGCGTGTGCGTAGTGGAAGTAGGTTGACATTGCTGGCTTGTCCTATAAACAGGCATGTTGTGCAGGATCCTTGAACTCTTTTTATGTTTGGATTTTTTTTTTTATCCTTTAAACCCAATAAACCTAAATGATCTCAACACATCTGTGACTTGAAAACTGATTTAATCTACGAAATAAAGTGAAGATTTTTGCTCACTGTAGTGACTTCCTCTCGTCGCTTGAATCTTATTCTAAGTGTTTGCTGAAAACTAACCAAAATAAAAAGTATAAAAGCACAAGTGTAACCTGAAGTACCCCCCCACAGGTACATGCACTTTTTTTGCGCTCAGATGATGCTTTCACGTTCCAAATCCTCATCAGGAACTCACTGTCCTAACCAATATGAAACACTGGCCCCATGCTAAAAAGAGTCTAATGGTTTTGCCTCATTAAGACCTCTCTCTGCTTGTTGTACTCAAGTAGTATCCTCCTCCTCCTCCACCTCCTCCTCCTCCTCCTCTGCCACCATCAACGCCGCCCTCCTCCCCATCTTTGTACATACTGTACTGTACTTGAAGGGGGCACATACACCCCAATCCAGGTGGCTCTTGGGGGAAGAGATTGTATGTGAGGGAGAAAGAGACAGAGTAAAAGGGAGAGGAGTGTAGCACCAATCAAGGCTTCTGATTGATATAATTGGGTCATTAGTGCGCTGCGGGAGAGGCACCTGCTTGCCCTCAGTTAGGGAGAAGCTACTGCATTGTGACATTTTGAGACTGCTGAGAGTTCTGCCGCCTGCTCGGGATTAGTGTGTATTTAGAGCATTAGGGTCTTACTTAAATAGTACGCCACTTGTGCCACTTGTATTGAGTTTGCAGACCAGTTTCAAACTCCTGTTTTTACAGTAGGGACAGGCAGGTAGATGGCTCGGTTGTCTGATCGACCGCGGCGTGCGTTTGTCTAGGAATCAGAAGTTTGATGCAAAGCGAGCGAAGCGGGTCACAGCAGCAGTTGAAGGGGTCCGCTGTGGTTTCAAACAGCGGGTCAGGCAAAAGATAGAGTGGCAGCGGTGTGGGTGTCAGGAGATGGTGAGCAGAGGGAGCCTTAAGGTTAGTAGAGAGGTATTAAAGCGTCAGGAGCGCTTGTTGGGGTGGTCGAACAGTTACTCCTCCACACACACCTTTCCCAGCTGCCACCGGACGTCAATATGACGTAAGAAAGATGTTAGACTCCTCCGTCAAGCAGACATTAAATTTAAATCAGAATGAAAATCAGGTTGACGATATTGTACATGTCTTATGACGTTAGAATTGTTGTTGGGTGCTCAGTGGCTCAGTAGGTAGAGCAGGCACCATCCTCGTCACAGCAGCCTGCGTCCGTTGGCTGCGTGTCGACCACCTCTCTGTCTCCCTTTCACATTTGTTCTCTCCTATCTAATAAAGACATATAAAATATCTTTAAGAATTTAATGTTGCATTGATGTTAACATTGTTACTCTGTGCAGACGTTGCTGTGTTCCATGCACCTTTCGACAAGATGTTATTCTATTTCAAGATGACGTTGGTGTGAGACGTTTGATTTTGGCAGTGCAGGTTAAAAGGAACAAGTGACAACCCAGAAAAGTCCCTTCATCACATCACTGATAAATAAAAATAACATAAATAATAATCAACAACAAGAGGCCGACTGTCACCCAGGCACAGTTTAGGAGGTGTGTGAGTTTAGAGTTCAACAACGCAACTTAAAACCAACAAAATATCGGCATCACCTGTCGTCATTACTATACGTCACATTGACACTGACATTTCACATCCTGACCTTGAATTTTGGTCACCCAAATTCAATCAAATATAATGTCTGGCGACGTTGGTGGCCAGCTGGGTTCCTATGTGAATCCAATGTCTTTCCAAAATAGACAAGCACACACAGGGGTGTAGATTTCGAGGGGGACACAGGGGGCATTTGTTCCCTTTGATAAAAACATGAAAGTTGCAGAGGACACAATAAAAGACTCTGATTCTTTAATTTCGGGGGGTTAAAATTTTCTGGTGGTAAACCCTTAGTGGTGTAGTCGCAGTTGATGAGGTGGATACACTACTTGGTCGGCTTTTTGGCTGATGGGTATGGGTAAAAGAGGTGGGTATACCCCGTACACCTGAGTATACCCTGCACTACACCACTGCACACCCTCCGTTTCATATGTGTACCACCAGATTTCGAAACCAAACCCATGCCCTTGAGAACACTCACGACATGCAGCCTTGGTCAGGTTTCAGGAGGTGAGAACGTAAGGCAACTTGTTTGGGCACTTTTCACAAGTGCAAGATCACAAACGCCTTTTCGGAAAGACTGTCCGAAAGTGTACGCCGTCATCTGCGCCGTATTTAAACGATTACTATGTCTCATCCCTCTCTATGATGTGCCTTTCACCACGTCATTCGGAACAGCTATGAGCACTTTCGCCTTCAGACAACACAAGCCAGTTCTTCTTAAGTATACCCGCAACTTTCGGAGGCAAAGCCTGTGGTCTACTAATTGAGGATAAGTGAGACCCAGACCACATGTCAAAGTATGCTTGGGCAAGACACTGAACCCCAAATTGAGTGCAGATGAATGGTTAACTGAGTAGCAGGTGGCACCTTGTACGGTAGCCTCGGCCACTGGCGTGTGAATGGGCGAATGTGACACGTAGTGTAAAGCGCTTTGAGCGGTCGGATGACTAGATAAGTCAATCATCCATTTACTTTAGGCTCCCTTGACTGAGAAACCAAAGTTGCTTTCCAGCCTCGTAAACATACTGTCAAGGTGCCCTTGTGCAAGGTGCATCACATCAGATTACACCAACAGGTGTTAATTCGAGTATTGACAACCCTACTTGCTGTATATATACATATAAAAGCGTAATTGAGTGTGTGTGAAGCACAGTGTTACTAAGAAAGAGAACACATGCTCTGCAAATTTCCCCAGGGTGAATTAAGAATCAACCTATGTTAACAGTTTCTATTTTTCTCTGTAGGCGCTCACATGTCTGATACACTTATTCCACAAGGAGGTTACAGTGTAGGGTTAGCATACCCGGGGCTTGTGGGTAGTGTGCATCTTGCTCAAGGACACTTCGGAGACAATGGGGTAGTTATTGCTGACGGAATTAGATCAGTATTTGATTGACAGTTTTCAGCACATACTCGGATTTTTGATTAGAAAATAAAGACATCACGCAGGCGTTTGTTTCACCTGTGGGACACACGATCACCCCTTCCTTTGCTTTTTTCTCTCAACCCCTGCAGGTGATCGTCAACGCGCCCGGATAAGCCTTTTAGAAAGAACACATCCAGTGATTTGCTTATGACATTTGCATGCTCCGAACCAATTCTTCTTTTAAGGCCTCAATCCTGTAATCCTGAATCAGACGAGTCAGTCAGCGCCTCCGCTCATTGGTTTAGACACAGCACGGCCCTGTATGACTCGGAGCGAGAGCCTCGTCTCTCTGCCGAGACGCTGTGATGTTTCCAGCGTTCAGATTCACTCGCTCAGATCTGGCACCGCCGCGTCGCTCCCATTTCGGCGCCCCGCGACTGCGGGGAAGTGTCGGCTCGTGTTCTCCGCTGGAGGAGGAATTCATTCAGAAAGAGCTCGAGCAACAGATTGAGAGGAGATGGGGAGTGGAGGGAGAGGTAGAGGAGAGGAAATGAAGTGGTAAGGTAAGGCAGGAAGAAATAAAAAGCAGGAGAAAGTGGTATCTTTCTCACTGAATGTTGCTGGTGGCCTCCCCGGATCCCCAGATTGAGAGTTGGGGGCTGAATGTATCATTTTCACGACGTCCTCTTCACCTGGCTCACAAAATTCCGACCACAAAGGTATCAATCTATCGCCAATTGAAGGACAACTTTTCCCAACAGCACCATGAGTTGCTGTAGTTTCAGTTTTGAGGCAGAAGTGAGGTCTTTGATATTGTATTCTGAGACCAAAATGATACACAAAAGTTTCTCTATGAGGACTCGCATCTTTACAGTCTGTGGCGGCGGCGCAGTGGGAGATTTTCCCCGTTATCACTGCCGAAGATGAGGGGAGGGAAGAGTGCGAGCCAGACAAAGTTGGAGCGGAGCAGGGAGTGAAGCAGGGGGTTCAGGGAAAGGTGAAGTAAAGGAAATGAATACCGTCTGTGGGGAAGTTCGCCACGTGACCACGCGATAAAAACCACAGGACCAAATTATACTGTACCGCACAGAGAGCCCACTCCCCTCCTCTCTCTTCCTTCCTTCAATCGCTCATCCTCTCTTTCACCTTTGTGTTTTTTCTTTTTTGTGGTCAGTCTCTCATATACCCACTTATCCCCGAAGGACGCCTCACCTCGCAGACGCTTCATCACGAGAGTAAAAGTAATACAGCTGGAAGAAAGGTACACTTGTAAGGATTCACTGAAGTACACACACAGAGACACACACAGCCTCCAGATACACTGTTTACTTTATGCCCTAAGGCCCAGGCCTGAGACCTTGGAGATGCCTATTTTTAGGTTCGTGGAGGAGGACGTGTGCAACAAACACACAAATACAGTCGCAGATAAGAACACCGAGGTAGTTGGAGTGTATCCTTTTCACTCCTCGGTGTCCCTGCAGGCCAGGGGTCCTCAACCTGGGGTTCAGGCCTCCAGCGGGATCAAAAATAAATAAATTAATTAATTGTAGGGTCGTGAGATGATTAACAAGCGGAGAGAAGGAAATAATTCCTTCTTTTTTCTTATGAAGCACTGCAGGCTTCTTTAGGCTATAAAAATGATTAAAATGCAGGCCCAGGGGCGATCCTAGACTCTGGGGGGCCCAGGTTAAGAAGCCCACAGAGGCTCTGTCTAAACTAATGCTATCCAGGTGCCACACAGCAGCTAGAAAGGGGCACTGGTGGCGCATTGTTTGGTGCCTTTATAGAAGGTGTAAGGGGGTTTATAGTTGCAAAATATGCCAATGTGAATGCCTATTTCCAGTTTTTTTTTTGTGGGACCTCAAACATTTGCCTGGTTTGCTTCTCTTGAGCATTCACCCCTGAAAGAACAACCCGGTCTAACTTTGAAGTTGTCGAAATCCAGCGCTTGGGCAATGACTTGCGGCGACAGACAATGACGAAAAAAGCTGTTCTTTAATGATGGCGTGATTCGCAGCCGGTCACCATTATAGTTTAGCGGTGCTCGGCGACGTCAGGGGGGAACACAGTGGGACAAGAACGAAAGTTAAGATGGCAAAAGTCATAGAAAGGGGGGTGGAAGGGTCCAACAAACACAGACTTTCACCTGGGAGGGCGGCGTTTCCTGTAAGATTCTAGGGCCAAACCCTGTTCTTTGTTGCCGAAACCTAACCACGTGTGTTAGCTGTTGGAGTAAAAACAACGTCAACACATCATGATCTGGACGTGGAAAGTCCGTGACCAAATATCGATATGTGACGAGGTCGGAGTACGAATGTGTGATAGAAACAACCTGAGGCCCTGACACACCAACGAGTCAGTCGGCTGTAAGTCAGTGTTGGGTCATCGGGAGCGTCTGTCGCCTAAGTCTTTGCAGCGTTTCCTGCACCATTGGCAGGAAAAGGTGGAGCCGGTCGGTGAGTGAAATTGCTCTGACTGGCAGTTCAGCTTAGCGCACAAGAAGAGAAATTAAAGTGAGGAAAGCAACTTAACGGCAAAAGTCAGGGGCGTGAGATTGAAACAAAAGCCGCTGAGCTCTGAGGCAGAAACAGTTTGTAATAGTTTGTGTCACTGGTTGCTGGCACACGATTAAATATCATATTATTCCAACATTGGGTTGTGTTGTTAATATGCTAACTGGCTAACCAGCATCTTGAATCCATCCTGTTGGTCTTCCAGTTTCCCATTTTGACTAACGAACACAGACTATCGCCACCAGCTGGTGTGGCGAGTTCATTCCTCTCACGTAGGCGCACAACATACGTGCTAGTTGGCTGCAGTCTTTGCGGTGTGTTCAAGTTTTCGGTCGAGACACAGGCGACGGCCTTCATCGGCACGAGTTCTTTGATGTCTGTTTGATGTGTCTGGGCCTTAAGGACAAATCACACTCTTAAGAGCTCACAGACTTAATTATGCAAACTGTGATGAGTTGCTGCAAGTAGGCACTGCTCGGTTATAAAAGCTAACAAGCCAAAAAAAGTACAGGCAACACAACACACAGACCCTCTCAGCCTGTAACACATATTTACACTCATCTCATTAATGTAAAGCTGAGCAGATAGAGCACTTCCTGCCCACCCACATACACACACGATACACACACACTGTTAAAAACACTAAGTGAAAGGTGTTCACACCCTCGCATTTACAATTATGATGTGTAGCGTTGTGGCGTGTACAAACATGCTCTAACTGCCTTCACAATAAAACTGTACCACTCAGTGGATATTTACACAATGACATCAAAACCCCCCAAAATAAACTTGCCTGAACATATTGTGCTTCTACTCCCTCGGCAACTATTCATCATGGATGTGATGTATGACTCAGCAACCTTCACCCCCCCCCCCCTTCCTTCCCTTTACACACACCTTGTGACACAAGTGCAGGAGCATGTACTTATCAGTATTTAAACAATGCAGATTTGGGCTAAAAAAAGAAAGTTGGCATCTTGACCTCTGTCATAAAAGCTCATTTCCAGCGAAGGTAATTCAGTACATCAGTTATCTCAGTGCCCGCAAAGTTGCACTGCAATTACGGTAATGACAACATGCTTAACACAACAAGGATATGCTTTTAAGCTGTCATTACTGAGTGAACTGCAATGTTGTTGCACTGCTGCACGTACACTGCAAATTTCAGGGTCAGAGGAAAAAGCAGGAGGAAGAAAAATCAGAGAAAGAGCAGTTTAAAGGGACACTTTACAGATTTTCTACCAGCGTTGTATAATAACAATGTGGGCAGTATGTGTAAATGAACTGTGGTAAACTTCCCCCCGTCTTACCAGCACCCAGATCTCCCCGCTCATCTCCCAACTCAAATCGCCCGGCTCCAGGGTTGTTGAACTACAGGTTGAAGCACCACGGTTTTGTATACCTGCCACCACAGGCATAAAGAGTACAGAGGCGGATCAAGAGAGAAAGAGAGAACCGCCTCCCCCTCCCCTCTAACTCTTCACAAAGAGTATAGAAGCAGATCGAGAGCAAACCACCTCTCTCTGTAGATCCGCTTCTATACTTTTTGTGTTGAAGCAAATTAAAAGAAAGATGCCCCCCACTTTCTTTCGTGATCCACAGCTCTCTCTCTTGATCCACTTCTGTACTCTTTGTGTAAAAGAAAATCGAGAGAAAGAAACGCCCCCTCTCTCTTGAGCTGCAGCTCTCTCTCGATCTGCTTCCATACTCTTTGTGTAGAAGCAAATTAAAAGACAGAGAAACACCTGCTCTCTCTGTCTTGATCCGCAGCTCTCTCTCTCTCTCAATCCACTTCTATACTCTTTGTGTAAAAGCAAATCGAGAGAAAGAAACGCTCCTGTTTCTCTTGATCAGCTGCTATATTCTTTGTTTAGAAGCAAGTCAAGAGAGAGACGCCACCCTCTCTCTCTCAATCCGCTCTGGGTGGCTCTCTCTCGATACGTTTTTGTAGAAGTGAACTCAGATAAATCTGTACAACAAGGCAGTGCTGATGAAATACAAATGAAGATTTTTTTACTGTATTGCCTATTTCTCCGCTAAAATTTCTCCAGAGACATATTTTAGTGCACTGTTTGGCTGTAGTACGAGAGTTTGTTAACAGGAAGTTGGCATCATACTGTTTCCTGTGTTGTAAAAACGTGGGCTGAACATACTGTTATTGTGTTGCCTCTTTCTAACCTAAAATGTTTTCAGAAACATCTTTTACTGTACTGTTGTGCTGTAATTCAAGATTGGTTGTTACAAGCTGGTAGCCATATTGTTTCCTGTGGAAGAACAGCCAATCTTGCGTTATGTGGCCCAGCAGCAGCAGCAGAGGCTTTTATTGGTCTGGTGCAGCGCAGTGCATTCTGTGCCTCTTGAGCTAAAGCAAATGCCTCAGCTCTTTTCCTGCGTTTCCGCCGTTCATATTTCTATCTTTCTACTGCACTGAAATTCTTCTGTAATAAAATCTTCTTCTCTGTACTTTTTGTATCCAGTATCAACACGCATCTCACGTCAAGACTGACTGTTTAATTCAGGTGGATCACATTTGCACCTGACATCAAAAAATGCATTTCTATGATGATCTTTTAAAATCAGATTTCCCCCTCCTTTGCACAAACCTCTGCACGCACCGCTTCTCCCTACATCCTTTAAAACTGACAGTTAACACCTTGTTGAGCACCTGCACAATCCGTTGTGGCCAATTCCTGCATACAAAGGCAGTTAAAATCTGCAGATTGGGGGATGAATTGCAGTTTTTAGTAATGCGGACAAATGTGTCCCAGACCGTGTCCGGAGGTGCTTTAGGTGGCTGGTTTTTCACTGCTTTTCTTGGTTCATTAACACCTGGGTTTCATGTGCTTCTGCTCCACCTGATTCCAATCTGATTTCTGTCCCTCACTCGCCCCCACCCTCCCCTCCACCCCCCTTTTTCCCCGCATCCACTGCTGCACCTTATCTCCTTCTCTCCATCTATCCAAATTTTCTTTATTGGCATGACAGGGCCGGTGGTTGGCGACAGCCACCGTCACGGTGGAACAATGCATTGTGATGGTGATATTCATATGATAATGCCATCAGACTTAACACTGCTGCAGATACATTTAGAAACCCGAGCCCTTTTTTCCTTTCTCTCCCCTCTCTGTATTTCTCTGGATGTATATTTGTGTGTGTTGACTTTTCAAATGATTTTTAAATCTCTTGTTCTCTCTTCATGTTATGCCCCAGCCTGCCACTCCACCACTCTGATTTCTCTCCTATTCTCTGTTCCAGCATGTCTGTCGCTTTACCCTATTTTTCTTCCCCCCTTTCCCCCTCAACACCATGCTGGCAATCGCATTAAATCATTTTCATTCACATGGCTTCTGACAATGTTTTTTTCTTTTTTTAACGCTGCCCAGTTTGTAACTGCACTGTATGTTTCTCTCTGTCTCTCTTTTTCTTTCTCTCCGTCTGCCTCCTTTCTCATTTTTTGCTCTTCGCCATGTTGGCAGGGCCCAATCTACCAGCTGATATCAGCATTCCCTGGCACTCTGCCAACTGGCAACACTGCAGGAGAGAAAGAAAGAGAGAGGGAGAGAATGAAAGAAAATTAGTGAATAATAGACGGAGGGAGGGAGCGAGAGAATGAGAGGGGGATGGGAGGAGTGTGAATCGGGGGGAAAAAGAAAGGCAGAGGGGAGAGGAAGACAGGGAGAGAAAGAACAATAATGGTGGATTAAGAAAGGACTCAGTGTGTGCGAGTGTGTGTCTGTGCTTGTGTGTGTTTATGTGATTGATATGGTGTGATATCCCTGTGAGTCATAGCTGAGCTAAAATGTCAACTGGCTACATGAGAATCTCTTTGTCATCCAGGCTCAGTGACACACACACTCTCACACACAAACCCAACTGATCATATAAACACATATGTGACCATACCGCCGCGTGAACACAAATATGGGCGACACACCTGCGAACACAGATGTTCCATTGTTTTGCCACAGTGATTGATGACCTTTTGTTTTGTTTGCGGGCGCCTCTGCTGCTTCTCAACTCCACCAAATGATGGACGAAAACAGCCGATGTGCATAAATCCGGTCTAACTGATGCAAACTGCTGTGCACTCAAAATATTTGGGTGTGTGAGCGTGCTTGCCAAAAAATGCTTGTGTGTTCAATATGCTGTATATCACACTTTACATTTCAGCTGACTCTTGTTATCTGCAGCCAGTCGACACAACAGTAGAATAAGCTTTGTACATTACTTCAACAAGTAACCATGACTAAGCAGGGTCAAAGCCACCACACCCAGGCTGTCGATTTAACAAACATTGTTGTGCATAAGTGCATGTATACTGTACATGACTGTGTGTGTGTGTGTGCATACACTCCTGATTTAAGCAAAAAGCTGCTACTGTATGAGTGCACAGGAAGGGCGTGTGGGGAAGTCAAAACATCACGCGCCCATCCTGTTTGGGACAGTCCATGTCCTGTGGTGGTGCCCTTAACTCCTAAACACACACACAGATACACGCCGATGCACATTCACACTCCGGCTAATCATCCCATATGTGCTAACAGTATGCTGGAGCGCATTGTGAACGCACGCAGGAGGCAGAACAGGTGCACACCTGTTACACATTGAAGCGCATGCATAGCGCACACCTACGCAGACTGAGGAGTAAATGAAGATCAAATGAAGATTTGCTTTTGTGCTTAACATTTTCATGCATTAAAACACATGCAAAAAAAAAAAAAAAAAGGTGCCGTAATGCGTTTGATTCTCTGCTATTAGCATTTATGATGGAATATATTCAAAGGGTCTCGGAGCAAATTGGTTTTTATCCCGTTTGACAAATATCTGCTACCTGCAGTTCATCACTCAATATTTCAAAAAGCATTTACGCCTACATCGACACTGATATTGCTAATTAAGTAAAATAAAACCTTTAGTTAGATAATAGCTACAATAATGTGCTGATATGTGTTTTTAAACTCATTTTTTTATGATTGCAAATACCTAATTTTTAAAGTTTTGCTTTGTTTTTGTCCCCAGAAAACTAAAGGAGGAGGCTGCCACAGAAGAGTGTCCCCTGTCAGCCAAGACACTAAAGAATGGCATAACATCACACACACTTCTGGTAATTCTCTACTGTTCTCATACACATGCATTCACCCTAACCCTACCTCTCTTGTGTGTATATTCTTATTATGTTATTGATGAATTCATGGACCTGCCTATCTATTTACTTATCAGCAGTCACCAGGTTCTTTCTTCAGAGACCCTGGGGAACGGGAGCATTGTTACTAAATGACAATGTTCCTGTTGCCCCAGTGCAGTGACCCAGTAACCTCAGATTGCATCCAAAATTTGAGATTATTGCAGTGTATATGGGGCTCTTCCAACCCCTATCAGGACTCATAAAAAGAAATATTTAAGTAGATCCCATACTACCACTCCCTGCCCCTAACCCGAACCCTCGAACCTCCAAACCCTAACTCTAACCACATGCATTCACACATATGAACCTGTTAAGTAAACTAATACCGTTTGTCTATTTCTTGGCCATTTTCCAGATCTGGTCAAGGTCATGTTACAGTTGAAGATAATTATGCACAACATGCAAATTTAACCTTTCCTCCAGGTTTTTAAAGTTGTGACTCCTCTTAAGTCATCAGTTCCATTCACTATCTGTATCTCTCCTTCTCTCTGTGTTTCGTACTGATAGAGGATGGATTCTCCGCCAGAGTGTGTGTTGTCTCTTTCTTGTGAGCAGCCCCAGTCTCCCCCGACACTGCCGTCCCTGGACCACAGCCCCCAGGCCTCTTCTCCTCACACCCAGCTCTCTCTACCTGACAGCCCGGTCGTGCTGCCCATTCAGAGCCCCGAACCTTCCCCCCAGAGCCCGGACACCACGCCTTATTTCCCCCTCTCTCCCTTCCCCCTCCACGAGGACAACAACAACAATCACCACGATATTGATGAAGAAGATGACGAGGAAGGATTGGATGGAGTACCTCCATCTCCGACCCCTGCGGTGGCTCTGTTCCCAGGAGGAGGGGGACAAGAGGCTGGGTGCAGCCCTTGTTTGGACTCCTCTCCTCCAGCCACACCATCCGCTCCGGCCCTTGGGTTTGGAGCCCTGGAGCTGGCCCTCTCATCTGGGCCGAGTGGAAACTGCAACGACGAGCTAGACCTCCAGCTGTTTCAGAAAGATACTGTCACCAGGGCGATACCTGGAGTGGGAGCGGCTTCACCGGGGCCGGCGCTCAGGTTTCCCTGTCATGTATGTGGGAAGAGATTCCGATTCCAAAGCATTTTGTCTCTTCACGCCCGAGCTCACAGTCTGGACCGAGACCGCCGAGCTTCAGCCCTGTACCGTACTGGACTCCCCTCAGCACCTCTAAAGCAGCACCTCAAAATCCAACAGAACCACAAAGACTTAATCCCGAATCACAGAAGTCACCCAAACCAGCGTATACTGCCAGGGACTCTCATCCAGCATCTCACAGAAGAAGAGGATGATGAGGTCAAAGGTCTAGATGACGGCCTACACACAGACCAGAACCCAAACTTTTTGCTGGATGACAGCACACCTCTGACCCCTCCACTTACAGAGGACCCTGTTTCTGTGACCCCTCCCTATTCCTCGACCATTGGGGAGGGTGCGTCTACTCCTTCAGCACCCACGTTTCGCTGCCACGCCTGCAAAGGAAAATTCCGCACAGCTTCGGAGTTGGCACGCCACGTCCGCATTCTCCACAACCCGTATAAATGCACTCTTTGTCCTTTCTCTGCCAGCCAAGAGGAGAGCCTGGCATCTCACTTGCAGGAGTGCCACCCTTCCCCTGAGGTACCTGCTCTGCCGCCGGCCTTCAATTCCAGGGCGGTCATTGCAACCCCAGATACTCCTGTGCCCACCCCAACCCATACCCCAGCCCCGACCCCAAGTACCCCACAGGTGACAGTGGTAGCTACAGCAGCTGCGTCCCCTACACTGCCAGCATTTCGCTGTGATACTTGTGGACAGCGGTTTACCCAGTCTTGGTTCCTGAAGGGACACATGCGAAAGCACAAGGACTCCTTGGACCATAAGTGCCAAGTATGCGGCCGTGGCTTCAAAGAGCCTTGGTTCCTCAAAAACCACATGAAAGTACATCTCAACAAGCTTGGGCTGAAGGCCGGGCTGGGAACCCTTGGGGGACCGGGAGGTGCAGAGCAGCAAGCCAAAGGCTCTGCTAGTAATCAGTCTCTCAACGCCCTCTATTCAAGCCTCCTTCTGGCCCAGCAAAGAGGTGGGAGAGGTGGACAAGGAAGATCAGAGAGGGAAACTGGAAGCAGAATGGGGATGGGCTCGAGCAAGTCAGCCATCCTGGGATACCTCGGGTTGCCCAGTGATGGGAGTGGGGCCAGCTGCATGGAGAGACTTCAAGCAGTGGCTCAGGTGGCAGAGATGGGCAATGGTGGTGGTGGTGGCTCAGGAGAAGGAGGCCCAGGAAGAGGAGGGGGAGCAACTAGAGGAGGCGGCACAGGTGAAACTACCGCATCAATCTCAGAAGGAGGTGACCAGGCAACTTGGTGGCAGCTGGTGGCTCGCAGCCTGGCTGTAGCTCAGCAGCAGCAGCAGAGGCCCCAGCAGCGAGGCCAGCAGCACAGCCAGCGAGGCCCCGGTCGGAGCTCTGTGATCACAGAGGCCGAGCAAGTCAGAGCCTACCTCGGAGGCCTGGATCCAAGAGAGGAGTCTGGCGGAGCTGGAGGGCCCTGGGAATGCCCAGACTGTGGAAAGCTATTCCGCAGTCTGCAGCAGGTGGTGGTTCATGCTCGTGTTCACACTCAGAGGCCCCAGAAAGGAGGCGGCGGCGGCGGCGAAGAGGAGGGGAGTCGCAGAGCAGCAGGGCTTGGAAGAGGAGGCAGCGGTGAAGTGAGACAGGAATCTCAGCTACACGGTGGCGGATCCCAACAAACAGGGGAAGTGAGACAGGAATCAAAACTGCACAGTGGTGGATCACAACAAGCAGGAGCAGCTACGGGGTTTCACTCTGTCATCTCAAGCTTCAAAGGTACACTCACGTGCGCTTTTCCTCTATTTCGTCTTTTGGGGTCTGTTTGTTTGCTCACATGTAATGGTGTTTTTATCACAAGAGCATATTATTTTCATACTGTTTTTCTTCAGTTGTAAATAGAAGCTATCATGGGGCCGTTCACACCAGCTGTTATCTTTACATTTTTCTACACTTGCAGGAGAAAATGGCCTGACAGCAGTCTCCTCCATACCTTCAGTTCCCACCAGGGAGCGAGTGCGTGGCAGAGGGATAAAAGACTGCCCCTACTGCGGTAAAGCCTTCCGCTCTTCACACCATCTCAAAGTGCACCTGAGAGTTCACACAGGTGAGAAGCTGCTGTGAGTTTAACAAACCACATTTACTTTATTTTAACCTCTATAAATCCCTGGAAAGGTTTCATTATGCATCCTCACTTTAGCAGCGCTACCTTTTTTTCTTTTTTACAAGTTCACCCCAGAGAGCTGGCCAGCGCTAATCATAGCCCTCTACTGCAGGCAGCCGAGCAGCCCCGCCGGAGCAACTCCTGGTTAACTGCCTTGCTCGAGGGTGTATTAACAGTAGTTGTTGAGGAAAAAAATCAAGCCACTCCAGGGATTCAATTTGGTAAAATCTCAGTAGAAAGCTCACTTCTCTCACTAGCCAATCACTCCCAAAAAAGGTACAGAAAACACTTAATTTTCCCCTAGTAATTAACTCTTTTTTGGCAAGTTCATTAACTCAAAATTGTGCAAAGTAATTTGTTTTTTTAAGGTAAACTATATTGAATCCCGGTGTGGGGGGTTCCAACCCATGTTCGCCCCATGTAATTGTGGGTTTTCTCCGGGTGCTCCGGCTTCCTCCCACAGTCCAAAGACATGCAGGTTAATTGGTGACTCTAAATTGTCCGTAGGTGTGAATGTGAGTGTGAATGGTTGTCTGTCTATATGTGTCAGCCCTGTGACAGTCTGGCGACCTGTCCAGGGTGCACCCTGCCTCTTGCCCAATGTCGGCTGAGATAGGCTCCAGCCCCCCTGCGACCCCTAACAGGATGAATGAATATAATGATTCTCACATAAGCAGGACATCATGAGTATATAGTCACAGATTTCACCTTGATAGCATTTTTTTTTTGCCTTTAATCTCACAGATTCACATTCTCTGATCTTTGAAACAAGTGAATCTGTAATTGTTCTTAAATTTACCTCACATAGTTTCTCAATAATTCTGACCGTAGAGCAGAAACACAGGACACTCCAGCAGACTCTAACAGGCTTTACCCAGACTTTAAAAAAAACCCAAAACCAATGAAAATGAGAAAAAAAGCCACATACTGAATTTCTGGTGATAAGTGAGTAGGATTTTTAATGAAAATTGGGAACTCTCACAGCACTCACTCACACTCTTAATTAATGATCCATATTCATAAGACTTTATCAGCACGAGTCATTGCCGTTTTTTATTATTTGCCTTCTTCACTTGATGTATTTGATCAAAATTAAGACCCCTCTTCCTTTTTTTTGAGATGCCACCAATCTTCAAATGAAAGGTAACTGGAGCACATCCAAGTCTTTCCAGCAAGACGTTGCCCAAAATGCATTCAATGAAATCTATTTGAATATTGCCATTATGAGTAATCGTCTATAGCTGACAGGACCTATCACATCACAGCTGTATTATTCATGATAGCGCACAGCTCTTTCTCTCTCGTGCACTATTGCTTCTCTGTGCCATCAAGTGATTACCACATGGTCAGTAATTTAAATGAAGGCATCAAATTATAATAATGCTCTCTTGATATTACTGTCCTCTTGAGATTATTACCCCTTGAGACTTATATCCCATTTTTTTTTTTTTTTTTGCTCCGGCAACAAAATCAAATTGTTCACATTTCCGCATGTACATCTGCATTCATCAACAGAGCTATGTTCCTCTTGTGTGTGTTTTTTTTGTTCTTGTGAATAAGATCATTTACGCTTTTCATATGTAATGCATTTCCTGCTGTTGATGTGCCTCCAGCATGATGCCCCCCCCCCTCTCCTTTTTCTCTCCGCCAGCAGTGTAATTTTTTAATCAGTGATGGAATACTGCCATCTCCCTTTAAAATGCACAACTACAGCTCCCACTCAACACTGTTTAAGGGACCATGCCAGTTGTTAAGCAAGTCACTGCTCACCATTTCTTCAATAAATGCTGTACTGTTGCAGTTTTTTCATATATAAAAATGTATACATGAAAAATGGTTCAAGTTTGCGCAAGTTGTAGTAATAAAACACTAAAAATCAGTGGTTCCTTTAAAAGGTATACTAGGCAGTTGTTGTTTACTATTTGTAAAAATGCTCGTCAGCGAAAGTAAAGTGGAAGCCAATCCCAGATTCGCTCTCGTTTGGCGTTTTGCCTCGCTATATTTGCATATTTTGGCACTGTGATTCTTGAATGCGTGCTGCTTATAGTATAGCACCTGGTCACTACTGTTACCTCTCTCAGTGACAGCTTACCGGCTCCGAACTGTAGTTGGCTTATTAACTTAAGGCTTATTAACATTAATTAGCTTGGCTCGTTATTAGCTGGCAACTTGCTTTTTGCAGTCCAGACCAATCTGTGGAAGGACGGATGGCAAGGCGTCCAGGTGCCATTCACCAACAATGGCTTTACCGCAGTCCTTTTATGAGGTTAAGATGTAGCCCTGAGCTTTTCTAGACACTTAACTCTGCTGACTATCATCACTCTTTGCTACATGCTTCTTTGCCATGATACACCGAGCGAGCTACTTCCCTGAAGTAGGCACTGAAGACACACGTCACACCCTCACAGGTTACCCACAAGGCCACTGCCCTTAAAGGGGACAAAGGGTGAGCTGGTAACAAGGGGGAGAACATGCCCATAAACATCCCGAGCACAGATAAATAAGATGAAAATAAGAAAATAGACCACTACACACTTCTAGTGAGTCATAAGTGATGATTGACAGGGATTACTTCTGTATGAGTCTCACCACGATGTGGCGCTAACAACAAATACTTCCGGGCACACAACTGACAATTGATTGGAATTGTGGACATATGTGAAATCTGCACACTTGTTTATTTCTGCTGTCATTGTCAGCTGTAACTGTCACGTTTAAAGATATAAATTTAAACACGATGGTCCAACCTGTGCTTAATTTTATACTTACAGTAGCGCATGTTCAAACTGATTTTGATTTGTTTCCTAGGTGGGCCATTTATAGGAGGGTAAAAGTAACCAGTCTGGGCAGTGTTTCCTCAGCGCCATTTGATTTTATGTACAAGACATTGGTGTTTTCTATTCAGAAAATTGGGATTTGGTCTGTACATTGTTTTTCAGGAAAATCCTACATAGTATATCTTTAAAGGAAAACTTAACTTGCAAAATGATCGTTCTTATATAATTACCCACACTGAATTTGTGAAGACAACTTGCCCCCATGGTGAATGAAGAATCCAAAAACAGAGAAGAGTTTTCATGAATTGGAGTAAAAGGGGGTCCTGTTTAACGAAATGAAAACATCCTTTTAAAATCTCTTACAGAGCTTGTGCAGTAAAATACAAATCTCATTTGTCCAGTGATATTCTCAGTGCTTTCCAAACATGACATAACATAACATAACATAACATTTATCTTTACAGACCAATACCATTTCCCCACCCTTACTTTGTTCGTCTTATTGTGTCTAGGTGAGAGACCCTACAAATGTCCCCACTGTGACTATGCGGGCACCCAGTCAGGCTCGCTGAAGTACCACCTCCAGCGGCACCACAGGGAGCAACGCAACGCTTTGTCAGCCTCCTCCAATTCCTCCTCCAGTGGTCTCACCTCCACCATCAACAGTCTGACCTCTGGAACATCTGGGCTGGCCAAGCAGCGCAGATCACAGCTCAATCACTGCCCGGTGAACCGAGGCCCAACCGACGCCCCCACCTCTCGGCCCGGCCAGCAGTCCTGGCTCTTGGGGCTCCCAGACCAGCGGGAGCATCGGAAAGCCTTGGCAGCTCTAAGGGATGTCGACTTGGAGACCCAGTACAGGTATCTGTCTGGGGTGATGGGGGCCCTTTACCAAGGTGGAATGGAAGGAGGCTGGATCAGGGAGTCTCCCCCGCCAAAGGCCCCTAAAGTGTCCCGTCGGAAGCCTCTTACTACCAGCCGAATGGTTCAGCCGTCGAGTGACAAGGACGGACCTGCGTCTTCAACCCAAGAGGGTGGGTTTGAACCCCTGGATCTGTCCCGTCGCCCCTCACCTGGTCTTGGAGGGATGGAGGAGGATGGGGGCATGAGTGTAGGGGAGGGAGGAGGTGTCAGTGGCGGGGATGGGATTGGGGATAGTTCAACAGGGGTCAAACTGAGCCAGTGTTTGTTCTGCCCTTTCCGTACGTCCTCAGCGGAGCTAATGGCCATGCACCTCCAGGTCAACCACACCAGTAAATCCAGGCGCAAAAGAGCCCCCTCTACTGCCTTGGATGATGATGGAGCCCCAAAGGCCACCAAGCCCCGCATGGATCAGCCTGATCTCGACTCTCTGACAATATGGAGGCATGCGACAGAGGCAGAGTCCCACGCACCTTTGGGGGAATGGTCTTCAATGCAGGCCAAGACCCTGAACGGGCTCTCTGAGGATACAGAGGACCATCTGGACGACATCCTTGACCACCCGGACGTGGCCTCTGTATCCAAGAATGTTCGAGACGGTCTGGCATTCAAGGGGAAGATGGAAGGGGATGAGGAAGAGCAAGAGGAGGAGTTGGAAGAGAATTTGGAGAACAGCAGTCTGGAGGACTCAGAGGACCAGGATCTGAGGATGTCTCTTGCTCTTTCACCAGCTCTGAGCTCCAACCACATGGTGGGAGAGGAGGAAAGAGTCTTAACAGATTAATTTGGGATGACACCGTTTAAATTGGAGAGCTGGGTTCAATGTTTTCAACCACATTTGACACGGGATTGAAGAAGGGGCAGGTAGCTTTGAGAACGGAGGATTCTTGACCCCTGAGGGTTTGGAAAAGGACAGAGAGAAACATCACAGCTGTTATTTCCCCCCTGACATTATTCGTCTACTTCAGTTCTGACAGTGTGGTCATCCACAAAATAAACTTCCTGTACAAAAGAGCATAGATGCATCTTTTCGGGATTTTGTAGGCCACTTTCTATTTTTTTTTTTTCCAAGCTTCACTCCAAGATGGATGAATTTTTAAGGTGATCTCCTGTTTGATAAATGAAAGGAACATGTTTAAGATCTAAGGCATAATTCCTGCATCATTCCACATTTATTCCACATTAATAATATTGGACTGTATATCTCAGACTACTATACTGACCAAGCTAAAGCCAGCTGTGAAGAGATGCTCTCCTGACTGACCCCTGGACAGTTTGAAACCTCAAACTTCAAGTTCCTCCTCAACCTACACGGACGCGGAGGAAAGTTTAGCCAGAAAGGTTTCAAGCTGTGCACCTCAGCTAAGCTATGTGGTATTAATTTAAGGCATGAGGTAACTGTTGCAGGCCATGTGCTTTCCCTCAACTATATATCACTGCCTTGTTTGTCTGAAAAGTGTTTCGACACGATTGTCCTGAAGAATAACTGAAAGAAACGTTTGTAACTTTTTTTCTTCTTTTTCAGTTAGTGCCTGTTCATGTGCGTTGTCAAGAGAGTCTTTGGTATTCCTGCGCATCGAGGCTCCGATAGGTCACTCATTTTATCTGAATATACAGTTTAAAACAATTTAAGTACAGTATATTTGTTAAAAGTGGTTCTAGGGTGTTGTGAATAGTTAAGTTGTAAAAGAAATGCTACATCGTAGCGCCACGTCCTCGACGTAGACGGCGGACGTTTGTGGCTAAGCTTGAAAAGAAAACAAAAAAAGTAGGTGATATACATAATGTGATGAAAAAAGGTCAAAGGCTGAGTGATAAAATGGGGTCAAAATTCAGTGTTTACAATGGCGCCGAATGCGGGTTGGGTTGTGAAGGCAACGTAGATGCGTGGATAGGAACAAAACTCAGAGCGAGAGTCCGTTCGAGGGCCGTAGCCTCCGAAAACAATCAACTGACATTATTTTAAAGAGACAGAGACTTAGCAACTGTGTCAAAAAAGGAACAATTTCTCCACAGGAGAAAAGATACAAGGTAGAGACCGAAAAAGAAAGCAGTACCCCTGCCAAACAGGACTTAATCTGAGAAACAAACTGTACTCTTGGGGGTATGGTGTCTTTTAGATGAGTAGATTCCCTCTCTTCTTCTTCTTTTTTTTTATAAGAAAAGAAAAGACAATGGTAGGAATAATTATTAAAACACTAACAAATGCATAGACATCCCAGTAGAATATGTGTAGCTTTTGTAAAGACAAGAAAAAAAGCAGACTTTTGTTTATTTTCATTTCAAGATGCTTACAGAAAAAGGTTATCAATATAGGTAATATTGATTATAATGTTTGTGAGCTAAGACTAGTTGGAATGTCTATACAGAGCACTGTGCAAGGTTTGAGTTCCCAAAGTAGTTGTTTTTATTTTGACTTTTATCGATAGACCAAACGTTTTTTCAATGGAAGTTGTCACTTTCTGTTGTCGTTTTAAATGTGTAAAGCTGTGGTTTCCATAGATTTACCCCATCGATTAGTGGAGAACGGTCGATCAGCTGTATCAAATATCTAACCGTTGAACTGGTTGTTAAATTAAGTTCACATTCAAAGTCTTTTTTTTTTTTGTGTAAACATCAACACGTCCAACACATTCTCACTCCAACCTTGTCACACATTGATGTTTGGGTCATGGACTTTCCACGCCTACATACGACGTAAAAGGTACCCTTCGTGCGTTGGTTGTTGACGTTGGAGCACAGTGTCAAGTTCTGCCTGTTACATGCATTGTCTTCTTTCAAGATACACTTCCGTTTTCACAGGAAATATACTGTTTACATACAGCCTCTCTTTGCCCCGCCAATTGACATTTTGTTTAAACTTCAACAACTAACACATGTGGTTAGGTAAAGGCAACAAAAGCTCAAGGCTAGGTCTAGAAAAAGCAGAACAGAGTTTGGCTTTGTAATCTTACGGGATGCAAACACCGCTCTCGAGGTGAAAGTAAGTACTTGCTGGACCCATCCACCAACCCTCCCAACCACCTTACTTGGACTTTAACTTTAGTTCTTGTGCTCCTTCCCGCTTGGCGCTAACTATAATGGCAACCGACCGCGTATCATGCCAACGTTAAAGGACGACTTTTTGCCTGGCTCTGGAGGTCACTGCCAAAAGCGGGATTTCGATGACTTTGGCAACACATTCTTACACATCCGACCTTGTCACATATCCATGTTTGATTATGGACGTTCCACATCCACATATGACGTGCAAAGTACCCTGGGTGCTTCCGTATTCACAGTAAATTTACCTTTTACATACAGTCTCTTTCAGAATAAATCCACAATATCTGCGAATGAAGTGTTTTTTCCTTCAACAGACAACGTATGTGGTTGGGTTTAGGAAAAAAGAACAGGGTTCGGCTTTATAATCTTATGGGACGAGAACACTGCTTTCTCAGGTGGAAGTCTGTGTTTGTTTGACCCATCCACCAACCCTTTGGAACACCCTACTTGGACTTTTGCCGCCTTAACTTTCGTTCTCGTCCTGCTGCGTTTCCCCCTGATGCCGCCGACCACCATTACACTATATCGGCATAACGGCCGTATCATGCCGACATTAAAGGACGGCTTTATTCGTCTGGGTCTGATGCTGAAAGTCGGATTTCGACGACTTTGGAGTGAGACCGGGTTGACATGTTTACTGCTATAAATGAAAACAATTACTTGCCATTAATTCTTGGGTTTTAAATGGGAAAAAATATAAAGTGAGACAGTACACTCTAAAAAATATTCATTCAGTTGGTCAAAATCAAAACATCTTTGATGTAAAATAAATAAGTTAGAATACCTTAAACATAGGATTTGGATAAATATTAAGTTGGTTCAACTTAATTAAGCTTTTCGATGTTGAAGGTCTAAGGCCCAGAGTTGGACGTACTTAAAAAGATGCAAGCAAATTGTTACCTTAATTTCTTTAAAGTTGAACCAGCGGATTCTTCGTCACGTCGTCTAACAACCACTATTTATCTCCTCCGACTACTTCTTGATGGGGTATTCTATGATTGCAACCTCACCTTAATGTGCATTAATGTGTTTAAGTTCCTTTCTTTAGAGCACCTTATGAGTTTCGTAGTGAAAAGTCCCTTAGTGGTGTCTCCTTAACAACTACTGTCAATGCCATCGTGCCTTCTGTTTCAAGCACTTCCTGGTGTATTTTGTAAAACTCACCAAAAGCACTTAGCCTATATCTACACACTCTTTTCTTCTTCCTCACTGTCTCCCCCCCTCCCTTCTCCTCTTTTCTCGTCCTCTTCTCCTTCATCACCTCAGAACCATTCCCTTAATCTTTTTCTCGTGTCTTTACCTCTTGACCCCTCTCTCCTGAGGGAAGCTGTTTTCATACCAGACCTCTCTCTACTGTTCAGGCCTGTTCGGCCTTAAACAAGGTCACTAGGCCTTATTACAATCTAGCATGGCTAGACTCTTGAAAGAATGGACTACCTAACCTTTAGACGAGTAACATAGATGTAGGGTTAGTCTACTTTTGGTCTTTATACTAATCCTTTGTAAACCAAAGCCCAAGTCTAATGAATATTATATTTAATCTCATAAATGTGCCAAAACATGTCCGAGGTGACACTAAAGCTCAACTTGAGAAAACAAAATAATTCACTTCTCTCTTTCCTCTTTCTTTAACCCATCCTCCCCTCTTCTCTTTCTCCGTCTTTCTCTCATGCTTGCTCTTCCTCCATGTCGCTCTCTCGTCCGTAAACTGTCGATCTCTAGCACCACTTGAAGGTGACGTGTACTATCTGGTATTGAGGCCTTTATTAGATTTTTATTTCAGTTCGTGTGGTGTTTGTTCAATGCCGTTGAGATGGAAAAATGCTCTTCTTATAATGATAATTATTATTGTTTTGGCATTATGGTTAAAAAGCAAAACAAAACAAAACAAAAAAAAGAGACATGTGTTGTTGAATGTTGTACAGATAGCACTAGAGATGTTGTGTTTTTTTAAAGAGAGCACAAACCTGAGTGATGGTCCCTTCTACTCCTCCCACCGGCAGATGGGAATAAAACAGCCTGCCAATCAATCTAGATGTCTAATGACAAAAATGTCCTCGGTGATGACAGATTTTCAAAACAAATCCTTTTGTCTAAGTAGCGTTCTTCTCTGGAGATTTGAATGTAAAAAGGCAGCCCTCGAGTCAAACTCTACTCCCAAATTTTTTCGCACACAAAGCAAATCCTCTCTGAAAGACTGAAGCAGCACTTGAGCCAATATCCTTACTCTTCTGAAGGTATAGTTTGATTTCAGAGTTACGTTTTTGCCTGTTTACTAGGAAACATATGGGTGACTAGAACGTATCCATAAGCAGTCTGTACAGTAAGTACGTCAAACAGGAAGTTAAACCCACTTTGGCTCATGTATTCATGGGATCAGTAGTCTTTGAAAACTGCTGAAATACACCTTAACATATTTCCAAAGATTTATAATTGGTCTATTTCAACCTCTTGTTAAATTAAAAAAGTGTTAATAGAGGTGATAATTTCACATAAACACGTGAGATGTTGTCAAACTTCTATTTTTGTGTGCCACCAGCCACCGTGCAGGAAGATAAAATTGTTCCAAAATCCCCAGTGGTAAAGGCGTATTTCCCAGTTTTTGAGAGAAGCTCCTGGTGATATGGAAGCAAAAAAGAGACATGAGTATTTTGATTTTAATTTGAACAGCCAATGAATACTTAGCATTGAAAATTAAACACCATTGAATTCATAGAATTGAAATATGTCTCTTTGAAAACCAGGTACCTGAATGTATTTGTTCTGAATTTACCCTTTTTGGAATAAAAATATAACATTTCTTGATCTGCAATTTTAAAAGCTGAATTTGGATCATTTTTTCAATGTAAACAAAATCAGATCAAAAACTTCAAGCTTCAGAATTGCAATAGATAAATTGAAATGACATAAAATTATATAAATTAAAATGACATAAAATAAAAATAGATTCAGTTTGCTGAAATCTGACTAGTCTAAATTCAAATATCAATGTTTATTTACAATCACTTGCACATAAATAACAGAAACCAGATGACTTACTGGAGTCCCATTGTTCTCCCTGGTAGTCATTTTTGGATTTGAATTTTCTAACCATTTTTTGTGCTCTAATAGGGCTGAAGTCGGTTCTTTTGCATTTAAAATGTTGCTCGTGGATTTTTTTTTTTCATTGAGAAACCCAGAAATTTTTTATCTGAATTTGTGAACAATGAAAAAAAATATATATATTCAAATTCAGCCTTTTGCAAATCAAGAAATTCAACCAGTTTTCATCCCAACTGATCAAATATTGATGCTTTGTTAGTGTCAAAATGTAGTTCAACATTCCAACATTAAAAAAAAATCATGGTTTGACTTTAAACAAATACAGTTGTTACTAATGTAATGTAACGTCAGGTGACATGTCATGAGTAAAGAGTGTAAAGTATATCAGTGCTGAGTTAAGTGGTGTTTAAATTGAAATATTTAGTATTCACGTACTTGCTTCTGTACACTTCCACTGATTGAGCAAACTACCGTCAAAGTTCGCAAGACGACGTAACAGTGCATCGCTGAGTTCGTCTGAGTTTCTTAAATGGCAAAAAATCTCCACAAAGCAAACTATGCCTTTACATTTGCACTTGATTTCAGCTGAATAAAATGTGGCTCCCTTTTCAAAACATGTGAAAATTTGCACCTTATCTCCTGATTGTGAATCAGATAATTTCACCAAAAGCAGAACGATTTAGTGGCTATCATGTGCTGACCCTCCACACACAGCATCTGTAGGTCTGATTGTTTTGAAGGCGTCGTTCATTGTGAAATGACAAATCTTTGCGAGCAGAGGGGGCCATGCTGGGTTTGGGCTCTTGTGTAGTTGACTGCCATTGCAGTGAGGGAAAACTGATCTAACATAGTAGTGACTAATATGACTTTGTGGACAGATAAAAAAAAATAAAAATAAAACACATTAGAAATAAATAAAAACATGCAAAATAACTTGCTGTCTCTGTTTTTCATGTCTTTTTACACCTGATACCGTTTCACTCTTAGGTTTGAAATACTCAAGATGGTAAACACACCATATGATGACATCATAATCCCAAGACTCCTGACCAATCAACAACCCTGAATATGTATTTATTGCTTGTAAAATGTGTTCATGTCAAGAGAAGTTGAGGACACATTTCACAGCTTGAATCAAACAGCCTTTAGAGGAGGGAGCCCTCTTGTGGCTTTAAGTAGAATTGCAGGAATTAAGAGGGACTCAATCATCCCCGACTGACTTGATCTTTGTTTCTGCTCCGAGGTTATAGAGGAAGCTCTAAAGGTGTTACAGTGGTGAACAATTCAATTTGAGAATGAGTGTAACAAGGAGAATGAGTAAGCGTCCCTTGAGAACAGTTTGTTACATCATGTAATGCTAGAAATTGGGGAATTCAAAGAGGTCTTATATATATACACTCTTTCATTCGTGTTTTAAAGTAATCCCATTCAAGTCAGATGAATAAACCTATTTTTTATAGTAGAAATATTTCCTCCGAACTCAATCATCTTGTCAAACCGTGGGTTTTATTTATACTCTTTGTAGACTTGGGCTTAAGTCTGACTCAAGTCACAAATCTGATGGCTTTAAATTCAGCTTGACAAAATAAAAAAGGACTCATAACTTGACTTGGAAGTTGACACCAAAGACTCATGACTGGACTTTAGGCTTTTGACTTGAAAATACTTGATACCTTACCCCAAATCCAAAGATTAAAGCTCGTTATTTAAAAGGTGAGCCAAAAACCAATTAATTGGCTATTCATTTCCAGCACGTCGACACTTAATTCTCCAGGTCAACTTTGTTTTAACCAACTCGACAGCATCCAGTCAAGTAGCAGGAGAGAACCCCAGGAATAACTAAGGTTACATTACTGAGCACCAGTTACTAAAGATGATACCAAAGATAAGTCTGTTCATACGAAAACTTTAGGTTACCAGGGTAACCCCGGTTCTCTGATAATCTCGCTCGGTATCTCACTATGGGAAGCACTTTGGTCAGGCCTGAAGGCGGAGACGTAACAACTACCAACCAACTTATTTTAACAAATAAATACAAAATTCAAAAAGAAATTACAATTTTTGTAAATTTAAAATCTCATTATGATGTTGTTAATGTCATTACCTTTGGTAAAGAGCTCCTTATGACTTGTTTAGGACTCAAAATTCCTTTCAAAACAATCACTATGTTAACATGCACAAAATATTCCATGGTTTGCCCTTATTCTGTGAAGACAATATTCCACCTAAGCTGTTGACGTAACTGATGTGTTCGACTAATATTCATGTGTACATTGTTTACTCTAATTAATGTGCCCTAACATGTTATCATGTAAATATATGGAAAAGTGGAACGGCTGGAGCCGCCAGTGCCAGTTTGCTTGCAAAGCATCAAAATGGGATATCAGAAATTTTCACTAGTGGCAAGCTTGCTGGACTGTGCGAACGCAGCCTCCCTCTTTCATTCCTTTAACCACCTTCTTGAACAGGTTTGCGATATTTGCACAAACCTGCTGTTACCTGTGTTTAAACGTAGGTGTGTTTCTTCTCCTTCTTCTCCTTCCTCAGAAATGTGGGCTTTTCTTTTGGGCATGCATGTCTAAATGTTGGCAAGAGGTTTATTGTAGTTTGAAGAAGTGGACCTGAAGGCTTGAATGAAATGATGGCTGAGGCGGGCAGGGAATAGCCAAGCAGAGCAGGCAGATTAGCTGAAGGCAGAGCAGTACGAATCTGGAGGCAGAAGACAAGAACAAGGCTGGACGTGGCAGGTCATGGTTGAGGCCGCGACATTCAGATGGTAGGGTCAGAATTTGGTGTAAACAACATGAAAGCATGGATCCATCCTGCCTTGTATCAACGGTTCAGGCTGCTGGTGGTGGTGTAATGGTGTGGGGGAGATTTTCTTGGACTTGAACCGGCCACCCTCTGAAACACAACCCAAGTCCCTATGACCGAGCTACTGGTGTGTCTGGAAGCTCCCATTGTGTTAACAACTCACAGGTTAATAGAGACAACTCTAAATGAGCATGTGGCCTTTGTATGAAGTTGTCACCCATCCATGTACCTCAGCTGCGCCTGGCTGCAGCAGAGATGTTGTCAACTATAAAGCCCACTGCAGTTTTGTTTGTGTCTTCAGGCATCAACTAATGAATCATTTCCTAATTATCTGTATCTGGAGAGAGTTTACAGCAGCCTCCAAATCCCCAGCCAGGAGTCTGGGAGTTCAGTGTGTGATGATTTATGACGCGACAGCGCCCTCCAGTGGAGAAATTGACTAAATGACAGGTTTGAGATGGCCATCTCTGAGTTATAACTATTAGTGGCACTAATAACGATATAAGTACATTAGGTAAACAATAGTATTCCTAATTGTGTAAGTTGATATTGTGTAGCCCACAGAAAGAAATGCAACCTGGGTTAAATCAGTAGAAAGCTTGCGTGAAGAGGATGTCACAGCTTTTTCTTTCAAAATAAAATGAAGTAGACACCCCAGATGAAAAGTGTAACATTTTTAACTCATAGAAAATTACTATAAATCACTATAAATCCTTCCCAGTTGCTTTCTTAGATATTTTTGTACTGCAAGTTTTGAGAAATGTTATGTTTAAACATGCAAATGAGGCAATATCTAATTAAAAATATACCGTTTGCATAAATCTCCAGAACAGAAATCTGAGCTATCTGATAATAAACCCCTACATTTTGGACATTTTCTTTCCTCTAGTCTGAAAGGAGACATGTTGTGGAGGCAAAATAGGCAAAACTGACCAGTGTCTCCCCTTAAATAGATAATACATGTTTGATAATGCAAGACAATTATGTTTTACTACAACTTAACACAGAATAATAGTCTTGTTTGTGCTTTTATACCCAGGCAGCCAAAATGACCTGCACTTGCCATACTGGAAGAAATAAGTCAGGCCACATCTGGTTGCCGGACGTGGCTGAGATTTGGGATGAATGATTCCCCAGAAAAAGGCCAAATCAACACATTCTCACTCCGACCTTGTCACATATTGACGTGTGGTGATAGACTTTACATGTCACATACAACGTGCAAGGTACCCTGTGTGCGTTGGTTGTTGACGTACGGGGACGCTGTGTCAAGTTCTGCCTGTTACATGCGTTGTCTTCTTTCAAAATACACCTCTGTTTTCACAGGAAATTTCAGTACAAGTCAGTACAACAAGGCAAGTTGACTTTTTTTCCCCCTTCAACAAAAACACATGGTTAGGTTTAGGAAAAAAGAACAGGCTGGCTTCAGAATCGTACAGGACACAAACACCACTCTCCTGGGTGAAAGTCGGTGTTTATTAGACCCATCCACCACCCCTCCTGCTCACCACCTTTAATAATACACCCTTGTCCCGCTGCGTTTCCCCCCTGACCGGCTGCCATTAAACTATAACAGCAACCGGCTGCGTATCATAACGATGTGACTGCCCAAACACTGGATTTTGACAACTTCAGACAGAGACCAGGTTCACAAAATGCACTGGTTAGAATCCAGCTGCTGGTACTGCCTTTAGTGATGGCCAAATGAAGCCTCATGAACCACTATCTTTATTTTATGACCCCACCAGATGGCGCTCTTGGTTTAAAGATAAAGGCTGAAGGACTGGCAATGAAGTGTGCTTTCAAACCTTTGTTGAACACACAGCGCCATCTGGTGGCTTCAGAAAATAAAGACAGTGGTCCATGAGGCCTCATTTGGCCATCACTGACCACCATCACTCGGCTGTTATCAAAAACGACCTGATCCACCCTCAGCCCAAACTTGGCATGCAGTAAGAAATAAGGCGGGCTCCATCTGGCTGCCGAACTCGGCTGAGATTTGGCCCCAGAAATGGGCCAAATACTCTGGCCAAATTCCAGCTGCAGGTACTGCTATCACTGCTTTGGCTTTAGTCCAAACTTGGCATAAGTTGGGCCGCATCCAGCTGTCAGAGTTGGTAGAGACTTGGGTGAGACTTGGGATGAATGACACCCCAGAACTGGGCCAATATACTGGCTGGTTTCTGGCTGCCGGTACTGGCATTGCATGACCGTTATCAAAAATGACCTGGCCTGGCCTTAGCCCAAACTTGGCATGCTGAAAGAAATAAGTCGGGCCGCATCCAGTTATCAGACTTGGTAGAGACTTGGTAGAGACTTGGAAGGGTGATGGTGTAATAAACATGTTTTATTTTGAAAGTTGTGAAAGGAAGTCCTTCATCACTTGGGGTTAGCTTTATAAACCTGGGATATAAAGCATTCAATCACTCCACTGTTGTTGAAAAGCATCAGCTCTGTTGCAGAGGGTTTTATAAAAAAGGTGCAAAACACTCAGAAGAAGGTTTTCTCTATACCTTTAATTTGTAAAACTACATGTCCATGTGAGCTTATGGACTAAATAGATTTCAAAGGAAATAAATTAATAAATATAAAACATCAATTAACACTACTCCGTGAAAGGCAGCGTTAAATGCTCCAGGGTTACCCTTCTTATTATGTGCCTATTAGCCTACATCCCTGTACTAGGGCAATAGTCTGCTCCCTGGTGACTGGTTGAGACTGAGTGGGCGAGACAAGAGAGAAAGGGAAGGAGAGGGAGGGAGGGAGGGAGGGAGATCCTGTTGCCCATGAACCGCACCGTTACAGGCACTAAAGCTTCCTTCCATCATCTCTACTGGAGGAGAACTGAGCATCACTCCACTTTGCCAGCCCGCCGCTGCTCGACTCGGGTCCTCGGAGCATCCACAGGCAACAAGACTGTTTTATCTGCTTCCCACTGCTCATCCAACACACACACACACACACACACACACAGACACACACACTGCAGCACTCTGTCTTCACGGCTTGGCTTCGGTTCTGACGCGGGCTGAACACGGAGAGAAGAAGAAGACTCAAGTCCACTCCTGCTGCAGAACTCCCTCCGCGCACGTTTCCAAGATGAGCGAGGTGAGTGCGCGCGCGATGCAAGGCATCAAAATCACGGTGATCGGGGTGCTTGAGATCGAGTTTGGTGCAGGCTACAAGTGCTGCAGTCGGGGGGTCATTTTTCTCTCCATCATATCAAACCTCTGTGTCCACATCATGCACCTGTATGGAATTAACCGTGTCATTTCACACCGGCAAGCATGCGCACGCAACCTGCTGTTATCTCTGCGCTCGCTCACTCATTCATTCACTCCACACCGTCATCTTTGGCCCCCTTATAAAAAAAAAAAACCCGCAACCAAGGTGCGGTTAAGAACAAAATGTTTTTAGCGCAGCAGCAGCAGCAGCAGCAGCGCTCTCCACTCGCGCTTGGCTTTGGTCCCAAGTCTGCGAGAAACACCGCAATGAGAGGCGAGCAGCAGCAGCAGCAGTGACACCAGCTCACATCGCCAGTGGGCACTATGAACATCTGGTGGTGATGGAGCATGAGGGTTTCCCCAAAGTAGGGTCCGGGGACCCGCGGGGGGGCTTGTGGGGGCTCCAGAGGGTCCACAAATTGGGATCTTGTGAATTTCTTACAATTAAACTCAGCACAAAATACCTGCATGACACATAAGACATAAGAAACTCCTTCCATGGGGCAGCAACATGAATCATTTTGTCAGCATCCAGGGAAAATTCCAAGACCCCCATTTCCCCTGCTGAGTCTTTAAAAGAAAGCTTACTTTGCATATAAAGTACTTTATTTGCTGCAGAACCGCTGCACACATCCCTTCAAACTGGCTGCATATGCATCATTTCTGTCCTTGCATAATAAAGTAGCTTTTTAATGATGGATACGGGGCTCAGAGCTGCAGGCGTCAAGGCTAATGGAGGAAGACTTGGGGAGTCGTTTTAATGTATAATAAGAGTAGGCTGTAGCAGTATTTATGGACACCCAGCTGGCTGTTGGTAATGCCGTAATGATGTGTGGCTGCAGCAAAGAAAAATACATGCTTTTTGTTCTTTGCAGTGGAGAGAACGGTCTCTGTAGATGTGTGAAAATGTGGCTTGAATGTAGTTGAGTTGTCTGCTAAAGCTCTGATGTCCAGGTTTGTGTGGTGACCCGCTGATAAAGAAAGGAATGATGTATAACTGCTGCAACAACTTGTGCAAAATTTGCCTGATATCAATGTGAATAAGGTGGAACCACTGTATTTATACGTTATATAACCTACTAACCACTCAAATGATCAATTCCACATTGATAAAGCCAACGTCCCCGTGGAGTGATTATTTTCACCCCTCTGTCACAGAAGTAGAGCATTGCTCCGGTGGGACCCTTCATTCCATGCATGTGCCGTATTACTACAGTCCTCGTTATTCTCTCCTCGGCCCCGCACAGACGGGAAGCGTCAGTGTCTTGATACGTAGCAGATGATGCCACTGTTGCACATGGGAGGTTCGAAATGTAAACACAGATTGATTGAACATCTGCTGGTCACTTCTGCAGTCCAGTGATAACTAGAGATCGCTGCGTTTCAGGCGCCTGGAAATGGCTTGAGCTAAACATGAGAGCTATGGTTGCTTGACGGACCGCTTAACGCCTTCAGGTTGGAGGAGGTGCATTTATAGATGGAGGTACAGTATCAGGTACAATTTGGAGAATCTTGTTGTGGTAGTTCCCACATTATAATGTCCTTTAATTTAAGGAATTTATAGCAGCTAAGCCTAAACTTAAAGCCACTGAAGGGCTGCATAGACAGGCTTACCAATTGACGCACTCACCTGACCTACTTCATCTTCTTCTTTGATGCATAATTTATTTATCACCGTTGTAGTTTTCTCTTAAGTGCAGGCATTCATGATACTGTGTCCATAAACCCTTCAAAAAGGTACAAATTTCACCATTACATTGAGCACCGTACTCCTGTCTTGACGTGGCCCAGCATTTCAGTCAAAGAACTGTGTGTGCTCCCCTGTCTAGCAATACCTAGCCCTCAGTGAATGGATCCTACCTTTATTGACAGATGCCCAAGGCAATACAGTGGCCCCTACAGAACAAATTAGCAACCTGTACAGGTTTTACACCATGGATGGCTCCCATAGAATTATTTGAATTTGAACTGACGTGATCAGCCGGTGGACAAAATGAATGAACAGCTAATTTTGTAGGGTTGTAACATCGATCTAGATGGGCATATTGATTCAATGATAAACGATCCAATATATAGATGCAAAAATAATTTAAACAGACTTTTTTAAGGTATGCCTTTATTTTGACGTCTTTGCCATTTCATCCAAGAAAAAAGACACACAAGAAAGCAGCCAAGAAAAAGACAAAAAGGATATTTACGTATCGATCGCAGGCCCGAATTGAATCAAATCAAAATCGTAGTAACCATATTGTTCTCCAAAGAATCGATATAATATTGTGTGTCATGAAACTTGTTCTGGTTCCAGAGGATTTGCTATTTTTCTTATGTGATAGCAACTCAATTATTTGATTTTTTAGGCTATCTATTAAAAAAAAAAACTATTTTAAAGCATTGACTTGGGCTTTAAGAAGCTGTGACAGGCATTTCCCCCTTTTCCTGGGCAGTTTTTAGATGAAACCCAGCAAACATTGAGACGCTGAATGACCGTGACATGAATGTTCAATCCAGACGTCTCGTTATAGGTAAAATTGTTCCAAGATGAAAGTGGTGCCGATATCTGGAATGTTACCTCACAATCAGCTAGACGTCCTTCCTGGGTGTCCTAGCAAAGTCGGAATATGATGTTAACGCTAACAAATACGCCAGCGTTGACTCACATGGGAGACAAACGTCGGTTTTAAGGGTGAAAGTCCTGTGCTGGATGCATTCATTCACCACAGCTTCCCATTAACGTAGACTTTGTCGATCTTTATACTGTGTAGAGCTGGACGATTTATCAATATTATATCGATATCAACAACCACTAATTTTCACTTGGGAGGTCGATGTTTGCTTCTGAGAGGATTATAAAGCAAAACCCTGTTAAGTTTACCTAAACCCAACTACGTGCTTTTGTTGCCTAACTTTAATCACCTGTGTGTGTTAGCTAAACGTAACCATGTACGTTCAACCTGGTCTCACTCCCAAGTTGTCGGCAGTGATGTGGCGTAAGACACTAACGAAAAAGGCGTCCTTTAACGTCGGCGTGATACATGGCCGGTCGCTATTATAGTTTAATGGCGCTCAGCGGCGTCAGGAGGAAACGCAGCAAGACAAGAGGGAGCGGTGTTCACTTAAGTTTATAAGGCCAACCCTGATTTTTTTTGGTGTAAACCCAACCATGTGCTTTGGTTGTTGGAGGAAAACAAAATGGCAGTTTGCATCGTTGTAACAAGCTGAAGGTGACATGGCACCCAGAATGTCCCCAACCAACGCACCCAGGGTACCTTGCATGCCATAACTGGGTGTAGAAAGTCCATGACCAAACGTCAAAATGTGACGAGGTCGGATAGATTGTGTTGCCTCACAGTTTTTGTCGTCTGACATTTTTGGCCAGGGACAAAACGTCACCGCCTGACTGATGTTTGCTAGAAACGATTGATGGTGTAATCGAGAAACAAATCAGCAGATTAATTCTGAATAGCGGAAAAATCTAGTTTTATGTTATTTGATTGCTTAAATATACTTATAAGGACTTTCATCCATGTTCTGTTCCTTTCCTTCAAGTAAAAACAGTCATTTCGAAAGGAAGATAAAAACATCATCTCCCTCCGACCATGTTTGGCCTTAAACGTTAAATTTTTCATAACCATCTAAATGCAGCGCTGTTGCTGTACAGCAGCTCGGGAGTCCATACAGCGCACACACATCTCTGGCGGCCCTGCGTGTCATCCTACTTCTATAGCACGCCATTTGGATGGATACAAGTTGAACCCCTGACCCTGTGCATTAGACTGCAGCCATGCCACAATCCCAGTGAATGGAGCATTAAGTGGAAAGCAAAAAGCCTTTCTTGCTCTTCACTTCGATTTTAAACCTACTCCCCTCGACACTGGAGAGAACAAACATGTACAAATTTACGTAAGAGACACATATGTCCACTTTGAGTCCACGCGGAGAGCAAACAGGACGTGATGAGCTCGCACATGACAGTTTGCTGAGCTTAAGTGTTCAACAATCAGTGATAGCATTCAGTAACTTATTACTACAAGAACGTCCCGCAGATAATCTTAATGTGCACTTCCTCTTGTTTTAATTTGCGGATGAAGCTGAGGGTGCGTGTCATAACTCCCCAGTGAATTCAGCCTATCTGCGAGCTACACACAGCCTCATTGAAGTAATGGCGATGAGCTATCGCACTGCACCTTCCCACTGCTTTGACAGACTGTCTCCTCCAGCTGAAATCTTGTCACCCACTGCCTCATTTCCTCCTCTTTCTTTTCACGAGCTTCTATTCATCTCCCCCACCCCCCCACCCTCCTCCACCTCTTTGCTTTTTTCCCTCCCTCTCAAGCCTTGACTGTATTCTCCTTAGCAACAGCGAGCTAGGACTCATGCAGGGTATTAACACTTGCATGCGCACATCCGGGAGCTAACATCTGCACAGCGTGAGGCGCGGAGAAAGTCAAAAAAAAAAAAAAGAGGAAGGTGGGGGAAATAAGGAAGAGGGAAAGCGGGTCGACGCTTTTAATTTGCAGGAATATGAATGGAATATGGAGTGAAATGAGTTTGGGGGTGTTATGTAATACATGTTTGGCATTGGTTCCACTTTTGACAGCTGTTTGGTGGATTTTCCTTTTATCCGCGCTCGCTCTCAAAAGCAGGACGGTATTAGAAGGTAAAATAAGAAGTCGGTTTAATACTTTTAAAATAAGGCCGGTAATCCAAAAGGTGCCTTCATGTGCAGCAGAGCACACACACATATACACACACACGCAAAGTAAGAGAAAGGTAGCTTTCTCATTATGCTGGTAATTATCACTTAGCAGGCTTACCCCTCACAAAAAGCCACCCTATTGCTAGCAAGCTGGCAGGGGATAATTACCAGGGTCTGATGTGGCTCCGAGGCCAATCTGAAGCTAGTGAAGTAAAACCGAGAGAGCGCCAATGCTTGTTTCTCTTTGTCAATCTGCCTCTCTCCATCTGTCAGTCCCCTTCTCCCACTTTCTCTCCCCCCCCCCCTTCTCCGTATCTTCCTTCCCACCCCCACCTTCCCCTCAAACTGAGATTGTACAGCATCTGGCATGTCTGGAAATCACTGGCTTTCCCCTTACTCCTTCATGGAGGTATAATCCTTTTATTTCTGTCTATAAATACATTTCTGCTGAGCTTTTAGAGGCTTTCTGCTGCCTCCCCCACCCACCCCCACCCCCCAACCCCTTTGACAGCAAGTGCAGCACTAAGCCCTGTGTGTGTATGGCTTAAGAAATGTACTGTATGTGTGTTTTCAAGAAGACACCGTTGAGGTTTGAGTGGAGACAAGCACAAGCTGAGAAAAGGGACCAGGCAAAGGAGGTGTTTTTTTTTTTCTATTAAAAGGAAATATGTGCTGTCAGTCCCTGGGTTGTTGCAGCTGCTTTTTAGCCACTGCTTTTTTTTTTTATCTCATCATCACCACATTTGTCCGCCCTCCTTTGGTCTTCTGCCCAATCACCTGCTTCCATTTCCCAAGTGGGGTGAAGCTGCGAGTGTTTATCCGATATCAGGCGCTGAAATGTGAATAGATGAATGTTTGACGAGTGGGATTCGTGCTTTGAATATCAATTGCAAATTACTTTGAAGATGTCAAAGCCACCACTGAGTTTTTTCCCCTTCTTACCAGCAGCACTTACTCCTCTGAACAAGCACATGGTGGTGCAGTGTTTTTTAATTTAAAAAATACGTAGAAGCAGTCATCCATTCCCTGTAAGCTAGTATCTTGGATTTATACTTCTTTTTATTATTATTTTATTAATTGTTTCGTCTACAAAAACAGTGAGAAAATTCCTGTCACAAGTTCGTAAAGCCACAGGAGACGTCTTAAAATAGCTTCTCACCAAACAGTCCAAACACCAAAACATGATTTCTTTACAATCACATAAAAAACAGTAAATCCTCACATTTGAGTAGCCAAGCTGGAACCCTTCAACGTGTGGCATAAACACCCATTTGTGGGCTGACCTGATAGTTAGTGTCGCCATGGTTCCCTCGACAAAAAGCCAATGGGATTTTTCCATTGGATTTTGTATTACTACAGAAAATAAGCTCTGCGGCAAATAAGTTTGTGATACCTACATGTTCATGACGATAATCTAAATGGAATCACCAGAAGTAAAAAGCTAACGTTTGGCCATAAACGAGCTACACTACAGATGCATGACCTTAACGAAGCCACCGCAACGAGGCTGGAGAGCCACGTTTTGGCGTGATGACTTTATGTAGTCTAATTTAGCAACCTTAGCAAGTCTTTTGTAAGTAATGTAAAGGCTGCAAAATTCACGAGTGGGGTATTTCCATATGTATTTTATGTCGTAAAACAAAACACGAAAGTCTCTTAAGCTTGTGCTAACCGCAGACCTCATTTCAGCCAGAAACCCACGACAAAAAACCCATTGACTTCAAGATGAACCAGGAGTGCACAAATGCAAACTCATTTCCGAGTTGTCAACTCCTGCACCACTCTATTAAGCAACACTGACAGTTGCAATTGGTCTTTGGCCCTTGGTAAGTCCCGCCCCTTTTAGCTCTATGCTCCAATAACATCTGAGCGAGCTTGGAACTTGGCAGAACCTCGGTCAACTTTCCCCTTTACTGTTAGACTTTGATATGTTACGTGCTACGTTTGTCTATGTTGAGAAGGAAACCATATAAAAAATGTGGCTGGGGACTGTCACAATCTTGAGACACTTTCAGACACGTATGCAGTCGCATCAAAGGTCAAGTGTGAAGGATTTAAGGGGATATATGGGCAGAAAAGGAATATAGTATCTTAAGTATGTTTTCAGTTGTGTATAATTACCTAGAATAAGAATCTTGTCTTTTTGTTACCTTAAAATGAGCCGTTTATGACTATATATGAAGTGGGTCCTCTTCTACAGTAGCCCAGAATGGACAAAATATACACTGGCTCCAGAGAGGACCATAGTCCTCCAACACACTTGGCACAGGGTAGAAGTTTTAGTTCTGCGACCTCACCACTAGATGCCACTTAATCCTACATACTGGACCTTTAAGTCAGCTAATGTTAGCAAAACGCAAGCTAACTAGCTAGCTATTGTATAGCTACATCTAGAGGTGTTAGCCTGTTGTCACGTCACCAGTGTCGGCCAGATTTCCTCCTTATTTCTGTGGTGATGTTTAAGAGATTCGCAAAAGGTTGGGTTCTGACATCTTCTATCATTAGCCAGATCAAGGCTAACGTTCCTTTCTTTAATTTATCTCTATAAAGGCCATGTACTGCCCCAAAGTAACTTTTGGTCTTATTTATTTGGATATACATAACGTCTAGCATCCCATTGTGAATGTATCCTTCCACGGCATACTGTAGTCCTTACTGTTGATTACACATTCTCACTCTGACTTCGTCACATATCGAGGTTTGGTCATGGACTTTCCATGTCCAGATACAGCGTGCAAGGTACCTTAGGTGCGTTTGTTACTCACATTATGGTACCCCATGTCAATTCATTTAGACCAAGCCCCCAGGAACAGGAACTTTGAAGCCAATTTTACATTGTGTCCAGATGTGGCTTTGCAACTTCTGGGTCTGTCACGTGGATACATTTCCATCACAACCCCTGCAAAATATCTCGTTTCACTATAGGGATTTGAACCATACAGTCCTATTACATTTTGAAAGTCTAGAAGAGCCACATGATTAAATCATTTTATCCCCATTCACATTAGCAGATGGCTAAACCGGAAGTTGGCCGCTTGGCCTGCACAAGATAGCCGGGCCCACAATGCGGAAGATTTAGGTAATTTAATACTGTGGACATCGAATTGTTTTGGCAACACATTCTCAGTTTTCATCACATATCGACATTTGGTCATGGACTTTCTACGTCCAGGTACGATGTGCAGGGTACCCTGGGTGCGTTGGTTGTTGACGTTCGGGGACACCGTGTCAAGTTCTGTCTGGTACATGCATTGCCTTCTTTCAAAATAAACACACAGTCGGTACAGCGACTTCCTTCAACAGCTAACGCAGCTAATTGGGTTTAGGAAAAAAGAACGGGGTTTTGCTTTATAATCTCACAGGATGCGATCTGTGTTGGTTGGACCTATCCACCACCCTTCCCAGACTTTGGCTGCCTTAACTTTTGCTCTTGCCCTGCCACATTTCCCACTGTATGCCTACGTTAAAGGACGGCTTTTTTTGTCGGTGTCTGATGCGGAAAGTCACTGCCCAAGCGTTTGATTTCAACGACTTCGGAGTGAGATCTGAATGGCTCAAATGAAATTAATGAATGAAATTGTATATATTCATGATCCCCAGAGGATAAATCATCATGAGAAGCACCACCAGCAGGTCCAAGTTTTCACGTATCTAGAGAAATCTTTCAACATCTGTGAGATGGAGTGGCACCAATATGTTTTACAGGTATTCATGTTTCCCAGAGGATCCATCCTAATTACAGTGGTGACCCCAGACTTTTCCTCTAGTGGCACCATGAATTTGACATCTTTTATTCAACTTTTTCAAGAACTATATAGTGGATGAACTGTTGTGAAAAAGCAGGAACTGGTTTGTATTATTAATAGTATATTCTCTGGCCAAAGTCATTGTATCATTTACTGCTATTCTTTTAAAAATGTTCCCTTTTGTGAACATTTGTTCACCTACAATGAAAACTGAGACATTTAAAAATCTCTTTCTAGTAAAACAGACTATATACTATAGGATCTATAGATTCTGTTTGCCCTGTCTTGATGCTCTGTAATTATTCCCTATACGAAGTCTCCTCACACACACAGCTCCAACCATTATTCCCATCTACCCTCAGGAATCAGAACTATTTCTACATCGCTCTCACCGCGCAGACCCACACCCACTGACTTATATAAAGCCATTAACTGGCATTGTGCTATTTTTAGTGGGCAGGTACCGTGTGTTTCAGCATGAGGAGATTGTTACGGCTCGAGAACAGAAGCTGAGGGGAGCCGAGCTGCAGAATTCAACAGACGGGGGAGCGGGCTCCGCTTTTAAAAATAAAAGTGGTCAAAGAGTCAAAATGACACATGGATGTGTCAATGCGATGAATAAATGCAGCGAAACCAAGACTTTTTTGGAGTGGTTTTTTCGTTAACCTGCTGTTATGCTGATCACATTCGCTTTGTACTCGGATGCAGATGTTGATATTGAGGGACAGAGAGGCAGATTATAAATATGTAAGTGGACCTACAGAAAAGGTTAAGCTCTAAAAATGGAGGTCGTCTAGCTTTGGAGCCAAACGCAGATTTAATAATACAATGCACCCATGATAAGAACATAATCTTATCATCATTATGGCCCTGTTCTTTATGTCGGACTGGATCTTATATGCCGCTCATTCTAATTACATTAGAGGCTAAAGTTCATTAAAACCTATAACCCATCAGAGTCTGTAAATGAGCTCTAAAAGCCGCAGTGAATGAACAACTCCTGGCTGCATGGAGCATCCAGAGAGCTTAACAGCTTGGTCCACTTAATGTACAGTAAGAGCAGCTCTGAGCAGATGTTCATCCTGTACAGTAGCACACACTCAGCATTACCGAAGCACATCTGGCTGCTCGGCCGAACACAGGCCGCTAGCCGAGTGTCCTCAGAGGAGGCGGAGGAGGACAGCGAGGGGGAATACAGCGTAGATGAGATGGAAACAACAACTGGGTGGGTGTAAAATTGAAGGGTAGAGTGCAGAAGAGGACACAAGAGGAGATGAAAAGCGAGAAGTGAGTGAGTCCGCCCAGGCTAAAAAATGTAAGCACTCGTGGAAACTATAAGGTGGATAAAAACAGCCCCCGGAATGGCATACGTTATGTAAGAGAGGAGGAAAAAGAGGATATAAGAGATGGATAGCTGTAGATAAAGAAATCCCCTGCCAGAGCCTGCTGCTTTTTTTCTTGAAAAAGTCGCCTCCTACGAATGATGCATCCTCCCTCTGGACCAATCAGTAATGAATCCACTACGTCGCCTCATTTTGACACGTAATTATTACATCCCCGCTGGGCTAGTTAGCACTTTTGTGGTACCCATTTTTCTTTTAGGCCAGTTTCCCCAAGACAACGTTTTAATTTCATCATTATGTGGAGATGGAAATATTGTTTTCTCATGCATGGGGCTGAACTATCTCATAATCTTTATTGTCCCGTTGATGTTGCATAAGTGTCTCTTATGATCACCATGGAGGCATTCCTCTTAGCAATTAAAAACTTCATAATGATTGACTAAAGTAATGTTGGAACAATTAGTCAACTGGCTGCCTTGAATAGACTTAAAGTCGAAGCAAAAAATTGATTTCTCCTTATTTTTTCTGATCTAGAATGATCCTAAAGAAAAATGGAATTATATGTACAGTAGTTAAGAATATAAAACTGCTGCTGAACATATTTGTAGAATCTAAGGGAGCTTTCACACCTGCCCTGTTTGGTTTGGCTCAATCAAACTCAAGTTGGTTTGCCCCCTAAGCTGGTTCGTTTGGGCAATCACACTCGGATGCACCACAACAACCATACCGAGATCTTTTTGAAGGGTGATCTCGGTACAGTTACAAGTGAACTCTGGTGCGGTTCGTTTGTGGTGAGAATGTGTTCCGACCTCGATCTGAACCAACTGCAGTCACATTACATATTCAACCTGCGTAGTTGTCCCTCCATTGTGGCATTAGAAAGTGTCGCATTTATCTTGCAAGTGTACTCTTCTTCAACGTCTTGTTTACTTCCTGGATTTTTCCCATATGGAAGTTCTGACCAATCAAGAGCAGCTTTCTCGCGCAGACATTTGATCTGGTCCACTTGTAAATGCGGCCGTGAGAACTCAAACCAACTCTAGGCAATTATGCAGCTTTGTAACAAAAATCCCTGATTCAGACCAAAGCAAGACAACTCTAGGTCTGAAAGCAGCCCTAGATTCAAACCTCTGTGTTGGTGTTTGTCATGGCAGACTGACATCCGAGAGCCAACACAGCTCGGGGACACGTGTCAACCTCTGTAGTCTGCCACCGACTGGAGCAATGTAATGTAATGTCATTACTGTAGAGACTATGAATGTTGATACAAGGCACGTTCTTCTATTTTAACAAGCCCAGAAAGTACTGGCTATCATCCATTAATGATTTAAGCCATGTTAGTTTACAGCATCTAGACCAAGCCCCCTGGAAGTGCACCAACATCGTGGCCAAGTGTAGATTTACAACTTCTGGGTATGTCCCGTGATGCCACTGGGCCCACAACAACTTTTGCTCATTGATTTCCATTGTAAAAAAGACGCCAGTAAATCAGTGGACACATTTTCTTCAGCATCACAACCCCCACAGAATGACTTGTTTCACTGTCAGGATTTGATCCATTCAAAACATCTATTCAGCCATTCAGCCACATAACATATTGAAAGTCTAGAAGGGCCGCGTGATTAAATCATTTTTACCCCCAAGTTCAGGTTAGCAGAGGGCTAAACCGGAAGCTGGCCACTTGGCCGCCAGAAGTTAGCCGGCCTCACAATGCTGAGGATTGAGGTCATTTTTATACTGCGGACATCATACTGCTTTGGCAACACATATCATTTGATCATGGACTTTCCACGTCCAGATATGACGTTCTGCCTGTGACATGCATTGTCTTCTTTCAAAATACACTTTCAGCGTTTACATACAGTTTGGCTTTACCCATTTATAAGTTGTTTCCCAGTCTTTCTTGTAGCTGCATTCCCTTTTCTTTGTAGTACTTTCCATTATATTCTGCCAAAACTGGCATGGCATTGTGACTTCGCCGCGACCCCACAATTTACACCGTTGGGCATAGTGTATACAACGTGACAGGTTCACCTGCACTTGACCCACGTGTGCGCAGACATCAAACAAATCCTCATGACAGCCTCTTCTTCTCTCTTCACAGCCACTGGATAAAAGCCAGGTATCAGAGAAGCGTTTGGCTTTAGTTTTCAGAAGTCAAACCACTGCAGTACAATCAAAATGCAGGGGACATCGTCTCAATATGTCATGGGATGAGGAAAAAAAAATGCTGTGCAGTCCCATCTAAGGCGGGACAGCTGGCCACCCTACTCTACACAGAAACCTTCAGTGAGGCAAAGCATAGATCTTGTTATCTTTAGATTAAGATGTAGACACAACAAAAGTGATCTTTTGAGAGAACAATATATTGAGTATAAAACCCTCCAAATATAAGCACTTCTGAACTGCAATTTTTAATTTCAAACTGTAGTTTTAAATTGTAATTTAAGGTAACAAGATATTTAACAGCTACTAATTCCTGTATTTGGCATAATTGGTAGGACGTGAGATGCCTTCTGAGTGTCATTGTCCAGTTCATGCACACTCAGTTTTGCTTTCACAAAGAGGGAGACTTTAGCAAGGCCAATTGTGACCTCAGCACTCTGTAAATTACTCTGTAACTTGGTCACATAGTATTGCATCCATTTTCATCCCCTTATCTGGGGCCGGGTCGCCCGGATGTCCCTCTCTCCAGCAACGCTTTCCAGCTCCTCCTGGGGGACCCCAAGGCATTCCCATGCCAGATGAGATATGTAATACCTCCAGCGTGTTCTGGGTCTGCCCCAGGGCCTCCTACCGGTGTGACGTGCCCAGAACACCTCTAACAGGAGGCGCTCAGGAGGCATCCTGATCGGGTGCCCAAACCACCTCAACTGACCCCTTTTCTACTCGAAGGAGCAGCAGCTCTACTCCAAGCTCCCTTTGGCTGCCTGCGCTCAAGGGGTGAGCCCAGCCACCCCTTGAAGTAATCAGCAATGTCGTTCTTTCAGTCACTACGCAGAGCTCATGACCATAGGTGAGGGTTGGGACGTTGCTGGACCAGTAAACTGAAAGCTTCGCCTTCCAACTCAGCTCCCTCTTCACCACAGCAGTCTGGCGCAGCACCCACATCACTGAAGACGCTGCACCACACCGCCGATCCATCTCATGCTCCATTCTACCCTCACTCGTGTACAAGACTCAACAAGACAAGGCAGTATCTCACTCTCAACTCAGAGGGGGCAATCCACCTGTTTTCGCAAGAGAACCACAGCCTCAGATTTCACATGGTATTCTGTAGGTAAAAAGTTGCAGTCAGGCGGTAATGTTACGATCTCGGCAATACCATGAACTGGTTATCCTATGTTTAGGTTGTACTCACCATACAATGGAGAAATTGTGAGAGAGCAATAAGCCTATTTGTAGAATAAGAGTTAATAAAACAAATATTAGCACCGTAAATTGCTATGTGAAGCTGTAGTTCTACGCACAAAGAATTATAAGCTCTTGTCCTGAAGGACTAAACACATGTTTGCTTATTTGCTTAAGGGATTATTACAGTTTTCAATGACATAGGGGTCTTGTTCCTACAGAGGGTAAATGTCGGGGAGCATGGGGAACCTCCTAACATGGGGCTAATTGTAACACAGACTTTAGGTGGTTACAAAGGGTCGATCCTTTCGTGCTTCTAGCCAGTTGACCTCACTACACCTAAACAGAAACCCATGAAATTCCGCAGAGATTGGACGTGATTTCAGCCAACATAAGTAAATTTCTATACCATACTTGTTTTTCAATTACCGAGCTGTCTGTGCAAGTCACCGGATCCAACCATATATGATCTTAACAACTGACTTGTTGCCTAAAACCTAGCCCCATTTTGAACTATGTAACCGACTCCCACCAACTGCTAGCTAGGCTTGATAAAAAATTCCACACAGCGGGTTTAGTTGTAACGTGGCGTTACAAGTCACCTAAAGTGCATTTTCTCTATTGTTGCACTTCAACCTTATGTTCAGTTTGGACTAATGTCCTTGTCTAGACTTGTCAATATTCATACATGCAGTACTCATATTTGAACATGTGGATCTAGGTTACCCAATCTATGTATATCTATCTGTCCAACCATTGAATATGGATGACACACTAACAGATGGATGGATGGATGGATGGATGGATGGATGGATGGATGGATGGATGGATGGATGGATGGATGGATGGATGGATACCTGTCCTTCCCATGATGTAGATGGGGAAACAGTAGAGGGATGTACAGATGCTTGGATATCTATCAGAGATAGATCCATGAACAGTATCAACCTATAGTATATAGCTCAAATTATATTAAATGAATTATGCTAAACAGACTTTTCCAGCAGGTGTTACAGCTAACCTTTTGCGTGTTACATTTAACCCTACCCATAGGGTACGTTAAGCTCTAGAAAACAACAACAACAACAACAACAACAACAACAACAACAACAACAGTTTATTTGTAGCAAAAAACAATTGACCTTAAACAGTTTTAATAACATTTAGGCAAAACTAAAAATGTGTGCTGTGCCCCTACCTACAGTTTGGAAAAGCTGAATAAATGTACTGTAATTTAAGCTAGCGACAAAATTAACAGCTGCTTATTCAGGTATTTTTACCAAAGTTTGATACAATACAATAAAGAATAGTAAAGGGACAATAGAGAATGAAGAAACGTATAAAAGTTCATTGGAAAATCAATAAACGTCTCCATTAGTAAAGTTTTCCTTTATAATAAACTGAATATCTTTAATTCATTGGCCCAAACAAGCAGTACCGTTTTCTGACATCTGATGGTGGAAGAACGAGGATGAACCACAGTCCATAAAACGGTGACCCTAAATCCCTCCAAAACAGAACATCTCCACTAATAAGTTTGGACTGTACAACAGACAGGAAACAGTGGGCTGGGTTGTGATTTTAATCATCTCTGACAACTGCAAGCAGCTCTCTAGGACCTTATATAACTCATTTAATATTTATTGCGTTTATTCCGTGAAGACTTGGCTTCGAGATCAAGGGGAGGGTGGAAAAGTTCCAGCTCGGAACGGATAAGGAAATGTGACAGAAGTGTGAGGAAAACAGCTCGGAGAGGTGTATTCCCCCGAGGGAAAACCTTGTTGTAAATGAAGTGCATTGCATTGTGTGAGAGGAAGAGAGAATCGCAGGAGGGGGGTGGTGCGTGTTTCTTGCTTCTGTATATGTGTGTACAGTACGAGCGTGCGCACGCGTGCGTCCATCTGGACTCCATTTATGCCAGCCGAGTGTTTTCTGAATAGACCGTGTATGTTCCAATCTTTCTCACTGAGCCAGTCTGCAAGCTTTTTTTTTTTTATCACCCTCTTGCTACAATGCATGTCTCTTTCTCTCTATCTTGCCTCCCTCTTCCTCCATATGTGTCTTTCTCTCTCTCTATCACCTTCAGCAGCTCCCCAGGGCAGGCTGTTAAATGCTGCAATCTGTCTCTGTCTTCCATCCTTACCCTCCCCTCCCTCCCCTCCCTCGCTTTCTTTCAGCCTTTCTCCGAGGCTCGCCGCTCATGAATCAGGGCGCTAACTACTACATGTAAAAGAGGGAAATCCCTGACTAAAAGCAGAGGGTGGAGGGAGAGCGGGTGATAAGGACATATCTCAAGGGGGGGGTTAAAGCTAGCTCGTCATTTGTGATTAAGAGGGAGGAAGTGGAGAGGACAAGAGGGGAAGAAGAAAGGATGGGACAAAGGACGGAAAGATGATACGAGGATTATCATACGAGGATTCCAGGGTCGGAGGTCAACCTTTAACTTCATTTCAGCCAATTCAGACAGCTAATTCCTGACACCATTAGCCGCGGAGACGTCGTCACGAGGAGAAAAGTGCTGATTTAGAAGCAAATAAGGTTGCCCCACTTCACATTAATACAGTTACTTTGTTACGGGAAGCGGCGCTGCACAGTAACATTAATCTTCTGTCGATCACACAGCAGCTTCACTGGAGCAAAAGGGGGTTAAGTGCCCTTCAAAACTAATGGCGGTGGGAGGGGAAAGTGTTTCTGACATGCTATTTTCAAGCAGGATTTCCCAGCAGGTTCAAAAGCGCTAGACTGATGACCTTCCCTGCAGTCACATGCCAGGTTTCTGTAAACCCAGAGTTTGGTTTTTTTTAAAGGGAAGTAAATTGACTGCCACTGTGAATTGACCACCAAGAGAAGGTTTGAGGAAATTAAGGATGGTGGGGACAGGGGAGGCAGCTGCGAGGGAGATGTTAAGGGAAGCAGAGATCAGCGGTAAACCAAAATCTGAATATTTAATCTGAAAACAAATCAACCACATGTGATTTTCCACACAGTCATTAGACTCCAAACTTCATGGTGGTGGTGTCAAGAATTATGCTGCATTCACTTGCTTGTCGGATGGTCCCATTTTCTGACTTGCTGTAGGTTGTAATATGGAAACAACATGGATGCTAGAAAAAAGATGCATTGTATTTCTTTGCTCAGAGTATTTCAACATGTTGATGACAGTTTGAAGCTTTATATTATGAAAAATACATAATGAAAGCTTATGTTACAAGGTTATTTTGTCCCAGGCTTGTTGCTGCAGCATTACGTCCCCTAAAACAAGCAAAATACTTCTTTACCTGACAAATGCTATTAAATAACTTTCCAAAGTAATCTTGTCGCTCTGTGGAAAGCAAGTTTTACAACCCAATACCATTTTTGAAATTACACGTGAGCAAAAAAACTGAAAGGGAATATGTGAATTAATCAGAACATTTACTTACATTTGCAATATTTAGGCATATATGACGTCAGCTCATGTGAATTTTCCCAGTGGGTAACTCATTTTTCCGCAGGGATTAATACTTCTCTGTTGAATTGACGCCGTACCCTATGCCGTAGCCTATGCTGTAGCCTGACTTGCACCTCCCCAGAAATGTAACTACACATTTCGTCGACGCAGACCTCCTGTCTATTCCTGTAAGCTGAAACCATTTCCCTCAGTGGAAACAAAGCTTTTATTTACTTTAGTTTCACAGATGAGAAACAACAAATTGTGAAGATAATAAAGCCTCCACAAAAATGGCATTTTAAGTCTTGTGTGTGATTTATCCTGGCTTCATAGGAGCAGAGGAAAAGTCTGCTAGCTGCTGGGCTAATTTATACAATGTAAAATGCCATAGGCTTGTGCTAAAAACATTAGCATGTTGTATTTGTGGGGAAAATGTGTCCAGATAAAGACAAGTGTTTGTCTGTGAATGCTGCGAGTTGTAGTGAAGCTGATTTGTGTACTTGTGTTTGAAATTGCTGCTATTAAGCCATGTTTAATGTGTTTGAATCAACTGAACTTTACAGCACTTCACAGAAACCCCGCGGCCAACTAGTGTTTTGGCGGTGTAACTGCAGAGTGACACAGACACACCACAGAACAAATGCGAATGCTTGCAAGATCGTAGGCCATGTGTGTAGGCTACAGTGTAGGCTCTAGATCTGAATTTCTATACGATAAACAAGGTGCAGACTTCTTTCTGTGTCACAGAAAATAAGGAAATACAGTGAGTGCTGGACGGAGCAGTGAGTGACAACAACCCCGCCCACATTTAAGGGTACTGCTTGCGGTACCATGTCTGAAGGGTTACTGTTGGTTCCAAAGGTACCATACTGAAAGTGTTTGGCGGAAAGGAGGCGTTAGTGTCCCAGAAGAGGAAATTCTTTATGCGGCAAGGAAGCATAAAACACATAAAAAAGTAAATTACAATAAAACTGGGAGATGACTGAGGGTATTTAAGTGCTGGCACAATACACAACACAATATATGGGTCATAAAAGTAAAGAAACACTGCAACAACAGAAGAGGAATTCATTACAGCTGAAGTGAAACGCCATTTCGTATGATCGCAAAAGTAACGCCCAAGGTTAAGTCAAGGTAACGTCACAATCTCAGCTTGTGTCTGTCCCTCTAAACTCTTGATTTCGATGTTTCTCTCCTTCTCTTTAACATCTCTCACTTTCTTGGTCTTTTCAATCATCTCACTGTTGTTTCCTGGCACTTCCTGGGCAACTCAGTCTCTTTCTCCTCCTCCAATCACATCTCGCTGCACCCAGATGCCTGCATGCCCATTTACTCGCCAGTAATTAACACATAATGTTTGCTAGTCACCATCTGCACACGTACAGATACAGTATGTCCAGTACTTTTAATGAAAGTAAAGCCCTTTACGCAGACTAAAGTAAAAAGACTCCAGAAGGGAATTAGAGGGGAAATAAGGAGATGCTATTAAAAAATGATCCTGACAGCCCTGATAAGTTAAAGCTTTAATTCTAAGCCACAAAATCAGGTTTTAACTATTTGAATTTCCTCCACAGTGTCTCTTAAAAGGAGCTTGTGATTGCAGCAATGAAGTGTGTAGATAAACTCAAGGTGCCACAGAAGGAGAAATAAAGTGTGTTCATACGACGCCATTTTTCACCTATTTTCACCACAGAATTGTCCCAGGCTGTTTAAAGCTTTTTACTTTTAGCTATGGCTCGGGCTAAAGTGAAGTAAATTAGCCTAAAACCAAAGCTGCTGATGTGCCAGGTAACATTTTACAGAAAAAAAATGAAATCGCAGTTGCAGTTTTGGTCAGAGAACTTGCAATTTGTTTTTTCCTTAAATTATTCAGCCCCCTTCTGAGGGAGAGCATCTTACTGCAGCACTGCAGTCATGCCGAGACGTCAAGGCACCAGACTACAAACAGGAAAATGAGCAACAAAGGTGAAACAGAAAGAAAGGCAGCGAGAACAAGGGGATTAAAAAAAAAAAACCCAAACAAACAGTAAGACACGGCGAGGTAGAAAGATGGAGAGAGACAGCAGAGATATGAGTGAGTGTGTCTGCAGCAAGAGGGTGAAACACTGCAGAGAGAAAAGAGGGGAGGCTGTATGTTGAGCATTAGCACACATCACACGGTGAGAAGTGCAGAAGCTTTCGGTCAAGGAGGCATTAAAACAGGCTTTTACTCAGAAAGGATCCTCTCTCAACGGTGAGTCTGATAAGCTGGGAGAGGGAGTTTGGCCTTGGCAAACAGGAGGAGGAAGAACCAAAAATCAGAGGTGTAAGAGAAAATGGAGAACAAGTACAAAAAAGATACACATATTGTGTACATTAGGGTATAAAGACTCTCTGAATTGTTTGAGAATTAACTTTTTAGATTAAATTAGGTCAGTTTTGTGCCGTTTTTCTTGTCAGTGTCCAGTTTTTGGCAGCAGTTGACAAACCATGCACCCTAAAAAGCATGGACTCTGAAGTGGGATTTATACTCTATGCAGAGCCTACACTGTAGCTTACGACGTTGTGAACATTCATACTTGTGCGGTGGTGTGTCTGTGTCACTCTGCAGTTACACCTCCAAAACACTAGTCGGTGGCGGAGGTTTCTGTGAAGTGCTGTAAAGTTTAGTTGATTCAAAACACACATTAAACACAAATTAAACATGGCTTAATAGAGACAATTTCAAACTCAAATACACAAATCAGCTTCACTATAACTCGCAGCATTCACAGACAAACACTTGTCTTTATCTGCACACATTTTCCCCACAAATACAACATGCTAATGTTATTAGCACAAGCCTATGGCATTTTACATTGTATAACTTAGCCTAGCGGCTAGTGGACTTTTCCTCTACTCATATGAAGCCAGGATAAATCACACACAAGACTTAAAATGTTATTTTTGTGGAGGCTTTGTCTTCACAACTTATTGTTTCTTATCTGTAAAAGCTTTGTTTCCACTGAGGGAAATGATTTCAGCTTACAGAAATAAACAGGAGGTCTGCGTCACCGCAACGTGTAGGTACATTTCTGGGGAGGTGCACGTCAGGCTGTGGCATAGGTACGCTGTTGATTCGACGCAGAAGTATAAATCCCGTGTTAGGCTAGTGAGTGGAATATTTACATAGTATGCAAGTGCCATAAAAAGGAAATGTATAATAGTGCCTCACGTGTAGTTTTTCCTCCTGTTTCATTTATATATGTGAGGCGGCTGCATCGCTGAGTTCAATTGGCTTGTCATGGTGGCAGTGTTTTTTGTTTTCGTTTGGCATCTTGCACCTGAAACACTGGAGGTTGAAAGTTGGAAATTTCAACTGGAAACCTCCAACTCAGACTGGCACGCGGCACCAAAGCTGAGTCATTGTTAATTATTTGTAAAATCGGTGCCTTTCCTACTATGACAGGCCAAACTGCCTGCTGTGACAACAGCCCATTATAGCCAGCAAAATTAACACTAAACTTTCACCTCCTACAGCTTGTTAAGGCACTTAAAATTAAATGTGACACTGTTTGAAATTGCGGTGAAAGGCTAAAGAAAGTTGCTCAGACATTGTTTTCGTTCCGACTTGCTCCGCGACGCCCCGTCTCTACCTCCTCCTCTCTGCCTGTCATTTGAATTTCTTCTCTCCCCCTCTCTTTTCTTCCCTTCTCTCAGTGCCTCTCACCCCCAATCTTTTTCTTTCTCTTCCCAGACACATACTGTATACACTCGCAGTCACTGAACATTAGTTTTCTTCCCCTGTCTGGCTTTGAACGTGGGCCCCCGGATTGGCTGTTGACCCGATGGGTTTCTTTTGCACGTGTGCACACACACACACACACACACACACACACACACACACACACACACACACACACACACACACACACACACACACACACACACACACTAAATCCCACACATCATGCTCACACACTATGAGCGGAGGGAAGAAAAAAACGCCCACACAAATCAGCACATCAGCACACACATGCGCTCATGCATGCTTGTAGACATAGGTACACACACACACACACACACACACACACACACACACACACACACACACAGTCTTGCTGAGTTATTGGCAGCGCTGGAGTGACAGGCCTCTCCTCACCAACTCATTCACGCTCTGCCGGAGATTGTGTTATGCATGGGCCATTTGCTACGTGGATCATAAAGTGCAATAAGGACAGAGTTAAGCAGAGGTAGACACACACACACACACACACACACACACACACACACACACACACACACACACACGAACATGCATGCAGACACACACTTTGTCACGCACAACTTCTTTTTTTTTTTCTGGGTCTGACACGATATTGCATAATGGCAGAATCTGTCTAAATCTCTCCCTTCCTCGCCGTCCATGTTCCTCTCTGTCACTTTCTTCACTCTCTCTCCTGTATCACTGACTCACATGCCCGCAAGTGTAACACTAATAGTGTGGTGGCAGAAAGGCAAGTAGAGCTTAAAAGGACAGAAGGAGAAATAAAAAAAAAAAAAAAAAAAATGAAAGAGAAGTACGAGGAAGGGAAGCTGTTAGAAGTATGACAGCTAATGGAGCTCTGAGTAAAAATAACATTTTTGAGAAGGGAAGCGAGTGAAGTACAGAAGACAAAGTGTTTAAGTGGAAAAAAAGGACAGCGAAAAGAGTTGGACATCTTCTACTCCAAGAAAAATCCATAAGCAATAAGTCATTTGTTGTTGCATCTCATGTATGGGCAGATTATAAGAGTGGGCCCCGGGGCACGGGTAGGCAAAAGGCCCCACCACCTCTCCTACACAGGAGCAAGACACCAAGATTTTCTGGTTGTTCTGTGTCTCTTTGAGGTTATTTTGTTTCTTTTTGGTCATTTTATGCCTCAGTGTGGCTGTTTTGTGTCTCTTTGTGGCTGTTTGGTGTCTCTTTGTAGTTTTGTGTTTCTTTGAGGTCATATTGTCTTATTAGGGTAACTTTATTCTTCTTTGAGATCATTTTATGTCTCCTTGTGGCCGTTTTGTGTCACTTGGTCCATTTTTGTAATTATTTTTGTGTCTATTTTGGTCGGTTATTTTGCGTCTCTTTGTAGTTCCTTTGCATCTCTTTGTGGTCTATGTGTTTCTCTTATTGGTAATTTTGAGTCTCTTCGTGGTCAGTACGTGTTAATTTAAGTAACACACCCCGACACTTTGGGCCCCTGGGACTGTGCCTTGTAAGCCCATTCAGTAATCCATCCGTGACCTCACGACTTAAAAGAAACAGTTTTAGTTGGGAGACGATAACAATGACAACAGATCACGTGCCAAAAAGTTCCACAAAAAATGGACACCCTATTTGTTCCCAGTTAATGTTAGTTCCAAGGAAATCATATGGACCCTTTTAAAGCCCTCGTCATCAATCAGTGGGAGACGAGTTGGCAAGCTTTAAACATTGAATTAAAACTGATACCAGCCTCAAAATAGTTACATCTTCAGTAGTCACAGTCGTTATTCCAACAGTGGACTGAATTCTGACAGGATCAGGACCGTTTCACTTTGGCAGGTGATGGTGTTAACTCATCCAAATTCATTGTGGTTGCTCGTAGCAATGGCAGCTGTGAAAAACACCGAGAACACGTAGGTGTCCTGTTAAAGCCTTTAATTTTTACTTACAATTATACTCATCTGTGCTGATTATCAGTAATTACCAGTCAACACTGTAACTCATTACCACAACCAAAATGCTGGCAGCATCTGCAAGCTATTACATGTATTGACTCCCCACTGGACTGAAGACATGATCAAAGACTCTCGTTACAGTAAAACAGTGGCTGGATTCATGCTTGCATATAACGATATCAAGCCCTGAACTATGCAAGCTAGCAGGCTAACACCACAAAATGCAGGTGGTTAGTTTTATGGTTTGTTAATTACAACACAAGCCTGATGCATAGTGGTGTTTTGTCTTTGTCTTTGGCAACGGAGCATTTTTGATTTCAAGACATGAAATGCTGGGTCCATGTCATGGTACTCAATGTCATGTCGGCCTATGACCACAGATAATGTGACGCTAGTTGGAGGTGTTGCTTACTGTTTCTGTGTTGCTTACTGTTTCTGTCTATGACTTGGAGCTGGACAGGCAGCATACAGTGGGTTTATTAAAAGCTTTTCTGATTAAACAAGCAGCTGCTGCTGGAAACAAGGTTTTGAGACTGAACCAAAAGTGCAGGGTTTTATTTTTGAGGCAGAGGAACAGATACAGAGATGATAGATCCCAAAATTAGATTCCCTGTCATCTGGACACAGTGGAGATGTTAGCCACAGTTCGCCCCTGCCTTGTTCTGTTTATCCTCTCCGACTGTAGACTCATGGCAAATTTGGCATATGACAAGATGTAGGAGAACCTGGCTTACACTCACTCATTCAGCTCCCTCTCATTCAGCTCTCTCCGCACAGCGAACGTGTCATTTCGAGTCCCTCGCAGTCATTCAAACAGTTCCAAGAAGACACCATACAGTCTTCTGCTTCTCATCCAGCCTGCCAGGAAGCGCTTCCGAGCAAAATATGAGACTATCGAGCTGCGCTGTTTGGCAGCAACAGAACTGAGTACAGATTTATCCCCAGTCTGCGTGGAAGCTGCGATGTTTATTAATAAAACCATGAGACTTGGATCATTTAATTATGGATGAAAACACTTTAATTTGGCAACCAGGAAGTGGCTTTATTGTGTAGGAATTATACATATGTTGAATCACACAACATGCTTTATGTAAGTGTGCCAGTTACAGTGTCTGTTACAGGAGCGTCTAAGAACAAAGGTACATGCCGTTAATGTGACAGTTTGACGTATACAGTTACAGTTCATGTTTCTCAAAGTGTTCTTTCTTCTCTCCAGCTGGCATCCACTAACTCTGCTAACAGCAGCCAGACGACTGCAGCTGACAACAAAGGTATGAGTTTTGTTTACTTTCTCTCTATAATGATGTCCGGCTGCATTTTATACGTCCCCTTGTTTGCACGTTATGCAAATATACAGGTAGAAAGTCGGAAAGTAGCTTTTGGTTGCTCAAAGCACTGATAGATAAACAGTCAGAGGGCGTCAGTTCATCATTCGCTTGCTTCTCTTCAGAGGATAAGTGCTGCAGGAATTGGCAAACAACGTGACCGGTGTCACTGACGCCAACTTAGCAACTTTGTTGAAAGACTTGGCAACTTTTCAGGCAACCCCTGAACAGCTTTATTCATTAAGAGTTGAGCAAAGACAGTAATGACTTTCCTTGGACGAGTTTCTATTGCGGTTCTGGGAGTCTTCAGGCTTATTTGTGCTCATTTCTTCTCCCAAATTCACATTACGCCTGCAGTTGAGTCGCTGGCATGAGCAAAGATATTAAAAAAAAGAGTGTTTAGGAATGCCCAGAGTATTTCTTAAATTACTGCCTTCATAATCAGTTTTATTAAATCATGCAAAAGGAAAGATAAAGGACTGCGTTTGATGGTTACGCAAGTCAAAGCTGTAGATAAGTCACTGTAGAGATAAACTTGTCAGAGGAATCAGAAACATTGCCGAGTGGCAGATGTGTCTAAGAGGCATGGATGTCACCGGCTCTGTTTTTCTTTCTCGGCCGTGCTCCCTCCCTCTTTGAGCTTCCACAATACATGAAAACTTGACATTCTGTTTTACGGAGGTCAGACCGCTGATTTTCCATGAGCTAAGCAACCAAGACAAGGCAGTCTTTTGGCAGGACTCACCAGTGTTGTCAGCCAGGAAAAGTTGGCTGCAGCTTTACTTTTTTTGTGCAACGTTGCTCATCAATAACCAATTCCAGCACTGCAGAATTTACCGTCTATCAATGCAGCACCGGCTCGGATCAGCCACTGGGATGAGGTTGCTTGACATGTGAATACACAGTTTCTGGTTCCCATCTCCACGTGTCTTTTTCTTTTACTTTGGGAGTTCTTTTGTTATACTTTTCCTTATTCTGTGGTTTGTGAAATACTTAAATCAAAAGTCTTTTCTTTTGTGTCCTTTCCGGTGCTTTTCTCTCCAGCAGACTGCATAGCCCTTTCCTCATCCTTCTCATCTTTACCTCCATTTGTCTGTAACTGTATACTCCATCTCTACCTTCTATTTCTGTCACCAGAATGTGCCTAACATCTTTTGTGAATGCTTTCCATTCTAACCTCAAAGCAAGGTTCACCTGCTTCACAGGAAATTTACTGTTTTTGAACAGACTACTTCTGTCCAACAATGCAAATTGACTTTTTTCCTCTTGTGGTTCTGTGGTTGGGTTTAGGCAACAAAAACATGTTGGGTTCAGGGAAAAAGAAAAAGGTTTGGCTTTATAATCTCACAGGACATGAACACCGTCTTCTGGGTGAAAGGTTGGACCCATCCACCACCCGTCCCACCCGCCTTACTCAGACTTTCACCACCTTAACTTTCATTCTTGTCCCGCCACGTTTCCCTCTGACGCATAGGAATAGGTGGTTATGTCTGGGCACAAAAACCATTTGGTTATGGTTAGAAAAAGATCATGGGGCTGCCTGTTAGCTCACCTGGTAATGCAGGCACCCCATGTACAAAGGCTTTGACCTTGCCACGGCAGCTGCAGGCTTGATTCCAACCCTTGGCCCCCTGCTGCATGTCAACCCTCTCTCTCCCCTCTTCATGCTAATAAACTGCCCTATCATTTATAAAAGGCTGGCTCCAGAAGCATGTTTATACATTTACAGCCTGGTACAAAAAACAGTTTTGGCCTCTATAGCTAATTTTTCCCTTCATGACAGCTGTACGGAGGGCGAATTTTTATATAAGTCACCCATTTACGTTTTATTAAGGCTTGAAGTTAAGCATAATTAAAAAGGCAGCTCATGGTGTCCTTAGCTTCTCAGTCAGATCCACCCCTCCTCCCTCCTCCACATCGCCAGCCTCTTGCCCAAATATGGTCACTTTTATCTTCAAAAAACCAAGATAACAATGGCTGTAGCGCCAAAAATGGGTGTCCAAAAAGCAATTGGTGACATCACAATAGCTACATCCATTATTTTTAATGAGTCTATGATTTTGAACAGTGGTCTGCAGTTTGGTGGCTGTCTCACCAAGGTGTCAAACCATCCGCCATCCCCTGCAACTAACGGTGACAAAGGCTGCTCATCTTACTATATAAAGACGAAAACTCTGTGTGTGTTCCACGTTTTTCTCCTCACTGACTTGGTCAATCCATGTGAAATGTAGCACAGTGGTAGAGGGTCATGGGAGGATGCGAATGAAGCAATATTTCATCAGTTGGCCAAAGGGGGGCGCTATAGCAACCCATTGAAATTGCAAATTTTGAATTCTCATGCCCTATATGTCGTAGAGACATGAAACTTTGCACAGAGATGCCTCTCCTCATGAGGAACAAATTTGCCTCAAGAACCCATAACTTCCGGTTATATAGAATTTCCGCCGTTTTGATTTTTTTGAAAAACACTTAAAATCGATCTCTTCCTAGGAAGTTTGAGCGATCTGCATGAAACTGGGTGAACATAATCTAGGGACCAATATCTAAAGTTCCCTCTTGGCAGGTATTAAACTTTGTAACATGAAACGTTCTCGTGTGAACTCAAGTAAGATGCCTAAGTGTTGTTTTAATTGTTATTATCTTTATATAAAATTCACATGCAGGTACTCAATAGGCACGTTACAAGTTATTACATTAACAAATTGCGGTTAAGCAAGTACCATCTCAGAGAAGTTTGAATCGTGACTGAATTTCATTCTTAAATCAGCTCTCTTCTTTGATGGCTGTTTTATCCCATTTATTCCTCGTCAGCTGCGTCTAACATTGCATCGCTTGTTTTGCCTTTTCAGCAGCCAGTCCCTCAATTATCCTGATCATCCTTACTTGTTGCCTAAAATCAACTTAAGAAAAGATCGTCTTTCATGCTGTCAGTCTGAAGTATTTCACCTCTTTGGAGACATGCTTGATTATCAGTATATAATTTCAGTAAGATTGCCAAGTCTTTCAGCACTCTGAGCGTGCTGCTGACTCAGTCTGTTAGTTGGCAGTTTTCAGTTGACTGAACATTTCATATGGTCTTTCACAGGAAATGAGCTGTTCCATAAAACTGAAATATAATGGTGACATTTTTAGTTTTCGGAATATCCACAAATGTTCCTCAGTCTTTAATAAACACAAGATTTTAAGAGATCATTCTGCTTGACTGGACTCATCTACAGGATGTGCTGTTTGTTCATCCACACGACTCTTTGCAGGAGTCAGTGCGGATTAGACCGACACGCAGTGTGGTTTTTAAAGCACCATCAAACACTGACTTGTTACTGTCAGTTAGGTACATTTATAGTCTGTAGCTTTTATCGCCTCTATTTTCTCCTTCTTTGTTGTCATTTTTACTTCTCAAGTCAAATCAGAGATGGGATGTTTTGGAAAGACTTGAGCAGTTCCAAACGGCCTTGTGCTATAACAGGCACTTTATTTTTAGGTCTTAAGCTGTATTCGCATGGGACCAGCATTACCTGGGGAGCCTTTAGTATTTTGTAATAATGACGTAGGTCATCTATGATCTTAATCCACTGCGAATCTGCCATGTCCATAATTTGTCAAATAAAATTCCTGTGCATATTACCTACTGTATTTCACCAAACTGAGGCCAAATGATATCTGTCCAGTGGGTAGTCTGCATCTCACTGATCTGGAATCTTTTCTTATAAGTTAGTTTAATTTGTAAGGTTTTTATTTTCTCCACATCTTTTTTTCTGCCTCTTTCCTAATCCAGACTCAAGAGGAACCTACAAAAAAAAATGTAGACACACATTGACGACATTTACATGCCCAAAATATTCCATAGTTTTGCCCTTATTCCAAAAAAGACAAGATTCCTACTAGCCTGTTTACATGGCTAATGAAAATTAGTATTCCCTTATATTCCAGTTCACATGCAGCTGTGCATACTTCAGTTAACGAGCCCTGACATGTTTATCGTGTCAAAAAGTCGAACCACTTTTATTCCTTCCACCACTTTCTTGAAAAGGTCAGCGCTGCGATTTTTGGGCACATCCAAAAACCTGGCAATATCCAAAATGTTTGAAAGTCGGTGTGTTTCGTCTTCTGACCAGAAATGTGGGCTTTTCTTTAGGGCACACATCTCAGCCCCTGCAAAGTGTCAGTTACGTTAGTTTGTGTACAAAGCATTGTAAACAGGCAAATATCCCAGTTCAGTCAGGAATACTTTAGTCAAAAGAAAACTTTATTACCATTTGCAGTTTTATATGTGGCTGCATGGCTCTGTTCTGGGGCCTCTCTGCCCTTCCTCAGGCGTACACAAAAAGCCTCTACCACTTGCCTATGTGAAAAGCGAGAGAGAACACCTCTCTGCCCTTCCATGTGCAAATAAGTAAAAGCCCGAGGCAGAGAGAGCAAACACCCCTGCCCTTCAATGCGCCTGCACGGTAAGCCAGAACAGAAATGACACTGATAAGTCAGACACAGCATGAAAAGGAGGAGCTGGGGTGGAGGCAGGTCGCAAAGCAGCTTGCAGAGGAAGCAGCAACAGTAGGCAGGCCAGAGCAGCAGCTGCTCCATCAGTTGATTGGGCTGTTTGAGTTCAGCTGATTTAGCTGGGATGTGAGCTGAGCTTGACATTGTGTCCTGCCTGAACTAACGCTATGCTCAATTTGAGAAGCATATTCCAAATGTGCTGTATACATGGCCAAAGAATGCCTCAAGAACATGAATAATATCGGCACATCCCACGTCTCATGATAAAAATGCTACAAAAAGGTGCAAACTTTAAAAGTACAAGAAAACAGACAGCTCATTCTTGTGGCAGTGTGTGTTGTCATTTTGTATGAGACAGTCCTGACCCTCGTCCAGTGCAGCCGTTATCTGCGCCTTTCACCCTCTTTTACAGTGATTGCTACAAAAACAAAACATTGACATCATATTTGGAAGAAAATGTCGATAAATTTGAGTAAAATACAGACTTTGCGTATCCACTGTGAGTGCACATGAAACACAGACGTTGGGGCTTAATCTCTAAATCCCATGAGCTGTCCTGGTAATAATAGTCCTGTGCGAATAGGCAACCCAGTCTCACTCCAAAGTCGTCGAAACCAGGCGCTTGGGCAGTGACTTGCGGCGTCAGACGCTGAAGAAAAGCATGATACGAGGCCGGTCGCCGTTATAGTTTAATGGTACAAGCAGTGTCAGGGGGACACGAACGAAAGTCAAGCGACAAAAGTCTGAGTAGGATGGGTGGGTCCAACAAACACCTACTTTCACCCAGGAGAGCGGTGTTTGCGTCCCCTAAGAGTACAAAGTCAAACCCTGTTTTTGTTTTGTTTTTAATCACGTGCATTTGCTTTTGATGGCAAAGAAATGTCAATTCTCAATGTTTTACCGACGTAGTGCTTTTATTTTGAAAGAGATTGTATGTGAACTGTACATTTTCTGTGAAAACAGAAGTGTATTTTGAAAGATGACAATGCATGTAACAGGCAGAACAGTGTCCCAGAATGTCAACAATCAACGCACCCAGGGTACCTTGGACATCGTATCTGGCCATGTTGGAATATGTTGGAAAAGGGCTTTTGTCTGAAACCACTCCCTGAACTCACTATATAACATTTATTCCCTCCACTACCTGGAACAATCCCAAGTTTGGTGAGGAAGAAAACTGAAGATACTGCAACTAAAGTGAAATATTGACGGATTGATCGATTCACTGGCATGTCCTGTCCAGTCCGCTGTGTACTAACCTTCACCCTCTGCCCTCTGCCCCTCTAGAAAAGGCATCAGCAGCGAAGCCTCAGGAACAGGAGGAGGAGGTCGACATCGACCTGGAGGCGCCGGAGACGGAGAAGGCAGCGCTCGCCATCCAGAACCAGTTCAGACGTTTCCAGAAGAAAAAGAAGTAGAGTGACTGATTATGAAAGAAAATGAAACCAGAAAAAAAAAGTAAAAAACAGAAAAAAAAAAAAACTTTCCGCAGATGTACAGAAATACAGTAAATGATTGAGACGAGTGGTTTCGGGGGGTGACGGAGCAGGGATTTGAATTGTTCAGGATTTATTGTCATATTATGCAAAGTGTCATGAAACGCCTTTTTGCATGAGAGATCGACTGATAAAGGATGAGGAAGTTGGAGGGGGGGGCGAGAGAGAGGGGGAAAGATGAGGAAAAAAGGTGGAGATTTGGAATTTATAATCTAGCATGACGAAATACTGTAACCTCCCGTCACCAAATTAACCTTTGCAAATGCCCCTACATATCACCCGTGTGTCCCTCGATGCTCCAGAACATGCGACCCCCACCCCCCTTTGTCCTCGCTAGTCCTGCAGATGCAACACGAGCCCAGCACAAGCGGACACACAAGTCTTGCTTAAAAGCAGATAAACACTTTTCTCTGCTGACTGACAGAACAAGCACACGTCCTTCAACGCCGATGAAACAGGAACGCACAAAAAAAAAAAAAGAAGCACACTCTCTAGTTTCTTTTCTTTCCGCCTCCTTCGCCATCACATGCTTTCTGTCACTCTTTCTCCCGTCCTGCAAGGCATGAATATAACACCGAGTAACTGTCTCAGGTGTAAAATCACCTCTGTATCGCCTCCCATGTTGGCCAGATATTGGATTGCCTCTGCTAGTCTGATCTCACAGGTGACGGAGGTGGTGGTCATGGAAACTGGCTGCTAACTCGCACAGTCGGAGGCAATTTGCTGCAGGCAAGATCAATATGTGATGGAAAGCAGGCACGGGGCGCGCTCACACGACTCGTTAACACCTCGGCCAGTGATTGACACATTAGTGATCGTCGAGTGTTTATGTGTCGACAGCATCTCCATCTTCTCAGTGATACAGCGACCTGCTGGAAATCTAATATTCACTCGTTTTAAAGAAACTATTCAGGCGGCTTAAATGAAGAATGTGTCTTTAGATCTGAGGATTCAGTGGCTGCTGCTGCCTCTGACACTCATAGTCCAAGGCTACGATTTGTTTTAATTTGATTAAACTACCAGTGGGGTTTGGCACAGGAGGAGACGTCTGCCAGTGTAAGATGATGTTGTCTTTCACACATCGTGGCTGTGAACTGACTCCTCTGTGCCAGACGCAGTTAGACTGAAGCAGGCTTCTCATTTCCACTGATGACTGCTGTCACTGACAGGTGCTTTTTTTAGCTGTGGCTAGTTAGCAAAATATGCTAAAGTTAGCTTAATTAGTCAGTATTTCCCTGCCTGTTAGTGTTTTAGATAACTTTGGGGCTTTCAAACACATCTCATGCTCTTCCTCAGCTAATGGAGTTTGCAGGTAGTGATTCTTTCCACACTGTCTGTTCATTTGAGTTGAAACATGTCAGTGGATATCTCTTTTGATACTTTCTGCAAAACATGGTGTCAGTTTCTCCCCAACATGTCCATGTACACGCATGTCCGCCCCACAAACTCCTCCTCAGTGCTTTATCAGTCACCATGAATAGGTTTACATTCATACACTGAAAATGTTCATTTTAATGCATTGATTCATCATCATCTCATTCGTACGTAAGCGCAATACGATGTTACAGAAATATCACTGATGAACGATCTGACGTTGTTTGAGGGGCGAGAACGAGACATCCCATCTCCGCACCCTTGTGCTGCATTCACATGGTATTGGCACAGTCTGAAAAATGAGTTCCCGATCATATTTCTCACCTGATCCTTGTTGTTTAAACGCTCTCTTAAACGCAATCAAGTCTTTGTAGCGTACAATTGTTTCCACATTACAGTTTAAAGCTCATGAACACACCAGAGTCAGAAGGAAGTCTGTCTGGTGAGCACATGAATGCACCATTGGCCTTGGTTGGCGGAGGTCTCGACTCAAGTCCAATTTAATCGGATTCACGAACACTAACGTTTGACAGGCTGACCTGGTACATAGTGGACACTAAAAAGAGAGTCAGTTAAACTATTCAACTCATCCTCAAACAACAGTTCGTACGATATCCTACAAATTCACGCCCCACGAATGACGGTACCTACTTAACGTAAAGTTACGGAGGCTAGTATAGCAACTGTGGTTAGGTAACGTCTATCTCCTGGGGGAAAGTCCCATGTTTTTTGACCCATCCACCGCCGCAACCTGCCTCATTACGAGATTCCCTCTTTATTTTTTACTCCTGTCATCGCATTGTTGCAGCCTTTCAAAATACGTCGATTATACATACAAATAACTGGCTCATGATTATTTAGGTTACGTACAAATTAGGTGTATTACTTTTGATAACTGAACATTCAGTTTGAAGATAGTGACGTGACAATATGAAAACTGAGCTATCGCCATAACAGCTCCATCCACTGAGATAGACTGAGATGTGACTGAAAGCTTTGACAGAAAAATCTTAACTCAAGGTCCCCTTACTCGCTTTTTCCCCCCCCAAACAATTAAGGCTAGAGAGCAAAACATACACTAAAGTAACTAAACAGAAACAAAACAGAAACTGAATACCGTGTGCATTGTCATCATGCCACAGCTTACAGCCTCAGTATGTTTCTGCTATCTTTACACAACCAAGAATAATTCTGACCTCCAGCAGGCCCGAAGCCACGGATATAGAAAGACGTTTCCTCGCCTATACAACCGGCATCGTGTTACTCCTCCGCCGTGAGTCGCAGTTACACTTAAACAGTGCATGTCCACGGCTAAGAGCCCTCAACCAGCCTGGTGTTGGGTTACTCAGTGCCCCCAGTGGGTAACTAAAACCTCGGCATCCTTAAATAAACTCTCGATAACGATTCGGAGCAGATGCCAGCGGCGAACCTGAGCCCCGTCACCTTTAGATCAGACAGACAGAAAGAAAGAGAGACACTGCAGCTGTTGGACCGAGACGGAAAGAAAGACACTGAATGAGACTGCAGCAGCTAAATATGAAGCACATTGTACAAATGAATGAATTCTACAAAACACACACTGATACACACACACACACACACGCTCCTGCTTCATCCATGTCCCCTCCCTTCTTCCCCTTCAATGTATGTAGCACACTGAACTGCTTCTAAAAAGCCAGACTTACTCTCCATCGCTTTAATAATAATCTCACTAATTACTCAAATTATTATTGGAATGTAACCTCTTTTCTATTTCGAGGACAGGAAGCGGTTGCAAAAAAAAAAAAAAAAGAAGAAAAAGCGCAACCGGCCGCCATCACCACCCGCTTGCTCTCCTGTCATAGTCCCACAGCTTCCTCCTTCCCTCGCAGCGTAGAGATTTGTTGATGACATCACCTGAGTTTGATATCAAACCTCCTTTTTCTCCCCCTAACTGGATTTGACACGCTTTTCAAATAATTACCTGACATACACTCAGTAATACGGATTTAGTTGGATTTGACACCTCAAGTTAAAAGCATGGCTTGTGTATAAATGTTTGAAACTGTTAAATCTGTGTGGGCCTGTCCGGCGCAGATACATTTGTGCTCGAGCTGATCGGATTAACAAGTTATAAAACAGCTCAGATAAGCTTAGTGGACACCGCTGAGATTCAACCTCCTTTATGTGCCTGCACCTGCCTCCTTTATATCCAGCTGTTCGACATCACTGAACACTGTACACTTGGGCAGTGTTTGTACACTGTTTGCAGGCAGGCGTGTAACACTCGCTCTGGATTTTTAAAAAGGACCTGACAGCAACATAAACACGCTATTTTCAGGCAAAGTTCTTTCAGTTGATCCACATGAGAGATTTTCTCTCAGTGGAAAATGTAGTCGAGCTTCTTCGTCAACACGTGTGGTTTATTTGAGACGTGATTTGAATTGTGAATCATTCATTAAAAAAAAAAAAGAAAAAAAAATATTTATAATAAAAAAAGCAATAATTGTGAGACAAACAATCAGATTTTGTAAAATCACATTTAAAGCAGCAATCTCAATGATTTCATGGCGACACTTGTAGTTCCCATTTTATTTTTTCGTACTTCTGTGCGCAGCCGTGATGCGATTGTAACGCCCAGACACACAAATTCCAACTGTTGTGTCGCATCACTTCCTGTCTCCAGGCCAAAAAGCTGCACTTGAACACACCACAAAGACAACAGCGAATTTGCACCTATGTTCTGCGCTTGCGTCAGAGGAGCTCTCCAAAGCAGCAGGTGGCGATAGTCTGCGTTTGTCATTTAAAGGGCATCCAGAAGATGCTAGTTAGCCAGTTAGCACATCAACAACACAAACCATTACAAACTGTTTCTGCTAAAGGGTTTTGATCTCCCTCCCTCTTGACTTCAGCCGTTTGTCTGCTCACCATTGCTGCCGAATCAGCCGAATAACAGCTGACAGCGGCGCATGACACACCACCAAAACTAGGGTGACGGACGCTCACCGACAGCCGACTCTTGGCTCGGTGCGTCAGGGCCCTCGCGCTGCACACAGCACAGTGAAAGGAGTTCCTTGATCGGTTTAAGGTGTGCAGCCTTTCGCCTCTCGGTGCTCACTGAGGCTGCTCCTGACCGCTCCATTACTCGATATCCGCTGTCAACAAATGACCTTTGTCTTGTTTGTTGATGCGTTTTTGATAGTGTTAAACACACATTGCATTTCCTGAGCTCATGTTTTTAATGTGAAGCTGCAGCAGAAGGAAATATCGTCCTGGACAACCAGTTCATAATACTGCAGCTTTAGAAATATGAATACCGTAAAACTTCAATAGCCCGGGCTATTATTTGCTTAAATCACTGAACTCAAAAGGCCTATATTTGGGATTGGCTTTTAATTCCTACATCCGAAGAAGCTCTGTAAAAATAAAAATCTGCTTGGGAACCGGACCAGGCCTCTGATTGAGACAGGCCTTTCTTTGTAAAAATGTGTAGTTTCACCAGGCTAGTAAAAGGGACTGGGCATTTAGTTGAAGTTTTATGGTATTCTGGTCATTGCTAAAGACTTAAGAGACATTTAAAGGAGAATCTTTGAGATTACGTTAGGGATCCCTTCAAAATAAAAGACTTTGAAGATTTCAGAAGCTTTAAAATGGCCAAAAAGGTTTTGTCATCAGATGTCCTCTGAAATCTTTTATATTTGCATGATTGTAATGACTTAAGAAAGCAGCTGATGTGAGTCAGTAATGCTATGGCTTCAGCTAATTTGAATTTGTGTGTGACAACGTGGCAGCATTACCTCCCCTTAAAACAATAAGAGCATGTAAAACCTTTGATAATATATACACTGCGTATAAAGATTGTTGTGGAAGGAGCTGTTGAGGAGCCAGATCCACGTAATTGAAAACAGAGCCTGTGTCTGGAGGCTGGAAATAGCTACCTGTCAGAGTCTAAAGAAGCTTAATGTTGCTTGGCAACAGACACAACTCGAGAAAGTAACGCCAAGCTGGTCATTTCAATGTGAAATGTGACTTGCGATAAGCCTCGTGGATTTGAGGGTGTGAGGTCATCGGGGGCGGTTAGATAAAGGATAAAGGCGACCCCTGCGGCTGAAAGGTCACAGGTTTGGTCCAGACATGTTGCTCATGACATCGGACGTTTTTTCCTTTCACTTGTAGCAGCTAAGGATTAGTGTAAGCTAAAGGCCTCTGCTTTAAATGTCACTTTTGCCTGATGTTAAAAAGGGGAGAAAGGAGTTTGATACAAATTCAGCAGAAAGTTGATAAAGCCATGGAAGCTCCCAGTGGTCCGTCCTGAGTTTGCATGCAGTCAAATACAGTTTAAAATCTCTTTTTACTACTATCAAGCAGGGAAATCACTTTTTTTCTTTGCGATATCACAACAGCCAATACCTTTACCGACCCAATAACAGCTAATCAACTGTTAATAAGCCATTTGTGTGGATGCACTTTGCTAACATAGATGACGGATGCTGCTGCTTCAGCATGTTGTGCGAGACGTTTCGGGTTAGATTTGTCAAAGCGTCATATCACATCCTGATTTATTCGTTTTCCGATATCTGACTCAGAGTTTCAGCTAATTTTAGACTCTTATCTCCCCCCATACTGCACCGCAGTATAGCCTATAAGGACACTTTCCTTTTCTTTCTTTGTCAATGCCGTGTTTTTGCTCTGCTTTGTTAGCCTGACCTCATTTCCCTTCCCACCCGAAGGCAAGCAAACGAGGGGTTCGGCGAGCACAGCATGGTCGCCGTGAATTAGAGGAGCGGATGGGTGGAATGAAAAGCCCGTCTGTGATCATGAATGGAGCAAAGCCGCGTGTAGTTTGTCCAAGATGGCTTAAGTGAAGTCCCCACATCCTCCTTAAAAACCTCTTGACGTCACAGCAGACAAGAGCTTGGCAAACAGCGGCCAGGGCTTTTGTACATACCATTTATACACTTTCGGCGTCTGTACAGTGTCTCCCCAAATCCATGCTTGCTGACTTAGTATCCTCCTCTGCTTGTATATGTTTATCTACATCCACTTCTTATTATGCTTGACAAGAATATAATGTACTTGATAGTGAAAAGTAATTGGTGCGGTATGCCAACAGCGGATATTTGGGCACAGCTTTACAGCCTAGAAATGACATCAAAGCCATACTTAGAGAACAAAAACATGTATATTTAGATAATCTTCTCTTGTGCATCCCTTCTGTTATGTTGTCTGTAGTGCCGCAAAGCAGCAGTCAAGCAGCCCAGAAGAAGAATAAACCCAGTGCATCCCGCTGAAACGACCATGCTACGGATATAGAAGCATGTAAAGTAGGATTTTAGTTTGTGTTCGAGATGATTGTACGTTCACAGTGTGGCGTTGCCGTGTGGGCTTACCCTTCACAGCGTGGCCAATCAGTGACCACTGTCCTTTCAGGGAGGCATCTGCCAATCAGGAAGCTCTACAGGGCCCCATCCCACAACCCCACCAGTCTCCTTTATTGCCTCATTCTTCTACCATAATGATTGACGCTTTATTTATTGCTGGTTATACTGAATTATGTTTCGTTTATTTATGTGGATACCTACGTTATTGTGAACTCCGCCGACTTGTTTTGTTGTGTTACCTGGTGTGAAGGCATGTGAAATCCATATTTGTATGTTTTAGGCTATAAATTCCCTTCTGTGTATTTTGACATTTCAATCTATGGTGTGTTGTTGGACTTTTAGAAAAGGTGGCGAAGGTGAGAATGCACAAGAACACTCCCTGTACTGTGTTTTCTGCACTAAATAAAATTTGCTGCATATTGCTTTGAACTCTATACACCCGGCTTTGTCAGTTTGTCAGTTACTTGCATGAACATCAAAAACACTGACAGTAGTAACAGTGGTGGACAAGGTACCTGAAAGCAACACTTGAGTACAAGTACAGATATCTTACCAGTAAGCGACTTTGATAGAATTCAAAGTCGCTTATTAAAATATTACTGCAGTAAAAGTCTTCAAGTATCTGATATACTCTTAGGATTATGAAGTACAACACCTTAAAAATGAGGTGAGCGGATTGACCCTTTTTAGGGCTGACATCACAATGACATCATTTTGTTTGCTGGAGGCAGTAATTCTGTGGTGAGTTCAGATTCATCACTTGTAACACGGGGTCAGAAACTGATAGACAAATGGTCATTTGGGAGGTGAAGTACTCCTTCAAGATAAGATAAGAATATTTGCTTGGGCAGTGGTGCTTAAAACAGTACATAGCCAACAGGACAGTACAGTGGTACGCCAAAGATAATATTAAATTCCAACAAAAAGAACTCATAAAACCAATAAACACATGTTCCATTTCTATTTCATGTGTCAAATGCAGAGCTCCTGAGGTAATTTCATTTTCTTGAATATCCTTCTGACCCAGACCCTTCAGGGGATGCTGGTATTGCTATGAGGGTCCCCGCAGGAGCTGGTTTCAATCCAGCCCCCTCTGGGTGCTGTTCCAGTTCAAACAGGCTTGTAGATGACACCACAGAACATGGCTCCATCATTACATCACTGGAACTCAGGAATTTAGAGCACTCAATTATGCACAGGGGAAATAGGACGCTTTGTCTTTGCATATCCCCTTGACACACATGAATGCGTACACACGTCATACTACAGGGTTCAGAGAGGTCCAGCTTGTTTCAGTGGTCCCACCCGAAGATTGATTTGTGTACATTCCAGTGAAATGAGAGACATTTTCTAAATTACACATGCCAAGATCAACATGAAACCTTTTTGTTTAAGTTGAAAAAATAAAAAAAATCACTAATGGTTCAATGTACCCTCATGCTGTAGTTCGTATGATACCTTACAAAAATGCACACATTATATCTAACAAATTAGCACCCAATGAATGACATTACTTGATGTAAAGTTAGGTACTTAACGTTAAGTTTCATAGGTTCGGTTTAGGCAAGGAAAGTTACTTTGGTCAGGTTTAGGAAAGGTCACTTGGACACAAAAATCACAGGAAAAAAGGGTCCAGATTGAAAAATACTGATGTTTCATATCAACAATACAGAATCAATGAGAAACTTTTTTTTTTTTTTTTTTTTTTTACAGAATTACCACTTGAATCTGTCAAGTGGTAATTCTGTAAAAAAAAAAAAAATGTTTGGAAATCATAATCAGTCATAGAAAAAGCACAAGTCACTCTTCATGGCTTCATTAGACCAAAATCCAATACAGACACAAGACACACCTTTTGTGTAGTAATTGTCCTAAAAGGTATTACGGGAGATGGAGGACATCATAAGTGGATAGGTCCAGACAAGGAGGGAAAGAGGGTACACCAAATATGTCACTGATAGCACTTCATTACACGATAGCATCTGGAATTCATTTGAACTTTGCAGTAAATTGCTTTTTCCTAACAATAATTCCACATATTCATTTGTCAGAGTCCATCCTGCGTAATTATCTTGGTATCAAGGTCAAGATTAGACATTATCATTATCATCATTAGGTTTTTATTCTGTCCAACTTAATGATGATGAACAACCCAACCAGCAATTTTTGGCAATAGAGTTCTGGATGGTGGAAAAAAATAGCTCTCAAGATATTTAAATTCCAGACTTCAGGCTAAAAGAAAATCCCTTTCTTCTGGTTCTTTGACTCATCTGATAATTCAAGACTGACCGAACATATATCAACATATACACCGTATGTTAGGATCAGTGCAGAACTAATTGTGAGCATGGATCATAAAAGGGATACTATGCAAAAACTGATGGTTACTATTTGTAAGTTTTACCCAGGAAGTGAAAGTTAACCCCAGATTTGCTTTGTCCACTTGGCGTTTCACCTTACTATATTGTTTTTGCTCTATGCCTGTGACTTTTTAGTTTCCTCTTGGTTGCATGCTACTAACTGATCGCTACCTTTTTATTAAATACCGACCTCACCGAGAAGCGTCTAGCTGCCGAACTCCAAGCACATCCTCTGGTGGACCCCTTCTGGTCCACAGCTTAGAGAAGGAAGCGACTCGTGTAAGAAAGAAATGGTCATCCAACACATTCTCACTCTGACCTCGTCACATATCAACTTATGGTCACGGACCTTTCACGTCGAGGTACACTGGGCAAGGCACCCTGGGTGCGTTGGTTATTGATGTTCTGGGATGTAGTGTCAAGTTCTGCCTCTTACGTGTAATGTAGTCGTTGGACCCACCTAACACCCCTTCCGCTCGCCCTACTCAAACTACTCGCAAAAACATAAAATCTTAACATTTCGATTAAATGAACTTGCAAACTTAGGTTAGGTACCACAGCTGGCCATCAACCTCATTCGTCAATGATATTTGGTTGAATTTAGGTTTTAACGTCAGGTAATCAAAATTCAATGTCAAGACAGCATGTCATGCCAACGTCAATTAGACGAAGAATACCGATGACAGAAAACTTTGAAATTTTGTTGGTTTTTATTTGTGTTGTAAAGTAACCAATATCCAACATCTTCTAACAATCTTATGCTATGTTATCTTCACATTGAATCCTATTTAGTTGGCAGGTATGGAGAACAAAACCCAATGTCTGCAAAACATCATAATGTACATGTCCACACAATGTGAAATTCTAATGTTGTTAAACATTTGAAATATCGTCCACCTGATTTTCATTCCACCCAAAATTTAACATCTGTCCAAGGTAAAAGTCCAGTGTCGTCTTGATGTCCAGTCTTTGCTAATATTAGCTAGCTTTGCTTTGTCGTATACAGTGACTTTAGCTAATGTTTGCAAACTCTGGGTAATAAAGTATCCCGAAATGACAGGAAACAAAATCTTTTACAACAGCATTTAAGAAAAGTCTTTAACTATCATAAAAAGGATTTGACGTATACTTCCGGCATTGTGTAAACAAAGCTCTTATCAGCGCCAGCTACACTATCCAGGTAGTTTTATATGAAGCAGTTTAATATTTGTCTTCACGCAACACTGAGCAACGTCCATAGAACTGAAAGGCTCCTCACCTCTGACGAATCTCCATGGTGATTTTCCACCATGGGTCCTTTCGATTGAGACTGGTCTTAGCGCCAGAAGTGGACCTGAACCTGGAGTCCTTCAGCGGGATGCTATTGACCTCTTACACAAGAACACCTGCACAAGACCACAAAGACATACAGGCAGAGGGCAGGGTCTCTGCGGATATACACCACCACACACTTCTAGTGGGTCATAACTGACGACTGTTCTTTTGGGGGTAAAATCCTGCAAAGCATACCTTTTAATCTTCATACTGTGACGGTGTCTGTGTCCCGTCAGTTTCCCCTCTCTTGAGATTTCACTTCCTTTTGAGATCGTTTTTCATTCTTGAAGATTAATTACCCTTTTGTGTCAATTTCCCACAAGAGATCAATAGAGTTTCACAGGAGCACTCAGTGTAGAAATACTGTAGGAGGTCAGAAGTCATCTTGCTTTTTCATGGAGCTGAAAAGGTAAATTCACAGAGCCATGTTTCATACACACTGAGACATATCTCCAAATAGATAAGGAGACACTATGAATGTTTTCTTAAAGCCTGTCTTTATATGTTTGGATACAGATGGGGAATAATGAAAAGAAAGCATCTTTTTTCCAGTAGCTGGAGTTTATATCATTCAGCTTTTGGCTGCCTTCAGCCTGAACTGCTCTTTGATCTTTGCGTTTCACTACTCATCTTAAAAACAGAAAATCCTGCAGCTAGGAAGAATCATTGTTTAACAGCTCTGTTTCTGGAGTCCATAAATTTAAAGGATGGGAATTGAACCACATGATCTTTAGCCTCAAAATGTCTCATATGATCACATGACGCTAAGACATGCTGCGTGCCTTTTGTCCTCCGTGGATTCTTGGTGTCTTTATTAAGATGCGGGGAATATTTTAAATTGTGCCGGATAAGGAGAGACGGGATCAGATGAGATGGCATCAGATTAGATCAGATCACATCAGAAGGGAGAGGGGTTAATGCTGCCGTCATATGCAGCGCCATGCTCAGCTGTTTAGGCCGTTTACAGCAGAATGCGGTTTAAAGAAAATCCTACATTGGCCCTGCATGCAAAATGCTTTCATACCTACATTCAAGAAACACATGTGAGTCATCCAGGCAACAAAAGCCATGTGGTGCATGAAAAGGTATTACCTGGTACGGGTGTGATACAGATATTAAAGAATTCACTGGAGGAAGATTCACTTCACCCATCCAGGAACCACACACACACACACACACACACACACACACACACACACACACTAAGCATGCAGCAACAGGCAGGAGTTGGTACGTGTAAATGAAGCTGGGACTGAAAGCACCTGCGGTCACACACATTTCTTTTTTGAATGACAGAAGAGAAGAAAAAAGATTATTCAGCTAAAAATAAAAATCCCCTCTAAAGCGGCGTAGAAATCGCGGTTCTATTAACCTTCGGGGACGGTTTGGCTTTCTCAGCATTGATTTGTTTCACGTTCACACAGCTGAATACATTCACTGCTGCATGCAGTCACAGGCCTCAGAGACTGTTGATGTGTATGGGAAAATCCTCTCCTGGCTGCACAAGAGGTGATGCATTTCAACATTTAAAGATGTTTGGAGTAAAAATAAAAAAGAAGGGGGGGTGGGAGTGGAAGAAGTCTACCTAGAGTCTTATTTATTACTTCTCTGGAGCGGTGTGCAAAACATCACAGTGATGACTAACACCTACATCAACACCAGCAGGAGTCTCGCGGATGATTTAATGGCACCGCTGAATTATAGGTGAGTTTCATGCTTTGATTACTCTGCTCGGGCTTCCTTAATCTTCCACATATTATCTCTGTTCTCAGACCTTGCTGCTACTTAATGTAGATGATGGATCAACATCTTACAAGACATTCCAATTACTTTGATACTGAATTAATTGATACCGTACAAAGCAAGACTTTAGTGTGCAGCCACGGTTGCAGCTCTGTGAGGCTGCACACGGCAACACTTTGAGCTAAAGCTAATTCACCATGCTAACTGATGTTCAGGCCCCTAGGAATGCAGCCCAGCCTTGCCTCCTGGCTTCCCCAGTGTCCATTTAAGGTATTTCAGCAAGAAAAACAATTTCCCCATAGACCACCATTATAAAAGAGACGTCAGTAAAACTGTTGATAGGACACCTCGAACTGCAAGCAAGGTCAGATATGACTCTTTTGGTTATGAGTTTTTGATCCATGGAGGTTTTATGTGTTCAGCGCTGTATCCAGTTCTCTTTATACATCCATGACTCTAACTTGCATTGGCAAAGTAATTTGTCTCTTTCTGATACAGTGTTAGATACATTAAACAACATCCACTGTTTGAGTGTTTTTCAGCCACTGAAGAAGCTAAAAAGAGGAAACACAGCTTGGAGAAATCCTGAATTCATGCTTGGAGTATATACTGGGTGTGAGTGAGTAACCTAAGTGCACTGATTTTCATTTGGCATGGGCTAATGAAGCACTTGTTAGTTGGACCGGTTGTTAATGGTATTGACGCTGATGAAATTTACATGTTATGTCACTGATGACTGATCAATAATGCAGTCTGCATCGAAGCTCTTACATAACCATTCAGCAGGAGCAGGGTTAGTGGAGTGTTTACAAAGTTTCGGGTTGCAGGCATGTGCACTCGCTCTGCTTTAGTGCCCTTGAGCAAGACACCCAGGACAACGAGCCCAAAGAGAATATCCCAAGTGGGATTAATATTAAGTCTCGCAGTGTTAATAGAAGTGCCAATGTGGCACAATTGCCAGTTTGAGAAACGCCACATGATCAGATCCAGGAGGCACCATTTCAGCTTTGGGTTTTGTCCTCCGGTTGCCGGGGCACAGCGAGGTTATCAGTAACATAGAGAGTGTGACACTATCCGCACTGACTATCAATAATGCTTACTAGCGCTACCGTATCCCCCGAAGGAGGTTAGAGCACTGATACCCTCACTGGGAAACCAGAGAGCATGGGGAGTGAAGGCGGAAGATGACACAGAGGAGGTGAGCTGGAGGTGGGGGAGGACGCAGAGGAAGCAACATGCTGAGATGTGAGAAAACTATATGGAGGGCGAGCTTACTGGTTTGTGTTTGAGAGGGAAGATGCACACGAGAGGAAAGCGCGTGAGCGGGTAACCTAAAGCTTCCTTGAGGGAAAACCTGTTCATTTGCGGACGGGGTTCCTTCAGAGTTCTTGAATTTAACACACGAAAAAGGCGCATGGAGGTGCAACACGAGTTAAGAGTGAGAGGTGTGTGGAAAAGAAAAGGGGGGCTCAAGACGGGAAAAACACAGCGCAGTGTGGCTGCCAGCAGAGATTCTGCCGAGTGCTGGATTGCAGGGAAGGAGAGAAAAAACAGGAAGCAATGGAGAGAATAAGAGAGGGAGAGAGAAAAGGAGAAGGGTATAGCTTCTATTTATAAACCTGAAAGAGAACCTTTGGATTGGGTTATGGAAAATAAAACAGAGACAGAAAGGACAAAGAGGGAGTGAAAAAGAAAAGACAAGCAGATGGGTGAAAAAAAAGACGAAAAGAGAGCTGGAGCTGCCAGTGGACTGAGAGAGAGGGAGAGGAAGGGGGAGGAAAAGAGGGGGGAGGGAGGAATACATTTACCTTGACTGACACTGCGACAGGGAGAGAAAGCAGAATCCCCCACTCCAAGAAATTGTAGCTCCACAACATCATGCGACACAATCTCTGCAGTGGGTTTGCTGTAGGGCTACACACGCATTATAGCATGCAGGGACAGATGCATACCCATGTGCACACACACACACACACACACACACACACACACACACACACACACACACACACGGCTGTGGTTGCAATTATGCAGGTAAGAGACAGTTCAAACACAGATTCACAGAAAGAATAAAAAGTTATTTCCTCTGCTGCAAGTTGTCTCGAAACTAAAACGAAATTTGTGTGACGAAAAATTAAACTTTCAACTCCGTGTTTATAACATCAGCACAGTTTCTCAGCAGAAAACAGAGGACAATGAAGTCATAAGACAATCGATAATGTGCAACAGATAGAGGCGCACTGAGGAAGAGGATCAATTACATCTCAGAGACCTGCATTGACATGTCATCTTTTTTTATAGAACCTCCTGTTTAAGGTCTCATTAAACGAGAACGATCAATACTGTCAATATGTTGCAGTGCAAAGAAATCAATCAGTGTGGAAGGAGGGTGGGCGGCGGATTTGAGGGTCATAATTCAAAGTTGTAGACTGAAGAAAATTACATCAACTGCATTGTGACTTCAACCTGGCTCGACAGAGTGGTGCAGCTGCTGCCCCAACATTAAATACTTTTACATATGTTATGTGAGTAACCTGTTCTATTGTTATGCTCACACGTTGCCATGGACGATGACAGCATCAGCTACTGTATAGGGTAAAAATGCAACATGAATGTAAAGTGTCTGCTGGCAGAAACTGGTGTTCCCTCACTGCCAGCCCAAGGCCGCCCACTAGTGGTGGAGATGGAGCATTGCAGCACAAAGAACATCTAAAAAAGGGGAATACATACATACATATACCATTTCATATTATCACGGTTCATTGAAGACCGCCATCGAGGAGCTGCTGAAGCGAGCTTCTTGCACAACGTTTGCCATTCTCTGTAAATGTAAATTTGATTTTCCTGTTTATATCACACCTGATCTTTTTGACAAGCTGGTTATACCACTTATGTTGTATGCATGTGAAGTTTGGGGGTGTGAAAGAATAGATGTACATCTCAAATTTCTAAAATATACCCTGAAAGTTCTGCAATAATGTGGTCTATGGGTAGTTAGGAAGATATCCACTCCATTGCAGATAAAAAGAGAGTTATTGGCTATTGATAGAGGAACTCAGTTGAATAATGTACAACCATTTCCTCAGCCTGCATAATTCGGGTGTATATATGTCACCAATTTAGTGATGGCCAAATGAGGCCTCGTGAACCACTGTCTTTATTTTCTGAAGCCACCAGATGGCGCTGTCTGTTCAACAAAGGTTTGAAAGCACACTTCATTGCAAATCCTTCAGCCTTTATCTTTACGCCAAGAGCGCCATCTGGTGGGGTCAGAGAATAAAGACAGTGGTTCATGAGGCCTCATTTGGCCATCACTAGTCACCATGGATCTTGCAGATTAAGCTAGTGATGGCCAAATGAGGCCTCATGAACCACTGTCTTTATTTTCCGAAGCCACCAGATGGCGCTGTCTGTTCAAAGGTTTGAAAGCACAATTCATTGCCAGTCCTTCAGCCTTTATCTTTAAATCAAGAGCGCCATCTGGTGGGGTCAGAAAATAAAGAAAGTGGTTCATGAGGCTTCATTTGGCCATCACTAGGTTAAGCAGATACTGGATGAATGTGGCTTGTCTCACCTCTGGCTCACACAAAAGTGTAACAGCATGAACCGGTTAAAACTAACTGTTGAACTGAGGCTAAAAGTTGAGGACAAGAGTTTAAACTGGAGAAGGATCTGTGTTGCATTGACAAGCTGTTTGTGATTTTAGAGTGAATACACCAGAATACCTGAAGTGACTGGAAGATATAAAGAGCTGGACAGAAACCAGAGGATCTGCAGCCTCTGTGATGATGATGGTGTGGGAGATGAGTATCATATTTTGTTTGAAAGTCAGAATGTAAGCAGAAAGCCATTTGCCAAAGTATTATTTAAACCACCTATCTATGTTTAAATTAATTTTGTTACCACAATCAGATAAGCCAAACGTAATTTGTAAACTAGGTGCTTTCTGGAAGAATGTCCTTCCTCTGTTTAAGTAACATCAGTTTTACTTTAGCCATGCTGTGCGCCATTGTTTTGTTATTGTATGTGATGTTTGTACTCCATACCATGTGATGTGGTCAGGAGTCAGAAAGAAAGAAAATGTTGAATAAAACAAAGCTGCATGGCCCATGGGATGCAGTGTTAATTTTGACAGTGTTTTCATGGGATGAAAATGCTTGTGCTTATTTAGTCACATTTTAGTCATTTTTATCTGTCATAGTTTTAGTCTATTTTAGTTGATGAAAATTAAAAATGTTTTGGTCAACAAAAAATTTATTAGGTTTTCTATGTTTTTTATATTTATGCTAATCCAGTGAGGCTAATTCATGTATGAGAAATTATAATCACAGCGACAGGTTGTATAAAAATGTAATTTAGACGATTTTTTCTACAACTACAAATCATTTCTGAACACATCCAGTATTGTTTGACAGGTTTAAGGGGTGGTTTACGGGCACACATGTACTGATCAGCTTCTGATATCTGCTCAACAAAGGTTTGAAAGCACACTTCATTGCAAGTCCTTCAGCCTTTATCTTTAAACCAATAGCGCCATGTGGTGGGGTCAGAAAATAAAGAAGGTGGTTCATGAGGCTTCATTTGGCCATCACTAGCCATTGCTACATAAGAAAAACTTTTGCTGGCTGTCTGTTTGATGGTTACACGGTGGATGATGCGGAATTCCTCATAGCCCTCTCTTTCAAATGTGGTCCTCCGAATCTTTGTTTCAAGGGCTATGTAGCCCTCGGTCTTGGCCCTAGCTCTTACTCCAAATGAGAACTGAGACATCCATACCTCATGTGAACGCAGAAAACCAAGGGGAAGGGGTAAGTGGTGGAAATGGGATGTACCCTTAGTTTCCCTAAAAATACATCTGCTGTTTCAAATCAGTTATATATAAAAAGGAATTTCTAGGAGACATGCTGCCATGGTAGGAGACCTTTTACTTAAGATGTAAATGTTATTTTAAAATGGACACCACCATCACCTCCACCAAGAGGTGATGCTTTCATTTTGGTTGGTTTGTCTATCAGTAGGATTACGGCAAAACTTCTGCCCTGATTTTCATGAAACTTGGTGGAAAGGTGAAGAATCCATTGAATTTTGGGACGGATCCAAATCTCAAGTCATGTTTCACTTTTGTTAACATTGCAAAAAAGGGCATTTGGTCTTGGCAGAGGAACACTAGGGTTAGGGTTATCTTTTTATTCCACTGGTTCAGGCTTCGAATAGTCAGCAGTAGTTTCTGGTACGGTGGCATTTGTATCTCACTTTCATAGACATAAAATGGGCCTACAAGTTGTGGACATGTTTGTAAAATTAATGCATGTGCTTTCTCCAGATAAGAGTTTCCACCTCCCTCCCAGATTCAGATTAAGACGAGAGGGACAGAAGTGGAGCTGATGATTCAGGATCAGCAAAAGAGGATTGGAGAAGTCAATCACTCAAAGAAACAACTAACGGTGAATTCTCAAAACTGTCCAAAAAAAAAAAAAAAAAAAAAAGCCTCTAAACTCTGGAGGAACCACATTCAGAGCGTTAAAGGCAGCACAGAACAGCTCCTATTTATCAGCTCTGCACACCTGCCTTAACTCAGGCACACCTGTTAGTGATCTGCCTTCTGTGGTGGCAAAATCACTTGAACAATAAAGAGTCTTCACACGTCGGCTGTCTTTCTTGAGTTTTAATAAGCATTCATGAATGGAGTCTCACAAACAGTACAAACCGCATGAACAGTCAGTCAGAGTGAGAGCTGGCGAAATCACTCCAGCCCTCTAACTTTATAGTTTCCCAAAACACATGCCCACCCGTAGACACAACATATGCAAACAGAGAACCTGTCGTTCCAAGCTGTACCATCTCCTGACACAATAACAGGGTCATAACTCTGAAGGCCTCTCTGAAGGTTCACCTTCGGCCCTGCTTTCAGCCAGGCCTCCGCCATATATCTGATGTTATCAAGTGACCAGGCCTCTGCCATATATCTGGTGTTATAAAGTAAGCATGGAATAGGTTGAAAAGAAGGTCAGATGCCCCAGACGCTCATCACTTGTCAGGCACCCATAATTTCTCCACACCTGAGAGTGTCTTTACACAAAGGAATGCTCCCAAATAATCCCACACTACATACTAATAGTCTGAGTATACTGTTAAGGCACTACAGGAAAACCCACACAAGCCGAGGTGTTATATCACGTAGGGTTTGCTAAATCCTCCAAGACAAATTTGTGTAAATAAATGACTCCATGCTGAGCAGCTTTTCAAGTTGTCTCACTTCATTCTAAACAGACGAGGAAGTGACTGTCAGACTGTCAACCTCAACACCCGGGGAATGTACAAACTCTCCCCACGAAACTATTTAAAAAGCATCGAGAGGAGGGATGAAATAAATGTGAAAATACACCAATCACAGACCATGACTCAGCAGTTACACCCATGGTCTAAACAAGGAAAAAAGATCAGTGCTGATACCTGTCATACCTGAGCAGACCGCCAAGAGACAAGCAGGTATGTTTTGATATCAACTGCGTAGACATGGGCACTGTGTTGAATATGTGGGAAGTTCTTTTTGTGAGACTTATTTTCGTGCTATTTATGATAGATTAAGTGCATATTATAATTTAGACACTACTCTTTTGGTCTACAATAAATTGCTGCAGAAAACCGACAACGTTGGACTCAAGCATGCATTCAAGTGCCAGTTAAGTTTTAGAAAGGCAGCATAGTTTGTTTGTTGTGAGATTTATCATATTTAAAAAGGGTATATCAAGAGCTAAAAGTTACTGAATCCAGTTTTTATCCAGATAACATAACACTAACACAGCCATGCTTTGATTTGTACACTCTCTACTGCGTCTATTTTTAACCTTACATACCAAAAAACTTGTTTGACAAAGGAAATGTTTCACTTCACAAATCAGTTTTCTCCAACGCTGATTGGGACGTTGCAAACAAGCAGCTAGCTCACCTTTTTCTCTGATAACTTAAGATCCAGGCAGACATTCAAGAGGTTTTTACCAGGAGCCGAATTACACACAGAGGTCTCTTCCTCTCCAAAACAAATCGTCCAGGTGATTAAAACCGGTAAAAACACAGAATAAAGCAGTTTCACGTTACAAATCAGTGTTTCTTTTAAGCTGTTTGGCATGTCGCAGACAGGCTGCTAGCCCAGCACCTGCTAATTCGAGCTCACATCTTTCGGATAACTTAAGATCCAGACGTTCCGGAAGTTTTAACCGGGAGCTGAATTATCCACAGAGGTTACTACTCATTGCAGAGGGGCTGCTAGCTATGGTGGTGGAAATGAAAACACAAGGATTCTTATTTTTAGGTGATAATATGCTAAAGAAAACACTTCTATTTATTCCATTTCAGCCAATGACACACTGGACCTTTAAGAAGTATGGTGAATCATTTTCATGTTTGTTGCTGTCATTCAGGTAGACTGGGTTTCTCCGTTGCTCCAGACATGGCCCAAACACTGGATGACCACCGCTTCCATTGCTCCGTGTGTCTGGAGCTTTACACTGATCCCGTCTCCACTCCATGCGGACACAACTTCTGCAAGCTCTGCATTAACAAATACTGGGACAACACAGAAGTGTCTAGCTGCCCCCTGTGCAGGCAGATATTTCACAAAAGACCCGAGCTGCGGGTCAACGTCTCCTTCCGAGGGGTCGTCAATGACTTTAAAAACACCAAAGCCGGCTCGGTGACGAGCGTTGAAGCCCGTGAGGCCAAAGCTGATGAAGTGGCGTGTGACGTCTGCACAGCTGTGAAACTAAAAGCAATGAAGTCCTGCCTGGTGTGTGTGGCGTCGTACTGTGAGGGTCACCTGGAGCCTCACAAGACAGCAGCAGCCCTGAGTAGACACAAGCTGATGGAGCCAGTCAGGAACCTGGAGGACAGGATGTGTAAGAAGCATGAGAAGATCCTGGAGCTGTTCTGTAAGAAGGAGGAGAGGTTCATATGTCAGATTTGTGCCGAGACGGACCACAGCCAACACCAAGTGTTAACAGCAGAGGCCGCGTCACAGCAGAAAATGGTAAAATGTAGTTTTCATTTTGTCGTTATGAGTTGTGTTTTTTTAGGGACTTGCTGCTGTTTTGTCCACGGCTTTTCAGCCCCAAAATGTGGGTGTTTTTTTAGAGACTCATCACTGTGTTTTCAGCAGCTTTTTGGACACAAAAAGAAATGTTGTTTCAGACCTTGCTGCATTTCCTGCCGACATAGTGGCATGAAAAATAGTTGCAAAGACATCAGTTTTTCCAGCGTGTGTGGTGGCATAAAAAGCTGTTGTTTTTAAACAAGACATTTCTGCTTTTCCAGCAGGGATCGTGTCCCCAAACCCAGATTTTTGAGCCTGTCAGCAAGGTGAAATGGCTTTTTAGCTGCAGACCACTGTTTGAGACCAACAAACAAAAACAGTTGTTTTATACTGAGATGATGGTGGTGGTGGTTTTTATGCCTAAATGTAACCACACATTAAGCATAGTTAACAGAGGATGCTGTTCTTTGACATTAGAAGTCAAAGGTTTCAGTTCCTAGCAGTAACACATTATTTGTTAAAAAACATTAAATGTTAAATGTGGTCTATGGGATGCAGGGTTAGGGTTGGTTAGGGTATCTGCAGATATGTGTTTTCACTCCAACTGTTTTTATTCCCTCAAGAGGATAAGCGGTTAGAAAATGGATGGATGGATGTTTTTATTCCTCTCCCAGATTCAGATTAAGAGGAAAGGGAGAGAAGTGGAGCTGATGATTCAGGATCGGCAAAAGAGGATTGAAGAAATCAGTCACTCAAAGAAACGAACCAAGGTGAGTTTAAACTGTGTTCCCAAAAAACAAACATCCACATAAAATAAAATGTATATGTTAGAACATTATTTGTAAGAACATAAAAAGCTTTCTGGTTTACAGAATTTTACGGAGGAAAATGTAGAAAATGAAATTAAATGAAACATATATAGAGAGTTAGGCAGATTGAGGCAAACTGCTGTAGGTAGGTTTTCTTTAAAAACAAAGTGAGACAAAAAAATCTCACAGATGAAATCAGTTTGTGTGCTCGTCTCATTCCAGCTGCCGACGACACGCCCTCGACCTTCTCTGGCACTTCCACTTCATTTCAACTCCCTGTATCTCTTAAACTGTCTTCAGTACTTTCACTTCAAAAGACATATGAAAAAATTAAAAGTAAAATTACTTGCATGTTGTGTTTTCAAAATGACATTTCCAGTGCTTTCAGTAATGCCACCAACACGGCTGAATATATCCTGAGCTTTCGTTAAAAAATACCTACTTTTGTTGCTTAAAACATGGCTGGAACTATAATAGTAATAGTAGAAGTATAATAGCTCCTCTAATTACCACATCTTACACCTCAACTGCTTTCAATACTTAATTAAGAAACTGAAATATTTCAGTTTAGACACTTGAACTGGCTTAAATTTTTCTCAGGACTTCCAGCACAATTTACCAGTCACACTCTCCAACCTATTTTTATCCTAAATATCTTCTTGAACTTCAACTAGATCTTCAACTACAATTTGCACATACATTTAAACTTCCAGCACTTCCATTTTTTTTCTTTCTTTCAATAATTATATTCTGACTCCAACTTTTTAAAATATTTAAATTATATGTAATATAATTATATTTAGCATGTGTACAATTTCTTCAGGAAATACACTATTTTCTAGTCGTTTGTCTTTTTCTTTTTTCTTTGAAGAATTAGGTTATTTTTAGCTATTTTATTTTTTATTTTTTGACATTTCATTTTTGGAATCATTTCACTTGTTCTTTGTTGTTTTAGTGACAGAGTTAAAAACTAAAATATTTTGGAGCTCTTCACATGGCAGTACCATACAACCTTGTTAATAGTGTCACAAATGCCTGACAGAGGAATCACTAAAATTTAATCAACCCTTTTGTAAACATGAATTACATTCACTTACACAAAAAAACATTTCAACCATATGGACAATGTGAGAGCTGGCTGAGGTGTTTTTTTTTTATACTTGACTTTCAGGAAAATGCACAGAAAGAAATGGAGGACAGTATCGAGGTTTTCATGTCTGTGATGGAGTCCATGAAGACTATCCACACAGAGCTCATGGAGGAGATTGAGGCGAGACACGATGAAGAACAGAGGAGGTTCGAAAGGCTCATCAAAGAGCTGAGGCAGGAAATCGACGTACTGGAGAAGAGGAGTGCTGAACTAAAGCAGCTCTCGGGCATTAAAGACCATATCGAGCTCCTGGAGGTCAGTAGAGAAACGATCTAACCTCTTATTTTATGTGGATGTAAAATGTATCTGAGTGTAACAACTTCCTGATTGAGTCTGTACTTGTGATAAGTAGAGTCAATCTCATTTACATGACCCATAATCAGAATATCTTTGAGGCAAAGACTGTATAAAAGTTATGGACGTAGCCACCATGATGTCACCGATTTGTTTGTGGACTCCCGTTTTGAAGTTTGACAGTTGCCATCTTGAATTTTTGGAGCCACAAGTGACCATATGTGTTCAAGAGGGTGGAGACAACCCTATAGTCTGTGGTTAACTGTGATAATGCTAATGCTGGTCAGAAAATAAAGAAAGTGGTTCATGAGGCTTCATTTGGCCGTCACTATCTATAGGGATAGACTCAATTTGAGCCAGCCTCAAGTGGCCATTTGCAGAACTGCACTTTTGGGAATTTTTACATTGGCTTCATTTTTCATTGCCACTCATTTGTAGGGCTTCACAATCTGTAGTAGCTAAATATATCTTTTTACATTAGCATGCTAACAAGCTAATATCAACAACAGTGGGTGTTAAATATGCTCATGATTAGCATGTACCATGCTAGCATATGAACTTGATAATTTCAGCACACTCACAGTGAACAGCAACCCAACAGCACATGACAACATTGTTTCTGTTTTCCATTGACAGGCATTCAATCAAGCCTACACACTACCGTCAACTCAGACCTGGACAAGCCTCCCCGTCAATGAGGTGGATTTCTTAGGTTATATACAGACTTCGTTGATTAAAGCAAGAGAGTTCATCAACCTGGAAATTAAGAAACAGTCAGCCATTAGTAAGTTTGAAGCAAAGTCATCTGGCTCATACTGGTGTCTAACATCTACAGCCTAATCACCAGAATAAATGCTGGCATTGTACATTTCTGCAGACAACAGATATACGTACATTTGTATGTTTCATATGTAGTGGATATGTGAAACATTTTCACACATTTCAATTTCCAATTTTACATCAAAAATACTTGCTTTTGACTCTAAAAACTCAGCTGAAAATGTCCCAAACTCTTGTTACATTATACCCACTCTTAAATACCCACTTTCGTCACCACAAACAAGGCTGGAAATGTACCAACATCTTGTTGAAATATACCTGCTTTTATTGCTACAATTACAGTTGGAAATATTCCAACTTAGCATTAAAAAAAATCCTGCTTTTGTTGCTTAAAACACGGCTGAAAATATCCAGAACTTTTGTTTAAAAATACTTGCTTTTGTTGCTACAAACATGGCTGGAAATGTCACAACGTCTTCAAAACTCAGCTGAAAATATCTTGGTTAAAACTTTGGTTTAAAAATACTCACTTTTGGCGCTACAAACACAGCTGGAAATATTCCGACTTCTTATTAGAAAATCCTTGCTTTTGTCGCTACAAACATGGTTGGAAATATCCCTACATTTTGTTTGAAAAAAAAGGCTACTTTTGTCATTACAAACACAGCTGGAAATATTCCGACAGTGTTATCCAGCTCTGTCCTGATTGGTCCAGATGTGCGTATCCTAATCTGATCATTGAACATTAGAAATGAAAATATGCGATCATATTGGTCGGCCATTTTTTCTGACAGTCTGATGAGTGGAAGGTCATTTGATGAAAACACATTAGAAACAGTGATAAACTATGTTGTCACTGAGGACGACTTGAACACTACAGGTGATTTGATGAATTGAGCTATTTTTAAACCGCTCTCATTTGTCATTGAACACATCAATTGCATCATTTATCACATCATTAATTATGGTCTATCTCCTCCTGCAGAGCTTAAGAAAATGCAGCAATTTGCAGGTTTGTCACCCCTAACGTTTAAGATGGATGTTTTCCTGTGATTTTTTTAATCAAATTCAATTTAAAATGAAAATGAAAAAGTTACATGTCATTGTGAGAATGAGATTAACATATTCAATTCTTGCATCCTGTCTGCTCTAACAGAAGACATCACCATTGACCCTGACTCCGCAGGACCCTGGCTTATCGTCTCTGACGATGGGAAAGAAGTCAGGCAGTCTCCAAAGAAGCACAAGGCTCTGACTAGCCTGGCGAGGTTCACAGAAAACACTTTTGTTGTTGCAACAAAGGGTTTCACCACAGGCAGACACTACTGGGAGGTCAGGGTGAAGGAGAAATCCAACTGGGTGCTGGGAGTCGCTTCTGGCACGGTGAAGAGGAGGGAACACGTCGCTCCCTCCCCGGAGAACGGCTTGTGGACTGTAGGTCACAGGGATGGAGGGCAGTATTTTGTGTACACCCGAAATCCATTCCCGTTAACGCCGCCCACTCCTCCCCAGAGGGTGGGGGTGTTTGTGGATTACGAGGAGAGGCAGGTGTCATTCCTCGATGTGGAGGCCAAGACTCACATCTTCACCTTCACAAAGTGTAACTTTACACAGAAGGTTTACCCCGTGTTTGACCCCTGTGTGGCGGCAGAAAAAAAAGAGGTGGCTCCTCTGAAAATTATGATGGTAGAGCTCACAAAATAAAACACTGACGTAGATTCATCATCCTGAGCGGCGGTCAACATTACAGGAGTCACAGTTATCAATATGTAATCAGAAATAGACTTACAAAATATAGTAGTTGCATGCTTTGTCCATTAGTGGCGTCTAGTGGCGAGCAATGCAAATTGCAACAAGCTGAATCTTCTACCAATTAAAATTCCCTCAGTGTTTATTGTGCAGGAGGTTTTTACCGGGAGCCGAATTATCCACAGAGGTCTCTTCCTCTCCAAAACAAACAGACCAGGTGATTAACACTGGTAAAAACACCGAATGAAGAAGTTTCATGTTATAAATCAGTGTTTCTTCAATGCTGTTTGGTACATTGCAGATGAGCCACTTGACTAGCGCCTGATAATTAGTGACGGCCAAATGAGGCCTCATGAACCACTGTCTGTATTTTCTGAAGCCACCAGATGGCGCTGTCTGTTCAACAAAGGTTTGAAAGCACACTTCATTGCCAGTCCTTTAGCCTTTATCTTTACGCCAGTAGCGCCATCTGGTGGGGTCAGAAAATAAAGAAATTGGTTCATGAGGCTTCATTTGGCCATCACTAGTGCTAAAATGTGTTGACCTCTTTTTCTCTAATAGCTTAAGATCCAGATGTTCAGGAGGTTTTTAGCAGGAGCCAGACGTCTCCTCCTCTCTAGAACAAACAGACTCAGTGATTAATAACCTTTAAAACACTGAATAAAGCAGTTTCATGTTAAAATCTGTGTTTTTCAGACACTGTTCTGCCTGTCATGGAGGGGCTGCCAATTGAAAAAACATGAATGGACAGGGATGTAGATATAAACGACTCATTGTAAGGTAACAAAAACACAGCGATTCTTATTTTCAGGTGATTTTACACTAAAGAAAACATCCTTATTATATTATATGCCATTTCTGACAATATATTGCCTTAAATCCTACACACTGCTCCTTTAAATGCACAATATGATGGAGAACATGTATTATCTTATCTTCCATTAAGGCTATATTTCTAGGCCGATTGTTGTTTACTAGCTTTGATATTATTTCCATAGAATTGATTTTGATCACATCTATATATTTCCAGCTATAATGGGGTTTAATCGTGGTGCATTTACTGTATATAATTCATATTTTTATACCATATTGCACTATTAAATGCTCATACAGTTCAGTACATTCATTCACTCACTCATTTTTCATTGTTTTAGATTTTTATCATCAATTTGTATTTTCTAGTCTGTTAATGTATGTTTATATGTTTCCTTGTATAATTTTAATTGTTTGCCATTTTATATGAGGAATCACCTAATATGATTCCTGGTGTTTGAGTGTGGTTTGTTCAGCCTTTTCTTCTTTCATTGATGTGTTCAATTCCAAATATCTGTTTTTATTTAAAGATGTATGTTAGATGTTTTTATCAGTTTTTAATATTTAAAATATGTGATTGAATGAAGACAAAAATAAGAGATGAATAAATATAAACAGAGCAAGAAAGTGTTTGTGAGAGGATGATTTTTTTTTACAACTTGTGACTTGTATGAGACTATATATATGAAATTATTAATTTAATTTAACAATTGATTTGTTGATTTCTTATAGATGCTATTGACTATTTTACAAATAAAGGAAAAATAAACATGACGGAAATGGGTTTGCTTTTTGCAAGTGCATATATAGCAGATCGCACTGTTTTTAATTTAATAAAAATTCTTCATTGAAAACAGGCATGTCCTCCTGAGACCTGAACTTTTGTTTGGTTTGATTTTTAATTTCTCCTAGTTATTTGGGATCAGTAGCACCTGATAAGTATAAAAAATTAAACATTGTTAAAGATTAATAAGTCCCAATGTCTTCAAAGAAGTGCTAAGTCCTAATTAACGTCTTATCTTGTTACTGTTGCTAAAATTGGTCAAATTTGTTGCCGTACAAACATTACTAATCATAAATAAACAAGTTTCAACCAAAGAATTTGATCAGGTTTTGTCCACTTACGTGTCAAGATCAGCTGTAGACTGACTTCGCAGAGGTGGCTGCCATCTTGTTTTTACATGGATTAGTGTATTGTGCTCTCACTACCACTAGATGGCACAAAAAGTGCCCATGAAGTTAAGTAGAATGAAGTAGAAGGTCAAGTGAACCCAGAATGTGATGCCCTCATATGAGGATAGTGACGGCCAAATGAGGCTTCACGAACCACTGTCTATTTTCTGAAGCCACCAGATAGCGCTGTCTGTTCAACAAAGGTTTGAAAGCACACTTCATTGCAAGTCCTTCAGCCTTTATCTTTAAACCAAGAGCGCCATGTGGTGGGGTCAGAAAATAAAGACAGTGGTTCATGAGGCTTCATTTGGCCGTCACTATATGAGGACACGTGGTCTCAGGAGGATATTTTCAAGGTGGCAATCACTCATAAGGGCCCATTCTCCACCCAACACATTGTTGGAGGGCCCCACACCTCACAGGCCCCAGTGCAACCGTGTGACACTTATCAGAGTCATAAATACAGTGAGTGAAAGTGATCAACTGATTCTCTCACAGTCAGAGTTTATGATCACAGACACGTGTCTCTGCGACCGTCTGGAGAGCAAGAACTTAAGATTATGTAATGACAGAAACTACAAAAATCTATGGAGAACTTTTTTTTTTATCTCATCCAGAGCTGCTTTCCTACCTCTACAAGAGCCTCCTCAGTCTTATTCAGATGGAAGAAAAACACACAGCATGTCCTTTGCTTCAGGCTTTTGTATATCGACAGAGCAGAGCCCTCGAAATCAGAGTGTGTGATAACAAAGGGAGGTTCATGTGTGGACGTTTGGGTGTGTCGCACCGAGAGTGGGAGGGCCACTGCAAGTTTCAGGAAGAGTGCAGCACCTGTCGGTGTGTGACTCATAGCAAAGTACATGAAGTGAAGGACTGCACTGCTCCACGTCACAGAAAAACATGCAGAGTAAGTTCTACTTTATATATATGTATATATGTTTTTATTAGTGATCACCTCTTCTTTGGACTGTTTTGTGAATCTTGTGTTCAGTACAGCTCGGTCGGGTTTGTCCCATATGTCCAGCAGAGGTAACAAACAGACTGAGGTTTGACATACTTCTTTACAATTACGCACCTTTTCAGAGGCATATAAAAATTAAAGCTGAGTGCATGTGTTTGTTCAACTAGAATGAAAATAATAATGTTATTTTAGCTGTCTCCATGTCCTGGAATGATGCTACACCGGCTGATGTTTAAATCTTGTCTTATATGCTGTTACATAATACAAAAAAAGAATAATCCACATCACTGTAGAACTTAAATAAATCCAGTTTTACCTTATAAATACTGATGTAAACTCTAGCTCATTTGTGTTTAATAATAAGGTGTTAATGCTTGATTAAAGTGCCAGTTGTTGTAGTTGGTACGAGTTGAATTCCCAGTAGCAGTTGGTGTTTTTTTTCAAACCTGCAGCTGAAGGTCCTGACTTTCTGCATTCCTCAGATAGTTCCTCACCTGCCTGTGACGCTCTTTAATCCACTTCCTGCTTGTGTGAAAAGACTTTGAGTTCTTTTTTTTTTATGACATAGCTCAATCGCTAGGAGAACAGTACAGGCCGACGGCAGACACTGACCTTTGACCCCGTAGTCTGAGACGAACATATCTGACATGAGAAGAGGTCTGTCAGTGTCACTGCTGGGGTTTCAGTCCAATATCAGCACACAGAGCCAGACTTAGTGTCAGATTGTGTGCACATAGGCCTGGGTGTATCATGAGATAATGGGCCCCTGGGCACCAACTGGCAGAGGGCCCCACCACCTCTCCTTCACAGAAGCAAGACACACAGATTTATTGGCTGTTTAGTCTCTTTGTAGTGGCGTAAGGTAGTTACAATGGGCCCCAGTGCATGCTGTTATGACGGGCCCTAATGTGCCCTAGCCACTAGTTATTAGGTGTGTTTTAGGTGTGTATATATTTTACTTACAGTGAGTCTTACTGCCACTTTATGTTATACCCACTTGCAGATTTGGCCGGCGTGTCAGTCTTGAGAAAAATTATTAGTTCAACTTAAATAGTTTTTATCGTTAATTCTAGATTTTGTTTTTTTAGTTTAGGTAGAATAAAAATATAATTTGTTATAGATTGATACTATTTTTCAAAATCAGAAAACCATGATGGAGATGGGTTTGGCTTTCTGAGGGCATACATAGAAAATTGCACCATTTTTGATTTAACATGAGTCCTTTTTTTAACATGGGCGCATTTCCAGGTGGCTGTCAGGCCCCAGCGCCCCAGTCTGTATTTACGCCCCTGCTTTGTAGTCATGTTCAAGATCCAAGGAGTTTATTGTTATATGCACAGGGGAGACCTCAGCAGTTTGCACCATACAACAAAATTCTTATTTGCCAGTCTCCCTTCACACAAGGCAGTAATAATAAGATTAGAATTAAAGTTAGATATTAATAAAAATAAACAAAAAAAGCAGTGTGGTGGCAACACAACTTTGGTCTATTTAATAAGCAGTTTAAAGAAAAAGTCTTCACACGTCGGCTGTCTTTCTTGAGTTTTAGTAAGCATTCATGAATGGAGTCACACACATGCAGCCGCATGAACAGTCAGTCAGTGAGTGCCTAGATGTTTTTCAGCTATGCTATCCTTATAGTTCCCTTTCGTCATTTTTTCAATCAATTTTCGGGATTCCTCATAGTCATGTTGACTCTTCGTAGTCATTGTGAGTCTCTCTCCAATCATTTTGTGGTCAGTTTATGTCTCCTTAGTTACTTTGCATCTCTTTGTGGTCATTTTGAGTATTTCTGGAGTAATCTGGGGTCCCTATGTGTCACTTTGAGGCTCTTTTTAGTCATTTTCAGCCTATTTGTCTTTTTTTTTTTTCCCTTTTTGCCCCTTTTTTTAATCGTCCTGAGCAATTTCTGTCTGTAGTTGTTTTGTGTCTCAGCAGCTGTTTCTCTGTGGTCACCTTGAGTCTCCTCCTTGTCAGTCCTTGTCTCTTCAAGTGACCTTTTGCAGGTGAAGGTTAGGGGGCCCCTGGGCCTGTGCCTTGTAGGCCTGTTCAGTAATCTATCCATGCATTTTGACAAAATGGATGACATTCACATCATAAACTGATGCATCAAAATTCACCACAATGCAGGAAATTGATTGTGTTTGATGCTCTAATTTGTCTGATGGAAGAATATGTGTCTACGGCCTACGGCCTTGTTTATAGTCAAATAATAAATCCTGTTTTTCTTAATCTGTAAATTCAACAGCTAAACTTCTGTCCTGAAATCCTGTCTCAGGCAGTTTCACAGCAATTCACACCTCAGATAATTAATGTCTCATGACTCTGACATGACTGCTGTGTAGTCAGTGACTTGCACAGGACAGAGAGGTGTGAACGACCCGCTTGGGTGGGTGGTGAGACGTGTTGGAGGTCAAACAAGTCCAGCAGTACTTTTAGATATAGAATGTTTTGTCTGTCTGCCAATTTGACTTAAGCTCTGTGTATCTAACCTAAAGTATGTCATGTTTCTCTGACTCTCCCATTTCCTTCCAGGCATGAGCTCTCCGGGAGGCAATGGCCTCTCCGAGGACCAGTTCAGCTGCTCCATCTGTCTGGAGGTGTTCGTGGAGCCCGTCTCCACTCCCTGCGGCCACAGCTTCTGCAAGGCCTGCCTGCAGGGCTACTGGAACCACAGCAAGAAGTTCCTCTGCCCCATGTGCAAGAAGAGCTACTCCAAAAAACCCGAGATGAGCGTCAACAGGGTCCTGGCTGAAATCTCCTCCCAGTTCCAGGGGCTGATGCTGGCCGGGGGGGCCGGGGGGGCTGGAGGGGCCGTGAGCACCGGGGGAAACTCAAAGGGATCCACTCTGAACATGAGCCTAGATATGAGCCACGGGAGCTCCACAGGGTCTGACAACGGGGAGTTCGCCCGGGCGGGGGAGGTTCCCTGTGACGCCTGCATTGGGAGGAAGGTGAAGGCGCTCAAGTCCTGTGTGAACTGTGTTGGATCGTTCTGTGAGGTTCACCTCCGCCATCACAAAAAGGTCAGTTTTTAGAATTATTGCGTCATAAATATCCTTTTTTCTGTCTCCTTGACAACGCCTCTTTCACTTCCATTTGTCTTATATTTAATTACTACTTATTTTGCAAGATTTTTCTTCGTAATCACTTTATTAAATTTACTTTTCTGCGCTCTTTGACAACATCATGTTCTGTATATACTCTACATCTGCTTGTGAGACACCTTTACTGATGTTATATCATATATCACGCATTGTAAATTCATATATTGGAACAATAACAATAATTTCAGCATTTTATGATGTCATTTGACTTGATCTTAAACTACAATTTTAAGTACACTTTTTTGTGGAATTTATAAATCTTTTTCCGCACTTTGGTTTGGTTAAGGAAAACAAACATGTTTGGCCATCCTCACATCACGTACTTAACGTAAAGTTATGTAGATTAGCTTTAGGGAAATAAACATGGTTGGGCATTGTCATTTTATGTACTTAATGTTAATTGATGTAGGTCACGTTTAGGAAAAGAAACATGGTTTGGTGTTGTCATGGTATGTACTTAAAGTAAAGTTACGCATTAAATGTTAAGTTATATTGTTGACAAAGTTACATGGGTTAGCTTTAGGAAAATAAACTCGTTTGGCCATCCTCACATCACATTACGTACTTAACGTAACGTTACACACTTAATACAGAGATAATTAATTTACATTTAGGCAATTACAATTACGTGGTCTAGGTTTAGGGAAAGAGATACACAATCCTGAACACGAGTCTGCTGGGGGAAAGTCCTGTGTGTGTTTGACCCATCCACCACCCCAACCCACCACCTTATGTGGACCTTTGGTTTTTATGCTATTTCTTTTTGTACTCCCATCAGCGCATTGGTCATGTGATTTGTGCCTTCATAAACAAATTACTGCTCATGTTTATGTGGGTAATATACAAGTTGTGGTGCATTAGTTTTCGTAGGTATTCATATGAACAGTGCATGAGAGCAGCCTGAGCTGTGGAGTAAAGGTTACGCCGCAAGCTAAAGCCTTTTTAATATGTAGTCAATGATGTCAGACCTGTTGGAATTTGATGTTTTCATTCAAACATTAAATATTAACTACAGTCGTATCAGAATTTAGATTACTATCAGCCGATTCATTGACTGCACTCTGGGCTAAGAGTCTTGTTCAGGGACTAATCAACCAAACCACAGCCCTGAGTTTTTTATGTCTACAACTGCCCATTCAAATTCATGACTCTTCCTTGTCGCTGTAACTCCCAGGTGAAGTCTCTGACGTCTCATCGTCTCATAGAACCCACTTTCTACCTGGAGGACAAAATCTGCAAGAAACACGAACGTCTTCTGGATGTCTACTGCCGCACGGACCACACCTGCATCTGCACGGCCTGCGCCGAGGCCACGCACAAGTCCCACGACATCGTCTCCATTGACCACGAGTGGAAGAAGAGGATGGTGAGTGGTGTTTGTGAACGGGTTCAGATTCTATATCCTGCCTCTAAGGCACCAGATTAACGCCTCCCTGAGGGTTTCAATGTAATGTGATTCTCATGATATAAAGCTGTGTTGATATTGATTCCAGTATGCTTCAATCCTTTTTTATCGTCTTCTGGCAGAGTCATGTGAGTAAGAAGAAGTCGGAGCTGAAACATTTGATCAAGGAAAGAACCAAGAAACTGGACGAGATCAAACAATCGATCAAGGTCATCAAGGTGAGTCATCTGAGGGCCGATACAATAGGTTTCAACAGTGCTGTGGTTAACATGCGATTGGGTTTACACTGGAAACACAGCGACGATTGTTAAATCAAAACCAGTTCTGATGTGTGTTGGTCTCGAACAATTGTCTGCAGCTTGGCAGATATCACACCTAGATGTCACGACATCCACCATCCCCTCCATGTCCTGATGTCAAAGTCAGCTTATCTACTATGTACACCTTATATACACCTTATGAACGTTGATATGGTACACATGGAGTGTACAAGGTAAATGCAACATATTCGTGGTATGTGGAAACGTACCATGCCAACATTTTCCTCTGCTGACTGGGCTGAAGACAGACAGTATTTAGGAAACAAGATCTCACCTGTGAGTCCTTGTGTTTAGAGCCTTGGGTGACAAAACACAGCGTGTTTGAGAGTTTGGGTGTCGATTTTCAGCTCTTTAAAACATGAAACCAGTGGGAGCAACAACTTTTTTGATGATGCCTGTACAGTGGCTCCTGTTTTAACAAATCCACATATATAACTTCAAGTTAAAAAAAACAGGATTTGAAATTAAAAATACTTTTATTTTAACAGGAAAACCCTCTTGACATATATAATCTTGTTTTGCATAAAAAAGAACAAACAAAAGAAAAAAATTATAAAGTAACATGAACTTAATTTAATTTAATTTCAGGATTGTTTTGAAAAATCCGGAAAAAAACAAAAATTGTAGATTTAAAGTGTAGCTGTGAATTCATGGAGCTAGAACACTGAAAATTTAATTTGGCCTCTAAAAAGAAACCATTCACACTGAAAAAAAATCCCCCCAAAAAAGGTGTTCAAAAATATTGTAATTTTATTTTTATATTTTTTGCATCGTTTTTTATTGGTATTCCTGTGATGTATTTTCTTCCACACAAAAAAGTGACATAAAATTGAAACAAAAAAAAAACCAAAAGAGTGAAAAAAGCTTTCATTAAAAAAAAATTAAATTAAAATTTAAAACATCAGAAGCAAGAGGAATGTTATTTTATTTCATTTCAGGCTTGTTATGATGAATCCTAAAAAAAAAATGTGAATCTAATGTGCAACTGTGAATTAATGGAGCTACAAAAGTAACAGTAGGTTTTGGCATTGAAAATAAAATTTGGTTTTTGAAAAAGAAAACACTGACACTGAAAAAAGAAAGAAAGGCATTTAAATTATCTTTTTTGCATTCTGATGTGTTTTTCCGTTATAATCCTCTGATCTTTTCTTCATCCACACAAAAAGTAACATAAAGTTATAACAGACAAAAAAAGTGAAAAATTGTCAATGAAAATACATTTTTATGCATGGTTTTTATTTTTCAATGGGACATTTATTTAGTGCCAATGTTTCTTTTTTCAATGCCAAAACCTACTGTCACTGCTCTAGCTCTATATAAACTATCCAAGTGAATGGGAGCCTTTAAAACGTTTGTGCAGAGACTGAGGGAACCAGAGGGGAACACAGTGGCCACGCTGGCATGTGGCATTTAAAGACAGCAAATTGAGAGCCTTGTATTGACATTTAAAGGTAGAGGACAGGACCTGGTGGTATTATGATTCACAGTAACAGCCACAATAGGCAGGCTATCAACAACTGATCTCTCTCTTAGTAACTAGCACCTTTAGATGAAGTTGTTTTGACGAATTCAATTTCAAAAAGCTAAACTGCACTGCCTGGCTAGTATAAGTACTAAGTATAAGTACTTGCTTTGTACCATTTAAAACATGCACGCCATGTGTTTTGAAGTCTGTGTTGATCAGGCAGCACCGCTGTTGTACTTCCCCTCAGTACTGCATGTTAAATATTTGCCCAGCCTCCTCTCATGTAGCGCTGTTAGGCTTTATTTGCACTTCAAGCAGCACTCTGGTCCAGGCAAGGATACAAAACATGATCAGGCTGTGGCTCAAGGGCACTTTGGCAGGACACACAGCTGTTAATGGGATCACACTTCGCCCACCTCGCTGAAGATTTTGCTTTGTTGGAAAATCCGTGACACACGTACACATTAGACACGTCTTTTGCATACCTGTCGTGTTCTGCGGTGAGCTGGTGACTGCAGTTTGTTTGTCTGTCTCCATGCCCGAGGCTGCCCAACCGGTGCGACCAGGCTTCACATTTACCTTTAGTTTCCCACACCCTGTTTTTACCTTCAGCCTCATTACAGTAAACCCAAGGGTAAGGTGTGAAAACGTGAGGGTTTACACTGCTTTTGTTCATTTAAATTAAAGGACCCTAACTTCAGCTGTAAAATGACTGCAGTGCTATCGAGGTTTTGGTTGTTTTGGTTTCCTGCTTGACGACATTTTTATCTACTTTTACGACTACAATGAGGATTCAGTTACCAGAGGGTTGAATATCAGGATGTCCAAATCTGTGTGTGTGTGTGTGTGTGTGTGTGTGTGTGTGTGTGTGTACTGCAAACACATGACTGCTCATGTGCATGTTGCTGTGTGTGTGAGGGCTCGACTGATGCCACTGATAGACATGCAAATAAAGACAATGACGCAATCACAAACCCGAGTTAAACCCGACATGAACCTCATTTTAATAAATGAATGACATCCTCTCTAAAAACATAATGTTGCTCATTTGTTGGTGAGTACAAACATAACTGGAGATCGGAGAATAATACTGAAACCTATTCAGGATAAGTTTGAGTTTTGGTAGTTTCCTTCGCTCGTGACCTGTTTGTCCAGTTGCACAGGTGAGCATTAACTTTTGAAACTAGCCTTTCACAGGTTAATCGGTTGGACTCTAATTGCTCTTAATGTTTTTATTTTAGGCCTAACCCAGTTAAGGATACAGAAACAATGTAGACAACAAACAGTTTAAGGCGAGGCAAATGTGTACCACACCCTCAACAACAAAGTAGTTTATACATAACACAAAAAAATAATTTAGACAAGAGGTAAAAGAGACATGACGTTATATTTAAAGACACAAATTTACATAATGTAGCAGATAAAAACAAGATGATATGATTAAAAATTAAACAGATGAATCAGGAGATTCAAAGATTAAAAAAAGAAAAGCCGTAGAGGCCAAAATATATTGTCCTTTAGTCTATAGTATAGATTATGCTAGAAAAACTGCAACTAATAGAATCTTTCCATTTAACCTAGTCGTGAGAAAAAATATTGGCATTGTGTTTCTGCAAACCACAGATACATTACCTTTGCACTTTATTGTGTTGTGGACACATTGAAACTTTACGTTTCAGTGCTGTGGTAACAAATGGTTAGTTCTAGGCACAAAAAACACTTGGATATGGTTAGAAATGGTGATGTTATGGGTCACAGTTTCTGCCAGAAAATCAGGGATGTCTTAATGAAAAGCTTTACATGCCACTATGCTGTTTTGTTAAAACAAACATTTTATGTGGCACTATCCCTGATGCAAGAAACATGATAGGACTCTACAAAACACCCACATTTGATGCCACATGAAAAACAGCAGCAGGTCACCACAGAACACCCACATCTGGTGGCCAAAACACTGCTGGAGAAACAATGATTGGTCACTGTTAAACACCCAAGTTTGGTGCTCAAAAATCCACTGGAAAAACAGTGATGTGTCATAAATTTTTTTTAGAAAAAAACATGTTTGGTGCCTGAAAATCTGCTCCAAAAACATTGATGGGCCTCTACCAAACACACATGTTTAGTGCCTAAAAGCAGCTGAAAAAAACAGCAGCAGGTCACAACAGAACACTGACATTTGGTGGCCAAAAAGCTGCTGGAAAAACAGTGATGGGTCACCACACAACACCTACTTTACTGTGACATCATCAGGGTTATTTCTTTGGAGAGCTCCTCCAGAGCCACAGAGGGTTGTTTCACACACTTTGATACTTTGTTCTCAGGGTAGATTTGATTTATGTGGACTCCCTCTTAAGCTGATCTTAACTGAAATGTCACGTTCCCCCTCTCCCCACGTCCTCTCCTTTACAGGCCAGCTCTCAGAAGGAGCTGGAGGAGAGCTGGCAGGTGTACGCGGAGCTGCAGCGCATGGTGGAGCAGAGTCAGGCCGAGCTGGTGGAGCTGATCGCCACGAGGCAACGCGAGGCCGAGCGTCACGCTCAGGAAATGGCCCGCACTTTGGAGAACGAGCTCAGCCAGCTGAGGAGGAGGAGCAACGAGCTGGAGGCCTGCGCACAGACCCAGGACAAAGTGGTCTTCCTGCAGGTAGAGCAGATAGACAGACACACCCTGTGGCAGCCATGTTGGAGGTCCAGATACAGGATCCAATATGTTTTTAAGTTGAGGTTACAACAGGAAATGATGAAATCTGCTTTTCAAATTTCAAAATAAATCTCTTTATGTTTGCCAGCTGTCACTGGAGAAACATTTACACCACCCTCTATTAATGCCCCACTTTTCTCTGGCTGTTGGCGCAGCTCTTCCATTTCTGTTCCAGTTCTATTGACGATCAATATTTGAAATCAAGACAACACTCCAAATGCAATTTTAAAAATGAATGCCAGCATATTATTTATGACTTCATTAGTCAGTTTTCCGGTGTGTAGCCTACATACACAGAACACACTTAATATGCATTTAGGACACAGCAAGGGAGCTAATTAGTTAAAATGCCAAACACATGCTGATGTTCCATTTACAGTAATAGAAATGTGAAAGACGTCCACCTAAACAGACATTATACTGTTAATATTAATGTTATCAACCAGGCTGCAACTATATAAATATACTTTGAAATATCTCCGTTTTATTGTCAGCAATCATCCAAATAATATCCACACAGCCAATTATCCAGCAGACCTCCAGCTCTGGTTGCTAAGAGATTTATAACACAACATCAAAAGCATCTACGAACAGAGCCAGCTGTTATGGAAGTACCCCCTTGTGCGTTTACCCTGGACTGTTTATGTTGATAAAATGTTGATTTTTTCTCTCATGAAAAACATCTTTGAAGTCAGAATTTTTGCACATAGTTGAGAGGAAGCGATGGCATAGCTATAACCGCACACACCTGAACACAGTGTTTGCAAGAACAAAGTTTGAGGACAAATGCATTCACTGTTCTGTATCTGCAACTCCTCTGGTACAAAAATTGCTTCTTCAGTTATTTATAGAGATAAATCTGCTCGCTGTCAAGATTTCTCATTGCATACAGTTGTGGAAATCATATTTAGTTTGTTCTCTTCACTGCAAAGACTGTATTTCCCCTGAGGGGTCATTCAATTTTAATTTCACTCTACCTTGCATAACCTTTCTCCTCCGTTTCCTGCAGAGCCTGGCGACGCTGCCGCCCCCGCCTGAGCCCACTGATTGGTCGGCGGTCAGCATCAACACTGACCTCTACCTAGGAACCATCCGCTCCTCCGTCAGCAGCCTCATAGACAAGTTCCAGGAGGAGCTCAAGAGGCTGTATGGGAAAGGTGAGGGCAGGAGTTCCCACTCTGTTGGGATTACACAATGATTTTTTGACAGATGTGTCACAAACTAAAACAAGTTAATAAATAGGAATTTATTTGTAACATGATTACTATGGGCAGTTTAAATAAATGCACTATGTCAGTACAACACTGCAATACTGTTTTTTTCCTTCAACAACAAACACACGTGGTTAGGTTTAGGGGGAAAAAACAGGGTTTAGCTTTAGAATCTTACGGGACGCGAACACTAGTGATGGCCAAATGAAGCCTCATGAACCACTTTCTTTATTTTCTGACCCCACCAGATGGCGGTCTTGGTTTAAAGATAAAGGCTGAAGGACTGGCAATGAAGTGTCCAAAAATGAAGACAGTAGTCCATGAGGCCTCATTTGGCCATCACTAGCCAACTTTCGACCTTGTCCTGCCGCATTTCCCACTGATGCCGCCGGGTGCCGTTAAACTATGATGACTATGCTGATATTTAAGGACACTTATATTTGTTGGTTTCTGACGTCACAAGTCACTTCCAACTTGCTCTTAGCTTGTGTCGACTGCTTTGCTGGGAGGGGGCGGGCAGCAGCTCAGAGATAGACCTTCATTCGGCAGCTGTAGTGGCTTGAAGCGCAAACCCCCCAGAGCTGGTCACAGCCGTGTAATGGCAGCAACAGAAAGTTTGCTGCTTTAGCAGGGAGTCGGGGCTGTTCAGTCCCCCTGAGCTGTGGTTTGTGATTAGAGGCTCTAGCTAACGTTAGCTACATAAACCTGAACTTGAAGTCTAGTGTTCTCTCAGTCCACTTCAGATACAATAGATTGCTGCAGGAATGAGTCCTAAAACTTGTAAATTGGTTCACACTTTAGCACTCCCGGTTCTCTCATTTCAAAGTCAGTGGGTTTTTGGTGAGATGCCTGAAATAAGGGCTGTGGTAACACAAGCTAAAGAGACGTTTACGTTTTGATCTACAATATAAAATACAGCAGTTATGTGTCATATAAAATGTGGTTGCTAGCAAGTAGCTAATGAGACTGTAGAGTGTTATGCCGAACACGGCTTTGAAGCCTCGTTGTGGTGGTGACGTTAAGTCATGCGGCCAAAGTGTAGTTTGTTTACTGCCTAACGTTAGCTATTTACTTCTAGCAATTGCATTTACGATACTAATATTATGACAGTTGTGTTCATTTGTGAACAGAACATGTAAGTAGCCCTGTTATAAACATTTGTTTGCCGCAGAGTGTATGTTCTGCAAGAAGCCAAATCCAATTGTAAAATCCCATAGGCTTTTTGACCATCCATCCCTGCATCAGTCTATATGCTAAGTTGTGCAAAGTGCATAGATCAGAGATGATTAGAAAAATAAAAGTCATCCAAATGCTCATAATGATATACATCAGTGGTTCCCAACTGGTCTGGTCAGTGGGTCCAGATTTCTCCTTAGTCATTCGTCTTAGGTCCAGTTTAATATATTCAACGTCATACTTAGGTTTGGCCATGTTGTAGAGCTGGTTTGCTGTCTCTGTCAAGTAGCTGTCCATTAGTCACTCACTCTACAGCAGGAAGCAGCACTTCAAAGTAGAGGCTCTGTGCTGGAAATTCACTGTACTTCAGAATAGAGTGTGTTTGTAACAAACTTGACACATTTGAGAGTCACTTGTGGTCCATTTAGAGTAGACCTACAACCCACCAGCTGGGAACCACTGATATACAGTATGCACTAGTGTAAGTAACTGCAGGAAACTAAACTATATTCCAACAAGCTATTGGTGCTGTTGGTGTCCATCCCTATAACTGTAAATAATCCTACCCAACATGCAGTGCTGCTGGATTATTTGTTCAAACTTACAGTAAAATGCATCCCTCCTTGTCTGATAGCAACAGCACTTCCTGTGCAAAACCCAGCACAGGGATATGTAGGTCACTGTACGAGCACTTTGAAATAGAACAGTGACTCATCATTTCGCCAGCACCTCTCCACAGCACTCACACGTTCACACATACAAGATGGTCGGACAGATGGATGTAGTGTTGATGCCAGAGTTCACCCACTTGGACTCAGTAGAGAGCTGACTGACAGCAGCACATGTCTCGAGCATTTACAGTTCTGGATTCGATCGACATGTTTACCACCCACACGTGCCATCTGCTTTGACTTTGACTCTTCAGCTGAACGACTTGCTGACTTGGTTCTCTGTCTCTCTGTTTTCTCTCTCTCTCTCTCTCTCAGAGCTGCGGAAGGTTCAGAACTATTCAAGTGAGTAAAACTTTATACTGTCGGCTTGGTGACCAGTAGTTTCCTCTTATGTTTTGTCTGTGGCAGTGAGTCATGACTCTCCATAACGAGACTTCAGAAAAGAGAGGAAGATTTTGATGATCTTTAGCAGTGGAATTAAAGCTTCATATATGAAGTTCTCAAAATTGTCCACAAGATGGCGCCACTTCTCCACAGCACAGATGAGCTCCATGCAGGACGATGCAGCAGTTTAAGAGTGTTAAGTTCACTTCAGCAACAAACATTGTACTTCTTCAGATTTAGTGCTTAAATTAAAGGGTGAGCCATGACAGAAACCTGACCGGCCTTGACAGGCATGGTGAGTTTTTGGGGGGGATTCAGGTCCTTTGTTTATGCCAAAAGCCAGCTTTAGAAGGAACTTACAGTACTCACTGTTGCATCAATGTTCAGACATGGGCAACTCCTTACTGCGATAGTCGAAATACCATTATTTTCTGCTCTGTCCTGTCCAGGTGAGGTGATTTTGGATCCTGCCACGGCCCAGAGGAACCTGGTTGTGTCCGATGATGGCCGCCAGGTGAGATATGAAGAGCGAAGGTCCACCCACTCTGAGAGTCAGAAACGCTTCAGTCCTGCTCTCTTCGTCCTGGGCCGAGAGGGTCTCAACTCTGGGCGACACTACTGGGAGGTGGACGTGGGGCGCAAGACGGCCTGGACGCTTGGCATGGCCAGCACCTCAGCCCGCCGCAAGGGTGAGATCAAGCTCAGTCCAGAGGGGGGATACTGGTGCCTGTGGCTGAAGAACGCAGAGGTCAAGGCTTTGGCATCGTCCCGTCTGCCTCTACTGCTGCCGACCCAGCCCTGTAAAGTGGGAATCTTCCTGGATTATGAAGGAGGCCAGATTTCTTTCTACGATGTGAAGGCGCGTCTGCATCTCTACACGTTTGTCGATACTTTTAATGAGAGTCTGTACCCAATCTTCAGCCCCTGTCTCACCCATGAGGGGAAGAACTCTGCTCCTCTCATCATAACCCCTGTTAAACACACCTGAGACTGACACGTGAATTCAAAGCCTGGCAAGGCATAGGTTAAACATCTTCAGGTCCAAAAAAGATTGATGATTCTGTCCTTTATTTGGTCTTAAAATATAAAATTAACTTCTGAATGATCCAATTTTATAACAGTTTGACTTTTTTGCAAAGCACTTTACGTTAAACATCTTTCAGCAAATGAAATAAAAACAAAGCAAGTTGTTTTCCATATCAAACCTACAACATTGTCTCATTATATGGGCATGTTATCGCATTTGCTCAAGGCAGAACAGGCTCAATTCAGGTACCATAAAGGCTGCTAACCCAATGAAATCAAAGCATTGTGTTACCAGTGTGTGTCTGGATCCGAGGAAACTAAAATGTAACATGGTTGGTATTTTCCTGACTGATGAACACATTACAGAGAAATGTATTTGAGATGTGGTTACTCAAAAGTAGCCAAAAGTTTGTCCATACTGTATACTTTTATCTAAAATTGTATGTACATATTTTGGTAAAAAACAAAACAAAACATGAAGGACTAGAGTAGGGCTGGGTACTGGTACTCAGTCAAAATAAATCACTACCAAGTAGTATCGCAACTTCTCCAGTCAAACCATACCCGGCTGCATTTGGTTCTTTTTGCAACCAGAGCTAGAAAAAAAATCCTTTTTGTGTGGTTTTGCTCACTGACAATCATCGCAAACGTTCTTTGTTTTAATGCAACATGTGATTGTGAAGTCAAGTGCGGCATATTTGACAGAGTTTGCAGTTCAGTGTGCTTAGATGCCATCAAAATGTTCTTAGACATGGCGATAATACACACCTGTGGTGTCAGGTGGCATTTGATGCAAGTGATTGCTTCAGTTTGCATAATAGGTATTGAATGCAGAAAGTAGAAAAAAAGGTATTGAATGAAGTACTCTGGTATTGGTATCACTTTAGGGGTATTGACACTGGTATCACAAAGGTACCCAAGTTCGAGAATAGAGAGAATTATAAAGGCTACGTTTGCCCTGTGGCTCTTAGTAATTGCAGCTCTGGTTCAGTAACCCTTCCTCACTGGTTGCAAAGCCAACAAGGGAACATCTGGGGCCAGTTGCACAAAGCACCCTAAGTTTGCCCCTTCATGACACTTAAGGCTTACTTAAAATACCTCGCCAGTAACTGACTGGAAAGATCCCGTTGGGGCTGTGGAAAGTTGCGAAAAAAGTGATCCAAACCCAGACGGTCACAATCATAAATTGACTTCGGTAAAATTTAAAGAACAAAGTCAGTTGCTCATCATTAAGCGTGTCAATCAGTTTCTCCAAACCCAGTCTCACTCTGAAGTCTGCCGTGCTCGGCAGCGTCGGGGGGAATGCGACGGGACAAGAACGAAAGTTAAGGTGGAAAAGTCCAAGTAGGACGGGTATGAGGGGTGGTGGATGGGTCCAACAAGCACCAACTTTTACCTGGGAGAGTGGTGATCGCGTCCTGTAAGATTCTAAAGCCAAACCCTGTTCACTTTTCCTAAACCTAACCACGTCTTTTTGTTGCCTAAACCTAACCATGTGCGTTAGTTGTTGGAGTTGGAAGTACATTTATTTTGAACGAGACTGTACGTAAATGGTAAATTTCCTGTGAAAACAGAAGTGTATTTTGAAAACAATGCATGAAACAGGCAGAACTTTACACGGCATCCCAGAATGTCATAAGTAGAAAAACTTATCTTAAGTATATATTTTAAGGAAACCTTGCGGAGAAAATCTTAACTTAAGGTGCTTCGTGCAACCGGCCGCAGATTGTTCTCCCAACGAAGATGCCCCAACCTGCTCCGTCCATCAGTGAACACGTTACGTGTCATGTCGCTTGCTTGAAAAAACACTTGCTCCAGCTCAGTTTTTGCAAAGCTTTGCACACCTCCAGCCTATTTTCAGATCAACAGAGGTTCCCTAGGCCCTGTCAGAGGTTTAAAGGCTCCTTGAATGTTGTTGTCACACGAAATATATTTGGACAATTTTTCACACTCCGTCCGCCAAAGTTCTCTCGCTCGTTGAATGTTAGCAAAAGGTGCACAGGAGAGAGTTACGTTAGAGTAATGCTGTACTTCTGCCACTTTCCTTACTGTTTAAGTCTTTGTTGAAACTAACAGATGAAAGCAATGAAGTTTAATAGATGTAAAATCACTGAGGTTTAGGCTTGCCTGGAGACCAAATGAGAGATTTTTGTACATACTGAAGAACTCTGAAATTGTTTGCAATGGGCATTTTTTAAGACTTGATGTTGATCCAGGACCATTAAACTATGTTCTGTATTTTTGTATCATTTTTTTTTTTTTTTACCTTCTTTCTGAACTTGTTTAATAAAGATGATCTTTCATAAAGAACCACTGAATTGAAGAGTAAACTAAAGAGTTTAGCTCCCGAACAGGCTCAGGAGAGGCTAAGGAGACACAACCAGGAAACGGGGAATGGTTATTAAAGGTAGTTTATTATAGTTTGAAGACGTGGAGCTGAAGGCTTGAATGAAATGATGGCTGCGGCGAGCAGGGAATGGCCAAGCAGAGCAGGCGGATTAGCTGAAGGCAGAGCAGTGCAAATCTGGAGGCAGAAGACAAGAAAAAGGCTGGACGTGGTGAAATGCAGAGGAGACTGAATGATCTGGCAGAGTCTGGATGTCTGAGCCAAGGTTTTATACCGCTGTGGCTTGAGTGGAGATGAGGCTCAGGTGTGGAGGTTCAGCAGCTGCTGGCACTCAGGAGGACTGGCAGTAGTGATGGCCAAATGAAGCCTCATGAACCACCTTCTTTATTTTCTGACCCCACCAGATGGCTGTATTGGTTTAAAGATAAAGGCTGAAGGACTGGCAATGAAGTGTGCTTTCAAACGTTTTTTGAACAGACAGCGCCATCTGGTGGCTTCAGAAAATAAAGACAGTGGTTCATGAGGCCGCAGAGGAACTCATGAGGAACCAAAAGGCCACACAGAAACAGACTGAAAACAAACACTAGACATTAAGGGTCGTTGTCAGCCCTCTAAATGTATTCAGAGCAGTGACTCAGCATTTTTTGCGCATCTGTGAACACTCCAAGAGCACTGAGACCCCTCTGAAGCCAACCGAAATCAGACCACCTTGGGAGGTCAAATCACCGCCAGAATATAAAGCAATAGCCCCACCTGCAGGAGTTGGACAAAATAGCAGATACACCAGACAAACATTAGATTAGCCCTGCGATACCAAATTAAAGCTCATAATCTTTTTAACATCTCAAATTACACAAATAAAAGATTGTGCCTTTAACAAAACTGCAGTTATAGCCACTGAGGATTAACACGGACTCAACTTCAGACTCTCTTAACAGAAGTCAAACATAATGAGCTTTAACAAACTGGAACTTCTTTTGTTGTTACCTCTGAACTGCTGTCCGAAGGGTTAAAGTCTTTCCTCCTGGGGCTCTGAGGGCCATGGCCAAGGGGTATAAATTTGTATCTGGGGTAAAAAGAGAGGGAGGGGGGTATATTTTGGGTCTGAGGTGTGTGTGTGTGTGTGTGAGTGTGTGTTGGAGGTGGCAGTGGTAACCACCTGTCTCATGTGTCAGTGTACAAGCGGAGCCCTGAGGCAGCTGCTCTCTGGTGAGTGTCCCCATATCTCTGCTTTTCTGTCGGTCCTGTCCTGCATTTTCATTTCTATACTGTCACATCTGCTTCTCTATGCACTATTAGGTCTCTTAGGGGAGTGCTGTTTCTATTTTGTCATTACTGTTTGGCTGCGTAAGAGCTCTGACATGAGCTACAACCTTTTTGTTGTTGCACTTCAAATCCAACAGAAGACTTCAATTGTAGCTACAAGTTTGTATTTCTTAAGGCATTAAGTGTCAAAATATCTCAGATTATTGTTAAGAGCATGGAAGCACAGCAAGACAGGTCAGTTACTACAGTAATATTTTTGGAAAGATGCTAATCTGGTGTGCCATGAATATCCAGGCCTCAAGCAGAGAGCAGCTTGTGTTAAAAGTCAAACTCACGCTGCCTTTAAACTAATTAAACACCCGTGATATATTTAGCTTGAAACTCAAGTAAAGACGTAAATCAACAAGCTGAAAGGTCTGAGACAACACAAGCCTCTTTTGTAGTAGCCAGTATTATCACAAATGTATTGGTGGTGGCGTATGTCTGCTGTCATGACGAATATTTGAAGTAAATACAAAAAATATGTTTGAAGTCATTTTAAAAGCTCCAGTGTGTAAGATTAGGGAGATTTGGGGGCATCTAGCAGTGAGGATTGCAGATTGCAACCAGCTGAAACTTCTCCTGGTTATTCATTCTTAGGTCAGGAAAACCCAATGATTCTTATTTTCAGGTGATCATACACTAAAGAACACATACATGTTATATTGTATTCAATTTCTGCCAGTATACCTTAAATCATACACACTGGACCTTTAAAGTAATAAAATGTCTTTTCTACAAAGCAAAGATTTAAGTTAAAATTTTGATTTCTAGTAGCCAAAATTAGATTCGATCATCACAAATATATCAAATATACTGGTAGTCGTTCATATAAATACGAATATTTGCAGTACATTTCAAAAATATGTTTGAAGTTACTTTAAAACAATGTTGCACTTGCACAGTTTGTCCACCAGAGGGCGCTAAGAAGTGTATTTCTCCAACTGTAAAATATCCCCCAGTGTATATTTTGGCCTACATTTGAGGAAACTTTTTTAAAATGTTTGCTTATGTTGTGTGTTTGTATTCAAATTGACTGTAAGATGATTGTAATCAGATCAGCATCAAAAATCTGGTCTGGTGAAGCTTAAGAAACTGTTGTTAAGAAAAATTAACAACACTCCCCCAAGACTCACAAGGGCTCATTTATTACAAAAGAAAGAAAAACAGGTTAATTTAATGTTACAGTGTACAACCTTCAATTGAACCTATGTTTTTGGCTTGAACTTTTGATGATAAATGAGTCCTGTCATGCTTTGCTTGGTAAGTTTGCATGAAAATGACCCCAAATAAAATCCCGCCATCTAACCCGAGCGACCTCAATATCACAGCAGGTTTGATGCCCCGTTCAGAGCCCCGTTGCTTGCGCTGAAAATGACCCTGCCTCTCCGCCGTGCAGGAATGGCCTCTACTGGGAACCTTTCAGAAGAGCAGGTGCACTGCTCCATCTGTCTGGACGTCTTCACCAACCCTGTATCCATCCCCTGTGGACACAACTTCTGCCAGAGCTGCATCCTGGGATACTGGAAAACCAGCCCTTTGTACCAGTGTCCTATGTGTAAGAAGTCTTTCTACAAAAGGCCTGATATTAGCGTTAACACGGTCCTGAGGGAGATCGCAGAGCAGTTCAAGGAGATCAGGGTTAGAAGTGCGGAAGAAAAGGTGAGCAAGGAGAAGGAAGTCGAGGGAGAAAGGAAGTGGACGATGGAGAGAAAGAAGAAGGAGGATGAGGAGAGGCTTTTGGAGAAAGATCAGATGCAGCAGGTGCTTGAGGAGCTGAAGCAGAAGCAAGAGCAGGAGAAGAGTAAGAAAGCAGAGAAAAAGCCATCACAAGAGGAGTTACCGCCGCTGATCCCCCCTGTGCCACCGCCCAGAACCTCTCCTCCACGGTCACCCAAAGTCACAGCTCAGGGTCCACCTCCGCCTCCTCTGCCCCAGACATCACCTCCACCTTCACCTCAAATCGCTGCTTCTCCACCTCCTCAAACCCCACCTCCACCTCCCTCCCTCCCTCTCCCACCTCTTCTGTGGGAGGAAGTCCTCTGTGATGTCTGCCTGGGTGACGGCAGGCCAAAAGCAGTCAAATCCTGCCTCGTGTGTTTGACTTCCTACTGCGAGGAGCACCTGAAATCTCACTCGTCCAGGTTCACCAAGCACAAGCTGATGGAGCCCGTTGCCAATATGGAGGACAGGATGTGTCCGAAGCACCAACGGCTCCTGGAGCTGTTCTGTAAGAAGGATCAGACCTGTGTGTGCGTGCTCTGCACCGAGACGGACCACAGGGCGCACTACACCGTCCCTGTGGAGAGGGAGTGGACAGAGAAAAAGGTCAGACAGATGAAAAATCAAAGCTTTAGTTGGACAGATATCTGTCACTGGAGCTGCTTTCAAGATAGAAACCACATTGGTGGAGTTATTTGATTAGTGATATACACCTTTCACATCTATAGTTTGATCCCAGACAGAGACAAAGAGACACTCAGTGTGAGACAATAACACAGATAAATAAAAGTACAATTGAGACAGATGACAACACGTAGAAATCCCAATCCAAGCTCCATGGGCAGTGCCATGTGTTTTGTATCTAAAGGCAGGAGTAAATTACATCTGTAAAAGCAGAGCTGTAGATATCATTTGTATGCATGTCATCAACATGTGCGAAATCATGTTGTGCAGGCGCAGCTGAAGCGGACAGAAATAGACGTCCAGCAGATGATCCAGGACAGAGTGCAGAAGGTGGAGGAAATCAAACACTCGGTGCAACAAAACAAAGTGAGTTACAAACTGTTTCCTGGTACAATGCTGGCAGTAAATATATTGACATCAAGATTATTATTCTTTATATTTTTGTCTGTATGTTCAGGCCAGCGCTCAGAGAGAGGTGGAGGAAAGTGTGCAGGTCTTCTCAGAGCTGGTGCGCTCCATCCAGAAGACTCAGAGTGATCTAGTTTTGGCCATAGAGGAGAAGCAGAGGCAGACGGAGAGGTGGGCTGGAGGCCTCATCGCTGAACTGGAGCAGGAAATTACCGAGCTGAAGAGGAGGAATACAGATTTAGAAAATGTGGCTCGGACCGACCATATTCACTTTTTAAAAGTAAGGGAGAGCGTTTGTTTTATTGGGCATAGTTGCGTATCAGATCTCTATTTCAGAATACAGTCCATCTACGGCTGAGATGTTAGACATCTGAACATCTTTGCAAGTACCCAGTTTATTTTGAAGGAGACTGTGTGCATTTAACAGGCATCATCTGTACAATTTCCCAGAGGTCATAACCATAGGTGAGGGTTGGGACATAGATGGACCAGTTAATCGAAAACTCAGCTCTCTTCACCATGACGATCTGACACAGCCCCCACATCACTGCAGACGCTGCGCTAGTCATGAACTCTGGGTACAGACCTAAAGAATGAGATCGCGGAGAGATCTGTGGGGTGGCTGGGTTCAGCCTTAAAGATAGGGTGAGGGGCTCGGACATCCGGAGGGAGCTCGGAGTAGAGCTGCTGGTCCTTGGCGTCGAAAGGGGTCAGTTGAGGTGGTTCGGACTGCTGATCAGGATGCCTCCTGGGCGCCTCCCTCTAGAGCTGTTTTGCGCACGTCCCACTGGTAGGAGGCGCCGGGGCAGACCCAGAACACGTTGGAGGGATTACATATCTTGTCTACCTCCCTGGAATAGAATCGCTGACTGCACCTTCAGTGAACTTGTTTCTGAGTCATTTCTTGTGCTCCATCTCTCTGCAGAGCTTCCCAGCCCTCAGCACTCCTCCCTCTGTCAAACACTGGTCTGAGACCAGTGTTCCCACTGACATGTGTGTAGGCATGATCAGGAGAGCCGTGTCCAAACTGGAGGCAACGTTGAATGAAATGATCAAAAAACTGTCTGAAAGTGGTACGACTTCCTTTGACATTCGAATATATTTATTCATTCTGATTATAAGCTGAGAGCTCGACACAGTATATTTTAAATGAATCTCATCTTTTTCTTCTGACAGAGATCAAGAAGATTGCGAAATACACAGGTAAACAATTTTTTTGCATTTGCTATAATCCTTTAAAAATTTCAAAACCCTCCAACAGCAGTAAACCACAAATCCTTTATGTCTCGTGTTTCTGTAGTGGACGTCACTCTGGATCCTGACACAGCCAACCCGTGGTTGCAGCTTTCTCAGGACAGACGTCAGGTGAGACACCTGGGTGCATGGCAGGACCTCCCAGACCATCCTGAACGCTTCGACACAGTGGTCATCGTTCTGGGCCGCGAGGGCTTCACCTCAGGGAGACATTACTGGGAAGCTCAGGTGGGGGACAAGGACGACTGGTACATGGGTGTGGCCAGGTCTTCCGTCAACAGAAAGGGCAGGATCTCTGTAAGCACCACCCAGGGATACTGGGCTCTTGCCATGAAGAAAGGCCAAGAGTACCGGGTGTCGACATCCCCGCCAATAGCTCTGACCCTCAACCCCAAGCCCAAGCGAGTGGGTGTGTACGTGGACTACGAGGAGGGGCAAGTGTCCTTTTATGATGTGAGAGCTTGGACTCATATTTACACATTCAAAGATAAGTTCATGGAGAAGATCTTACCCTTTTTCTACCTGTACTGCTGCGACAAAGCTTCTGATACCCTCGTGATTTGTCCTGTGAATGAAAAAAATGTGATCAAGCAAAGCTAAGGGCAAAGTTTGACAGTAAAAACACTGAATGTGAAAACTGACTGTGTTTTTTTTTTTTGTAGCCAAACCTGTTTGGATGAAATTCTGTGTTTTATGTTTTGTGTATGTTCATTAGATGTATAATTCCGTTCAACAAATTAATTTGTACACATTACATATTCATGTCAGATCATGGAGGTTCCACAAAGCCTTAAAGGGATAGTTCAACATTTCAGGAAATATGTATCTTCACTTTCTTTCTGAGGGTTGAGCCTTGTTGCCACCAAGACACCTGCTTCAGTTTTTGTTTGTTACACATTAAAACAGTTATTTTTTGCGTTTCCATTGTCTAAAGTTGGGGAGGGTACCGATAGAACCGTTCCATTCTGAGCGAAGGAAGAGGGAATACAGCAAGAGCTTGATGGAGCAGGGACATGGCCGTTGCCGTTTCAGTGCCGTTAAGTACAGTCTGTGGTGGGAATGCAACAAATCTACATTTGCATGTCTGTAAGGATTATGTATGGTTGTTATGTTGTGCTCAACACTATGACTTTTCACATCCCATTATTAGCACAAGTTTGAATGCTAGAATATTTTGTGTGTTAACTCAATCATATGAGCATGAAATCGCTGAATCGATGAATGAAATTCCTCTGGTACATGGATCAGGATCTCAATGCTGATTGGCTATCACACTGCAAATCAGTTGCCAAAGTTCCGTCTTTTTAGCTCTCGCAAATAAGCACATGACACAAAATCCACTACTTGCTTCATTCCTGCATCTTAATTCGCTTTGTGTCCATCACGTCCATTGCGCTGCCCAGTGGGAATTTGCGTCTAATCATGTTTGTACATTGACCTGACATATACGTAATTCACTCATGGGAGTTGTTTAATTTGCACCTGGTGTGAACACAACCTGAGGGTACTTTACGTAATGTGTGTGGTAGAATTGCAGCTTTAGACTGACTGACTCATCTGATTTGATCGGTAGCAATGCCTCGCAGACAGCCTGTCAGTTAAAGTGGCCTCACCCTTAATAATTACAATAATTACAATTATTGTAATTATTGTTGTTGAAGGGAAAAAAAAAATGTTGATTTGCAATGTTGTACCAACGTAGTGCCTTTATTTTGAAAGAGACTGTATGTACAGTAAACTGTACATTTCCTGTGACAACGGAAATGTATTTTAAAAGGCAGAACTTGACACGGCATCCCAAAACATTGACAACCAATGCACCCGGGTGCCTTACACGTCATATGAGGATGTGAAAATTCTACCAACCAAACGTTAGTATGTGACGAGGTCGGAGTGAGATTGTGTTGGAATGTTGAATAGGCCAAAACCTTTTTCTTTTTTTTGCACCAGGCTGTAAACATGTTCTGCTTTAAAGTTGGGTATTTTAACATGGGCGTTTGTAGGGATTGACTCACTCGCCTGCCTCAAGTGGCCATTAGAGGAACTGCAGTTTTTATCATGTCCACGTTAGCTTCAACTTTCAGCACTGGAGAATGCCACTTAATTCATGGACTGTAGAGGTGCTAGTGGGTGGATTTACAAATGGACAGAGCCAGGCTTGCAGTTTCTTTCTGTTTCCAGTCTTCATGTCAAACTAAAAATATTTACCATACAGACACAAGTGGTTTTAATATTCTCATGTAACTCTCAGCAAGAAAGTGAACAAGCATATTTCCTAAAATAAGCTACTCTTCTTAATGCATGACTTTCAAAACATCAAAACAAAGTGTAGTTTCTAGTTCCCTGATTTCATGATTGCATGTTGATTTTTAATAAAGTGTGCTTGATGCTGTAAAGGTTGTATGCTGAGGAGAAGTGTGTTCATGATTCATGACAATAAATGTTCTGTCAAACATTCCCAAAGGTCACTATTTCTGGTTACATGGACTTTTGGAAAATACTTTAAGTTTCATTTCAGTAAAATTATGTCACTTGACCACACCCACTACAGTAACTGGAGCTGCCTCAGCCTCTCAGTGCTCATCACAAGATGATGAGTGTTGAATTGTTTGTTGTGCTGGAATTACAGTGTATGGTTCTGCATGTGAGAGACAGTTTAGGCCTCTGAAAGACACAGAGGAACTACGGGGACTCAGGTGAGTCATTTTTTTAAACACATTTTGATGTTTTTCTGTTGTTTTTAATCTTAAAAAACAGAACTGTAAATATGTGATGCAGAATTAAAATATGCAAGTCGATTCATGTGAATGTGAGTCATTGGGCGGGTCTGGATTTGCATTGTAAACAGCCTAAAAATAGATCTGATTTCAAGGTTTTATCTAACTTTTTGGATCTTTGTTGCAGCTTTTTTCCCACAGAGATTCCATAATGTCTTCCTTCAGTGTCCTTGCTTCATTGCCGGAGAATCATTTCCAGTGTCCAATCTGTCTGAACGTGTTCAGCGACCCGGTCACCACACCTTGTGGTCACAACTTCTGTAAGACCTGCCTGAGCGAGCACTGGGACCAGAGTGAATTATGCAGCTGCCCGGTGTGTCATAAAAGATTCCACATGAGGCCCGAGATCTCCACAAACACAGTCATCGAAGAGATTTCAGTCTGCATAAAGAAAAGGAAAGTGGAGGAACCTGAAAGCAGCGCTGATGCACCGTGGCAGGTGAAGTGCGATGTGTGCTCAGCGATCAAATTCAAGGCCCTGATGTCCTGCCTGGTGTGTCTGACGTCATACTGCGAAGCCCACCTGGAGCCTCACCAGAGAGTTCCCTCCCTGATGAGACACAAGCTGGTGGACCCGGTGGAGAATCTGGAGGAGAGGGTGTGTGAGAAGCATCAGAGGATCCTGGAAGTTTTCTGCAGGGAGGAACAGGTGTGCATCTGTCTGCTGTGCAGTGAGACGGACCACAAAGACCACAAGATGGTGCCCGTTGAAGAAGAAGGGGATCGGCAGAAAGTAAGTATTTTGTTAAATACCTCTGAATAAACTGAACCCTAAATAAAGGACTGAGTGGCTCAATGACGTTTTTTAATTTTAGGAAAACATTGAGTCCAAGATGGCAGAGATCAAGGTGATGATTGATGACAGGATGGAAAAGATAAAGGAATTCACCCACTCTTCTGAAACTAGCAAAGTGAGTACTTGTAAAAATTTTGCACACTTATACATATGTAAAAATCGATGCTAACGTCATGATTTTATTTTTATAGGAAAAAGCAAATAAAGAGATTGAGGACAGTGATAAGCTCTTCAACACTCTGATGAATCACGTTCAAGTGGTGCAAACAAAACTGAGATCAAATATCAATAAGAAGCTCCAAAAATCCCAAGAGAAAGACAAAGCGATCATTGAAGAGCTGCGGGAGGAAATCGGCCAACTACAGAGGAGGCACTCAGAGCTGGAGGAGCTTTCACAAAGCGATGACCACCTTCACCTTCTGCAGGTCAGTCAATGCTGAGATTACTTGTCCTTTCATTTCCCTCATTTTGGCTCGTTCCCTCGCTCCTAAGCTCACTCAAATTTAACATGAGATGTCTTTTTCTGGTTGTTTTGTAGTTGTGGTCTTTATGTGTCTCTCCCTGAGCAGTTTATGTTAATTCGAGTGACATTTTGAATGTGAAGGCCAGGTGGGCTCCTGACACTTTAGACCCCATGTCCTGTGCCTGGTAGACCCGTTCAGTGATCCATCAATGGAACAGACACAGTTAACACACACAGGGTATTCTTTTCTTTGTGCATTTGATTTATCAGAAATATGTGGGACCCAATCAGTGCTGGACTGGGCGCATTTGAGCCGCCTGTTAATGACGCTGTCGGCAAAGCAGTAAAGATTGTGCAAAGTGGCTAATGGGCATGTAGCTCCTTCCATGTTTCAGATGATACGTCATGTTTGTAGTCGACCAATGAAGATGATTCCTGATTCCTCAACTTTTCTGTATTTATCAGACTGAATATTTACAGAAGAAGGGAAAGATATTGGCTGTGATTGGTTTGTAACCTGACTCCTGTCTGACTGCTGTGTGTGGCCACTTCCTGTGTCTGTCCTTTGAAATTAAATTCCTACATAATCCAGTCGATAGGTTTTTATTTGATTGTGCATGCCCCACATGTTATCCTGCTACAACTACAACAAAATGTCTACTCGGGTGCAGCTGGTTGGCTTTAAAAAGAGATTAAATATAACCCTGTGCCACGCATGATCATGTGTTTGTGAATCACTGCAGACTCTGTTGGCCCTGAGCACCACATCAGACACCAAGGACTGGTCTAAGATCAGGGTTTACTCAGACCTGTATGTGCAGACGCTGAGGAGAGCCATGACTCATCTTGTGCACACTTTCCAATCAGAACTGAAAACTCTGACAGACACGGGTAAGGATCAGCTGCATTTACTTCATCACTGAAGATGTGTGCATTTTATGAGTTTCCATAACTGAGGTGTGTTTTTTTCACTTGTGACAGAGCTGACCAGGATGAGACAATATAAAGGTGAGATCATAAATGTCATTTATTCACATTTCTGATGGGTTATTACTAAATATGAGAGCTTTAACTGAACTTCGTATCCTCAGAGTCCGTCACCTTTGACTCAGCTACAGCAGGTCGCTACCTTGTGGTGTCTGAATTTGGGAAACGTGTGAAGTGCAGCAAAACAATAAACCCCTCATCGTCTGACAACCCAAAGAGGTTCAGCTGTGTCATGGTTTTAGGGACTGAGGGCTTCACCTCTGGGCGTCACTACTGGGAAGTCCAAGTGGGCCTGAGAAACGACTGGGACGTCGGCGTTGCAAAGGAGACGGTAACCAGAAAAGGGGAGATCACAGTGGATAAAGAAAATGGTTACTTTGCCATAGGAAAGACTGGTTTTCACTATGAAGTTAACTGTAAACCCCGCACAGTCCTCCATCTGTGTCCCAGGCCAAGAAACGTGGGAGTGTATTTGGACTATAATGAAGGTAGAGTCTCTTTTTATGATGTTGACAGGAAGCTGCACATTCACTCCTTCACAGGAGAATCTTTCACAGAGAAAATGTTCCCGTACTTCTATGTGCACAGCAAGGCCAAGAAATCAGAGCCTTTGCTTATTCGATCTATGGAAGATAGAGGATACTTCTCTTTTCTCCTACACTCTCTCCAACAAGCTAAAGAGTAAATGAACAGTATAAAGTACAACTCCAACAAGTTCCTCCAAGATTAAACCCTTCAAACCCCACGACATATCCTCGGTCTGATTGAACAAATATTGCAGGTTGAGAAATAATGACATTTTGATATGACCAAATTTGAAATGAGTAAATCTGTGTTATGCCCTGATGCCACCGGGCACTGTTAAACTATAATGGCAACCGGTCACATATCATGCCAATGTTAAAGTACACCTTTTTGCGTTGGTTTCCAACTCTGCAAGTCATTGGCCAAGCGCAATTACGACAACTTTGGAGTGAGACCAGGCTCAGTGAGCTGAGCTAAAGAGCGGGCGGCTGGGCAGCTACAGCATCTCGTTCAGCAGCTAACATTAACACACACCCACAGTAGTAAGCAGTGACCGCTGGGTTGTGTAGCCGATTCGGGCAGAGAGATGGAAAGGTACGTTAGTAACAGCTGTTTTGCTTGTGTTCAGGGGTGTCAAACTCATTCTAGATTGGGGTCCACGTACAGCCCAATTTGATCTCAAGTGGGTCAGACCAGTAAAACCATTGCATAATAACGTATAAATAAGAACCCCTTCAAAATTTTCCCTTTTTTAGAGCAAAGTACAATGTGAAAATGTTCATCCATTTACAAAACTAATGATGACCAGTCTGCGATATCCTCAAAAAATAGGTGCAAATTCAACAGTATGTCTCAGTTTGTCCACATTCTAGTACTCACTTTGATTACATACGTATATTTTTATAATAATGACCACAGTAACTAGTCATTGTTATATCAGAGAGCTGTATTGTGGTCAGTTTGAAAAGCTTCTAAGGCAGCATTTTACATGAGTTACGTACTCACTGTTTAAACCTGACACCTCTCAGCCTTCACATGTTCATCAATATTAGGTGTGTAAAGTCATCGAGAGGGCCGGATTGAACTCTTTGGTGGGCCGATTCTGGCCCCCGGGTCGTATGTTTGACACCCCTGGTTTATATGGTTGTTGCATTTAACAGAGATGTTTATTCAAAATCCTGGACACAAAAAACAGTGAAAAACAGTTTAATGGTCTAAATCAACAACGCAGTATTGTGTATAGTTCAGTATTTCCACATTTCTGTAAGTATTTTCTAACATGTAAATGTGTTAAGGGAGAAATGCCAGATTTTACTTAACCTGGACTCTAAGACCCCCTTACGAAACCCCCTCCTCCTGCCTCAAAAAAAAAAAAAAAAAAAGTCTAGCGACAAGTCTCGCTACGTTTTGGACAGACCACAACTCCTCTTCCTTGTGGGTACATAACAACCAGTCACTAATCCCCACTGTTTGTCCAGGGAACTCATTTCATTTTTGTTGTGAATGATTTAACTTGAAAATACTACTGCTTTTTTTCTCAAGTGTGTCTAGATCGGCATGGAAGTCCCACGATCTGTACATCTGCCTACATAAAAAGCTTTTTGGAATTAGAGGTACATTTAGATGCATGCTGAAATTACGATGGCAGCTTGTAATATAATAAGAACTAATGATAGCGCTAGTTAGTCAGTTAGGTTTAGTTCGACTTGATTTGTTTTAGCCTTTAGTTTGTAAAATAATTCATACAGTTGAAATCAGCTGTGAATGTCATGGGGTTATAATTGGTGGTGTGTTCACTGAGCCTACTGCTGTACACCAAAGTGCCTCTGACCGGTGAAGAGCTCACTTTCTGCCTTATGTACTGAATTGAACAGAGATGCTTTCAACCACAAACTAATGTAGTTAATGTGCTCCTGAGCCCTGGAGGTAACACCTGGTTACTTCTGTAGATGGTAAGCTAGAACATAAAATCACTGTTTAATTCATTCTTTACACTTAGGTCTTTTTTGGTTTTAGAAAGGCGTCAAAACAAAAGACAAATTATTAGTTACTCAGATAACAGCTGTTCAGAGGAGGGGTTTAGCAAGCGTTTAATTTGCATCAATGATTTGCCAAAGTCATTACAATAAATGCAAAGAACTCCTTATCAGGTAAACGTTTCTTCAACTACAGTACATTGTAACTGATTTCACAATGCTGTCATGACACAGCAAGTTATTTTTCTTTCATTTTAACATCATTCAATGAACATCTGCTAATTTTCTGTCATCAGAATAAAAATGGATGAAGGTACCAATGTGTGTGTTTGCATTATTAAAAACATAAACGCATGTAGTGGCTTTGTTGCCCTTTTTGGGACATGCAGCTGGACTGTAATGAGCAAACCTCACCTGCTTTATCAAGTGTTCACAGTTTATGAACATTCAGGAAATTACACAGTCAAACAGAGCCGCCCTCTTTCCCAGCAGAGGTGGGTGTGAACAGAGTACAACACTGTCAGAAGCTCAGGAGAGACAAGCTGGTACAGACGCTGCACAAGACAGATATGTATGTTTTATATTTCAAATTTAATGTTCCGGTATTTATAAGTTTGACTGTTGTCAGATGGAAGTGACAGGCTGTGTGCTCGTCATTAAACTAACTTTGTGGCATGTGTGTGAGCCAGTTTCACTTTTAGCCAAACATAAATCCACTACCAGGAATATATTTTTATAGTTTTTCTTACAAATGCAGCAGTCAACTAGTTATCTTAAATTAATCTTTTATTGGTGTTTTGATTCTGACTGGTGAGGGGATGTGGAACATTTTGAAATTGCCACATGGCTCTGACGTAGGATCCTCATCACTCTTCTGAATGGATGCCAGTCTGTGACTAATCTTCTGAGCTACGAGGCTGTTTGTTTCACATTATGGCTTGGACTTGTCGAAGGCGTTATTTCCCAGCATAAATGGACAAACAATACTTGTGCTGTGAGCTGGGGTGCCAAAATGAAACACAAGAAATTAAGTATATTATATATTTGTGAAGGATGATGAGGATAAGGATGATCCCTGGTGAAGAGTACGTATGTAATCTCTGCAAACAGTAACATCCTGCTTACGTGTGTTTGTGTGGAGGAAAGAAAAAAATATAAGAGGTCATCAAACCTTGCTCGTACCCAGATGTGCTGAACACTGTAAAACCCAATAACTTCAGAGTACTCAAACCTTTTGTGGAAACTGATTTACCTGATATTTAACTTAACTAACCACATTTTAAGTACATAATAAATTACAAATGACTACTTACTCAAACTTAAAAGTTTACATTTTATCTTTACATTCATTTAAGCGCACTGTACTTAAAAATATTGTTTAAAAAATGTAATGTTTTTAGGTTATCCATACTTAATTGAAAAAAAGAATTACTCGAAAAATATACCTGTTCTGACCTCATATATTTGTGTGTAACTCACAACTTAAGTTCAGAACACCCAATAAAAAAAACACAATTTCAGCTTCACAATTTAAGTTTCTTTATTTCGTTTTAATCGTTTTATCCAAACATGTAGCTGCAATATTTAAAAACAAACAAACAAAACTAGCTAAAGGTTGTCTAAGAGGGGCGAGAGTACACAGTAGGAGTGGGCGATATGGCCCTAAAATTATATCACGATATTTCAGGGTATTCTTGAGATAACGATATTCTTGACGACATGATAAATTTGTAAAAAAATAAAAAATAAATTATTATTAGAAATTTAAGAAAACAGTTTACAGTTTGCCTTCAAATATTCAGTATAAACTAAACAAAAATGATCTCTCATTTCTTTAGTTTGTAAACAACAACAGTAATTCAAAGTGAGATTCAGACTGTGTATACAATATTAATAGTTCAACAAAATAAAATCTACCACAAATTACACATTTAAACAGCTCCCAAATACAAAAAATGTCCCCTGGGAGATATATATATATATGTATCATGAACCGCTCATCACAAGATCATCCTCCACCACATTAGCAGTGCTGGTAGGACTGAAATGAACAGGACTGTGAGTGATGTCTCATCCGACTCCTCCGCCTGAAATATACATAGAGGATCAACTGTAAGGTTAACTTTAGGAAACGGACAATTGCAATGAGTTTTTCCACAGGTCAGTACTCCGAGGGTTCAGATATAGATAGGTATTTCACAACGGATGTGACTGTACTCGAGGTCACCATCCAACAACGTTTATCAGTCGGTATTCTACAGGGTAATATTATGCAGGTCAAACCGTAGTAACAACCTAGCAACTGTCCTTGTATTGTCCCCGTTGTGTCCACCAGCCAACATGACCATAATACTGTATAGAGATTGTCAGGTTTCCCAAACTATATAAATACCCCATATCAACACAAAACTGCTTTGCTAGCTCAGTCTCGTTACGACTAACATACCTACTGATTTTTTTTTTCCCTTCACATGCAGATTTAGCTCCGACATCCACAATCGTAATATGTATTTTTACATGAATAAAATTAATGGCCTAAATAAATACAAATATTTAAATCATTTTCCAGCACTAGACTCATTTGAAAGACCAGGGATAATTACTTTAGCTCCCCTACAAGGATTTTTAATTGTTCCAAACTACAATGGATTTAGGCCTCCTTGATACTTTAATACTCATGTTATATTTTTGTGTCCTCTGCTGCAAACCTTTAAACCTCTGTGGCTCCAGGGCTGTGTGCAAGAAGTTTACATACAGCCCTGCTATTTATTATACATCATTTTTTATTTACATGTTGTGCAGCTGTATCATCTGTATCATTTATTTATTCATACAATATCCTAATAACCCATATTTAGGTCGCTTTTTGCTAACCAGCTTTTCAGGTTATTTGAAATACAGGACAAAGTTTAATAAATGCTGACTTTCCATGTGCTTATATTTCAGCTGCATATTAGGATATATCATATTTTCAGGGTTGTGAAAAGTTTTTCTATAGATTGCAGCCCGCATACTTGAAAACATATAGAGCATGTGTGTGTCCAAAGTGTGTGTAACCGGTGGACTCTGGTGTTGACATAAACAGAGCCAGACTATGGATATTTGTGGGAGGCGATCTACGTTTATTTCTGACAACAAGAGGTGAAAACAAAATCCTCCATTGGATGTGACCTCAAGCAGGATTATGTTAGCACGAAATAAACTTAAACACTTACCTCTCCCATGAAGTACAACAGCAAAAGGGGAGAGGAGTATCAAACATTTCACAGAGTGACAATGGAGGCGTAAGTGTGTCAGGTAATGACAACTGAAACAAATTTAGTGCAAGTATACTACTTCATGTACACTTGACTTTGTTAAACATATTGCTGCTGTATAACTGGCCCTGTCCACCATAAACATTTAATCTAACAAGGAAACCATCCATCTTGTGGCACTTCTGCAGCCTTGCTCTGACATTTACAACGTTGCGGAAATGGCGGAGTAATAGTCATAGTGATGAGCCAGGTGTGCTGTTATCATGCTGATTTGAACTGTCAGATTGCTTGGCCCGGAACTGCTTAGTTAGCAAGTTAGCATTCTGTAAACGTCCATATTCGTGTATTTAAACCTTTGTGGTGGGTAACAGTGACAGCTAATGATAGCTGCTGACGTTAGTTCATTCAGGTGTACGACATGAACACACTTACAACCAGTAAAAGTAGGAGTTCAGAAGCGGAATAAAAACGTTAGCATTATAGCGCTACTTGGACGTTACATTGATGTTATTCGGCAGTGACGCGACGGTATTCAAAAACTATGCGCGGAGCATTGAGGATCGTTACACCGAATAAACAACGCAGTCTTTATTATATTACATTTTCTTCACTTTAATATGATTACCGTGCAATACTACGACAAGCTTGTGTGTTTGTTTACTTACTTCCTGTCGCTTGTGAGCGCCGCCATGTTGGATTAGATTTTTCTGTGAACGTCGGTCAGAGCCGCGACGTCGTGACGTAAAGACGTCAGACGCTGCGTCCCTCTGTACACTCCAAAGTCATCATTTAGAAATCAATATTCACTCAAAAGCATTGATTCATAGAAAATAAAAAACAGCATTACTAGATAACTCAGTAGCTTATTATAAGGTTAACTTCTTAGCTGTTTTTTAATTTCTGTTACCATAATACTGAGTTAGTGGGACTGTTTGGGTTGACACCACAGTGTATACAGTTTATAAGCATCCTGGAAATGACACAGTCCAGCAGAGCCGCCCTCTTTCCCAACAGAGATAAGCGTGTCACAGAGGAGGAACAGAGTACAACACAACACGACACTGTCAGAGCCTTAGGACAGACAAGCTGCTATAGGAAGTTGCACAAGACAGGTATGAGAGTTTTATCATTTAATTTGAAGGTTCTGTTGTGGAATAAATGAGATCATCTTCAATATAGCTCCAGTAGCCTATTAATAAGTAAAGTTTTGATTGTTGTCAGATGGAAGTGACAGGCTGTATGCTCATCATTAAATTAGAAATTTGTCACAGTATTTATAGCCTAGTTCATGTAAGTTATGTGTAAGTTAATTTCACTTTTAGCCACTGACAAACTGGCAAAACATAAATCCACTACCAGAAATATATTCTTATAGTAAATACTTTTACTGTGTGTTTTTTTTTCCAAACGCAGCAGTCGACTAGTTATCTTAAATTAATCTTTTATCAGTATTTTGATTCTGACTGGGCAGGGGATTGAAAACATTTTGAAATTGCCACATGGCTCTGACGTAGGATCCTCATCACTACTCTGAAATGATGCCAGTCTGTGAGTAATCCACCCTGCTGGGAGGTTGTTTGTTTCAGATGTTATGGCTTGTAGTTTTTTCCCAATTTCCCATCATAAATGGACAAACATGCTGTGTATCGGGGCCCAAAATTAAACACATAAACTATTATATATATTTTTTATATATTTATTTATTTATTTCTATGTAATCTACTCTCACTCCTAAAGCCCCGACATAAAAAGTTATTTGAAAAAACGTCATTTTTGTTGTTTTTAGCCTCATTGTAGCCTGTTGCTCTAACTGCCTCTCTGTGCACCGTGCTCCATGCACAACTTTTTATGTCGGGGCCTCAGGACACTTGGATCACTACGGACGAGCAGTATGGAGATATTTTGTGGTTTCAATTATGTGTTTTTGGACGCTGGAATCTGGGGCGCCGTCAGCCTCCATTAGGCGGAGTTGTGATTACTCTAAAACTTCACCTGAGCCTCCATGGGCATATGGGTGAGTAGATAATGGCTGAATTTTCATTTTTGGGTGCACTGTCCCTTTAAGCTCCTGAGTCCAGGCCACATTCGTATCGTCTCATCTCGTCGTGTTGTGTCTCGTAGCGTCTCTTAAAATGAGCCTCATGTAGCATCAGTCTGTTGAATTTATATTTCATTTTCTCTTAATTTTCTGGTCAGAGAAAATATAAGAGAAGTCACCTCACATGTAAAAAAAAAAAAAAAAAAACTATTAGCAGGGGTAACACCCCCTAGACACTATATAAGGGCAGGTGCTGTGTTGTGCTGTGTAAAGACTCTGGCACAGGCCCAAGATTGGAGAGCTGCCACCAGATTAGGCTGTAAGAAGAAGATAAACCTCTGTCGTAGTGCAATAAACATACTGTTAAAATGTGGTTTCCAGAGTGTCAGTGCTGATGTTACAGGAAAATCAAAAGCCCAGCAATGACAAAACATTTTAGGCCAGGAGCCAGGTCCACCCCTCATGATGTTTTCTGCTGCCTTTTTTCATTAGTATTTCCTGTTGGCCTAGACCTTGGGCCATCATAGGTTGATGACGAGGACCCCTAACTTAGGGTCGCTGGGTCTCAGGCGGCCCAAAAACCCCGTTTTTGAGGCATGCTTCTGCCGAAATGATGTAATATCAGGGCACTACGATGGTATGTATAGTCATACAAGTACGAAATTTGGCAAGGAGTATCCTGGCACAAAGGGGGAAGTAGCAAAATAAGATTCTGGGGCTTGCTGCCATTTTATTTCAAAGTATCACACATAACATCCCCCCAAAGAAAAACAAAAAAGTAACTGTCCCTTTGACAAATTCTCAACAAAAATGATTATTTTTCATCACTTTGTGTTAAATATCACTGCTTCACTTGTACATAGAAAACTCCCCAGTTTGAGCCCAAGTCGACCTTTATATCTTGAAAATTACACTTGCTTTGGCCTGAATTTGTCACCATACCTCACATCAGAGAAAACAGAATTTTCAGTCACTAGCCCTCCAGAGAATCTGCAATCCAAAAGTGTTTTATGTTAGGGGTGTAAAGAATGGGCCCCCAGCATTTAGAAACTGGCGAACGCTAATTTGCATCATTAGCATTGGTTAGCATAATCACCTATGTAGACTATATTTCAGAAACTGTTTGCCCGATTTGGACAGTACTGGAGTGGAGTGCTGTATAAATGCCATGACAGCAGCAGTGGAGGAAGTATTCAGATTATTTACTTGAGTAAAAGTACTTATACCAAACTGGAAAAATACTCTGTTACTAGTAAAAGCTCTGCATTGGTACTTAAGTAAAAGTATGTGAGTAAAGATGTACCACATCTTTCCACAATATGCAGGAGGAAGACTTCCTCTGCTCCTTAATGTGGGCCTGTAAAGACTGGACGATGGCTGCATCCTCGACTTGATCCTGTCATAACACACAGACTGCAGTAGCCTCTCACTGCAGGTCTTTCACCACAGCCTTCCATACGTTCCTGGTTACTCCTGACATCCAGGCAGAAGCCTTTAATGCTAGTGAGTGGCTCCATCATCCAGTTTACCAGTCTCTTTGTGTGGAAAACCCATTCCTCCTGGTTCAGCAGAGCATGACACTTGGTCATCGCCCTCACTGTCAGCGGGGTAACAACCAGTCACTTTCTACCGTTGTAGACTTAGAGGAAGAGGGATCAGCAGGCTATGTGGATGTTTGAGGTGACCTCAGTTGTTTTCCTTCACTAGGATCGCCTCTGGTATATTTTCTTCAGATACAGCGCCTGTTTGTGGTTCTTCTGTTTTGTATATCATACACATTTCAGTCGTCTTCAGTGGTTCAGTTGGCTTTTTAGTGAGATCTGATCCTGAATGTGGGAAATGATGTGCTGATGAGTCTCTGATTCTCGACACATACAAACACACAAACATCCGGTAAAGTAGTTTGTTAGTACTGTATGTCAGCCAAAAAGAAGAGAAAGGTCAGAGAGGTCGGTGTTGTGGTATGTTGATGCCTGGCTGCTGTGTGAGCCTTTAGAACACTTATCCACTAATAAAACTGTATATATGACTTACAGTCTAACCATTTACAATATTTTAGCCTATTAGCAAGCTTCCTTGTTAGCATAGCATACCTAGTTAGCAAGCTAACTCGCTAAGCCTGCAGAAGTTTTCGGGGGGCTTGTTCAGTGTTGAAGACAACTTGCTCAGTTGTATTAACTTAAATTTGGAAAACTAGTTTAGCTCTAAAGAAGCACAAAGGAATTTTGAAAGCAGCGCACTGATGATGTCAAAGTGCTGTGATTGGTTGATTGCAATGCTGGTCCAGGAACATTAGTGTGGGATGTTGATCCAGCAGCATGTCCTACTTGGCAAAATCACATCTTGTGAGAGGAGTGTATGTGAAGAGCCTTAGAGTGAGAGAAAGTGAAAAGGCTAAAGCACTGTGCAAAAAGAAGCTGAAATTTGCAGACTTGATTTGCACATACCATCTTCTTGCATTGTGTATTTATTGTAGTTGTTTATTTGAGTTGATTTCACATTAGCTCTTGAGATACTGTAATTGGTGTGTGTACTAATACAAGTCTTTGTTTTCTGTGCAGATATGCAGTATCCAGCAACCATTTGAGTACACCATCATCTATGCATGCTGACACAGCACAAAAGCAAACCACAGGTTTCACTCAGACATTTGACCTCATGTCAGAGCCTCCTAAGTGCTGCATCTGTCTGGATGAGTTCACCAGACCTGCTTCCCTCCCCTGTGGACACTGCTTCTGCCTGGGCTGTATCGGCGAATACTGGAGGATCAATGGGGCCTGTCAGTGCCCCCTCTGCAAGGCCTTTTTCCCCACCAGGCCACAGCTCAAAACAGACCAAACACTACATGCTGGTGCCCCGACCGAGGAAGCAGCCGTGCCTTTAAAAGCCGGAGAGGTTCCCTGTGATTTCTGCCCAGCGAAGCGTAGAGCAGTAAAGTCCTGCCTGAAGTGCCTGGGATCATACTGTGCCGCTCATCTGGAGCCTCATTACCAAAATGAAGATCTTGGGCGCCATCTTCTGATCAGTGTGGTGAAGAACCTGGAGGACTCTGTGTGTCGACTGCATGGGAAGCAGTTAAACAGGTTCTGCAGGAGTGATCGAACGTGCGTCTGTGACGTGTGTGCCCAGACAGAGCACAGGGGCCATCACATTATATCTATCAACAAGGAAGCTACAAAGAGGAAGGTAACGTCTAATAATAGCACCACAGCAGGAAACATTTAAGTTATTTTTGTGTATCAATAGCAACATTAGTGTGTTACTTTGCTCAGACAGTAATGTTGTCAGCCCAAACACTGGACTTTGCAACTTATTTAAAGTTGAAGAAATGCATCAGATGTATCAGATTTATCAGACTATGTAAATTTTGAGAGAATAAATAACAAAATATTCCATTAACAAAAAATTTCTAAGCAATAAGACACACAGTTTCAACAACTTTGCACGGTCAGAGTGGCCATAAATATAACATTTTTCACTTTTAACCCTTTCATCCTGTAATATTTTAGGGTAAACACCCTAAATGTGTCTGCTATCATATGCCACTTAAACTTTTTCAATAGAGAAAACAAGTCTTGAGGAGTTAACTAAAAGTGGACAATCTCCCATTTTACAGTTAAAGTGCATGTGAGTGCTAATTGTAACGGCGTGAGCTACGGTTTTATCACAGCTATAAAACAGCATTTAACCATTTAAATGGCAAAGCCACAATATTTAGGTGAAGCTGCAGTTTTACATTGATCGAGATGCACCCTGTGTTTTATTGACAAAAAACCCACAAGTTATATCAAGTAAAATGGGATATAGTGTAGGTATATGAACGGAAATACCCTGGACATGATAACACATGCAATCACCAGCAAACTACTATAATGTAGTGTATGTAACAGTGTATAACAATTGACATGTCAACATGCAACAACCTTCAGGGGTGTTTTTTTTCTGATGGCGCAGTGGTGAAAGTGGAGCAGTGTGGATGAATGAAAAATGAAAACAATATACAGTTTATTTTGGGTGGTAACGTATTATGTGACACTGTAAATGTAATAATATTACCCAAAATCCTGTTGGCAATATGTTATAATACTTTGTTACTGCTAAAAAGTAATATATTACTGTAACCAAACACTGGTTATATGTGTATGATATTATATATGTACAAGTTAACCAATCAAGCTGCACTTGCGAAGCTAGGCAGTTATAAATGTAACACGTGTTCCAAATGAGCCGCTGGACACACTCATGCTAGCAAGCATGTTATGTGAAAACTATGCTAACTGACGAAGAACAGATACATGCAGACAACTTTGACGACTTAAGCTCCACAATGTAGAAACACAACTTTAAATTCCAAGAATATTATAATATTTTTAGCTAGTTTGTGCTGATTGTTTTTCCAGCCACCATTACCTGCAGAGTCAACAAGGAAAAAAGCCGTCCTTTAACATTGGCATGAAACACGGCCAGTCGTCGTTATAGTGTAACTGCGCCTGGCGGCATCAGGGGAAACGTGGCAGGACAAGGATGAAAGTTAAGGCAGCTAGAGTCCGAGTAAGGTGGGTGGGAGGGGTCCAACAAACACCGACTTTCACCTGGGAGAGTGGTGTTCACATCCACAAAAGATTACAAATCCAAACCCATTTTTTTCATATAACCAGCCATGTGTTTTTGTTGCCTAAACCCAACCACGTGCCTTAGTTGTTGGAAGAAAAAAAACGTCAATTTGCGTTGTTGTACCAACGTAGTATGTATATTTTGAAAGAGACTGATCTGCTCCAACAATTGTTAGGGCTGAGCTGCATACTCGGATGAAACGAGAACAGATAATGTATTTTTTATGAGTAAAATGTGTCATTATCTGTACTCACGACAAAGGAAAATCCGAATCTGGGTAGCTATGTTTAATCTATTACTCCTGTCATAAAGGATCATCTAAAGCCCAATTCTGACGCTATTCTGTAAATACTTTTCTCATAGATTATACATATTGCAACTTCTGATTAATCTATATAAATTTCAGGCTTAAAGTAACAACTTTCGATTAGGCCCAACCTACTTTTGTTCTAAACCACTACAGTTACAGATAATTTAGTTGGTTGAACAGATATAGACAGATGCAGATGATGTTGTTCTCGCTCATCCCTAACAAATGTGCTCTTTTGAACCCCAGCTTCTTTGTGACAACTGCGAAAATTCTGAACTACTTGTACAAGTGCTCAGAGTGACCACATAAAAGCCAGGGCACTCTGACACAGGCCCTAAGCTGCCATTAAGATGTGACTTCAGGAAACAAATTAAACCAATAACCAACAGAACACTGGAAACCTCCACACTGCTTTTTACAAAACAAAAGTGAAACCTGCTTGCATGTGTTTATTTTGTCGTGTTTATGAGGGCGCTTCAAAACCTGAAAGCTAAAGGAAAAGATATCAGTGATTTCCCGCAGTGACAAATTGTGTTTGATCACTGCATTTAAGTGAAAGAGGAAATGAAAAGAACACGGAGGGGGAAGCATAAACATAATTTCTATGACAGTAACCTTCAACTTTTAGAGAACATCTGGTCTTCATTGTGAGAAACAACAGTAAAAACCGCTGCGATGACAAATACCTAAACATGTTCTCATTTCACCACATTTTTATATGGAAATACCACAATTATTTAGACAGTCATCACGATTACAAAACAAGGAGGAGGAGGAAATACACAAATAATTACTCAGAGAAACTCACTCACATCAAAGCTTGTGAGTTGAAGGTCTCTAAATCTCAGATGTAAATCAGTAGTCAAAGGAATAGAAGACCAAACATCAGCGATGGATGTGTGGTGGTGGTTACAATATGCTGATGGAGCAATGATGAGCAACAATGACGCTTAGCATTGGTTTCTATTTCCATTAATTACACTGTGCCTGCATCTCATCACATGCCGCAACAATTCTGCTTACATAATGTTTTCTTTTTCCCATAGTTCAAACTAAAATGGAGAAGAATGAAACTTCAACAAGCCATTCAAGAGAGACTGAGTAAAGTTGAGAAGATCAAGCTCTCTGCAGACCTGAGCGGAGAAAATCGAAAAGAGGCATGGGCACAAAATAAAGACCTCATCAGACGGCTGGAGGAAGAAATCTCGGAGCTGCAGAGGAGAAACACCGAGCTGGAGCAGCTCTCACAGACCGAAGACGACCTCCACTTCCTGCAGGTCTGCGTGAAGCTTGAGAGTCCACTTGACGACTACCACTGATCCTTCAGTGCAGCCTCTTGTGCTTCCTCTACAGAGATTGCTACACACTGCTTCATGTTAACGATTGGACGAATATGTTCAGGATTCACCTTCAAGAGCGCTGAAATAACGTTTTTCATTTTTTTTCTTTAAATGCGGCATACCTTGTTGGACAGTGTGTTTAGTTCAAATGATTAGTTTGACCTTTTGGGAACCACACTTAATTACTGTGGTCGAAAATTGGATGAGAAGATCGACACGACCCCTGCATCTGTCCATACCGATACGGTGCTTGTTAGGGTTGCTTAGCAACTTAAGACGCAAGCTGCCGCTGCGCTCTTGAAAGCTGGCACAAAAGTAGTGCCCAGCGCCCGACCTCGTGTTTCCCAGGCAGTTAAGACATGGCATGAGTACATCCCCTAACATCCAGGCGAAGCTCCTGGACCAGCTGATGGTACTCCCTGTGGTTTCTCCTCTTTCTGACAGTCTCATGTACCCACACGGATCTCAGTTTTCTTGTGACCAATGTACCACTCAGGAATAGCCTCTCACCTTCAATCAGAGCCAGAGCAAGTGCCCTGCACCCATGCATATTTGTATGCAGATTTAAGGTACAGATCTGTGAGTTCACTTCACAGCAAAATTGCAGTTGATTTGATGGTGTCCGAGCAATTAAAAAAAAGACGCAGCAAGCTGCAAAAGCACTCTGTCTGAACGAGGCCTCAAAGAATTAAGTATAAAAGCATTGTATTACAATTTAAGAAAATGTAAGATACTGTGATGTTGATAAAGAAAATATGAGTCGTGAAGTCAGAAATGGTAAATTAATGGTATTCTGCCCCACTTGGGCCATTGCAGCCAAAAAAACATCTGGATACACCCCTGGCTTTTTTGCAGACCTTCCCAGATTTTGTGCTAAGCTAAGCCGCTGCTGGTCACAGCCTTATATTTAACGGACAAAGCTGACAGCAGTATTGAGCTTTTCAAATAACTCTTCGACAGCGAATAAGCGTGTTTCTCACAATGTCAGTTTTGCTCTAACAGGTTCATGTTTAAAGAAACGGTAAACCTCAAAAACAATAATAATAGTTGTTCAAATCCAGTAGGTTTAAAAGCCTCAGCTTGATCCAGGACGTGACCACTGACTCATTTTGAATGTATTGAATGAATGTAATTTATGCCTGGCTGGACGATGTGATTCATTTTAAGGATAATGTGAGCTTGCAGGCGATACAATATGTCAGCATTTGAATGTTTAATTTTTTTTCCTCTTTGCACAAATGAATAAAACACTGTATTTTTACAAAACCATATCACAGATGCATTTTTGAATTAAAAAAATACCACAAATCAATACTTTTGTTTGTTGGAGTGTACTTTTGCCTCGAAAGATGTCAATGAACTGTATGGAGAGTGATCACTTTAAGTCTACCAGTCAAACATTGAGCAATACGCAGAGCTGTGAACACCAAAGCTCAGTGAGTGTACCAGTAAAACCTTTTGGCAGGTCCGGTATTCGATCTGTGTGAACTTGCTCAACGTGCACCGCACCCTGCAGCAGGAAAACAGACGATTTGGTTGCTCATTTGCTTCCCGACATGCCTCTTTCAGTAAAGAAAGTAACTGGCAGAGGTTTAAACAGAAATGAAACTTAAGAAGGCCAGCCCAGAGGAGGGACACACACAAGGTGGGAGTGGACAGAGAAGCAGACAAAAGCCTGTCAGATTCGGAGCATCTCAATCATCGAAAGGTAATATTCAACTTACATCATAAAAAATATTCTTAAAATGCATGTCTTTTAAAAGGGACTGACAAGAATGAAAGTACTTTCAGGTTCTGTTTAACCCTTTTTACCGTAGGGGATTAGTAGTGTTATACGATTACTGTACAATTAAAGGGTTAGAGATAGGGTTAGGTGCTAAATTAAACTCCAGTGTGATCACTTGTGGTGTTTCAGACAGGTTTTTACTGCATGGTTTGGCAAAGTGCGTGTTTGCTCTGTAAGTTTCAGTGTTTTCTTTCCTAATGTTTCTGCTGTTGGGATTTCACACACACACACACACACACACACACACACACACACACACACACACACACACACACACACACACACACACACACAATTATCCAGTGGGTGTGTCATCAGTAATACCTTAGTGTAGAGTTACAACAGATGATTTGACTGACGTTTCCTTGTTGTGCGGAGAGATGCTTCGTCATCTTGACTTTTGAAATCTGTCCAACAAAAACCCAATGAGACATAAAGTAACCCACAATTTTTATTACCTGTGCAAGCAAACCTGTGTCCTCAACACTGCTGTCCATCCAGGCTCTTTTCAACAGGGTAACTAGTTACAACAAAACACACAACATCTTGTTTCTAGAAGCAATGTCTCCTGACTATGCACCAGTTAAACTGCACAAGGATGCAAGAGTGCTGATGTTCATAAAAGGAGCTTCAGAATCCCAAATTCTCAGCAACTGGTGAAGAAATCATTTAATTACTGGAAAGAAATGTCAATTTTTGTGACCTCTACAACTGTAATATTTCATCCAATGGCAACCCCTGAAATTTTTCATAAGGGTTGCCAGGTGAGGCCACTGGAAATCTTTTGGGTGGTGCTTCAAAACCAAAAATCCATAACTGAATTCAAAGACTTCGACTATGCTGTTGCAGTAAAAAGGCTAGCTGCAAATTATAAATATGAGAGTTAAGGAATCCCATATGCTTTGATTTCTTATTTTAAAGTTAATATTACTAATTATCTGATGTGCACTAACACTAATACCAGTACAGTTGGGTGTGGGTACCCATAGAACCCATTTTCATTCAGGTATCTATGGGTAAAAGTTAAAAGGACCCCTTCGAATACTGCCATGCTAGTTTCTCTCTTGCCTAACTTTGGAGCATTATTCAGCCTCCTGTCTGACAAGCTAGAATGGTCATGTAGTATGTAGTAGTACAGACACAGTTGGTACCAATGGTTGCCTTATATTGTCTAGTTTAATAAGATACCAGTATCTTTGCATTAGCTAATGCTGGATTTATACTTCTGCGTTGAATTGACGGCGTACCTACGGTGTAGGCTCTGCAACAATGTAGAGCCCACACTGTTCCCTACGCCATAGCCTGATGTTCATCTCTCCAGAAATGTTCACCCAGACCTCCTGTCTATTTCTATAAGCTGAAACCATTTCCCTCAGTGGAAACAAAGCATTTATTTACTTTAATTTCACAGATGATAAACAATAAATTGTGAAAAAAATAAAGTCTTTGCAAAATAGCGTTGAATTGTACAATATAAAATACAATAGGCTTGTGCTAATAACATTAGCATGTTGTATTTGTTTGCTGACTTTGCAAATTACAAAGTTACGTACTTATGGCAAAATGAAGGAGAAATATATTAAAGCTCAATAAGTTGCTCAATTCACAACTGGTGAAACACCACATTCTTCCTCTTTCAAATAAGAAGCTGAATTAAGTAATAATCACAATGTTGCAGGTTTCACTGCCACAACTTACTGTGCCTGGCATGAACAATAGTTCCTGGAAGTTAGCATCAGCTAACATTAGCAAACTTTAACTTTATATTTCTGTGTAGCTCATTAGCACACAGAGCACTGACTCCAACTCTTCTCTACAGGGTTCCCACACCTTCATACCAATCAATTTTCAATACCTTTCCATAATATTTTACCCCGTCTTCAGGTGACATGAAAAAGGGCACAATTTTGAGTGTGGAGATATTCGTACACTTTGTTTTACCACAACTAAATTTGGCCATTATTCTGCTGTTGGGAAACACAGCTCTGAAAAACAGTTTTTCCAATATCTTAATTTTTCCAGGAACTTCTTGACTGTGGGAACCCTGTCTCTATTTGTGCCATTACAACTCTGTGTTTTAGCATTTACTCTTAACCCTGTCACCTGTGGGAACATTATGCCCACTGTCTGAGGGAAGTTACTCACTTCATTAGTCATTGAACATTTAGATGAATATTTGAGGACAAACCAAAAAAGTCTTTACAAAGCCAAAAATGAACATAACAATGCGAGACATGACATTGCCAATTGACTAACCTTATGATTCTCTCTTATAGCAGATATGGCCACCGCTCAAGCATCACCCAGCGGGACCCACCCACTGGAGAAGCATATAACATGCCTCATCTGTATGGATGTGTTTAAGGAACCTGTCACTACAGCTTGTGGCCACTCCTTTTGTAAGGAATGTCTGGACATCAACTCTAGGTACAACGACACGATGTGCCCCCTGTGCAAGCAACATCTGAGTAAAATCCCATCGGTGAACATCGTCCTGAGAAGCCTTGTGGAAGAGATGACAAAGACCCCAGAGGAAGTCCTTGATAAGTACACCGGGGCGCCTGACGAAGTGGCCTGTGACATATGCACAGAGCAAAAGCTGAAGGCTAAGAAGTCCTGCCTTGTCTGTCTTGCCTCGTATTGTTCGACCCACCTGGAGAATCATACTTCGACTGAAAGGTTGAAGGGCCACAAGCTGGTGGAACCTGTGGAGAACCTGGATGAGAGGGCCTGTCTGCAGCATGGACGTCCCTTGGATCTGTACAGCAGGAAGACGAAGAGATGCATTTGTGTACGCTGTACTGAGGAAGATCAGGAGGAGGTTGTTTCCACTGAAGAAGAATGGGGCAAGAAGAAGGTAAACTAAAACATGTGTTTGGATTCAAATCACCAAAAAGTAGTGCACGAATAACGAGACAAAGTTTGGACTTTGACCTGCTTTTTTTGTTGACTACAGGCCACGCTTGGAAACACAAAGGCAGAGTTACATGAGAAAATTAAGAAGAGAAAAACGCGGGTGGATGAGATTAATGCATCTCTCAAGAGCTGCAAGGTACGCTGCAAGAGAGACAAACATGACTGATCCTGGGCTCGCCTGGTTTAAAGAGCCAATCAGATGAGTGTCAGTGAAAACTGGCTGAGCAAGTTTGCAACAGTGTGGCAGTTAAACAGTGCCAGCACGTTTTTATAGAACACACAAATGATATTGCTGCTTCTCGAGCCAGATGGTGATATAATGAACTTTACCTGAAGGTCTCCAAGCAGTGGTGTAGTAGTATGGAAATGTTGATGCTTAGGCTACGTTTACATTACAGGACTTAATGCTCAACTCTGATTATTTCCCGGATCCAAACCCATATCTCATATCAGTGTGAACAGATCTCTGCTCTGAAATCGCTCACATGCAACCAGTAACATTGCACACGTGCATCGGAACAAAAACAAAAACAAAAAGTCACATTTGCAAAACTGGCATCCCGGGAAAAAATGAATGACATAATGATGCAAGTTTCACCTCTAAATGATCACAGTAGTAGAAAGGTCAGATAATAAGTAGTCGTCGTCCTCCTCCTCCTCCGCTCATTTGGGTCCGGGTCGCGGGGGCAGCAGCCTCAGCAAAGAAGCCCAGACAGTCCTCTCCCCAGCCACTTCCATCAGCTCTTCTGTGGGAACCCCGAGGCGTTCCCAGGCCAGCCGGGCGATGTAATCCCTCCAACGTGTCCTGGGGTGGCCCCGAGGTCTCCTCCCGGTTGTACATGCCCGAAACACCTCCCAAGGGAGGCGTCCGGATGGCATCCTTACTAGATGCCCGAACCACCTCAACTGGCTCCTCTCGATGTGAAGGGGCAGCGGCTCTACTGCGAGTCCCTCACAGATGTCCGAGCTCCTCACCCTATCTCTAAGGCTGAGCCCAGCCACCCTGAGGAGGAAACTCATTTTGGCCGTCATAAAGTAGTAATATGCTTCTATTTGGGAGAGTGTGCAGTGTCTTTGGAGAAATGGCTCCTCAGAGAGATGGGCGGGTGTGCAGCCGAAAGCAGAGTCAGACATGACAACACATTCTCACTCCGACCTTGTCCTATATGAATGTTTGGTCATGGACTTTCCACGTCCAGATACGATGTGAGAGGTACCCTGGGTGTGTTGGTTTGTTGATGGGACACAGTGTCAATTGCATTGCCTTCTTTCAAGATACCCTTGCGTTTTCACAGGAAGTTTACTGTTTACGTACAGTCTCTTCTACAATAAATGCACTATGTTGGTAAAACAACGCAAATCTACTTTGTTTTCATTCAGCAACTAACACATATGGTTAGGTTTAGGCAACAAAACACATGGTTGGGTTTAGGAAAAAAGAACAGTGTTTGGGTTTAGAATCTTACGGGATGTGAACATGTCTGTGGTTGTTGGTCCCACCTGCCCCACTTGGACTTTTGCTGCCTTCACTTTTGTTCTTTTTGTTTCTCCCTGATGCTGCTGAGCACCCTTAAACTATAACGGCGGCCAGTTGCATATCATGCCGTTGTTAAAGGACAGCTTTTTTTCCCGTGTCTGACGCCCCAAATCACTGCCCAAGCATCGGATTTTGAAGACTCGTCAGACTGAATTGGGAGTGATGGGGCCATGACATGGAGGGTTACACAAAGGAACAGTTCCTCCAAACCTTAGGGCCCTGAAACAACAATCCGATTGTTGGCTGTTGGTCAATGTTGGGCTGAAGTTGAGTGTTCCTTACCCTAGATTTTGAGGTGTGTCCCACACTTGTTGGCCCTAGTCTTATATTTTGTTTGGCTAATTCAGCATGTTGAATCGGAGTTGGAGATAGCGAAACCCGTCGCTGAAGGAAATTAGTCTGATTGGCAGTTCAGCTCAGTGCTCACTCCTTCTATTATTTGTTATTTTTTACTTTATTTTTCAGATGCAAAATGGACATGCTAGTTGGCTGTTGCTGTAATCGTTGTGTGTTCAGGTGAAACTTTATGGCGAGATACTGGCAGCTTAAGGTGATGCAAGGGCCGCATTTTGTTGAATGTAGTTCTTTGTTGGTTTGGTGCGTCTGGGTCTTTAGGATGTCCAAGGCTACATTCCTGTATCTCTGTTGGTGCCTCACAACGCTGTCACGGCCTGTAGGCAAGTTGTACCCGTCAGAAAGCATCTGGCAGTCAGGTTCTATTGGCTGACGACGGGGGCAGTCTACGGCAGGAGGGTACGGCTACAGTAGCCTTCTGTAATTTCAACGGACCACTCCGACACTGTACAGGGTGTGATCTGTTCCTACACAGTGAAGTTTAACGTGGAGAAACCATGGATGTATGAACAAAAACATGAATTCCAATATGACTGTTCCAACAGTGTCCCACTGCCAGTGATCATATATGTATCGGATACAGGACCACTTATTACAGTGACCCAGATCTGATCACCATATATATTGTGTTATACGTAACATTTCTGCAAGTGTTGCCGCTTGGCCTCACTCTTACCCTTCTGTATTTCCAGGACCAGCTGGAGAATGAGTGGTGGGACATTGAGACTGTGTTTACAGCAGTGATTAACACTGTAGAGGAAGCCCAGGCGGCAGCTCTTAAGCCACTAAAGGACAGGAGGGAGGCTGTGGAGAAAGAAGCAAAACACATCAAGACAGAGTTGGAGGATGAGATCGACAGGCTTGAGAAAACCATCTCTAAGCTGGACGATATATCTGCGCTTGAGGATCACATCCTTTTCCTTCAGGTGAGGAATGGGCCATTTTTGCTGAATATGTCATTCATTTTCCTCTAAATCTTTGTGGCTTTTATGGTTAGCTCTTCTCTGTAGTCTGTTGGTTCATCTCTGTCTTTCTCCTTTTCCCTGTCTCAGAGATACCCATCTCTTCAAGACCTGGACAGCATCAATGACTCGACAGATCTAGAGCTTGACACATCACTGTCTTTTGGCTCCTTGAGAAAAATCTCAACAGCCATGTTGCAACAAATCCAACGGGAACTAGAGAAGCTGACCTCCACTGGTAAAGTTAAATAATGATGGTCAGTGTTAAAAGCTATGTTGACTTCATTGATCTAAAACTCTTTCTTTACTTTGCAGAACTTCAGAGACTTCCAAAGTTTACAGGTACGTGTTTCTTCCTCATGATATGTTTTTAAAAAAATTGGCTTTTCTTGTCTGATCTTGTTATTTTTAACTTGTAATTAACAGTGGATGTAAAGCTGGATCCAACCACAGCACACCGACGCCTTGTTCTTTCTGATGATGGGAAGAAGTGAAAGATGGAGGGGAGGACCAGGAAGTATGTAGCAAAAAATGACACCAAACAAGGTCAGGTAAACAGTTTTTAAAGATGAAATTTAAACGTAAGGGGCATGCTCCCCTGCAAGAACATTTTGAAAAACAACCATTTAAATGGTGGCTTCAGGTGACTTTTAAGGGAATTATAATGGCAAAATTTAGTCTTTAAATATGAGACTGACGTACAATAGATTCAAGTTATTGTATAATCAATTTGAGGCTTATGTCTAATCAGTGCTTTAAGCGGGCTGGTACGCACCGGTACGGAGTACCGGCACTTCTAGATTTCAGCCCTTGGCGTACCAGGACTTTTTACGGAGTACTGGGACTTCTCATGAGCTCATAGTACCCTGTCCTGTTTTCTTTCTATGGCTATACGACATTGCCCAGTGTGCACCACGTTGTGTACAAGTACGCGCCAAACGCCTGTCCCTACTTGCGAGACCTCACATCATGTTAGTACAGTTGTTGTTGCATGTGAGGCACTACATGGCTTTAGACGCGGCCAAAAGTTTCGTCTCATACAACGGTTGATTTCAGTTTGTTGTAAATGCTGGCGTGGCTCCAAAAGAGCGCAAAAAGAATCCGGACTGGGCCGGAATCGTATGATCACGGTGAAGACGCCACAAAAAATGCAAGTGAAGAGCAGCCTGCAGCAACAGCCTTGGACCATGACGCATGTCTTGAAAACGAACCCCGTTTTTCATTTGGGGGTTCCCGGTGTAGACCGATTCACGTCTCCATAAACGTTCAAATCAAACATGTAATGTACTCACCTCATAGGCACAGATGTTAGGAAGGTGTACGGGGGGTTGCCGTGTGTCTGTATATCCGTTATTGTTAAATAAACATGCATTTTATCTCGGATGTCTTGAAAATTTCCTTCGCCCCTTCTTCGTCCTGCAATGAATGAGTGCACCGGCTTTCTTCTGCGACACAGCACCACAATAGCGATTGGAAGGTGTATTGCACATATTTGTCCAAGGCTAGAGCCTCTTACTACCAATGTGCAATACACCATGCAATGAACGTCTTGGTCCAAGGCTACCTGCAGCAGCAGCTAACAGTGGCGCATCTGCTAGCTGCGAGGTGGCGTCAGCAACACTGTTGCCATCAACGTCAACCCCTTTATAGCATCCCTTTGCCCCTAAAGCACACAATTGCCCAAATATTTGTCTGAGTGATAACTAATATTAAATATACTTTCCACAACTGCAGTGGCCTGGGACACATGTAACCTTAAATTCAAGAAAAAGATTTTTGTTATATCCCAGCGGTGCCTGGATGGTGTGATGTCAGTGCTTGTGCTGCTGCGGTGGTCCTGCCAGATGCCTCCTGTTGCTGCTGTTATCATTAGTCATACTTCTACTGTCATTATACACATGATTATTAGCACATATGTATACTATCAGATATTAATATATACCTACAACATATTGTACCACAGTAGCTAGAACTGTAACGATAATATTATTATTACTTTCATTAATGTTTTTGTAAGCTACTGTCATTACCATCTGTCCTGCACCTCTCTTTGTCTCTCTGTCTGTCTGTCTCTGTGTGTCTGTCTGTCCCTCCTCAGTTGCTCTTCCTAAGGTTTCTACCGTTTTTTTCTCCTGTTAAAGTTTTTTGGGGGGGAGTTTTTCCTTATCCACTGTGAGGGTCCAAAGGACAGAGGGATGTTGTATGCTGTAAAGCCCTGTGAGGCAAATTGTGATTTGTGATATTGGGTTTTATAAATAAAATTGAAATTGAAATTAAATCAACATCAATAAAAATATTTATTTTTTTTAAAATCAGCATCATGTTCTAGTATTTGAATGTATCACTTAATGATCTGCTGGTACCGACTGCCCACTGCCTAATTTACCTGCTAACAGTTGAATAAGGGGAGTACCGGCACTTATTTTTTTCCGCTTAAAGCACTGTGTCTAATTAAGGTTAATAGCAGGTGTCTGACTGAAATTAGAAACACTTCAGGAGCATTTCAGTTCTTTTGCATTTCATTAGTGGCAATTGTGAATCTGGTTGACCTTATGTAGTTCTATTCCATGTATCTTTTTCATGCTGTTGCATTTGTTGTCCACTGAGTAATGAAATGCATTTTAGTGAATGTAGAATAGCTCTTATATACAGTGTGTACGCCTTCAAGATTACTTTTCAACATTCCAGTTCACTTTCAATTTTGGCTTAGTGTTAGGTAGGCCCCTATATGCAACTAGCACTGCTGCTGCTGATTTTTATTTATTTATTTTATTTTTTTTATCTTAGCTCCTTACAAACTACTGTTATATTATTTGGTGCTATGGACGCTTCATAACCAGGTCAGTTCATACACTTGTGAGTGAAGCATATAAGAGGAGAGGAGAGGGCTCCATCTTATCTCTTCATAAACTAAAATTATATTATTTTGCGCGACGGACGCTTCATATAAATCACATAACAATATACTATTTATCGTGTTATACGGTGTTAAACATTTCACCTTATATCGTGATGACTTATATTGTTAACATGACGGCATGTCATTTCTGTCTCTACATGGTCGCACCTTTACGATCGTTTACGATGTAAACAACAAATTCCAGCACTTGAATAGGCCATAGCACAACACAGCAGCAAGTCAAGTGGGCCGAACCCGAGCAAAATTTTTTGATGATGATTTTGATTCAGGCTGACGTTAGGCGCCCCCCGCTAGGCTATACTGTGTTTAATGCCAGGCTACCTGTCGGCAGTTTGATTTTGCTTAGATTTCATTGATTGACCTGGTTTTCTTTATAATAGGGGGTATGCACAGATTAATGGATATTTTCCCTGTAATAAGCTATATGTTCCTGAGACATTAATCTGTCCGAGGATAATTTTGTTTAAAAAAAAAAAAAAAAAGAAAAGAAAAAAAAGTAAAGCTTAAGAAAGATCTGTGGCTTTTGATGAAAGATCCGAGGCTCAAGTCCTTAGAGCCCAGCCTACAGCAACAACTGGTACAAATGTCTGTAATGCAAATTGCAGATTTTCTATGGTCATGGCAAAAACTGACACTGTTAGCTGTAACATCCGGTTGAACTTGGATTGTGAGTCACGTGAAGTCTTCACAGCAGCCCCATCCTAATATACAGCCAGCATCAATGGATTTACACTGTAATGAACGACCAAATAGACCCCTTCACAAACAATGACAGATAACAGATGTGCAATGTGTAAGGGACTGTTTGTTACGTATAAGGGGGGAGGGGTGGTGCAAAAAGGGAGAGGCATGTCAAAAAAAACAACAAAAACAAACAAGTTAAGCACTGGGTAGGGACTTGTGTTATTTATTTTTTATTTTTCAGAGGAGGGGCATATCAATTTAAATGGCTATATTTTGTATTTATTTTACAGGTGATTTTTAAAGAAAACCTGCCTGTTTTGTTTTTTAAATAAAGACATGTTTTAAAGGCATGTTTTTTTAAAAAAAACAAAAAAAAAAACACAGGCAGTAGATGTTTTCTTTAGAGAGTGTAAAAACACAAATTATCATTGGATAAAATGGCAGTATTTCATTAAAAAAAAATCCATTCTATGTATCATTTGGACTTATATATATGCTTATGTTTTATTAGTATCACGTTTGTTTTGTATTTTGTTCTTCTTGGAAAGCAGAACAAAAATATCATGATAATAATCATATTTTTGTTCTGCTTTCCAAGAACAAATTCATCATCATCATAATTAATAATAATAATAATAATAATCAGCATAATGATAATTCAAAAGATTCAAAAATAAAATAAAATAAAAATAAATACACACCCAGCCACCCCCTCTCCTCTGGCAAGTAGAGAACAGTCCCTAAATTGGACCTATACAGCATATACACTTATTATGAAAGTAATGGTGTGTTCTAGTAGGTATGAATTATCAAGACTGTGTAGTCTACATACAATTCAGCCTTATTATGTATGTTATGTCATTACATTTCTTTTGAAAATGTAAATAAAAAATAAACATTAATTAACTGTCTTCTGACTTTTTTTTTTAAATCCACCTTTTTTTAAATGTTTTAATTCACCTTGACTTTATATATTCTGTGTATTATCTATATATAAATGTCTTATGTTTTCACTCATCTTTTCACTCTTTTCTCGCACCTGTAACGCAAATAATTTCCCCTCTGGGATCAATAAAGTATTTCTGATTCTGATTCTGATTCTGAATAATTACAGTCCTTGGTGAAAAGAGGGCAGTTGGCGGGTTATTTTGAATAATATAATTATCAGCGATGGATGTGTGGCCAGGGTTACAACATGCTTCACAGTCAAAACCCTGATGGAACAATGCAACAATGACGCTGAGCATTGGTTTCCATTTCCATTAATCACACTGTGCCTGCATCTCATCACATGCCACAACAATTCTGCTTACATAATGTTTTCTTTTTTCCATAGTTCAAACTAAAATGGAGAAGAATGAAACTTCAACAAGCCATTCAAGACCTTCCAATTTTTATGCTAAGCTAAGCCGCTGCTGGTCATAGCCTTATATTTGACGGACAAAGATGACAGCAGTATTGAGCTACTCAAATAACTCTCCTCTTAAAAAAACAAAAAAAAGAAATTGAATTTCCCCTCAGGGGGAATAATAAAGTATAAAAAAAAAATTAAAAAAAATAATAAGCGTGTTTCTCAAAATGTTACAGTTTTGCTTTTAACAGATTCATGTTTAAAGAAACGGTAAACCTCAAAAACAATAACAATAATTGTTCAAATCCAGTAGGTTTAAAAGCCTCAGCTTGATCCAGGACGTGACCACTGACTCATTTTGAATGTATTGAATGAATGTAATTTATGCCTGGCTGGACGATGTGATTCATTTTAAGGATAATGTGAGCTTGCAGGCGATACAATATGTCAGCATTTGAATGTTTAATTTTTTTTCCTCTTTGCACAAATGAATAAAACACTGTATTTTTACAAAACCGTATCACAGATGCATTTTTGAATTAAAAAAATACCACAAATCAATACTTTTGTTTGTTGGAGTGTACTTTTGCCTCAAAAGATGTCAATGAACTGTATGGCGAGTGATCACTTTAAGTCTACCAGTCAAACATTGAGCAATACGCAGAGCTGTGAACACCAAAGCTCAGTGAGTGTACCAATAAAACCTTTTGGCAGGTCCGGTATTCGATCTGTGTGAACTTGCTCAACGTGCACCGCACCCTGCAGCAGGGAAACAGACGATTTGGTTGCTCATTTGCTTCCCGACATGCCTCTTTCAGTAAAGGAAGTAACTGGCAGAGGTTTAAACAGAAATGAAACTTAAGAAGGAGGCCAGCCCAGAGGAGGGACACACACAAGGTGGGAGTGGACAGAGAGGCAGACAAAAGCCTGTCAGATTCGGAGCATCTCAATCATCGAAAGGTAATATTCAACTTACATCATAAAAAATATTCTTAAAATGCATGTCTTTTAAAAGGGACTGACAAGAATGAAAGTACTTTAAGGTTCTGTTTAACCCTTTTTACCGTAGGGGATTAGTAGTGTTATACGATTACTGTACAATTAAAGGGTTAGAGATAGGGTTAGGTGCTAAATTAAACTCCAGTGTGATCACCTGTGGTGTTTCAGACAGGTTTTTACTGCATGGTTTGGCAAAGTGCGTGTTTGCTCTGTAAGTTTCAGTGTTTTCTTTCCTAATGTTTCTGCTGTTGGGATTTCATACACACACACACACACACACACACACAATTATCCAGTGGGTGTGTCATCAGTAATACCTTAGTGTAGAGTTACAACAGATGATTTGACTGACGTTTCCTTGTTGTGCGGAGAGATGCTTCGTCATCTTGACTTTTGAAATCTGTCCAACAAAAACCCAATGAGACATAAAGTAACCCACAATTTTTATTACCTGTGCAAGCAAACCTGTGTCCTCAACACTGCTGTCCATCCAGGCTCTTTTCAACAGGGTAACTAATTACAACAAAACACACAACATCTTGTTTCTAGAAGCAATGTCTCCTGACTATGCACCAGTTAAACTGCACAAGGATGCAAGGGTGCTGATGTTCATAAAAGGAGCTTCAGAATCCCAAATTCTCAGCAACTGGTGAAGAAATCATTGAATTACTGGAAAGAAATGTCAATTTTTGTGACCTCTACAACTGTAATATTTCATCCAATGGCAACCCCTGAAATTTTTCATAAGGGTTGCCAGGTGAGGCCACTGGAAATCTTTTGGGTGGTGCTTCAAAACCAAAAATCCATAACTGAATTCAAAGACTTCGACTATGCTGTTGCAGTAAAAAGGCTAGCTGCAAATTATAAATATGAGAGTTAAGGAATCCCATATGCTTTGATTTCTTATTTTAAAGTTAATATTACTAATTATCTGATGTGCACTAACACTAATACCAGTACAGTTGGGTGTGGGTACCCATAGAACCCATTTTCATTCAGGTATCTATGGGTAAAAGTTAAAAGGACCCCTTCGAATACTGCCATGCTAGTTTCTCTCTTGCCTAACTTTGGAGCATTATTCAGCCTCCTGTCTGACAAGCTAGAATGGTCATGTAGTATGTAGTAGTACAGACACAGTTGGTACCAATGGTTGCCTTACATTGTCTAGTTTAATAAGATACCAGTATCTTTGCATTAGCTAATGCTGGATTTATACTTCTGCGTTGAATTGACGGCGTACCTACGGCGTAGGCTCTGCAACAATGTAGAGCTTACGCCGTTCCCTACGCCATAGCCTGATGTTCATCTCTCCAGAAATGTTCACCCAGACCTCCTGTCTATTTCTATAAGCTGAAACCATTTCCCTCAGTGGAAACAAAGCATTTATTTACTTTAATTTCACAGATGATAAACAATAAATTGTGAAAAAAATAAAGTCTTCGTAAAATAGCGTTGAATTGTACAATATAAAATACAATAGGCTTGTGCTAATAACATTAGCATGTTGTATTTGTTTGCTGACTTTGCAAATTACAAAGTTATGTACTTATGGCAAAATGAAGGAGAAATATATTAAAGCTCAATAAGTTGCTCAATTCACAACTGGTGAAACACCACATTCTTCCTCTTTCAAATAAGAAGCTGAATTAAGTAATAATCACAATGTTGCAGGTTTCACTGCCACAACTTACTGTGCCTGGCATGAACAATAGTTCCTGGAAGTTAGCATCAGCTAACATTAGCTAACTTTAACTTTATATTTCTGTGTAGCTCATATTAGCACACAGAGCACTGACTCCAACTCTTCTCTACAGGGTTCCCACACCTTCATACCAATCAATTTTCAATACCTTTCCATAATATTTTACCCCGTCTTCAGGTGACATGAAAAAGGGCACAATTTTGAGTGTGGAGATATTCGTACACTTTGTTTTACCACAACTAAATTTGGCCATTATTCTGCTGTTGGGAAACACAGCTCTGAAAAACAGTTTTTCCAATATCTTAATTTTTCCAGGAACTTCTTGACTGTGGGAACCCTGTCTCTATTTGTGCCATTACAACTCTGTGTTTTAGCATTTACTCTTAACCCTGTCACCTGTGGGAACATTATGCCCACTGTCTGAGGGAAGTTACTCACTTCATTAGTCATTGAACATTTAGATGAATATTTGAGGACAAACCAAAAAAGTCTTTACAAAGCCAAAAATGAACATAACAATGCGAGACATGACATTGCCAATTGACTAACCTTATGATTCTCTGTTATAGCAGATATGGCCTCCGCTCAAGCATCACCCAGTGAGACCCACCCACTGGAGAAGCATATAACATGCTCCATCTGTATGGATGTGTTTAAGGAACCTGTCACTACAGCTTGTGGCCACTCCTTTTGTAAGGAATGTCTGGACTTCAACTCTAGGTACAACGACATGATGTGCCCCCTGTGCAAGCAACATCTGAGTAAAATCCCATCGGTGAACATCGTCCTGAGAAGCCTTGTGGAAGAGATGACAAAGACCCCAGAGGAAGTCCTTGATAAGTACACCGGGGCGCCTGGCGAAGTGGCCTGTGACATATGCACAGAGCAAAAGCTGAAGGCTAAGAAGTCCTGCCTTGTCTGTCTTGCCTCGTATTGTTCGACCCACCTGGAGAATCATACCTCGACTGAAAGGTTGAAGGGCCACAAGCTGGTGGAACCTGTGGAGAACCTGGATGAGAGGGCCTGTCTGCAGCATGGACGTCCCTTGGAGCTGTACAGCAGGAAGACGAAGAAATGCATTTGTGTACGCTGTACTGAGGAAGATCAGGAGGACGTTGTTTCCACTGAAGAAGAATGGGGCAAGAAGAAGGTAAACTAAAACATGTGTTTGGATTCAAATCACCAAAAAGTAGTGCACGAATAACGAGACAAAGTTTGGACTTTGACCTGCTTTTTTTGTTGACTACAGGCCAAGCTTGGAAACACAAAGGCAGAGTTACATGAGAAAATTAAGAAGAGAAAAACGCGGGTGGATGAGATTAATGCGTCTCTCAAGAGCTGCAAGGTAAACTGCAAGAGAGACAAACATGACTGATCCTGGGCTCGCCTGGTTTGAAGAGCCAATCAGACGAGTGTCAGTGAAAACTGGCTGAGCAAGTTTGCAACAGTGTGGCAGTTAAACAGTGCCAGCACGTTTTTATAGTACACACAAATGATATTGCTGCTTCTCGAGCCAGATGGTGATATAATGAACTTTACCTGAAGGTCTCCAAGCAGTGGCGTAGTAGTATGGGAACGTTGATGCTTAGGCTACGTTTACATTACAGGACTTAATGCTGATTATTTCCCCAGATCCGACCTTTCTGCCTAGACTGTTCACATTCATGTTTAAAGTAACCCATATCTCATATCAGTGCAGATCTCTGCCCTTAAACGGCTCACGTGCAACCAGTAATGTTACTCACATGCGCAACGGAACAAAACCAAAAAAAGTCACATTTGCAAAACTGGCGTTTGGGGAAAAAAATGAACAATGTAATGAGGCAAGTTTCACCTCTAAATGATCACAGTAATAGGAAGGTCAGATAATAAGTAGTCATGTGCTTGAGTGTGTAGTATCTTTAGAGAAATGGCTCCTATATCGACATTTGGTAATGGAGTTTCCACGTCCAGATACAATGTGAAAGGTACCCTGGGTGCGTTGCTACTGACGTTCTGGGACAACGTGTCAAGTTCTGCCTGTCACATGCATTGTTGTCTTTCAAAATACACTTCCATTTGCACAGGAAATTTACCATTTACATAGTCTCTTCACTCTTACCCTTCTGTATTTCCAGGACCAGCTGGAGAATGAGTGGTGGGACATTGAGACTGTGTTTACAGCAGTGATTAACACTGTAGAGGAAGCCCAGGCGGCAGCTCTTAAGCCACTAAAGGACAGGAGGGAGGCTGTGGAGAAAGAAGCAAAACACATCAAGACAGAGTTGGAGGATGAGATCGACAGGCTTGAGAAAACCATCTCTAAGCTGGACGATATATCTGCGCTTGAGGATCACATCCTTTTCCTTCAGGTGAGGAATGGGCCATTTTTGCTGAATATGTCATTCAGTTTCCTCTAAATCTTTGTGGCTTTTATGGTTAGCTCTTCTCTGTAGTCTGTTGGTTCATCTCTGTCTTTCTCCTTTTCCCTGTCTCAGAGATACCCATCTCTTCAAGACCTGGACAGCATCAATGACTCGACAGATCTAGAGCTTGACACATCACTTTCTTTTGGCTCCTTGAGAAAAATCTCAACCGCCATGTTGCAACAGATCCAACGGGAACTAGAGAAGCTGACCTCCACTGGTAAAGTTAAATAATGATGGTCAGTGTTAAAAGCTATGTTGACTTCATTAATCTAAAACTATTTCTTTACTTTGCAGAACTTCAGAGACTTCCAAAGTTTACAGGTACGTGTTTCTTCCTCATGATATATTTTCAAAAAATTGGCTTTTCTTGTCTGATCTTGTTATTTTTAACTTGTAATTAACAGTGGATGTAAAGCTGGATCCAACCACAGCACACCGACGCCTTGTTCTTTCTGATGATGGGAAGAAAGTGAAAGATGGAGGGGAGGACCAGGAAGTAGATGAAACTTCAGAGAGGTTTGATCTGTTTGCCAGCATCCTGGGGCATAACAGGTTGAGCTCTGGGAAGTCATTCTGGGAGGTGGAGGTCAGCAACAAGACGGGGTGGGACCTGGGTGTGGCAAGGGGTGACGCAAACCGCAAGGGGAAACTCTCTCTGATCCCAGATAGCGGTTACTGGGTCACCGTACTGTATGAAGACGATAAGTACGCAGCCCTGACGTCTCCACCGATTGGTCTTTCCCTTAAAGAGAAACCTCAGAAGGTCGGGGTGTTCGTGGACTTCGAGGAAGGTCTCGTGTCCTTCTACGATGTGACAGCTCAATCCCACATCTACTCCTTCACCGAGTGTTCGTTCGGTGATGAGCTCTTCCCGTATTTCAGTCCACATGTAAAGCAAGAGGAGAAAAACTCTCAGCCTTTGATCATATCTGCTGTGAAACATTGTGAGCAGGATGTGGATATGGAGAATGAGGAGGTTGAGGGGGAATTTTAAGGCTCAGGATTGGATGGATTTAAAAGAAATAATTAATTGCTAAATAGAGAAGAATTAGAAGTAGTACAATTATTTGGAAAAGGGAAGAACTTCAACCCTCTGGAGTCGACGGACACGTCAGTGTGTCTAAAATCACATTACTGATTTAAGATGATGTAGAAGCAAGACGCAGCCTTGCTGAGAATCCATTTCAACTTGTGTTGAGAGTGCAAACTTCAAACTATATACCAATTTTAAATTGTGTTGATAGGTCGAGTAAAACCAGGTTTATGACAAACATTTACGCTATGCTTTCTCCTGAATATTATCATCACATTTGTTGCACGAAGAAACAGTAAAAACAGACTATTCTGAGGAAAGTGCTCGCAAGCAAAAAAAACATGACACCCTCTTTCCTATAGGTGTTGTTTTTTGTGTGATTTTAGGTCCAATGTGTTAATACAGTATGTCAGAATGAAAATATAACTGTAAAGTCACACAGGTGAGGTTGTGCTGAAAAGTAGTAAAGTAGTAGCTACTACTTTACTGCCATGTTTCCATCTTTTTAGGTATTGTATCCTTAGAACCCTGCACAAAGCGAAGCTGAGAAGTTGTTAGCGATGGTTTAATGTACTGATTTAGTTCAACATTTTAACCTCATGTCTACGGCAACAACTGTTATAAATGTCTATAATGCAAGTTGCAGATTTTCTGTCGTCATGGTAAAAACTGATACTATGAGCTATAGCATTGGGTTGAACTTGAATTGTGACTGACAGTTTCCGTGATTATGTACAGCATACCATACCATGACTTAGTCATACCAAAAATTAGGAAACAAACAACAACATTGGGCCACAGGGGGAGCCACAGCGATCGGTCGCATTTCAGCCATTTTTAAGCATTTTTCTGTTGTTATAGCGCCACCCAGTTGCCAATTAGAGTTAAATTTCTCCAGTCACCTTGAGGCGTCCTGTTCTACATATCTACCAGGTTTAGAGAAAAACTGGAACAGAGAGAAACACACACACACACACATAGTTTTTGTCATTATATAGTCGGCTTCTTCTCCGGAGCCTTTGTGCTCCACTGTCTCTCAGGTTAACTCGTATTGCAGCGGTGCCTGGGTAGTGTGACGTGTGTGGTTGTGCTGCTGCCGTGGTCCTGCCAGATGCCTCCTGCTGCCATCATCAGTCATACTTCTACTGTTATTATACACATATGATTATTATCATACATGTATACTGCCTGATACTAATATATACTTTCAACATATTGTACCACAGTAGCCAGAACTATGAACGACAATATTATTACTTTCATGAATGTTGTTGTAAGCTACTGTCATTACTGTCTGTCCTGCATCTCTCTCTCTCCTGTGAAGCCCTGTGAGGCAAATTGTGATTTGTGATATTGGGCTTTATAAATAAAATTGATTGATTGATTGATTGATTGATTGATTGATTGATTAATAGTTAGTAAGCTACAGCCAGCATCAATGGATTTACACTGTAATGAATGACCCAATGGACCCCTTCACAAATAATGACAGATAACAGATGTGCAATGTAAGGGTCTGTTTGTTACTTATAAGGGGGGAGGGGTGGTGCAAAAAGGGAGAGGCATGTCTAGAATATTTTTTCAGCACTGGGTAGGGATGTGTTTTTACTTTGGCTCAGGGGAGGGGCATATAAATTTAAATGGTTGTATTTTTTATGTATTTGACTGGTGATTTTCTTTCTTTAGAAAATGTAAAAACAGAAGTTATCATTGGATAAAATAGTAATATTTCATTAAAAATCTGTCTATTCTATGTAGACGTATATGTTTGTGTTTTATTAGTATCACAATCAGTATTTTGTTCTTCTTGGAAAGCAGAACAAAAACCATTTAAAAAAAATCTATTTAAATAAAATGAAATTGAACACCTTTTTAAAAATGTAACCCCAAGTAAAAAAAATAAACATTTTCGAATTTAATCAACTGTCTTCTGACTTTTTTTTTTAAATCCACCATTTGAACATATTGTACTGTATTGTGCAACAGGGTGGTTGAGTCACAGCTGGGCTGGGCAGAGAACAGGGTGGCTGGCTTTTTCTACAGAAATGAAACTGAAAGAAGAAAAAGCGTGCCCTACCCACCCCAAACATTGCAAGGGGGTGAGTCTTTTTACAGGCACCAGCACAAAGAAGAAAAGCATCAGGTAATGCAACACATGGATACACACTCTTCTCTCTTGCTCCTTTTTAATGCTTATTAACGATCTGTGCAGAGGACGAACTATTTAAATGAGAGTTTTGAGGTTTTGGCATGATTCAACAAAACAGAAAAGCTGTCAATGTTAGAGACTTTTGGTCACCTTGATGTTTGTGGTGATTTTAAATCACTTTGAGCATCTCGGCCAGATTAAGAAGCCCATGCATGGAGAGAGATGTTTGTGAATTGGTTTAACGCATTTTGGTAAGTAGCCCAAACCCATGCATTAATTAGCAGCCTGACAACTCGCTGAGATGCTCATCATGCATTATAGTAGATAATGTAGTCTAATTAAATGTGTGAAGAGCTGCATGACGTAATTTTTCTGACAAATATCTCAAAAGTGATACATCATAAATCATTTTTAACCACTGAGACTGAGAAACAAGCACATTTCTATCACCACATTCTGTATGATGCCCTTAAATTCCTCAGTGGATATGGAGCATTCTACCGAATGTGTGCAAAGTCAGGCTGGAAATATTTTTGAAATTTTGTATGTTTTATTTCCAAAAATTGTATCCCTTTAATTATGTATGTATATATAGTACCAGATGTAAAGGTCACATATCTAGTAAAATGACTGTAAATTTTTATATTGTATTTTTATACTGTTTTGGAATGTTTTTCCTCTTTCAAATTTGTCACTACCGAAACATATAGTATTATATTATACAAAAAAAATCAACCTGTTCCTGTACCTTGTTCCTTCCCTTGTTTAAAGATTTAAATTTTTACAAATTTTGACTGAAGGTTTTCACAATTAAATCTATAAAAATCAGTGGCGATTGCTCTAAGACTGCAAGGGAAGCTCAGCTTCCCCTAAAATGTCAAAAAATAAGTGGTCAAATATGTACTGTTGTGTTTACATTTCATTGACTAAATATGCGCTAGAGCACGTTCAACTTTTGTTCAGAATCAGCTGCTTATCACAGGTCACTGACGCGACTTTCTTCTCATTCATTCCCGTAGCGTCACAGTGCATTAAACAGTGTAGACGCTCAGTGTGCAAAGACTTCAATGGGGAAGCATAGAGAGGGTTGTTCCACTGCAGCGAAACTAGACAGTCATTGGATAAATGCTCGGCTTTGTCCCGCCCATCGGACGCTCAGCGTGTCTGGGGGTCTATGGGGCAGTGGGCGGGCCTGGACGCTGGGCTTCTGCATGATGATTGGATGATCTGTCTGAGGCTGAATCCCTTTTTGATTGACAGCGAAATGAGCGAATCAGCGATCTTGAAATATAAACCACCACCGGAGCGATTTCCAAGTTTCATTCCGTTGTTGCGAGTTGATGTGGAGACTTTTTCAATCCTCCTAGTGACTTTTTCTTTGTTAAAAACGACTAGCGACAAATCTAGCATGTTTTTAGCACATAATGGCAGACAATTTGAATGTAGAGTTAAACAGCAGGGCAGATCAACAGATTGATTTGGTGCAAAGGGTGGGAAAAGTAACAGGTCTTTTCACCCATCTCAAAATCTTTGAGGTGTGTTTTGCTGTGGCTCTATGGCGTGAGTGTGGTCGAAAAACAGCTTCAATTAAATGCTCCTTTTATAAGTTAGTCTCGCTACAATATGACAACTTTTATGATATAAACTTGTATTATAGAATTCTTCAAAATCTTAATGCAGTCTCTCTTTGTAAAATGCATAACGCTGATCAGATTGATTTCAGAGTTAATAATGGATGAAACAGAACATAAATGTAACCAATTAGCATCATAATACTTTAGCTGATAACTCAATATATTTTATTTTTTACAAAACACCCAGTGTTTCGATAGTGACCATTATTCTGTTTTTAAGGTTGCATCATATTTCCTCAAATGTATGCCTTATGGTGGGAATTACAAATTCAAAGACAAATGTTTTGTGGTCAATAAAACAATTTAATTTTTGAGAGATCAGAGCAGAGCAGAGTAGAGTAGAGTAGAGTAGAATAAAGCAGAGCATAGTAGAGTAGAGCAGAGTAGAATAAAGTAGAGCAGAGAAGAACAGAGCAGAGTAGAGCAAAATAGAGTATAGAGTAGAGAAGAGTGGAATAGATTATAGAGTACACCAGAGTAAAGTAAAGTAGAGTAGAGCAGAGTCGAGCAGATTATAGAGCAGAGCAGTGCAAAGTAGAGCACAGTAGAGCAGAGCAGCATATAGTAGAGTAGACCAGAGTAGAGCATAGTAGAGTAGAGAAGAACGGAGCAGGATAGAGCAGAGCATAGCCGAGTGAAGAAGAGTGTAGTGGAGCAGAGTATAGTAGAGTAGAGCAGAGTAGAACAGAGTATAGAGTATAGCAGAGCAGCGTATAGTAGAGTAGAGCAGAGTAGAATAAAGTAGAGAAGAGCAGAATAGAGTATAGAGTAGAGAAGAGAAGAGTAGATTATAGAGTACACCAGAGTAAATTAGAGTCGAGTAGACCAGAGTAAAGTAGATTATAGAGTAGAGTAGAGCAGAGCAGAGTAGAGCAGAGACGAGCAGATTATAGAGTAGAGCAGAGCAGAATAGAGTAGAGCAGTGCAAAGCAGAGTAGAGCAGAGTATAGTAGAGAAGAGTAGAGTATAGAGTAAAGCAAAGTAGAGTAGACCAGAGCAGAGCAGAGAAGAGCAAGACTTTGGACCACAAAATTATGGGGTTTAACTACTGACCATTCCATTTTGTCACTACCGAAATCATCATGTCACTACTGAAACTTTACCATTAGTTTCTGTAGTGACAATCCTAGCTACTTTTCAGGATAACTAAGGAATGCTAGCAGTCACATGGCTAACAAGCACATGTTTGAAGAGTTGTTTACACAGAAAAACATAATATTTTGCATAAACCCCCCAAATTTTTAAATAATTGAGAACATGTGTTTGGTAGTGACAGTTTTAAAAGTTAGAACGTTTGTTCTCAAATAAATGTCCTCCAAAGTCTGAAAATTTGTGTGTATACACACTGATTTTCAGACTTTGGAGGACATTAATTTAAAAGATGATGGGAGTCAGCGACTTACCATGCAGCCATGTGGGACGGGGGTGCAGTACTACACCCCATTCTCAGAAATTCAGGGGTGTGGCTAAAATCCAGACTTGACCAGAGCATTAAAACTCTTGTGTTTTGGTAGTGACTTGAAAACAAGGGACACTATTTTTTTTAGCATAGTTTCTTAATTTAAAAATGAATCCCACAATACATCTAAATCTTTCAACTTGTGTCTAAACTTAATCACAAAGATGTTTTAAATTACACTTTTGAAAAAAATATGAAAAATGTTTTAAGTGTTATTTACATGAATTCAATTTTAGAGGTCAGGGTTGGGGACAGCTACTTCCCAATAGAAAGTACCCTATAAATGGTGATTTTGTATTTATTTAGGTTATCACTTTTTCATTTAATGTCCTGGGTTTAAATAGGTCATAACATAATCTTTATAAATATCTATGTCTAAAAAATTATATCATTTTTGTTGTTGTTTGTTAAGTTCCTTTTTGGGGTAGCTTTGCACTGTAGGCAGTTGTTACCAATGCTGGACTAGCAACTTTCTCTGCAGGATTCTCCGCCATTGAATCAGGTTTTCACAAAAGGGACATCTGCATTTGTAGAACAGTGAATAGGAACGCTCTCTCTCTGAAATGACCTGTGATTAGCCAAAGGCTCCTGTCAAGGGCTAAATTTTCTAAAGCCTGAAAACATAGGCAGGAGAAGGTGCAGAAATCCAGTGTTTTCAGTCTACTTGAATTACAATATGCTCAAAGTTTATTATGGGATTTGCTCAATGACGGCAAAATGAAACTGTCTACTCCTGCTTTAATGTCCATAAAATTTTGAGAAACACACCAGACATGAGCCTTCAGGTCTATCACTGTTACTGGTCCAAAGTGGTGACCTACCAACACTAACAGTCACCATATAAATAAGCTGTCGTTTCTATCTCTAAATCTGTTACATAAGAAGACGGTAAGAAAAAAAAATCTCGTCTTGTGCATTTAACTTCCACAGATACTCAGCACATCAGACATGAGTCTCCAGGTTTGCAGCTGTTGTGGCTGGTCCAAAGTCACGACCTACCATGGCCTGAGAACTCACCAGGGGAAGATGGGATGCACACCGAGGGGTGTGACGGTGACAGAGAGTGAACAGCAGTTCATGTGGGGTCATGTGGAACTTACAAACAATCAGAAGGACATTGAGCTGGATGACTACGCCTACATCAAGACTGGTGGGTTTTGCGCAAACATTCCTGAGTACACTTGTTCATTCCTCATATGACACAAGCAATGATCGAAATAAACTCACCAGTTATGTCTCAAACATACGCAGGATATTACTATTCAGACATGGGCCACCAGGTTTGTCACTGTGGTTGGTCCAAAGTTACAACCTACCATGGCTTGAGGACTCACCAGGGGATGATGGGATGCACGCCAAAGGGAATGAGGATCCCGAAGGAAGAGCAATACAAATGGAACAATCGCTGGGGAGAAGCAGATAAAAGCAAATATCAGCCTGCTAAGAGAGAGACTGTCAAGAAGGAGGTATGTGTTCGAGCAATGAAAAGAGGGCTATGGAGCGCAGCCAGTCAAAAGTAGTATTTTTAGCCATGCTGTTTAATAATTGTGATCTTAATGTAAGAAGCATAACTTTCCACTTTAACCTAACAGAATGTGCCACGGTCACCAAGCACCATCAGCCATACTGTCTCTGCAGCAATAACAGGCAGAGCCAAGGTGGAATACAACTCATGTATGTACAGGATTATAGTTCAGTCAGTACAATATTTTGAATAATAATGTGACAAATAAAGCAGCTGAAATAGAGAATAATTATATTCTTTCCCTACAGCGTTTTCAACTCCACAACGCTCTTCCAAAAAAGCCTCAAAGTCACGCAGTCAGCTGCAGGATTTCTGTACACTTCCACAGGTAAAACAGCTGCATGAACATTTCAAATTCTCTGACTATGAAGCTGTATGCCTACATTTTCAGAGCAAAATAAAAGTACAGAACAGTTCCATTGGTACCATCCACAACTTTTCACAGTGGAAACAGAAAAAGACAAAAAAAATAAATAATTGGCCCCACCCCTAAATATATAAGTATGTATGTAAACATGTTTATTTATGTTGGCCATTTTAACATGAGAGTCTATGAAGATTGACTATTTTGGAGCCAGCCTCAAGTTGCCATTAGATGAACTGCAGTTTTCGGCACTTTCACACTGGCTACATTTTTCAGCCCTGAAGGTTGCCACATGGTTTGAAGGAACAAATTATGAACAGTTGCATGTAAATGAAATAAACATCTTTCAGGGGAGGACATCAGACAGGGAGCCTCCAACACCAGCATACCCTGAAACAGTGGTGCGACCTAAGAAGAACGACAGGAGAGACCAGACATTATCACAGGTAACTGGTTGTGTCACAGCCAATATTTTACATTTCATTTTTTGAAGTATTTGTCAGTGACATTTTGTCTTTATTAGGTATGCAGCTATACCGACCCTCCAACAGCGGCAACAATCAACGGAGAGCCCGAATCACGTACGTATGGGTTAATAAGTCTAGGAATGACTGCTTCGGTTAATTTTGCTTTTGGCAAGTACTAGTAGTTGTGGCAGCCATAGTTGTACAATATTAAGATACAGAACACCAAAACTGGGGATGCGACCGACTGGATTTGAGCAGTGGTGTGTCTCAAGTGTGGCTCATACACTTTACATTGTGATGGCGTGACATCGCTGATTTTTTAGGTCGCTTTTCTCGGCTTGAGGAAAGTTTCACAAATATAAACCCTCCATGGATCAAAAATTCATAATAGAAAGAGTCATAATTGACCTTCTTTGCAGTTCGAGGTGTCAATAAATTTACAGGCATCTCTTTTATAATGGTCGTCTATGTGGAAAATGCTCTTCAGGTTGCAGGGGCCAGTGGGAATAATTGGAAGCAAGGCTGAGCTGCTTTCCTGGGGACCCACTGGAAACATGGTGGCCACCTGTTGAGCAAGTGGCTTCATTTTGAGCCACAACACCTCGTTAGCATTGTACCTATGTTAGCACCGCTAGCTGTGCTGACACTGCTAATGGTACTAACCCAGCTAACAGTAGTTAACAATGCTGAAGGGTGTTTACGGCTCTAAACTGAGGTGTTTACTCACTGGGACAACCTGGCGGAGACTGGAGGGTGGGCACAATGTTTCCAGAGCTGTTTGGCTTTATTGGGAAGACATTACAAGCAGTAAGCACTGCTAGCTAATGTTAGCTCCCACTCTACCTGGGTGGTGCGCAGTGCAGTATACTGACGAGTAGCACATTTAATCAATAAACTGAGATAGCAGGTCAACAGTCAAAATAATATTATGCAAAGCAATCTGAAAAATAAACAGCTGAAATAAAAACAGATTCTTTGGCTACAGCAATTCCTCATCGCTCTTCCAAGAAAGCCACAACATCAAAGTCAGGCCATCAGCTGCAGGATTTCTACACCCCTCCACAGGTAAAACAGTTTCACCAAGAGTCAAAATTCTCTTAATGTGAAGTGTCAAAGCATGAAAAATGACATAAGTGGAATTAACATCTTTCAGGTGAATACATCAGTCAGGGAGCATCCTGCACCAACATACCCAGTACCAGTAGAAGAAAGGAAGAAGAAAGAAAGGAGGGAACAAACATTGTCACAGGTGTCTATTTAACTGATCCAAATACCCAGCATTTTATATTTGATTTTTAAAAAGTTGTTTTAAGGCATTTTGGTGTGGTGTGCAGGTAAAGCAGATTTGTTGGAGTTCTCTCCACTATCAAATAAAACAAATATTGTTTAAGGTATATTTTACTTGTTCAAACTGGTGACAAACCACTTTGGTTTATTTTTCAGTAGCTCAGTGTAATGAAAAAGTACAGTATAAACAGAATTTACATGTTATTCTGTTCTGCCAGGTGACTAAATTGGCAAAGGAGCGTCCACCTATTCCACCAAAGGTAACAGCAGTCCGGTCTGAGGAGAAAGACATGAAGGCAGGCAAGGCAAGGCAATTTTATTTATATAGCACCATTCATACACAAGGCAATTCAATGTGCTTTACAAGAGAAAACATTAAAGGAACAATAGATCATTAAAAACAAAAGCTAAAAGCAAGAAAAACAGTGCAGAAAATGCATTTAAAAAGCAAACATAAAGCAAAAGCAACAGCAGACAAAAAAAAAACAATAGCTACAGATTATCCTAACAATAAGTTACATATCTAGTTCACTGGTAAGCCGCAGTAAATAGTAATGTTTTAAGCCCTGATCTAAAGGAGTTGACAGTTTCAGCCGACCTCAGATATTCTGGAAGTTTGTTCCACAGGCGGGGAGCATAGAAACTGAAGGCTGCTTCACCGTGTTTGGTTTTGATCCTGGGAACACTGAGTAAATCTGTTCCAGATGATCTGAGGGGTCTGGATGCTTCATAACGTACAAGTAAATCAGATATGTATTTAGGCCCGAGACCATTTAGTGCTTTATAGACAAGTAACAAGATTTTAAAGTCTATCCTTTGACACACAGGAAGCCAGTGCAGTGACTTAAGCACTGGTGTAATGTGCTCCACTCTCTTGGTGTTGGTGAGGACTCTGGCAGCAGCGTTCTGGACCAGCTGCAGTTGTCTGATTGATTTTTTATGAAGCCACAAATGGGGGAGGAAAAAAAAATCAAAATGTTTCCTCTACAAAACCCCAAGGGCACCAAATGTGTTAGGGCCGGCACTGTGTCTGTTGGCTCATGCATGACAGGTTCAGCAGAGCAGGCTGCACCCCTTGGTGCATCTCCATTTTTGAAACCACACAGTCGTCTATGAAGATGTGGCGCGCAGATCACTGCCAACCAAATTGTCTGTTGTTTTGTTGCTTCCCCTTATCTCAGTCTCGGTCTAGCCCTCTTTGTCTCTCTGGCCCAAACCCTGCAGGTCACACCTAGTGGAGGTTGGATATAGAATCAAAGCTCTATCCAGAATGAAAATGTATTTACAAATGACAGTGTTACAATAAAATTAAGAACCCAAAACTGATTTAATTCGTTTAATATTAAAAATTACCCCTTAAATACCTGACACCAAATCTTAACATTCAGGCACAGGAAGTGTCAGACACAACAGCCCAGGAAACAGCAGTCTGACTCAAAACAGAAACCATTACTGGCACCATGTGCTTCTGTTGTATTGTATTCACTTTTGTGTCGGTGAAGATTTTCAGTCAGAATTAATATCGTAGGCAACTGAACTTGCTTGCGTTTCTTGAAGACGTTTCGCCTCTCATCCAAGAAGCTTCTTCAGTTCTAAATGACTGGTACAAAGTTGCAGGCTATAAACCCTGTGTGGATGGGAACCCTTGCAGAGTCGTAGGGGTCACGTGAGCTCTTAGTTTCAGAGCCAGGTGGGTCAACGACTCACATTGTGACCTTAATGACTCTGAAATGAATGAAATGAAGAGCACACGCATGGTTGTTGGTGCCAGACGGGCTGGTCCGTCAGAAACTGCTGATCTACTGGGATTTTCACACACAACCATCTCTAGGGTTTACAGAGGATGGTCCGAAGAAGAGAAAATATCCAGTGAGCAGCAGTTCTCTGGGTGAAAAGACCTTGTTGATGCCAGAGGTCAGAGGAGACTGGCCAGACTGGTTCCAGATGATAGAAAGGCAACAGTAACTCAAATAACCACTGGTTACAACCAAGGTCTGCAGAAGACCATCTCTGAACCAACGACACGTCCAACCTTGAAGCAGATGGGCTACAGCAGCAGAAGACCACACCAGGTGCCACTCCTGTCAGCTAACAACAGGAAACTGAGGCTACACTTCACACAGGCTCACCAAAACTGGACAATAGAAGATTGAGAAAATGTTGCCTGGTCTGATGAGTCTGGATTTCTGCTGCAACATTCAGATGGTAGGGTCAGAATTTGGTGTCATGGATCCATCCTGCCTTGTATCAACGGTTCAGGCTGCTGGTGGTGTAATGGTGTACTAATTTAAAATGGTGAACAGGATAAACATCAGCATGTTAGCACTGTTAAGTTAGCATGTTGATGTTTGCATTCAGCTCAAAACTTCTGTGCCTACACAGAGCCTCACAGAACTGGTGTGGATGTTAAGTCTTGCGCTACGCTCTGTGGTAGTTGCCCATCATATATGGTTTTGGGAGTGCCGCTTTCGTCAATACTGCCATTCTACTGCTGAGGGAAAAAAAAGGGTTCCTGGATACTTACAGCCTTCTTGTGAACTGTCATTCAAGGTGAGACCCACTGACGTAAAGCACAAAATCCAGATGAGAGAACCAAAGGTGGATCAAGGCCGATCATTTGTAAAAGTCCGTCAGGTAAGCTGCAGCAGAGATTCTGGAATTTTTAGTTGAGTATGATTTGATACCAACACCAGAGCACTGTCATCTTTTTCAGGGCAGTGTGGACGCTGAATGGCTGGAGATCAAGAGTGTGTTCTCAGAGGTGGTGAGAGTTGCAGAGGATGCTCAGCAGAAGCCCCTTGGCCTTTCATTGTCCACTCTGAGAACTACAACATCAAACAGAGAGAAAATGGAGAAAATGTCCTCCATTGGTGAGTCAATCGTTTTTTCTTTGTTGTAATACCTTTGCAAAGTATCCGTCGAAGGGCAAACATCATCATGAGAGGGGCAAACAGTTCACAACCATAATGTATTTTAGATTGGATGAATAACCCAACAATAACGTTTAGTCAGAACAACCTGTTGGGTTTGATTGGTGAGCCAGTGGTTTTCCACCCATGGGTACAGGTGACATTTGGTCAGTTTTAACCCATTGTGAAGAAAAGGAAAGGCTGTATGTGTGCATGTATAGCAGGTGCAACTCATATCGACTGATGTTAGTTCAGTATGTAATTTTCTATTATGTTGTTATCTTAACTGTAGTGAACGTAAAGCTGGACCCAACCACTGCACACAGGTGCCTTGTTTCTGCTGATGGGAAGAAAGTGAGTAACGGAGGAGGGAACCAGGAAGCTCCTGGGAGGTTTGGCAACGTCCTGGGACTCAACAGGTTGACCTCTGGGAAGTCGTAGTGGGAGGTTGTTGTGAGCAACAAGACGGGGTGGAATCTGGTTGTAGCGAGAGGCAATGCAAACCACAGGGGGAAACTCTCGCTGAACCCAGATAACGGTTACTGGGTTACTGAGTATTATGGCAACAAGTATGCAGCCCTGACAGCTTCACCAGTCCAGCTTTGCCTGAAAGAGAAACCACAAAAGGTGGGGGTGTTTGTGGACTACGAGGAAGGTCTTGTGTCCTTCTACAATGTGACAGCTCGATCTCACATTTACTCGTTTACTGAGTGTTGGTTCAACGGAGAGATCTACCCCTATTTCACTTTGCACCTTAAAGAAAATGGTGAAAGTGCCGATCCTCTGATTATCTCAACTGTGTAATCTCAACCAGTAATTATGCATGCTATCATGAGTGTGTGTGCGCAACATACTCTTGCTATTTACTTCTTTCATTTTTTTTTAAGGTTTATGTAGTTTTTGTTGAAGCTGTGTTTTTTTGTGTGTGTGTGTGTGTGTGTGTGGGGGGGGGGGGGGGGGGGCACAAGAGACACTAAAATGGTGAATATCCAACATATTCTCACTCTGACCTCGTTGCATATTGATGTTTTGATTATGGACTTTCCACGTCCACATACGACGTGAAAGGCACCCTGAATGCATTGGTTGTTGTCGTTTGGGGACATCGTGTCAAGTTCTCTTTTTTAAAGATACACTTTAGTTTTTACAGGAAACTTCATGTTTACATACATTCTCTTTACACATAAACGCACTACATCGGAACAACATCACACATTGGATTTTTTTTCCTGTAACAACTAATGCACACGGTTTGGTTCAGGCACCAAAAGCACATTGTTGTTAAGTTTAGGCAACAAAAACGCCTGGTTAGGTTTAGGCGACAAGAACAAAGACTTCCTTCCTTGTCCAGGCGTGTTTCCCCTTGACACTGCCGGGTGACGTTAAACTATAACAGCATTGCCTTTTTTCTTTGGTTTCTGACCCCGCAAGTCTCTGCCCAAATGCTGGATTTCAACAACTTCGGAGTGAGACCAGGCTCAAATAGCAGATCAGCACAGTTCCAGATATGTGTCTCGAAGTCCCTAGTATGGTTCAAGCTCCAATACAACTGGATCCTCCATTTTCTTTAATGCAGCTGATTTTGAGTCTGTTGTTAGGCCTGAGTTAAACAATGTCAGAAGGGTCATTTTTATTTTTGGAAAGCTCCCTCCAGAGCCATTTAAGATATGGGACTCCCTTAAATGAAATAATAAAATGAAAATGAATACTTTTTAAAAATGTAAATAAAAAAATAAACATTTTCGAATTTAATCAACTGTCTTCTGACTTTTTTTTTAATCCACCATTTGAACAAATCTGTATTGTGCAACAGGGTGGTTGAGTCACAGCTGGGCAGAGAACAGGGTGGTTGGCGGGCTATTTTCCCTCTTTTATGCAGAAATGAAACTGAAAGAAGAAAAAGCGCGCCCTACCCACCGAACATCAGTGGTAGGGAGTGAATATTTTTACAGGCACCAGCACAAAGAAGAAAAGCATCAGGTAATGCAACACATGGATACACACTCTTCTCTCTTGCTCTTTTTTAATGCTTATTAACGATCTGTGCAGAGGACGAACTATTTAAATGAGAGTTTTGAGGTTTTGGCATGATTCAACAAAACAGAAAAGCTGTCAATGTTAGAGACTTTTGGTCACCTTGATGTTTGTGGTGATGTTAAATCACTTTGAGCATCTCGGCCAGATTAAGAAGCCCATGCATGGAGAGAGATGTTTGTGAATTGGTTTAATGCGTTTTGGTAAGTAGCCCAAACCCATGCATTAATTAGCAGCCTGACAACTCGCTGAGATGCTCATCATGCATTATAGTAGATAATGTAGTCTAATTAAATGTGTGAAGAGCTGCATGACGTAATTTTTCTGACAGATATCTCAAAAGTGATACATCATAAATCATTTTTAACCAGGAAGTCCCACTGTGACGGAAAATCTTTTACAAGAGAGACCTGGCTGAAAATGCAACATAAAATACAAAACAACAACAACTATTCAAACAAAGTGACGTCTCATGAAAAACAAGCGCATGGTTCTATCATCATACTCTGTATGATGCCCTAGTGGATATAAGTGTTTGTAATTTTAGATCTTTGTGAAGATTGCTCCATGTCCAAGGTGCAGAGTAGGAAAATGCTGTTTTCCCAAGACTTGTTAAAGCAACTCTTACCTTTCTTGCATTTCACACAGCACTAACGTAACTCGTAACTCCATTACATCCTCATTATGTCTATGATAGACGTAGGTGTGGCAAGGTAACGTTAGATACACAGAAGAGGAGAGCGAGTGTAACGTTACAACCAAGACAGTCAAGTGCAACACCGGAGTTTTAAAACTCGACCAGAGTCAGTGATGACTGATGAGTTTTAGAATAAGGTTACAGTGCTAAAGTTAGATAGTAGCGTTAACGTTACTAGTAAGTGGAAACGCACAAGGAAGATAACGTTAATGTTTCAGAGGCTACAACAGAGGCTGTTGTCATATAACGTTATATGTTATATTAGAAGCAAACTAAACATAACGTTACCTGTCCTGCACAGTCAAAAGCAACCCCGGAGTTTTGAAACTTATCCAGGGTCAGTGATGACTGATGAGTTTTATAATATAACGTAAATGCTAACGTTAGTACTGGTGACTGGCAACTTTCTTTCCAGCAAAGTGACAATATGTTGCCTCAAACACAATGTTGACTTACCTTAGAACAGATGTAGACATCCTTGTTAATCTTATTCACATTGAGCTGATGTTGTGGTCTTACATTACCACACAACTTTACACTCTCCAAACAGAACAAGTTCTGTACTCTCTTTCGGCCAGAAGTGCTGATCCATAGGCTTTACCATGGTCTCACTATCGGGGGAATGACTGAATGGTAAAATAAGTAACTTGTGGGAGAGATTTTGTAGTTCACGCAGCACGTCTTTCATTGTCGCTAAATCAGCAAGGAATCCAGTGGATGTGAGATGCTTATGTAAACCAGTGTACTTGGCCTTTTCCACACCAGAACGAGAACCATCTTCACCAGCTGTTTCAAAGTGCTTTGCTAATACTGGAAAATCCTTCAGCACAGCTTTGACAGTGTGGAAACTGCTGGACACCTATCTAACTGAAAACACATTTCCTATCTTCAGTATCTGCATGCTCAGTTCCGCAGCTGCTTCCTCCAACTCCCTTGCATTTTTCGAGGACTGGTGGTAAAGGGAGTTTTGAGAGGAAAAAGTCCAAGAGGTCCAAAAACACATTGCCCACATCTCCATTTCCAGTGACATCACACCTGATATAAATAATCATGTATGCACGTCCATGAATTGTGCTTTCGTCGAGTGTTATGCTAATGCGTGAATCAAGTGACTTAACATTAGAAATGAATTTCTTTTCCATCTCTTGTGCAATGTGCTCTACAATCTTGATCAGATCGGTGAGCAGGGCCGACTGCCGGGCCACTCATCTCCAATAAAGTTTCAAAATGGGGTTCGGTTTTGTATAAGGCATCCTCTCTTCAGCAGCAGTATAGGCTGCCTTGAACGAACTAGCTGTCTCCTTGTACATACTTCTGAAACTTTCTTTGTTTTAATTCTTAATTCTGCTATTTCAACAGCTTGTTGATGAGCAAAACTGTCGCGATGCATAAATCTTTTTCCGTAACCGTTTTTGAATGGGGCTCATTACAGTACCATTAATCCAGGCATCCAACAAATGCACTCCAACCGTTTTCTCGGAAAGTACGAGAGTCTTTGCTTCTTTACAAACAAGGCATCCGGGACCACCTTCCTTTGAAAACAGCCAGGGGTATCTTTCCTTCCAGGATCTCCACTGGTCGTCTCCCCAGTTCTGTGGCAGTGGCAGTCGTTCAGCCCCATGAGCTTGATCTTCATCTTGCGCCTCCTTGGAGATGTCTGTGGCTGCCACAGTTGGCCTAATGTTAGCGTGTGTAGCAGCAACATTAGCAGCTGAGCTAGTGTTGGTGCTGCTATCGTTAGCCGTAACAGGTTCTTCACTTGTTCTGCCCTGTAAAAAATATACCAGTGCTGTTGTTTGCAAATGGTCAATGATGTCCAACCAACCAAATCATAAAGAATGCAGGGAGTAGAAGACTTTGCAATTGTAATAAAAAAGTAGAGATACATGGTACACTGAACCAAGGCCACATAAAAGGCTGCATGCAAATACAACATATCACTGTAATCAATCACAGACAGAAAAGTTTTTACCAAAACAAACAATAAGTCAGTTTAAATACAGTTCTCTTAACAGTAACCCAGGAGGACTCAGGTATTGCTGGATAATTATCAAATTTACTCTTCCAGATCAGGATATGTCTCTCCAACACCAGTACATTAGATAAATAAAAAAATGCCTGTGTGTTCAATTTGTCTGAGGTGAGCGTTGTAATATTTGCCCTGCTTAGAAGGAAGTGGCGCCTTGAGCATGACAGGTGCAGCAGTGGAGACAGGAAGCTTGTCACTTTCAGTAGCTGAGACACTGCAGCCTTTGTAACTTGGTCATATAAACTTCCTGTGGTTTTTTATTATGATTACTTCCTTTTTCGATATGCCTCTATGTGTGAAAATAAAAACAATACAGTCCAAAATTCACATTATATTCAGTTTACGATGATTAAAAAAAAGAAAATCCTGACACTACAGAGGTACTACAGAGCAGCAGCTCAGGAACAGACCATCAATTGGCAGCTGTAGAGGCTCGAATTCAGCCACCACAACATTCTCAAAGTTTATTATGGAGTTTGCTCAATGATGCCAAAATGAAACTTTCTACTCCTGCTTTAATGTCAATAACATTTTGAGAAACACACCAGACATGAGCCTTCAGGTCTATCACTGTTACTGGTCCAAAGTGGTGACCTACCAACACTAACAGTCACCATATAAATAAGCTGTCGTTTCTATCTCTAAATCTGTTACATAAGAAGACAGTAAGAAAAAAAAATCTCGTCTTGTGCATTTAACTTCCACAGATACTCAGCACATCAGACATGAGTCTCCAGGTTTGTTCATTCCTCACATAACAAGCAATGATTGAAATAAACTTGCCAGTTATGTCTCAAACAGACGCAGGATATTACTATTCAGACATGGACCTCCAGGTTTGTCACTGTGGCTGGTCCAAAGTCACGACCTACCATGGCCTGAGAACTCACCAGGGGAAGATGGGATGCACACCGAGGGGTGTGACGGTGACAGAGAGTGAACAGCAGTTCATGTGGGGTCATGTGGAACTTACAAACAATCAGAAGGACATTGAGCTGGATGTTTATGCCTCCATCAAGACTGGTGGGTTTTGCGCAAACATTCCTGAGTACACTTGTTCATTCCTCACATAACAAGCAATGATTGAAATAAACTTGCCAGTTATGTCTCAAACAGACGCAGTATATTACTATTCAGACATGGACCTCCAGGTTTGTCACTGTGGCTGGTCCAAAGTTACAACCTACCATGGCTTGAGAATTCACCAGGGGAAGATGGGATGCACGCCAAAGGGAATGAGGATCCCGAAGAAAGAGCAATACAACTGGAACAATCAGCCGGCTAAGAGAGAAACTGTCAAGAAGGAGGTATGTGTTCGAGCAACAAAAAGAGGGCTATGGAGCGCAGCCAGTCAAAAGTAGTATTTTTAGCCATGCTGTTTAATAATTGTGATCTTAATGTAAGAAGCATAACTTTCCTCTTTAACCTGACAGAGTGTGCCACGGTCATCAAGAACCATCAGTCATACTCAAGTCAAGGTGGAATACAACTCATGTATGTACAGGATTATAGTTCAGTCAGTACAATATTTTGAATAATAATGTGACAAATAAAGCAGCTGAAATAGAGAATTATATTCTTTCCCTACAGCGTTTTCAACTCCACAACGCTCTTCCAAAAAAGCCTCAAAGTCACGCAGTCAGCTGCAGGATTTCTATACACTTCCACAGGTAAAACAGCTGCATGAACATTTCAAATTCTCTGACTATGAAGCACAGACTGTATGACTAATGGACGTAGCTACTGTGACGTCATCCAGTGGTTTGAGAACTGCTGTTTTGAAGCCTCTAGTTTGCCATTTGAGTTTTTAAGAGCCAGAGGTAACCATATTTGGATGAGAGGGTGGAGCTGTGAAGGAGTAGGGTGGATCTGAGTCAGACTATAGCCCTGTTTCCAGTCTGCACCTCGTTAATCCTCCACAGAATGAGGCTGTACGCCTACATTTTCAGAACAAAATAAAAACAGGCTGCAGTGAGAGTCTCTCTCCATGGGATATTTAAAAATAGCGGGTTTGTGCATTTAGTCCCTCTCAGGCAAGCTCAGGGGTTTAGTGTTGCTGGAGCCCACAGGAACAACGCTCTACGATGCTTTTTTTCTCCTCTCAGAGTGAGGTTTCAGTTGCAGTTCATATAACCGCATTGAAATTAATATATATATATATATATATATATATATATAAACACTTGAAGATCGACTTAAAGTGTATGTCATATAAAAACTAATGTAATGGACAAAGTTGTCACGGTGATTGAAGGTTGTGCTAGGTGGATTTGTGTCATCAACTCGCCTTAAATGTCGCTGGCAGTTGGCCCAGTGTATTAGGTTGTTTTTTTCTCAGACACCAGCTGCTGTGAGAAGCAGCAAACATCCTTTCATTTTATAGTTACAGTTTACTAATTAAACTCTCCACAGTATGGTGGTGACATGAGCCTCAAAATCAGCTACAACTCAACCCTGAGCAGAGTGACTGTCCTGTATTGACCAATCAACAGAAAACAGGGACGTTATGGAACGGTTCCATTGGTACCATCCACAACTTTCACTGTGGGAATGGAAAAAAAGCTTACCGAACTGAACTGAACTGTACCATACTGCTCACTGAAGTGGCCCCATCCCTAAATACTTATGTAAACATGTTTATTTATGTTGGGCCTTTTAACATGGGAGTCTATGAAGACTGACTATTGCCATTAGATGAACTGCAGTTTCGGCATTTTCACATTGTCTTCATTTTTCAGCCCTGAAGGTTGCCACTTGGTATGAAGGAACAAATTATGAACAGTTGCATGTAAATGAAATAAACATCTTTCAGGGGAGGACATCAGACAGGGATCCTCCAACACCAGCATACCCTGAAACAGTGGTGCGACCGAAGAAGAAAGACAGGAGGGACCAAACATTATCACAGGTAACTGTTTGTGCCAAACCCAATATTTTACATTTCATCTTTTGAAGTATTTGTCAGTGACATTTTGTTGTCACTCACTGCTCCGACCAGCACTCGCTGTAATTCCTCATTACCGGTGACACAGATGGAAGTCTGCAACTTGTTTACTGTCCACAGAACGAGGCTGCACACCGACATTTTCAGAACAAAATAAAATAGGCTACAGTGAGAGTCTCTCTCCACAGGATTTTTAAAAATAGCAGGTTTGTGCATTTAGTTCTCTTAAGGCAAGCTCAGGGGTTTGGTGTTGCTGGAGCCCACAGGAACAACGCTCCACAACGTTTTCTTTTTCCTCTCAGAGTGACATTTCAGTTGCAGTTCATATAACTGGGTCAAAATTAATATATATAAACACTTGAAGATCCACTTAAACTGTTTGTCATATAAAAACTAAAGTAATGGTCGAAGTTGTCACGGTGATTGAAGGTTGTGTTGGATGGATTCATGCCATCAACTTACCTTAAAAGTCGCGGGCAGTCGGCCCAGTGTATTAAGTTGTTTTTTACTTCGACTTCAGCTGCTGTGAGAGGCAGCAAAACGTCCTTTCATTTTATAGTTACACTTTACGAATAAAACTCTCCACAGTATGACCAGTGGTTATATGAAGAGGGCAGATCAGACAGGGATCCTCCAACACCAGCATACCCTGAAACAGTGGTGCGACCGAAGAAGAAAGACAGGAGGGACCAAACATTATCACAGGTAACTGTTTGTGCCAAACCCAATATTTTACATTTCATCTTTTGAAGTATTTGTCAGTGACATTTTGTTGTCACTCACTGCTCCGACCAGCACTCGCTGTAATTCCTCATTACCGGTGACACAGAAGACTGCACCTTGTTTACTGTCCACAGAACGAGGCTGCACACCGACATTTTCAGAACAAAATAAAATAGGCTACAGTGAGAGTCTCTCTCCACAGGATTTTTAAAAATAGCAGGTTTGTGCATTTAGTTCTCTTAAGGCAAGCTCAGGGGTTTGGTGTTGCTGGAGCCCACAGGAACAACGCTCCACAACGTTTTCTTTTTCCTCTCAGAGTGACATTTCAGTTGCAGTTCATATAACTGGGTCAAAATTAATATATATAAACACTTGAAGATCCACTTAAACTGTATGTCATATAAAAACTAAAGTAATGGTCGAAGTTGTCACGGTGATTGAAGGTTGTGTTGGATGGATTCATGCCATCAACTTACCTTAAAAGTCACCGGCAGTCGGCCCAGTGTATTAAGTTGTTTTTTACTTCGACTTCAGCTGCTGTGAGAGGCAGCAAAACATCCTTTCATTTTATAGTTACACTTTACTAATAAAACTCTCCACAGTATGACCAGTGGTTATATGAAGAGGGCAGATCAGACAGGGAGCCTCCAACACCAGCATACCCTGAAACAGTGGTGCGACCGAAGAAGAAAGACAGGAGGGACCAAACATTATCACAGGTAACTGTTTGTGCCACAGCCAATATTTTACATTTCATTTTTTGAAGTATTTGTCAGTGACATTTTTTCTTTATTAGGTAGCAGATAGTAACGCAAGGACAGGGTATTGGAGCACCAACAGCTATACTGACCCTCCAGCAGCGGCAACAATCAAGGGAGAGCCCGAATCACGTACGTATGGGTTAATAAGTCTAGGAATGACTGCTTCGGTTAATTTTGCTTTTGATAGCCTGATACCCATTAACTGGTAACTTACCAGGTCATTTTTAAGAACAAAAAATTGCAAAATGACATGAAATACAAAGACCCGTTCCTGTTAGTCTGGTTCTCTATTGACTCAGAGCGTTAGCACCACATTTCAGAGTGCTGTCCATGTAGAGGTGGAGGTATTTTAATGTTTTGTTATGTAAATGTCTTGACTTATTTTCTGTTGGCTTTGCTGACAGCTGCCTAGAAACATACATGTAGTGCCCATTGTCCACTGTCTAGTCTACCTAACATTAGCTTCTGCACTGCGCACCACTTGGGTTGGTTAGGAGCTACCTCATAGTGCCGCTCATTTGGCAAGTACTAGTAGCTGTGGCAGCCATAGTTGTACAATATTAAGATACAGAACACCAAAATTGGGGATGCGACCAACTGAATATGAGCAGTGGTGTGTCTCCAGTGTGGCTCATAGACTTTACATTGTGATGGTGTGATATCACTGATTTTTAACTTGCTTTTCTCGGCTTGAGGAAAGTTTCACAAATATAAACCCTCCATGGATCAAAAATTCATAATAGAAAGAGTCATAATTGACCTTCTTTGCAGTTCGAGGTGTCAATAAATTTACAGGCATCTCTTTTATAATGGTCGTCTATGTGGAAAATGCTCTTCAGGTTGCATGTGCCAGTGGGAATAATTGGAAGCAAGGCTGAGCTGCTTTCCTGGGGACCCACTGGAAACATGGTGGCCACCTGTTGAGCAAGTGGCTTCATTTTGAGCCACAACACCTTGTTAGCATTGTACCTATGTTAGCACCGCTAGCCGTGCTGACACTGCTAATGGTACTAACCCAGCTAACAGTAGTTAACAATGCTGAAGGGTGTTTACGGCTCTAAATTGAGTTTTGTTTACTCACTGGGACAACCTGGCGGAGACTGGAGCTCCCACTCTACCTGGGTGGTGCGCAGTGCAGTATACTGACGAGTAGCACATTTAATCAATAAACTGAGATAGCAGGTCAACAGTCAAAATAATATTATGCAAAGCAATCTGAAAAATAAACAGCTGAAATAAAAACAGATTCTTTGGCTACAGCAATTCCTCATCGCTCTTCCAAGAAAGCCACAACATCAAAGTCAGGCCATCAGCTGCAGGATTTCTACACCCCTCCACAGGTAAAACAGTTTCACCAAGAGTCAAAATTCTCTTAATGTGAAGTGCCAAAGCATGAAAAATGACATAAGTGGAATTAAAATCTTTCAGGTGAATACATCAGTCAGGGAGCATCCTGCACCAACATACCCAGTACCAGTAGAAGAAAGGAAGAAGAAAGAAAGGAGGGAACAAACATTGTCACAGGTGTCTACTTAACTGATCCAAATACCCAGCATTTTATATTTTATTTTTAAAAAGTTGTTTTAAGGCATTTTTCTCGCCTCAGGAATATTGGAGCATCAACAGGCGTAAGGACTCTGCAACAACAGCCACAATCAAAGAGGAGCCGAAATCACGTACAGAGCCAGTTTTACAGTTCATTCATGACAATACTTTTTAAATCGATCTAAAAATGAGAGATGAACATCTCCTTTTAATTACAGCTGTAGCAGTTTCACTGCAGTCTTCTCAAGCAGCCAAAAACTCAACGTCAGGCTATCAGCCACATGATTTCTCCACTGGTGTGCAGGTAAAGCAGATTTGTTGGAGTTCTCTCCACTATCAAATAAAACGAATGTAGTTTAAGGTATATTTTACTTCCTCAAAGTGGTAACACAAACCACTTTGGTTTATCTTTCAATAGCTCAGTGTATTAAAAAGCACAATATAAACAGAATTTACATGTTATTCTGTTCTGTCAGGTGACTAAATTGGGAAAGAAGCCTCCACCTATTCCACCAAAGGTAACAGCAGTCCAATCTGAGGACAAAGACAGGAAGGATCAAACATTTTCACAGGAACTTAACGGTTTTAGACAGATATGTTATAATTTTCAGGAAAAAAAAATCATTTTTCAGGTCTTCAAGGTGAAGATCAAGGAACTTCCAACAACCACACACCCAGCAACAGTGGTGCGAGATAAGGAACAGCGCAGGGAGGATCAAACGTTGTCACAGGTACTAAACCCCTCAGTGTCAAGACCCTATATTTCAGTTTTAATTTTAATGTTTTCAGGAGCAGGATCTCACGAGAACTGCCAGTGTTTTGAAGGTTTAACCTTAGATTAATTTAAATGCCAACAGTGTTCTGAGATTTGACCCCTTGCTTAGCAACACTGCATGTTAACTTCTATGTCAGCATGCCAGCACAGAAGCAAAGCAACCTTGGTTCAAATTTTGGCACACTTGTGTGTGTGTTTTGGCCCTGTTTGAGCAATTTCTTATCTGTAACTGTTACATCACAACTGCCAAAATACAAAACCAAAACAAACAAACTTCCCCATTTGTGGGGGGGCGCCACAAATGGGGAAGGAAAAAAAAAATCAAAATGTTTTATGTCTGTATTAACACCTTTTAACTTTACACCTTTATCTGTCAGAATGTGCCAGTATCCTGGAGCGTCAACTCTGCAACAGCAACCACAATCAAGGAGAGGCCAAAATCCCGTACGTACAGGATCATAACTCAGTCAAAACAAGACTTTGTGTAACAATCTGAACAAATACAGCAGCCATGGCTCAGACTCATCATCACCTCCTCTCACTCCAGCTTTTTCTACTCTACAACAACCTGTCCAAAGAGTGACAAACTCAAAAGCAGTCCAGCAGCTGCAGGAGTCCTGCACTGGTTTGCAGGTAAAGCAGATTTGTTGAGTTTCATTGACTATGAACAGAAACCAAAGAAGTCCTGTTCTTTATTTATTTAAATTGAATTACCATCTTTCAGGTCAATGGATCGGGTAGGGAGGTTTCAAGAACTCCACCTCTGGCCACAGCAGTCCAGCCTAAAGTGAAGGACAGGAAGGATCGAGCACCATCACAGGTGTTGCACTGAAACTATTTGCTGTTTAGGACACGACATTATGATTTGCAGTTGCTCAGTAGGGCTTTCACCTTTAACACCTCCATGTTGTCCTGACTTAAACCCAAATACAGCATAGCAAATGGAAACATGATGGCCACCATCCTGTCTGCTCTCAGGTAGCCCTGTTGAGCAAGTGGCTTCATTTTGAGCCACAAAACCCCTTTAGCATTGTACCTATGTTAGCACCACTAGCTGTGCTCACACTGCTAACGCACGATAGGAATTTGTCATGGAAATACATTGTGCTGTTCTTTCAAGTGAAATCCACCTTTTTCTGACAGAGTGTCCCCGATTCAACAAATTCTGCAGCAGCGGAGGCCACAACTAAGAAGGATCCCAAATCAGGTGTGCAGTAGTGTGGTTTCTTCAATTGTTCTTTATTGCTTAAAAATATAGACAGAAAAATCAAGCAATCACTGTTTTCTTTCTTCACAGTGTGTGAGACTGCGCAGCCTGATTCCTCCACTGGACTGAAGGTATCTGTACAGTGAGATCATGATTTATTGGTCTATGGAGCAAATTTCACCACAAAGGTTAGGATGTTATTATTTGAGTCTCTGGGCTTGTGCTGAGTGTTTTACGTGTTCCAGGTGAAGGAACTGGCCCAGATGTTTTCAGCCGCCACAACCCAGGAAGCAGCAGTCCAACCAAAGAAGAAACGCAGAGGGGAACAGAATCTATCACAGGTACAAGAGCCCGTCTAAATCTTATTTTTCACCTCACTATGTCTGCTAAGCTGTTTATATGGCCAATAACTAAGGAATAATACTTGACAAGATGTCAATCAGTTAGTAATGGCCGCCATGAAGGTGTGAGCTATCCAACATGTAGCGGAGGCTACATCTAAAATCCATCTAAAAGTGATAACAGAAACCTCAGAAGGCATTATCCCACATATACCATGGTCACAAGAAATAAATAGTAAGTATTATTCATTTATATTTTTATGCTTTTTGCGATAAAAATCCTAAGTTCTTCACAAGCCATAACCCTGTTTCCCTGGTGATGTTGACTTGGGGTCGATTCACAGCCTTTCGAGGATCTTATAGAAGACACAGCTTACGATTTCACATCCCGCAACAATGACACAGCCCCAGCAGAACAGTTCAAACATTCTTATACTCCTCCTCCTAAGCTAAACATCATACATAACTTTACGTGTGTGTGTGTGTGTGTGTGTGTGTGTGTGTGTGTGTGTGTGTTTTCCTGCTGTTCCCTGAACTCGTGTTTCGCCTAATTCTTGCCGTTCCACCACACTTTGTTCTGCCAATGACCTCTATTTCCCCATCACAATGTTTCTCCATCACAATGTTTGCCAGGTCACTCTGCTCACAGACAGACTGAGACCATTCAGGGTTACTCAATATAACTTAACATATTTTGCCTCTAACTTGAACTTAAGGGTCAAATATTTCTCGGCCTTTTCGCCAGTGACACCTGAGGGTTTACCCAATGGAAACGTTTTTCACTACCCCAGGAAATAGGATTTACCTTAAATTCAACTTAGCAATGGAAAATATTTCTATTTCAGTTTATAGAACCCTTTGGCTCAGCTATTAGCCAGAAAGCAAACATAATGCTAGCAAGACTCAAAGTCACTTACAATGTGTATGGTTGACAAACAGTAAATAAAAACTCAACGGCCTAATTAGGTACACCTGTTCAATTATGCATTATGCTCATTAATGCATATAGCTAATCAGCTAATCGTGGCAGCAACTCAACACATTAAGACATGTAGACATGGTCAAGACGACCTGCTGAAGTTCAAACTGAGCATCAGAATGGGGAAGAAAGGTGATTTAAGTGACTTTGAACGTTGCATGGTTGTTGGTGCCAGACGGGCTGGTCTGTCAGAAACCGCTGATCTACTGAGATTTTCAGTAGGTCAGAGGAGAATGGCCAGACTGGTTCAAGATGATAGAAAGGCAACAGTAACTCAAATAACCACTGGTTCCAACCAAGGTGTGCAGAAGACCATCTCTGAACCAACGACACGTCCAACCTTGAAGCAGATGGGCTACAGCAGCAGAAGACCACACCAGGTGCCACTGCTGTCAGCTAACAACAGGAAACTGAGGCTACAGTTCACACAGGCTCACCAACACTGGACAATAGAAGATTGGAAAAACGTTGCTTGGTCTGATGAGTCTGGATTTCTGCTGCCACATTCGTGTAAACAACATGAAAGCATTGATCCATCCTGCTTTGTATCAGCGGTTCAGGCTGCTGGTGGTGGTGTATTGGTGTGGGGGAGATTTTCTTGGCACACTTTGGGCCCCTTAGTACCAACTGAGCATGATTTAAACACCACAGCCTACCTGAGTATTGTTGCTGACCGTGTCCATCCCTTTATGACAGTGTACCCATCTTCTGATGGCTACTTCCAGCAGGATAACGGTTAAGCTGTATACATGCCCAAATAATGCTTCTAAAACCCAATCATATCCACATATCCCATGTCTTAATCGAAAAACACATTTGTAATATCATACCATGTCATACTTGGAATAATAGTGGAATATGCATGTGAGCACATAAATGTACCTCATGGTGCCAGACGGAAGAAGCTTTGCTGGATACTGAAAATGATCTACGTATGTTATATTGTGTTTTGATTCATTTTTTGTGACCTTGTTTATAGGCTGTAAAATGCAACCGTTCATACAATAGCTTCACAATTCATTGCTTTCTGCTTTAAAAGGGGTGAACTAAACATACATTAGTATCATAATTTCATTGTTTGTTTGATACCTGAGTGCTTAATATCTTTTAGGTGAAGCTATTAGCCCAGGAACTTTCAGAGGCCATCACAGTCAGGGTAACAGCAGTCCAACCAAAGGAGAATGGCAAGAAAGATCCAAAGCTGTCACAGGTACAGGTGAGGATTTGCTGCTTTTCTGGTTTTATATCATTGTAAACTAAACTAAACTAAACTACTACACTTCAAGTCACATTCACACGCTGGTGGCAAGGCTGCCATATAAGGTGCCACCTGCTACTCGGTTGTTAACACACTCATTTTGGGGTTCAGTACCTTGCTCAAGGATACTTCGACATGCGGACTGGATCGAACCGCCGATCTTTTGATTGGTGGACAACCTGCTCTACCTTCTGAGCCACAGCCGCCCTATACAATGTCATTGCAGCTTTTTGGGCAGATTCAAATATTATAAACCTTCCAACTTTCTCTTGCAGAATGTACCCGATTCAGAAAGTGTCACCACCCAGATGAATTCTGCTTCTGCAGAAACCACAACTGAGGAGGATCTTGACATATATTCTGCCGCTGGTATGAAGGTACAGCTGAATTTTGACTTCCAGGAATGTCTTGCATGTAGATGAAAACATCGTAATACATTCAGCCTGATGCACTATTTTTAGACATCTGTCCATTTTTTTCGCATATTTCTTATTTACCAAAGGTTTATTACCTCCGCCGAGGAGGTTACGTTTTCGCCAGTATTGGTCTGTTTGTTTGTCTGCAAAATAACTCAAAAAGTTATGAATGGATATTCATGAAATTATCAGGAAAGATGGATAATGGGATGAGGAACAGATGATAAAATTTTGGTGGTGATCGGTTGAAGCAAAGTGGATAAAAATAATAAAATAGTGCTAAATAGCACTGAGTATTGAGTATTTGTCTTCAGTTCAGGTGAGGCCATTAGCCTAAAAGGTTTCAGCTACCACAGCACAGGTAGCAGCAGTCCAGCCAAAGGAGCCGCCAAATACAATGTCTTTGCAGCTGAAATAGAAAATACATTCATTTTTTGCAGCTTTTTGGGCAGATTGATCAAATATTATAAACCTTTCAACTTTCTCTTGCAGAATGTACCCGATTCAGAAAGTGTCACCACCCAGATGAATTATGCTTCTGCAGAAACCACAACTGAGGAGGATCTTGACATATATTCTGCCGCTGATATGAAGGTACAGCTGAATTTTGACTTCCAGAAATGTCCTGCATGTAGATGAAAACATCTTAATACATTTCAGCCTGAATCACTATTTTTATACTTCTGTCAATTTTTTTCGTATATTTCTTATTTATATAATGTTTATTATTATGTTTTTGCTGGCGTTGGACTGTTTGTCTGTTTGATTGTCTGCAAAATAACTCAAAAAGTTATGAAAGGATTTTGATGAAATTTTCAGGGAAGGTGGATAATGGGATGAGGAACAGATGATAAAATTTTGGTGGTGATCAGTTGAAGCAAAGTGGATAAAATTATAAAATAGTGCTAAATAGCACTGTGTATTCACCGAATCTGATGCAGAGGGGGAGGGAATATCACCTACTTGGCAGAGGTCCGCACTTTTCTAGTTTTATTATATATATTTTTTCTTTTTCCATAATGTTTATCACATTTTACCTTATATTTATATAAGATTTATTTTATTGAATGTATTTATTTATTTATTTTATTATTATTTGTATTATTTCTTATTTTTTATTTCTTATTATATTTATCAAATTACCAAAGTGTTACATGCACAGTTTGGTTTAATTCAATTTAATTCAGTTTCCATTTTATATATAATACCAATATCGCAAATCACAATTTGCCTCACAGGGCTTGACAGCAAAGGTGCCATTTTCTTTGATTGGACCTGTGTTTTGTGTTGCACAGGTGTTTGAGGTGGTTACTAAGTGGTTGCTAGGAGCATTAATTGGTTGAGTACTTGAGTATTTGTTTTCACTTCAGGTGAAGCCATTATCCCCGAAGGTTTCAGCTACCACAGCGCAGGTAGCAGCAGTCCAGCCAAAGGAGCCGCCCAATACAATGTCTTTGCAGCTTTCTGGGCAGATTCAAATATTATAAACCTTCCAACTTTCTCTTGCAGAATGTACCCGATTCAGAAAGTGTCACCACCCAGATGAATTCTGCTTCTGCAGAAACCACAACTGAGGAGGATCCTGACATATATTCCGCTGCTGGTATGAAGGTACAGCTGAATTTTGACTTCCAGAAATGCCCTGCATGTAGATGAAAACATCTAAATACATTCAGCCTGATGAGCTATTTTTAGACCTCTGTCCATTTTTTTCTCATATTTCTTATTTATATAAGGTTTATTACCTCCGCCGAGGAGGTTATGTTTTTGCCAGCATTGGTCTATTTGTCTGTCTGCAAAACAACTCAAAAACTTATGGACGGATTTCGATGAAATTTTCAGGAAAGGTGGATAATGGGGCGAGGAACAGATGATACAATTTTGGTGGTGATCGGTTGAAGCAAAGTGGATAAAATAATAAAATTGTGCTAAATAGCACTGTGTATTCACTGAATCTAATGCAGAGGGGGAGGGAATATCACCTACTTGGCGGAGGTCTGCACTCTGAGTGCTTTTCTAGTTTTATTATATTGTTTTTTTCCTTTTTATATTTATCACATTTTACGTTATATTTATATAAGATTTATTTTATTGAATGTATTTATTTATTTTTTATTATTATTTGTATTATTTCTTATTTTTTATTTCTTATTATATTTATCAAATTACCAAAGTGCTACATGCACAGTTTGGTTTAATTCAATTTAATTCAATTTCCATTTTATTTATAAGCCCAATATCGCAAATCACAATTTGCCTCACAGGGCTTTACAGCATACGACATCCCTCTGTCCTTTGGACCCTCGCAGCGGATAAGGAAAAACTCAATGTTTCTTCACTGCACTCTTCAGAGCAATCAGCAAAGGTTATTGTGTTTTCATTACTTGTTTGTGTCCAGCTTGAACTGACTTGTTTGACATATTTCAGGTAAAGGACCTGGCCCAGATGTTTTCAACTATCACAACCAACAAAACAGCAATCCAACCAAAGGGGAAACACAAGGCGGAACAAAAACTCGCACAGGTTGTAGAACCTCTGTAAATCACATCACTAATTTGTCAGAAAGTAATTAATAACACATACCATATAATTTTGGTATGAATTATGTAATTCAGCATTAAAAGTCAGTCACATGAAGGCCAACTTGACTCCAAGGCCAACTCCGTGCCATTGTCTTTGTTTGTACCTGTGTTTTGTGTTGCACAGGTGTTTGAGGTGGTTACTAGGTGTTTGCTAGGAGCATTAATTGGTTGAGTACTTGAGTGTGTATTTTCACTTTCAGGCGAAGCCATTACCCCAGAAGGTTTCAGCTACCACAGCGCAGGTAGCAGCAGTCCAGCCCAAGGAGAAAAACAAGGAGGATCAAAACCTCACACAGGTACAGCACCAGTGCTTTGATTGTACCGTTCATAACTTTGGTAGCGGGGCTGCTCGAGGGACGCCAATGTCAGATTTGTTTAGAAGTGGGTTAAAAAAAAGAAAGAAATCGATACATGTTTTCATGATATTTTGGGTGGTGATACTGTATCGATACATCACTAAGTATCAATCTTTTATTATGTTAATTTTTGCAAATACACAGAATAATAACGAGAAGTTTGAAGTTGATTCTGATTGGTCAATCAACAAAATTCTGGTATAATTATTTGCATTACTATTTGTTTTCTCTTCAGATAAATCTGATAATTGTTGCTCGGTCTCTTTATTCATTTATTTATTGTCCACACACCTTCTCATTCTAGGTATACATAGAGATATACCAGTGGCTTTACAGCCTACACTTTATTGATTATCTCTGATGCCTGTGCGAGCAACACCGCTGACGCTAGGTGGCGCCAAACTAAAAAAAACACGAATCCTATCTGTTGCCTCTTTAACGGTTTTATGGTACGTCCAGTGCCAGCCCTGTGCATAGTCAGTATAGGCGAATGCTAAGGGTGCCATCCAGAATGAAAATGTATTTACAAATGACAGTGTTACAATAAAATTAAGTACCCAAAACTGATTTAATTCATTTGATATTAAAAATTAACCTTTAAATACCTGACACCAAATTTTAACATTCAGCCACAGGAAGTGTCAGACACCACAGCCTAGGAAACAGCAGTCCGACCCAAAACAGAATGACACAGTGTCACCCCTGGTCCCACCTGACCCTAACGACTCACATGGTGGCCAGGTGGGTCAACGACTCACATTGTGACCGTAACGACTCTGAAACTAAGAGCACATGTGACCCCTACGACTCTGCAAGGGTTTCCACCCACACAGGGTTTATAGCCTGCAACTTTGTACCAGTCATTTAGAACTGAAGAAGCTTCTTGGATGAGAGGCGAAACGCCTTCAAGAAACACAAGCAAGTCCGGTTGCCTACAATATTAGCACTTAAGAATGTATTCACTTTCACACCTTTAGGCAATTTTTGGAAAACCTGAACCAGCTTGTCTGAAATAATATTGACTCTGCATTAACACCTTTTAACTTTACACCTTTATCTGTCAGAATGTGCCAGTATCCCGGAGCGTCAACTCTGCAACAGCAACCACAATCAAGGAGAGGCCAAAATCCCGTACGTACAGGATCATAACTCAGTCAAAACAAGACTTTGTGTAACAATCTGAACAAATAAAGCAGCCATGGCTCAGACTCATCATCACCTCCTCTCACTCCAGCTTTTTCAACTCCACAACAACCTGTCCAAAGAGTGAAAAACTCAAAAGCAGTCCAGCAGCTGCAGGAGTCCTGCACTGGTTTGCAGGTAAAGCAGATTTGTTGAGTTTCATTGACTATGAACAGAAACCAAAGAAGTCCTGTTCTTTATTTATTTAAATTGAATTACCATCTTTCAGGTCAATGGATCGGGTAGGGAGGTTTCAAGAACTCCACCTCTGGCCACAGCAGTCCAGCCTAAAGAGAAGGACAGGAAGGATCAAACACCATCACAGGTGTGAAACCATTTGCTGTTTAGGACACGACATTATGATTTGCAGTTGCTCAGTAGGGCTTTCTGCAAGTTTAACACCTCCATGTTGTCCTGACTTAAACCCAAATACAGCATAGCAAATGGAAACATGATGGCCACCATCCTGTCTGCTCTCAGGTAGCCCTGTTGAGCAAGTGGCTTCATTTTGAGCCACAAAACCCCTTTAGCATTGTACCTATGTTAGCACCACTAGCTGTGCTCACACTGCTAACGCACGATAGGAATTTGTCATAGACATACATTGTGCTGTTCTTTCAAGTGAAATCCACCTTTTTCTGACAGAGTGTCCCCGATTCAACAAATTCTGCAGCAGCGGAGGCCACAACTAAGAAGGATCCCAAATCAGGTGTGCAGTAGTGTGGTTTCTTCAATTGTTCTTCATTGCTTAAAAATATAGACAGAAAAATCAAGCAATCACTGTTTTCTTTCTTCACAGTGTGTGAGACTGCGCAGCCTGATTCCTCCACTGGACTGAAGGTATCTGTACAGTGAGATCATGATTTATTGGCCTGTGGAGCAAATTTCACCACAAAGGTTAGTATGTTATTATTTGAGTCTATGGGCTTGTGCTGAGTGTTTTACGTGTTCCAGGTGAAGGAACTGGCCCAGATGTTTTCAGCTGCCACAACCCAGGAAGCAGCAGTCCAACCAAAGAAGAAACGCAGAGGGGAACAGAATCTATCACAGGTACAAGAGCCCGTCTAAATCTTATTTTTCACCTCACTATGTCTGCTAAGCTGTTTATATGGCCAATAACTAAGGAATAATGCTTGACAAGATGTCAATCAGTTAGTAATGGCCGCCATGAAGGTGTGAGCTATCCAACATGTAGCGGAGGCTACATCTAAAATCCATCTAAAAGTGATAACAGAAACCTCAGAAGGCATTATCCCACATATACCATGGTCACAAGAAATAAATAGTAAGTAGTATTCATTCATATTTTTATGCTTTTTGCAATCAAAATCCTAAGTTCTTCACAAGCCATAACCCTGTTTCCCTGGTGATGTTGACTTGGGGTCGATTCACAGCCTTTCGAGGATCTTATAGAAGACACAGCTTACGATTTCACATACCGCAACAATGACACAATACCTAGAGCAATCATTACCACTCCTTCAGGTTCTTATGCAATGGAAACGTTTTTCACTACCCCAGGAAATAGGGTTTTCCTTAAATTCGACTTAGTAATGGGAAATATTTCCATTTCAGTTTATAGAACCCTTTGGCTCAACTATTCACCAGAAAGCAAATGTAATGCCAGCAAGACTCAAAGTCAAATACACTGTATGGCCTAATAAGGTATACACCGGTTCAACTGCTCTTTAACGCAAATAGCTAATCAGCCAATCACGTGGCAGCAATTCAATGCGTCTAGGCATGTAGACATGATTTCTGCTGCAACATTCAGATGGTAGGGTCAGAATTTGGTGTAACCAACATGAAAGCATGGATCCATCCTGCCTTGTATCAACGGTTCAGGCTGCTGGTGGTGGTGTAATAGTGTGGGGGATATTTTCTTGTCACACTTTGGGCCCCTTAGTACCAGCTGAGCATGGTTTAAACCGTACCTAATGTGGTGCCAGACGGAAGAAGCTTTGCTGGATACTGAAAATGATCTACATATGTTATATTGTGTTTTGATTCATTTTTTGTGACCTTGTTTATAGGCTGTAAAATGCAACCGTTCATACAATAGCTTCACAATTCATTGCTTTCTGCTTTAAAAGGGGTGAACTAAACATACATTAGTATCATAATTTCATTGTTTGTTTGATACCTGAGTGCTTAATATCTTTTAGGTGAAGCTATTAGCCCAGGAACTTTCAGAGGCCATCACAGTCAGGGTAACAGCAGTCCAACCAAAGGAGAATGGCAAGGAAAATCCAAAGCTGTCACAGGTACAGGTGAGGATTTGCTGCTTTTCTGGTTTTATATCCTTGTAAACTAAACTAAACTAAACTACTACACTTCAAGTCACATTCACACGCTGGTGGCAAGGCTGCCATATAAGGTGCCACCTGCTACTCGGTTGTTAACACACTCAAACACCGATCGAACAGCCATTGGGAGCATTTTGTGGTTCAGTACCTTGCTCAAGGATACTTCAACATGCGGACTGGATCGAACCGCCGATCTTTCAATTGGTGGACAATCTGCTCTACCTTCTGAGCCACAGCCGCCCAATACAATGTCTTTGCAGCTGAAATAGAAAATACACATTCATTTTTTTACAGCTTTCTGGGCAGATTCAAATATTATAAACCTTCCAACTTTCTCTTGCAGAATGTACCCGATTCAGAAAGTGTCACCACCCAGATGAATTATGCTTCTGCAGAAACCACAACTGAGGAGGATCTTGACATATATTCTGCCGCTGGTATGAAGGTACAGCTGAATTTTGACTTCCAGGAATGTCCTGCATGTAGATGAAAACATCGTAATACATTCAGCCTGATGCACTATTTTTATACTTCTGTCCATTTTATTCTTATATTTCTTATTTATATAAAGGTTTATTTTATTATACATCAATTTTCATTATATTTATTGCATTTTATCTTGTATTTAAGATTTTATTGAATGTATTTTATATTTATTTATTTTAATTTCTTATTATATTTATCAAATTACCAAAGTGCTACATGCACACTTTGGTTTAATGTTTTACTGCACTCTTAGGTTATTATGTTTTCATTACTTGTTTGTGTCCAGCTTGAACTGACTTGTTTGACATATTTCAGGTAAAGGACCTGGCCCAGATGTTTTCAGCTATCACAACCAACAAAACAGCAATCCAACCAAAGGGGAAACACAAGGGGGAACGAAATCTCGTGCAGGTTGTAGAACCTCTGTAAATCACATCACAGCCATTGTCTTTGTTTGCACCTGTGTTTTGTGTTGCACAGGTGTTTGAGGTGGTTACTAGGTGGTTGCTAGGAGCATTAATTGGTTGGTTGTGTATATTTTCACTTTCAGGCGAAGCCATTAACCCAGAAGGTTTCAGCTACCACAGCGCAGGTAGCAGCAGTCCAGCCAAAGGAGAAAGACAAGGAGAATCAAAACCTCACACAGGTACAGCACCAGTGCTTTGATTGTACCGTTCATAACTTTGGTAGCGGGGCTGCTCGAGGGGCACCAATGTCAGTTTTGTTTAGAAGTGGGTTAAAAAAAAAGAAATTGATACATGTTTTCATGATATTTTGGGTGGTGATATTGTATCGATACATCACTAAGTATCAATCTTTTATTATGTTAATTTTTGCAAATGCACATTTACAAGAATAATTAAATCAGTTGCTTTTTCAGTCCACTAGATGGTGCCAGTCTTGCCAGTCGGATTGCAAAGTTGGGTCATGAGGATAAAATACTCCGGGAATACTATGAACATGAGGTCTCACCTCACAATCCACGCTAAACGCTAACACTAAAACTGCTCTGCCGAAAATTCAACAAAAACCAGAGATACTTAGCTTGACAAAACTATCCAACTCTGAGAAGAGTGAAAGAAATAACAGTCCCTCACCATCTATTTCACGAAAGTCACACCTGAGCAAATGTTGCAGACCAGGTCAAGGCCAAGTCAGGTGAACAGACTGAAAACTTTATCTCATATGGTAAAAGTGATGTTGATAAAGTTTTCCATTGGGGAAATGTTTTGCAGTTAGAAGAAAGGGAAATAAATGGCAATATATGGTATCACAATAATACTGTATCGTAGGTCCTCTGGCAATTCCACTCCTAGTTTTGTTTAGTGCTAATTAGCAAACATTAGCATGCTAACATACTAATTTAAAATGGTGTCAGGATGAACATCAGCATGTTAGCACTGTTAAGTTAGCATGTTGATGTTTGCATTCAGCTCAAAACCTCTGTGCCTACAGAGCCTCACAGAACTGGTGTGGATGTTTAGTCTTGTTCTACGCTCTGTGGTAGTTTCATCCATACTGCCATGGTTCCTGGATACCTAAAGCCTTCTTGTGAACTGTCATTCAAGGTGAGACCCACTGACGTAAAGCACAAAATCCAGATGAGAGAACCAAAGGTGTATCAAGGCTCCAGAAACTGGAGAAAATGTCCTCCATTGGTGAGTCAATCAGTTTACCAATCGTTTTTTCTTTGTATTTGGTTAAGGTAGTTGTAATGCACTGTCACCAATTAACCAACAAAATAATTTCTTTACCCCCAAACAGAACTGAAATGGATTTCCAAGTTTGCAGGTGCGTATTTCAAATTGTGAAGAAAAATCAAAAATAAGAAGGGTAAATAAAGCAAATTCAAGGTACTCTTCAAGTAAGTTCTGGAGACAACAAAATGGAGTCATCTTAGCTCATAGCTAATCTCATACTTCTATATATCTACTCTTAAAAATAAGGGTTCCAGAAGTATTCTACCTTAACAGCCGAGGCTCTACCCAGGACCATTTGGCTTTTCTATAAGACTAAAGGTTCCATTAAGAACCCTTTTCATCCAAAGATGTCTTTTGGGAAAAATAAGAGTTCTCCAAGAACTAGTGAAAGCATGGGTGTTACAAAGTAGTAGGTGGTGAGGGACCTATGAACGATAGCAATAAACATGAAGAAAGGTCCACACACACCATAGCCCCTTAAGGCACTTGTGGATGTTAATTGCATGTAAGGGAGCTATATAGAGAGTGTATGGACCTTTCTTCATGTTCTTCAAAGATCCTCATCCTCAAATATTCAAATGTATACTCATGTTTCAAATGGTATTTTTCAATGTAGGTGTATCTGGATTCCTCTTAATTCTCATTTTCTTGTGTTCTTCTTAAATTGATGTCTTTATTATCATTTTATCAGGGGTCTGACCATACATACATACATAGTCTGTCGACTTTTTTTTAACATGTACCTAATTCTTGGCATTTTGCATCTGGTTCTGTTTGGAACCAAGTTTCAGTTCCCAACCTTACTGCACCATTAAAATGTTAAAGGTTGTATTGGAGGTGATTTCAGGGAATGATTATGAGCATTGTGGGTTGAGCCCCACCATTTGTGTACCACTGTCCCAGGTTTAACCCTTTATGTTGGGTTGTAGGTTGAACCCTCCGAAAAGGTTGAATAAGGCGTACAAGATGTTTAGCACGTCACACCCATCTGTAGCGACGAGTGTTGACTTGTAGCCTGTTGCCATGCCACTCGTAGTGTGAACACAGCAAAGGAGGGTGTTGTAATACCTTTGCAAAGTATCCGTCAAAGGGCAAACATCATCATGAGAGGGGCAAACAGTTCACAACCATAATGTATTTTAGATTGGATGAATAACCCAACAATAACGTTTAGTCAGAACAACCTGCTGGGTTTGATTGGTGAGCCAGTGGTTTTCTACCCATGGGTACAGGTGACATTTGGTCAGTTTTAACCCATTGTGAAGAAAAGGAAAGGCTGTATGTGTGCATGTATAGCAGGTGCAACTCATATCGACTGATGTTAGTTCAGTATGTAATTTTCTATTATGTTGTTATCTTAACTGTAGTGAACGTAAAGCTGGACCCAACCACTGCACACAGGTGCCTTGTTTCTGCTGATGGGAAGAAAGTGAGTAACGGAGGAGGGAACCAGGAAGCTCCTGGGAGGTTTGGCAACGTCCTGGGACTCAACAGGTTGACCTCTGGGAAGTCGTAGTGGGAAGTTGTTGTGAGCAACAAGACGGGGTGGAATCTGGGTGTAGCGAGAGGCAATGCAAACCACAGGGGGAAACTCTCGCTGAACCCAGATAACGGTTACTGGGTTACTGAGTATTATGGCAACAAGTATGCAGCCCTGACAGCTTCACCAGTTCAGCTTTGCCTGAAAGAGAAACCACAAAAGGTGGGGGTGTTTGTGGACTACGAGGAAGGTCTTGTGTCCTTCTACAATGTGACAGCTCGATCTCACATTTACTCGTTTACTGAGTGTTGGTTCAACGGAGAGATCTACCCCTATTTCACTTTGCACCTTAAAGAAAATGGTGAAAGTGCCGATCCTCTGATTATCTCAACTGTGTAATCTCAACCAGTAATTATGCATGCTATCATGAGTGTGTGTGCGCAACATACTCTTGCTATTTACTTCTTTCATTTTTTTTTAAAGATTAATGTAGTTTTTGTTGAAGCTGTGTTTTTATTGAAGCTGTGTTTTTTGGAGGACACAAGAGACACAAAAATGGTGAATATCCAAGATATTCTCACTCCGACCTCGTTGCATATTGATGTTTTGATTATGGACTTTCCACGTCCACATACGACGTGAAAGGCACCCTGAATGCATTGGTTGTCGTCGTTTGGGGACATCGTGTCAAGTTCTCTTTTTTAAAGATACACTTCCGTTTTTACAGGAAACTTCATGTTTCAGGCTCGAATAGCAGATCAGCACAGTTCCAAATATGCGTCTCAAAGCCCCTAGTACGGTTCAAGCTCCAAAACAACTGGATCCTCCATGTTCTCATTTTTATTTTTGGAAAGCTCCTTCCAGAGCCATTTAAGATATGGGACTCGCTTAAACTTTAGTATTTCACCTGGATGGATGTAGTTTTGCATGACAAGCACACACGTTGGTGAGCTCCATGACCTCAGCCTGTGCTCTGAGTGCATGATCATACTGTGTTTGATAACCTGTAAGAATTCAGAGTAATCAGACGTAAGTCAGTATCACAGTGTGGGCTAGTTTTATTTCCAAACAAAAATTATAAGTAGTCAGACTAGACTGAATAATACACAAACAACATGAGTAGGTTTATTTCCATGTCAAATCAGAAGGCACAGTATTTGTATATTTGGTGTCACACCTCCGTACATGGACATTATTGGTCTGCCTTGGCTGGTTTGGGATTCTTTTTATAAACATTTTACATTTTTATCAGAATACACACACACTCAGAATACACACACACACACACACACACACACACACACACACATATTTCAACACTATTTAGTTGTACATAGTTTTCAGTATAACGTCATGATGGTTTATCAGCAGTCAGGTTAAAGTCACATGAAAATCTGCAGAGAGGTTAGACGTCGTGGTTGCAGCTGTGTCAGCTGTACAAGGAGCATAAATCAAAGTATATCTTTGGAAAGGTTAAAGCAAACATTAAGTTAATGGACAACTTTGTAAGTTACGCTTTTTTCAAGCTTATCTGCGAAGGGACGAGACGACCAATCCTGCATCAGGCATGCAACACTTTGTGTACACAGGAGGTCATGCAGTGAGGCACCATCCCTGGGTGAAATGCCAAGTTTTTATGAAAGTCCCTAGACGATAAACATTATCAGTGTTCAGTTTTATTTATTTATTTTTTTCAGTTTTAGTGGTTTTGATTAATGATAAATAAACTGAACTGCATGTGGTTTTGCTTAGTGTCATGTAAGACAGCTCGAGTTCACTTATTTTTCTATGTACCTGTTTAAAAAGTTAATTTTGTATGAATTCAAGTTCTGTATCAGCAAGTTGTTTGTTTTTATAAGAATCTTTATTTGCTAGCGCATCTGTAACTGCTACTCTCTCTACGGTCCACAATAAATAAAACTTGTAGTAAAAAGACCTGCGTGCCTGCTTTTTTCTAGCTTTTGGATAAAAAAAAAAGGGGGTATTCCATTTTACTTTTTGTTTTACAAATTCATGTAAATAAGGCACAGCCTTTCACAGATAGCAAACAAATAGCACAGTGCAAAACATTACAATAAAATTAATTTAACTTAACTTAGACACTCCTGGAGTCCTAAAAAGGCTTAAGGTAGGCTGAAGCTACAGCTTGTAACACCTGCCTTTGTAACAGCACATCATATGTAGCAAACAACAAAACAAACCCAAACAGGTAAATACTATTAATACAAAATATAAATCTGATAAACTGTTATATATTATAGATTAAGGAACATTAGCTCCACCTTTACCAGCTGCAAATATAAGTAGTGATGCTTGTACATGAATGCATCACTAGGAGCCAAGCTAAAAAGCTAAGCTAAAAAAATCCTATTTGTTGCCTCTTTAAGTACAAGATTTGAATACTAAAACTTACTCATGAAAAATATCATGGTACATGTAGTCAAATCAATCATAGGCGCTTGAGTGTTCCAGTTTACTTTATAGGCCTACTTTTACTTGACCGAAAGAACGAGACCACGGCTACAAGCAGCCGAAATGAGTTTCCTCCTTCGGGGTGGGCTCAGCCTTAGAGGTAAGGATAAGGAGCTCAAATTAGAGCCGCTGCTCCTTCGCTTTGCAAGGGGTCAGTTGAGGTGGTTCGGGCATCTGATCAGGATGCCTCCCGTTGGAGGTGTTCCAGGCACGTCCGACTAGTAGGAGGCCCCGGGGCAGACCCAGAACACCTGGAGAGATTACATACCTCATCTGGCCTGGAAACGCCTTGGGAAGAGCTGGAAAGCGTTGCCAGGGAGAGGGACGTCTGGGGTGCTTTGCTTGGCCTGCTGCCCCTGTGACCTGGCCCCAGATAAGCGGATGAAAATGGACGGATGGGTGGGTACAACCTGGATGATTTTTGCTCCACCTATTTTTTTAACTTTACCTACTTTGCAGATTAAGAGGGTGAATACAAAATATAAATCTGACAAATCATTGTGTATTATTAGATTAAGTGAGCCAGCAGTAAATAAAAGTAACATGAGCTCCACCTTTACCAGCTGCATGTTTATACTTGAATGCATCACTGCATGATCTTTGGGAATTAGCACTTTCAGCCTACTGTTGGTGCTTTAACATTTTGATGCTCATACTTTTGCACTTTTACTTAATATTTTGAATGCAGATTGTATTTTTACACTGAAGTATTGATACTTTTACTTAAGTACAAGATTTAAACACTTGAATTTGCTCATGAACATTATATAATATTACTGTACAGTCCAGTTCAGTGAGGGTTTTTTTTTGTTAATGCTTTTGAATGGATGATGTAAACTCAGAGATTTTACCAGTGTTGTTTAGCAGGAAGTTCTCAGCTGGACTCCACGCGTTGGCCGATACAGAGAAAGTTAGACGATTGTTTTGGCTGAAACGAAACTGAAAGAGTCGGGGGTGAACAGATAGGGAGAGGAGAGGCGAAATGAGAGGCAGATCACTCAGAGGAGTGGAGAGACGACACTGTGCAAGGTAAGCTGCTGCTGCTGTGTTGCTATTTACACCTTAAAAGCACTTGCTCAGTGATTTATGATCCTGTGTCGCACATATAGAATAAAGAGGCAAATTATTGAAAAATCCGTCTATACATTTGGAAGTTTTTGACGTGCTTGAAAGTTATTATTTCAGCACTGGTTTTTTTTTTTTTTTTTATAGTAGGGTATATCCTGCCATTGCACGTTATTTGACTGTGAATTTGTGGCTTGAAATCTGTGATCTTAGTAAGATTATTTCAGCATAAATGTTTTGTCGGAGCGGAACTCCTCAGGTTATATAACTGATCACAGTAAGGCATTAGACACGACAGTGCTGCAGACGGGAGACAGGGCAGCAGCACGGCAGCGGTGCAAATAGCAGAGTGTGGTAAACCGCAGGTTTCAGGGCGCGGACAGAACACACGAAACATACTGGAGGAGGAAGTGGGTGGAGGGTGTCATTTAATGGGCCGTGCTTTACCTGCTGGCAGAGAGGTGAATGTGAAAGTTTTCCATGATGAAAGTTGTTTTCTTCTAGTCCTGTTGAGTTCATCAATATTGTCAAAGTCCGTTTGAAAAAACATGCAACACAAACAAGCAGCTGCTGACTGACACTAGTCTGAAGTTGAATGCCGAATATTTTTTCTCATTGGTTTAATTTTACCCAGCCAAACTATGAAAAAAATAGATAAATGAAAAAAAAAAATATATTAATAAAAATAATGATAATAAAGGTAGTGATGATAAAAATAAAGATAACAAAAGTAATAATGATGATGATGATAGTAAAAAATGAAAAAAAAAATGTTGATAGTAAAAATAATAATAATAATAAGGATAATAATATATTAAAAATATTGATAATGGTAATAAAACATATAATGTTACTAAAAATAATAAAGATAGTGATAATAAAATATTGATAATGATAATAGAATGAAAATAGTAAAAATAATTATAACAATAATAATAAAGATAATGATATACTAAAAATAATGATAATGGTAATAAAAATACTGACAATGATACTAAAAATGATAATAAAGACAGTGATGATAAAATATTGATAATGATAATAGAATGAAAATAATAAAATGATAATGAAAATAAAGATAACAAAAGTAATAATGATGATGATGATGATAGTAAAAAACTGATAAAAAAATTATGATAATGATAGTAAAAAATAATGATAGTGATAAAGGTAGTAAAAATAATGATAATGAAAGTTAAGATAATAAAATACTAAGAAAGATAATAAAAATAATGACAGATAGTAAAAACTAAATGGTGATGATTATAAAATAATAATAAAAGTAATGATAGTAAAAATAATAATATTGATAATGATGAAATAACAAAAAATAAAAATAACGTTAGTAAAAATGTTGTCATTTATTTCTGTTATTGCTATTGTTTTGATTATTAAACTAAATTATTTTTATCCTATGAAATACTATCTTATGCCACTGTCATTTATTGTTGTATTCTTTATTTATGTTCATTTATGTCATGTAAACAAACACATGCTCATAGATTATATTTTACATAATGCTCAATTCAGTGTGCATGCATACTGATTTATAAATAATTTTAAATATCCTGTATCTATGCCATTTTGTATTTATGCCAGATTAAAAGTCTCCTTTTTAAAGAGTGTCCTGGCCGAGACAGGCAGGAATAGCCCAAAAGTATTTTTAATATATATACACTAGATATGACCCAGCAACTACACATTATCACAAAGACCAGTTATGACACACTGAGACATTGGCATGTTTCTGTGATGCTAAACTTTCCCTCTTAGGCTCTTGATTCAGTCCCATTTCAAGAGTACCACGTCTTAGTGACACTGGCAAGGTTTTCTGATGCAGTCTGACGCCTAACTTCCTGCTGTAAACAATCATTTCATTCATTTTGTTTCCTGGTTGTGTCATGCTGTGTGGAATTTGCAGCAGGAAATAGCTGATGCTGCACAATAACTCTAGAGTACCACCAGAGGGCGACTAGTCACTGTCTTATCTCAGCCCTACACATTTAGGTTTCAAATCATCGCTGAAACGAAAGTGACTTAGATATTCTGTAGTGGATCTACAGTTTCACTGAAGTCTTCCAATTGAATTTTAATTTCTTTTCAAAAATGTTCTCCTGTGAAGTTCAGCTTTCAGGCAGGTGTCAAAGTGTGTTTGCACTCAGGAATGTGTGTATTCTCTATTTCTAAAGGAGAAAAGGTTATAAGTGCCAAGCTGTTTGAGAAGATGCACCTAATGAACCTTAGTCACCTGTGGACACTAATGAAGATTTCTCTCTGCTGCAAAACCTATAATTCCATGCTTTAAACCAAGGTCCACCCCTGTATTATTATAATTACTGCCTTGCTTTAAGTAATGCACAAAAATAACACTATTGGTCAGTGTAGGAATAAGCCTCACGTCACAGTAGTATAGGGGTTTCATGCTTGGGTGCTCAGTAGTGCCCCCTACAAAATTTCAATGAAAGAGCCCCTGAAGCTACTTTCCTCCAGTGATGGCCAAATGAGGCCTCATGAACCACTGTCTTTATTTTCTGAAGCCAGCAGATGGCATTGTGTGTTCAACAAAGGTTTGAAAGCACACTTCATTGCAAGTCCTTCAGTCTTTATCTTTAAACCAAGAGCGCCATCTGGTGGGGTCAGAAAATAAAAACAGAGGTTTATGAGGCTTCATTTGGCCATCACTACTTTCCCCTACATGTAGGGGTCGCTCGAACTCCTCCTAGAGATTTAATCCAATCGACTTCAAAGTCGGTGTGTCCCATTGAAAGACCTTAAAGACAAAAAGTTATTAAAAGCTTGAGTTTTCGTTGAACTGGTTTACCTTGGCAAGGCGTCAAACTTAAGTTTTTTCCACTTAAGCCCAACCATACATGGTCCAATCTGCCCCAAACTTCACAGGATTGACTACAGTCCCACCCTGAACACATCTATATGCCAATAGTCTATTACTCCTGATTCCTGAACATGTGGGAAGCAGTTCTTGTTGCTTCAACTTTTATGTCGATTATAACTGAAGAACACATCCTATCTTTGATGGATAAAAATGCGCATTTCAATCCTACAGATACTCAACACTTCAAACATGAGCCTCCAGATTTGCAGCTGCTGCGGCTGGTCCAAAGTGACCACCTACCAAGGCCTGAGAACTCACCAAGGGAAGAAGGGATGTACACCAAAGGGAATGCATATCCCTGAGAGTGAACAGTACAGATTCAGCAGTTTCACTCCCAACTTTACCTACAATGGACCAACCATAAAAGTAGAAGAGCCGATGTGGAATATCTTCAACCCTGGTGAGTAATACACACTGTACCATGGTCCCGAGTTACGCACCATGTTAATCACAAATGTCTCAAATTCACCTGCTGTAAATGATCGGATGGTGGAAACAAGAGGAGCAACAGTAACGGTCAAGGGCCACATTTTTTGCCCTTTTCCAAACTGCTGAATGGTTGCCTTTTCACAGCTGTAAATACAACACCTTCTTCTTTTCAGATAGGGAACTTTACGGCTGGAGAAATCAAAGGGAAGAATCTCATCAAAAAGAAAGTGCACCAGTTTCTTGGATCACTCCAGTCAGAAAGGAGGTAGTCAAGAAAAAATATCAGCTACACATTTCATTGACAGGGAGAGGGTTTTTTTGTAACAAATGAAGTTGGATTTAATATCAGCCAGGAACACACTGTAAAATCTCGTCTCCCTCCTCTCTGACAGAATGTGCCTGTGTCTCCAAACCTCACCTCCCAAATCACTCCAACAGAAGCCACAGCAATGATCCAATTGTGTATGCATCATAATTACATTTCATTCATAACTGGCAGTAACACAATGCAGCTGTGTTTAACAGTGATCCATGCTCTTTCCCTACAGTGCTGGCATCTCAACAGCACTCTGTGCAAACGCTGGCCACAAACTCAAACAACGCGCTCCCAGCACTTGATTTCACCAGCGCTGCACAGGTACCACAGATTTCTTTAAAAACTTTTTAAAAAGTCAAGGGAGTATTGATTGTAAAACCCGCATAATCTCTTGTTCCACTTTTCTCTGACAGCCTTCGCTGACGCCAGTGTCACAGATCATCAGCACCCAAGCCAGTCCTGCACCCACAGAGGTTACAATGAAGGAAACACAGAAATCACGTATGCTCTATAACTGTAATTAATGCAGAACTAGAACATATAGAGCAGCCCTGTCTCCTCAAAATGATGTTTCAATACATGTAATTTGAAATACATTTTAATGTGGAGCATATTAGGTTTACTAATTAGCATATCTGGCATGTTGCAAAAATGGTGATACTGAACATATCCGTAAAATCTTTCAGTCATTTCCCACCAAATACTGCAGTAGAGTATCTGATTGTAGTGACTACAGCATTTTTATTTTTTTTTACCTTTTATGAAAGTCACAAGCTTTTTCTAACCTTAACCAAAATGCATTTGTTGCCCCAAACCTAAGACAAGAGTCTAGACATGAACCCAAGATTCTGGTGTCGAGGTTCTGCACTTTGCATGCCCACCATCCTCACCAACAACCTCCCTCTGAAGCCTACATGATACATTAATGTAGTGTTTCGTTACCTGAATGAAACGGTCTCTGAACATTATCCAGGCAGTGACACTGTTGCCAAAAACGTAATTTCCCTGTTTTATCCCAAATTTTTCCCCAGACATAAAACTATCTAAATCATCTGTCAGTGATGGCCAAATGAGGCCTCATGAACCACTGTCTTTATTTTATGAAGCCACCAGATGGTGCTGTCTGCTCAAATAAAGGTTTGAAAGCACACTTCATTGCCAGTCCTTCAGCCTTTATCTTTAAACCAAGAGCGCCATCTGGTGGGGTCAGAAAATAAAGTTGTTCGTGAGGCTTCATTCGGTCATCACTACTGATAACCCTCAATCAGTATTTTTTCAAATTCATGGAAAAGTAGGTGAAAGTGTTTTATGGGATAATGTCTTGTATCGACCCTTTATTGACCAAATTAACATGAAATTCAAATTACTTACATGCTACTATATGTATATGTTCTAGGTATCCTTCTGCATCTGCTGTTGATGTTCCAGGATGCTACCAATACCAGGACATCAAAAAGCACGTGCTTAGGTCTAGAAAAAAAAAAAATTTGTTTGGCATTTGGAAAGTGAACATGCGCCTCATGGGTCGAAGTCCGAGGTTTGTTGGACGCATCCTCTGCCCCTCCTACCCACCCTATACGGACTTTCCTGCTCTTTACATTACGTTATTACCAGCACAGTTTCGGCTTTTCCAACCATGTCCAGCACTGTATCATACCGCCCTGACAGGTGCTGTCACGCCGACCAGTGGCATGTTATAACAATGCCAAAGGTTACGTCTGGCCGCTGCAAAAGGTGGCTTTTGGCGTCAGGAGCAAAAATTACTGGTGGTATTTGACAACTTCGGAGTGAGTACGGGCTGGAGGTTGAGGTCATAATCACTGATAAAAGTTGTTCCTGTCATGATCTGTTTGCGTAGGTTCAGCACATGAATTCAACAGCATGGCTGGCAAATGACCTGTCTCCCCCTCATAGTCTATATCTGACCCATCGCTATCACGGTCACTAAAGTGAACCAAAACAAGAAGAGTAGAAGGTTAGGTAGAACGAGGACTATGTATGTGTATAAGTACATGTACATCTGGATGCACTGTATTATCCCACTGGTCACTATTGTTGCCGTCAACGTGTTCACTGATTCTATGACCCCACTGAACAAAGATGAGTAATTGTGAATGCACATATCAATACTAAACACCTTTAAGATAAAGTGGACCTAACATTTCTGTCCTGTCTTTATGTCAACAAACTTTACTAACCTTTCGTTTGGGAGCTTTGAGGTTGTGACCGGTGGGATTAAATGGGTTTAGAAGGCAGTTTAGTGACATACAAACATATTTCTAGAAGACAGGGTTGTATAGAAAAGATTCAAAGCAGCTTTGTTTGATGGTGACCAACGTCTTTCTCCACAGTGTTTGAAACTCCAGAGCGCTCCTGCACAACACATCAAACTGCCACCAGTGCTCGCCGAGTGCTTGATTTCACCAGCAGCGTGCAGGTACAGCAGATACTCAGCTTGCTTTAATGTCCTGCTGGAGAGCAAATCTAGTTCAGTGTTATAGATAACTTCTTCAGTACACATGTTACTATATTGTTGGATAAAATGTCAAAAGAATTCCTTCGTAATGACCCTTAAAGCAACAGAGACCAGAGCCGAAATATCAAAGTTTAACAATTTATTTTCTTGTACAAGAAGGAGCGTTTCACAGTGCAACACATAAGATGAGGTTACAGAGAAAAGGCTCCCTGAGGAGCATCTACTGCAAGTTTTTATGCAGCATAAGTGGCCATTGGAGTTCAGGTGTTTCAGTTCCTCTAAACACTTTATTTTATGACCCCACCAGATGGCGCTCTTGGTTTAAAGACAGGTTGAAGGCCTTGCAATGAAGTGTGCTTTCAAACCTTTGTTGAACAGACAGCGCCTTCTGGTGGCTTCAGAAAATAAAAACAGTGGTTCACGAGGCCTCATTTGGCCATCACTACTAAACACCTTGTCAGACTGACCCCCAGATGACATGTTCTCGACCTGCGTCCGACCCTTGGTTTCTCGGTCTTCCTCTTACAAATATAGTGCTGAACTTCCTTTAACCTTAGCTGATGATTTGCTGATGTTGCAGTGTTGCAGTACAAAACAGGAACAATTCATTATGACTTGTACAAAATAGTAGCACGCATAAACAGTGTGATCATAATTTTTATAGCATAGGATCTTATAGTAATTCGTTTTTTGTAACCATGCACCAATTTCAGAAAGGTAGCTTCATGAATAGATACTTCACAGACTGAGAAGTTCTCTGTATAAATTAGATCTGTCATTATAATATGTGGTCAAGCTTGCACTGAGTACTTTCATCCTGCAGGTGGGGCAACTGGCCTGGGATCTTCCAACCACCACCGCTCAGGAAACAGCAGTTCGGCCAAAGGAAAGAGAGAAGGAGAAGGAGAGGGAGAGGGAGATGGAGAAGGAGAGGGAGATGGAGAGGGAGAGGGAGAGGGAGATGGAGAGGGAGAGGGAGATGGAGGCCCAGAAACTACAAAAGGTACCAAAGTTTTTTTTTTTTATAATAAATAAAGTAAATGGAGATTTAAGCCAGATCTAGTGGTTTGGCTCTAGGGATGCAATGCCAGTCTAAGAGTCCACCACTTTGGTTCAGACTAAAATATATCAGCATGGTTTGCCATGAAATTTGGTACAGACATGTACTATATATCCCCCAGAGGACTAAAGCTCTGGACTTTGGTGATCTCCTGACTTTTTAATCAAGCGCCATCATGAGGTCAACGTTTCCAATCATCCAGTGAAAGTGAACAAGCATCTCAACATCCACTTGATGGACTGGCAAGAAACTGTACAGACATTCATTGTTACCAGGGGTCTCATTTATAAAACAATGCATAGGATCCATACTAAGAATGTACGTAGAAGGGACCCCAGATGTTGCATCCCAGTGACTTTGATCAGAGTTTTCCTGTAGTGCCACCAACAGTTTGACATTTGTGGTTTTAAGTGAAATGTCTCAACAGCTACTGGACACACATTCATGTGCCCCTTATCCCATTAGCCTAAGTTGTACTTTGTGTTCAGTAGTAATTAGCTAAGTCCCAGCCAACATTTGTATGTGGGGTACAAAGGTTTGAAAGCACACTTCATTGCAAGGCCTTCAACCTCTCTTTAAACCATCTGGTGGGGTCAGAAAATAAAGAAAGTGGTTCATGAGGCTTCATTTGGCCATCAATAATGTGGGGTCCATGTGGGTAGGAAATGGGCTGAAATATGGGCCCGATATGGGATTGTTCATGGGTTCCATATCCTTCTGAGATGCGAACCTTTGTTTGGTTCTCCAAGCTATTTGGGATCAGTCGGACCTGATAAGTATAAAAAAAACTGATAAGACGACAATTAAGTCCCAGTGTCCTTCGACAAATCGATGATAATTTCCCAATATCCTGAGCACTTCCTAATTAACGGTGTCTTAGCTTGTTACTGTTGCTAAAATTGGTCAGATTTGTTGCCATATAAAACTATAAACTTGATTAATCAGTTTCAGTCATAAAATGTGATCAGGTTTTGGACCTTGTCCACTTTTGTGTCAGGACTGGCTGTAGACTGACTCGTCAGATATGACTGCCATCTTGTTTTTACGTAGATTAGTGTATTGTGCTCTTACTACCACTAGATGGCACAGAAAAGTGTCCATAAAATGAGGACAGCAGGTCTAAAGTAAAATGTTGGTTGCTGGAAACCAAAAATGTGATGTCCTCATGAGGACACAGGGTCTCAGGGGAATATTAGCCCCATGTTTGGGTTCACCCAAGTGAGCCCCAGATAACGTGTCCATTTTGGGCCCATCACAGTTACTACCCAGGTAGCCCTTGGGTAAACCCACCCATGTGGGCAGTTGGCATGGGGTCAATATGGAACCCATTGACAATCCCATATAGGTCACATTTTCAGCCCACAAACAAATGTTGACTGGGATATTACACCTGCTACACCATCAGCTTGTTAAGCTTTGTCATTGTTAGCATGCTGACATTAACATTTTGCTAATAGCATTATTGTGCCTACGTGCAGCCTCACAGAGCTGCCAGCATGTCCTTTAGTCTTGTTGGACTCTACTGGGCAATTGAATGCTATCATTGTATTTGTGCGTATGTAAGTGGTCACTACAATGTGTGTACTTTGTCTTCATCCAAGGCACGGCAAGACAAGATAAAAGCTGATTTACAGCAGAAAATTCAGACCAGGGAACAGAAGCTGGCTGAAGTCACATCATCTGTAAAAGCCTGCAAGGTGAGCTGCAACAGATTTTTTTTTTTTACTTCTTGAGGTTTGGTTGATATTTCTGTAACACGGTTTGTTACTCCTTACAGGGGGACTTGGATGCTGAATGGCTGGAGATCAACAGCGTGTTTTCAGAGGTGATGAGAGTTGTGGAGGACGCTCGACAGAAAGCCCTTCAACCTCTGGAGGAGAGGTCGGTCATGTGTGGCTCAGATTATAAACAAGGGGACACCTCAGCCCCAAACCCAAAATTAAAAAATAAATTTCCTCTAATATTTTTCCTCTAACATGTAGTGCTGCTTATCAATCTCAACTGTTTTGGTGTAAGTTGCCAACGAGGCTTCATTTGGCCATCACTGCCAAGCACCACTGAGCTAGCTAACATTACAGCTCAGCACAGGAGGACACCATTAATGTTTACGCTGTCACGGGCATGAGCCTCTCATCCATGACTCGGTCCTCACTTCCTTCTTTGCGATACCACAAGCTGAGTGCCATCTTGTTCCATTATATTCAAGAGACAGCAGACAACTGCAACACTCGGCAACTCACCAAAACAATCTAGACGGATAATTAGCACTACAGGGAAGAGGAACTGTGAACTGTCCCTTTAACACCATCACAGTAAGGTATCAGTGAATAAAACTGACTGCCTATTTACTGTGTCATGTTTAGGAGACAGAGAGTGAAGAAAGAAGCACAGGACGTGGTAAAGAAGTTGCAAAAGGAGATTGACAAGCTCAAAAAAGCAATCGATGAGTTGGACCAATACCCAGACTCACAGGTGAGACGTCCGAGCCGTTTGGCCTCTTTAATATTTGAGTAAGTCATTATGTTTCTACTCTCCTGCATGTCAGCATCTGAGAACATCCAGATCTAGGGGAAGCTAACATTCACTGTGCTCAACCATTCTGTGTGTTTTCCCACTTGTTTCTAATTCATTTAAATGATTTAACAGTGAGAATGTGACATTTGTCCCTCCAACACACACACACACAGGTTTCTGAACCTCGAGACTGGAAAAGTGTCACTGTTGACACTTCACTCTCCTTTGGTACCCTTAGAACTACCACATCAAACATGATTAAACTAATTCAACAGAAAATGGAAAAACTCTCCTCTGTTGGTGAGTAAACTACTTTTATTTAATCAAGGTGTTTGTTTAATGCGTAGTCATGAGTTTTAATATCATTTCTCTTTCCACAGAGCTCAAGAGGATTCCCACATTTGCAGGTGTGTACTCTTATGTTGTACAATTTGAACATTTTCTACTTAAAAAAACAAACAGGTAGGCTAACGGAAGTAGAGATTTGTTGCGTAGAGATGATACACCATCTCATCTAGTTGCATTGGTGTGAACTAGCAGGCTTTTAGAACGTTGCAGAACAACGCACTGCAACTAGCTGCTGGTTTCAGCTCACGTCATCACGACTCTTTGGTCTGAACTGGGCTTAAAATAAATAGCTGGATTCAAATTTGACAGGTCTTCATCAGACGAACAAATGAGGAGACAACACCTGAGCCTGAGCCTTTTATACACTCACAAATGGGTGTGTCCTAACTGGGTAGCTGGGACCACAGGTGGAGCTCATGAGTGTGATTAGACGAGTGATTCCCAGACATTTTACAAAGCAAACAAGTGGATCTTCAAGGAACAAAGGAATTTGTTTATTTGCCTTATGATTCTGATTTGCCTCAAGATTTGTGTTCTTCCTTGACCTATGCTACATTATTTCACCAAGTTCCAGTAAAATTGGGGCAGTAGTTTCCACATAATCCTGCTGACAAACAAACAAAACCAATACTGTAGGTCGGAGATCAATGTCTTCATTTAGGTCTGGATATACTGTTGCATTATGGCTGAAAATCTTCAAGATCTCTCTGGATAAATGGTTTGACCCACTCCAAACCCTCAATTGTAGTATTTCGTAAACAGTCATTTTGGTTTTGCATGTCTTAAAATTACTTTGTCATCGCATAGTTTTACATTTAGCTTTTTAATTGCATACCTCTTTAAAGCATCTTGTCGTGCATCCTATGTAAAAACAATTACTCAAGCAGACACACAATGTACCAGAAAGTTGTCATTGCACAAAATTCTAAATCAAGAAATGTTGTTGCTTCCATAGAGGTAAATTTTGGGAGAGAGCAAAGGGACATGGATGCCTTATTATTTTGAACATGTTTTATTTTGATAAAATTAAAGACATTTACACCATAGCTACAGGACACCAGTGTTGTTTGACATTGATATTTGGTTAAATTTCCGTGGGGTGACCAAAATTAAAGTAGAACAATGCCGATATTTAATTGGTTTAAGTCATGTTAAGTGACCAAAATCCAACATCTTCCAGATGTCTCATGCCAATGTCATCTTCATATTTAGCCTCAATGGATGGCGTCCAAACCCAACATCTGCAAAATGTAATTATGTTAACATCCACACAACAAGAAACTTTATGGTCGTTATTTAAAGTATCGTCAACTCGGTTTCATTCCAATCAAAATTTAACATCTGTCCAGCTGAAGAGTCCAACATCTCTCTGACATTTTATTGATATCTTATTGGTGCCAGCTGGGATAAATTAATGCAGAAAAAGCATAAATTGGTGCATAAAAATTCACCAGAATGCAGGAAATTTAGTGTTGAATGCTCAAAACTTTGTAACAGAGGAGCCCAAAACCCCTGTTTCATCCGTGTTCCCCTCATATTGAAACAAAACCTCCGCCCTTGGATGCTTTGAGACACTGAAGGTATTGGAAGGTTCCTTTTTTATGGTTAGGACTCATGTGTGACGGAAAAAAACTGCTCCTGAATTTGGTTCACTTCAAAATAGTCCAATTGGAATTTGTCTAACCTTTTATGTGAGTGGTGCACAGCATTAGTAAGACAGGGAAATATCGGTCTTATTTTTGAGCCATGTGTAATAAATAACAATGGATGAGTGTCTGCCTCCATCTCAAAATCTGTTGTATCACAAACTCCTTAAACTTTGAAAGGTATATTTCCTTTGAAATGGGGAGGATGAACGAGTCACTTTGTGCACACTACCTTTAGATTTTTAACTTTAATGCCATTGTTTTGTGTTACATGCTCGGGCTGTAAAGTGTTTGGGAAGCACTCCTTTAACGACCCTCATTATCTCCACCTGTGATCCTAGTTATCCAACAAGGACACGCCCCTGCGTGGGTGTATAAAAGAGTCAGACTCAGGTGATGACTCTTCATTTGTTGCTCTGAGGGAGACCTGTGAAGATGTTTTGTTGTTTTATTATGACGTCCTATAACTGATAGACTGCTTTTTATAAAAGCAAAACTCCAGATATTCAGGCCCCTTTCAATGCAAGAGCACCAGCATTTGTTTGTTGAGTGCATCTCATATTAAACCCACTAAGCACATTGCATTCTTTTTGAATGCTTGATTAAAAAAAGCAGGCTTATGGTGTAAAGAAGATTAACAGGAAGTCTTGACATTTTCTTTGTGGTATGACCAAGCATTGGCATTGTTTCACAACTAATACACGGTCCTGTAGGCCATTTATTTTGTGTGCATTTTGGTTGTGCTATGGAAATTATGTTTTAAAGGAGCAGTGTGTGGGGTTTCATGGCAGCTAGTGCAAATGTCTCCTGGTGAGAAATCTTCAATGTTCATTGTTCAGGAGGTTTTTACCAGGAGCCGAATTATCTGTAGAGGTCTCTTCCTTTTCAAAAGAAGCAGACCAGGTGATTAAAACACATGAAAACACTGATTCAAGAAGTTTCACATTTAAAATCAATGTTTTCCCTATGCAGTTTGGCTCATCTGTGGCAGGCCAGTATCCCTGATCCTGTTAATGTGTGCTCACATTTTATTCTCTGAAAACTTAAGATCCAGATGTTCAGGAGGGTTTTACCAGGAGCCGAATTATCCACAGAGGTCTCCTCCTCTCCAAAACAAACAGACCTGGAGATTTAAATAAGTAAAAACACAGAATAAAGCAGTTTTATATTACAAATCAGTGTTTTTTTAAAGCTCTTTGGCTTGTCTTGGAGGGCTGCAAACTACAGGGCTGACGCAGAAACAAAAAAGTGTTTGGTTTGTCCGTTCTGGGCTACAGTAGACACATGGTAGAGTCCATGGACAAGGACTCGCTCCCTATGTTGATTATAAGTTTTTATTTGCTTAATTTATGGTGTAGTCTCCATTTCTTAGTTTCATAATTTAGTGTAAAACACATCAACATAACAGTTTGTTAGTCACCCATATGAAGTGCATCATCATTTCCATTATTCTTTTCATCTACAGTGGATGTAAAGCTGGATGCAACCTCTGCACACAAATGCCTTGTTGTTTCTGATGATGGGAAGACAGTGAGAGATGGAGGAAAGAGCCAGAAAGTTCCTGATGCTCCACGGAGGTTTGACATGCACGGCAGCGTCCTGGGGCTCAACAGGTTGACATCTGGGAAATCATACTGGGAGGTGAAGGTCCGCAACAAGACCGGGTGGGACCTGGGGGTGGCAAGACGCGACGCGAACCGCAAGGGGAAACTCTCGCTGAAGCCAGAGAACGGCTACTGGGTCACCGTACACTATGAAGATGATAAGTACGCAGCCCTGACAGCTCCACCTGTCAGCCTCTCCCTGACGGCGAAACCTCAGAAGGTCGGGGTGTTCGTCGACTACGAGGAAGGTCTCGTGTCCTTCTATAATGTTACAGCTCGATCTCACATCTATTCTTTTACTGAGTGTTCGTTTGATGATGTGATCTGTCCATATTTCAGCCCTCATCTTAAACAAAATGAGAAAAACTCTCATCCTCTGGTGATCTCTGCTGTAAACAAGCAGTAGTGGTTAAATGAAGTGCATGAATTATTGTTGCACTAAAAGTCAGAAGTCATTGTTCTGACAACCCAAGATTTCAAAGCCCCGCTACTCTGAAAAATGGACTGAAAGCTCATTTCTGACAGCCTGTTATCCCACAAGCAAACACCAATTGGTCAGCAGTCACGTTTCTTGGAAAATACACACTCAGCAGAAAAAAATGTTTGCATGATGCAGTTACATTTGTCGACAAAGCTGTGGTTAATGTGTGGTTCGGTTTAGGCACAAAAAACACTTTGTTATACTAGTGAAAAGATCACGTTTTCTTTAAACACCCATGTTTTGTGGTACAAAAGTTGCTGGAAAAGTAGGGATGAGTCAGTGAAAAACACCCGGGACCTGGGCTCAAATGCTGCTGGGAAACGCCACAAAATGTCAGCAATAACACCCAAGGTCAGTGGCTAAAATGAACTGAAAAACGCAGTAAGGGGGCAAGTAAAAACAAAAGCCAAAACGCCTGGGGTCAGGCCAAGGTAGCCAAAATGACCTGGCCCAGAATCGGCCTGAAGTCAGCATGCTGGATGAAATTAGCTGGGCCGGGTCCAGTTGCCAGACACAGATGAGACTCTGTATGGATAATGCCCCAGAATCGGGCCGAATCAGCTGGCCGGATTATGACCGCCAACACTGCCATCACTGGTGGGGCTCAAACACTGTGGGTAAATGCTGGTGGCTCAAACGCCACTGAGAAACGTTAACTTAGTGCAGGGAGTGTGTATTTTCAGAGAAACTGGACTTCAAGGCAATGGGCATTTGTTTTTGGTATAACAGGCTTTTGATCCAGCGGGCAATTTTTTAGACTAGCGGGGCTTCGAACTTCTGGGCTGTCAAAACAAAGGCCTAGCACCCAAACGCACCACGCAATATAAATGTATGAGTTCAGGTGTACATGATGACTCATGACACCACTGAAGGGTTTAAATGGGGTTTTCTGGCCTGGTCATCTGAGGCGTTTGTAAAATTGTTAATGCATCCAGGTTTAGACTTTTTCTTCTTCTTATTCATACATTAATTAAGAAGTTTTTATTTTTCTGTTTTTTTTTATTTTATGTGCTATATATTATCTACAAGATTGCTGGCAGCTTGAAAAATGATGTCAAGATGTTTAGAAAACAAGAAAATGCATTTCCTTGTCTAAAAAAAAAAAAGAATGATAAAGTTCCACATTGCAGTAAAGTTGAAATACTACACTGGAAAATCTACTGTCACAAGTAAAAGCCCTGCATTATAAATATTACTGTAGTAAAATTAATAATTATAATCAGGAACATATATCCTTAAAGGATTAAAAGTCAAAGCTCTCAATGCAGAAAATTGTCCCCTCTGTCTGTTAAAATATTATATATTATGTCATTAGATTATTCGATGAATGCATTTTACTTTTGTAGTTGGTTTGTGGGTAATCTATTACTATTTTGTGGGTTTTTTTGGTTTGATATTTTAAATGTCTAACAATGTTAGAATTTAATGTGATGTGGATGTTGATATTATGATGTTTGCAGAATGTTTGCAGACATAGGGTCTCATTCATGAAATGTGAGAAAATCCGTGAGCAGATCTGCACATAAAAAAAACTTGGTATTTGGATTCATTAACGGCAATCAATCATAAACTGACAGCGCGCTCCCGCTTGTCAGCACTTAGCATACACCCCGCCCATTAATAGCCAGTGAGCACCATATATGGAGGTGATAATCACTAATGATAGGTGAGATTGAAGTTATTTTAGGTGAAGTAGGGCTGAGAAAAACATTTTATTTCTTAGTAGTGGTGTGACAGGGACAGGTAAATCAAAGGCCTGGAAGGAGGTAACAGGCGCCGTTAATTCTGTGTCATCTGTTGTAAGAATCATCCAAAAAGTTGAACGAAAATGAGTCAACATGAAACTTGATGCAAAAAGGCACAAGTACACACACAAAAGGAGGCTCCTCCCAGTTTGTCAGTTCTGTTCTGTCAGTTTGCCCTGAGCCTCGGCATTCTTTGTCTCTGTTGTGAAATTAAAGCACTATTAAAACATCTTAATACAGGCAGTGTAATGTGGGCAATAACCCAGCGTTAAGTTTAACAAGTAAGAGTGTGGCGTAAAACCACACCATCTCCACCGTAGTAGTAGTGGTGGTTGTGGTAAATTTATTGTAGTCATTCAGAGAACAGCTTATTTCTAATCTCTTGTCATGTTTAACTGACATGTTTCAAAGGCATCTGTGTATTGTGAACCTAACAGAGCACAATACCAATTAATGTAATTTCTGATAATGACAAGCAACTTTTATGTGCAATATCTCATTTACACAAGCACTACGAGCGGTCAGAAGCAGGTGTAGGTTCTGTTAGTACCTACGAAAAGATCGGAGCCACTAACATTGTGATGAATGCTGAAATACACTTACATTTCCATCTGCGAACAGTTTACACACCCATTCGTTCTGCTCATGTTTCATGAATGAGACCCTATGGGTTTTGGTCTCCATAGCTATTCTACTTCAAGATGACGTTAGCGTACGTTGTTTGGAAGATGTTGGATTTGGTTATGTAATAAAACAATATAAAACCAACAAAAACTAAATATGCCAATTCACTGGTGTTACAATATGTTTTATGATACAAAGTGAGGATACATGAATAGAACTTTTTACCTGTATTAATCATGGGTTTGTTGAAAATAAAAGAATAAAAATGTTTGAATTTGTGTTTGTTGAGACACAACTTTTCCCCCCTTCAGCTAGAGACGCTGTCTGTTGCCCTTCGTCCTGCATTTTCTTGGAACTTCCCACCTTGTTTCTAGCCATCTGTCCACCAGTTGCTCTCAAAGTTTCCCGCCCATGTCAATCATTCAACCCCAGCCCTGTTTCACACCTGTCACCTGCCAAGATAAAAGAAGAGGATTCATCTTTGTGTACACTTAGCCACATACTGCATATGCATTTCATCCAGATCACTACTCTGATGCAGTCTGTCTTTGTTTTCAGGGTGAGCTCCACTGCAGCCCTGAGGGTTAGGTAAACTAGAATCTGTCAGGCTGACATGATGGGACAGTGAAAGTTGAAGCCGCCATACTGTTGACACATCACTGTAACATCATTGCATCACTCCAGACTGAGCTCACTACCCACATAGCACATTTTCAAACTCAGGATGAAAATGTACTTTTTAAACTTCCTCAATGTTGTTGTACAGTGTTTGTGGATAGAAAATGTCAATGAAAACAACTGGAGGCCAACATTACTGTCATTGAAGCCCCATTTACACCAAGCAGTATGATGCAGTACAGCTCAGTGCCGTACACTTTTCTTCCATTTCCACTGTGAAAAGTTGTAGATGGTACCAATGGTACCATCTGTACCGTCCCCATTTTTGGTCCCCCCTCTGTTGGAATATCTAGCACACAGATCTGTTACTAAAAGGTGGAGCTGTGAACACTGCAGTCTGATGATAGAGCAGAGTGACCATCTGCTACTGACCAGAGTTGTGGCTGGTTTTGAGGCTCATGTAACCACTGTTCATACCATGGAGTTTTATTTAGAGAGAGATTTGACACACTTTTAGTAATGATTTATATATATAATAATTTATAATATATAATATTATATATATAATTATATAATTTATATATAATTTTCGACAGTGTTACGTGAGCGGTATATATCCCAATTCTCACCCAAAGGGAAAAAAAGCGTTGTGGAGCGTTGTTCCTGTGGGCTCCAGCAACACTAAACCCCTGAGCTTGCCTGAGAAGGACTTAATACACAATCCCACTATTCTTAAATATCTCATGGAGAGAGACTCTCACTGCAGCCTGTTCTATTTTGTTATGAAAATGTCGGCGTGCAAACTCGTTCTGTGGACGATAAACAAGGTGCAGACTTCCATCTGTGTCACCTGTAATGAGGAAATACAATGAGTGCTGGATGGAGCAGAGAGTGACAAAACCCCGCCCACATTTAAGGGTACTGTTTGCAGTGGAAACACAAGGGTCTAGGTACTACGTCTGAAGGGTTACTTTTGGTTCCAAAGGTACCATACCCAAAGTGTTTGGTAGAAACAGGGCTTAAGACGCTGTGGTGCGCTCATTTTTTAAGCTAACAACTCAAGGCATCCATTGGTGCCAACCACGCTGGCATAGCTTGTTGAAAAGCACTCCAAATTCTAGCAAAACATTTCAATCATCTTGCCATCCCTCACATTTATCTTGAAAATCCAGACCCCCAAGTTGGGAGGCAGACTCCTAAAATATTCTATGAAACATATTCACCTCCTTCCACCTTAACTTTGGGTGCTTCAAACAGGTAACATGTCATATTGTGTTTGTACAGTTCATCAAACAGAAACATGTTTGGAGCCTCAGAGAATAAAGGATTGTTAAATTCAGCATTATAGCCCTTCACATTGGGTGCCGTTACATGGTAGTCTTCTTCAGTATGACATTCAAATTCACATACTGAAGACTTTCTGTCGAAACGTCTGTTTCTGGTGCTGCCACCCAAGTTGGTTTATTAAATTTACCAAAAGGACATTTGTGAGTGCATTTTTCCCTTTGTCGCTGTTTTTGGCCGTGCACCTTTCGAGGGGATTTATTTTGAGAGTGCTTGCTTGTTTTCTACGTGAGATACTATACTCTTACATTTTTGGTTTGTGAGGCAACAGTGGAGGAAGTTTAAAAAGTGCATTTTCACTCCTCAGTTGCAACAGTTTGCAGTGATGCAACAGTTTTACAGTGAAGTTGCATCAACAGCAACTCAGCAGTTCCTTTTACTGTCCCTTCAGGTCAGCCAGAGTTCAGTGGCACAGCAGTGAGGCAGTCACTCCTAATACTTACACCTTTAACTTCATGGACACTGTTTGTATCGAGGACATTGTGGAGAAAATGAGCATGTGGAGTATTTGAGGGTTCGTTCTATGTACCCCATGAGTAGCCTAAAAATGTTGGTCTTCATGATCCAGCTCAAGACAATATGGTCTCACCCCATTTACTTTTAGTCACTTGATAGACCTTGGTAGAGAGGCATCTTGAGATTCAGTCTCAAAAGTCGTACTTGCACCAAAGACACATTGAAGACAGATGGATAGGAGGTGGTCTGAGATGCATTCTAGCCAGATGCTGAAAGAAAAACACGCGAGCACCCATTTCGAATGTTACCACTGCATTAAATAGACATTACTACTGGTTATCAGTGTCATAGATGCAGGCTCGGTTAACATGGGATACAAGAGCAGGCAGGGAGCGCTCCAGGAAAATTCAGTGCACTTCATGGTGCTTCCACATCAAGTATGGACCCAACACAAGTCCGCTGTGAACTCACCTATGTAGGCGCGTCTTACTATCTGAGTAATGCGCCCTTTAATTGGTAGGAAAATATTGCACCACTCTGACTTAACACCAGGCTTTTGTTGGTCAGTGGTGCAGGCACTTCCTCTTGCCTCAAAATAGCAATACACCAACAATGTGCCTGACCACGCCCTGATTCTTGAGACCTATATGCCAATGGGTGCACAGTTGGGCGCAAGTCTACGTCAACAACATGGGCATGAAAATAAACTGTCGGTCTGAAATAAGCAATGAGAGTTGTGCTGGGTGTAAGACTGGGCCCATTGTCTTTTCTGTATTTGTTTAAATGACTGGGTGGATTTCAGGTCACGTGCAGTCTTTTGCATGGACTCAAGACCCTCAGCATTTTCTTGCATTACCTGTGACCAACATTAAGCCATCCAGACATCCCAGTCTTACATGAGGGTTTCCTCCAAGGAAAGTGGACTTCCTTATTCACAGGAATACACGAAACATTTGGTTTATGTTGACACAAACAAACACATACCATGGCTACATACATGTGCTGAAAGGGACATTTGCAGTATTTCAAGTGGCCATGGTTTGTTTGTTTGTTTGTTTGTTTTTGCTTTGGGTTAAAATGATTGGTTGTGATCAGATGGTCATTGAGACGAGAGAGAGTTTAAAAGGGACGATTTCTGGACTTCTGACTTCTGAGGCATCAACATCAGCTGATATTGATTTCCTCCAGACTAACACAGCAACATTTACAGTACGGAGGTCGGCTGATCAGAGCAGGTGAGAAAACTCATTGCTAACAAAAAAATGTTTTATAATCATTATTACTGTTATTTATTGTTGTTGTTGTTGTTGTTGTTGTTGTTGTTGTTGTTATTATTATTATTATCATTATTATTATTATTATTATTATTATTATTATTTAGATTTAACACAGCTTAAAATGAAAGGTGGAAACAATACAGATGAAAATATGTGAAAATAAATGCAAAGCAAATAAAATAGTTCAATAACCTATTAAATAAAATGATTTTAAAAACTACATAGCTTTGTTTTCTTCTTTTTTCTTTTTTTTTAAAAAAATACAGCCTTTCTTAAAAACGTTTGAGATGATGCTGAAATCTGAAGTTGCATAGCATGAAGCCAAAAATATTAAAATATCATCTTAAAAAAAAGAAGTTTAGTCAGTGTTGACACTGATTAATGGTTGGTGTTAAGTTTAGATGCTGCATGTATGACTTTGGTGTATTAATGTTACTGAACATCAAATTAACTTGTTCCAAAACGCTCATTGTCTCTTCCACTTTAGACAAGATGAAAGTCATTCTGCTGTTCGCCCTGGTGTTCACCCTTTCCGTTGTTCATGGATGTATCAGACCATGTCAGCGGAGAGTTGACGACAATGCGTACAACAGATTTGCTCGGAGCCACATTGTTCAGGGCTGCTTCAACAGACAGTCACACTGTGCCTGGGAACAGTGAGTTAAACATTAAGTCAATAAGTTGATTGTAAAATGGTCGCTAATTATATCTACATACTAATGTACATTACAGTCACACAAGCTTTAACTGCATTTTTAAAGCAGCATTTCTGTGTTTACTGTGTGTTTTATCAAAGCCATTTACTTTGCAGTAAAATATTGATCTCATTATACAGGTACCTAAGGAGGTCTGGACTCTGCAACAGGGGTAGGCAGACCTTCATCGAGGGCGGGCATCAGGCACAACTTTGGCAGATCTGTAATGGCTATGGCCGCCGCGTTTCCAATGGTAATGACCTATGTACGAGTTCCTCAACATTCGTGATGTATGAGCTCAGCGTCGGCTGCGGATGCAAAGTTAGACATGTCCAGCAAGTAAGGAGATTTGTGGTTGTGGCTTGTGATTTGGTTCGAGGCTGTTGCCTTCCCACCCGTTTTGCAAGGGCTACATGCGTCGGGCCAAACTCATGGGCTCAACCCTGCAGATAAAACCGGCATGCTGCTTAGCAAAGTTTTAGATGGGTTAGAGATTAAATCTCACTTGCCACACTTAGCATTGCTGTGAAATCTAAAACTTTTGTCAAGTTTAGCTAATTGCAGCCTTCTTTGCTTACATTAAAAAAATAAATTAACATGATTTTGTTCATAACATTCTGATATATAGTTGAACCTAATTTAGGCACATGACAAAGATATGACATCAGGAAGACGTCTAACAACATCAGTGTCCAGCTGTGGTTGCTGTAAATCCCCTTCATTTTGTCAAAGTAAAAGTCCTCTGCCACGCTAATATTTTAGTGGCAAATGCACATGGTTTAAATATTAATGGACACATGTCACCTGTCAAAAAATCTACACCTATGTTAAACTGTTGTGTATCCTTCTCCATGATGAGGTCAATTCATATTGTCACTCTGTTCTCTACATATATAAATGTATATCCATGCACTCTCGCCATAACAGGATCTGTTGTGAAGCTGTATTAAAATCCTGTTTTGCTTTTATTATCAAATAAATGGCTTACAGCTGCATCAGTCAATCATCTTTTAGTGCATTGCTTTTGTTTATGGCATATTTATGTATGGTAGAGAAAATCAGATGCTCGCTGATGAACACTGAGTATCCAGCAGGTAAAGACTAAAATGCCTGGAGTCTGAAAAGACAAATAACTTAAAAAGGATGGAATATCAAATACAATGCAAATGCAAAAGAGTTACGCCTAAGACAATGTACATACTTTACACCAGACCACCATCTTTGGATGCAACTGATTAGAATATGTGTAGCTTATTTTGGAGGCACCAAGAATAACTGGACAGACTAATGTTGTTTTGCATGTAGTTGAAACACCTGGGTCAGATGTTATCACTTGACTGAATGGGTGTTATTGGTGGTTATCAGCGTCAAAGGGTCCTGCTACACCGACTAGTAGGTTCAGAAGGCCGTTATCAGCTCATGAAATGTTTCTTTATTGATATACAGTGATGGCAGAACTCAGTTGACATGACTTAGGATAAAGAGTGACAGTCTGCATACATAGGTGGTCAGGGTGGTGGATGGGTCAAACACACACAGGACTTTTAGCCAGGAGACTGGGATTTGTGTCCCGTGTGAAACCAAAAGTCAACGCTGAGTTATTTTAACTACATGACATTTAACGCACCAGTGAGAAACACTTATTTTAAACCGAACAGTGATGTATTTTCTAAACATGACCACAGTACCGGTGCCTAAACCTCATAGAAGTGATAGAAAAACCGAATCTGCAGGAAAGAATAGCATTAAAGAAAAGTTGAATCATCTTCAGGTAACAGCAGCTGCTCGGAGAAGTAAGGCTGAATTTATACTTCTGTTCAATTGATGTTGTACCTATGGTGTAGGCTGACATGCACCTCGCCAGTAATGTACCTACAAGTTGCATCAATGCAGACCTGTCTATTCCTGTAAGCTGAAACCATTTCCATCAGTGGAAACAAAGCTTTTATTTACTTTAATTTCACAGATGAGAAACAATAAATTGTGAAGACAATAAAGCCTCCACAAAAATAGCATTTTAAGTCTTGTGTGTGATTTATCCTGTCTTCATATGAGCAGAGGAAATCTCCACTGGTCGCTAGGCTAATTTATACAATAAAGGTGTGTGTGTGTGTGTGTGTGTGTGCTAGTTACTTTAGCATGTATCTGTTTGGAAAACATGTTTAGTATCAGACAGTTGTTTTGTCAGTGAACCTTGTGAGTTGTAATGGAGCCAATTTTTTTAACGTTACCTTTGTTAAATGTTGTTGTTGTCCCTGGCTTCATGAGTAGAGGAAAAGTCCGCTAGTTAGACTAACTTATACAATGTAAAATGCCATAGGCTTGTGCTAATAACATTAGCATGTTGTATTTGTGGGGAAAATGTGTCCGATAAAGACAAGTGTTTGTCTGTGAATGCGACGAGTTATAGTGAAGCTGATTTGTGTACTTATGTTTGAAATTGTCTCTATTAAGCCATGTTTAATGCAGGGTTGCCAACTCTCATGCATCTAGCGTGACTGTCACTCTTTCACCATCAATGTCACTGTTTAATGTCGCCCGTTTAAGAAATGTCATGCCGGATGTCCACTGGATCCATCGTGTGTCCGATTCGGCAGTGGCGATGTGAAATACGATCCGAGTTTTCATGGGTGTTTTAATTTGAAAATTGGATACTCCCGTCTTTTCTGCGCCTGACTTCCTGTTTGACTCATTTTGTCTGTGCAATTTTTTTTTGGTCCAGCCCATTGTGTGGCTTGACCGGACCGCATACTATTCTCAGAAAGTAAGCGTAGGTCTCGTGGGGCTACCCTGAACTTCATGCTACTTCATCCTTCACCTAGTCTCCTACACTGGTTGCCTATTGGCTTACAAAGTAAATAGCGTGTAAGTCGCCTGTCGTCGATACATTGCTGGTCGGAATTGTACCAAGGTAAGCAAATTGCAGACGAATTTACATTCAATTTACACTTATGATGAAAAAAACTTTTTGGTAGATGAGTCTGCTGAACTTTAAGAAAAAAACGAGGCAAGAAGAGGAGAGTAGTTCTAATAGGCATCCTACTACACAAGAACATGATGAGGTAGGCTAATGTAATGCACTTGTCTATTTATTATCTTTTTCCGTATGAAATTGCATGAAAATAGGATTTTGCCGTGTGAATTTTCGAATTTTTCTTGGGAAAGAACCCCCACGAACCCCCTTGAAATCTTTCTGTTTGTCACACCAGGACATATTTTTTAAGCAGATGATCAATACTACCATCAAATTGATGAAATTGACCTTGATCAGTGCCATAAAACAAATAGAGCGTCTATGAACGTATGTGGGGCTTAGGCCTATGGATATGAATCTGTAAACGTACACTCATTTCTTCTGTTTGCCCCATGTGCATATTAACTCTTAAGGTAAAAAAAAAAAGTGCCGCCGGGTCCACCTATGTTTATGACCACGCACGCACAACCAGATATGACATCACAAGGTAAAATCTCACTCTGGCTCTCTGACCAAACATTGTTTTAATGTGTGTTTTGAATCAACTAAACTTTACAGCACTTCACAGAAACCTTTGCCGCTGACTAGTGTTTTGGAGGAGTAACTGCAGTGTGACACAGACACACCATCGCAAGTATGAATGCTCACAACAGCGTAGGCCACGTGCGTAGGGCCTGCTGAACCAGTATAAATCCGACTATCTATCCATCAAGGTCTATCAAGTGACTAAAGGTAAATGGGGTGAGACCATATTGTCTTGAGCTGGATCATGAAGACCAACATTTTTAGGCTACTCATGGGGTAAACAGAACAAACCCTCAAATACTCCACATGCACAGTCTCCACATTGTCTTCGAGACAGTGTCCATGAAGTTGAAGGTGTAAATATGAAGACTGACTGGCTCACTGCTGTGCCACTGAACCTGAAGGGACAGTAAAAGGAACTGCTGAGCTGCTGTTGATGCAACTTCACTGTAAACTGTTGCAACTGAACTTTCTCCTCACTGCCTCACTGCCCAAAAGGTGAAAATACAGTATGAATAAGTCAAAGAATTTTCTAGAACAGGTTTGACATACTGCATTTTTCGCATTCATCAGAGAGCTGTTTGACCAAGAATTATTGAAGAAAATGTGGCAACGGGACACAGCCACGACAAGACAGAGGAACAAGGCGCACAGAATCAGACTCACAGAATCATAACTCAGATACCTGAGCACAGCCTCACTCCAAATCAGTCCATATCCAATGTCGGGCAGTGAACCAGCAAAAAAAAGGCGTCCTTTAACGTCGGCATGATATGCTGTTATAGTTTAACGGCATCAGGGGGAAACACGGCAGGATAAGGACGAAAGTGGTGGTGGATGGGTCCAACAAACCCCGACTGTTACCCGAGAGAGCAGTGTTCGCTACCTGTAAGATTCTAAAGCCACACCCTGTTCCTTTTTCGGAAACTTAACCACTTCCTTTTGTTGCCTAAACCCAACCTTGTGTGTGTGTTGTTGAAGGAAAAAAAAAAAGTCAATTCGCAGTGTTGTACCGACGTAGTGATGGAAGGAGGTGAATATGTTAAGATGTTTTCAGACTCTGTTTCCCAACCTGGGGATCTAAATTTGCAAGATAAATCTGAGGGATGGCGAGGTGGTTAAAGTTAGGAAAGAGTCCCTATGGCCTCTAAAAATACTGAAATGAAATAATCTGTGAAGGGAATATTACTCTTTGGACAAACTGCTACAGCTTGTAGACATCACGATTAGAAATTGTTTGGCTATAAAGGATCACAAGCCAAAAAGACTGGGAACCAATGTCCTTGAATACAACTGGCAGTAATATGTGTAGCTTGTGTTAGAGGCAGAAATAATTATCACTAGGACAGGTCAGAGCATTCACACCGCATCTGTTCTACGCGCTGCTCGAGTCGCCCTGCTTTCACAAGCAAGCTCGAAAATAGAAGAGACACCGATTTTTTTGCGCGAGCAAATGGTTGCTGTATTTAACAAAAAAATCGACGTCCGCGGTGGTCAAGAGGTCATAACACACGCAAATTTGTGTTTTGACGGGACAGCAGCGGGCTGTGCAACATGTCTGTTCGGTTTTGGTGTGAATACACGTGTGCTGCCACTACGCTTGTGGACTGCTTCGCAACCGCTTTGCAAATGCATCACTTGTGGTATAAATGAGGCCAAAGGCTGCTTTCAGACCTAGAGTTGTCTTGCTTTGGTCTGAATCAGGGATTAGTTTTGTTACGAAGTTGTATAATTGCCTAGAGTCGGTTCGTGTTCACACAGCAGCATTTACCAGCGGACCAGATCAAATGCCTTGTGTGAGAAAGCTGCTGTTGATTGGTCAGAATTTCCATGCGGGAAAAATCCAGGAAGTAAACCAAACATTGAAGAAGAGTTAACATGCAAGATAAATGTGACACTTTCTAATGTCACAATGGAGGGACAACTAAATTAAGGCAGTACAGGAGGAGGTGCACATTAATAATCCTCCAGGACTGTAACATGCTCATGTTTAACCCAAACTATGTGTCACGTGGCTGCAGCTGGTTCAGATCGAGTTGCACTTCTGCATTTTTTTGCGTGAACTCAAGACCCTTAGCGTTTTAAGGGTCAAGCACACTTCCCTATTCACAAGAACACACGCATCACTTTATCCAGTAGCAGTCACAGACATGTATGGTAAAAGGTAGGCTATGCTATTTTTATTGTTTGCTTTGGGTTAAAATGATTGGTTGTGATCAAATGTTTACAAGACCAGAGGAGGTTTAAAAGGGGAGCTTTCTAAACGTCTGTCAGAGGCATCCACATCAGATGATACTGATTTCCTCCAGACGAACACAGCAACATTTACAGTACAGAGGCCGGCTGATCAGAGCAGGTGAGAAAACGCATTGCTAACAAAAAGTGGTGGTGGTGGCAGTAGCAACTCCTGTTTATTAAGCATGAGGCACTCAGTCTCTGTTGTGTATCACTCATATCTGTCCCTCCAAAACAAGGGCAGGCAGGAACCAATTAGCTCATAACCAAGGGAACACAATGCTGAATCTAGTACTTCCGAAATATAAATAATGCACCCATTAATAAATAACACAGTAACTTGACTACTTAAAAATAACCTCAAAACATAATGTGTGCAGTAATTATGGTCACGCTTTTATGTTGTTCCACTTCAGACAAGATGAACATCAGTCTGCTGATCGCCGTCATGCTCACTCTTTCCCTTGCTCATGGGAACAATCAGCCTTGTCTGTGGAACCCTGACAACAATGCGTACAGCAAATTTGTTTGGAGACACATCATCCAAGAATCCTTTGACAGATCATCATGGGTTGACTGGCAAAAGTGAGTTAAACATTGAGTCAATAAGCTGACTGTAAAATGGCCACTAATTATATCTACATACTAATGTACATTACAGTCACGCATACTTTAACAGGATTTTTAAAATTCTGTGTCTACTGTGTGTTTTATCACAGCCATTTACTTTGCAGTAAAAACACTGATCTCATTATACAGCTACATATGGAAGTACGGACTCAGCAACAGACCCAGGCAGTCCTTCATCGAGGGCAGGGATGTGGGAAGTGTCGCGTACATCTGCAATGGCGGTGGCTACCCCATTTTGCCTCCTCAACCAGGTAACCTATGCATGAGCTCCTTTGGCTTGCTGGTGTATGATCTCACAGTCGACAACAACGGCAGAGTTACAAGTCTCATGCAAAACGTAAAATATGTGATTGTGGCTTGTGATGTGGTTGTGAATCAGTGCCTTCCTGTCCATTTTGAGAGGTACTTCCACCAAATGCCAGACTGGAGCGCAAGACCCTGCATGCCTGCATGAGACACTGCTTTTTTTTTGTTGTTGTTGTTTACGGTTAACTGATTTGTTTCCTGAAACTTAATTGTCACCTAACCTAAGTTTAGAGTTCAGTTGTGTATATAAAACTGTTTGGTGCCCTTTTTCCTGATGAGGTCAATTCATACTATTGTCTACTATGTTGGGTTTTGGTCTCCACACCTCATGACTAACTTTCGCTATTTTATGTCAAGATGACGTTGGCATGAGACTTTTGGAAGATTTGCGTTACTTAACGACACACCTTGAAACCAACCAAACATCAACGCCATCTGTCCTCAGTATTCTACATGAAATTGTCCTGACATTAAATTTTGGTCACCTGACGTCACAAACTAAATTCAATCAAATATCAACGTCTAACAACGTCAGACAGTCAGTGTCCAGCTGAGGTTGGTGTAAATGCCCTTCATTTTGTCAAAATAAAAGTCCTCTGCCACTTTAATGTTTTAGTGGCAAATACACATGGTTTCAATATTAATGGACACATGTCACCTGTCAAAATCTGCACCTATGTTAAAATGTATGGAATCCTTTTTCATGATGAGGTCAATTATATCACTCTGTATAATCCTCTTATTGTGAAACTAATGTTGTTGCTCTACATATGTATCTGTTCATCTATCCATCTATCCATATAATCAAATAAATGGCTTACAGCTGCATCAATCGATCATCTGTCCACTCATTGTTGTTGGTTTTATTGCATATTTATGTATGACAGATATTCGACAAAACTGGCCTGGCTTGGGTTCCTTAATGTTCTGACAAAGCAAAAGAGAGAAGATGCCAGACCACAGCTTGATACTGAACAGTTTGGGGTGGTATTTGGACGCCAGCAGCAACTGCAGCTAATAATGTTAGCATGTTGTATTTGTTTGGAAAACGTGTTTAGTATAAGACGATTGTTTTGTCGGTGAACCGTGTGAGTTTTAATGGAGCCAAATTTTGTACCGTTACCTTTGTTAAATGTTGCTGTTGTCCCTGGCTTCATACGAGTAGAGAAAAAGTCCACTAGCTGCTAGGCTAATTTATACAATGTAAAATGCCACAGGCTTGTGCTAAAAACATTAGCATGTTGTGTTTGTGGAGAAAATGTGTCCAGATAACAACAAGTGTTTGTCTGTGAATGCTGCGAGTTATAGTGAAGCTGACTTGTGTACTTGTGTTTGAAATTGTCGCTATTTTAATGTGTGTTTGTGTGTTTTGAAGCCAACGTATAAAGAATAAAGCAGTCCATTGAATAAAGTTGAATAATGCCAGGAAAGCATGACTTTGATTCACAGGTATGAAATGATAGAAAATGAATCAAGAAACTGTCACAGCTTTCTTAAGTTGTGTTTTTTATTTAATTTATTCATGTTGTTTCATGTTTTACTTTCAAACTAACATCTCCTCTCATCTCAGATCACTTAACTTCCTGCCCCTGTGTTTTCCCTCCCTTTCTCATTTGAATTCAAATGAATCCAAATTATAAAGCACTACTATATTTTCACTTGCTGGTTCAAAAAAGAGCCTTTTAACTCAACATTTCCTCTGTACGTGCTACTTATTTTACACCGGAACATATAGTGCAGAGATGACCCAAATAATCCACTGCAAGCAGTTACATTTATTAAACAATTGCACAAACATACTTCTTGCTGAGCTCACTTCGAACACCTGAAACGAGTGCAATGAAATATATACCTATCAATATTAATATGTTTCTAGTCACATTCATTTTCACCCTGTAGATTGAACAAGAGATCCAAATATCTTTCATAGTCAGTGGCTGTTTCCCTGATAAATCTGAGTGGTTATAGTTATGGTACATTTTCGGGAATTCTAGAAAGGAAACGGGAGCAAAACTCAGTGAACCCTTGCCTCATTTTATGGCTTGAGATTGTTATATTGCCCTTGAACAATAAACAAGCATAAAAAAGGTTGTGCACTATCAGCCTGGTGTCCTGTCCAGGCATACCACCACTCTCCCTCAGTGGCAGCTGGGACCAGCTCCATTAACCCTGCGACACTCCAAAAGATGAGAGTCTATCAATGATAGAGGACTTTAAATCACCTGCATGAAATGTGCAAAAAAAAATAAACTTGCCTTGCCCATAAAACAGAAGTGAAGTAGATTTCCTGCACCTCTTCCCTGCGCTTGCTTGGCACAGCAGATGGTGCTGTTTACCGCCAGGGAAGTGACTCCAAAGAGAAATGGGGTCAATTTAGAGTCAGAGTCACCAATTAAGCAGCATTTCTTTGGACTGTGGGAGGAAACCAGAGCACCTGGAGAAAACCCACGCTGACATGGGGAGAACGTGCAAACTCTGCACAGAGGGGCTCCCCCGCCCTAGGGCTCATTTCATTGCTATACATGAATGTATAGCAAGGATAGCAAACCTGTACACCATTTTGCATTCTCAATTTTTAGTTGAAACGGTCCAGTGTTTAAGATTTGGAGGATTTAGTGGCATCCAGCTGTGAAGATTGCAGATTGCAACCATTGTCTGTTGTGTTCATTATCCACAGAGGTCTCTTCCTCTCCAAAACAAAAAGTCCAGGTGATTTAAACCAGAAAAAAAAATGAATAAAGCAGTTTTGTGTAACAAATCAGTGATTTTCAAAGCTGCTGGATGCAGATTTGCTTCAAAAGCAGGATTAATACTTGTGCGGCAGAACCTATGCCATAGCCTACTCACCCATTGTGAGCATTTATACCTGTGAGGTGGTGTGTCTGTGTCACTCTGCAGTTACACCTCTAAAACACTAGCCGGCAGCAGAGGTATCTGTGAAGTGCTGTAAATTTTAGCTGACTCAAAACACATTAAACACACATTAAACCTAATACAGACAATTTCAAACACAAGTACACAAATCAGCTTCACTATAACTCGCAGCATTCACAGACAAACACTTGTTGTTATCTGGACACATTTTCCCCACAAATGCAGTAAATAGGACATTCCCATTCATACATTAATTAAGAAGTTTTTATTTTTCAGTTTTATTTTATGTGCTATATATTTCTTAATTTACAAGATTGCTGGCAGCTTGAAAAATGAAGTCAAAATGTTTAGAAAACAAGAAAATGCATTTCCTTGTCTAAAAAAAACAAGGAATGATAAAGTTCCACATTGCAGTAAAGCTGAAATACTACACTGTGGAAAATCTACTGTCACAAGTAAAAGCCCTGCATTAAAAATATTACTGCAGTAAAATTAATTATTATAATCAGGAACATAGCCTTAAAGGATTAAAAGTCAAAGCTCTCAATGCAGAAAAGTGTCCCCCCGTCATTATATATCATGTCATTAGATTATTCTAATCATGTGGATGTTAAAGGGGAAGTTCCATTTTTTACAACCTGGACCTTATTTCTGGCATTAAATACGGTTGTTTACTCACCCAGATAAGTTTGGAGTCATTCGGAAGATATTTAGATCCATGAGAGCCGCATACATCCATATAGTGGGAATGATCGGGGCACCAACAATGAGGCTCTACATAACACATCTGACGTGAAACTCGTTCATTTCACCAATATGTTTTTATGAATCGCTAGAGTTGCTTGTCATCATCATCTGGGTCATTTATACTGACCTACTAACCTCTGACCTGGATGATAAAGCAAGAAATAAAAATGAAGATTGTGTTAATCAATTTTATAGATATACAGAAAGTAGTTATATTAGTTACGTTCATGTATTTACAGATGGTTCAAAGAATTCATCAGCAGGCAGCACTGGGGCTGCTGTTGCAGTTCCTAGTAGAAGAGTAAAAATGGGTAAAAGAATGTCAAATTATTTAAGTGTGTATACAGTTGAACTGTTTGCCATTGTGATGGCACTAGAGTGGATAGAGCAAGCCAGACCAAACCATGTGCTTATATGTAATGACTCAGCATCTGCTTTGTGGAGTTTAAAGCGAGGTACTTCCACAAATCGACAAGATATATTGTATGAAATATTGAAAATGCACTCAAGAATAATAAGACAAGGTATAGTAGTTAAATTTATTTGGGTTCCAGCACATATGGGCATTGTGGGTAATGAGAAAGTTGATCTTATAGCCAAGCAAGCAGTTAAAAAAGAAAATATAGATATTATGATCAAGTTATCAAAATTTGAAGGAAAGAGCATAGTATGGAAGAAAAGAAATGAAAAATGGCAGCAGCACTGGGAGCAGGAGGTGAGAGGGAGACATCTATATGCACTACAGAAGAAAGTGGGCACTGGGAGAAGCAGGGGAGGAACCAGGAGAGAGGAGACAGTGATGGCAAGGATGACAACTGGACATAGTAACTTGAATGGGACACTTCACATTATCGGGAAACATGTAAATGGATTATGTGACTGTTGTCAGACACCAGAAACAGTGGAACATGTGGATACCAACTGCAACAAAGCTGCACGTCTGAATATTTGTCAGATTTTGAGGTTGTAGACGATGACTTTGAATATGATGGACGTCCTTACCAGTTTGAGCCAGAGTATACGGATGAGGAGCTCTTTGAAAGGAGGATGCGGAGGCAGAGAGAGGAACAGCTGGTCAGAGAACAACCAAACGCTGCACGTCCGTGAATAGATGCTAACTGGTGGTGTTCTTGTGGACAGTGTTCCACTGTGCCAACAGTCCAGGGCGTCCGGGGGCCTTTATAAATTGATGATAATGACCGGTTTTCTGTGTGTGTGTGTGTGTGTGTGTGTGTGTGTGTGTGTGTGTGTGTGTGTGTGTGTGTAATCCCAGAGAGGCTGTCTTATCGGTGGATCTCCAATACTCACACCGAGGAAACAGCAGACACCGGCGGCGCAGCATTATTCTAAGCTTCCAAGCAGTAGGCGGCACCAGGATTTTGATTGTGGGTGGGCCTCCAGAAAACTGGATGGGCCAGTTAAAATAAGCAAAAAGCGGGTTCCCTTTTATCTCCGTTTCAGCGCTTTTCTGCGGCATTGAGGACAGCGACGCCGGTGCACCGGTGTGGCTCCCTTGTGTCGCTGTCCTCAGTTCAGCGCTGAAGTAAACAATGACATACACCTATAACACATAAAACGCTAGCATAAGTTATCTGTCTACTTATATTATTTTTTACTCCAGAAAATGTTCAGACAGACACTAACGTTAACTTTACTTGCCTTGCTGGTGTGGGGGGTTAGTTATGGGAGGAGGAGGACGAGGAGGACTTGATGGAGAGAGGGCGGTTTAGGTGGACGGTAAAGCAGCACTCATAACGTTACTTGAAATGGACGCAGGAGTTTCCTGCTCCTTGCAGCGTTTCTTAGTAAATTTAAATGTAAATAAGCTGCTTTGCTTCGCCATGTTGACTTTTCATCTTAGCTAGCTACTTCCTCTCTCCTGTGTTTACTGCTAAATTTCACTGCTTGCGCGGAACTAACTCATTCATTTCATTGGATCACATGCTGGTGACGATGCAGCCTGTTGGCAGGCCTAAGGGGCCACACACGTGGGGTAAGAAGCCATTGATTGTTTTCCTCAGACTGCTTATTTCATGAATAGCTAAAATGAAAACTAAGTCTCAAAATGGGTGGGCCCAGGCCAATACTAGAGCCGTGGCTGCTTCCAAGATGCAAAAGCTCAAGTGCAGTTTCACAGATGAACTGCAGAAAAAAATCCCAACTTACTGTCCCGACCCGGTCAGGATATATGGGAGGATGAGTGCACTGTGTGCAAAGCTGGCACCTATAATTCTGTGTCTAAAGATGCCAGGAAGCTCAAAGTTGGATTTTCTAACACAGAAGAGGTATTATTTAGAACATTATTTCATATTATTTATTTATTTGTCCAGTAAGACTTGAAAAGATAGCTATTATTTTACAAGTTGATTTTTCCAATACAGAAGAGACATTATTTCTATCATTATTTCATTCCAGAGATTTTACATTTATTTTACATTTATATTTATTTTTGTACAATAGAAACTTGTGAAAAATAAATATTATTTTAGGCATAATAAAACCAAGTTGAGTAACCTCTGAGAAGCCTATCTAAACTTCTGTCTTTGACAGATATTATTGTAATATAACTGAATTTTCTATCCATACATATTGTTGGGATTCACAGGACCACAGATGATTTATCATTTGGTAAAATCATCACAATTTAAAGGCTTTTTCCTCTGCATGCTTTATTTATTATTCAGAACAGCTTTTTAAAATTTTGTATTAAGTTGATTTAAATGACTCGTTTTTAAATACCCTAATCTGAAGCTTAAATCTGCTAAATGCCAACTAATTGAACTAAGTGTGTCATATGTATAACCTCTTGTCATGTTTAACTGACGTGTTTCAAAGGCATCTGTGTATTGTGAACCTAACAGAGCACAATACCAATTAATGTAATTTCTGATAATGACAAGCAACTTTTATGTGAAATATCTCATTTACACAAGCACTACGAGCGGTCAGAAGCAGGTGTAGGTTCTGTTAGTACCTTCGAAAAGATCGGAGCCACTAACATTGTGATGAATGCTGAAATACACTTACATTTCCATCTGCGAACAGTTTACACACCCATTCGTTCTGCTCATGTTTCATGAATGAGACCCTATGGGTACTGGTCTCCATAGCTATTCTACTTCAAGATGACGTTAGCGTACGTTGTTTGGAAAACGTTGGATTTGGTTATGTAATAAAACAATATAAAACCAACAAAAACTAAATATGCCAATTCACTGGTGTTACAATATGTTTGATGATACAAAGTGAGGATACATGAATAGAACTTTTTACCTGTATTAATCATGGGTTTGTTGAAAATAAAAGAATAAAAATGTTTGAATTTGTGTTTGTTGAGACACAACTTTTTCCCCCTTCAGCTAGAGACGCTGTCTGTTGCCCTACGTCCTGCATTTTCTTGGAACTTCCCACCTTGTTTCTAGCCATCTGTCCACCAGTTGCTCTCAAAGTTTCCCACCCATGTCAATCATTCAACCCCAGCCCTGTTTCACACCTGTCACCTGCCAAGATAAAAGAAGAGGATTCATCTTTGTGTACACTTAGCCACATACTGCATATGCATTTCATCCAGATCACTACTCTGATGCAGTCTGTCTTTGTTTTCAGGGTGAGCTCCACTGCAGCCCTGAGGGTTAGGTAAACTAGAATCTGTCAGGCTGACATGATGGGACAGTGAAAGTTGAAGCCGCCATACTGTTGACACATCACTGTAACATTTTTGCATCACTCCAGACTGAGCTCACTACCCACATAGCAGATTTTCAAACTCAGGATGAAAATGCACTTTTTAAACTTCCTCAATGTTGTTGTACAGTGTTTGTGGATAGAAAATGTCAATGAAAACAACTGGAGGCCAACATTACTGTCATTGAAGCCCCATTTACACCAAGCAGTATGATACAGTACAGCTCAGCGCCGTACACTTTTCTTCCATTTCCGCTGTGAAAAGTTGTAGATGGTACCAATGGTACGATTTTTAAGGTTGAACGTTAACTTGTAATGTCACTCAATGCATGAGTTGATGACGTGAATCAATCAACACACCTTGAATTCAATATGACAACTTTGACATTACTTTAGTTTTTGACACACTTTTAGTAATGATTTATATATATATAATTTTCGACAGTGTTACGTGAGCAGTATATATCCCAATTCTCACCCAAAGGAAAAAAAGCGTTGTGGAGCATTGTTCCTGTGGGCTCCAGCAACACTAAACCCCTGAGCTTGCCTGAGAAGGACTTAATACACAATCCCACTATTCTTAAATATCTCATGGAGAGAGACTCTCACTGCAGCCTAAACTATTCTATGAAACATATTCACCTCCTTCCACCTTAACTTTGGGTGCTTCAAACATGTCATATTGTGTTTGTGCAGTTCATCAAACAGAAACATGTTTGGAGCCTCAGTGAATAAAGGATTGTTAAATTCAGCATTATAGCCCTTAACATTGGGTGCGGTTACATGATGGCTTCTCATTTGAAATTAAATAAATCTGAATGAAATCATTTGAAATTAAAGTTTTTCCAGGTAGCCATTTATTTTGAGAGTGCTTGCTTGTTTTCTACGTGACATACTGTACTCTTACATTTTTGGTTTGTGAGGCAACAGTGGAGGAAGTTTAAAAAGTGCATTTTCACTCCTCAGTTGCAACAGTTTGCAGTGATGCAACAGTTTTACAGTGAAGTTGCATCAACAGCAGCTCAGCAGTTCCTTTTACTGTCCCTTCAGGTTCAGTGGCACAGCAGTGAGGCAGTCACTCCTAATATTTACACCTTTAACTTCATGGACACTGTTTGTATCGAGGACATTGTGGAGAAAATGAGCATGTGGAGTATTTGAGGGTTCGTTCTATTTACCCCATGAGTAGCCTAAAAATGTCGGTCTTCATGATCCAGCTCAAGACAATATGGCCTCACCACATTTACCTTTAGTCACTTGATAGATCTTGGTAGAGAGGCATCTTGAGATTCAGTCTCAAAAAAGTCGTACTTGCACCAAAGACACATTGAAGACAGATGGATAGGAGGTGGTCTGAGATGCATTCTAGCCAGATGCTGAAAGAAAAACATGCGGGCACCGAGTCATGGCACCCATTTCGAATGTTACCACTGCATGTTGACTATGACTCTTCCCCAGAAGTGTCATCCAACATGTTGCATACGTGTCATTTATCACCTGGCCGGCCGGCCTTTTGTTCTGAAGATGTCGGCGTGCAGCGTCGTTCTGTGGACGATAAGGTTCAGACTGATAAAGGAGAAAATACAGTGAGTGCTGGACGGAGCAGTGAGTGACAACCTCGCCCACATTTAAGAGTACTGCTTGCGGTGGAAAGGCCAGGGTCTAGGTCCCATGTCTGAAGGGTTACTTTCGGTCCAAAGGTACTGAAAGTGTTTGGTGGAAACGGGGCTTATAGTGCTTGGTCTAAACTGAATGGTGCAGTTGAATTTAGGGTGTGTTCATTTCCACTTATGCTAATTAAACGCTGCAGAATCTGGGCACAAAGCAGCAAAGTGGTTGTATTTAGTCCCTTAATTAACTATAGGTGTGTTGTGGGTGTAACATGAATTCAATTCAACTGAGAACTGAGTGGTTTCCTGCCGAGAGTAATGCGGTAAGAGCAGTAATATCACTGCAGCAAATATTGTTGGGCATTTAAGCAAGAAAACTAAAAACTGTAGTTATATGGTTCTGTTTCCTGTCACTTTAAGTTTTAGCCTCTGAAATTATCAGTGACGTGAATCAGTGTTTCTTTCATAGCGTCTCTCCTAATGGGGAGTCAGAGAGCCGCTTTGCAGCTCTGCTGTGCTCTCTGCTATGTTTACATTTCAGAGAATGTAATATTTTTCACATGAATGATGTATTATATTACCCATCTGCAACCGATCCATACTTCCTTAAATATGTAACACGCAGAGCGTTACACTGGATTCACACTGGACGTGGAAGTGCCTGATTTGTTGTCACGCAACAAAGCAACAGTCACCTGTCCGTTTCTCTGCGGCAGTCAGTAAGAGAATCTGCTCTATTAAATCACATGAAGAGCTCTGTCTCCATCTGATTATGTGTGTGGGAGTGTGGCTCTGCTAGTCTCTCACTATTGCTACAGATGACGAGCCAGCCAAGGTGCTCAGCACCACGCTTTGTCCAGTATGATCAGTCCAATTTTGCTGGGTGTAAGGATGTTTTTGTTTTAATGACTGGGTGGATTTCAGGTCACGTGCAGTCTTTTGCATGGACTCAAGACCCTCAGCATTTTCTTGCATTACCTGTGACCAACATTAAGCCATCCAGACATCCCAGTCTTACATGAGGGTTTCCTCCAAGGAAAGTGGACTTCCTTATTCACAGGAACACACGAAACATTTGGTTTATGTTGACACAAACAAACACATACCATAGCTACACACATATGGTGAAAGGTACATTTGCGTTATTTAATGTGGCCATGGTTTGTTTGTTTTTTGTTGCTTTGGGTTAAAATGATTGGTTGTGATCAGATGGTCATTGAGACGAGAGAGAGTTTAAAAGGGACGATTTCTGGACGTTTGTCAGAGGCATCAACATCAGCTGATACTGATTTCTTCCAGACTAACACAGCAACATTTACAGTACAGAGGCCGGCTGATCAGAGCAGGTGAGAAAACTCATTGCTAACAAAAAATGTTTTATAATCATTATTACTGTTATGTAGTAGTAGTAGTAGTAGTAGTTACTATTATTTTATTACCATTATTATTATTATTTTCTACTTCTTCTCATCATTATTATTTTTATTTATTTTTTTAATTTAGATTTAACACAGCTTAAAATGAAAGTTAAAAACAAACAAACAAACAAACAAAAATAGAGTGATTATGCACAGGGCCCAGAAGTTGCTGCTACGCCCCTGGTGGAAACAATACAGATGAAAATATGTATGTGAGGCAAATAAAATAGTTCAATAACTTATTAAATAAAATGACTTTAAAACTACATAGCTTTGTTTTCTTCTTTTTTTTAAAAAAAAAAATACAGCCTTTCTTAAAAACGTGTGAGATGATGCTGAAATCTGAAGTTGCATCGCATGAAACCAAAAATATTAAAATACCATCATCTTAAAAAAAGAAGTTTAGTCAGTGTTGACACTGATTAATGGTTGGTGTTAAGTTTAGATGCTGCATGTATGACTTTGGTGTATTAATGCTACTGAACATCAAATTAACTTGTTCCAAAACGCTCATTGTCTCTTCCACTTTAGACAAGATGAAAGTCGTTCTGCTGTTCGCCCTGGTGTTCACCCTTTCCGTTGTTCATGGATGCATCAGACCATGTCAGCGGAGAGTTGACGACAATGCGTACAACAGATTTGCTCGGAGCCACATTGTTCAGGGCTGCTTCAACAGACGATCACGCTGTGCCTGGGGACAGTGAGTTAAACATTAAGTCAATAAGTTGATTGTAAAATGGTCGCTAATTATATCTACATACTAATGTACATTACAGTCACACAAGCTTTAACTGCATTTTTAAATCAGCATTTCTGTGTTTACTGTGTGTAGCCATTTACTTTGCAGTAAAATATTGATCTCATTATACAGGTACCTAAGGAGGTCTGGACTCTGCAACAGGGGTAGGCAGACCTTCATCGAGAGCAGGGATCAGGCACGACTTAGGCAGACCTGTAATGGCTATGGCCGCCGCGTTTCCAATGGTAATGACCTATGTACGAGTTCCTCAACATTCGTGATGTATGAGCTCAGCGTCGGCTGCAGATGCAAAGTTAGACGTGTCAAGAAAGTAAGGAGATTTGTGGTTGTGGCTTGTGATTTGGTTCGAGGCTGTTGCCTTCCCACCCGTTTTGCAAGGGCTACATGCATCAAGCCAAACTCATGGGCTCAACCCTGCAAATAAAACCGGCATGCTGCTTAGCAAAGTTTTAGATGGGTTAGAGATTAAATCTCACTTGCCACACTTAGCATTGCTGTGAAATCTAAAACTTTTGTCAAGTTTAGCTAATTGCAGCCTTCTTTGCTTACATTAAAAAAATGAATTAACATGATTTTGTTCATAAAATTCTGATATATAGTTGAACCTAATTTAGGCACATGACAAAGATATGACATCAGGAAGACGTTGGACACTTTCGTTGCATAGATGTTCAATATTGGTTGGAATGAATAACTGAAATGTCTTGCGACTTTAGAATTTCACGTTGTGTGGACATTAACATTATGGCCTCATGACTAAATTTCGTTATTCTACGTCAAGATGACGTTAGCATGAGACTTTTAGAAGACGTTGGATTTTGGTTACTTAACAACCTGAAAACCAAACCACCAAAATAGGGTCATCTGTCCTCAGAATTCTACGTGAAATTGTCCTGACATTATATTTTCACCTGACGTCACAACCTAAATTCAACCAAATATCAACATCTAACAACATCAGTGTCCAGCTGTGGTTGCTGTAAATCCCCTTCATTTTGTCAAAGTAAAAGTCCTCTGCCACGCTAATATTTTAGTGGCAAATGCACATGGTTTAAATATTAATGGACACATGTCACCTGTCAAAATCTACACCTGTGTTAAACTGTTTGGGATCCTTTTCCATGATGAGGTCAATTCATATTGTCACTCTGTTCTCTACATATATAAATGTATATCCATGCACTCTCGCCATAACAGGATCTGTTGTGAAGCTGTATTAAAATCCTGTTTTGCTTTTATTATCAAATAAATGGCTTACAGCTGCATCAATCAATCATCTTTTAGTGCATTGCTTTTGTTTATGGCATATTTATGTATGGTAGAGAAAATCAGATGCTTGCTGATGAACACTGAGTATCCAGCAGGTAAAGACTAAAATACCTGGAGTCTGAAAAGACAAAATAACTTAAATAAATAACTTTAAATAACTTTTCCTGATTGTGTTGAAGAATAACAACTCACACTAAAACTGGCTCTGTTTGGGTTGTTGAACGTTCAGACAATGCAAAAGAGTTACACCTAAGACAATGTACATACTTTACACCGGACCACCATCTTTGGATACAACTTATTAGAATATGTGTAGCTTATTTTGGAGGCACCAAGAATAACTGGACAGACTAATGTTGTTTTGCATGTAGTTGAAACACCTGGGTCAGATGTTATCACTTGACTGAGTGGGTGTTATTGGTGGTTATCAGCGTCAAAGGGTCCTGCTACACCGACTAGTAGGTTCAGAAGGCCGTTATCAGCTCATGAAATGTTTGTCTTTATTGATATACAGTGATGGCAGAACTCAGTTGACATGACTTAGGATAAAGAGTGACAGTCTGCATACATAGGTGGTCAGGGTGGTGGATGGGTCAAACACACACAGGACTTTAAGCCAGGAGACTGGGATTTGTGTCCCGTCTACGCTGAGTTATTTTAACTACATGACATTTGACGCATCAGTAAGAAACACTATTTTAAACTGAACAGTGATGTATTTTCTAAACATGACCACAGCATCGGTGCCTAAACCTCATAGAGTTGATAGAAAAAACGAATCTGCTCAAAATGCCAAAACGGGTTGATAACCGCATCCTGAACCTACTAGTAGGGGTTAGCCAGACCCTCTGTATCTATGACACTGATCACCTACAATAATGCCGATTTAATTCAGTGACAACATTCCAGATGGTTGCAATGCCTGAGGTCTCCCACAATGACTTAGACCAACAAACAGGAAAGAATAGCATTAAAGAAAAGTTGAATCATCTTCAGGTAACAGCAGCTGCTCGGAGAAGTAAGGCGGAATTTATACTTCTGTTGAATCGATGTTGTACCTATGTGTAGCCTGACATGCACCTCCCCAGTAATGTACCTACAAGTTGCATCAATGCAGACCTGTCTATTCCTGTAAGCTGAAACCATTTCCCTCAGTGGAAACAAAGCTTTTATTTACTTTAATTTCACAGATGAGAAACAATAAATTGTGAAGACAATAAAGCCTCCACAAAAATAGCATTTTAAGTCTTGTGTGTGATTTATCCTGTCTTCATATGAGCAAAGGAAATCTCCACTGGTCGCTAGGCTAATTTATACAATAAAGACCTGTGTGTGTGTGTGTGTGTGTGTGTGTGTGTGTGTGTGTGTGTGTGTGTGTGTGTGTGTGTGTGTGTGTGTTGTGCGAGCTGTCAAATGAAATTGCCCTTTAGGGGATTAATAAAGTTGTCTTGAGTCTTGAGACTAAACACCAGCAGTCTGTAAACACCTCCGACCAAACAATAATTTGGGGGCAGTAGTATCGTCTTTTCTTTCATTATATCAACCAAACTGAGATATACATAGATACAGAGATATACATTGATTCTCACATTTGAGTGACCAAGAATCCACTGAATGTTGTGTGGTAGTTGGATCCCCAAACATTTCGTGAACAGTGAGGGTGGGGGATCAGTGATTGAACATTTTTATTTGTGGCATTCCCTCTATCAAATGAAGCCACTAATGAGCTGTACACACAGTAACAGTCTGATGTGAATGAAAGGAGACATAATCCAGTTTAAATGTTTACGAAAAAGTTTAAATTACACTGAGTCACACGCTCAGCTATACTGCATGAAGTCAATCAGTGAATTAAAGGGAGAATCATTGTCAACATACAATATACATGCACATTTGTCTTTGTACATGTTCACACATTACCTATGTTTTATACAGTGTATGGAAATGAATTTTTCATGATATTTAAATTACCTTCTGTTAACACTGTGTGACTCTAACACCTTTAAACAACCTGGCTATTCAAAGTGCTTTATTTAAAGGATAACTTCAGTATTTTTCAACCTGGGCCCTATTTCCCCATGTGTATGTGTGCGTATGATTCATAGGTACAACTCGTTTTAAAATTGGTTCAGTATTGAGGGAGGTGCATGCAGACGGCAGCCGCGAAACGAGCTAAAATGGTAACGGGGGCAAATGCGTCCTATATAAGTTTGTTCATTAAAAGTGCTTTTTTTGGCTACTGACCAGTTCAGATCGCCAGTGTTATCTCTGTAAATAGCATATTAAGCGTTTCCCTTACCTCTGGGCTGTGTGACGTCATCTCGTCATACACACACATACACATGGGGAAATAGGGCCCAGGTTGAAAAATACCAAAGTTGTCCATCCCAAACAAATTTAATGTCAAGTTGTCACGACAAAGACAACTTCTGGTAATGTCACTTTGATTAATGTCAAGTTGTCATAATCAAGACAACCCAAACAATGTCAACTTGTCATTACAAAAACTGAATGACACTTAACGACAGCAGTCATAAACGTTTATGACATGTACATAATGTTCATGACAGGTTCATGACCATGTCATGTCATAGTTATGATAGTGTCATGTCACCCTTATGTAGATACCTTTAAGTAAAGTGTTAGCAAAGTTTCTATCTCAGTGTCAGTTCAGTGTTTTGTTCAAATCTGGGCCAACCACTATTCAGTCTAGATATGCTTCTACTGAACTTCATCTTCCTCCGGCACAATATTTATTTTCAGTGTTTGGCAGAAAACAACAAACTTCACCCAAGGTCAAGATCAGAATTCAACTTTATTATCTCCATGGTAACAATCAGCTATATCATAAAAACATAAACAACAAAAACATGGTGATCAAACTGACACAGTCCACACCAACAGAGACATAAGCAGATTAAACACCAGCAGTCTGTAAACACCTCTGGTCAAACAATAATTTCGGGGCAGTAATATCGTCTTTTCTTTCATGTTTTTCAACCAAACTGAGATATACATAGATACAGAGATATACAGAGATATACAGAGATATACAGAGATACAGAGATATACATTGATTCTCACATTTGAGTGACCAAGAATCCACTGAAGGTTGTCTGGTATTTGGATCCCCAAACATGTGAGTTTGCAGCCAAGACCACATACACCTGGTCTCCTCTCTGCAGCTGCAGGAGCGCTGCGTTTCCTCCATTATCAGCTCCATCAGCTCCTGTTCGGTGATCACTGGTTGCAATCATGAGATGATTGTTCTTGTAGAGCAGCAACTTTGCCTGTTGATATCCTCCAGCATGATAAAAGATGGTGAAGTAATAGACACCTGCAACAGGGGCAACAAAGATACCTGTGGAGACAACAGGGTGGTGGTCACACTTTTTTAAATTTTACACATGACAAGTCACATCATGAATCATCAGTAGTCATCAGCACTTCATTTTATTGCCTTCCAACCAAATAACCCAAAACTGAGTCTGTAATTTTTTTCCTCCTCAAATTGATTGTTTCAGTGTGGTCTTAAACATGTAGATCACATGACAGGAAGGCAGTATGTCTATTTTTCTTGATGTTTCAGCATAGCAGGTGGTACTTGATGCAGGTGACTGTGATAATTACCTCTGTGTGGACTGTAGGCATTACCGATGTTTGTTATCACTGTTCTGTAGATTAAAGTTTTGTCTGTGTTGAACGGTCCAATGTGACTTCCTCCTCCTGTTGCTGCACTGAATATCACCTTGGTTCTTTCTGTGTAAAACAAAACATGCTGATCACGTTATTTTGTAAAGTATTTCCAGTCTCATAAAGAGACTTAGCGACCATGTGAATGAAACTTGTCTGTGAGGAGACACGTTCTCTCCTGCTACTTCCATCTTTTGTTTAGTTGGTAGGATTTGTTTTGTTCCTACTCAAGTTATTGTGTGTCATCCATCATTAAACACAGTTTTACTTTACCTTTGTTTCTCAGTTCCAGAAGCTGGTTTTCACTGTCCTTCAGTCTGGTTTCACTGCTATTCAGCCTGCTTTCACTGTTCCTCAGCCTGGTTTCACTGTCCTTCAGCCTGGTTTCACTGTCCTTCAGCCTGGTTTCACTGTCCTTCAGCCTGGTTTCGCTGTCCTTCAGCCTGGTTTCGCTGTTCCTCAGCCTGGTTTCACTGTTCCTCAGCCTGGTTTCACTGTCCTTCAGCCTGGTTTCCACAGTTGCAATCTTTTCTTTCATGGCACCGAATGCCATCAGGAGATCACACATGTCAGGTTGACATGATCGTGTTTCATCAGATTTTTCTGTGATGGCGTTACCATCATCCTGGGCCAAAATCAAGCTGCTGGACAGCAAAACAAACAATGAAACGGCGAAATTCATCTTCCAAGTTGATCCAAGATCGTTCAGTCAGCTAAACTCTGACTGATGTGATCCCTCTGGCTGCTTTTATGGTGTTTGAAAGATGACCTGTTAATTTTTAACCTCCCATTTGATACGTGGCTTTATCATGTTGTTTTTAAGATCAGTGGACGAGCAATGAGGAAATAACATTAATTAACAAACTAATTTCGGGAACAGTGAGGGTGGGGATCAAAGATTAAACATTTTTATTTGTGGCATTCCCTCTATCAAATGAAGTATAATGAGCTGTACACACAGTAACATCAGTCTGATGTGAATGACAGGAGACATAATCCGGTTTAAATGTTTACACGTGTCACACGCTCAGCTATACTGCATGAAGTCAATCAATGAATTAAAGGGAACAATATACATGCACATTTGTCTTTGTACATGTTCACACATTACCTATGTTTTATACAGTGTATGGAAATGAATTTTGCATTAAATATTAAAATTAAGCAAGATATTTGAGCTGTCTTGATAACACAGAGCAACAATCGGTTCTGAATATATTCACAAAATAAAACAAGATCCGATTCTGTTAGTCTGTGTCTGTTTCCCTGACATGTCAGTGTCAACAGACTTGTTTTGACATTCTCCAACAAGGAAACAGGAGTAAAAATCATCGAACCTTTGCCTCATTTTATGGCTTGTTTTTTGTTATTGTTCGTTCATAATATCCTGGAACTGCATTTATTATCAGTAATAAGTTAATATCATGATAGCTGACACCAGAAATATAACAATTTACTGTAGATATTGCTGGCATCAGCTTTTTCTTTTGAAAAGTGCAGCTATCAGTGTTGAAATTATGTTTATCTTTATTATTCAACCATAAAAGCATAAGAATAAAGACCTTCCGTCCTTATCAACCTTTTCTTTGTGATATATCCAGTGTGGATGGTGTTCCTCCAAAATCAGTAGGCCTGTTGTATTACACCAGATGTCTTCAACATATTTGACACCAAAGACCTCTTAGCTGCAAAACAGATGGAGCAGGGACTTCACTACTGAATATATATTATATAAATGTGAGTTTTATATAAAACTGGGACGTTAATAATGTGTAGGGTGGCCGAAAGTGCCATGAAAAAGCACTTATGGCCATTATGTTTCACTAGCATTTTACCCTCAACTAACTGGTTTGTCTTGTTAAATTATGGACGGGTGCCGCTTAGCATTAACTAAGCAGCCATTTAGCAGATGATTCAGGTGTACTGTATATTAAATGTATTTTTTGTTTTATTTTTTTGATTAAGCCATAAATTACAAAAAAAATAATTAGGCAGTCCCACTGCAGTAACTTTGACAACCCTTTAAAGGTTGCACACCCGCTGTTGAAGACCTAGGTATTACACATTAAGCAAGATTTATACTTGTTCATCAACTCTATGCAGTACGCCGTAGCCTACACACCTGGCCTAAACCATTATGAGCATTCACACTTGTTTGATGGTGTGTCTGTGTCACTCTGCAGTTACACCTCCAAAACACTAGTCAGTGCTGTAAAGTTCAGCTGTTTCAGAAAGCACCCAAAAAACTTGCTTCACTATAACTCGCAGCATTCACAGACAAACACTTGTCTTTATCTGGACACATTTTCCCCACAAATACAACATGCTAATGTTTTAAGCACAAGCCTATGGCATTTTACATTGTATAAATTAGCCTAGCAGCTAGTGGACTTTTCCTCTACTCATATGAAGCCAGGGACAACAGCAACATTTAACAAAAGTAACGTTACAAAATTCGGCTCCATTACAACTCACAAGGTTCACTGACAAAACTGTCTTATACTAAACACGTTTTCCAAACAAATACAACATGCTAACGATATTAGCTGGTAATTAGTTTAGCAAATAATGTCCTGACAGCATAGAAGGGATTAAATCAAATCAAATCAAATTTATTTATAAAGCACATTAAAAACAACCTTGGTTGACCAAAGTGCTGTACAATAAAGGTAAAATCTAAAAGTAACAAAGTGCAGAGAACAAAAATACGTAGCAATGTAATGTATAGTCCCACAGTCCCATACACAAGTCCAAAAGTGGAGGAACAAATTGACGAGTGGAGGGTAAAAAAAAATAAAAAAATAAAATGGGGGATAGGAGTTTAAGGGTGCTCAAAAGCTTTAGAATAAAAGTGGGTCTTAAGTCTAGCCTTAAAGATGTCCATAGATGGAGAATCCTTAATGGAGAGTGGTAGACTGTTCCATAGTTTGGGTGCAGCCACAGCGAATGCACGATCCCCTTTACCCTTAAGCCTCGATGGAGGCACAGCCAGAAGCTGCTGGTTTGATGATGGTTACCAGAGTCTATACACAAAAAAGATCATTTGTGGCTCTGAGTAATGCTGACTCGGTGCTGTGACGTGTCCTGAAGCCAGACTGAAATTTCTCCAAAATGCTATTGTCTTCTAAGAAAGGCAAGAGCTGAGAGTAAACCATTTTTTCTAAAACTTTGGAGAGAAAGGGCAGTTTTGAAATAGGCCGGGAGTTATTTAGGATGGAAGGGTCAAGGTTGGCAGGGTGGCATTACAAAGCTTGCTGTTTTATTGTGCAGTGACTCAAATGCAGATTTCATTGCATTTTTGTCTGTTGGATTGTCGAGATTTTAACCCTTAGATGCATGACCTACCAATACCTACACTCTTCCATAAGTGGGGTCAAAAATGACCCCAATTAGAATCAATGCGTTTTATGTGATAAACTTAAGCAATTTCTTTCATTTTGGTTAAAGATGATGATTTGTATTATATTTTGGTCAACAAAAGAATGATTTCATGTTTGACATATTCATTTATCATTTTTTATTATCATTTTGACAACTAATGACATCATCGAATACTGAATAATAGTATAATAGGCTACCTAACGCGTTAGATTTTATTACAAGGAAGCTATATCATAGTAAGTCTGCTTATCTCTGCACAACAAATGCAGTGATGAACTACACACACGCACGCACGCACACACACACACACACACACACACACACACACTCTTACTAATGACATCATTGAATAATCAATAATAGTATAATAGGCTACCTAATGGGTTAGATTTTATTACAAGGAAGCTATATCATAGTAAGTCTGCTTATCTCTACACAACAAATGCAGTAATGAACTACACACACACACACACACACAGACACACACACTGACTAATGACATCATTGAATAATCAATAATAGCATAATAGGCTACCTAACATGCATGCACACACGCGCGCACACACAATAATGGTAAGATTTTATTACAAGGAAGCTATAAATATAGTGAGGCTGCTTATCTCTACACAACAAATGCAGTCATGTTAGCTAGCCAACATTACAGTACTAACATTACATAGTAGTTAGCTAACTAATACCTACATTGTAGTTAGCTAACACTAGCTAACTGTTAGCTAACTACAAAGTAGGCTGATTTGATGACAATAATACTATACTTTATCACACAAAAGTCATGGATGTGGAAAATAAGTTCATATTTTATAACGTCATATGTATTCCAAGATATAAAACGAATATAATACTAACATGTCTGTTGCTGTATAAAAATCCTCCTGGGTGGTGAGACTGCTGGCATTAGATGTGTAAGTGCAACAATAAATGTATACCTGACAGTCACAGTCGATAAGAATCAAAGATTCCTAGGTCTAACCCTTGATATTCCATAGGAAATGCTTTTTGACCCCACTTATGGAAGAGTGGGGTAGTGATACAAAAACAACACTTTCTTAAAATGTATATAATTTTTTTTAAAATACAAATGGCCTCATGTCAAAAACATGTTTTGTAAGGAATACCTGGAATATTAAATGATAAAAACTTTTAATTCCATAGATATTGAAGAAAAACAACCCCTGGGGTCATTTTTGACCCCACTTATGCATCTAAGGGTTAACAATCATTGTATTAATTCATTATGTCTATATGGGCTTTGTTTACACTTTAAATATTATTTAAATGTCTTCTCAAGCTATGGTTAAATTTCAACAGACAATGAGATGAGTGTAGTGATATCATATTAAAGTCAATTTTCACCATCACAATTATAAAATAAAGCATTGTCATTCATTTCTTTGAATTTAAAACAGGAGAAACATACTTCTTGCTGAGCTCACTTCAAACACCTGAAACAGGTGCAATGAAATATATACCTATTAATATGTTTCTAGTCACATTCATTTTCACCCTGTAGATTGAACAAAAGATCCAAATATCTTTCATAGTCAGTGGCTGTTTCCCTGATAAATCTGAGTGGTTATAGTTATGGTACATTTTCGGGAATTTTAAAAAGGAAACAGGAGCAAAACTCAGTGAACCCTTGCCTCATTTTATGGCTTGAGATTCTTAAATTGCCCTTGAACCACTTTAGATATCAGTTCCTTAATAGCTGACACCAGAAGATTACTGGCAGGCACATAAACAGAACACAGGCTACAGATATGATCCATGACATGCAGGATAAACAAGCATAAAAAAGGTTGTGTGTTATCAGCCTGGTGTCCTGTCCAGGTATAACACCACTCTCCCTCAGTGGCAGCTGGGATCAGCTCCATTAACCCTGCGACACTCCAAAATACCCTGTGACCACATATAGTGGGCGTCACACTTCCCTGTACTGGCTTGGCACAGCAGATGGTGCTGTTTACCACCAGGGAAGTGACTCCAAAGAGAAATGGGGTCACCAGACTATCACAGGGCTGACACATAGAGACAGACAACCATTCACACTCACATTCACACCTACGGACAATTAAGAGTCACCAATTAAGCAGCATGTCTTTGGACTGTGGGAGGAAACCAGAGCACCTGGAGAAAACCCACGCTGACATGGGGAGAACATGCAAACTCTGCACAGAGGGGCTCCCCCGCCCTAGGGCTCATTTCATTGCTATACCATGGTTGTACATTACATGAATGTATAGCAAGGATAGCAAACCTGTACACCATTTGGCATTCTCATTTTTTAGTTAAAAAGGTCCAGTGTTTAAGATTTGGGGGATTTAGTGCCATCTAGCTGTGAAGATTGCAGATTGCAACCATTGTGTGTTGTGTTCATTATCCACAGAGGTCTCTTCCCCTCCAAAACAAAAAGTCCAGGTGATTTAAACCAGAAAAAAATGAATAAAGCAGTTTTGTGTAACAAATCAGTGATTTTCAAAGCTGCCGAATGCAGATTTGCTTCAAAAGCAGGATTAATACTTGTGCAGCAGAGTCTATGCCATAGCCTACTCACCCATTGTGAACATTCATACTTGTGAGGTGGTGTGTCTGTGTCACTCTGCAGTTACACCTCTAAAACACTAGCCGGCAGCAGAGGTTTCTGTGAAGTGCTGTAAAGTTTAGCTGACTCAAAACACATTAAACACATATTAAACCTAATAGAGACAATTTCAAACACAAGTACACAAATCAGCTTCACTATAACTCGCAGCATTCACAGACAAACACTTGTTGTTATCTGGACACATTTTCCCCACAAATGCAGTAAATAGGACATTCCCATTCATACATTAATTAAGAAGTTTTTATTTTTCAGTTTTATTTTATGTGCTATATATTTCTTAATTTACAAGATTGCTGGCAGCTTGAAAAATGAAGTCAAGATGTTTAGAAAACAAGAAAATGCATTTCCTTGTCTAAAAAAACAAGGAATGATAAAGTTCCACATTGCAGTAAAGCTGAAATACTACACTGTGGAAAATCTACTGTCACAAGTAAAAGCCCTGCATTATAAGTATTACTGCAGTAAAATTAATAATTATAATCAGGAACATAGCCTTAAAGGATTAAAAGTCAAAGCTCTCAATGCAGAAAAGTGTCCCCCATCATTATATATCATGTCATTAGATTATTCTACAAATGCATTTTACTTTTGTAGGTGGTTTGTGTGTTTTTTGGGTTTGATATTTTGATCGTCTAACAATGTTAGAATTTCATGTTATGTGGATGTTAAAGGGGAAGTTCCATTTTTTACAACCTGGACCTTATTTCTGGCATTAAATACGGTTGTTTACTCACCCAGATAAGTAAGGAGTCATTTGGAGTCATTTGGAAGATATTTAGATCCATGAGAGCCGCATACATCCATATAGTGGGAATGATCGGGGAACCGACAAGATATATATAGTAGTTAAATTTATTTGGGTTCCAGCACATATGGGCATTGTGGGTAATGAGAAAGTTGATCTTATAGCCAAGCAAGCAGTTAAAAAAGAAAATATAGATATTATGATCAAGTTATCAAAATTTGATGGAAGGGGTATAGTATGGAAGAAAAGAAATGAAAAATGGCAGCAGCACTGGGAGCAGGAGGTGAGAGGGAGACATCTATATGCACTACAGAAGAAAGTGGGTGCTGGGAGAAGCAGGGGAGGAAACAGGAGAGAGGAGACAGTGATGACAAGGATGAGAATTGGACATAGTAACTTGAATGGGACACTTCACATTATCGGAAAACATGTAAATGGATTATGTGACTGTTGTCAGACACCAGAAACAGTGGAACATGTGATTACCAACTGCAACAAATACAGAGAGGAACGGAAAGAAATGCTGGAGGAGATGAGGAGAGAAGGACTCACAGGAGCAAGCTTAAAGGACATACTGGCATGTGGTGAGACTGAGAAAGGCAGAAAGTGTTTGATATGCTTTCTAAAAAGAACCGGACTGATATGGAAGATATGAGACACTGAATAATATAGGAGTCAAATAACTCCAGAAGATGGCGGTAATGCAACGCTCAGGATGCAAGCTGCCGTTAAATCCCAGAGAAGAAGAAGAAGAAGAAGAAGAAGAAGAAGAAGACCTGGATGATGTCATCCAGGTGCGCGCACCGCTGCAGCACGGCTTTGTTTACAACTGGAATTTGCTACTATGCCAACAGTCCGGGGCGTCCGAGGGTGTTTATAAATTGATGATAATGTCCGGTTTTCCGTGTGTGTGTGTGTGTGTGTGTGTGTGTGTGTGTGTGTGTGTGTGTGTGTGTGTGTGTGTGTGTGTGTGTGTGCGCGTAATCCCCAAGAGGCTGCCTTATCGGTGGAACTCCAATACTCACACCAAGGGCGCAGCATTATTCTAAGCTTCCAAGATGCAAAAGCGCAAGTGCAGTTTCACAGATGAAGTGCAGAAAAAATTCCCAACTTACTGTCCCGACCCGGTCAGGATATATGGGAGGATGAGTGCACTGTGTGCAAAGCTGGCACATATAATTCTGTGTCTAAAGGTGCCAGGAAGCTCAAAGTTGGATTTTCTAACACAGAAGAAGTATTATTTAGAACATTATTTCATATTATTTATTTATTTATTTTTCCAGTGAGACTTGAAAAGATAGTTATTATTTTACAAGTTGATTTTTCTAATACAGAAGAGACATTATTTCTATCATTATTTCATTCCAGAGATTTTACATTCATTTTACATTAATATTTATTTTTGTACAATTGTAAAAAAAACTTGTTAAAAATAAGGCATATTAAGGCATAAATTATGCTACTTTGACAGACATAGTTAGAAACCTTAGGTCCACTACCTGCTGCCTTGACACTCTGCCTACAAGCTTTTTTAAAGATGTTTTTAACTGCATAGCATCAGATATACTACAGATAGTCAACTGTTCTCTTCAGTCAGGCCTTTTTCCAACGGCCCTGAAGACTGCAGTCATTAAACCTCTCTTAAAAAAGCCTAATCTGGATGCCTCAGTAATAAATAACTACAGGCCCATATAAAAACCTACTCACACCTTCTTGGAGCAAAACAATTCCTTTGATGCCTTTCAGTCTGGATTTCGAGCACATCACAGCACTGAGACTGCACTTGTAAAAGTTTTAAATGACATTCATCTGAGCAGTGATGCATTAAAGATTTCGGTTCTGGTATTACTGGACCTCAGTGCTGCATTCGACACAGTTGACCATAACATACAGCTCGACAGACTAGAAAAGTTTGTGGGACTTTCTGGCACTGTGCTAAGTTGGTTTAAATCTTATTTACAAGACAGGGATTTCTTTGTGTCACTTGGCAATTATGAATCTGTGCGAACAAAGATTACATGTAGAGTTCCTCAAGGGTCCATTCTTGGGCCTCTTCTGTTCAACATCTATATGCTCCCTCTTGCTCAGATTATGGAATATCATAACATCTCCTACTATACTTATGCAGATGACACACAACTTTACATAACAGTGTCACCAGATGACTACAGTCCCCTATATCTACTAAATAAGTGCATTGACGAAATCAATACGTGGATGTGCCAGAATTTTTCCACAACTAAACACAGAAAAAACTGAGATAGTTGTTTTTGGCCCCAAAGAACAAAGATCAATAGTCAGTGCTCACCTTGACGCCTTGACACTAAAACCTACAAATCAAGCCAGAAATCTTGGTGTAGTTCTGGACTCAGACCTAAATTTCAATAGTCACATTAAGACAATTACTAAATTAAGATACAGAAAAAGACCTCCCCAACACCAAGAGAGTGGAGCACATTACACCAGTGCTTAAGTCACTGCACTGGCTTCCTGTGTGACTTTAAAATCTTGTTACTTGTCTATAAAGCACTAAATGGTCTCGGGCCTAAATACATATCTGATTTACTTGTACGTTATGAAGCATCCAGACCCCTCAGATCATCTGGAACAGGTTTACTCAGTGTTCCCATGATCAAAACCAAACACGATGAAGCAGCCTTCAGTTTCTATGCTCCCCACCTGTGGAACAAATTTCCAGAATATCTGAGGTCGGCTAAAACTGTCAGCTCATTTAAATCAGGGCTTAAAACATTACTATTTACTGCAGCTTACCAGTGAACTAGATATGTAACTTATTGTTAGGATAATCTGTAGCTATTGTTTTTATATTTGTCTGCTGTTGCTTTTGCTTTATGTTTGCTTTTAAATGCATTTTCTGCACTGTTTTTCTTGCTTTTAGCTTTTGTTTTTAATGATCTATTGTTCCTTTAATGTTTTATCTTAATGTATTTCTCTTGTAAAGCACATTAAATTGCCTTGTGTATAATGGTGCTATATAAATAAAATTGCCTTGCCTTGCCTTGCCTTAATAAAAGCAAGTTGAGTAACCTCTAAATTTCTGTCTTTGACAGATATTATTGTAATAACTGAATTTTCTATCCATACATATTGTTGGGATTCACAGGGCCACAGATGATTTATCATTTGGTAAAATCATCACAATTTAAAGGCTTTTTCCTCTGCATGCTCTTTGTCTTCAAACAAAGAGAGCTAAGTGGCACCCATCTCCACAGGTGGTCTCACCTCACACCTCAGTGAGACTCAAGTCCCAAAACTTGATTGGACAAGACCTTTTACAGTGACAACTGTAAAAGGTCTTGTCTTGTCAACTGTTTGGTCTTGTCAACTGTTTGGTCTTGTCAACTGACAACTCCCTTCCAACAGATTTCTTCCTCTTCTTCCTCCAGCTGCTGAAGCAGCTGCACACCGCTCTCTG